>OX376669.1:1425222-2802945 GCA_947386135.1 Melanchra persicariae
GACTACCTTTACAAAGGAACTTAAAAACAAACAATTTTACCTTCTAATTTCTGTTTATTCAGGTTTTCTTAATGTATTACATTAATAGTCGAATCCAAAATAGAAATTGATTTAACAAACAAGCCTTTCATTTATTACAAAAGGTAAGCGGTACGCAAGCCTTGCATGCGGGATGATTTGATCTAGGATTTGATAAACTATTTTCGAAGGAGTCTCTCACAGTGCGCTAGCAGTACGGTGTAGGTACCGACAGTAGATAAGACGCCGGTTACGATGGCAGGTCTTTTCAATAAACCAATCGTCACGTTGCGAAGGTGTTCTATTTCATATTCGTCCTGCTTTTCTCCCTTGGTAAGCACGGGTCTCTAGCCATCATCGATAGACTTGTAGAATGCGGCTTATTGTATAGTTCTTGCCATTTGAATAGGTGCTGCAACCATTTTCACAAACCTGCTGAAGAAGATGTTATAGGTACATTAAGAAATGTTAAATCTTATATTGTCGAGAATAAGGTAGTAGTGGCTACGGTTGCCTAGTACCTACATCATTTGCTCACTGAGGTTTGTTGCAAGTTCTATTACATTCCAATTTTGCGTTGGTATGGACCCGTTGAAACAAACTACATACGAGTACAAACACGTGCATTGTATTAGGTACCTATAGCAGGATCAGTGGGTCGTCTTAGGGGCAGTATTTGTAACACCTATCACGATGCTGCGTGGTTATAACATAAATTAGTTTGAGCACCAAAAAACAACGCGGAGTTGCGGCGAATTACGCACAGAAACGAACTTCACCAAGGCGCGCGGGTGGCGCAGGGAGCTGTAGTGTGATTTGCATGAATAACACTTATAAAAATGTTTTTTGATGAGAAACTATTACGTGTGTTTACCAAGAAAATGGAAATGTTTCCTACCTCGTTTCACATCTTCTCCTAGCCTCTTTATGTATCCAGGAGACCGGATGATAAATAGGCAGCATGCCTTCCTCTTGTTTTCATGAATAAATTGCATTTTCTTGCATTAGTTCCAAAATAAATACGGAATATTTTTTGACGTAAACTGTCTCACCAAGAAAATGTCAGTGAGATTTTTTTTTACGTGACAGCGTCCCAGCTAGCGAGAAAGTCGAAACGACACAATTCGTGCTACCGATTGCTATCGATTTCCATACATTTGGTTCATTTACGTAACGTTAATGCGTAAAAACTATACGACGGTGGTTGTCAATGTTTCGTGCTACCGATTAGTTAGTTCCAAATACGCACACACGGCGCTGATCAATTTTGCATACAAAATTTGTCGAAGGCGATACGTTTACGCTGTCGATGCAATTACGCAGAAACTCGTGCTTAGCCCTCAGTTCTAAAGAAAAATTCCTAGACCCATGATTTCTCAAGAGAATACTGCTTTCATACAACTACATAGCTTATACAATCAAATTAATGACACAAAAGAAAAAAAAATGTTTAAGTACAGACCTTAGTAAATAGAAAAGTTTTACAACACTACGGAATCCTTTGACAAGGTTTTTGTTACAAACCGTTGTAACCATTTCTACGCAGAAATTACTTTGACCTAAGTGCCAACTGACACGCAATTTTCTTATTAAGTTCATTTTACATAGCATTTATTAATTATTTCCTGTTGGCATAATGAATTAAAAAAACTTCCCGTGGCTTCTCTTCTGTGGTCTATTTCTCATGTAACGAGGGGTTTCGGGATAAAAGTCAATAGCACTTACTCATTAAGAGATAATTGTAGCTTTCTATTAGTGAAATAATTTTCTTATTTGGCTCAAATCCAGACACCGCGAACTCCTTTTATATTGTGCTTCAAACCCTAGGACTAAATTCCCTGCCACTCTGTTTCCTGATCTATAACCTGGGAGTTATAATCAAGAGTGAATAGGTTACTTCTAGGTAAGCGTGCTCCATCGTCGACCACATCATCGCTCACCACCCAGAGAGGGAATTGACGTATTAAAAGAATCATTCGTAAACGCATCGCAGTCGCAAACTGTCAAAAAATCTCTTTTTTTTTCACAAATATTTCCCTACATTTTAACAGTGACTCTGGCGATGAGTTTGCGTCTTGAATTTGAACGTTTATTTATGTACAGTCGCCAGCACATCAAGCTACAACAATCTGTCAAATTTCTTTAATCGATTTTCAAATTTTGACTCTAGAGTATTAAGTTCAAGGTTGATTGGGAAAATTTTTCAGTTTTGGATTGCTTGATATGCTCAGTCTTCTGGCTAGATTGTGGTCCAACGCGAATAGACCAATGAAGTACGCGACTGAAAATTCTATCTGATCGCTTGTCGCTACCCGCTTTCACTGCCACCCCACCCCAAGTAAAACAATAGCTGAGATCGATGCCGCTAATGGCTCCTGCTTACCAGACGTTCCCTGATGTTGTTACTCTTCAGACGAATCCTCCACGGAGTTGTAATGGTGGCTGTGTGCAGGCTCATGATTTCTAAACAGACGACTCATGAATGAACATGGATTTGGTGGAAAATATAGGTAGACGGTTATTTGCAAATTTAGTGCAATTTAGTTTGTAAATAAAAATGGGTGCCAAGTTTTAGAAGTTCTGCAAATCATAGCTAGGAAAAAAAGATATTTTTAATTGGTATAAAAGAAAAGTTATGTTCCCACTGAACTGAATGTTCACAAAAATAAAAAATGTCTAATAAATATTAGATTAATTGCACTTATGATTCGTGCCCAAAACATAATTAGTAGCTTTTCGAATGAGATAGACGTTCGAAATTCTGCGTGAAGCCCGGACAAAACCTAATTTATCTTTATAATGTGTTTCCTGATAGCTACAACCTGGGAGTCTTTAAGTCAAGAGTGAATAGGTTACTTCTAGGCAAGCGTGCTCCATCTTCGACTACATCGTCGCTTACCATCAGGTGAGATAGTGGTCAAGCGCGGGCCTATCAATAATAATAAAAAAAAATAAAAATAATAATATACTCAGACACTTGTGAAATCTAAGCCACACCCGTGAGGACGTGAGGAGGAAAATATTGAGGTTTTTTTTGCATTTTAATTGCAATTTTATTACGCTTTAATTTCCAAACTACAATGAGTTCGGTTTCTAATGTTTTGGTAACTATTTTAAAAACAAACTTGTAAGTTTAACATTTTTATCTTTTATCCTAGATATTCGTTTTGCAATAAAAATGTAGGTACCTAGATAAAGGTCATTATTTAATCCAAATTAAAAGTTCCCACGAAGGACTCCAATTCGTAGGTCCACCAAATACGCAAGTCCACAGAAAGAAGTTTACCTAGCTGTTTAATATCAATTAATTAATTATGTTTGTCGTGCCGTAACAGGACGTCACTCAGAAAACAGTTCCACGAAACTGGCAGTAAATTCCCGAAAGAAAAACAAATTCGTAAAAGTAACATAAATAATTGAAGTGTAACTTAAACGAAGTCGTTTGACAGAACGATGGAAGTTTGGCAATAATAACGAGTTCGCAAACTAAACGATAATGGTCCTAATGTGCTAATGGCAGTTAATTAGTGCCGCTTTGTAAAACGTTAAGGCACGAGTTTGTTTAACTGGGACAAAATATTTATGAATTCAAAGAGATTGGAGGTTTATTTAGGGTGCATTAGATCTCAATGACTCTAGTGAATGTGGTCGAGAGAAGCATCTGCCAACGCTTGAATATTAAAATAGAATTGTTTCAATGAATTAAATGATTACAAATAGTCCAGTAAATGAAATATTTAGACGTCTAAAATAGGGATGTTTCCTGGTTAAAAATTACCTAAGTATATGATTCTTTTTAGATGGATTATCAAAAATTATTGGACACGTTAACTTCGTAGATATAACGCATCTAAGATCAGGAGTGGGGGCTTGTGACTGTAACGTCACAAGTGTATGTAAAAAGTGTACCTACTTACATGTGACGTCACAAAAGTTTTGTTTCCATATGTATCGTTTTAATTTTTTGTTTCAGTGAAAAAAGAAAATATACGTGTCTAATATTTTTGGAAATCTATCTGATGGACTAAGTAATTCGATTTTTTTAGTCATCTACACTATTATCAACCACGCAATCCAATCCAATGTCCATTTGTTATTTGTCATGCTAGACAATCAAGCATCTTACATTTTTAACGACGAGAAGCGACATCTGCTTGTTATTTATAAGTCAAGCTTAACCTAAAGTTTCCAGTGTTGCCAACTGGGTTTTAAGGTTCGGGGCTAAACAGAGTCAAAAAAGGGCTAGATGGGGGCTAAATTTTGTACGAAAAAGAAATGAATGAAATAGACTAGCTAAACTAGACTACAATATTGTTAATGTAAGACAAAGACAAAATAGTTTGTGCATTTTCGGGGAATACCCTCATAATAAAGTGAAGCGACAACTACCTGTCTCTACGATTGATGTAAGACGTAAAGAGACAGGTACCTAGTCTGACTGACGTTTAGATTAATGACATTGACATTTGATGAATTTGAGTGATAGTGTGTGTGATTGCGTTTAGTTTATGCTAAGTTTTGTTTGAATTTAGAGTTTTCATTTGGGGGCTAGAAATAGGGCTAGGTGCTAAATAATTATTTTAAGGGCTAACAAAGCTAAAAAAGATCTAGCCCCGAAAGGGCTAAATTGGCAACGCTGAAAGTTTCCTCCCAAACTCCTATTTTCCTGCATCCAAAAGGCGTAATGGTCTCAAAATATTTATAGTTACCACCTAAGCACATTTTAAGATATAAACGATTGAGCATTGTAATCAAACCATTTCAATCAGTCAGTAGCATGATTGCCATCATTTGTTCAGGACTATACCGCACCAAAACTGCAGTAGGTTTATTCGGGTCATAAATTAAAGTATCCCAATTTATGACACACCTGAAAAAACACGACAGTCAGATTTAAACGTTCATATTTCGCTGAGCACATCTGCTTCATAAGCTATAAAAACCGGCTTGACATGAAAACGCTGAATAAAAACATGCACAGCACAGGTTTACTGGCAAAGGGACCAATTAAAAATGTTCGTTATCAAAGGCCCGAAGTGATCCATGTATTTGGGGGTGTTAATTTCAACCCCGGGATGAACTCTCCCCTCAAAACTGTGTAAATGGCGAGTACCCTTAAAAAGTGCTCTCAAAAAATGTTCTTAGCATTTTTTCTTGTAGTTGAGCGATAATGAATCTTGAGTTTAGGGCAGTGAAGTTGCTTTTTGAGTGAAGGGGTTGGTTTAAATTGAAGTTGCATTAAGCTTGTAATAATTAAGGAGCAAACCGTTTAGTTAGTAAACTATTAAACAGTATTTATGCTAAAGTGAACCTAATTGGGATAATCACCAAAACTTCTTAAAAGACCTGAGAGACTAAGTAAGTTGTATAGGTACTTACAATATCTTCTTTACATAAGATATGTCGCAGCCAACAAGCTTAATCAGCCGTTTCATTGAAAGCCTAGCCTTTTCATTGAAATGCGCCATTTAATCAGCGACACCAGTGACATGGGCAATTCATCAAACGATATTCAACAAAAGATGTCACTTAGATCGCTGAAAAATCAGATCATTTAAATGAAAAGGCTAGGCCACCTATTAAACGGCTGATTAAGCTAATTGCTGCGACAGATATATAACCCAAAAAATCTAATTAGTCCATACCTAAATAAAACAAAAATGTGTAAAAGTATTTTTCATTCAGTACAAAAGCAAGTGACATAATCAGCTTCGGCGCTAAAAGATTTGCTATTAAAATGGGTGCCAACTTTTACTGAACTTATAAATCAAAGCTAGGAAAGAAAAACTTTTTTCAATTGCTCTAAAAGAAAAGTTTCGTTCCCACTAAATGTTTAATGAAGCTGTCCTTTTCCACAATTCAAAGTCCATATTACTAATTGCCAATCATGGCAATTACCAAATCTAAAGCATACATTCAATCATTCGCTTTGATTCAGCATTAATAAAAAATCAGCATCTCCTAAAACCTACCCCAAGCATACGACATACACCCCTACCGACTATGAGTAGAATACATCTACTCATCACACACACAGGCATAGCCTGCGTATGTGTATACAAGGTCTTTATGATACCATACCAGATGCGGTGCCGATACGTCTGATCGGTACCTCATCAGGTATGGTACTGGCGTGCGTCCCGCTAAAGGGCGCCATCGCCGAGTCTGCGGGGAGAGGGCGGGGAGAGGGTGGGAAGGGAGGGCGAGGGGTTGGAGGGGAGATTCATCAGAGAAGCCGGACAGTTATTAATTTTAGTACGTAATGGCCGACGCGATTGATTTTTGAGGCTGCAGTTGTTTATTTCGACGTGTTTTGATGTAAATTACCACGACATTGCTTTAAAACTTTAGTGCGCAATAAACGTGGCCATCAACGTGTGAAAAGGTTAATAAAAAACCTGATTACACCTGGCAAAACTACCGAAACCCGTTAACGTAGAGTACGTTATTGGCAATCAAAATGATTCACACAACGAGATCACAAATAGAAAGAACTGTCCGAGCTTCTCAAAAACAATTTTGATGCAAATTCAAATAATAAGTGGTGACGTCCAACGCGTACCTCTTACTATTTGCGACTGACGCTCCCATCACGCTGGCGCGACGGAAAGATGTACTACCGCTGGACGGCGCCGGGGTGTGGGGGTAGCAGCTGTCCCACTCACACCCACGGCCATCTATCTCGCTCGCACGCCATATACTCACAGATCAAATGTCGTTGTGAAACACAGCTAATTGGCTAGATATTCTATAACTTCAAAGCTGGAAAAGTGGCTTTACATACCATCAGGGTTCGGTGGAAATGAGTATCATCTCGGAGAGCCCATTATCGAGCAGCTCATCTGGGATAGTAACTACTTACTATTTAGCGTATCTCATACCTATATAGCGTTTAAGTGATCCTGGTAGAAGGGTGTAATTTAATCATGAGATCTTTTAAAACTTTCATGCACTGATGGTAGTTTGGCTCCAACATTGAACAGTCGCTTACGAATAGAAAAATACTATCGGTAAAATTCCAGCCGACTGGCCAATTCTCGGTGGCAGGAAACGTCAACCGTATGTAACCTGGGGACTGTTGGGAGCCGAATATCGTACCTTCAAAATGCCGTCCATAATGTAACACTTCACATTATTAAATATGGACAAAGCACCTTGGTTACTCGTTAAAATAATTAATAACATCATTGTTATTTTAGCAGGAACTACCCCTCCTCTTAGTGTTCTTGATGGTTGAGGTTCTGAGGTGATCTGTCGAACTACAGCAGGATCAGAAAGATCCTTTCAAAATGCTACTCAGTCAAAAAACACTGAAGTCACTAGAATTAATTCGAAACTTTACCACATGCTGTATTAAAGCTACCATGTTTATAAAAGACACTAGAAAAGAGGGTACATGTAAAAGAACGAGATAACGCGGGTAGTAATTAAGTTTGCTCTACCTCTGCACTCAACACAAGTAGGGAACGTTCGCCACATTAAATGAAATCAGCAGAATTTCCAATCTACAACACGGTTCGCTTTCATGAACAAAAAGAGCAAACATTATTTAGTAAAGGTTGTCAATATCCAGACAGGTGTGATACCGTATTGGTATTTGAATTCCTCGTTTTTATTTTCTCGTTTGCGGGATTCAGCAATCGGTTTTAAGCTATCGTAAATATTGAATGTTGTATGGAGTTTTTCGCCGCTATAATATGCAAATATAAAATAATTTTCGCCGGTTTATGGAACGGCAGCCTGACCCAGAATATAAGGCATGCTAGAGAGAGGCTAGATGTTCTGAGGGCCAATTCTACAAGCAACGTCCGTATTCGCATCTCAATCGCAATCTGTCAAAATTTCCATACATTTCTGACAGATTGCGACTGGCATGAAAATGCGAACGTTGCTTAAAAATATGGCATTCTGGTTAAACGCCTAGCTACCGTTTACTTTGTATTCAATGAGATGTTGATGAGCAGGCACCAATTTAATTCTTATTTCGGATACAAAATGTCACCAAAAGTGGTTGCGGTAGGAAAATATCTCTGGATTTTGGGTCTTCGTTTATGAACCACAATGGTTTTTTAACCCATGTACTTATAGTGGAGCTTCTGGTATTTAATTTCTATTTCTACCTCGCAGCGAACATCCCGACTACTCCCAACGAATGTGTGCTAATACCAAGTACAGCTGCACTAGGAAATACGGGAAAAGTTGATTTAGTTCTCTTTTATCGCCATCTTTCATTTTCTATTTCGATTTACGTGTTCCATGGAAAATTCAGTAGATCTGTTAAAATTAGAAACCTTATCCTGAACTGTTTACTTTATTTTTGAACATGTTTTCTTTCATTTCCTATGTTATGTTACATTGAACATGTACTCATGCCAATGACCATGGTTGAAAAGAAAAGTACAAAGTTCCCCCTCTTGTTTCCCCCTTAAAGTTGATATTTAAAAAAATCCTTTCATAGCGGATATCCGTTCGGACCCTGTTATCCAAATTTCAGTTTTCTAGAATTAGTAATTTTGGCCTAGCGTTGAAAGTCAGAATTACAAACGATTTTATAAGTATATTTCAGTACACAAGTATAATTCATGTGATTACTAGTGTCACGCGATGCTACCTATGCTTATCAGTAGTGAAACACGAGAATTAGTTATCACTATCAGCCATCATAAAATAAATAGGTATCATATTATGGTTCTCCCACAATTATTACGTAGCTACTGATAATAATACTAACATAATTACTATTTAATTGTTCTTTTAAAAGAATACCTGTTGATTGCACAAAAAGTCGTTTGGAGAAAAAGAGAAAACTAAGGACCAATGAAATATACATTTTTGCTTTGTATGGTTGATTCGCACGGCAGGCTAAATTTATTTCACGGGAATTAATATATAAAGCCATGTTTTTTTCATAGTTTGTGCAAATCACACGCTCAATTTCTGCTAAGAATAAGGAAAATCAAATATGAATCTATGATGTGAAAAAACTGGAAATACAAACTTGTTATCGCCTTCACTGCAAAATGAACCTAACAACATATCACTGAGAGACCATTTTAGTACGGCCCCAAATATTTGTACCGCTAATAATGTTTTCAACTAATTAGATCTTTAACGGCTAGTATTTAACGATCAGTTTCGATTGACCCAGATTAATATTTTTGGTCGCATGGTAGATTTGAGAGGAACCACGTGTGTTGGCGGATTCTTACTAAATACATTTACATAAACGTGTCAACGATCTGTTAAAGCGTGTTGCATAGACACAACGGAGAAAAATAAATAAAATCTTTGCGTTAGTGAGATATGCAGAAGATATTGAAAAATTTAATGCTGCAAAATGAATTAAATAAGTACCACGAATAGGTATGAAACTTGAAATCCTCAAGAGTTACACTTAGCTAAAAAAATTAAGTCGTCAAAATAAAACCATGTCAATAAGAAGAAAAACTGTTAAATTCAAGACAGACATTAGAAGCTCCAACTTGAATAGAATAGAATTGAAAGAGTCTGTATTGCACATCACAACAAATGACATTTGAGAACATACAAATTACGGTAATGCAAGACTACCTCATATTCCGTTACTTCAAAATATTTTAGATGAAACAAGTCGTGTGTTCGACATTTTTGCGAAATGGGATTTCCCATCAGAAAAAATGTCGAACTTCCACGTAAACTTTCATCCTTTACATAATCGCTTTAGAGGATGCATTAACAAAAATCCTTCCCTGCATAAGGAACTCTTTTGCATTCTCGCGTGAAGATTTTTACAAAGAAAATCGCCTAGTGTTTGTGCAATCTCAAAAGTAAAGCAAATGGATGAAGGGATCCAAAGCGTAGATCTGTACGAAGAAGAACGTGCCTGAAACTCCATGGCACTCTTTTAAGTCATGCTAACTAACAGACGCATGTGATGCTGAATAGTTTGTTGCGCCACTTCTTCCCAGCTAAAACATTAGGAAGTGGTGACGAGCGAGGTTTTTTGGCGAATTTTTTTTTGTAAACGTTGACATTCAAGAAGTGCTGACACACAGCATTTTGAGTCGATAAATAGGCATTCTACTTTATATTTACAACCATCTTGCTCTCGCTGTCAAACCAAAGTCCTTATTCCCATTAACTCTCCGTCAACGGCGTCTATTTCTGCGGCTGACTCACCCATGCCCTTAATGGTACACAACACAAGATAGACCAACGTAAACAAACAACCAAGGTTACTACAGCTAATTGAATCAGCCGCTGATGAATATATAGCGCTACTTGTTTACAGGGTGAGCAGTAGTTTACGTTACTCAATGATGCTCTTTTATGATTTAAAGTGGCAATGAGACCCAAGTCCAAAATAGTGGTTTCGGTCTATTTTAAGTGCTAACAAGCAAAGGAGAATTGGTACTTTTATGTGAGACTACGGAACTTCAGGAAGATTTTCAGTTGATGTTTTCTAATAAAAGAAAACTGGAAACAGGAATCAACTACCCAATTTGACAAATATACGTGTTCAGAATTATGGTCTCAATGTCATTTGATGTTGGTGCCATATGCGTTTTCTTGTATTCCCCACCGTCATCTGTCACATTTTCATACATTTTATCTCTCATACAATCCAACACATGCTGCCAATGTCTAAGACAACATGCTAGGATCCTCACAAGAATTTATCCCGAAAGCCTTTAGCTAAATATCAGTTAGAACCAGCATTTAATTTTTGTCTTATTTTATCTTTTTAAACATCGTGTTACAGAATAATACCTCTTAAGGGATCATTTTACTCATAATTATGAACAGCTTTTACCATGGGATCAACAAAAAGCAAAAGTTGTTAGTAAAGGATGTAATATCAACTTAAAACATTGATCCACCAAATGAAACCCACGTTAACATTTCCACGATCCAACATAATAATTGCTTAACAAACTCAAAGTTGGACAGAAATAGTTTCATACGTGTCCACATTTGCGTGTATTTGAATCACAAGAGACTCATACAAATACTAGTTACTAACATCGTTAGAGAGACTATTGAAATTAACCTGTATGACTAGAAAACCTCGGAGTTACTGAGAGTGGGTGTCGAAGAAAGGAACGAACATACTAAAATAGATTGAATACTAAAGGACTAGGATAATTTGTTGATGACCCCGGGAGTCCGCTGCTGGATTGAGAAGAAGAATCACAGGACCAGTCCATGTGCCGATGCCTATAAAAAGCAGTAACCGTTTTTCGCCTGAAATGATGATGATGAGATGTGTGGAGAACGCAAACTGACCAAATATTTAAGCTAATCCTGACCAATTCAGTTATATGATGATTTGAAGTACGAAGAATTCATTTGTTCACAGGTCGTTTTACAAGATAAGAGTTTACTGTAATGTACTGTTTGCTCGAAGAATCGGCAAGCAACTATACCCTTCAAGGTTTCGTTTCATCCTTAACACCAATTTCGCCAACATTGCCAAGCAGTCTAGCCTTTGTATTTCCTTTAAAATTCCCGTACAAATTATCAAGAAGTAAATCCCTTGGCCGCAGCGGACCAGGCAGTCTCGTTACCTATTCATTAGACAAGAATTCAATGATGGCTGCCTGTCTCGGCTTAATTAATACCAGCAAAGAAATCCACCGTATTCCCCATAGAATGGATCCTGTCGTCCAATTTATGTTCGCTTATTTAAGATTTTTTCTAAAGGCACTTGTGAATTTGTATGGGGAAGAGGACAATAGATTTTTATGCAGATATTTTGGCAATTATGTAGAGTCTGTGTTGCTTGGGGAAATTAAGATAACTGAATAACCAAAGACCTGCTAATAATTTTCCTGTCCCTTATCATAACCATCATCATTTTGCCCTTGTCTCAATTTCTTTGGAATCAGCACAATAACATTAATTTTAGCCAACCTGCACACTCATGATATACGAGTACTTAGTTCGTATATTTGGGGAGAATTTTTAGTCAAACACTTCCTATGTCAGAATCCACATACGTCCCTGTAAAGTCTTCGAACCCGCAAGAATGAACGCACAAATATTTAGCTTACAACTTTGAGGACCATATCCCCTAACGCACTATAAACTATCTTAGGAAAAAAGCTCTATCTATGCAACAGTCACTTCAAGTCATCTAACAAATAAAAAAATATCAATTCACAAATCAAGTCACATCATACGTCACACTTCCTAGTAAACTGCACAATTGGGGAAACCACACCGATTAGGGTTTCACAAGAAAATGAAAAAAACCTCGTTTGTGCAAGAATTCCCTAAACTCGCATTACTAGGGCCGTCAGCCCGGATCATTAAGAGGTAATTAATTATTCATTACAAATTGATATTATTGAGGTATATAAGATAGGTGAGGTGAAGTTTTTGACATTGTGTAAACAGCTGTGATACAATATACAATAGTAACAATGAAGTGCATGGTAAGTTGTCTTAGTATTGTCTCAGTTTTTAAGTCATCAGCATCGTACTGCCCATGCCCAATATTACTTGGAGTTGGTGCAACATGGTTTTCTTTTTCTGATTGTTGTATAAGTTATCAAAAGTAACTAAATTATTTTGCTTTCTCTGTGTATCAAGTTTAACTTTCCAATTAATTGTGTTTCGTTCAACTACTGCATGTGAAATTGTTCTATTTCTGACTAATTGTGGTCCAGTTTAAAATGCTCAGATTTTTCTCTTAACTTATTTCACTTGCATTTAAATATCGTTCACAACTTTGTTTCCATAAAGTGCAAAATGAACTGTCATTTGACAGATCTTGAACACTGATGTTTTACTATCATAATTTTGTAACTCTTTCAACTGAATCCCATATTTGTCCTGGATCTGCCCGACTTCATACATACATTCAACCTTTTCAACTAAATCTTAATTGCTTCTCCAGATTATCGCAGCTTTGGCCATCGTAGCCGCAGTCCAGGCCAAGCCTTACGGCGGAGGCTTACTTGGAGCCGGGATCGGCCTTGGAACAGGACTCGGCGGTGTCGGCGCAGGTACATTATACTATCATCTTAATATTAGTGCTAAAGGGCCGGAAATTTTCTTGAAAGAATGAGATTTTTTGCCAGTTGTGGAAGATGACCTTTGTGATATGAGTAAAAAAAGAAGAGAGAGTAAAAGTAAAAGTGATGCTCCTATAACTAGCTGGTAACACTGCTGTATATGTAGGTCTAAATTCGTTACTGTACACAAAATAAACAACATTCGTACAGTCTTGAAATATCATAACTCAAAGGCGATTTGTATTTAAAACTAAAATTGAGTCCCAGTAAGACTTAGAGCGGAAGACAGAAACAATATATTTACAGGATGAATTGCCTATTAAACGTTGGGTTTATTTTTCAGGCGCTGGCTTAGGTCTTGGAGGCTTGGGTCTCGAGGGAGGAATAGGCTTGGGGGGAGTCGGTCTTGAGGGAGGAATAGGCTTAGGAGGTGTGGGCGGCGGGTACGGCTCAGGAGGCGGTTACGGACACTCAGGCTACGCTGGAGGCAGCCAAGGCTATGGCAACAGCGGATACGGTGGTAATGCATTGAATGTCGGAC
Source organism: Melanchra persicariae (assembly GCA_947386135.1). Lineage (NCBI taxonomy): Eukaryota > Metazoa > Arthropoda > Insecta > Lepidoptera > Noctuidae > Melanchra > Melanchra persicariae. The sequence continues at coordinate 1,438,780 of OX376669.1, forward strand.
ACAACATTGGTCACCAGGAAAGCGATTACGACCAGGTGGGTGCATGAAATTATTATCTTAGTAGACTAGATGAAGCTTGGTTTCAGTACGATTGATTTAAATGAGAGATGTATTTTATATGTCGCTGGGGTCAGCTTCCCGTCAAACCGGTTTGAGCTGAATGCCAGCATTTTTTTACTTTATATCTGTCTATCATACAAAAATCTTACACTTGCATTTATGAAGCAAAATCAGTATGAATGCAGTGTACATATATATATCATTGAAGCTCTAAAATCTTAGACTAAAACAAGGCTAAGAATCTGAACTTTTGATCATCAAAATTTACATAAAAGACCGCTCAAAGTCATTTAGCCGGAAGAACTCTAAGACTATCTAGTGTTTGAACTGAAGAAGTGTCATGGCAAGTAACGCATATTAACCATTTTCTTTGATCCTCAGGAGACCCATCACCACCAGTCCTCCGGTCACGACATCGGAGGCGCCACGCAGGTCGGCCAGGGAGGCCACAGCTTATACGGACACAACAACTACGGCGCCGGCAATTCTGGTTATGGCAACCAGTACGAACATGGAGGCTACTTGGTTTAATACTTGAACAACTCAACTGTTCCGTAAATGAATAAATATTAATGCGGTATTGAATTGGTTTTGTTGTAACGTTCATTTGTGGCTCACCATCATCTTCTTAACTTTGTCCCCCCCTGGTACAAGGGGTTACAGCACCACGTTTTCTTCTTCCTTTCTGCCCTGTCAACCATCACGCTATCATTTACTCCCTTGTCTTTTTATCCTCAAAAACTCTTTCCATAAAGTTAATTTCTGACTAATTCAGATCCTTGCATTCATATTCTGACAGTTCAAGACTGTTGTTTTCTTTATCAACACAAATTTTACCCAATATTACTTTATTTTTGTCTATTTAGTGGATGTCTTGAAGTCCCAACGGGCAATAAACTTAACACTTGACCGACAAACTCAATTACTTTTAAAGTACTCCCTGTTATTTTTAGACATCGTGATAATAAGTCCTTGGTGTGCTTCAACATACCTGTAACAAAGTAAAAAGCAATTAAGTAAATCATTAATTTTATTGAAACTTGGTACAAGTTAAATATTATAGGTACTTAATAGATCGAGTTATTTAAAATTACATTAATAATCATTAGAATGCAATTTAGTAGCAGCCTGGGTAGGTAATTAAGAATTTGAAAAATTGACAGATAACTTTCACAAATAATTTTAGAATTTTAAGATAATTAATATAATGTAAGTACTTAATTACTCAGATTAATTAGAGTAAGAACAAGGGAATCATGATTTGATGCAGTGGACTACGAAGAATGATTGATTGAATCAAATGCCATGATTATCTATTACCTAATGTTTTTATTTCTTTAGCAGTGGCACTCAAGCCACTCAATAAATTGCAAAACAATGACGTTTATACCTCTGAACTCTGAAAAAAAAAACAGCGCTAACCTACCCGACATTCAGGCATTCGAAAACTTTTTGCTACAAAATGTTTCACAGGCACCGTTTCGACACATAAATGATGTCACCTCTCCCATATAAGGATCAGCAGCGACCACACTGAATCACATTTGGGATTGGAAAACGACTCATTGTCGACCGGCTTTTTTGAGGTCAATTCGTTTTTTTGGCGCCATTTTTATGAGTCTTATCTGGCGCCCAGTGTAGCTTGAAATTTCAGGGTGGCGCTGCTTTCTATGGCATAATGACATTTGGCTGTCGAACTTTGTACATTTTGAAAGAGTTCCTTAATTTGCAACGAGTCTAATTATGTTGGGTACCCGGTAGGCTTTTATGTGTACAATTCTTAGTTTGGTGTGTTATTTCCACTTGTTTTAAGTAACAATGGTTGTAGTTCCATATTATTGTATTGTAGTAGGTATAGGTCCATATATGGAACACTGAAACTACAGATTTGGATATCAGCGACAAAAATAAAAACAAAATAAGATTCAATTGGTATTTTTATTTTGGTAAATACAAAACCGTTTTCTATAAACTAGTTTTAATACAATTTAACACAGGAATCTCGCAAAGCAGTAAACCTAGAAATAAGGAGGCAAATCACGTAATATCAAAGATGGCGCCGTTTAAATAAACGCGGGAACGATGCGACACGCAAATACAGCTGTCACCTTGTTCAGTTGTTTCGTTAAATGCGTAAGTTATTCGGAAAACTTTCGCATACAGAAGTTTTGAAAGTAAAACTATATTGCTTTTAGCAGAACAAAATGTAGAAAAAAAGTGTTGAATAGTACGAACAATCTACACTATTTTACAAGTAGTGAGGGTATTTTCTTTCTGTATTATACTGTCCTTTTCATTTATTTATATAAAGAATTCAAAAAGGTGAAACATTCCAGAAACTCCAACAGGAATTACCTCTTCATCTGAAGATACCATAATGGTACTAAATGATTTTGTAACAGTACAAGTATATACGACAATGATCTAAGTACAACAAGACGTACCTACAATACAATAATTGCTTTGTACTCAAACCAGGCGTCATTGAGGGTCGGCAGCTAAGTAAGGAAGAACACGATGAATGCACGTGCGATGCAGTACCTACGTGAATAGATCGTAAAGAAACAGTTGAATGGTAATGTGTCCAATATGCATGTGTCTTCGCAGCTGTGCGTAACTGATACCGTTTGTGCCGCTACGCTACTTGAGAATTTATGTCACTCATAATTAGTGGGAATTTTAATAGAACTGATCATGGGTTACAGGTAATTTTGGAATCCATTTAAGGAGGATTAGTTTTGTTCTCCTGCATTTTGCGAAAGTTTTAGCTTGATTGTATTATTAATAACGATAAAACATTTCAGTTTAGCCATACAATAAGCAGCTCCCTTGAAATTAAATATAAAATTCGGACCAAGAGCATAAGTCTGAATGGACGACATATTCCTTACTTCAAAACTCCGAACTCAGATTGTGTGAACGAAAAGCGCATTCAAAATTCCGAAACATGCTCCACTAGCTAGACGTTACTCCAAATAACTACATTCCTAAAATTTTCCAACATCCTAAACCGTTGCAAAGTAAAAGTCTGCATGAAAGCATTCATCATAATCTATGCAGCCCGGAAAGCCTTCAACTGTTGCTATACTAGCTCACTATAATTGTACCGCATTGCTGTCGGCTGGTCGCTAGTTCTAACGTCAGGCATGAAATAGGACAGACAGACAATACCACGGTTCTAGCTTAGCTTCTTTACAAATGTAGAGGAACTAATAATGTTAGAACACTTTCGTGCTTTGGTGCCCTGGTACAAATGATTGAAAATGCTTTGAGTTTATTTGCGAGAGTAGGTCAGGCAGATATAATTATCACGAAATAAGGCAGCGGAATCAGAATTGTTGGGACTGTTTTGTGATATTCTGCTTTGCTATTTTTTATATTGGCAATACCGAGGCTAAAATGATGGTGGAAACATTCCTGAAGAGCTAGAAAAATAACTCATTCAGGTGGGTTTTATTATTGACAATGTTTCACCTTTTGAACTGAATAGGTCAAACAGACAACATAGTTCGTCGACCTATTGCGTGCACTAAGAATGTAGGCATTCTATCGTTTTATGGGGCCTTGGTAATTTAAAGGTATATCAAAGCCATAACGTCACAATGCCATGAATTCGTGCAGGCATAGAATGGCACATAGTACTAGGACAAAAAGGAACAACACAGATAACATTGCCTAATTTATTCATTGAAACCAGGACAAACTTACTGAAAATTGTTCTGTTCGCTAATCCGAACGGCGCAAACACGGCAAATAATTGAACAACATTAATTAAAATAAGTAAAACTCCGAATCTGATCATTAATCAAGTTGACGCGGCCGTCCCAGGTGTCCAGACTTATTTCGTATGAATTAGCATAGATTCAATAATTCATTCATTAATACTAAGGCTTGGGGATAGGGACTGTTTATTTAAACTGAAAATGCTAAGCTTTGCTTCAAATATAACGTCTAGGCATGGACCGACTGTCTATTGTGTTTCAAATATGATAGTGACTTAAACAAAATTGTTCCCCCCATTTTCAGAGTCGGAAATTGGACCAAACACATGAACAGTTTGCACAGACAGATGAAGATGAGAGTCAAGACTAGTAGAAATAAAGAAGGAAGGATAACAAGGGGGTTGTCCCGAAAGAACGTTAGGGTTATTAACCCATTGCTTATAATTACTTTTATTTTATTTTATTTATTTAAAGAAAAATAAACAGTAGCACAATAAGAAATTGTCATAATAGGTATCTAAAATATACATTTTAAAACAATTATGCTACGCACTGCGTTCTCCACAGATTACAATTAGAAGTATAACTAGCTAGTAACACGCGTGAAATTTAAACAATTTTTCAAAATAAGCCACGGAATTAGCGAACAAATAGTGAGTCACTACTATAAATTAAATCCAGATGATGTAGACACGCTTTAAAAATAACATAAAATTAAATAAAAAAATATACCTGCGCAGATTAACGTCACTTGTGATTGTGAAGTTACCTTTGATCAACTAAAAAATAAAGCTCATGAATACTAACATACCTGCCCAAATAATTCTTGGAACACATTACTCAGTGCTGTTTCAAAAGATACTAATTTGTTTAGATGTCCATTATACTTTAAAGCTCCAATAAATGAAATTTCGTTTTTTTATTTAATTCAGCCTTCTCTATTTATTATGACTTTGGTAATAATTACAACATTTTTGTTTACGCACTCTAACACATTAAAACACATCAGTCTAATGACGTGTCCCTGTCACAAAAGCTTCAAGAATTTGATCAACCACGATACAATCAGCTTTCAAAAGTTGCATTTAGGTCTATCTAGTTTCGATGTTTAGAAATATATTCAAATTTAACACAACATAATATAGGACCTCCCAAGTTCAATATAATCATGATTATCTCAACAAAATGGTCTGACTTAAATCTCCTTTCTATATAATTACCAAAGAATAGCAATTACGCACGCTTGGTGGCCCGAATATTATAAATATAAAATGGGTGAAGGCAGCCGGGTTTACGAGCTTCGGTTCAAGGCGACCCGTTTTAAATGCACCGTGAGTCACAACACCTATATCTTCGGTTACTAGGTAACAACCAACGGGTATTGTTGACACGTAAGAGCGAGAAAATGAGCGTTGTACCAAACATATTGATGGTGGAGCAACTGTTTTATTTTTATAAGCTCGCGTTTAACCACAATCTCTCCTAATGAAAAGCATAGATGTGATCGATGACGGAGCACACTTACCTAGAACTAACTTATCCGTGTTGAATCCTTCGATATAGTAAGTAAAGAGACAAGACCTGGCATGAAAGCACCAGATAATGTCGATACTGGTAAATTAATAGGGCAAAGTTGTGAAAGAAAGGAAGATATGGTTAGATAGGAGGTAGCCACAGAATTGACGAGTAATAGTGAAGTATGGATAATGAAGGCATGTTTCACTGACTCTAACTCCAAATAAATTAGGATAAGAGAACAATAATTTTACAGAAACGTCAATCTCAATTTGGATGATATTTTGGGCTGAAACGTGTCCTCTGTAAGGATTGACAGAGCCTCTAAAAAACTTTTTCCTAAAATACAAATACATCGGTTTCCCGACAGCGCGCCTAGTCGCAACCCATGTCAAATAAAATCTACACGGCACTAATTGGTCCCGATTCGCTAGACAAATCTGCAAGCCCAATAGATAGTGCTAACGATATTTTGGTATATCCACGATATTTCCATATGAACATTCAGATATATCACTCATCGCTCAAAAAGCTTTTACAATGTAAGTGCTCATAATTCTGAGGAAATTGGCATGACCTACAAGAAGACTGGCATCTACCAACACTCATACACCACTTGGTGGATTATAAATTACGAGTATAATCCACTCCCCTCTCTTAGAGATGAGTCCTGAGTCGCAACAATGGGAGACTATATGCTGATTATGTACCCATCATTTTTCTAAGGTCTTTGAACAACAACTAAGTCCCCTGCTAAAAAACAACTAGCACTTTCACACAACTCCTCAGTAACACAAGAGAAAGGTATTGCTAAAGTCGTAGGTGTAGCTATGTACCTGTGATGTCTACGCTACGCAGAGGCAATACTGGCAATATGGAAGCTGCGACAACATTGCACAAGCGCTTACCAGACTAAGCTGGACACGGTAAGCAGCTTAACCCACGCGATAACATGATTGGTGAAACTGTATGGCTAATGGTCTTAATGAAGACAGACGCCTGTTCGGAAGTTATTGTGGGATTTAAATCAATTAAGAACGGAAATATTTACTACTAGCTTCATACACGTGAAAGTCGGAAATTATACCATACGTCCAGAATAAAAAGTATCATCATTTTCTACATGGTCTGCCCGTGTGCCATGATTATATTGTTACTAGGGAGTAGCTATTCCCGTGGTTTCACTCTCGAGGCCATTACAAAAGGAACCGTGAATTTTCCAGAACCTTTTGCAACCTACGCAGTGAAAGAATTCTCGGAATCAAATATGAAGATCTGTATTTCCAGAGATTCTCTTCAAACAAACTTTTTTACGTAAGTACTTAACTTAAATAATTAGTCTAGAAAGTCGCCATACATTACTTTCTAGACTAATTATTTAAGTTTGCCACAGAGCATGAGCTACTGACACTAAGAACTCACAGATACGGTCAAAGGGAGGGAACCGTTTCAACGCCAAAGGCTGTCCGTCCGTTTGAGTTTAGACCACCGTTGAAATACAAACATACGGAATCCCACTAGATTCGCATTATGTTCTAGTGGTCTTCGATTTTATGGTGGACTAGCTTTTCCTGGGTTTTCGCTCGCGGTCCGATCTATCTGTACCAAAATTAAACAAAATCGGTGCGGCGATATAGGCGTGGGAGCGCAACTTTCTTTCTTAGCGTTACTTTTTTTTATTTGATGGATAATGACGCACTCTCCCACTTATAGAAGAGGCCTATGTCTCAACAATGGCAACGATATAGGCTAGGTTACAAGCGTGACAGAATAACCATGCTATTCTGTCACGCTTGTAACCTAGAGCTGAGACCCGAGTCAGCTCGCCGTTGAAGCTCGACGATTCCCAGAAAACCAATTTAACAGTCTTGAATCCCGCATCGAAATCAGCCAAACATAATTTCATGTATCAGGCTATTAAACTTATTCCATTATCCTGTCTTCTAATTGAAAATCAACCAGCCCCTACCATATGGCCCATTAATTAGTCGCATACTGGCCATTCCACGAGCTCATCCTGATTGCCTAGTACCAGTACATGCAGGGCAATTGTCTCAAGATACCGCGCTCCGATGGACGCCTAACGAGCTGGCTGGCTACCAAAATGACTGGCTGATGTAATTTTAGCCTGATTCACTTGGAGCACCAATATTAGTGCGTTATAACTGGTAGGTATTCTTGAGAGGGTGATATTGAGGACCTTTTGTAGAAGATGTGAAAAGATTTTTACATTAGGTTAGCGCATTTTAATGGCTTGGTTTTTTATTATGCTTTTGGTAATAAGCTCGCTAATTACATGGGACCTGAACATAAATGGCTAAATGTGTTTGTACTGAGGTACAGTTCGGCCAAACACTTACAGGCATGGTGATTTATATATTACTAGCTTTTGCCTGAATTCTTACGCGTATAGCCTTCCTTATTAATATGGCTATCATATGCAAAAAGAAGTGGAAGTAGTTCCAGAGATTAGCGCGTTAAAACCAACACACAAACTCTTCAGCTTTATTATATTAGTATACAGTAGATATTTTTTACGCGAGAGAGAGCATTCAATGAAATCTGTATTTAGAATAAATTTATTATATATTGTGTTTGTTCATTCCAGGTTCGCAGTGATCCTAAATCCATCCTTAGTAGGACTGACTTCAATCTGAACTTCCTACATTTTTATTTTATCGATGAATCTGTTTTAACTTTCTGTCGTGGGCGCTTAAATAAACAATATTTCTTTTCATTTCTTGTAGAATGTCATCTAATCCAAATATAGCCAGTTAACAATGATAGAAACTTGAGGGGACCACTCGACCACTCGACCTACTGACTCAGCCTCGAGCCGCGTCGATAGCAGCCCATTGTCTAGTCGAGCTTGTTTTATATAACGACAGCATGTTAGTGAAAATGTTATTAAATTAATGTGTAAAGTAGATTAAAACAATGTGATATACGTTCGGTTTTAAGTGTATTTTATTATGATTAATACATTCCATCAGGAAAGTACTACGTGACTGTTGCAATGGCACTATTTTTGCAAGTACTCAATGCAGTTGATATCAAAGAGAACCAAGATACGGTGCATCATGTGCTTTTTCGGCCAAGTCAAAAATACTTACAACACAAGTCGACAAAACTAGAGAGAGAGAGAGAGAGAATATATTTAGTTTCACAGTAAACACGATTATTAGCTTACTTATATTTTTCTAAATTATTGATAGGCTCACAATCTTTGGCAGTCGTTATGGATTGTCAGAAGCCAGAAAATCTGACACCAGTCTTGCCAAGAAGTACCGTGTTACCCAGTTAATGGGTTGTGGAGGTCTGGTAGGCAGCCGCTCCACGTAAAATACTGGCATTCAGCTGAATCCGGTTTGACTGGGAGCCGACCCCAATATAGTTGGGAATAGGCTAGGCAGGCAGATTGATTCACAATCTCACCTAATGGAAAGCGATTATGTGGTCTACGATGGAGCAGGCTTGCCTAGAAGTATCCTATTTTACCTTTACTCAGTCTCCCAGGTTGTAGCTATCAGGAAACACCGACTCCATTCCTCATTCCAGACTGTTTTGCAAAATGTATATTTACAAAGGCCTTATTGCAACATCGTCCAAAATTTACGATTTCGTAATGAATGTTTAGTTCCGGGACTAAACACTCATTGAGTTCATTCCGATTTGTATTTATCTAGCTTTTAATTTATTCTCTTACATGCATTTTTGATCTACCAAGTGTCGACGCGACCTCCACCACCTCTATCTGCGACAGATCTATGCGACAAAGTACCACCTCGACCTAGTGACTCAGACTTATCGAGACAATTCGTCCACGGTCCCCTTGTCTCTCGTGGTTTGTTTTAGAACTCAATTAAATTGTTACTCGAGTTGTTTTAATTGCTTTCATAACAACTGTATTTGACGTGGCGACCATATTTGCTGTCGATTTTAGGGTCTTATTTTATCCCAGTCACATTTATATTGCCTTCTTCTTTCCCCTCTGAATGTCCTTCTCCCACATTCATATCCGTATTCCTTTATCAATTCTCCTAATTAAGTTAAGATCATTCGTCGTCATTATTTTGCTTTTATTCCAATTTAGGTGGGGTGGGCACATCCACACTTTTCATTTCAGAAGTTTTACCTAGATATCCTTCCTTACCATTAATATTATAAATCCGAAAGTTTGTGAGGATGGATGGATGTATGTTTGTTACTCTTTCACGCAAAAACTACATGGATCTTGATTAAATTTAGCACAGAGGTAGATTATAGTCTAAAATAACACATAGGATACTTTTTATCCCGGGAGTATGTTCCCTTGGGATAATTATCGACATTCACGCGGCCGGAGCCGCGGGCGGCAGCTAGTATTTTAAAAGTATGGATCAATATACATAGTGCATTTAAAGAGCCTCCATGGTGCTTAGGTAAATTTGAATGCACCTTCTGAGCCGGTCCAATCAAACACCTTGCTGATTCGCTAGGCTTTTTAATACGACTCAAGCTTTTTCGAATATCTATTATTTCTTTTCGGCGTCATAGTTAATCTGATTACAACCACTTACAAATCCTCTATTGTAAGTAAATACTCGTAACAGTCGCTAATGTATCATCCAACCTTGATGTCACACGCTAAAAACATTATTAAGTCATGTTTGTGGACTCTGGGTAACATGATGTCATGCTTACGCAACTATTCTGCTCTGTGGCTTATTGAATTGTTACTGGGAGTGTCTGTCATTAGTCTTGTGAGGAAAAGCTTCTGGTCGTCTATTTGGGGTAACTGCTTCGCTGTTAGCTTAAGACTCATTCCAATTTGCGTCACAAACGTCAGGTGACTAATCCTAAACACCATATTGCTTTGGCCAGCTGAATCTTTCAACTATTCTTCATTATTTTATTGTACACCAAATCAAATTATAGTACAGTGACAATAAAGTTCATGTACAAAACAAAGGCGAGCTTAATAGCGTTTAAGCCCCCTACGGCATTTCAGACAAACTTTCAAGTCCTTATTTTCCGAAATTAATAAACCGATTTTAATGAAACTTGGTATGCATACGCTAGATATCCAGCTCTAAATGGTTAGTAGAGAACATTTTCGAAAAAGAGTTTAGGAGAAAAGATAGTGATTATTCACTTTCTATAGAAAACTTAAAATCGCTCTCTCTCTCTCTCTCTAAACTCTTTTTCGAAAATGTTCTCTACTAAGCTACTAACTATTTAGACTGTTGTGTGTTTCATTAAAGTCGGATCATTTATTTCGAAAAATAAGGACTTGAAAAATTGTATGAAATGTCGTACCGCGTAAACGCTCGGGTTTTCTCCCAGAAAACCTTTCGAGTGTTAGACAGAGACACAATAGGCGATTGACAGACTTAAACCATGACAAATATAGCCTTTGATATGACATGGAGCTATAAATACCTGCAAATTCCGAGATTTGACCGCGAATTTCTGTTTAACACAAGTTTTGTTTACCCAAATGCCTTACAACAGGTTAATTTTAGCAGATTACAGACAACGCCGACCAAAAACGACTGACTCCTACACATCCACAGATTCTGTACTCATTGCAGTTTCTCAGTTGTCTGCAATTATTAGTTGTTAGCGATCTAACGCCAATTACTTCGTCTGAAGAGCAAGTTATTTGTGCGATAGCCGAACTGTTGGCTCGGCAGTTTGGCGAATCTATTGGCTATGATTGGGTGCTTGTGCAGCTTATTTTGAGTGGGATAACTTGCGATTGGTCGGATAGTGTGGTCCTTGGAGAATTACCTAATCATTATTTTTTCATTGTGAATGTTTTAGTCAAATAGACGTTTGTATTTTGAAGTGACAAAGGAGTTAGAAGGAGCCGTTGAGTCCGGCACAGAACGAGGTGACAAGATGTCTTGGACGCGTGGCATGAGGGTCAAAATACACTGTATCAGAGTCGAGACGTCAATTTAAAAAAACCGGCCAAGTGCGAGTCGGACTCGCGCACGAAGGGTTCCGTACCATTACCAATAAAAAAAATTGGCAAAGAAATCACGTTTGTTGTATGGGGGTATTTTTTCTGTTTTTAGTATCTGTTGTTAGAATGGCAACAGAAACACATCATCTGTGAAAATTTCAACAGTCTAGCTATCACGGTTCATGAGATACAGCCTGGTGACAGACGGACAGCGGAGTAATAGGGTCCCGTTTTTACCCTTTGGGTACGGAACTCTAAAAATACAAAGCATATTGACCCCTACCTATACAATGGAATGCAGATTTCTATAACGCATCTGCGAGCAAACAAATTAATGTCAGTGTTTAGATAGACGATTTTTTTACTATAACATTAAGAGGCTCATGTTTGATCACAATCTCATCTGATGGTAAGCGATGATGTGGTCGACGATGGAGCACGCTTGCCTAGAAGTAACCTGTTCACTCTTGACTTAAAGAGTGGATTGCTTCGATGCGCTTCGACTCTGCGTTAGTGTCCCTTGACGCTAAGGGCTGGTTGTAGACGGCATTGCATGAAAAAAGTACCTGGGAGAAATTAGGGGAGGTTTTTGCCCAGCAGTGGGCCTCAACTGTTTGTTTATAAAATGGAGATATAAGGAGGAGTCTTCTGATCCTTGATAAATGATATAAAAGTCCGATGGCAAATCGTGTTTCTGATTACCTACACATTTAGTTTAATCAAAAACACAATTTCAAAAAGCCAAACCAAATGTAGGCTGCATTCCGATAGCTATTTGGATGGCTCAGTTGTTTAAATTTCATTTCTAAACAATATTATATCTATTCAATGAAATTCTCTCTGAATTCATGGAAACTTTAATTAATTCCACAAAATATTCGCATAAATTCTGTTTCATTTGGATTTAATCAAATATGTTAGTTTATACACGAATATACTGAAAATATTAGTTGCTTTATTTCATATGAATATGTTATGCAGAATTTGAATGTTTCAATGTTCGTAGTACAATTTTACTGTATCCTAACAGGATTTCAGATTTGTAAATGAAAATAATCACTCGACCGATCACGACATAGTTTGGGCTAGGTGCAACAAAATGGCTGTTTCGTTGTACTTAACCTGCCACATAATATCTACCAAGCCTTAGCTTAGACCAGCCTTGTCAGTTACCTTTGTTAATGGTGAGACTATCATTATTAACCAAATCGATTTTTTTTTCTTTCTACCTACGACTCTATTTGCCACTGCATCATTGAAAACTTCAATCAATCAGGCTTCTCCGTTGGGGTCGTCTGACCGGCTGCAGCTGAGCACCAGCATTTTACGTAGAGCGACTGGCTCCACGTTTTACCTCCTGAATGCTGATTACCCATAGATTGACCGGGTCTTCCGTCCGCCTCTGTACATTTGTGTGCGTAAAGTATTCATCATCATCATCATCATGTCAGCCGAAAGACTTCCACTGCTGGACATAGGTAGGCCTCCCCGAAGTGTCGCCACAACAACCGTTCCTGTGCGTCTCGCACAAAAGAAACTGATGCGTAAAGTATTAAACAAAAATATTAAAAAAGTATTACTTATCTACACTAATATCTACACTAATATTATAAAGAGGAAAGATTTGTTTGTTTGTTTGTTTGTTTGTTTGTTTGAAATGAATAGGCTACGAAACTACTGGACCGATTTGAAAAATTCTTTCACCAATAGAATCCTACATTATCGGTGATGGTCATAGGCTATAGAATATTTTCAAAAAAGTTAGGGATCCGTATGAAAACTTCGATAATGTGACCCAAGGTGTGAGAAAAAATCCTTATATCGCGTACGCTGCGGAATCTATTGACAATAGAGCAAAGTGATGTACTACAGTTTTATAGAGGTCATCGATATCTACAAAAAAGTCCGCGATACCATATGTCTAACTATTATGGATAAGTCACCATGACCGCTTTTTGTTAATATTAGTCAAGCAAATCCCATGGTGAAATAAAAAATGGTGATTATAGTACCATGATATTAATCCTTATCCATTTAAATGGTTTGATAATTAAGGTTGATTATGTCTGTGTAAATTACACTTTAAATCATTCAAATCGGACCATTCGTTCAAAAGTTACGACGGTAATAAACATGCTCGGAGTAAGAAAAATGTCGCAGGTGGAGCGAACTGGGGAGAATCGTATCAATGCTTGGTCCGATGAAGTTGAAACACCACGGCATTTAAATGTTTTCGATAAAACAATAAGAATAACAAATGTTTGGATTTTTCGAAAATCAACTAGGTACATACATAATAAGGGGTGAAGCAGGGGTGAATAAGTTTTAGGGGAGGAAATTATAGCTTGCTTCAATTTACGTCGGAATTCTATGAACAAACTAAAAGTGGGATAATTGAAACAGATCATGTACCTAACAATTTTTGCATAATCAACCCCTGACGGGCTGAACGGGGTGAACAGTTGCGCTGAACCAATAATGAGAATCGTTGTGCTTAATTTTCCAAAACTAACCTTTATAAGGGGATATGTATAGGGGCGTTGCAGTTTGTGGAGTACCTACTATCCCCACGCGGACGAAGTCGCGGGCGAAGTGCTAGTTAATAATAATTTTTTTATTAACATCTGATAAGTTGATTGCGACGCCCTAATAGGGTAATGTACTCAATAAGTTGAGCAGTGTCTGTTACTATGTGTACATTGTGCGCAATAAATAAATGAAATAAATACCTAAATAAAGTTCTGTATAGAAGAACGTTTACAAAGTGATTGGATTGCGACACAATTTAAATAATCCCCGTCTATTTTTTTACCAAAATAGCCCTTCCTTACCTTAACTAAATAACAAGATTTGTATTATTTCAACGCCTTCACACTGGCCTTAAGAAAAGGTTCTAAACCACACTCGGTAAAATAACATCAACCCACAGCTTCACAGGTACAGTTCAGGACAAAAGGTTTCAAAATTCTACAACAAACATAAAAATAATGAATAAATTGTACCTACAACTAATAGAGACTCAACAAATAACACACCTGAGAAATTAAAATATTATACGAGTACAATCTTTTTATTATTGATAGGCACACGCTTGACCTGTTGACCACTATTGAATTTTTTAGGTCTTTTTTATCATTTAACTGAGCACTATGTTCTATAGTTCGACTTTCAATTATAATTATTCAGTACAGTTCAAAGAAAATGTTTACTAGATCGTGTTTTAAGCCAAGCTATTTAAATTTGAAAATAAGTTCATTATTTTAAGTCAATTTCGTTCATTCTTACACCGACTCACTATCTTTTTTTTTTGTCAAAATCTGACAGTTGAAAAGTCAAGTTACTGAATACAATTGAAAGTCGAACGATAGTTCAATTGTGTCAATCTATCTTAAGAATTATTGTCCTTCAAGATATAAGAGTTTTCTTGTAGGCAGGATCAACGCCAGGCTTATCTTCTTTCTAAATAAATGATTAATAGCTTACTTACAAAAGATCAAGCAAATACTTAGTTAAGTAGGTAATGTATTCTATCTCTTCGAAATATTAACTTAACTATAAATTCCTCAAGAGTGAGGTAAGGCTATGCGTAAACGACATTCCTATAAGTTATTGTAGGTCTGTAAATGTAATGGCATATGTCTGTATAATTTACCAACTTTCTGTTAAAATTCTACATGTATAATACTTTTTTGAAAGATAGTACTAAAATAGTACGATTTGTGGGCCATATATTTCGTCGGCATCGTCTACAAAATCCGTGCAATTTGTCAACATTTTTATTATAGACCGTCTCCACATAAAAGATACAATATTCCCGCGCTGTCCCATCCCTAAGATCCCGGATAGGACAGCGTTTCTCCGTGTTATCTCTTTAAACAGAATCTAAATCACGAGCACAGCGCCCCGGGGAAATTAAAACGAATCAACTATTTATTATACACAATAATGAACTTGTAGAGAATACTTTAAGAAAAGTAAAATGTCGCGAATGTCAGTAGGTTTATGTAAAACTAGCTTGATGCCCGTGACGCCACTTCATTCGCATAGATGTCGGCTTCAAAGAAGAAAAATACATTCAAATAAAACTATCCCTCCCATTTTCTTCCTTTAAAATTTAAATTACCAAAAATCAGCCCTGGAACGCAAAGGGCATTATGAGGAACACGGATGGGTTTTAGTCAGTAAGAGTCTGACACTCCCTCCCACTACGCCGAGAGCGGAAGAACTCATTTGATGATTTACCAACCTTAAAATAAAGCGTATGTTTAAGTTGTAGCCGAGCGTTGACAGCTAGTCAGTCAGGACAAACGATTTTATAAGTATAGAAGATAGATACGATATTTCTCATAAAACAACACTATTTGTTAAAGTAAAATTTTGGGAAACCAAAAAATTAACACAGTCCTGTAATCTGCCAATTAAATCACTAGTACTACATTATATTTAAAGCAAAAAAAAACTCCTGAACTCTCTACCAGGTCTGTGTTTCCTACCACGTATAATCAGTCAGCTTTCAAAGCAAGCGGGAGAGGGACGGAGCTAAACAGTACGATTTTTTTTTTACAATGGAATTGTGATGGCAGCTCCCTTTTCTGGGCTCGCTGGTTCCATCATAAACCCCATTCACCGTTTTCGATCAAGCGAGATCGAGGTCGAATTCATTAACTGGCGGCTCATAAGGAAATAAATAAAACAAATTATAGGAAGACTCTTCAGGTGGGAAATATTATCTAGAAAAACCTATTTTCGTATCTTAAGCCACATCAGAAAATCAAAAACTTTCAGCATAAAAAGCGAAGCATTTAGCCAATAACCTAATCAAGATGGACACAAATCATAGAATAGGTCTTCTGAAACAGGCAGATCGGATCAGAGTCAGAAACGGATTTAATCATCCACTTGGTTGGTTTAGGATCCACAACTCCGTAACAAACTTGATATCTCTTGTGTTCAGAGAAAGAGATTTTCTCTAAACATGAAATATTTAATAGAAAAGCTATGCTTTAAAAGTGGCATCAGTCTAAAATGTAGTACGATTCCAATAATACTGTATGATGTATTGGCAAAGACGTCGCGCGTCAAAGGGACGTATTGCAATGTATGTATCTTTTTACCCCAATTGACACAATTTCTTGAAATTCCCGAAGACCCTCTGAATCTCTTACGATCTATTATTTCTATCTAGATAAGGAGGCTAAATAAATACCTAGAGATGATAATGATCAACACGAATTCATGAGATACTTTGTGACTTAAACTTTTCTTAAAACCGACTATGAATTACTAGAACTCACAAGTTCTCTTGTGTGTTTTTCTCACATACTTCTCTGATAAGAATCTCAATATATAGTCATCCCTTTCTAGTCATAGGATCTTTCACACAATCCATCCATTTCTTGTTTGGCCTACTCTTGTAGCCATATTTGTAACAGGCAACTATTAAATAAAAAAGTCAGAAAAACCAATCACCTTTTCCTAAAGATTTAGGTAGAAGAAAAACAGAAAACAGTAGCAATTTAAAACAAATCCAACTCATTAAGGGTTTCAAAAGGTTTCGTGCGAAGTCCAAAAAAAGCCACTTTAAGTCACATTCCGGTAATATATAGACGGCAATTGGCTATATCTATGGCCTCCAGGCCACTTTAAAAGCCTCCGAATAGATTCGCGTATATTTTTACACCTGGCAACCTTTTTAGCTGCTTAAGGTGTTAAGAGAAATGGGTTACCAATAGATTTTATTTCGTGGCGTGACGCACAAACAAAATTATAGTAATATGTTTTTCTTTTTTTTGGTATATTACTTTTTACTCAGCTTTGCAGCAAACCCATCTCAAACCCGAAGCTTTTATTTAAAACTAGCTTCTCCCAGAGATTTCCACCCTGTCGCAAAAAAAAACCGTATGCCAAGTATCAACCCAATCCGTAACCCATAGACGCGAGACGTGAAGAGAAACAAACAGACGAGTTCATTCATCATTCGTATATAATATTGGTATAGATAAACCATTACAGGCATGTTTTTTTTTGTCAAGGAGTCGGTCAGTTAGTCAAAAAGTTGAAACTAATAGATTTGCACATACCAAAACGTGAAGATCTCTATGGAGAAGAACGTGCAAGAAAGTTCAAGGATGCACTATTAAAACCCTGGCTTTCTGTACCAGATGTGTTGGAAGATGGCCGATTTATGAACCTAGCGTAAGAACTTTATGGCCTAGAGACCGGAACCTTCTTTATTAGTTAGTCTGTATTACTTCCCTCCCAGGAGATGGGGTTATTTTTTAATCTAAGAGAGAAAACAACTTCGCCAAGTTGCAATCAGTTCCCAACTTTTACTACAAAAAAGTTTAAATGTCATGTAGGCTCATTGTACTCATCATTATGAACGACTTTTACTATAGGACCAACACCAAAAACGCGGAAAAAAAATCAGCTGTTCAGATCGATTTTTCTTTTCGCGATTTCAGTGTTGGTCCCATAGTGAAGCTGTTGTGTTTATAATTGTGTTTCGCCTGTTTTTGTCCAGCAGTGGGACAGAACAGAAAATCCTAATTAACAATATTATAATTGCGAAAATAAGTTTTTTGTTATGCTTTCACGCCTAAGCTGAAGCTGTGAACTTATTTTGATGAATTTGGGTAGAGGGATAAATGAAACCCTGGAGACGGTTATAGTCTACTTTAACGCGCACGTAGCCACGTAGTAAAACTAATAAATAATAATATCCCCCAGTTTCTGAATTACGAATTTGAAGTGGAGAACTTGTCAAACTCTACTCAAGCTTGAAGAATCTGTCAAACATTCCTCTCATCAAACTCCAATTCCCGCCCAAAACTTATCTGTTTATACCAAAGAAAACTTGTATCGATGAAAATTGCCCAGTTTTATGAGCGCTAGTGATGTACCTACTGAAACTCAATATCGATAATGCGATTAGGGGAGTCGCTCACAGCGCGTTACGTCCGGGCTATTGCCTCGAAGGGTTATTATCGACATCCAACGCAATAAGCATTTTCATTTTAAGCGTTTGCACGTTGTTGTGATCCGGAATAGGATTTTATTGGACGCAGAAATTGGTTGTAGAACGGGATTTAGTTTCGGAAAGGGTATTAATGGGAAATGTTACGCAGTGGCGAGGGGATCTAGATGTTTTCCGGGGCTAAATGAGACTGGCCTTTGATTTGCAGTGGGGTGAAATGATAGTTTGGGTCACGCGTAGTGTCATAGGTGTTTGGACAGATATCTAAATAGTGCATGAAACGCCCATTGGTTGTGCCGTTCGTCCCGGCTGTCATTTATATATCTATGGTAGTCGTTACGGAATGTCAGAAGCCAGAATATCAGATACCAGTCTTGCCAAGAAGTACCGTGTTACTGGGGTTACAGTTACTGGGTGGTGGCGATCAGATAGGCAGTCGACTCACGTAAAACACTGGTATTCTTAGCAGAATACCAGTGTTTTATATATTCGGCTTGACTAGAAGCTGACCCCAATATAGTTGCGAAAAGGCTACGCGGATGATGATGAAATTCCCATTGGTGACGGTAATATTATTTTCTAGGTTTCTTTCCACAATAAAACCTCGCTTTACACAGAAGGCTTTGAAGGCTGTACAGGCCTGAAAACACTCGTATAATCATAGCTGGAGGGTGAAACTTCTCGACTTTGACACGGCCGGTTGTGGACCGGTGGCCGGACTAGTGGAGTCACTTGAACACCTCGTTAGGCTTGTCTTTCAGAACCTCAAGGAAATACCTACTGCTAGATATTTCATGTTTATATCGCAGTTGTTACCTATAATTTCAACCAATCATACTCGTATAAATAATTTCTTTAACTTTCGTAGAGCATTGTTTTTCCCGACAAAAGCGATCTTATTAGTACTTTTGAAAATGCAGTTGGTTGTATAAAATCTGCGATTGAACTAAAATAGAACCAACATAAAAAATATGTATTAAAGGGGGCTATTTTTTACTAATTTTTTAAGGATGGGAAATCATCAAATGACTTCTTCCGCTTTGGGTGGAATGTCAGACTCTTACTGACGAAAACCCATCCGTGTTCCTCCTTATTCCCCTTTGCGTTCCAGGGCCGCGGTGACTCTTTCGAACAAATTCCGCAATCCTGGCAGAGAACCGCAGCCTACTGCATCAGGCTGTTTGATGACTTGATTGAAACTTAGTCGTTTATTGCGGTTGCATTTTATTAAACTCAATTTTAATTTATCCCAGTCGTAACCTAAGATTGTGGGGCGCCTCCACAATAGTCTCATTATTTCCTAACATTAGCACAGTCTAATGTGTCGTACGGCTATGACAACAGCCCCTCTGACCTCATGTACAATAACACTAACTGCAAGCAGGTGTTTGCGTTAACTGTTGTACAATATTAGTCAGCTGCCAAATATCACAGTATTAGGTAATCTGTGGCGTACACAGCAGCTGGGCTTGCTTGTTACTGGGTGAATTGATGTGATCATCTATGTTAATCGCTTTTGCTGAGTGATGAGAAGTATTTTGAACGAGCGACCCGCTAAATGCGAAAGACTAGGCGACATCGCGGCAGAACAAGATGAAGGTGGAGATACGAACTTGACTCTTACTGGAAGGACTGGCCCGCTATGGTAGAAGCCAGAAGCGTGTGGTAAAGCGGGGCGCCTTTTCCCAGCAGTGAGACGTAACGGACAATTAGATAGCGACCCGTTGCGGCTTCGCACAGTTGCATATTATATTCAAAAAACTTTCTTCTTTTATCTCTGTTTCAGTTAGAGAAAACTGTATCAAAATCCGTGGCGTGGTTTAGAAGTAAGCGGAAAAACAAACATTCAGACAGGTACTACTACTAGTTTATGTAATTTAGGCTGACTGTCTACTGGAGCGGAGAGGAGAGGAGCGGGGCGGAGCTGTGCCAATATTAAACAATGGAATTGCATAAAATCTCCGCTCCGCTTCAGCGGTAGGGGTACTAGTTGTAAGTTGTAAGCTATTAATAAGTTTTGACTCAATTTATTTATTATGTTAATTTCAAAACTCAACAGCAGACCAGCATTGTGCTTTGCAGTGCCCTGACAGGGTTCATGTACAAAAACCGACAGTAATAATGTAGAAATGTGTGATGTGCATGAAGGCAAATAAATAAATAGTTTAAAAATCATACTAAACGGAGAAGCCGGTCGCCCACTCGTGAACTCGTTACTCTATACTCCACAACAATGGACATACACAGTCCGCAACTCCGCTCCACATTACTCTGTCTTTGAGACTTTGATTAAAATTTTGGAGATGCATGTGCAACCAGGATGATATTGGCACAAGACGGTTCCAGGTCGGCATGAGAAAAGAAAGGCAAAGGTGTGAACTTGTGAACGATAACGATGGCTTCCTGGGTGTGGGAGGGACAGGGTGTTATCTTTTTTATCACGTTCAAAATGTCAAAGTGAGGTCTCAGTGCGCATCAGTTTTATGACGAAGGTTACGTTTAATTAGTTTAACACACTGTAGGAGACTTGTGCTTTACGTTAGCTAGGCAGTTTCGATCCTTAAAAGGGCATTAAGTTTTATCAAAAAGCTCTCACGAAAAAAAATTTTTTCTCTTTCAGTTACTACTTGATAAAGTCAAGACAGTTCCCAACGAAAAACGAAGACAGCGTCGAAAAGAAAAATTACTTTTAAAATATCTCATTTTTTTCAGTTTTCATTTTCCAAGAAGTTTTTCTATTAGTCTATATTTTATTCAAAGACTAAGGAAGTAGTGTTCTGACGAATAGTAACACCTGGAGATGACAGTTACGTTCACAGATAAAAAGGTATCCTTTTCTATTCAATGAGTAATCCTTTTTCTAGAAAAGAAAAGGCTTTAGGACTTAATACCCTTGTTCCCGATGAGACTTTGGGCAAAACCAATAAAATACTTGGCTTGACAGGTACGTGGGCAACATTGGAATATAATGTAAGGTCAGCTGTTATAAAGTAGTGCCCATAGGGTTTTACAAAAGTAAGCAATAGGTACTAGTGTACCGTTTTTGGTTTTAAATCAGCGAAAGAAAAAACTGTTGTCATAGATAGAATCAAATCTAGTGGCGGCTTGAAACAGTCCACGAATGAAGGGAAAAATTCGTGTCACTGCAGTGGTGAGGGATGGGGTAAAGCGCAGCGAAAAGTGAACGTCACAGGCTTCATTAAGTTTGAATCGATGTAGACGAACCCGTTTTTAGCATAATAATATTCCGCGTATGGGGTGTAAATTCGGAATGGTTTTGACATAGCTTGTTCTCCATAGGTACAAAATGGAGAACGAGCGCATTTTTAAATAGATCACTGTCAAATTTCCAGAATCGTAGGTAAGTAACACCTTCAGATTAATTCCTCAAAACAATTTATGGCATTTTAAGTGTTATTGGAAACCTTGACCATTTCAACCTATCTCACATAGGTGCTACCAGATTTACTGAAAAACATTTCCAGCCATAATAGGGTAGATGACTAAAAAAATCTAATTAGTCCGTCAGATAGATTTCAAAAAAATATTAGACACGTATTTTATATTTTTCATGTTAACAAAAAATTAAGACGATACAGTACGTTATAAACTCGTTTGACGTCACTTTGTAAGTACACTTTTTACATACACGAGACATCACAAGCTTTGTAATTTCTTATTGCTTTGATAAAGCAAAAAATACGTGTCCAATATTTTTCGATAATCTAACTGACGGACTAAATAGAATCATATATTTTTTAACCAAGAATCATCCCTATTATGAAAATCGATCCGATATTTATTCAAATCATGTAAAAGTAGAAATAAGATATAAAGTAAATTGTATTGTTATTGAAGAAATATGACCGTCTTGCGAAAACTGTTGATACTGAGTGTTTTATGCTGATATTTTGTCATTTGATGTTTATGTTGGAATACGATATTATGTAGACAGTTGATCGGGTAACATAACATATGTTTATACCGGTACATGGTAGACAGTTGGACACATACGCACGAAACGGTTTGAGGAATTTCCTGACGAAGTCTTTCTGCCAGGGTTGCGGAATTTGTTCGAAAGAGTCACCGCGGCCCTGGAACGCAAAGGGCATTTGAAGGAGCACGGATGGATTTTAGTCAGTAAGAGTGTCCTTCCTCCGCCCACAGCGGAAGAAGTCATTTGATGACTTTTTTTTTTCGATTTCCGTGTGAGCTATATTACAATAAAGTTTTTAGTTCTGAATTCAAATTATTTTTTATTTTTTTTTTATTATTATTATTGATAGGCACGCGCTTGACCACTATCTCACCTGATGGTAAGCGACGATGTGGTCGAAGATGGAGCACGCTTGCCTAGAAGTAACCTATACACGAACGTGACGTGACGTGTATTATACACGATAAATCAAATAAATTGATGGACATGGAAATTAGGATTCGTTTGTATCCGGAAATGCGATGTTTGCCGAGGGACATTAAGAAAATAGTTGTTCTGTGGTTACTTAAGTAGGTAATACATGATAAGAGTAATTTTCCATGAGAGACCAAAAGAAGCAATTAATATGACATCGAATTATGCGCACCGATACTACTCAAATGTAAAATTCCTACTAAATTCATTCAAAGCACATATTATCTTCATGTTTGCACGTATAACATCAAGAAGCAATAACATCAATTCTTCCTACTCCAGCTTTTCCACTAAACCTAACTCGTTTGTTGACTCTCATATCAATTTTCCAGTTGATCCTAACAAGAACATTCTACTAGCAATATTTCAATATTTAAACTTATATTCAAACATGCAATATTAGAAAAATGCGAGGGAAGGGTATAACCCGGCTGCGACGGGATGCACCAGCTTTCCATCGTTATAC
Source organism: Melanchra persicariae (assembly GCA_947386135.1). NCBI lineage: Eukaryota > Metazoa > Arthropoda > Insecta > Lepidoptera > Noctuidae > Melanchra > Melanchra persicariae. Next base: position 1,461,880 of record OX376669.1, read on the forward strand.
TGCATTACGAGAGGCCTCTCATATTTTGCAGCATTGCACGGATCAAGGAGCTTTGTACCAATATCGGGCCGCTTCAAATCGCCATGTTGGATTTGTGTTTGAAAACGTTTTTATTTATTTATTATGTCATATTTGAAAGTTGTGTGTGTACTGTGTAGTTGGGAGTTCGTTTTGATGGAGGAGTGTTTGTATGAAATATTTTTTTTACGGTTTGGAAATGGAAAATTGGAAACTCGTCACAGTTCAATTGAAATTGAATTTTGTAGGTGGTATTCCGCTATCCGTGCAATTCGACTTGATTCGTCTTGAGAGACGTGTATCTTAATACCGCATTAACACCATTAACTTATAAGTACGCAATCCATAGAAACAACCAACCAACCTTAATACCTAGATAAAACATAATACGCGCAGATTACACAAGTGGTTTATTCTTGAAGATTGCAATTGAGGCACAGGTACCGCACTCGCCCACTCAAAGATAATCATAACTACGCTAGACCTATATTAGGTCATCTACTCTTAATAAAACCTGACCCAAAAGACTTATGGAACTGGGCTACAAAAAACTCGCTCCATCGAAAACTATCGATAAAGAAAATCGATTATATCCGCCCATAAGCGGTAGTAATCCGGAAAATTCCGGTTCAGAGCGGCTCGCGCCTGAATAAGCCGACGCCGGCCGGAGAAAGCCATGAATATGCATCGCTTTTGTGATTTAATGCCCACGCTTAGTTCAATTTCGATAATACGAAATTCTGGAGGAGAAAATATTAACTTTAGCTCGTCGATAAACAGGGAAGCTAAAGTGCCAGCCAAGTAAAACAAATGGAGTTTGCAGGCAATCATGTGCAAAATAGTGTAGCCTCAGCAACATCGAACGATTTCTCAGTTCTAGTTCAGTGAATGAAGTGATTGGCACAGCATGAGTCTGTCGTATCCAGCATAGGAAATTGTTGCCCATGACAAAAATAATCGTGGCCCTAAACAATGTTGCCAACGCAAAAAGAATGTGCGTAATATCGCCGGTGTCGCTAAAGGTTGGGATCTATTGAAAGCTTCGAAGACAAAAGGCTCAATGTATGAGCAAAAAAGCAAATTAAAAAAAAACCTTTGGGAGCCTTTCAATCCGCGTTTTCATTAAAGCAGGAATTTGTAATTAATCCATCTTAAAAAAGGGTATTTTCCTGTTTGAACCGGTTCAATCTGGTTTGCGGCGGTTCGTACACGCAGAACAAATGCTAATTGTACGAATAGGTTTTGCAGAAAATCTTAATTAAATCTGTGTTTAACAAAGTGACTCATTTACAGATCCAGTTTAAAGCCCAGGTATAAAACATCCGTTTTTTATTGCATTAATTTAATTTAAAATCTTTGCATACAGGACTTGACGAGGTCGTTCTCAACTTAATTCGTTATGTAAACGTCAATCGAATTATAGATATCGAATTACCGATATCATAAGGCTTGGTGACATCATCTTAATTATAACCCAATAAAGCCTTCAAAACAGCATCTTAATATTCTTAATCACATTACTGATTCAAAACAGCATCTTATTCTGTAACCCAGTTCGGTTTACAGAATATGGCCAGAATCTTCAAACTAAACTACTGTACGATTAAAACTAAATGGCAGCTCCTCCACGAGTCGCTGGGCAATCGCAAATTCATATGTCAGAGAGGGTGAGAGGTAGAATACTGCCTAGCGAGAAGAGTACTTCAGCACAGTAAGAATTCGTTATTATCATCTCAGCCCGAAGACATCCACTGCTGGACATAGGCCTCCCCAAGCATCGCCACAACAGTCCTCTGCTGAAGAAAGATTTAAGTGAAATGAATCGACGTGCGAAGTCATACAAATACCTATATAAAAAACTTACTCAAAGATATACCAACCAGACAAAGCAGCACCATACAACCAACTACGGATTTTATGGACTCACATTTAGGTCAGACATGTTTAAGAACTAGAAATACATTCTGAATACTAATAAAGGTGTGGCAAGTCTAAACACGAACCTATGAATCAGAAGCTTACAATGCACAGGTCACCGGCAAATAACCCGAAAACAGCAGCAAAACCAAACGAATACATTGAACGTTAATAAGTAGTACCACAGAATAAAATCACACAGAAGGATAAAACTATAACCAGAGACAAATAAAATTGAAATGTCAACAACAGAATGCATAATGCGTTTTTTTGTATCTGTCTTTTTGTATTCCTATTCGGCTGAACTCCGAAACGACTGGACCCATCAGAAGCCATCGCTCACCATGGGCCTCATCGGAAGGCTTAAAGTCACCCAAAGGGCAATGGAGATGGCGATGCTCGGAGTTTCCTTGCGTGATCGAACCAGGAATGATGATATCTGCAAGAGAACCAAGGTTACCGACATAGCCCGAAGGATCGCCAAACTGCAGTGGCATTGGGCAAAGCTCATTGGTCACAGAACAGATGGTCGATGGGGCCGAAATGTTCTGGAGTGGCGACCACGTAGCGGAAGACGCAGCGTTGGAAGGTCTCCCTCAAGGTGGACCGATGACCTGGTGAGGGTCACGGGTAGACGATGGATGCGAGACGCACAGGACCGGTTGTTGTGGCGCCACTTGGGGGAGGCCTATGTCCAGCAGTGGACGTGTTACGGCTGATATGACAATGAAGCCACGGGCAACAGCTAGTAGCTAAATAAGAATAGTCATGGAATATATTATTTTAGGTTTTAATGTCAATTCGACAACTGACAATGTGCTGTGGATCCCCATGGCACTGCATCATATTGTGTGGGAGCCTCTTGTCTGAGGCACGACGTGCATCGGCCTAGTTTCCGTTGTTGTTTGTACACAAAACACATCACAAGCACAAAGTCCATCAACAAAGCACACGAGAACCGCGTGAACAACACCACAGACTAAAAAGATAAATTGAGTGATTAAAAACGTCTTTGTCCATCGAGCCTCAGTCGAATCATATGTGAAGCGTGGCGGGAAATTAAACGTCTGTCATTGGACGATCGCCGGCGTCGCGTCAAACGCCACGTTTCCGATTGGCGGAGGGCGATAGGAGCTGTTAGCCTTATTTTGAGCTATGTATGCTTACATACCTACTAAAAATACATGTATTGCTTTTACAACATAAAAAATCCAGCAGCACACTTGTATTCCAATAAGGTTAAGACAGAGATATACTTATAATGTTATAATACACCCATATTTTGGCAGTTATTTATTAAATATACTATACGGACACAAATGTACTGATGTGTGGCGGCGGACTTAATGCCTAAGGCATTTTCTACCAGTGAGTCAGTTAAGTTCCAAGAGAGACAAGCTTATTGCATCTATTCGACACGGCCCAGAGCCGGCTCCGGGCTACTATACCGAGAAATTCCAGATGGAATAACCCAATAACACTGCCTGTCCTGGGAATTGATTCCAGAACCTGATGCTCAGCAGTAACGCTTGCGACCACAAGAGCAACGAGACAGCTTTGACAGTGGTTTGAAATACATAGTTCCAATTTTTGTTGAACTGTGTTTCCAGCACTGACAAAATACGAATACTTATTAGGTATATAAAAGAAAACCGACCCTTAAAATAAACCTAGGATAGATTAGGAAAAACGAAAAATTTATCAGCGTTGGACTCGTTAGGATCAGTCACATGTGGAGTGATCTTTCTGTTCTCTTCATTCTACGCATAGTCAATGCCAATTTAGCATGCGCAAACGCCGACTGTATGATATCCTGTGTTAGTCACTCTTCGTGCGGAGAATACCTACACTGGATCTACCTGATATGATATGCATCTAGTTACGACGACAAGATTATTATTTCCGTTTAATAGCTTCAGTTAGTTTTATAAAACCGGATAGTTGCAGGTATGGAAATTATTTGATGTTCGTAGATTCTTGATATGCACGAATAATGACACCAGGCGTTGCTTTAAGGGAAATCTATGGCAAGAACCTACGTCTGTTGTTGCAATAAAATTGTCTTTAAGAATTTGTAATAGGTTTGCTGGTTGCGTTTATGGGGTACCTGCCTACCGGGGCGGAGGCTTAGGCAGGTTAAGGGCTAACTTGTTTAAGTATGTTAATTATTTTGTAATCTATGTGGATCATAAGTCACTGGGGCAGTATAGATTTGTTTGTCTTTCGAAACAAAATTATTAAAGCAATGGTAGTTATTTCGAACGTATTATATAATAGATCACTCATATGAAATAAGTATAGTACAGTCACTACTGAACCTCTTATGCTTCCCTTTTCTGTCAGAAATAAACAGAATCCTTCCCCAAGTCGTCCCACATCAGCCGTCTCTCCGCATTTTGCATCCAGTTGAAAACAGCTGCCTCCACGGAGATTTGAATAGAAGGATATTTTTAGAAAACTGAACGAATACGGAATGGATAAATGTTTAAAAATAGATGTTTGCGTGGCATAAAACGAAAAGCTACGTTTAGCCATCATGGCAATTGGATTCGTGACATTTGAGATTAGAGAATCGGATAACCTTTTCCTGAGTAATAACTAAATGTAAATCTTGTTTAGTAGGTAGTTAGTAATAAAAAGTTAGTCTGCACATATATTTTAGTATAGAGGGTTACTACAAAAACAGTGCGTATTATTCATACAAGAAAAAATACGTGTCTATTTTTTTGGAAATATATCTGACGGACTAAAAAGATTTATACTTAATAAAAAAAAAATATAGTGAAATAGGTTTATTATTAGTTTCGTTAAATTTTTTTTTTGTCACAAACAAACAAAAAAAATACTATCGATTTATTTTTAACGATCTTACCTACTGTACGTTAAATTTGCGCAATGTCTCTGAAGTAAGCCTGTATTTGAAGTGTTTGAAGTTTCACCTACGCTTTGCATATACCAACATAAACATGCAGATTTGTGGCAAAACTAGTTAATTGGTTATATGGATGACGTATCAGCCCTGTCATAAAACGTTCCACAACAACTTAATGATTTATTTAGCCTTGCATAGGTGGTATGATGTTATTAAAATACCTACTGCTTGTAACTTACTATGCTCCCTAAGTCCCTTGTTACAGCACCCACAAAAACATACACGGCCTATTAAACCCGAGCAGTTTCCTCGCTCGATATTTAACAAATTAATCACTATTAGAGGCCCAATTACTCCACGTGGTCTTCCTCCGGCCCTTGTCTCCGAGGCTCAGTGCAACACAGATTGATTGTCAATTACCCCGGAGTAGGGATACCACCCAAACCCATTTTGTCCGGAAATGCAAGCTTTTTGGCTTCCCTCCGGACTTTTAACGTAAGGGGAAGTTTTAATAATAATAATATAATAATAATAATAAAGCCATTTAATCCCAAAATATATAAATTAACAAATTAAATCTAGAACATTCCCTAGTATCTAAACTATTTCAAGCATTATAAAATCATACACCTAAATTAAAAATCTTTATAATTCTATATTTCTATTTCATACTTAAATTATCCATTCATACCAATAGTTATTCAATAATACAATAATAATTCGATAATAACATTAACAATAGTAAGTAATTCAACGATAACACAAATAATTTAATTATTACAATAATAGTATAATTCAATAGTAATTTATTAATAAACTAATAAATTGTTCAAAGATTAATATAATAATTCATTCTGATTTCAGACACATCGAAGTTTAGTTGATAAAATTAAATTGATCAAAACTTTTTAAACTATAAATATGATGAGTAATTAATTAATTTAGTCATAAGGATTAGAATTTATAAATAATTTTTGGGTACCCAAGATTGGGCATAGGCCTCCTCCATGCATTTCCATACTTTCCTGTCCTTGGCGAGCCTGGTCCAAATATGTCCAGCGACTCGCGGGCATATTTGGACCAGGAAGGGGAAGTTTTAGAAAATGTTAAATGTGTAAAAAAGCCGCCAACACCAGTTTTGCCAAGAGGTATCATGTTACCGGGTGGTAGACGTCAAATAGCATCCGCATCCGGTAAGGCTAGAAACCGACCCCAATATATGTAGATGGGGAAAACTCTAGGCAGATTGATAAAAAGAGAAGAAAATAAAAAAGAAAACTATCCGGACTATTTCGCAAAATGTCCATCATTGCGTCAGGACTTCAAATAACGATGAAATGGTAACCCTACTGGGACCCGAACCGAAGGGTTGTTAAATATAAATGACGCACATTTATCGAGATTCGATACTCCGCCATGTTTTTAATTAATGGAAACTTAATAACTGTTTACAGTTGGCCGGACATTGTAAGTGGATCAGTTTACGTAGTTTTTCGGTGTTTAATGTTCTGGGGTTCATGTGTGCAGTCGGGTTGTGTATTTATGATATACCTTAGTTAGCAATGAAGCATTCAAAAAAACTAGGAAGCAAACTGAAAATTTTAAACCATTATCGACCCCTGCTTGCAACGGTTTTATATTTACTTAAAAAAATATGCAAGCTTTCTTAACCATAGTACCTACCTTAAGTTTAATATTCATGTAGGTACTACACACGCTAATACATCTTTCGGAATAAATTCTATAGTATTGTTAAAATTAGATCAACGCGGCCCCACAGACACATGAAAATACACTTTATTTATATAAGTACAGAAGACGCTTTTACAGTCGTTACAGCTGTGCCCAAACTTTCAGTTCAGAGAAATTTCAACGAAGTCCGCCTAACGATCCAAAATTGGCATTCTACTTATCTAAATTTAATGCAGTTAACAGAAAAGTTCCCCGACGCCATTATCGAGTTAGAAAATACAATTTCATCGCGATTCTGAACTCGAACTAATTTAATTACGGCTATAAGTGAGCCGATGCGCGAAACAGATCCGAATAGAAGGCTAACTTCTCTAAGTGTGTCGATTTACGAATTGTACAAGTACAAGTGTTATTGCACAAATGATTATAACGAATAACAGTATCAAAAGTGGCAATAATTACTTTATCATCCTCTTGTCTCGTAATACTAATTAGGTAATTACTAACTAATTTATTAGTGGTCGGCGCAACATAGGTAGGTACATATATTCTCTTCTTTCACAAATCTCTATCACAACACAATAGTATGACGTATGTTTCTTTTGCAGTTCATTGGCGATTAGACAACAAGATAAATTAACTAATGCTCGAATGTTGACAAACAGGGAAGTGTCTACAAAAAGAGATTAGCTTCTTTTTTTTTCATTTTACATTAGTTTAATACAAATTGACAGTAGGTACCTAAGCCTTCTGTATGTTCTTACTCTGTGACCCAGAGAATGACAAAGATCACAATGAAGAAGTTTGACTACGTTTTGGGCAAAGACAACATTGTACGGCCTTGTATTATGCTGATATTCTTGTGTTGAAGGACTATGTCTGAAGTTGAAGAATGGTTTAATGACTGCGAGCGAAGATTACCCAAAGATTCAAATCTTTCAGTAATGTGTGTTGTGGTCTATATAAACTCTATTGAAGAATATTATGATCAATGGCTTTTTTATAATTTCGCTATAAAGTCAAAAATAACAATTTAAGCAAGTAACAAGACACTGTTATTCCAATGCGTTATCAAATAAAAAATATCATCTACAATATAAAGTACCACATTTTACTCGCACAGTTCTCCATAGAAATGTGTCACACGCATTTCACATCACAAAAATAATCTTAATAACCTAATTCCAACCCATATCCTGTCTGTCATCTAATTCCCTGGACAGGGACAAGCAAAGAATCTCTGGGCGAAGTGCCAGCTAGTCTTCCGGTACCACCTGCGTATCATCTGTCACTATATGACACTGTTTAGTGTCAGACACTACGTGTATGTAAAAGTTGTCTTGGGTAGGGTTGCCATCCGTACTCTAATATAGAGTATTGTACTCTATTCTGCTGTACTTTATAATCTACAAATAGAGTACGCTAAAATGCTCTATTTTGACCCTGACTGAATTCAATTAAATAGTCCGGCCAGTATTTCACTGAAGTACGTAGTTTTTATAATTTGTGGCTATAAAAGAAAACTATGGCTTCATTGGAACTACCTAGTAGTCGTATAATTAATAAATTTCGCTTGTTTCGCAAACACCAATGACTCTTTTTTCATAGTTCGGACTATTTATTTACCCTTTTCTATAATGAGATAGTACTTATTCTTTCTTTACTAAAAAAAAGTTGACAGCCCTAGTCTCAGGTAGTAAAATTAACGGCAGGAGATTTCTAGGGGAGATTTTTTTTTGGGCAGTGTCAAAATGTTTGTCAACAAAGAGGTCAAATTGGTCCCATGTGGAGATTTTTAAAGAAATGGTGTGTGGGTAGAATTTATGTTGTCAAGTGGTCAATTTATAGGCTACGGTTATAATAGATGGCTCAGTTAGCAACCATTTTTTGTTGTTTCTGGAATTATGTTACTCGAAGATATTATTGTATTAGTAATAATTTAATGAATAAAATATAATAGCTAAACCCTTTTTTGTCATAACAAGTTGGTAGACTGTAAGTCGAAATATTGAATTGATATTTTCCAAGAATGAACCTATTATTTTCATTTAATCAAAACAATTTTCTTATATTTTATGAAAATCACTTACAAACAATTCCATAGAACATCAAATAAGAAAACACAGACATTTTTCTTCGAAAAAACACGTGATCTTCTGATTACATTAATTGCGTCCCACTTCTGATATCTTTTGCGCAGACTTACCCTGCCAAGCTTGTGAGAGACAAATACACAGTGGATACTAATCCCCTCATCACCATACGAGATCCATCTCGTCTTGATGAGGCGCCTGGGGATTATAGACGGTATTTGGCAGCAGACTCTAATTATATTAATCAGGAACGGATGCGGATACGGATGGTATCCCACTAATCCTAATACCGTGAATGTTTGCTAGGGTGGTGGATGGTAGGATGTTTCTTACTCTTTAAGGCAAAACCTACTGAAAGGATTTATCAGGAAAGTCGCTAATTATACATAGTTGTAGGCTTAAAATAAATTTTCCATAAGACGTAAATTATTGATAATTTAGTTATACACACAGTTATTTGTTGGTTACTAGCATAGTTATATATTTAAGATTTACTTGTGGCTATTAATATGTAACTATATTGTGTGTAAAAGATTTAATAAAGATTTTATTATTATTATTATATTATTATAATATTTAAAACTTAACTTAAGACGAATATAGAATTAATACCTAGTGTCTATCTAGACAGAGAAGGACTGTTAGATCTTGACAAATCTTGTAAATAATATGTGTGACACCGTGAAACCACATTTAATTCTTATAGAATGATAGACCGACTTCATAATTCATCTGTCATGATGTTTGCTGCAACCAGTTTACCCTGGCACTTCGTGTTGGCGCCACTCGTAATGGCAAGACTAGAACATGTCAAATTCAGTACTTTCAAAGCTAGCTCCTCATTTCGCCACGTATCAAGATATGGTGGACGTCTTGTATGAACAGCATTGACATGACACTTACGCTTCTCTACTTACAGCGTAGAGAATAATAAACAAGATTGTTTGGTTTTACGAACCCACCTGCTTGTGACCATGGGTATTATCTTTGAGCAAGAAGCTTTCTTGGACAACCGAGACAGTTAATATCCTCAACTGTCAATTGTGAGATCCTGTGTCGTTTTATAAACTTGTGTTTCCAGTAGACCTTTTCTCTAACAAAAAATACAGCTACAGCAACTAGTTATAGTTTAGACCCTCAGAGCTATGGTTTTTGTTTCAGTTACAGCAATTCCACCTAAATAATGCGACGCATTAGTTATCACGACGTAGCTACGTGAGCAAATGAATTCTACCACTTTGTCCAAACTTCAGACACTCATAAATACACAGAAAATAGTTGGAAAACTCGATTTGCACACGCAGAATGGCACAAAGCGGCGTTCAGAATGTCAAGCACGCCACGGCAATGTGCTTTGTTAAGTGTTAAGTCAACAAAAAATAAGGGTGAAGTTGGGAAAACTGTCGAGCTGGAAATGCTCGCTTTTTTGAGCAAATAACGAGGTTTTCTTGATCTACATATTTCTAACTTTACTTAGACTTTTCCAGATTTTCAACACAAGTATTTACTTAGGAATCTTAGCGCAAAATTTCAGAGAGTTTGTCGTGTGGTAAATATTTTCGTCTGAAAATGCTTTTGCTTTAGTAAGTCTCGGAGACTAATGGAAGAGAACCTAGTAATAGAGATCGACCAGGTTGTTTATAAACACGGCAGAATGTTTCGAGCGACATTAACGTTATCAACTTGCTTCAGCTTTTAATTACCTTTTTCCAGACTTATTTTCGAGTAACGCTGAAACTTTAATGTTGAAACTTTACAAAGGAATTTTTATCTCGGAACTTCCTAACTGAACGAACTTTTAAGGATTTTTGTTTAACAAAAGCCCCGAAAAAAAGAAGAGGAACGACCTCTCTGGTATTCTTATTGTAAAAGAAAACAGAGTGTGACAATAGACAGGAAAAGTTGAGCACTCGGAACTTTAGAAACAAGTAATCTATTTTATTTAGATTGCTATACAACAATGAAATGCCGTCTGTTTTTTTGCGTATCTTCACCGATTACAATATTACAGCAATTAAACATCTTGAACAAATAGTGGTCTCATAAAAAATAACCCTTTTAGACCGATAGACATTTATAAATTGACAAATTTTCTCGAATCGGTCTCCTGGGCGATGCTCAGAGCAATTTTCGTGATCAACTGAGTGGATGATTGTTTAAATTGCTCGTCTCGTCTTGATGCGTAACAACATTGCTTTAGGCAATTTATGTAGCATTTTTACGGTTTTTCTTTTATAAGTGAGTACATTAAATATGAGATACTATTACTTTTTGAGAGGTTTTACTTGTAGATAATTGAAATTCTATGTATAAAAGGAATACATTACAGTTGAATGGTTTATAGTGACAATGTGAATGTTTTATTACGCTTTTATAACTGTCGATATTAATGACCGGTACGTTTTGCCCCAATTCACCCGAAATAAAATAATGAAGTGTTTAATGCATTGTGCAAGAAATTAATTTGAGACTATAGTTTCAGTCTTTTCAGCGTTTTGTTTAAAATGCTCAGTTTCCTGACAGTTTTTAGATAAAGAGGATCATATGATTTTATTCCGCAACATACAATTTCCTTAAATTCACCAAATTCCTTACCCACCTAGCTGCCAAGACCGGGTTGAAAACAAATAGTTCTCGGTCCAGCAGATTATGCAAAACGGTTTATTTAAATTTTATATGCGGCCGCTATTATGATAATGTTTTCCTCCGAAACCCAAGGATTCGGTTTGTCCGATATTTTGTTGATATTAGTGGTGACGTCATGAGTTTCCGGTTGCTTGCTTACCTGAAACAAGAAAAATAAAATGTTAGAATCATCGGATATCCTTTTCTGTTTTGACTTTGCAAGCAAGATGAAATATATTCAAATTGTTGTACAACTATAGTTTCCTCGCGTGACTTCGAGGATGGTGTCTCCTGTGTTGTTTTGGACGCAAAATTGAACTTTTTTTCCAAATCCCGTATCATTTTAGGCGATAAACCTTTGCTTATGAATCCACAATCTTTCCACTCATCAGTACCTAATAGGCCAACATGCTTGTCAAATGGATTTGTGATTCGCGCCAATTATTTGTAGGGAACCATAAAGAATTACGAGCTGCATCCTGCTGACCGAATCCAACATACTTGGGACCTTCTCCCAAGTATGTTGGATTCGGTCAGCAAAGGGATGATGAACCAAAAAGAATTAAAAAAAACACGTTTCATACAACATTTTTTACACTGGTAACAAAGGACCGTAAAAGCTAGACAAAATCAATATTTACTAGTTCCATTAGTAATTAAGTCACAAATACTAATCAGCGTACTTAATAGGCGGCAAATACGCTCAAAACCGCGCTCTGTTAATGCAATATGCATATCACCTAAATGGGTTTATTCATATTAATGCATATGGCGGCGCCATTAAATATCTGGTTAGACTAATTTTTAGGCAGACTTGTTAGACTGAGGCTTAGCGTTGTGTTATAGACTAGAAATGGAAATTGTTTGTATACTATGTAGATAACCACATGACGTCCTGAGGGCCAAATCTAATGAAACATCTCTAATTAGTATTACCCTACATTTTGACAGATTGCGACTGAGACGCAAATGCGTTATTGTCATTGCGTAAATAACCAAAACCAACCAAATCTACAGAACCATTCTGCTGGAGTAATTAATTGTAATAACTTATTGCTCAATGTAAGGCTTAGGTAATCCTGGAATTAAGTACAAGTTAGGAAACTTGTCCTTTTGAAATATTCTGCAGGTTTAGTCTACCAACGATATAAAAGGATACATTGTTCCAATGTTTCGGTTGGGAGATAATCCCTCGTGGCATTAAAAGTACCAATTTCACCAATAACTGAGTGTTGAAGATGGAAGTGTCTCGTCGGTTTAGTGATCACAAGCGCATCATTGATTGGCCAATCTTTTATTGAATACTATGGCAGTCCCGAGTCTTACGTTTGTGCCCCGTTGATGGCAATAGTGGCAAGCCTACTCCATGGAACTTACCTAAACAAAACTGCCGATATGTGGGGTGTAGGTACCTGTAAATATTCACCTGCTAAGCCATTAGGCGCTTAACACACTGCCACGCACCACGCAGCGTAGCGCGTGAATACATTGCTTGTAAGTATCTCCGTTTGTATAGAAAACACGCACAGTCCAACACACAGAAAATGCATCCACGCGCGTTCGTTGTTGACCGTTGACACGCAGCATGCAGCGTGATGCGTGCCAGTGTGATAACCGCCTTAGGCTTAGAAAATTCGAGGCATGATGTTGTGGATGTGTGTTCTGATTTCTAGTTAAACAGAAATCAGACATTAGTAGCTACATTAAACAAAGGCCATATAACTCCGCATAACCAGTAGGCAAGGAAAGCTCGTTATGTAAGAGCAGCGCTAACCTACTGTTTACATTACTCTGTGGCAGTCGCTAGCTGTTACTGCGCCTCAATGCGATACCTTGTTGTTTTACTGACATAGGTAACTACAATGCCAAGCTTAGGTTATAAGAGATATAAAACTTTTAGAAAAAAACTGGCCAAGAGTGTGTACTCGTACACGAAGGGTTCCGTGCCATTATTGCCTCTTGTATTCCATGTCCGTGGTAGATAACCGAAGGAACCCTATTACTAAGCTTTCGGTGCCCGTAGAAACGTCCGCCCATCCGTTCGTTTGACTGGCAAATATATATAAAAGTACTCTGTGACTGGCAACGAGCTGAATTTCAAGTAGACAGTTAAAATTTTCACAGTGTACTTTTATTGTTGCCATAACAAAAAAAAAAGTAATTAAAAGAGGCCGGTGTTATTAAAAAAATCGATTAGCCTTATTTCCTAATAGATAGAGAGCGGGCCGCTCAAAGCCCTATCTTATCGCGTTACTGCAAACAAATTTTTAGAAAAAAAAATACGTTTTTTTAAGGAATGATCCGGTACGGTTCTGTACTTAGTTGTTTTACTGACATAACACCTAGCTACGGTAAAATGGCGTAAGCTGGGCCCACTGGGTCGTGTGACTGGTCGAATGAACTTCGATGTCGCGCCTTAAAAGGGATTATTGTCAATTTGTTACCGGCTAACGATTGCGTAGTCTGTAGGTTTATATTGGAAGAACTGTTGTTTAGTGTCCGGCTGAATTGTCCAATCGGTCGACAATTCAGACGGCCGATTGTGTAAAAATCTCACTGAGGATACTTCATCATATCAGCCTATAGACGTCCACTGGACATAAGCCTCCCCCAAATGGGGGGATTTGCCATAATCGCCACGCTTGGCAGGCGCGTTGGGTATCGCAGTGTAGCTGTAGCCATGTACCTACAGAGAATGCTGCTGCCCATTCTCTGGTGAGTCCCTTAGTCGCCTCTTACGACACCCACTGGAAGTGATGGGATGGTGCTAACTGCTATTCTTTTTTTTTTTTTTTTTTTTTAATCTTTATTTATTTAAGGGATTTTTGTACACATAGTGACGATGTCAATCCCATCGTACTGCTACAAATAATTTAACAGAAAACAGGAAATCTTATACTATTTCTTAATAACATTTTTGCTGCTTCACAATTAGTTTTGGCTAAAATGCCATGGAACATTCCAACATCCATTGTTGACACTTTTAACAAGCTCAGAAGGGCGCTTCTTTTTTTTTGTAACGTAAACATTCCACCAAACTGCTATTCTTTAACGACCGACAACATACGGAACTGAGGATACTTAGACGAAGTCAACTTGAAGCGAGCTGCGGAACCCTATCTTTAGGTGGGATGACAGTTCCATTCAAGCTCGCTTCACATAAATAACTCACGTGAAGCCTACACCTAAGTATTCTCGGTGAGATTTAACATCAGAATCTACTAGCAGGTCTTTAGGAGTTCAACTCTTTGTGTCTGAATGCTTGTTTGTCACAACTCGTGTTAGCTACTGTCTCGATGTCGGGATGTTTTGAATGGACTAATAACAGCTGCAATACCAGGTGACTATGAAATAGCATCACGCCTGCATTCCCAAAAAGTTGAGGCAGCGGTGTAGTCTAGTCTTATAACACAATCATTTAGGAGATCTTTTCAAAAAGCAACAGAAAGGAAGATGGCACACGGGGAAAATAAAATCCAAGGGTGACACCGACTTAGAATATATTGATTTTGTTTTTCCCTGGTAGATTATTACGATCTTTCTACATATTGGTTTTTAGTTTCAAGCACTAATTTCTTTAGTCACTAAAGAAATTAGCACTAATGTTTAGTGCATTATTAATGCAGTGGCAGTTCTAAAACTAGTTTAGGTAATAGGAGTTATATTGTTACCTAACACCTCTGTAGTGTTAGATTTATCTAGATCTGCAGTAAAATCAGGAGCATTCTGCAAGTTATTAGCAGGTAGGTACCTACCTACTTATTTATAACTGTAGGTTTAGGTACCTACAGATATAGGTACTTATAAGCAAGGTGTGTAAATAAAGTAAAGTGGGGCGCCTCAAACTAGGCTATCACGACATCTGATACCGAAGGAATGTCACTCACCAACAGGGTTGCCACTTCGCAGGATTTAATTTACTACTTTTATTTTCTATTAGTATTTGACTTTGAAAATGCTTATTTTCAAAGTCAAATATAGAACATTTGTGTTGGGACTTTCCAGTATCTATGCTTCATCGTAGATATGGGTTCGTTATGCGTACGAT
Organism: Melanchra persicariae; assembly: GCA_947386135.1. Taxonomy (NCBI): domain Eukaryota; kingdom Metazoa; phylum Arthropoda; class Insecta; order Lepidoptera; family Noctuidae; genus Melanchra; species Melanchra persicariae. The sequence continues at coordinate 1,477,145 of OX376669.1, forward strand.
TATTAACTTAAAAAATCTCACAACTTTTCAGTTACTTATATATGGGGTACATAATAAAGAGTAGGTATTCCATTCCTGCTTATAAATCAAAAAGTAAAAACTACTACTCCTGCTACTAGTGCTGTTTGAATTTAAGAAAATGTTCAAAGCCTTTTAATATAATTATTTACCCACAGGAAAAACGATTGAATGGAAGCCATCGTTCTAACCTATTTTCTAAAACTAACACATAACAGCGATAATTATTATTTCTACTATTCTAATTCTAATTTTCAAGGCTGGCAACCCTGCTCGGTGCAACCGCTGCACTAAGATACACCGGTAGGTACACAATAATGTATGCGTCGCATTCCTTATACGCCTCGATTCTACGTGAGGAGGAATAACTTGAGCTCGACTATTGCGTATTTACTTGTTATGGAAAAAATAAAACAATTTTATTACTTCGTAGGTTGGAAACTGGCAACCTAGTAGGATAAATGAATGATAGATGTTAGTTACCTAGCTAGTTCTTTTTCTCATTTGGTTCGAAGTTTAGTCCCAAGATTGGATTTCAAATTTGGTCACAGCATTTTTCATTCATTTCAGGCAATTGAGCATCTTAATACCTACTATGTAATACATACAAAAAAATAATTAATATGTCAATTATCGTGCTAATAAGAGCGTTAACTTCTCACGCTGTTCTATAAAAACTTTCAAGTCCTTATGTTTTCAAAAAACCGACTTCCAAAAAACACTACAAAGTTCAAAATAACTTTAATTTCGGAAGTCGGTGTTTTTGGTTGCTTCTTCGTTATTTGACACCGACTTCCAAAATTACAGTAATTTTGAACTTTGTAGTGTTTTTTGGAAGTCGGTTTCTTTTTTTTTGTGAAAAAGTTTTTTACTAATTTTTCACTTTTTAGTGGTACCCCATACCTAACAACACCACTGGAAAGTCACAGGAAAGCAAAAATACGCAATTTCGTATACATGGATGATTTTTCCACATATTTTTGGATTTAATAACCAAACTACTGAACCGATTTTGATAAAATTTCAATGGAACCATTTGGAAAGTATACCCTTTCCAACAAAAAAAGAATTTTTCAAATCGGTTGGCAAGCGACGGAGTTATGCCCGAACAAACATAAAAAAAAAAATACAAACATCCGAATTGAGAACCTGTTCCTTTTTTAGAAGTCGGTTAAAAAGATTTAAATTGCCCTCAATTTTTCCAAGCCATTTTTATAAGTACTTACATAGGTCTTTTGCGTATGCGTACCAAGCTTCACAACAATCGATTAATTAATTTCCAAGAATAAGGACTTCGTAATAATTAAATATCGTGAGGAAACGCCTTAAGCACAGATCCATATGATAAAACCCAACATATTAATTCGCAACGCAGTTAGTGTAAAGTGCTTTCAGACTGGCAGACAAAAAGTCTTCCGCATCTACTAGAAATACAACAAGACAGCACTGTTTCCGTTGACGTAGCCAGTCTACGCGTCTCAGACTAGTCTGAGTTCACCATTGTCTAAGCGAAAACCGTAGTAAATCGCAAAGAGATTTACGACCGACGCGGGAAAAGATCTAGTTAAGATGCAATGGCTAAACTAACAAGATGATTCGTCAGGGGTCTACACTATGGCTGATGATGGACATTCGTAGTCTGTTTGTCAGTATTAGTTCAGCTGAAAGTAGCTATCGATGGAGATAGCTTGAGGTTCCAAATTGGATTTCCAGGAAAGGAGGTTTTCTTTTCTTTTTTAGGAGGTGATTTTCTCCAGTATCATGAGTTGAAAGATCCAGTAAGACTGAGGCCTTCTGAGGAGTTCATTAGTGCGTTGCGTTGCGTCTTCGCAGCGTCGTCTTGCATATATTTTTTAGTAACATTATGCGTTGCGTCATGTCCCTAATAATATCACTTATCTACTAATAAAAATAATCACATTGGAAAAGTCTGACCGCCAACCCCTCGTTGTGGCCGTACGACAGACAGCGAGGGGGTTTGGCGATCACCCGCAATGTACAGCGAATTGAAGTGGGGGCAATAGCTTTCCAGTCACCACCCGGTGGCAACTGGGAATTTTATTCCCGATAGCCACCTGGGTGCCCCCAGATGGCTATCCATGTGGGGCGACTGGGAATATTCGTGGCATAAAATGCGTTGATCCGTTGCGATGACGCAACGCAACGGACTAGTGAGGCCTCAGCCTAATTGGTATTACGCTCAATTGACATACAAATTCAAAATCTTCTCAATAGAATCTTTAGCTCACTGTGACCATTGCCGAAGAGAATGGTCTGGAAGCAGCTTGTCAGTAAATCATTGAAAGCTTTAGCAAGGACGGCCACGATCTTCAGCAATGAGGAACCCGTGCAAAAAGTAAGTAGTTCTGTCCTAAATCAGATCATGGTATATCCGTTTGCCAAGTTTCATCCGTTCAGCCGTATAGAGGCGTGACTGATTGACAAACATCGAAACTAAAGTGTGGAACTCTCTGCCAGCGTCTGTGTTCCCTTCCACATATAACCCATCTGCCTTCAAAGCAAGAGTGAACAGACATCTTCTGGGCACGCACGCTCTATCATAGACCGCATCTATCGCTTTAAATCAGTCGTGATCGAGGTCAAGAGCAAGCCCATTCCTCAATAAAAAAAAACTTACAAACTTTCACTTTAATATTAGTAGGATAAGATAGGATTATTTTGAATAACCCTGTTATCTGGCCTTCACGCTAAAAAAAATCGTAAGTGAGAATTTGATTGAGTGTGCTGTGTATGCCCTGAGTGCACAAAGATAAGCGGTAATCGCACTGAAAAAAATGTAACACTGATCTAATTGTAAGGTCGATAACCTAGTGTTTTTATTCTGAGTTGCATAACTCTGTGACTATTTAGTTACTATTTTTTTTTGTGACAGAGCACTTATTAATCCCAGAGAGAAACTGACAGTTTTTTGATTAAATATTACTTCCTATAAGTACATATTATAAGTTATGTTTTGAATACTCAATACAATAGAATTTTCGAACAAAGAAACGCTCAACGAACGTTTGCTTGCTTGGGACTTGCATGTTTACTGTGTTTTATTCGAAATGGGTTTTGTTCTCTTACAATCAAAAAATATTAAGTCACACTATCAATCAATTACATTAGAATTAACGAAAACAAGCAAAAACCAAATCCGTGTTACGATCTTCGATCGACAATACCTACATACGACATTCAACAGTATGACAGATGGATGACAATGTTGCCAGCTACAAAAAATATAAAGGCTTTAAAAATGCTGTTTATTTTATTAACACGCTTTATCAAAATAATTGTAACCAAAACATTAAGTATTGGCTACAATTTAATGCAAAACATCAAATGTTAAATCCGATAGCATCGTGCAACAATCCATTAATTCCGTAAAATCATTATGACCGACACGCCAAACGCAAAATGGCGGGAAATGCTCTTCGCTAATGAGTTGTTTTCCACGTTAATATGCTTGTAATTCTGGGTGTCCGATGTTGCAATATTGCAAGTTAATCTGCGAGATAAACAAATAATATTTCTCTATGGACGTATTAATAGGATAACGGAATACTCTAAGGATACCTATGATAATACGGTATAAATGTTTTGTTTTTGGAAGTATAATATTAGACACTGGGGCATTTTATATGGTCTCCTCTTATAAGACAAAAACATAGGTTTGACATCAAAAACAGTCATTTATTAGGTACCTAATTAAACGCGCTGACCTTAGGACTGGTTATGCATTGATAGGTGAAAAGTACAACAGGCGTTCTGACTTTATTATTTTACAATCATTAAGTATCAACTCGAACTTTCCTGTTCATCATACTTCACTTTCAAGAATAAATAAATGGCGTCCGTAAGGGCCAATTTTACTCATTTTTATTCTACCTATTTAAAATTAGTAGAATCGGCACTCTGGATCAGTTCTAAACAGCATCATTTATGGTAGTACCTCTACAGCTGAGGAGTAAGTACCTACCTTACTCAGACATTATCAGAAATTCAGAACGTTTCTCGACGTGGTTACGGTACCCATTCGTTATCTTAACTGCATTAGTTACTGCTCATTCTGTAATTGACTAGTTGACGTTGAGTTGCGCTTATAACAAACTTAATGCAACAGACATTGGTCGTAAGCGTTAGGTACAGATTAATTACAGCTAAGGTAGGTAGTGTAGGTACTCAAGAACGAAGGACATATTGTGCAGCTCTTATTGGCGTATCTAGGATTTTTACGCTGGGAGGGCCAGGCCCCTAACCTGAGATGCAACGGCCAATATAGGACGTCGGGATTAGACCTTCAAACATGGAATTTTAGTCCAGTCACCATACACAGATAAAACGCGTAACGGTCGAAATAAATTGCAGTTCGGATTTTTTGGGATGTCGTTAGAATAGATACCAATAATGTGAAACCAATTTTGCAGCTTCGAAGGACGTGTGCTAATTCGTGGTGCTCGGAAAACTAACTTTTTTTGAATTTTTTTTAGATTTTCGCTTAATTCTTCTAAACGGTGCATTTTACGGGAAAAGTCAATCTTATAATGTAGACATAAATATTTGAACCCTGAATTAACTATCTGCTTTTAATAATGTAGGTCGTAAGTAAGTCTTCGATAGCCCTGTTTTAGTAGGGCTATCGAAGACTGCCAAGCCCGGGCGGGCCCCCTACCCTACTTAAAGCCCGGCTTGCAGCAAGCCCTGCAAGCGTCCTGCCTTGGGGGGCCACGTAGGGTTGGGCTCGGCCATGATAAACCCCCCCTGCTCCCCTATATACGCCTATGAGCTCGAAGAAATAATCGTTATCAAAATATAAGACTAAAAGTTAAAAATCTTAAAAGATTAAGACAAATGAAAACCAAGTCCTTGCTCAATAACCGTCTAATACTTCCACATCCGTCCTTTCATATACGGGACACGTTGGACCAACGCGTTGGGTATAAATTAAAAACTTTCATAAAACAACTCGTTTTTGCAATGTCACCCATTAGCGTTCAGTGATTTACGAGGACACATAATTTTTTAGAGCTTTTATTCATGGTTGACCATTTAATCATCCCATATACGTGTTTCCAAATACATTTTGTAGATCTGAACAAAATTGTAGGTATCACTGAATGGATCCTTCCTCGCAATAGCAGACATAAAATATTCTCAGTGAATATCATATCTATTGATAGAAGTGCAAAAACCAGCATTTGACGCTGAATGCTATAGCCACCTTCTGGGCCGCAAAAAAATGTAAGGAGTTAACCATCGACTGGCAAAGAAGAATTGCAAAACAATGGATTGAAGAAACGAGGTTATGCTTTGAGCACTCTGACATCATCTGAAACAAAATCAAACAAGTAACAAGCCATTTTAACAATTTATGCAAAACATTTTGATCACTGTAAAAGCAGCTGTTTGTAAGCAAAATTTTTAATGGATCCCCACCTACTGATGAAACTGGGAGTGAGCTCAAATAGGTACATTAATTAATGCTGACACATTTATTCTACGAAAAGCCAGTTCACATTTAAAACGATGACAGTACTTCATTCATTAGTCCGATTTTCGGAAATCCTGAAATCAACGGAAAATGTCCATTCTTATCTGATATTCTATATTATTTTCTTCGATGAAAGTAGATTATAGAAATTGATTCATAAATACTATACAAGTAAACATTCTTAATAAGTCAGAGCTCCATTATCTTTCCCGTCACATTTTTAATACGACACAGAAATGAGACAACTCCACGTTCATAATTCTGACAGCGACCATTGTTATTTTTTTCGTGTGTCAACACTGTTACCAAAAGTGTCATGGCGTTGTTCTCTGCTATTTTAATTAATAATGGATTGCATGTTTTTTGGTGTTGTATCATTTTTCGGAATGAACATTGAGGTACAAACAAAATTACTAATTAAGGTGCTGTATTTTTTGTTCCTTTTTTGAATTTTATTCGGCAAATGTTTCGTTTCATTGTTTCTTGTTTCCACGTGATCTCCCCGTTTCGTCAATAGCGATGTAAGCCAAAGCTCCTGTTTCGTTAAAGATGTCCTGAAGCATTCCCTCGTCCTTTGAACCGTTGGAGACGATCACAATGAAGAAACTCATTTAAATTCCCAGTATCTACTTGCATACGTGTGCAATGTAATTGGAAACGGGAATATATTGAGTGCCTCATAAGTCGTATAATGGGGTTGGAGATATTGAACGTTTTGGCGATCAAATGTTTAATATTCTACGCGATAAAATGAAAATTCCTTTACAAGTTACAGTAACTCCAATTTCCGATATATTCTAATTCACAATACTGCTGCAATACCTCGGTATCCGACTAAGCCCACTATTATTTCTCTCTAATACCAGCCACGTTAAACTACAGCTTAGAGCCGTTTTCCCCATAAACAGATATAACAAAGCCATGCAAATCGGTGGGTGGCCTACTTAGCTATTAGTTAAGCCTTAAAAACCTGCCTGTTGGATACCCACTTAGGGTTCCGCAGTAAATATAAATGAGATCATTACGATTGATAGATAAATATGGATAAATGGGTTTAAATTATACTATGAATTTGCCCGGATAAAATTTGGATTCACAGCTATAAGTAAAAACAGCAAAATTCGTGAGAGACATAAAGGAAGGACATAAATTAAATATAATTCTGCTATACACCTACGGAACCCCAAAAAAACAGCTTTGTTTGCCCGAGACTGTATTGATCAAGTCGATAAGTCAACGAACTTTAGACAAAACGCGCCAGACCGAAAAGAATTAGCATTGAGCCTTGACTTTGGACAGAATTAGCAGACTGAGTACGAAACAATACACAGTGGTGTTAGGCCATAGCTCCGTAGACAAATAGAATTCTCCAAAGTGCTTTTGGAGTAGGTAATCATTTTAATACATTTGTGGAACTTTTGAGTATTATTGCTCCCAGAGGCACCGCGTTGGCGTGTGGTGATGGATTACTAACCTTTTGTTTGAAGAGATAGCATCTTCGATGGTAAACAAATTAAACCTTGAATGAAATACTGATTTGTGTCAGCAATTAAATGTTTATGTGATCCGTATACAATCATCATGACTTTAAATTCCGAATAGATCGAACTTTCGAAGATAATAATCTTGTATTATACCTGTATGGGTAGCATAAGGAACGGTGCACATGGAACTGAGGTCAACACAATACGCCATTTTGTATGAAAGCCATTAAATCCATTGCAGTTATTTATAAGTACTTACCTATCGTTACTCAATTATTAATAACGCATTATGTAGCTTAGCTCAAAGCGGTAGCATCGTGTTACCTACAGCACTAAAGATCTATTTTCTCAAGCAGCCACAGTTCACCAAGTACCGTTGCTAATAATGGCGCTACACTATGATTCAATGTCTAAAAGCAGAACAATAGTGGCTCTAATTCCTATTGTTAGATGATTGTTAGTAACGATCTGACTGATCGTCGAGCTGTCAAAACTAATCACGGAACAATCAGTTTGACATCTGACAGATAGGGAACGTCAGACGATCGATTGCCTTGTTTAAGACTGGCAACATTGGTGAATCGTTAGGGAAATATTTTTCTGCGGAAGTAGCGAGTGGGTGGAAAACTGTCACGAAGAAGAAATATTGTTTGAATAGAATATTATCTACAAATTGTATGAATCGAAAAAAATAAAATGTGCAGATCTGCTTAAGTTGTAGGTAGGTAAATGCTACCTAGGAATGTCACTGTGCCCTCATAATTGAAAACAGTACCTAATCACAGTTAACAAATACAAGTTGTAGAGGCAATGCCACTACTTTTAGGTCACGGTCAATTCAATTTGTCATAGTCAGTTTAACCAATCCAAACAATATTAAAGCATCATTATTAAGCTAGAAACTTTTAAAGCTAACACTGACGTGAAGAAAGTACCTACATAAACATTACATCGAAGGACACAGTTGGTAAAACATTGCGCTTTCCGCTAAAATCAAATAAAGATGGCGAGGTTACGTCTCGCACTACACTTGAGCAAATAGCTCAATTTAATTTTACTTTTATCGTCGAGACTACGCTGTTATTTTATATTCCTGTCATTACAAACATGGTTAGACTATAATAGTCTGCGACTCGGGCTTGTTTCCTTTTTTGTTTTAGCCATATTTAATTTAATAAATAAATAAATCTAGAATTAGTGTGGATTTTGATTGAGATTATTATGCAAACAGAAGCTTTTGAAATACTGGCCTATGACTGCGGTTTATATTCTAAACCATGCCCAAAGGCAGAAACTTTATTAAACTTGCAAGAGTAGATTTTCCAGTTTTTTTTCTAGCTAAAATCTAATTCTTTTTTTGTACAAAGAAATTGTACACCTCTTAAAGAATCTCTGAAGTAAGAGCACATTATTAGATAGTCGAGATAAAATGGAGAAATATTCGGAATACCGAGGCGATTCCCGACCGATAGTGGTCTAGCGGTATTTGATCCAATATTCAAGGAAATCTTCAACATTTTACAATCTTTTTAAGAGTACTTTGCTGTGTTCATTGCAGTGTGGGGCTTTGTTAAAGGCAAAAGGAATTCCGTGAGGCTTGAAATAAAAACCAATTTCCAAGTAGGTAAATTATTGAAGCAAGCAATAAAATCAACCCTTAAAAACTTTATCGCCCCTTTAGTTTATTTTCTTTTTTTTTTTCAATAAATCCAAATACATGTTATTCTTATTTTTTTATCAACATCATTAATACCGTGTTTCAACTTCATCGGACCAAGCATTAAGATCCTTCCATACAATATTTATCACCACCTAAACCCCCACTGGGGGTAGTTTTTTTGGAAAACTAATTACCTACGTCATATTTTTTTATTTATTTAGCTCAATATTTGTAAGTACTAAGTTTTAAAGTTTATAAACCTAAAAAATAAGATTCTTTCATTCAAATTTTAAAACCCCCTAAATCGTATTTTGGGGGTGGTTCTGAAAAATTAATTGTGGCAATCTTTTTAAATCACTTAAGCCAGTATTCTAGGGACAGTTTCCAAAAATCCTTTCTTAACGGACATCCACTAACTATAAACTACATCCCTGCCTTATAAGTCAAGCGATTTTCGAAATTTCGTGATGAGTGAGTGAGTGGCCTTTCACTTTTATATATTTAGATTAAATATCATGAAAACACATCATTTTATTTTAAGTACTTCTACTCCTACCTAAACACGCGGAGAAAAGTGACAAGGGTCCCATTTCATTTTCATATCACATGGCGCATTATAAATTCTCTTAAATTACACAAATATGCTATATTTTACATTGCCCATTCGTCGGGAAAGCTAATAGCGTACACAAAAGTACCATTATAAATAATATCCAGCAAAACAAAGGTTCGTGCCGCCATGTTTTTGACACTTTGTTGGAATCAAATTAGTTTGGCGGGAAAATTTAGTAACCTTATACAAAGTCCTGGTGTTTTTTACCTTTGTTTCCGTCGAGGGAATCAGGAGCAGGGGTATTATGGCTGCAGGGCGTTCACAATGGCGGGGTATCGTGTTTCTTTGGGATGTGCAGAATAATTGAGTCTATTTTAATAACGTAACAATGAAATTAACTTAGGCAGTGTCTACATTTAGGTATGATTACATATAGGTAGGTAAATGCAGGAAATCGTGATGGTAGAAACCAATTTTATCTAGAGAGCTTAGACATCTATTATAGCCGATCTTAGTTCTGAAATTGTCTATGACCTTACCCTGCAAGATGCTTAGGCGAATCCAATTAGGTACCTACCTACCTTAAGAAAACTTTAGAATTATTTTAATTGAATCCAGAAACCAAAAACGACTGGCCGAGTCCACAACAAACAGCTAACTCGATAGAGCGAAGTCTTGTAACAAACTTATGTTCGGCCCGAAACTGGCTAACTGAATAAATGGTACCTGCACACTCCCAGTTAGAAGTGGACTACTTCTTATTCCGGGAACATTTACTACATTTATTCACGAACCCATGAATAGTGGAATAAACAAGGTTCAGGGTTGGTAGTTAGGTGGGCAAAGATTAGAGGGAACGTAAGCAATCGATTCAGAATAGAAATATTTTCATGAGCATTAAAGCAGACAATGTTATGTCCATTTAGAACTCGGTTTACTGCGTTGCTGTCATGACATCAGTATAAAATAGATTACTTTCTTGTAACGTGTTATTCAGTCTACTACATCCCCAAAACAAGAACAAAAACACTCACTACACGGTCTCGCGATCATTTATCATCAGACCCTAGTCGGGCTGCAGACACGACCACTGTCAGCCCTGCGGGTCCTTACCGGCCCTCGGGTCTCGAGCCACACCGTATTAACATTTCCGTTAGCCAAACAAAACCCATTTTACTTCGGAACACCTGTAAAAACTCAGAACTCGATTTCGTTATCAGCGCTCCTGGGATGGGAATTGCCTTAACAATTTCTCCCTAAAATTAAGGGCGTCCGCGCGTTAGTCGCAGATGCTTCTCGCCAGGCAAATTTCAGAAAATTCTCGCAGTAATGCTCCTCGTTATACCTGTATAATCTGCCAGTATTAAAATTTTCTTGGACATGAAGATTGGAACTTTTTGACATTCCACTGATTGGACTTGCACTTTGCTTTTTAAAGAGACGAGAGTTAAAGCAACACCAGCATTCTAACAACGTGGATCTTCATTAAAAATCTAAAAACAAAACACCCTTTATTAATTATCAAGATTTTATTGCTGGAATTTTCGTTCGAAACACTAAGTAATAAGGCATTATTAAAAGAAAATTCCGTCGCATGGGAAATTAACCCAATTAAAAGATGTGATCAAATTAATTAGCTGAACTGTTAACGGTTTCTTGGAAAATTCTGTAGCTAAAATTTTGAGCCTACTCCTGCTTACATTCGATGAGAAAAAAAAAGAATTTATTAGCGCCATGCTTGAATAAAAAACAAAGAACTCAACTCAAACTCAGTTTTTAAAGTCCCAACACTAGATACCTAGTCCATAATAATAATAAATAGCTTCTGCCAGCGTGGAAAGTTTCATTTTATTATTCTAGTACGGAAACCTTATCCAGTTTCTAAAGTTTAACTAAGCCTAAGTTACTTCCATCACATCAGCTATGTGCCAGTGTGAGTCCCGACAAAATCGGTCCAGCCATTTTGGAATTATTCGGATCAACAAAGGCAGAAAAAAATTGAATAAAAATATATTATTTGTAGGTATGCCTAGATGTCTTTTGGCCAAATCTTTCTTGACTTTGAGTTGGTCTTGGTTACCCATGAGGTCTCGCTTTCACCGCCATCTTGCATTTACTTAGTTAATTTAACAAAAGCTTGAAGTTTCTTAAGACATTCCAATTAATATTAAACGCAATATCTTACAATGTTCTCCAACCATAAACTTGTAACAATAATTACTGTTATTGGATCCAGACGCAGACATTTTATTAGTTCACTACTAAACAAAATGGCCGTACATTTCAACGCAATAGTAATTAGAAACGGGGTTTATTTGAGGTCTCAAGGGTCAGTAATCAAGGCTGGAGTCAGCCAGACGTTCCTTTATTTAGACCAAGCTTGTTTGTATCATTTTATAGAACGCGATTTATTTAAAGAACATTATAGAGCCGAAAAATGTCTTTACAATGTTAGGTTACCAAGAAATACTTGAAGTACTTGATTTCATTGGGATTTAGGTACAGCTCGGCAAAATACATGCTTTCCTAAAATTGAAATACAAAATACCAAAAACAAAATACTTTTAAGTCATGTATTAAAAATAACAAATACAGGATAGTTTTTAAATATTTTTGTATTTAAAATACTAATTACAAAATACAGTCAGGTGTTAGGTTAGGTCAGCCTTTTTATTACCGAAAGCTATCGAGCGCTATTTTCCGCAGAGCGCACCCAATAATAAGTTTATTATGAAGCCATTAGTTTTTGAAATAATAACTACAAAATACCTCAGCGTCAGGTATTTGAAATACCTGAAATAATTGGAATACAAAATATACATTTTAATTACAAGTAATTCAAATACTGCCCCAACCCTGCTTAGGTACAGTACCTAGGTACCCATAACGTATTTCTACGTTAATGGTATTTCTTTATGACACTTTAAAATGGCCATTTTGTAGTCGTTGGAAGACCACATTTCGTTTGAAAACTTGAAACCTTTGTTATAAGAAGAAAACTAAATTAAAATGAGCTCATTCCCCGCGCCGTTGACTATTTTATCGTTCAACTGTTAACTTATCGATACAACGAATGACGAACCATTGCACATACCACTGATTGTACTCAGTTACATTGAGTTAATCAATAGGGCACAAATTGAAAATCATGGCTATGGCAACCCAGCTATTGGTACCGCAGGATTTTGGTATTGGTACCCATTTTCCCATGCTGACTATTCATAACTTATAGGGATTGTTCTGGAAGCAGCTATTTCTTATTCGTTACCGGTTGAACAAATACCTACCTTAGCACCTTAGAAATTATTATCATGTTTGCATTTAAATCGAATACTTACCCTAAGAATATGCAGCTAGAAAGCCTGCCATTAGAGCTTAGAAAACTTTTAAAATATTCTGTACTAATATTACAAATGCGAAAGTAACTCTGTATCTGTTTGTTACCTCCTTAATGGCTGAACGGATTTGGGGAAATTTAGCACAACCGACCTTGTCTTGGAATAGGTCAAAGGGTACTTTTCGTCCTATAAGTATGTTCCCCTGAAGCAGCTTGAGATCATTTACATCTTTCACGCGGGCGAAGCCACTGGCAGAAACTTGTATTAATATCAATACCACATGAAAGATTTTCTTAAAGTTATTAAACTTTCGAAACAAAATCCTACAAATATAAGGACAGCATTAGATAAATAAGTGAGCAGATAGCAAATTGACCTACCCGCAAACCAGCGTTGATATTTATGAATGCATACCGCATAAATCAACCATATCTACCTATCTGGATCGCTCGTTCAATAACTGGTAATTTATTTAGGTACAGTTACGGTTAGATGTTTAGTCAATACCTAACTTGTTTTATTAGCCATCGTGTTATACTTGTATTGGGTAAGGTCTAGGTTTTCCGTAACCAGGAATTTCCCCGCCTTGCAAGGTTCACAATCCTGTAAGGTCTAAACAAAGCCCGAGCTGGCGATTTGGTCAAAGTTACTTAGATCTAAGGCTAAACGCGCACTACGAAAATAAATCTTTGCGAAAAAAAATCGTCAATCTGTAAACAACAGAAATGTACTACAATCCGCGCACTGCGAAAATAAATCGTTTGCGGATTGTTGTTTACAGATTGACGATTTTTTTTCGCAACGATTTATTTTCGTAGTGCGCGCTTAGCGTTATAGTATATATATAAAACAGTGAACGGGAACTATTATTTTTTATCTTAGGAGTTTTAGCCACAAATAAAACTTTCTATTTAAATAGTAGGTACCTACTTTTTTTTAAGGATGGGCAATCATCAAATGACCCCTTCCGCTCTGGGTGGAGCGGCAGGGAGTGTCAGACTTATACTGACTAAAACCCACCCATGCTCCTCCTAGTGCCTTTTGCGTTCCAGGGCCGCGGTAACTCATTCGAACAAACTCCGCAACCCTGAAATAGTAGATACCTTTTTTTTTTTTTTTTTTTTTTATTGGATGGGCAATCATCAAATGACCCCTTCCGCTCTGGGTGGAGCGGCAGGGAGTGTCAGACTTCTACTGACTAAAACCCACCCATGCTCCTCTTAGTGCCTTTACGTTCCAGGGCCACGGTAACTCTTTCGAACAAATCCGCAACCCTGGTAGGCTCTGGCCTTAACGGGCCCCGACCCATGCTGACGACTGCTGGCTTGGCGCGCGTAGAACACAGCGCGCCGTCAACCCGGGCCTGTTCTGATCGGACGGCGAGCTACCCATTGCTCGCCGTCCACAGGCATCAGTCACTGCGCCATGCTCAGGAGCATCAGTTCCTGGGCGGCGCAGTGGCTGACGTTCAACAGGAGGGGGTGAAATGGGGCCATTACTGGCACTCCATTTCAGCCCCCTCCGGAGCCCGTTGTAGGGGCTCTACTGCGGCTGTTGCAGTAGCAGCAGCCGCAGTGGAACCGGCTTTGGCGGCGGAGGAAGCGGCGGCGGTGGCGGCGGTCGCGGCAGAGACGGCGGTGGCGGAGGGCTTTCTCCGGTTTCCGGCTTTGGCGGGTGGGGCGCAGGCCCTACCCCCAGCCCAGTGGTCGGCCGGCTTGCCAGCTGCCGCACAGACTGCGCAGTGCGGCGCGGCGTCGCAGGAGCCGGCCCTGTGACCGGGCTGACCGCAGCGGAAACATAGACCGCTGCGGTCCACCTCCGAGGTGCATTGTGCTCCTACATGGTGGCCCACCTGGCACCGGAAGCACCTCAGAGGTCGGGGTTCCAGCAGTTTGACCTGCGCGGAAACCCAACCCACCAAAAACCTACGGCCCTCCGAGATGGACTTGGCCGCCGACACGGGACAGCTCACCACGATGGTGCGCATGCCCGTGTTGTCAGGACGTAGGGTGCCCGCCTTCACCTCCTCTGCTGAGCACCCCCCCGTCCTAACGACGGCGGCCACCACCTCCGCCTCCGTGACGGAGTCGTCCAGGCCCAAGATGCGCATGTCGATGCGCTTGGTGGGCCTGGACACTCGGGCATCGTCCGCGCTTAGGGACGCCCTGAGCCTTTCGGCTAGAGCGTCCGCGGTTGGGCCGCTGGCTGCCCCGGGGATCTCCAGCATCCGGGCCCCAGTCATGGTGACCCGGAGCCGAAGGCCCCCCACGATGCCCAGCTCACCAAGGTTCACTGCCTCCTTCGCCTTGGTGAGCACATCCGCGTACGTCACGCCCCTCTTCGCCGCGTCCGGCTGCAGCGTCAGAACTACAGCCGCGGTTTTCGGGGGGCGCAGCGCAGCCGCGACGCTTCGCGCCTTCTGCCGCCGCTTCCTCTTCCGCCTCTTGGCCGCCCTGGCTGCCTTTCCCGCCTTCTTCTTCTCCCCGGCAACTTGCCATTCGGCTTGAGCCGGGGGAGGAGCTGAAGGCGAGGAAGCCGGGGGGAGCTGCTGCTCAGACGGCGCAGGAGCCTTCGCCGTCCGCGCAGCAACCCCACCCTTTGTCTTCCTTCCCGGGGCCGGGTCCGGTTTTCCCGGCACCGGCTTCGCGGGTGCCGGCCCGGACCCTTTGTCCTGGCCGGACGACCCCGGTGTGGCAGCCGCGGCGGCCGCGTACGACGCCGCCTTCCGGCCTGGAGCCTTCCCACTCGCCGCTAACGGGGGGCGCAGGACGATGCCCTCCAGGACGGAAAACCGCGCCTGGAAGGCAGCCATCTCCTGCCGCACCAGGTCCAGCACCTGGCCCTCCTAAATAGTAGATACCTTGGCTCGCAATAACTTAATATTGCTGGCAGTTAATGACTATTAAAAAGCCTTAAATTATTGAAAAATCAATAACCATAGGCAACTAAAAAGATAAAGTGACTATTTTACTCCATCTAATTTCCCTGTCACTGGCAGACAAGCGTGAAATTACCTCTCAACGTCGCCATAACTTACAAACACGTCATAATAACATTTCAGAGACTTGTTTATTTTTAGCACATACATATTCATGATAAAGACTCAAAGCCCCTTTATATTAAAGCTATTTATAAGTACGGGATCCCGGGACCATAGTGTTTACTTCCTTATTTTCTTCATGATACACCATAAGCAGCTGTGACTTTACGGAAATTGGTTTCACGTCAGCATTTTTCGGAATTCGGTATTCGATTTGAGATTATTCGTTTTAAACGGTTTCGGATGCTGTCTCTACGAGGATTTGAATACAGATTTGGCTCGGGAAAGTCATATTCTATGAATGTTCAAGGACTACGGGTAAGAATTGTATCGGTACTTTCTATGACAATATAAGAGTGGATAAATTGACTAATATACACGGTTATTTGTAAAACACCAGCAACCTTTCAGGGGGTGAAAGTACTCATCATTATAAACAACTTTTACTATGAGACCAACTCTGAAATATCAAAAATTAAATCAGCTGTTTCATACAAATTGCAATAGTCACCCGATGAAAATGTATGAAATAGCAGATATTTTTTTCGATTTTTCAGGGTTGGTCTCATAGCAAAAGTTGTTTATAATGATGAGTATTTTCACCCCCTGAAAGGTTGTTGGTGTTTTACAAATAACCCTGTATAATGTAAAGAAGAGGCACGAAGGAATAAAAGTAAGCTTATTAATAAATAACAATATTAAGGGAGAAAATAAGAAAAGAAGGTTCAGGCAGTGGGTTAAGTACCTAATATTATGAATTGGAGTCCCTAATGTAAAACTAAGGAAACAAAAAGGTTTATGTAATAACTTGATTGCCGTCTGCCATCATAATTGCCAGTGTTTATAAATGCTAAGTTTTTCAAGCACATTTATTTACCTAACCAGATCATGAGTCAACGTTTTGGTCCTTTGTCGTAAAATAAATTACGGTCAATAGCACAATGTCATCGAAGCGACCGAAATGCCTAACTAAAATAAATGACGTGAAATAAGATGCCACTAAAAAACCGACATCAAGCGAGGAGGGAAGCGACTGATTTATTTGCAAACTTGGCGGCCATTTTGAAGCCGACCTCATCGGCATACTGCCTCCTTGATCAAATATTAAAAGTATGAATATGGACGGATAAGTTTTTTTTACAAGTACGGAGTGCTGTATTTTATTAAACTGCTTTTTCCAGGAATATATCGGATATTTACCTACAAAGCATAAACGAGCGACTCAATTTCGCTCGTGCTTCCGGTGTCAAATGCAAATGATGACTTTAATCAAAATGACGACATGGTAAAAGCAATTTGGCCGCCAGCGGAAACTAAATCAAATTGAAAAGTAAAATGCTGTCGTCTTATCCTCCATCACCTAGATACAGAAGAACACCGCTATAGAGCAAGATCTACATTAGTGCCCTCGAGGTTTTCGCTTTCAAGTTTTTAAACTTTTTATATTTTTATGTGTACATCAAAAGCAAAATTTTTCCACTCAATTAAGTTGGCGCAGCATTTTTTTTATCCATCTCCATCACTTAGTTACGGAGCCATGATGCTTTGTTTTTTCCCGCCTCGGCGACACCGCGCCATTTTCGTCGCCATTTTAAAAGCATTGGACAGGAAGTGTTTTTTGACAATTATTATCTCGTAGAGTAAGTGTTTACTTGTAAATGAAGCTTTTAATTTCAAGCCTGTTTAATTAGCATGAAATTGCAAATGTTTTCAGTTGGAACGACGTTTTTATGCAGATAAGTTAATTGTACAAAAGGTAGTCTGAATAATTTTATTGTCTTCATCCTGAGTGGAATAATATGGACTGTACAAGCATATCGCATATTGCAAACAAGCTATTAAACGAGCTTTCTACATCAGTTCATTTAAAATAAGTGTGTCCCAGGAGCACTCAGTCGGGATCGGTTCCTGTTGATTTCATACATTGTGTGAGTGAGAATACAGACCAGGTTGTTTGATAAGTTTCATTTAATTCGCATTTTTTCTTGTACTTACGTAAACTCTTAACTAGATAACTTTTCTAGTGTGCTTCAAGCTGTAATCCTCATATTTGAAATCTTAATGAAAACGAATTTTGACAACGCAAAAAAATAGTCCTGAAATAGTCATAAATAGTCATACATATCAGATAAATAGTCGCATTATAGTTTCGGCGTTATAGCTATAGGTCAATGAGGATTATGGCTTGAACATCAAGCTGTAATCCTCATCTCTAGTGCAAGCAAACGGTAAAGTCTATCGAACTGGTTTAGGTTCCAAAAAATAGTCATGAAATAGTCATAACGATATGCCAAATCTCAAAAATAGTCAATAAAAGAATCCAGAGATATAAAGGTACCCTGATGAGGATTATGGCTTGAACATTTGAAAACTTCAAATTTCTCCGGAACGCCTGCGATTTTTGGTTTGAAGTTGGTGCCAAAAAATAGTCATGAAATAGTCCTATGAAGTGAAAATAAATTTGAGCTGATTTATTTTAAAAATAAAAAGTTTTTATTTTCCCTACATTTCTATGGATGTACAGTCGTGTACAACATTTATAAAGCTTGTATGGAGTACTACACACAAATATATTTATTGGTGAAAAAAGTTCTATAGATGTTACAGGTTTAGTTACAGATGCTAGCACAACAAGCTACTACAATCTGTTAAAGTTCTTTAATAGATTTTCAACTTTATTTTTAATGCTTTAAAGTTAAAAACGTTTTAAAGAAATTTGATAGATTGATAAAAAAAATAGATTGAAAGATAGTTTGATGTGGGGCGCCTGAACAAGTTTCTCTGTATTCTACCTACCACAATAGTGGTATACCAATATTAAGGTTATGAAACAAAGTTCAAATAAGAAATTATTACATTATGAAATAATTACGAACTAACAACTAATACTATCTTTGTCACACAAACACTAAGTATTACCTAATAATAAACATATATTTATCAATTATAAACTCTTTGTTAAATAACTAACTTGAAATCGATGGATGAGATCTATGTCACTCTGGTGGTGTTGACGGAGACGGAACATGTGCGAGCGAGATAGCGTGTCTCTCTCTAATGTTGTGGGTCGCAGGCCGACGAATATGCAATGCGTGCGATGTATGGATAACGGAGCGCAGCTACAAATAGTAGCAGCGTTAAGGTAGGCCGCGGTATGGCGACATCTATATCCACTTCACCCAATGTTCATTTCTAATAGTAAATACTCAAGTTAGGTACTTTAAAAAATATCGAAATCGTATGGGTTTGCCTACAGACTTCCCTCGGTTTCTCCAGGATTTCATCATCACATCCCAACTTCCGTGCCATAGGACCATAGGATCTGGAGTATACCCTGTTAAACAAATAAAGAATTTTACAAATCGGTCGCGCCGTCTTCAGGTAAGTGAGTAATAAAAACACATACAGGCCAATTAAGGACCTTCTTGCGAAGTCATTTAAAAATCGATGTACCTACAATGTGTACAATATACATTCACAGAAAAAAAATCCAGCTGAACATACATATAACCACCCCTGTGTTTTAATAAATAGTATTTATTTATTTATCGCTAACATTTCGTGGGCGCAGAAATATCGCCGCGCGCCATCGCGCCACCACCGAGCGCTGATAGTTCTAAAACCGGCAATTGGCTACAATTGCATTATACGAATCGGAATTATTTAATAAATTCAATTCAAATAATATAATTCAATAATAGAATGATGTATATGTGCAGTGTAATTGTTTATATATATTTGTGTGAGTCCGTTTCGCGAAATCGATGTAAGTATTACGTTACTAATTATGTTTATAAAATAATTATTTTTAAATACCATATACAAAACCATTGGCGTCATTTAGCTCCTAGTTCTTTAACCATATTGAAGAAGATGGGATCATAACATTACATATAGGTACTTGCTATTAGCTCTGGATATATTTTAAATATCTTTTTTTTGCGTTTTTTTATTTTTATTATGTATCTTTTAACTACATTTACATAATATCTTCATACTTCCCTTGTACTTCATTACTTATTTATTAGTACCTAAACATTACGACGCAAATTAAGATGGCACCACTGCTTCATTTCGAGTAAAGCGCTTTTGTTTCTCGGGATTGGTCACATAGCGCTGATAGATATTGAACTGTGATAATTGTGATTAAAACAAATTGCTGTGATACATGTACTGAGATTTAAACAGTTTTGTACATATTTGCAAGCCTTCGATTGTAATAAATAATATATACAAATTGTAATGTTTGTTTTTTTTTTAATTATAACAGCTGGCATGTAAAACACTAATTGGAAGTAATTTATAATATATAAAGCGGAATATTTCAGAATAATATTATATGAAGTTACAAATTTTGTACACGACTGTACATCCATAGAAATGTAGGGAAAATAAAAACTTTTTATTTTTAAAATAAATCAGCTCAAATTTATTTTCACTTCATAGGACTATTTCATGACTATTTTTTGGCACCAACTTCAAACCAAAAATCGCAGGCGTTCCGGAGAAATTTGAAGTTTTCAAATGTTCAAGCCATAATCCTCATCAGGGTACCTTTATATCTCTGGATTCTTTTATTGACTATTTTTGAGATTTGGCATATCGTTATGACTATTTCATGACTATTTTTTGGAACCTAAACCAGTTCGATAGACTTTACCGTTTGCTTGCACTAGAGATGAGGATTACAGCTTGATGTTCAAGCCATAATCCTCATTGACCTATAGCTATAACGCCGAAACTATAATGCGACTATTTATCTGATATGTATGACTATTTATGACTATTTCAGGACTATTTTTTTGCGTTGTCAAAATTCGTTTTCATTAAGATTTCAAATATGAGGATTACAGCTTGAAGCACACCTTTTCTATTAGTCTGTTAGTGTGATACTTTTAACACCACAAATATCGAAACTTTTTACATTTCAATGACAATGAACATTTTTCTAGAAACTTTTCATGGAACGACAGACCTTTTTAACAAACAGTCCAAATCACTTTGATATCATAATTGTAACGTTCCCAAAGTTCCTGAACCTCGGAGAAGCACTCGATCCCAATCAACGTCTCTCAAGTTTTCGATAAAATCCATCGTTTGGAGTTGTCACATCGAATAAGGTTCTAAGGAAAGTCAAGTGTATTAAAGTGCTGAGCGAGAATCTTCACAACCGTCATGAATTGGATTCGTTATGAATATTTCCTTTGGCACTGATGAGATCCACTTTTCGCTTGTTAGGGGACGTGTGTTCAGTTTAAAACTTGCGAGTTCAGGAGATTGAACTGTTTGAATTGAATATATCGGGCCAGCATTTTGTTTTGAAGATAACAGTGAAGTTTCGATGTACAAACGTGGAAATCCTTTTACAATTTTCTCTCACCATGTCTGCTGTTTTCTTTCGCAGCTTTCACGAGAAAATTATAAACTTAAATCTATGTTTTACCTCGTTGCCAAACCACAATAACTAACTTCAAAGTACCCATATATTACTTAACATAAATATCATATTAATACCGACTTCTTGGTGCATTCACAACCTGTTGGTTAAGAGTGTCGCAAGCCGCGGGCTGACCGCAACTGTTCCGGTCTGGTCTTAGCCACCAGTTGCACTGACTTGCTTAGGTTATCTAAAACGGATTATGCAGTAATATTTGCTTAGCCTAACTCTGTTTTCCCATCTTCGTGTTATTTCGACTTTATTGCCGGTTTACGTAATGCAGAGATAGATTGTGGCGTACTGGCGACATTGCATTTATGGCTTGGCTTACAAGATAAGCGGTATTTCAAGTGATGTCTCAGGGAATTAAGTGTGATTAACATGTTCGTTTTTTGTATTCTTAATGTTTAACTTCATTTACGAGTTCTGTCTGGGATGCATGGAGCTTTGACCGCGGAAATAATTTTGCACAACTGCAGTGCAAAAAAATAACTACTTTTTGTATAGGTTGATAACTTTTGTGCATACAACGTTGCTTCCATTGTCTATGGTAATGTTGCAATTAGGAATTCTATAATTAACCAAAAGATTCGACCAGCAACCTATACAAAGAGGAAGAGAGAAAAGCAAATTTCTAAATATGATTCGATTCGTTCGTTTACTCGTTCATTCATTCGGTTCTGCGTTGAATTGAAAATAACCATGTAATTCCATTTCAACGGTTTCAAAGGGAACACAGCTTTGAACAAAAATTCGTCCCATCCTATTTTTCAGAGGAGAAATTTTAACTTCTTCAACTAATTATAATTGTTGGGCGTCTTCAAAGTTGTAAGGAACTTCGTTAGGGAGATTTTTTGCAAATAGGACTATCTACTTTTGTTTTACGAGCTCACCAAAAAGTACTTACAAACCATGATAACACAGAACTTAGTAGTCTCACGTCTCAGTTGCCTACTTAATAAACACGAGCCGTATTGTTCTAAATTGTCATGAACTTAGTGAGATAAATGGCAGGTTTAAAAATATTTTATTCAGTACCTTTATCAAGCTTAATTTTTATCAAACCAACTGGGAGTCTCTGTCCTATTTACTCTTCAAGGTTTATATTTATAAGGTATTTAGAAAAGATAACTTAATTGGGCCCTATTTATTTCAAAGCAGACGGATAAAATTAACATATTTCGTGCTGATTTCACGCCAGTCAGGTCAGGGAACTGATTATACAGTCCGCCCACATTTCTGCTATTTTTTACGTTTGCACTCATCTCGCTATAAATTATACGTCCCATACCTGAAGAGCTTATTAAGCTGAATTTATAAGGGACCGGATCAAAGGTAGAATCGTTTTGGAACTCCATTGATGTTGGCGACTGAATCTAATGACCTGTTTGGGCATAAATTGGGTGATATACACGCTACCCGCCGTCAAATTTATTCCAACTCCGATTGGATTGTGTCGCAAAATGTCAAGTCAGGGTCGAAATACTTTTTGGTGATTTGTCAAGCAACTCGTAAAAATTCTAAAGAGTCATTAAGGTGGTGAGGTGGCGAGGGTCATAGGTTAGCAAGTCATCTTTATTAACGGTATTGGAGTCTAAAACGTGACTTGCTTGCTACTAGTCGTCACAGTAAAGTAATATTGTTTTTGCCCCCAAAAACCTTCAAAGCCAAGCTACAAGACAATACATTCTCGAAACAATACGGACCTGGAGATTACAAAGTTTAATATTAGCCATTGGACGGTTTTTACGCCCGAAATTAAGAATTTACAGCCCATTACAGAAGAAATGATTTGTCTTCATTTCATTCTGTGCGCAGAGAAAAATTCAGGTCTTTTCTTCATTTATGATTAATGTTTCTATAATTACAAGGTAGAATGAGACTCGGCAGATTGTGGGCGTGGCAAATGTATATTGTTTATAAAGGAAAGATTGATGATGTGTCTACATAGCACATCTTAGTACTGCCTGAGCGACCTGGGTCTGGAGACCATTTCATGACTTCATATCTTCAATCTTATCGTCGAGGTCTTAATGGAAAGGATGCGGGATTCCCAGGGAAAGGAAAACTGTAAAGTAAAAGAAAATTAACTGTAGTTTTTTTGCTATTAAAACTCAAACCTATAAGTTTTACAGAAAAAAAAATCGCATTTTGTTATCATATTTGCAATGTCATCTATTAATTTAAAGCAAAGCATTAAATCATTGACCATATCTTCAATGTCAGCTTCAAACTGTAACGACCCATAAAACCATAAAAGTCTACTCATAAAAATAAATCAGGTTAACAAAATCTACAAATAAATCACTACTCTACTTTATTAGCCAGAGCTTTTCAAAACTAACACTACAGAAGCTTTTATAAAGCGAAATCAGATTACTCCAGCAATATTTTGCATAAACACCGCCCACATCTTTCTAGAGGCGCAGTTGTTTACTAAAGCTATTAAAAACATCAATTAATCTAATGAAATACATGGAACCATTTCGTCGAGAACAGTTTAAAGCTAAGCAGAGTCTGAATAAGTAATGATGTCGTGGAAACTTGAAGAGCCAACTAAAAGGTGAGGTCTTCGTCAATTACGAATTCAAAATAATGTCGCTCCTTGCGTCTAATGAATTCGTTGGAGATTCGTTTGTTTTGAATGATGAATAAAAATGTGTGTATTTGTTTTTACTAATTTTGTATTCAATAGGATAAACTCTTTTCGCTTTTACGAAAAGGCTGGCTATTGTGTCGTCCTATGTAATGTTTTCTTCATATATTTTTTCTGAATCTTATATGGTGAAAGAGTATTGTATTCTATTCTCGTTTCATTCTACATTTCTAAACGCTTATATTTTCCATGATACAGTTAAAAAGCTCACTATCCCAATAAAAGAAGCTTCAACAAAACTATCTAAACGAATTCACGTTTATTTCCACCTCCCAAGCCTTCAACACCATTTACAAAACACACAAGAGCCAACAATGACCAGCGTTTCGGCACGAAGCCTCAATTCCAATCGTGATCAAGCAGGAATTTATTCAGTGAACTCGAAACACTTCGTTTTGTACTAAAATTACCAACACAATACGTTCATTGGGATAGTGAAGTCGCTGTGGCATTCGAAGCCACATTCTTTCCGCTGATAATTAAAGTCAATATTGGACAATGTGAAGGAAGAGGTGCTTTAAGTTCATTTGGAAACGCTATGACTATATTTGTTTGTCTACAATGAGACATTTTGTCTTTTTACTCATTGCTGCATGTTTTTTTGCTCTTTTACCATAACCTGCCAAATCTGTCAACATTTTGTGGATACCACACCTTTTAAAAACTGGTTTTAGTGATCCTGAACTCATATATCATGAATCATTAAAATTCATAAAATCACACTCATAAATAACACACATTTAGCAATTTTTGATACGAACAAGCATAATATTTACGGAAGAGTTTTCCTTTTAAACTCCAGTCATTATACGTGCAAAAGCGCTCGTTACTGCAATCAAAATTCACGGTGCTTTTGTAACGAGAATCACAAGTGACCTACAAGCGAACCACAAGTGTTAATTCTTGAAACTATGCAGCTCGCAGGTATCGACCAAGCATTTGTTTGATCTACGTATGTTTCTGTTTACTCACCGTACAACCAACACGAAAAAAGTAACATCCACCTTTGTTTCCAACAAATATTTAAAAAAAAAAAATACAAACGTCTCAAAATGAGATTCAGCATGTCCGATAAAATATATCAAACACAAAAGATGGGGAGAAAAAATAACTTCAACAAACAAAAAACAGGTTCGGAGACTCGTTAATTCTAGGTCTCTTTTAACACACGAATATGTTTTATGGGAATTTAAGTCGTATCACAGTGGAAATAATGCTTAAAGTTCTAATGCTGACAAAAGAAAAGAATTCAGATTCAAAGGCGCCTCTTAGGAAACTTTTACGAATTGTTCCTTTTATTTAAAGAGCGAAAAAAGACATTGGCGAGATTCAGAATACGTTATTAGTTCTAAACGACGAAAGGCTAGAATAACTGAGTTTCAGCTAATAATGCATCGTTTCATTCAATGCTGATCTTAAAGCTAGGATTTACACCTGTTAGTAAAAGCTTAAAGTACTTTGTCGGTGTAAAACACGGCAAGTGTTTTAATCCCCCAAATTACAGGCGAAAGTACTGTCGCCCAACAACCCAGAAACAAGTTATGGCCAACAATAACGCTGCTCCCTTCAAATTTGCTTAGAACCGCAAAAACAACTTTGGGGACTAAAACAACAGCAGATTACGCACAAACTTCAAACCTCAACAACAAAAATAATGCATTTTAAAGTAACCTAAATAAATAGGTACCTATGCAAGCGACAGGATCATTTAAATTCCATGGCCACGCCAATCTGCCACAGGACGAAGGCAATCAAAGTTACCAAATGAAAAAGTTGCGTTCAACCGATCCTTTGCACGGCTGTTTGTTTTCTTATTCTGTCTCGTTTACGTTTCCTCTTTATTATTTTTTATGGGATTCTATCTTCCATTTCCACAAGGCTCGAATTCTAGAGGGTGAATTTATCACCGAATGTGTAACAGGAGCCGGGTTTATACGGAAACCAAACTGTTTCATGTGACAAACGAGATTTATTACATCGACTCCCGCTGCATAGCCAAGTGGCTTTCGCTTCACATTTGTCAAAAAATCATTACATTTGGCTTCTATAGAAGACAAATGGCGGGCATGTACAGAGAAAGAAAAATGTACAGTTATTGACTTCCCTCTACCAAAAGCTTTCAGCAAAAAGTGCGATTCCAGCAAGAAATGTTACGGATTTTGGCAAGCACCAGTGGTTCCCTTTGATTTATAACCGAGACTTAGGTTTTTATAGCGGTTGTACTAAAAACGTATTTCAGATATCTCAGTTACAGTGATCCCAAATCATAACTTATTGTGTTATTTCTGACATATTTGTCTTCATATGAGTGAAAATCTGATCTTATTAGCGTCACATTTATTCTAATACTGTTGACGTCTTCCACTTCGACGACCATCCCAAATTTATCCAAAATTAGAGAAAGTCCATAAAACTCAGTATTTAAACGACCAGGCGTGGTCATAATTGGCCGCCCACTATTTATTCCATAACAGGAAGTTTTGGTAAGTATTAAATTATCTTCTGACTAGATAAGAAAACTTTTTTACGTCCATAATAAAACTGAAACAAAGCTTTGCTGGACACGTGAACAAAAAGTTTATTTTATGGAAGCATTCACTGGAACCCACGCAAGCAATTAATCAGCAAACTAGAATACTTCAACACTTAACCGCTCAAATCGTAGAATCTTGGCATCAGAACAAATTCCTTATCAGCAGCCACGTCTTGAAATTGAAGCGGAAAAACTCACCCCATCCCATCCACCGTTATTTATAGGGAGTCGGATGTCAAGAGACACTCCCCGTCTTTGTTTACTGGGAATCTTTTCAACTTAACCCAAAAGTATGTAGTTAGTTCCTTTTCTTTCGATAATTCTTTATAGTATTGGTGAAGTGGGTTGGGTGGACTATAAGGCTAAATCGCCGGTAACGTCGATTGTAACTGGGTCACGACTCACGAGCGACCCACGCTTTTTCAATCTCTTGACTAATCAATAGTCGATCCGTAAGATTGTCTGCGGTGAGTCAAATCTTTTTGAGCGGATTGTAATTATACCCTTGCAGACCCTGTAGTCAATTACCGACTTTTCCTATTAGCATTTTTTTACGGTTCGAAAAAGTTGAGTAATTTTTTCGCTATTCAAAATGTTCGGTTGACTTCTTTGCTATAGAAAGCTCGATGAAAGGAATAATCTTTTCCGTTGGTTTCTTGACCGTGACGTGGTATTTTAAGTAATTTAAGGAAGCTGGAAGCTGCAAAAGCTAGGTCTAAAATTGAGATAACGACTCTGCGATTACTTTTTTTAAGAGAAAAGAAATGGATCATGTTCGAATCCACTTTTTCGTTTTTGATTGTGTTTTAAAAGCCCCGAGTTTATTAACGAGACTGCTATTACAATGTGAATATGTCCTGAATAGCTCATAATTAGTTTGCGAACATATCCCAAAGCAATCACGGCCTCAGTTTCAAAGTATACTTCAAGCTTGTTATGTGTACATTTGACAATTACCAGTGCAGTTCCAAACAGCTTCAAATGTTTCAGTTTGCTTTGAACACTATAGTGCATACGGGCCACTTGCGCCAACTTTGTAGAGTATTATAATTGTACTGCCACAGCACAGTTCCGATTCGTTTTTCAGTTTAATTTTAAAATTGTTGTAGAGTATGCGGCGGCTTTATGCGCACGTTATTTGTGGGAATATATTTTGTTTAGATACTAAATTCATATCCCTACTAATCAAGCAATAAGGAAGTTTCCTGAGTAAAAAAATGTGATTCTATTTAGTGCGTCAGTTGGATTAACGAAAAAAATTGGATAAGTATGTCTTTTTTGCACTGTATCTTTTCCATTTCTTGTTTACGTGAAAAAGGAAAAATACGTGTCTAATATTTTTAAAAATCTATCCGACGGTCTAATTAGATTGTTTAACATACCTATTGTAGAAGATTGAGACATCGAGCAAACTTTAGAACAGCATTCATAAACGTTGAGCTTTTATTTAGCTTAGAAGACACAATAACACCTCAATGTCACTACCGTAGCGTACAAAAGATTTTTGAGAATGTCGAAAACAATCTTCTTATTATTGTATGAGTCACGGAAGTATTATCTTGTAATCTTATACACAAAGAACCCAATTTAGGCAAATCGATTTGACATTTTGTGCATTGAAATTAATGAAGTTTGCAAGAAAAATACACAAAAGCAAGTCCTCGCGTAAAATCGATCTCCCCGATCCATAAAAATTGATAAAGGCTCAAGTAAACTAACTAAAGCGTTTTCCATTATATGTAAGATTATCTTCGAACATTTAGGAATAATAAAGTTAACCTCTTGGCTTAAACTTAATAGAAGTATCAGATAGAATCCTATCTGTTTACTCGCTAAACAAAGATCCCGAACAGTTTCTAGTCACTCCAAAATACGAGTTATTTTCTAAAGGTAAGTCTTAGCTGGTAATTACTGGCCCTGATAGCTGTAATGAAAGGTTTGTCCTACTTTAAGTAGCGATAAGATTTTACGGGGAACCCGTTGTTTCTAAACAGAAAACGAGCTAACATTGTTTAGACGCCTTTCGTTATTTACCTGTGAAACAACTGAAATAATTATTATAATTTTGCTAAATATTCACAACGGCAAGCTCCTTTATTTCCAAAGTACTTCAGAAGAAATAAAGAATATTAGCAGCGAGAAAATTCATCGTTCTTTCTAATCAAACTAATTTTGACAAATGTCTCGGTGCTCATAAATCAAATTAAAGTCCTCATCTCAGTTCCGAACAATGCGATTCTTTTAAATAGAATGATAACATTACAGAAGCGAATTTGAACCAAAGCCGACCCATACGCCTACACAAATGATTTGCCGTGACCACCTGCTATCCTGTCAACGAAAAATACACAGTACGAGGTAATGTAATTCAATACGTAGCGAGCAGATGCGAAACCATAAAAAAAACGCCACCTGCTTGTATGGCACTCGATAGGACGTAAAAATCTGGGGCAGGCAAAGGCGCTGAATGATCGCTCACGTAACGTCAAAAGCTGTAGCTTTTAGATAAAACGAAGCCGTAGATACATTTTTGAAGCGAACTGATCGATCCCAAATTGGTTTGTAAATCGACAACAAGAGAGATCGTCAAACCTGCACTTTGGAAACACGACGGGCTCTAACTTTTCCTTTGTGACTACGAATAAAAGTTTTATATTTGGAAATCATTACGAGCTACGCCGACGGCCAAACAATGATATAATAATAAAGGACATCAAATATTCAAATATATATTTCTAAGAATTCCGAATTCGCAATCGTGCAAAACCAACACTAAGCGTCGTGACCTAACGCGGTTTGTTGGAAAAACAAACCCGACACATTCGATGAAATAGCAAAATTTATTGCGCAGCGATAGAACTCTTTATGGATTCAGCCAAATTCAACCAACATATCACTGTGTGCCAAATATCAAAGCAAAAACGTGTGTGCTATGAATTCGAAAAAATCAAGCTTCTACACAACCACAGTTGAAAATCGAGGGCCCAGTTTGGCTCCCGGCTTTTTCAATCTGTGTTTTTCCGAAGCATGCGTGTGTGCAACTGAAATCCATTTCAATTTGACACAATATGTGGCTCATCGGGGCGCGTGAATGAATGTATGGTGACGTTTCAGCGTATCAGACTGATTGATGGTAACTGCGCGTTGTCTGTTATCTTTACTGAAAAAAAAATAGGATCTCTATCGTTAGATTTATTTGTCGATTATTATCGGATGCTTCACTGATTACCGGCTTTTTGTACCTGGTAAGTACAAACATGTTGATAAATTGTTGCAGTATTGGCCAGCGATATTGACACAGATTTACTTATCAATCTGCTGACAGGAGCATTAACGTGCCTTCCAATGCCGTTACCGTTGGGTAGTGGAGTTACAAATTTAATTTAAAAAGTAAAACAGCTTCCATTTGGAGGAACCATTATCAGCGGTCCTTTAGAAAGCGAAAGGCTTTTTATACACTCAATGTAACAGGCTCTTTTAAATAAATGCCCAGGTTATCAAACAACTCTCCAAAACGCTTCTGTATCGTTCACGTCTCAAACCTCTAGGGGTATCGTCTGTGCCAGTTACCAGTGAATTATTACCTTTCATGCAGATTTGCTTTGATACAATCGATACTGTTGTCTAGACTTCAATGGAACACTAGAAGCGGCCGGCTCGAAACTGTTAGCAACAGGTAAATTATCTCCCTGCATTAATATGATGAGATTTCAAAAGCTTTCTCAGAGGCATTAACTTATTCATTGAATTTACTGCAGTCATTCGGCCTGTAGGCTTTTAAGGTTGCTGCAATAATATAGCTTATAATATGGTAATCTCGTAAAAGCCGCACCGCCTATTCGCAGACAAGCTTGACAACTTTTTAAAATTCACTGAAGAACGATGATGACAAATCTTTTAACGAAAAAGACAATATTTTAGTTCTAAAACAACCAAAATTGCTCCTACTCTCTAAAACTAAGACACTAAATTCAACACATAATCTTAACTACAATCTAATCCTTTTACTTAGTGAAATTGGTGTAGCAATTAGCATAAATTTAACTCCAGCAGTGGCCCTTTCATCCCAGACTAAATTCAGCAATGTACCAAGTTTATAGAGGCAACAATGGAATTGTCGACAATGTAGAAACGTTATACAAGTGTGTGTGTATCGTCTGAACCATTGTTTGACGGTTTGTTATGTAACTTGAATATTAAATAGCCGTTTTCATTTAAATATTTGTTCTTGCTCAGTGATTTGAACTTTGCCATTGTTTTTTGCGACAAAACTGCGTCTCCTATGCAAAGTATGTATCCTTGTTGTTAGAACAACTCATGCATCATCTTAGTTCCTATCGCCACTCCATGTTCAACATCGTCTTTTAACTTGTTTTCATTTTCCTCAAGGAAAAAAACATTTATACGAATAGAAAATTCAGTTGCGACTTTCAAAGAGTTCATTTATTTGATTCCCTTTAAGATTTTTATCTTCCACGGACTTCGTTTATTCGGGACAGATACAATCTTTTCGTCATAAATTCTCTTATCTTACGGTACTTTGTCCACAATTGAGCAACCGTGTTGAGGATGCCAGGGGTCCGTGAAATTGATTTTGAGACAGTCTGAGATTGCGAGGCGGTGCAGCGGAGTCACGAAGATAGCGGGACACTTGAATGTGGAGAACGTGCAATCGTGCTTATTAAAATTGCAAGAAAATATCGAATGGTTCTTGAAGAGATTCAAGAGATATGGCTGCTTATTTGCACGTGCACTGCTGCGCACTGCAGTTGAAGGTGGTAGCACCTAGTGTTGCAATCAGACATTATGCTCAGCTGAGGTCCTTCGGGCATCAGTACAGAGTTATTTTTTCTCCAATAATGTTATTATCTTCATTTCTGTACAATGTGACAATAATGAAGAACAAAGGCTCATCTAAAATGTGGGTAGTTTCCTCTACCATAACCCAGGGTTTCATCATCACCTCATTACATTGTGCCTAGCGTTTATAGCTTATGACTACATAGACGATCTTTTGCGACTAAGTGAGGATTAGTATTCAGGACCCCGAGTCAGTTACGTGCTAATAGCTAAACCACGGATCATTGGTCCTTTATTCGATTTAAAATTGGCTCCTCGATTTCCCTTTTTTGTAGCGTTTCGTAGTCTAATCTAATTACTTGAATTGTGTCATCGGCTCGGTTTCGACTAGCGATATCTTTTTTTTTTGATCACGGATCTTTTTAGGAAAATTCTTAGTGTGACATTTGACTTCTGTTTTCTGATTCGTTCCAAAAAATGGTCATGGAGGTTTTACCGGATGCACCCTGCGGAAATGCGGAGTGGCATTCCCAATTTGAAGATACAGTCTAGCTAGTCTTACGATTCGTTGCTAATTTTTCTTTTCAAACATGACTAACCAGTTATCGATGCAAGATTCATCTTAAATCAAATTCCAATCAATGAAGCTACATTATAATGCTTGCTGACATTGTCAAATGTATTCACATTAGTCACCGACCGTATAGACATTCAAAATTATGCAAAATAATATCTAATCAATTCACGTTTAATGTTGCCATTTGTAATTTTCGACCACCTATTCAGTTAGCGAGGAAGTCTAGAATCGAAATGTTGCCTAAATAATGGGAGGTTGGCATCTATGTATGATATGATTATTTGCGGTTGGAATATTGAGTTGTCCATCAATGAAACATTGACTGTGTGTCTTCTTTGTTTAAAATGATGATGTAAATTGAATATGCAGCGGTTTTGAGCTTCCTGTTGATGTTGTGGCATTATATGGTGTGGTAAAGGTTTATCTGTACTTGTAAGGTGTTGTAGATAATGTTACTATGTACTTATGTTGTCATCTAGATGGGAAGTGATCTAAGATATTGGTTACTCGATGCTTCGTGCGCGGGTAGCTATGCGAGCATACATTCTGGCTACAACACTAATGACTTCGCTCTTAATTTTTAGTTTTTCGCGATGGAGATTTTTGAACTCCTTATCTTCTTATTGGAATTGACTACAGTCAAGATTTCTTTTCTAGACATCCTCCTGAATGAAAATGCGCGGAAATGGATGAAAAAAGGAACGTTGTGTCATGTGCCGTGCGTTCCGACGATGTATCTAGATACAGGGTGACTACCGATAAGACGAATGATAGAGAAATATGGAAGAACAAGACATGTTTCAATGATCCCAAATAGATTGGAACAAAGGCAAGAGACAAATGCCTTGCGCTGCGTTTTTTCCATTCTACACATACCTAAGCAGTTGTTTTAAAGAACTATGCGCATGACCTGTTCGAAAATTTTCTAGACAAAACCAACAATTTCATCATAGTTATTCTGACGAAAAGCAACAAACAGTCTCTGTCAATAAAAGCTGAGTTAACTATAAATAACCAAAAACTTCGGGAGTCCAGTCATATACTCAATATTGACTTTTCTGAATCAGCATAATTTTACGCCATTGCTTTTCAAACTTCACATGGCAACAACTTTTTTATTGCAATTCTTTCGTATTTTTTGCTGCATGGACTGTCGTGAATAGCTTATTTTTTATTGTAAGAGAGGCATGATAAATAAAGATATAAATGATCTATTTGCCGCTTTTTTTTTCTTAGTAATGAAGGTAGTATTATGTCAAAATTATAGGCTTTTTTTGTCAAAAAGAGGTGGTTTTTTGTCTATAAAGTTATTCAAGAAGTTCAAAACTAGAATGTGAAAGGCAGAGCAACTGATTGATCTTTCCAAGGAGTCTGGCTGATATTCAATACTTACTCATCATTATGTTATTTATGAAGGTTCATCCACAGTTTCTGTGTAACAGTAATAAAGGTATTAAATACTATACAGCCTTTAACTTTGAGCATAAATCAACTGAGCCAAATGCCAGGGGGGACATAGTTGTCTCATAAATTATATAATATCGAAAATGTATTATTCATGGCCTCAGTATGAACAAAACCATGAATTAACATCTGAAACCTTTAGAAATAGTCTTAACTTTACCACCAAGATTGTCATGGAACCTTGCTTTCCATCATAAATATATACAATGACATAGACTAGATATGATAAAAGTATTGTTTAGAGTGTAGTAACCATGGTAACTGGGCTAGTTCGTAACATATTCATATTCTAGCCTATAACGGCTAGAAGTTCTAAACTGCCCACAAGGTATATCTTTGAGATAGTATCATGTTCTCAGAACTATTTATCGTACAGAAATGCAGTTCATAATTAAAAGTTTTTAAGCATCTATGTTAATTTAAGAGTATCTATCATTGTTAATGGAGTTTACAAACAATGTCTGTTGCATCAATGAATCATTATATGGTTTTAGTTCTTTCATACATGTTTGAAGAAGGATGCAATGGAAGACGATCATGTCTGTAAGCCTGGAGTTCTGTTAGATGCGTGTATGAATTTCGTCAAAGTTTATTCAACTACCGTAATTGGCTGATAGCTGCTGCTTTATGAAAAAGTAAATTAACAAGTAAAAATGAAAAATAGTTTTTATCACAGGATAAGACAAGCTTTTTGTTTCAGTTTTTCAAGTTCAATGTACTCAATTGCATTCCACTATGTAGGCTATTTTGATTTAAAATGTTGATGCAATTAATCAAGGTTCATTTTAGAATGATAAAGGTAAGTTTTGTAGGCTTTATTAAGCTCAAGGAAGAACTGGATGACATTTTAGATGGTTCAGATGTTATGTTTGGACAGTTTTTAGATAGGATTCCTATATTTTTTGTGTTTTAACCACAAATAACATTGTTGAAGATCAAAAGTTATCTAGAACTTATCAGGAGCTTCCATGGGTTTTCTAAAAGCGCAGCCATATTATATGAGAGTGAAAAGTGTCAGAGAAAATTCGTTTTCAGGTCAATAACTCTTGAGAGCTTTTAAAGTACGATTTTGCACCATATGATGAAACTATCCACATCTTGGTGATTTCACACATGAGCCTAGGATCCAGTAATAGATGTTGCATGTAGCTGCACAATATAAACAGTGAGTAAC
This sequence comes from Melanchra persicariae, assembly GCA_947386135.1. NCBI lineage: Eukaryota > Metazoa > Arthropoda > Insecta > Lepidoptera > Noctuidae > Melanchra > Melanchra persicariae. The sequence goes on from OX376669.1 coordinate 1,511,373, forward strand.
ATTCATAAAGTGAATGAATCAACTGCAAAAACGAAGCCAGCGGTCGCCCACGGCGCGAGAGGTGCCGCGGAGCCGCGTCGAGCCTGCTCAGCGCTCGTGTGTGTGTATGCATTGTGCATGGCAAGAAGTCGTCAAGCCGGTCCCACTATCTAACACCCACTCGACACTAAAGCCACACCGTGCCGCATACACCTCCAACCAAGCTCACCGACGCCTCACACAGAACTTTCAATCATTTTCAATATGAAAATAAATTCATAACACGAGAAAAAAGAGCAAAACCACATCTCGTATTTAGATCACACCGCTATGTTATTTCTGAATGAAAAATGACTCAGGCAAACAACAAAAATAAATTCGCCCCAAATTACTTCATTACACACGCCGGTAAAATTGGGTAAATGATAACAAAATAAATAATGCACACGTAAAAATTACGTACCTTCATTGTCGTTGTTTCCCTCAGCGCTGAACACCGAAGTCGCCAAAACTCCGACGCACAAAACGCTCAGAAACCTCACAATCATTTTAACTGATTATTATCTTACACTGAGTTCACAGTTTTATCGAAAATAACAATTTATACACTCGACATAATCAAACCGATGACACTCGCGCTGCTGAGCAGCGATCAGCCTTTCGCAAATGGCGGCGGATGACGGATGTGTTCATCGATTGCACTCGAGCCTGCGCGTTTACGAAGCTTCTTTTGAAAAATTAGGATTTACTTGCAACACTGACCACGTGGGAGAATTTCCTCAAAAATTAATTCCATAATATTTTGTGGATAGAATTAAAATAAAGGAAATGATGTCAACACTACCCTTTTCTATTAATACTAGACAGGGAACAGCTAAACGCTATAATGTGGCGATCATTTTGAAATCTTAATCGTGGTGAATAAATTTTGAGTAATGGCAACTTTACGTAAGTGACAATGTTGCAAAAGTTTTTGTCTCTTTCTTTGGTATGACTGTTGCAGTAAGCTAGAAAGAGAACAAATGTTTTTGATGTTTCTAGAGTTCCAACATTTTTCCTGACTGTGATTTCTAGAAAACAGGGATCCTTAATTGTTATGGGCAACATTGAGGAGTGTTTGTTACATTGACAAAAAGTCCTTCAGCTTTGCTTCATGTAGTCTTCAATTTAAAACTTGTATCTTGGTTATGATGCGCTTTATGAGGTAACTAGCACTTCGCCCATGACTTCGTCCGCGCGGATTCAGTAGGTACTTAAGGTAGGTACCTACTCTACAAAATTCAACGCCCCCTCAACCCCCTAAAGATTAGTTTTGGAAAATTAAGCACAATGATTTCCATTAATTAATCATTATCTTTATAGCGATTTCTGCTGCTAATTCTGTGGTCTCAGGAAAGCGCAACTGTTGAAAAATTGTTAGATATGTTTCAGTTATCCCGCTTTTAGATTGATCATACTTATTACCACGTAAATTGACGCAACTTTGTATTCTTCCACATTCCTGTCATCCAGACACGTGCCCAGAAGAATGGCAGCATTGCAACGTTGAATGGCATTGATAATTCTTTGGGCAAAGTTTCATGCTGGCTTGGGAGTCACTGGGACAACTCCATAGAGGAAAGTAAAGTACCTAATATATCAGGTAATGACTCACTCTGAGCCCCTCTGGCAAATTTAGAATCAAACCCACACATAAGTACTTTATTATCGATATTGAAGTAGCAGCAAATCGGCTGCATAAGGACAATGAAAGTTAGATTTCAAAATCACCACAGTCCATGGAAGTAATTCTACTGACCATGTATTTGGAGTAGGTACTTACTAGGTTTTGCTCGTCTTCAGTGGCTTTCAAGTAGGTAATCTAAAACCATCTCCATCTTGGCTAGCAAAACGATAGGTATATTTAACAGTAGTTATATTTTGCTTTGAATAATGTTCCTACTGCCTGGAGTCACAGGTTTGGTATCTTTAAGTTGAGAGGGAGCGGGCCTTTTGAATAACCAAGTCTGTCAATAACGCTGAAAGATAACATCGTAAGGGAACAATGTTGTAGCAAGAAATCAAACATTCTAGTACCTAATAGGTAAGGTTCATAAAAATCATCAACCTTCACTGATTTTTTTCAAAGAATGTGGAGACATAAAACAAAACTTCGTCAAAGTCATGTTTGCAATAATTAAAAAACTTTTTTGATCAATCAAATCGATGAAAAAAATTGGGAACAATAAACTTCAAGGAAGGATAGTACGAAGAACTTCGTAAATGCACCGGATAAAAAAAAAATAAAAATATTATGAGTGCGCAATGGTTTTATTTTTCGCTTGGCAACACCGCAGTTTCGAAAGTTCAATTTCGCATGGCGGACGTGCAAGTGAACTCTGTTATTTGTTGGTGATAATTTCATTTATTATCTCGTTGTGATTCCCTATGGAAAGACTAATTCTGATGCTTCTATTTCTTTGTGGACGTGCTTTATTCATTCCTTAACATTAGATGATGCTAAAGTTTTATTTATAGTTGCATTTGTGTGAACTGCATAGTGTTTCTCAAAAATGGGAAAATGTGACGAAGCTAACGTCGAAGTTAGCATGGGGGACTCGGCGTCCCCTACTATGAAACCTGATAATTTCTCGTTCACCCCGCCTCCAGAGGCACCAGTGTTCGAACCCACGCCAGAGGAATTCCTGGACCCCCTGGCATACATCAGCAAAATACGACCAATCGCTGAGAAATCGGGCATTTGCAAGATAAAACCTCCAGCGGTGAGTAAATTTCTTTGTTTCAAAAAGCAGTGTGTCACTAAATAGGCCTCAAAAAGTGCGTTTCTATCGATAAAACACGAATATTGAGCAGTTTTCTAACCATAAAACCACTCGCGAATTACGTGTGATGCAACCATATTACCTCGACTTATTATGCTGCTCGTTATCTAAATTTAATTTTTACCTTCTAATCCCGTGTAATACGTGTCAAGTGTCGTCTGAATACGGTTTCAGGCTTCATATTTGGTTTATTTAAGGCTAAATGCAGTTGCATATTGTCTTGTGGAGGCTAGTTGCCATTTTGTGTCATGCCCTCCTGCCTACGATAGTTTAGATAAAAAAAGAACTAAGTATTGCGAGTTTTTTGTCGTGACTAACTGTAATCTCCACAGTGGTTGCTGAATGCACACTAAAATTTGACAATGAAGCCTACTGTAGAGAGATTATTAGCATTTGAAATGGTAGCAAAGACACTAAGAGAATGAATATGCACTTTGCTATAGATAACCAACTAAATTATTGGTATGCAAGACCTACTTTCTGTATATTTGTCCGTGAAATTGTATGAAACACTCACATGGCCAGGATTGCTTTGTCATCCAGTTCTGTAAAACAAAAAATAAGAAATAACAAAATGATGGTGGTAATTGTAGAAAAATGACTGATAATTAGTAAACTTGAGTCTACTTAGTTGAACTTAAAATGTTTAGAGGTTGCATAACATAAGTTAATGATTTAGAATTTATCTCCAATATTTTGTATGTATGCTTGTAAAATGTGCACAATCATAAAACAACCACATTGGTACATCACAAACTAATTTTTTTCAAAATTAATTAAGATTGGACTATGTTACCTATTCTAACTGTATAAAGTAACAGTACTTTTACAAATCTAGCTTTAGTTTTAAACTAGAAAATAAAGGAATGATTTTGTTACAAATATTATGAAATTATAAATAGGTTTACTAGCTGAATAACCTCCTTAGAGTAGGCACCCCCTGGACAGTGAAAAAACTGAAGCCATATTAAGTTAAGTCTACGCTTTCAAGCTGAAATGTCTATTACTGAATTTGAATTACCTTTTCTTCAACAGTAATGAATGACATGGTATACTAGTTGTGTCAGTGAAATTATGTCTGTAGGTTTTTCACTGGGAAGCAAACTCCGCCCCTGAGATGATCCACTGACCAAAAATACTAATCTGTATAATGCGACATTAAAGTTAATATTATAATGTTATGGTTTCTATGGTAGGCGCCAGATAAACTTGCAATAAAGTACATTGACCTTTTCCTAATATCCCTTCCTACCCAAACAGTAAGTTATAAACCGTTTTTCATTACTAGAGAATGTAAAAAATTATGATAGAAGTCGATTCACAACAGCTTTGTCTCTATTTCTGTTTTTTAAATTAAGAAACTCAATAAATATATGTGGGTCAATTACCGTTATTGCACATTTATCTGGTGTCTACTATGGTAATATACCATTAGAACTATAAACGTGGTCCCACTGTGTTCAGTGTTAAAAAGTGATACATGTAAAAAATAAAGTCTACCCAACAAAATCACAAAGAAAAATATTCACTCACCATATTTTTGTTTTTTCTTGTTTTTATTGATGGGAAATCATCAGATGACTTTTTCCGCTCTGGATGGAGCGGAAGGGAGTTTCAGACTTACTGAAAAACCCATCCGTGTTCCTCCTTATGCCCTTTGAGTTACAGGGCCGTGGTGACTCTTTCAAACAAATTCCGCAACCTTATTCACCAGATAACTTAGTAATTTTTCTCCTTTCTAAAAATGAAAACTGATTTATTACCTAAGTAGTAGTAATAGTAATTAAGAGGGACTGGTTTTTTTTAAATTTGTTGAAAATGGGTGACATTTTGTAGTGGCTGCCTACCTCACTATAAATAAGAATAGTTTTTAATGTATATGTAGTAGAAACATCTTTATCGGCATAAACAATTTAGATCAGTGATTCAATTAAAGAGGAAGCCCTCTTTACTTACTTATAAAATTTCCAAGTTTTAACTTGGAAATTCAACACAGTACAATAACCATCTTGACGGAATATCGGTCACAGTAGAAAATCTCAGCAGAGATAAACAAAGTATAATGGAATTATCAAGGTTAACATATCAGGAACATTGGTAGACCGTGGTCTGTCCGAACTCATGTACACAAGTGCTTGTCACAGCCCACCTTGTTCACATCAATTTATATTGAGCTGCAGATGGACTACAGTCCATCTACTTACCAGGCATGGCCCTGATATGTGTGCATCAACCTTTATAGTACAAAAGTGTGAGCAAGCATGGGTGAACTCTATTGCTATACTCACACAGTACAACAGGATTGTAAACATCTCAGTAGGTTACAACAAGAACAAAAAAAAAACCACATGGTGGCGCATTCCCTACTTCATGTTATAAATATTGAGTATAAGCAAAAATGATAAATATTAATTAATCTGCCAGGGTTAAATACTAGGTCATTCATGTCAATTTATGTGTTAATTAGACTGCTAATTCATTTTTGCTTCATGCATGACACATTTTATGCAACAGGTTTTTGACACCAGTATTTATTATAGTAGTGATGCTAAAAGGTATTTTTACTGTTACTTATTATAGTATTGCAGTAGAAGTGATGAATGATATTTTGCGTACAAATTTTGTGGTTGTGTTAATAAATGATTAAATATTATGAAAATTTGTTTTGATGTATTGCATTTTTATTGTGTACCTAAGTGAGCATTTTTTGTTGATTGTCTTTAGTGCTGGTAAATAAATGCACAAGTGTAGAATTATAATCAGCTTTAGACCATGGCTTTCAGATGATCATTTGTCCTATGGCAACATAATATTATTAAGTTTTAGGTTATGATCTACCAGTGCTTAGAGGCATGTATAATATTAGTAGAATATCAAAAAAACTGAAACTAAAAACAAAAACTGTAGTTTTATGGGCACTTACAAAATGTTAGCCTTGAGCTAACATTGTTTTAATGTTTGTGTCTTTACTTTGTTACAAATAAAAACCAACCCCTAAACCAGACAAAATCTGACAAGTATTTGCGGAAAAAAGGTAGTGATTGCCTACTAGGCAGAATAATGAAAGTTGTAGGACATAAGATTGAATAAGCTTTGTTTAATAACTCCTTAGTGTTACAATGTCAGTGACCTATGCAATACCAGTAAAAAATATTTGAAGGTTATTGATAATTACTTGTTGTAACCTACTGACCGAATTTTAGTCAGTGAGTGTTTGAAAATGTCTCTTTCAGTATAGTATAATGTACTCTGTGTAGTACTCACAGGAAAATGTACAGGCACGGTTATGGTTGTGAAAGCTTTACTAACAACAAAAAAATTAATAAAACATTGAGCTCGATAACTCTTGAAACCGTTAAATAGGAGAGAAATTATTTCAGTACCCTACCATCATTAATTTTAATGACGTTATAATAAAGTAGGTACATCTTTATTGTTCAAAACAAATAGAAAACCAACTAGAACTGATACTGAAATTTTTATTGAAATAAAATTTCTCAACTTTTATATTATCTCACCTGATAGAACGCAATGATGTGATCGACAGTCTATAGCACGTTGGCTAGAAGTGATCAATCACTGTTGACTTAAAAACACCGAGGTTGTAGCTATCAGGAGACATAAAATCCGAGAGGGAATTCCACTCTTTACCCTGTAGGCACAATGAAAATATTCACAAAGCGTGGTATGTATGGGTGAGATGGATGTTCTGGATGTTCACCAACATGTTCCGATTGTCATTGAATTTTAATAAATTGTTTTACAAGACTTACAACTATCATTAATAAAATTACTATCATTAACAAAAATGTAAACATCAAATCACACAGTTACTACAATGTTTCGTTTTAAAAACTGTTAAACTTATCTGCCTACATACGCTGAGTTGGTAGTTAGTCTAAAGTGTCACATTACTGAAACAGCTGTACTGCTATAGCTCAACAGCACAGAAACCGGATCCTCGCTAGATCTAGTTTAGGGTTTATACATTAGCTCTACAGTTACCAGTGTTAACCAGTACTCTTGCTGAAACTCCTTTTTAATGCGGGATAATATTTTGCTGTTGGTTTTTTTTTAACTGCAGTTTCATAGGGTCGTGTTTAAAGTTGTCTAACTAAGTGAACTTTTTTGGTATTAATTTATGTACTGAAGGCAAAATAATAATACAATATTGAAAACTACTTCAAGAGTAGAGGACAAGGCACTTTAGTATGCTGTAATAAATCTCATGTACTCAAAACAATTTCCTCATTTTATTTAAGTATTTGCAATTACGAGATTATGATATGACTGTAAATGGTCTAATTGAAATAAATGCTTTGACTTTGACTGTGATTAATATTCAAGATTCTTAAATTAAGAGGTCTATGTAAAATTGTCGTAATAATGTAGTATGATGGCATAATGAGAGAAGTGTATGAGATGTAATGTAGAAATTTCATGTATTGTTAAATTTTATCTTTAGTCCGCCAATAAGAAATCGAGCATTACATTCCTCTCATGTTGCCTTCTCCAACTAAACGGTCGTTAAAGCCTGTAAGTCGTAACGGCAGCATTTCCTGGGAATTCCTTGGCGACGAAATCCATGCTGTGGCTCCCACTGTCTAATTACTGTGGTCCATGGGCCCACCGTTATTTCTTTTGGTCACGCTATAACTTGAAAACGGCTTTACCGATTTCGCAATTTTGTTTTTGTTTGTTTCGCCAGTATACAATGAAGGTATAAAAAAAATAGAAAATTGGTTGGTAGCTAGTTAACGGGAGCGAAGCCGCGAGGGACAGCTAATATTACATGATATGATCTGCCCAATCTCACATAATGATTAAAAATGCGTAATGTTAAAAAACGTAAACATTATTAGGTCATCATCATCTGCCTAGCCTTTTGCCAACCAAATTGGGGTCGGCTCCCAGTCAAACCGGATTCAGCTGAATACCAGTATTTTACGTGGAGCGGCTGCCTACCAGACCTCCACAACCCATTAACCCGTAAACATTATTAGGTATAATGGATAATATAATAATTGTATATTTTGTTACAGCATTGGCAGCCTCCATTCGCAGTGGATGTGGACCGGTTACGCTTCACTCCGAGGATACAAAGGCTCAATGAATTGGAGGTAAGGAAACAATCAAATAATATTTTTTGTATTAGGTACTTGCTTGCTACTAGATTCAAGTGTTTTATATTATATCTGATTTTTTAGAATATAATATGAAAATCCCATAGAAAAATACACTTTTTTCTCTAAAAAAAAAAACACTACTAAGTACAAAATAAGAAGTCGGTTTTTTTGATTTTAAGTTGTTTTGTAGTGTTTTTTTTTTAATTGGGTTTTATTTGTGAAAAAGTATTTTATTTTTAACTTTTTACTGCAACCCCACACCTAACAACACCACTGGAAAGTCACAGGAAAGCAGAATACACAATTTCGTATTATGAATGATTTTCCCACATATTTTTTCCAGCAATTTGGATTTAAAAACAGGGATGCATGAAGGAGCCTCCTCGTGTAGCGCAATTTGTTCCATCAGACACTCAACTGAACCGAACGCTCGGCGCATCCTGGACAGTCTCACCTAACACCTTATAAGACTGGCCAATCCTTCTCTGGCGGTGGTAGGGCTAACACCCGCCTGGTTCGCGACCACCCTCCCACCGGAGTTCGGCGTCAAGCAGCCTGCTGTGTTTCGTCGACGCGTGGGAGTACCAGTGCCTCAAGGCATCTTCTGGGCACGCTCGCTTTCATCATGGACCTCATCTATCGCTTACCATCAGGCGTGATCGAGGTCAAGAGCTAGCCCATTCATAAAAAAAAAAACTATTGAACCGATTTTGGAAAAAAATTCAATGGGACCAGTCGAGAAGCCTTACACATTAAACAAGAATTTTTCAAATCGGTTCGAACCACGGACCACGGCTATGTTTTCTTGTTTGATACTTTTTATAGTATGTGCCAGATAAACAAAGAATAACGGTCATTGACCCACCTACATTTATTGACACACAGTTCAAAAACAGAAATAATGACATAAAGCTGTCCTGAATCGACATCTATCGTGATCCTTACTGTTCTAGTAATGAAAAACGATTCATAACTTTCTGTCCGGGGGCCGGGGGTACTTACGAAGACATATTAAGGAAAGGTCAATAACCGTTATTCTTCATTTATCTGGCGCCTACTATAGAATTTTCAATAGTCGGGTTTTTTTAAGCTAAATATATACTTATTTATCATTAATAAGTAGTGCATCTTTTATGATGACATAAGTGGAGGTTTGGATGTTCTTATAAAGTTGTATACCCGTAAGTTACAGGCTGCTACTCATGTAGAATGTAAATTGTTCAAATGAGTTTTGCAGCTTGCATGATAATATTTAAAGTGAGGCAATGGAGAAATATTTTTACGTGTGTTCTCTGGCATTGTACGAAGGTAAATTATTATTTAAAAACAAATAAATGTAACAGAACCTCATTCCTGTATTACTGCAGAGGAGTACCAATTTGTAAAATCATATTTAGCTGTCCATCTACCGCTCAAGCTGCGCCGACGCACCGGTGTGTCGCCTGATTTACGCGTTTTAAAACTCTATTATTACTATAACGCAAGATATAATATTTTGAATTTTGACATGTCGGGCGCTTGAGAGGTAAGTTCCATACGTGTTAGGATGCGAGGCTTTGCCATCAACCAGGCACAAATCGCGACTCTTCTGCTACTCAGGAATTTCAAATACTAAAACCAATCAAATTACCATCAATCAGCCTCATCGAGAGTTCTAGCTGCTAAACCGAACGTGCAGGAACTATAGGTGGCAGCACAGAAGTGTCATTGTCAAGTATTTTTTTTTCTTATAAGTTTCTAATTTGGAAGCTAGATGGCACAGTCTACTTCGTGCACGTTCCATTAAACGGAGCGTGCAGGAACTATAGGTGGCAGCACAGAAGTGTCATTGTCAAGTAATTTTTTTCTTATAAGTTTCGAATTTGGAACGCTAGATGGCACAGTCTACTTCGTGCACGTTCCACTAAACGGAGCGTGCAGGAACTATAGGTGGCAGCACAGAAGTGTAAATGTCGATTATGTTTTACTTATAAAGTTTCGCATACGCAACACTAGAAGGCAAAGTCAATGCCGTTCCCTATTGAGAAATTCCATATGGGAAAACCGGCCAAGTGCGTGTCGGGCCACGCACAGAGTAGGGTTCCGTTGTTACCCGTCCCAAAAGCCATGAAAAAGAATAGAACATTTTACTATGACATTAAAAAGTTACAAATAAACTTAGTTTAAAGTTATTTTCTATGGAGTTACTACGAAATAACTTAATCATTAACATTTTATAAGTTGGTTGACTATTACTCGTTAACTTTTAAAGTTTCTGAGCTAAGCCGCGGACAGACAGACAGATGGACATGGCGAAACAATAAGGGTTCCTTGTTAACTACGGAACCCTAAAAACCAATTTATTATTTATTTACTTAAAAGTGTGGGATTTTATTTGTATTCCATCCTTTTTAATCTTTCCGACTTTTTATCGTACAATGCAAGTTTAAACTTGGAACACATTAATTGTTTTATCTCGATCATTCAAATCAGATAGGTATACATATTGTTGAACAACTGGTCAGCACATGCGAATAGTGACCGGACGCGACTGTATTAAACTTGTATAAACGGTTTGATTGGTTAGTTAGTGAACCATCGTAATGACTGCTTAATTGGGGATTAGTTAAACTACATTTACTAGCTGATCAATGTATGTTTAGAATAGAATTCCCTGTTGCAGAAGTGTACCAGTTGAAAACGTTTCTTTTTGATAAAGGTATCTAAGGCCTGAATTATACAGAAAAGGCGTGTTGAAGACACGGCGAAGACGCGGTGCAGGCGAGGCGTAAGGCATGATGCCGCTTCAAAAAGTTTCAATACAAAATGAAGGGTAGGCGATACGTCGTGAATTATACGCAAACGGCGCGGCGCAGGCACGCCGCCGCGCCGCTCGCCTGCGCCGCGTCTTCACCACGCCTTTTCTGTATAATTCAGGCCTAAGGGCGGGTTTTTGAATTGACTTTTATTTGGCGTTAAAAGTCAAAGCATTTATTTCAATTAAACCATTTACAGGCGCTTTTGAATTGTCAAGGTCGGTCAGTCAAAGAGGTGAAGCTATTTGCACGTTCCAAAGCGTAGATCTCTATGGAGAAGAACCAACAAGAAACTCCATGGACACTCTTTTGAATCAATTAATTATTACAAAGTTGTGGTTACATTGTTCTTGTTGAAATTATTCATAGACATGTGAGAACGATGTAAAAAGACGTGCACGACAAAAGCAAAAAAGGAACAATTCAAAATACTAACAAATTAAAACAAACCGTGGCAGTTGAGAGATGACCAGTCCCAGCTGAGGGAGCCAAATGATGAATGAAACACAAACTGCACCATCAGAGAGACTTGAGTGAGCATGACACTCCCAACAGCCAGGGCACATTAAAGTCTTACCCAAAAATGATAGTTTGACTTGAAGGTACACAGTACTCACACATGTGCCGTTAATGCATGAAATTATACAATGCAAAATTAGTTCGAGTCTATACAATGAAAAATCTATGTTCTTTCAATATTCAGCGGGTCTCACAACTGCTAAAAATAAAAATAAAAAATAATTAAATAACTAATTTGTGCGCCCTAGTGGCTGTGGAGCAGGACCAGCATTGAGCCAAGCATTTTTATCATCAATGTAATCCCCCAACTTATAATATGCTTGCCTGCATAGTGTGCGCTTAACACAAGATTTAAATTTTATTTCATTTAATTCTAATATCTGAGGAGAAAAATATGTCAATCCCTACTATTAATGGCAAAGTTTTACAGCTTTTCAGGCTACAGTAGTTTGATAAATACCTACTCTATTAATATCTCTTCAGCACCCTTGGTAGAGAATGCCTTTGACAGTCAGTCCGCCTTTGTACCTATGTACCTACATGAAGTCTAAATCAACAAATAAATACTCCACTTCAAATACTTAATTCATAAATCAGGGGTAACTATTGATTTTATTTTCCAGTTACTGCGCCGCACGCCGCACCCGTTTATAGTCTGTTCTGATCCAATATTTCTTTCAAAGTCAAAACGTTTATTTAAATTAGGACATTATATTTTGAACGTCATCATTTACATTTAAATACTTTAAATAAAAAATAAAGTGACTCTACTGTCGCAAAGGTAGATTCTTATAATCTACCTTTGCGAACGGACAGTAGAGTCACTTTATTTATAAGAGAAGAACGGACAAGAAACTCCATTTGAATTCAGATTTTCGCGAAATGCATGACTCAATATTATTTCCCGGAAATACCAAGGGCTCAAGTTTTTTGGCAACTGTACAATTAAATAAAATTCATTTACAAAAGTTTTGATTATTTATTTTATTATTTATTTAGTTACAAAACATATACTTACTATACTCTTAGCGGTGTGTAAAATGACATATTGCAGGCTTCAGTTAGCTCGTTTATAATAATCATGCAACTGCCCTTGGAGTTCGCTACCAGTTAGGTGTCTTAATTGTTACTTTTAATTTAACAATTATGATGTCATCATAATATCAGCCGATAGATGTCCACTGCTGGACATAGGCCTCCCCCAAATCACAACATGAGGTCGAGTAGAATTTAATAAGTGAAGTGAAATAAGGATCCTTAAATCTAGGTAGTGCCATAAAAAACACTTATACTACAGTCATTTGTCCTGCTTAAAATACTTGCTTAAAGTCGTTCTAAAAATACCTGGTATGATAGCTGTAAGTTGAAGAAATAAATAAATAAGTTTCCGGTTTAAAATAAAACAAACAATAGGCCTAAAACTATATAAAATGAGAACCTAGGTCGTCTGTTTTACACGTGACCAGATATCGATCTAGCCCTATTGTTAGCTAGACTCGTCGGACAAATTCCCACGAACCTATTTCTGTAACAATTCCTAGCATTGAGAATTTTTAAGAGGTTTCGATCTGCATTTTTAGTCTAGTTGGGAGATCTTGTAACTTTACGGAGAGAGGGACTTTGGGAACACGGATTGTCCGAATTGAAATAATGAATTATGTGCCACAGTTAGGTTTCTCCAGAGGGAAAATTTCTACTAATTTTTAGGGTTCCGTACCCAAAGGGTTAAAAATGGGACCCTATTACTAAGACGCCGCTGTCCGTCTGTCACCAGGCTGTATCTCATGAACCGTGATAGCTAGACAGTTGACATTTTCACAGATGATGTATTTCTGTTGCCGCTATAACAACAAATACTAAAAACATAATAAAATAAACATTTTAGTGAGGCTCCCATACAACAAACGTGATTTTTTTGCCGTTTTTTTGTATAGATAATGGTGCGGAACCGTTCGTGCGCGAGTCCGATTCGCACTTGGTCGGTTTTTAAGCAATGTTCGCATTCGCTTCTCGTCCGCAATCTATTTAAATATAGGAGAGAGACTAGAAGGATTGAATTGGCCCTCTGTACTTGGTAAAGTACAGAGGGCCTAAAGGCTGTACTACCTAAAGGCTTAGGTAGTACAGCAGAGGAAATATTACAGCTTTGTGTTTGAGATAATAACACAACTGCAATGGCTCTTGGAATTATAGAATGTTCATAGTCCGCTATGACTAGTCTCTACCAGATTGACTTCCACAAAAGATCTATTACAAATACTTAAGTCTGTTTGTAATATCAAAATATCAGCTTTAAAAAAAATGTAGGTATTTATAGGTGAACCCATAAGAAACAATTTTTTTTAAATTGTATGTCTGTTTGTTCAGACTGTGACGGCTGACCTTGATTTTTACGGTGGTGTTATATGGAGTGGCCTTGGCTACTTTAATTTTAGAAAAAGGATAAGGGTACCATACAAAAAATTCACGCGCTCGAAACTGCGGGAATAAGCTAGTGGGTATTAAAATAAATGTATTTTTTTACAGGCGATAACCCGAGTGAAGTTAAACTTCCTGGACCAAATCATCAAGTTCTGGGAGCTGCAGGGCTCGGTGCTCAAGATCCCCACGGTCGAACGGAAGCCGCTCGACCTTTATGCTCTACACAAGATTGTTAAAGAAGCAGGTATGTGCTTTTTTTTATTTAATTTTATCTTCTTTAGGAGTTAGATTTTTCGATCGCCCGACGGCGAGATGGGCAGACGAAACTTTTGCCATCTATGGTGGAACTTGGATGAGTCTGGCACAGGAACGTGGGGATTGACATAAAGAGAGAGTCTTGTGCTCTATAGTGGGCGAAGTCTGGCTGTGAATGATGATGATGATGAAGACGAGGAGGGTTGATGGGTTTGTCCAGCAAGGGCAATTAGCCTTGCTTTCAACAGGCATGAGCTTTTCTAATAGCTTGTTCAGAGATCAACAAAAACGAAGTATTTTATCATAACTAAAATGGCCATGTATAAACAGATATTAATTAAGTAATTCGATTACTTCGTATGTGAATTCGCTTTTACCCTAAACTTGATAATTAAGTAAATATTGAGGTAAACCGGTTTCTTTATAATTTTCCTCATTCATTGTCTTCGTTCAATTGAGCAAATCTTGTTAACAGTAATTTGCTTACGCCGAAGTCTTAAAAGTTTAGTCAATTTATGTAGGAGTCATTCTCGTGTATAATTTGTTGATTAATTAAATTAATCAGTGGCATCCCTACGCATATGACTCAACAGGAATAGAAATAATTTTAAAATAGACTTGCCCGAAGAAGTTTTGTGTCACCAATACTGTGGTTTCTGCGGTATATTTTTGTGGTGACCAAAAATACCGCAGAAATCACAATACCTACGTTAAAAACATCAAAAGGGGAAAAAATGATTCTATTTAATCGTCCGTCAGTTAGATTATCGAAAATTATTGGACACGTAATTTTTGCTTTACCAAATCAATAAAAAAATACGAAGATAAAACGCATCAAAGATCAGGAGTGGGGGGCTGGGGGCTTGTGACGTCATGTTAAGGTAAAAGGTGAACTGAAATGTGACGTCACACGCAGCTACAAATATTGCACAGAAAATTCCTAATCATGGTTCTATCCCCAGGTGGCTTCGAAGTATGCTCCTCAGAGCGGAAATGGTCGAAGGTGGCGCGACGCATGGGCTTTCCTCAAGGCAAGGGGATCGGCTCCATCCTCAAGAACCATTACGAAAAGATCCTATACCGCTACGATGTGTTCAAGAGCAATGGCAATGGCGCGGTGGATAACAAGGATACTACTGTAAGTTTGTTGTGCTGTTATAATATACTGTATTGAAGTTAAGTGTTTTGGTATGTAGGTGGAAGTCGCCGCACGGGTCGATATTCCAGGGTTGCGGATTTTGATCGAAAGAGTTGCAGCGGTCCTGGAAAGCAAAGGGCATTAGGAGGAGCACGGATGGGTTTTAGTCAGTTAGAGTCTGACACTCCGTTGCGCTCCACCCAGGGCGGAAGAGGTAATTTGATGATTTCCCATCCATAAAAAAAGGCGGGAGTCTCCTAAAGTTAAGTGATTCATTGAAACTTAGCAAGGGTAAGGCTTCTTTAGAATTCGGTATAGGTTTCTGCCTAATCGAGAGGCTCATATTCAAGTCATAGGTTTAAGGGGATTCCTTTGAACCTCTGACATGGCGGACAAAACATGGACCCAAACAGGAACAAACGAAAGTTAGCGATAACTTGAAATGGTGTACCTGTTATGAATGAAATACCGGCCAAGTGCGAATCCGACTCCTGTGCAAAGGGTTCCGCACGAATCACATTTCTCATATTCCGTTTTATCATACAGACGTTTGGGTCCCTAAGTAGTGTAACAGTCTCGAATGCACATTTTACATAGAAACTCTTCATGTTAACAAATCTTAGCTTTGTTTATATCAGCAGTTTTTAAAATATAGCAAGTAAGAATTCTAATGTTCCAAAATGTTACTAAAACATAATTTTCAATCTCCCCAGGATATTAAACTAAAAGGCGAGCAAACGCCAGAGAAAGCAAGCGGCACGCGCAGCCGCTCCACAAGCAAGTGCACGGCGGCCGCCACACCGCCGCCCGCGCGCCGCTTCAAGCCTGACCCGGATGCGCCTGCGCAGGCCGACACCGGACCCGAGCGCACGCCCAGCCAGATGCAGGACGATAATATGAAGACCCCGGTTAAGGAGGAGAATCTGGAGACGAGGAGAAGTAAGTGTGGATTGGTTATTTGTTTACAGGGTCTGTTTTGTTTTAAGGTTTCTTAAACAACATAATTTTTAAAATGCCAAGATCTCTGGTTCTGTTAAGTGACTAGTGATTTGAGACCTGAGGGTCCTCAAATCATTGTTGTATATACCAGTCATTACGTTATTGGTGGTAGGGTTGGTCTCCTTATTAAAACTTAAAATAAACCCGTTCGTTTCGTTACTTAAATTTGGTCTAGAATCCCCTCAGTAACGCTAGCATCTACTACAAGATGGCTCGAGCGCACGGGTCTTCATAAACTTTCTCAAGTCCACAGAGCAGCGCGCGCGCGCTCTCGAGCAGTTGTCGCTCTGTAAGCGCTTGTCCAAATGGTGTCCTTCTGAAGGGTGAAACCCTGTCTTATTTTCCCTTCTCCAAACAGCTACTAACTTGACGTTTTCCCGCAGGTCCCCGCGAGAACAAGTGGATGTCAGCGGCCGGGTCGTGCGGCGCGCGCTCCCGCGTCACGCGCTCCACGCGCCTGCGCGAGCACCGCATGTCCAACATGACCGTGTCCGTCACGCCGGCGCCGCCCACCAGCCACGCGCTGCACGTGCTGGACCCGGTAACTTATAGCTTAGGAGTTACAGGACCCTCGCGGTAGTGTGGCAGAGAGACAGGTTCATAGAGGCAACAAGTGGCCCCACCAGCCACGCGCTAGCGTGCCGCGTGCGTCGTCCGAGAGACGTCCAATGTTGAACATAGGCCTCCCCCAAGTATCGCTACATCTCGCGATCCTGTGCGTCTCGCATCCAGCGGATGCACCAGGTCGTCAGTCCATCTTGTGGGTGGCCACGCTAACGCTTCGTCTTCCGAAACGCGGTCGCCAGTTCAGATCCATCAACCTAGAAATCTTCCAAGTGAATCAACCTAGATGATAACTACATGAAGTAAGACGTAGCAGCTACAGGTTCCTCACAGGCAGAAAGTGTTATCATCACAAAAATCCACGCCCAGGTGACCCGGTGATCTCGTAGAATTTACAGCTCCTCATGTGGCGCCATCTTGGACAATGAACTACATTTTCTCTATCAGCACTCCCGAAAACTATGAAAAGGTTATTTAGTATTTGTCTCGAACTGTTAGCATTTTTCTATTACTCTCATACATCCGATTATAAAATGCTGACCATATTCTAATTTAAGATTCACAATAGCAAAACTTACGTAGCAGTTGCCGTAAAATAGGTAAGTATTCAATGAAAATAAAGGCTAAATAAGACTTGCCCTCATAATTATTATAGTTTCTATTAAATGGTACATACAATATCTTTATGTTCAATGTTGCATGATTGATGTTCAATTTAATACTCTCTAACAACAGGTGGCACTCTATCCATCCGTTTCCTATTTTTCTGTTTAGGGGCTTTTTCCTAAACCCTGGGTAAGAGTTGTCCGGTGTGGGAATCTAGTGTTTTTGTAAATATACACTTGAACTGTACAGCAGATCAATACACACGACTTTCCGTGGGGATCAAATGTTTTTGTAAATAATCACCTTGTACTGTACAAGAAATCAATAAACACTTAACCAAAAGAATTTTAAATTCATCATTGGTTAACTGTGAAGTGCCGTGCTTGACCGATGCAGTGAGCGCCTGGAAAGTGGCTTGCCCGAACACGGCGTTGCCCGATAACCCATTTTCCCAAAGACAATGGGACGAGCCGCTCTGCAGGTTGGTACGGAATAACCTCATAAATACGTCCACCAATACTGCGGAGCGTGCCCGCCTGCTGGCTGTGGGTGAATGGGAGTCGGGTCTTTGGCTACAGGCCCTACCGTCACCCAACATAGGTACCATGCTGAGTGACGGTACTTTCCGGATCGCTACGTGTCTGCGTCTGGGTGCTCCTAGCGGAGCTCCACATCGTTGTCAATGCGGTGAAGCAGTCGACCGCCTCGGACACCATGGCCTGTCCTGCAGTAGGAGCGCTGGTCGGTTAGCGCGGCACGCCAGCATTAATGACATCATCCGTCGGGCTCTTGTCACCGCCGGGGTGCCAGCTGTTTTAGAACCTAATGGCTTGGCACGTGACGATGGGAAGAGGCCAGATGGGATGACAATAATGCCTTGGAAGGTGGGTAGGCCTTTGGTGTGGGATGCAACATGTGTCGACACCCTTGCGCCATCCCATCTTCTTAGCACGGCGGGCTGCGTTGGGGCGGCTGCTGCAGGTGCAGAAAATCTCAAACGGCGCAAATATAACAACCTTATTGGGAGTTACATATTTGAGCCGTTTGGGGTTGAAACACTAGGCCCATGGGGTCCGAGTGCTCACCGAGTCTTTCGGGACATCAGCAAACGACTTGTCGACTGTTCACGTGACCAGAGGGCTGGGCTTTTCTTTGGCCAAAGAATCAGCATTGCCATTCAACGTGGCAATGCTGCCAGTGTTCTGGGCACTTTTGTCATTGACAGCGATGTGGATGAGTTTTTTGATGCCCAATGATCAATTTGTTTTTTACACTTTTTGTATATAATTCGCAATTTTTAGTCTAGTTTGTATATAGTTAGGTTTAGTAGATAGAAAGTGTCTTAATGAATAGATAAAAATTATAAAAATAGATAAACACTGAATATGATTTTTCGGTGAAGTTTTAAGGGGTTATGTTTTTGTGAATAAACAATAATATTATTAATATTTTGTACATAACACTATATGGTAAATATTACTGTGTTCATACTCATCCTAGAAGATCATTCATTATAGTTTTACCTTAGCTCCTTCATACTGCAATCAAATATATTGAAAATTTTGTGAGCTTCCAAAAAAATGTTATATTGTAAATAATCAACAATTTATTGACTTTCACTGTTTTCTTATCACAAATCCGTGCATTTAAAACCAAAAATTGCTTTATATTGGAGGTGATAATTTCTTTTATCTTTATTTTCTTGAGGGATACCTAACTAAGCTTTAAATAATTTTCTATGAGTGGGTTCACATCAATTTTTCAAGGGGCACACCACTTTTGGAGAGCTTAAATAAGCTGTAAATAATTGACTAAAAGTGGGTTCACATCAATTTTTCAATGGAAGATTTTCCAAGCACATGACTTTTCGCCATAACCATTGTTGACAAAAGGAAAGCAAACATAACAAAAGAAATTTCTCTTTGTCCCAGCTGGCGAAATACATGTGCCACGTATGCGGGCGCGGCGACGTGGAGGAACAGATGTTGCTCTGCGACGGCTGCGACGACTCTTACCATACCTTCTGCCTCCTCCCCCCGCTCGCCGACGTGCCCAAGGGGGACTGGCGCTGTCCCGTGTGCCTGGCTGAAGAGGTAGGTGTTCCTTATGTTGGACCAGCTGCTGCCAGCGGCGCAGTACATGTGTGTGGAGGAACAGATGTTGCTCTGCGACGGCTGCGACGACTCTTACCATACCTTCTGCCTCCTCCCCCCGCTCGCCGACGTGCCCAAGGGGGACTGGCGCTGTCCCGTGTGCCTGGCTGAAGAGGTAGGTGTTCCTTATGTTGGACCAGCTGCTGCCAGCGGCGCAGTACATGTGTGTGGAGGAACAGATGTTGCTCTGCGACGGCTGCGACGACTCTTACCATACCTTCTGCCTCCTCCCCCCGCTCGCCGACGTGCCCAAGGGGGACTGGCGCTGTCCCGTGTGCCTGGCTGAAGAGGTAGGTGTTCCTTATGTTGGACCAGCTGCTGCCAGCGGCGCAGTACATGTGTGTGGAGGAACAGATGTTGCTCTGCGACGGCTGCGACGACTCTTACCATACCTTCTGCCTCCTCCCCCCGCTCGCCGACGTGCCCAAGGGGGACTGGCGCTGTCCCGTGTGCCTGGCTGAAGAGGTAGGTGTTCCTTATGTTGGACCAGCTGCTGCCAGCGGCGCAGTACATGTGTGTGGAGGAACAGATGTTGCTCTGCGACGGCTGCGACGACTCTTACCATACCTTCTGCCTCCTCCCCCCGCTCGCCGACGTGCCCAAGGGGGACTGGCGCTGTCCCGTGTGCCTGGCTGAAGAGGTAGGTGTTCCTTATGTTGGACCAGCTGCTGCCAGCGGCGCAGTACATGTGTGTGGAGGAACAGATGTTGCTCTGCGACGGCTGCGACGACTCTTACCATACCTTCTGCCTCCTCCCCCCGCTCGCCGACGTGCCCAAGGGGGACTGGCGCTGTCCCGTGTGCCTGGCTGAAGAGGTAGGTGTTCCTTATGTTGGACCAGCTGCTGCCAGCGGCGCAGTACATGTGTGTGGAGGAACAGATGTTGCTCTGCGACGGCTGCGACGACTCTTACCATACCTTCTGCCTCCTCCCCCCGCTCGCCGACGTGCCCAAGGGGGACTGGCGCTGTCCCGTGTGCCTGGCTGAAGAGGTAGGTGTTCCTTATGTTGGACCAGCTGCTGCCAGCGGCGCAGTACATGTGTGTGGAGGAACAGATGTTGCTCTGCGACGGCTGCGACGACTCTTACCATACCTTCTGCCTCCTCCCCCCGCTCGCCGACGTGCCCAAGGGGGACTGGCGCTGTCCCGTGTGCCTGGCTGAAGAGGTAGGTGTTCCTTATGTTGGACCAGCTGCTGCCAGCGGCGCAGTACATGTGTGTGGAGGAACAGATGTTGCTCTGCGACGGCTGCGACGACTCTTACCATACCTTCTGCCTCCTCCCCCCGCTCGCCGACGTGCCCAAGGGGGACTGGCGCTGTCCCGTGTGCCTGGCTGAAGAGGTAGGTGTTCCTTATGTTGGACCAGCTGCTGCCAGCGGCGCAGTACATGTGTGTGGAGGAACAGATGTTGCTCTGCGACGGCTGCGACGACTCTTACCATACCTTCTGCCTCCTCCCCCCGCTCGCCGACGTGCCCAAGGGGGACTGGCGCTGTCCCGTGTGCCTGGCTGAAGAGGTAGGTGTTCCTTATGTTGGACCAGCTGCTGCCAGCGGCGCAGTACATGTGTGTGGAGGAACAGATGTTGCTCTGCGACGGCTGCGACGACTCTTACCATACCTTCTGCCTCCTCCCCCCGCTCGCCGACGTGCCCAAGGGGGACTGGCGCTGTCCCGTGTGCCTGGCTGAAGAGGTAGGTGTTCCTTATGTTGGACCAGCTGCTGCCAGCGGCGCAGTACATGTGTGTGGAGGAACAGATGTTGCTCTGCGACGGCTGCGACGACTCTTACCATACCTTCTGCCTCCTCCCCCCGCTCGCCGACGTGCCCAAGGGGGACTGGCGCTGTCCCGTGTGCCTGGCTGAAGAGGTAGGTGTTCCTTATGTTGGACCAGCTGCTGCCAGCGGCGCAGTACATGTGTGTGGAGGAACAGATGTTGCTCTGCGACGGCTGCGACGACTCTTACCATACCTTCTGCCTCCTCCCCCCGCTCGCCGACGTGCCCAAGGGGGACTGGCGCTGTCCCGTGTGCCTGGCTGAAGAGGTAGGTGTTCCTTATGTTGGACCAGCTGCTGCCAGCGGCGCAGTACATGTGTGTGGAGGAACAGATGTTGCTCTGCGACGGCTGCGACGACTCTTACCATACCTTCTGCCTCCTCCCCCCGCTCGCCGACGTGCCCAAGGGGGACTGGCGCTGTCCCGTGTGCCTGGCTGAAGAGGTAGGTGTTCCTTATGTTGGACCAGCTGCTGCCAGCGGCGCAGTACATGTGTGTGGAGGAACAGATGTTGCTCTGCGACGGCTGCGACGACTCTTACCATACCTTCTGCCTCCTCCCCCCGCTCGCCGACGTGCCCAAGGGGGACTGGCGCTGTCCCGTGTGCCTGGCTGAAGAGGTAGGTGTTCCTTATGTTGGACCAGCTGCTGCCAGCGGCGCAGTACATGTGTGTGGAGGAATAGATGTTGCTCTGCGACGGCTGCGACGACTCTTACCATACCTTCTGCCTCCTCCCCCCGCTCGCCGACGTGCCCAAGGGGGACTGGCGCTGTCCCGTGTGCCTGGCTGAAGAGGTAGGTGTTCCTTATGTTGGACCAGCTGCTGCCAGCGGCGCAGTACATGTGTGTGGAGGAACAGATGTTGCTCTGCGACGGCTGCGACGACTCTTACCATACCTTCTGCCTCCTCCCCCCGCTCGCCGACGTGCCCAAGGGGGACTGGCGCTGTCCCGTGTGCCTGGCTGAAGAGGTAGGTGTTCCTTATGTTGGACCAGCTGCTGCCAGCGGCGCAGTACATGTGTGTGGAGGAACAGATGTTGCTCTGCGACGGCTGCGACGACTCTTACCATACCTTCTGCCTCCTCCCCCCGCTCGCCGACGTGCCCAAGGGGGACTGGCGCTGTCCCGTGTGCCTGGCTGAAGAGGTAGGTGTTCCTTATGTTGGACCAGCTGCTGCCAGCGGCGCAGTACATGTGTGTGGAGGAACAGATGTTGCTCTGCGACGGCTGCGACGACTCTTACCATACCTTCTGCCTCCTCCCCCCGCTCGCCGACGTGCCCAAGGGGGACTGGCGCTGTGGAAATGTAGTGAACTTTTGGAACACCTGTGCCTAATTTCGTGGAATACACCCCGTAAATATTGTTTCTTTCCCAACTATGACCCTTTTACTCTACCTTGCCACCAGGTATCGAAACCGACAGAAGCGTTCGGCTTCGAGCAAGCGACACGAGAATACACATTACAACAGTTTGGGGAGATGGCTGACCAGTTCAAGTCGGATTACTTCAATATGCCTGTACATGTAAGTTTTTGTTATTACTACTTTATAGATAACTAGTAGCTCGCCCAGGCTACGCACGACTGCAAATTATAAACACAAACCTTCCTCGCTTACCGTTCTTTTTATAACTGAACACAGTACCAAAATCGATTTTAGAAGAAGTAAGCAGAGAAGTTGTATTTCTCTAACGCAATACCTCTTAAAGGGTTATTGTACTCATCATTATGAACAACTTTTACTGTGGGACCAACCACGAAATCGCGATATTTTGATTCAGTATGTATTTGTCACATAGTGAAAGTTGTAATATAACAGCATAACAATGACCCCTTAAGAGGAATTGCGTTTATTCTGTTACACGTTGTAGACACTATTTTTTACCGACACATGTAATAAGTTTCGGATAGGATTTAATTAACATAGGAAGATATGTTCGAGAAACCAGAAGAAAAAAATTACCTTAACCACAGAAGAGTCTCCACTGGTAGAATATTAAATTTTGGTCAGATAGTGGTCAAGCAAGTGCCTATCAATAATAAAAAAAAAAAAAAAATCTGTGGCTGATCTGAACCATCTTTCCGATCTTTAGTATAATCTGATTGTACTGTCTATGACTCCGCTCATGTAAACAATGTAAAGGTCGGATTCGTCTAGTGTACTGGTAATTCTTTATCTCTTTTCCAATATAAATCCGTCTGCCTTCAAAGCAAGAGTGAACAGGCATCTTCTGGGCACACTCGCTCCATCATAGACCTCATCGCTCGCACCTCTATCGCTTTCCATCAGGCGTAATCGCGGTCAAGCCCAAGCCCATTCCTCAAAAAAAAAAAAGAAACTCGATTAATAACAGAACAAGTCATTGTATCTGTCAGTAATTTTGACCCCCGATTATGTTTTATCTGTAGATGGTGCCAACATCAACAGTAGAGAAAGAGTTCTGGCGCGTCGTGTCGTCATTAGACGAAGATGTTACCGTAGAATATGGCGCCGACCTGCATTCTATGGACCATGGATCTGGTGAGTAACTTTACAGAGGAGACTGAATAGTGAAATTGGTCAAACGCTTTTTTTTGGGATTGAAATCATTAAATGACTCCTCCCGCTCTGGGCGGAACGGAAGGTAGTGTCAGACTCTTACTAACTAACGGCCGCTTTCTATAATATATCTCAATCCCAATCTTGATCCCGATCCTTGTCTGTAACCAATCAAAGGTTAGGATTGTGTGGTGAAGGACACAAACTCGGCCGTTGATTGGTTACAGACAAGGATCGGGATCAAGATTGGGATTGAGATATATTATAGAAAGCGGCCGTAAAACCTACCCGTGTTCCTTCAAAGCCGCGGTAACTCTTTCGAACAATTGCGTAACCCTGGCAAATTGTCAAACGTTTGGATTTAGAAGAACATACCCAAAAATAACCATCTCCTACAGCAAAATACTGACGTCCCGTGTAACTTATTTTCTGAGAAGGTTTGTCTGATAAATGTTACATTTCCGCAGGTTTCCCCACGAAGACACACGCACACTTATATCCGGGCGAGCAACAATACGCTGATTCTTCCTGGAACCTCAACAACCTGCCCGTGCTCGAGGGTTCTGTGCTTGGACATATCAACGCAGATATCTCTGGGATGAAGGTACTTCAACTAAAGGTTTTTTTACTCGAGTCTGCTTGGTGAACCCTGGGAAAAGCCAGGCATATCCCAGCAGCCTTGCCGCCAAGATATTTAGTGGAACCAGTCTCTAAGCATGGACTGGAAACGGCAAATATTCTGACAGATTCTGAAAGCAAAAGAAAAAAAACATTTTGTCAAACTTTTCTTTGATTTTTTAATTAATAAATTTCTTTTTACTTTGAATGAAGCACGAAAATATTTAAGGGTGTGGCGTTCTGCATTTTTTTTGCCTACCCATGTGGAACAGCTCAATTTGTGCGTGCAAAAGTTTGGAGATTTTTACACTATTATCTATATATTGTATCTGTCCGCAGATCCCCTGGCTATACGTGGGCATGTGTTTCGCTACATTCTGCTGGCACAATGAGGATCACTGGAGCTATTCCATCAACTACCTACATTGGGGAGAGCCCAAGACTTGGTGAGTCAGACATGAAACTGTAATTTTTTCGACGGGTTTTTGTATGTCTCTGGTTGTTTTCGACTGGGTGTGTAGATCGTTTTTACGAAGGCTCGCAAAATATTTACACAGAACCTTGGAACGATATTGTAGCCTTTTTGATCATATCCAATTTAGTTTCGACTAACTTATCTATTAGCATCACATGTACTGATCCATTTTAAACAGATTTAAAAAAAGGAAGATGTTCTCAATTCGGTTGTGTATTTTTATGTTTGTTTGTTACCTCAGAACTCCGTCATTTATAAACGGATTTTTAAAATTGCTGTTTAGCGTAGCTAAAGCTGTGTGAGAGTCACAACTGAAAAGTGAAAAATGAAAATCTATTACAAAACTAAAAAAACAAATCAGAAGCAACAACTTCAAAAATTAAAGTTATTTTGAGTTTGGTAGTGTTTTTTTATATGGAACATATCTATATATGGATATATTTTTCTGATTAATCATGAAAAAGCGCCCTGACCTTTCTCATTATTAAACCAATCCTGTTCCACCTAGGTACGGAGTACCCAGCTCAAAAGCGGAGCAGTTCGAGGCTGCCATGAAGGCGGAGGCACCGGAGCTGTTCCAGTTACAGCCAGACTTGCTGCATCAGCTCGTCACCATCATGAACCCTAACGTTCTAATGAAGGCGGGCGTGCCAGTCTATAGGTAAGTTTGTAAATTTTAAATAAGTATAAAGGTTTCTTTCAAGAAGGCGGCAATTAATTCTGCTTGATAAGTAGAGTTTATGAGCCTCCTGCAAGCAGATCTGTAGATGCAGTAAATAATAATTTGTAAATGACTCATGTTCCATCGATTTGGAAACAAAGCATTTATTTTAAACTCAGGCGAACGGTACAGATAGCTGCCACTGACCTGAAGTTTTCTGTGGACTAGTTCCTCCGAATTCACATGATTTTTTTATTAACTACTAAAACTACGTGTATCTATACCACCTGACATAATGCTAATCTAAAGCTTTTTCGCAGAAGCATATTGATATATTTCACGAATTTTTACAGTTGTTTTAAATATGTACTTTAATTGCCTTTGTAGAATGGACCAGCACGCTGGCGAGTTCGTGATAACGTTTCCGCGCGCGTATCACGCTGGGTTCAACCAAGGATACAACTTTGCTGAAGCCGTCAACTTCACACCTGCTGACTGGGTAAGATAATGTTCTATGAATATTTTTAAGTACCTATAAAATAACTGAGTGATAAACTGACATTTTATATGGGCTTCCATAAAAAGAGTTTTATAGGCAAGCAAAAGCTAACATCAGTAGAACTAAAACAACAGTATTAAATTAGTTATAAATACAACAGGCACAAAATTACAGTCCTGCTCAATAAAAGCTAGAAAAACGAATACAATAATAATCCTACTTATTTTCTTCTGGCTCTTTTAGCAGTATAATAACATCTTTATTGCCCTTCCAGCTAAAAATGGGCCGCGAATGCATCGCCCACTACTCCACGCTTCGACGCAACTGCGTGTTCTCCCACGACGAGCTGGTGTGCAAGATGGCGCTCGAGGCGGACGCCTTGAGCCTCACCGTGGCGCTGGCGGCTTATAGGGACATGAGGACCATGCTGCATGACGAGCGGAAGCTTCGGAAGGGGCTGCTGGACTGGGTGAGTGGAATATCATGGTCGAAATCACGAAGCAACTGTGTGTCGTGGAAACACAGATTTTGGCGGGGGTTTCCACCCCTTAGCTGTACGAATAATATTCCCAAAACGTTTTTTTTTGTTTGTTGCGTAACTATACGCAACAAACAAAAAAAAAACGTTTTGAACGGATGTCCTTATGTCTATAAAATAGTGTTGAAGTCCTCTAATATTCGTTTATTTTCGTTCCAGGGCGTGACGGAAGCAGAGCGCGAAGCCTTCGAGCTGCTGCCCGACGACGAGCGCCAGTGCCAGCTGTGCAAGACCACGTGCTTCCTGTCGTGCGTGACGTGCAGCTGCACGCCGCACGTGGCCTGCCTGCGCCACTACACGCAGCTGTGCGACTGTGCCGCACACGTGCACAAGCTCAGGTGCTCATACACACAAGTTTTACATTACGTTTTTTTTTTTTTTGGTTGTTACATTTGATGCTTATTTTGTGTGTACTTTTTGTGTCAACATAATAAAAAATACTACTAAAATGAACAATTATGTTATATTGAAAACGATTGCTTGAAATAACAAGTGCATTGTTTCTACCTCCACTCCAGATACCGCTACACCCTAGACGAGCTGCCCGCTATGCTAGAGAAGCTAAAGAAGAAATCCGAACAGTTCCGAGAGTGGGCGGAAGCCGTACAGAACGCGCTCGACCCCGACACGCCCAAGACCTGCGACCTGGACGGGCTGCGGGCGCATCTCAAGAGGGCGCATGATCTCAAGGTAACTACTAATCCGAACAGTTCCGAGAGTGGGCGGAAGCCGTACAGAACGCGCTCGACCCCGACACGCCCAAGACCTGCGACCTGGACGGGCTGCGGGCGCATCTCAAGAGGGCGCATGATCTCAAGGTAACTACTAATCCGAACAGTTCCGAGAGTGGGCGGAAGCCGTACAGAACGCGCTCGACCCCGACACGCCCAAGACCTGCGACCTGGACGGGCTGCGGGCGCATCTCAAGAGGGCGCATGATCTCAAGGTAACTACTAATCCGAACAGTTCCGAGAGTGGGCGGAAGCCGTACAGAACGCGCTCGACCCCGACACGCCCAAGACCTGCGACCTGGACGGGCTGCGGGCGCATCTCAAGAGGGCGCATGATCTCAAGGTAACTACTAATCCGAACAGTTCCGAGAGTGGGCGGAAGCCGTACAGAACGCGCTCGACCCCGACACGCCCAAGACCTGCGACCTGGACGGGCTGCGGGCGCATCTCAAGAGGGCGCATGATCTCAAGGTAACTACTAATCCGAACAGTTCCGAGAGTGGGCGGAAGCCGTACAGAACGCGCTCGACCCCGACACGCCCAAGACGTTTTAATGTGAAATGTTTTGAAAATGAACTCATTACATGACACAAACTTTTCCACTTTCACTTTTTGAACTATTCCGTCGTTTTCTATTCGTCTAATTACTTAACTATTGTAATCAGCTTAATCTCCATCTTTCATCAACAGATGCACAAAACCGAGCTCGTCCGAGCGTTAGAAACCGCGATAGAAGACGCGGAGAAGTGCGCGTCAGTGATCCAGCAGTTGGACCTCAACAAGATGCGCACGCGCACGCGCCACCACGACCCCAAGTACCGCCTCACCATACACGAGCTGACCCTGTTCGCCGCAGAGATCGATGGCCTGGCCTGTGTGCTGCCTGAAGGTAAGGATACTGTAGCATATAAAATATGCTTATACGAAACCGACTTTTGCATCTATTGTGAAACTAGTAGCCGTCTAGCCAGCATGACTATTGTTTGTATCTTGAAGAAACACGGCTAGCCTTAACTGCATCGTGTACACTCTGATAAGGTTGACAAGGGATAAGGTTGATAGCATCATCATCATCATATCAGCCGAATGATGTCCACTGCTGGACATACTGCTCCCCAGGCGTGTTGCCACGACAACAGGGGCTCGAGTCTGCTATTGCAATCGTGTCTCAATGACCGGTCATTGATCGAATATTTGACAACTTTGACAGTTTTTGTATGGGAAATGTGTCATAAGTTTGACGTTATACGTCAAAAATCGATCATTGACCGGTCATTGAGACACGATTGCAATAGCAGAATCGACCCCCAGGTCCTGTGCGTCTCGCATCCATCGTCGACCCTCATCAGGTCATCGGTCCATCTTGTGGGAGGCCTTACAACGCTGCGACTTCCGGTACGGTCGCCATTCCAGAATTGGTACTGATACTGGAACTCCACAATGGAACAGGTTGATTACATAGGTACACATTAATTGACCTACCTAGTGAGAGCCGCGGAAATTGTTCGCTGGATGCGATAAATACGGATGATGCGTTGCGCGGTGGGAGGTCTGTCTCGCAGTTGAAGTGTTTCGACTAGTATACTAAAGTCAGCCTATGATATTGACATTATAAGCTGCTTGGAAATTTTGCAACTTGAACCACATACTGCAATATTGTTGATCAGAAACATTATTGTTGAAAGCTTTTGAAGTGAAGAAAAAAAAAGGAAGGCCGTGAGAATCCTCATGAAAAGTCGGTGTGGTGACAGTTGAGGGAGCCTTAGGTCTGATGGTATGATGATCACATTGCACATGATAGCAATTTTATTTCAAAGCAGGAATAGCCACAATGTTGTTTTGAAAAAAAAAATACCATTCAATCCATTTTGTTTTCAGGTTCAGCGGTAAAAGAAGTATTACGACAAACATCGGAGTTTGAGAGCCGCGCTACTGAGCTGCTCAACAAAGACCTGGAGAAGACAGATCAGGCTTATGTCAGAGAACTAGAAGAGGTATGTAATTCTTTGTTTACTCTTGATATTCTTTGTGTTATGTTCTATACTTACTTGTAATCCTTGTGGTATTAAAATCCTTTTCGACACATTTGCTCAAAAAATGCATTTACGAAGACATTGTTCGAAAGTTAAAAATTACGCACCACACAATGGGACGTGCGGTAAAATAGATACTTTCACCTAAGTACACTTCGTCGTTCGACTTCGTCCGCGCGGATTTAGTAGGTACTCCACAAACTTCAAAGCCCCCTGTACCCCCTTATAAAGGTTAGTTTTGGAAAATTAAGCACAACGATTTTCATTAACTACATTAATTACTTAGCCATTTCTACTTATTCTATGGTCTCAGGTTCAGCGCAACTGTTCACCCCGTTCACCCCGTCAGGAGTTGATTATGCAAAAATTGTTATGTACATCTGTTTCAATAATCCTATTTTTAGTTTGTTCATAGCATTCCGACGTAAATTAAAGCAAGCAATAATGTCCTCCCCTAAAAACTTAATCACCCCTGCTTCACCCCTTATTATGTATGTAGTTTATTTGCGAAAAATCCAAACATTTGTTATTCTTATTGTTTTATCGAAATCATTTTCAACTTCATCGGACCAAGCATTGATATGATTCTCCCCAGTTCGCTCAAGCCGCGACATTTTTCTTACTCCGAGCATGTTTATTACCGTCGTAACTTTTGAACGAAAGGTCCGATTTGAATAATTTAAAGTGTGATTTACACGGACATAATCAACCTTAATTATCAAACCATTTAAATGGATAAGGATTGATATCATGATACCGAAATCACCATTTTTTCATATCACCAAGGATTTGCTTGAATAATTTGAACAAAAAGCGGTCATGGTGACTTAACCATAATAGTTTGACATTTGGTATCGGGGACTTTTTTGTAGACATTGATTGACCTCTATAAAACTGTAGTACATCACTTTGCTCTACTGTCAATAGATTCTGCAGCGTACGCGATATAAGGATTTTTTCTCACACCTTGGGTTACATTATCGAAGTTTTCATACGGATCCCTAACTTTTTTGAAAATATTCTATAGCCTATGTCCATCATCGATAATGTAAGATTCTACAGGTGAAAGAATTTTTCAAATCGGTCCAGAAGTTTCGGAGCCTATTCATTTCAAACAAACGAACAAACAAACAAATCTTTGCTCTTTATAATATTAGTATAGACTACGTTGTATAGCGCCGTGCGTATCCTTTACGGTTATTTTTTAATTTCCATAAAAAGTATTGAAAGAGTTCCACCAAGGAGTATCACACTATGAGAATAACTAAGCTGAATGATCGAACCTCCTTGGAAGCGTTTTTGCACAAAACGTTTGTCTCACTTTGATACTAAAGAAAAAATAAGACGAAAGATGTAGTTCCATTTGCAAATTCGCGCCATTTTCATATTAGAAACGTCAAAGATTATTGCGACTGTAACTAAAAACAAAGATTCTTTTCATTAAATATTGTACTGTGTTCTCGCAAATGTGTAGAAAAATGTTGTATCACGTACGTGCGGAAATTGGTATTTACAAACTCTACTAAGGTAAACCCTCAACTTCGTCTCGGGCTTACTAACATTCGTCTATTTGTTAGTAAGCCCTAACCTGTTACTGCAACCCCCCTAAGTTGTTATAATAACCATTTTACCGTACTAATATCATAAATAACTATTAACCTGACCTGGGAATCGGACCCAGGAGCCCACACTCAGCAGTCGCGCCAGACGAAAAGCAAAACAAAATGTAAAACTAACAGCAATATTCTGTTCCAGACGTCAGAGCTCGGGTCCCGGCTCTGCATAGTCCTGCCGCAACTGCCCGCGCTCCAAGCGCGCCTGCAGCAGGTGAAGTTCATCGAGGAGGTGCGGACGTACCGCGAGGACTGCTCCACTCTCACGCGGGACGTCATCGAGCGCCTGCTGGCCGACGCGGAGAGCGTGGTGCCGCACCAGCGGGTGGAGGCGGAGAGGTCGCTGCTCTTCAAGCTTAGAGGTATGCAACGTCTGCCCGCGCTCCAAGCGCGCCTGCAGCAGGTGAAGTTCATCGAGGAGGTGCGGACGTACCGCGAGGACTGCTCCACTCTCACGCGGGACGTCATCGAGCGCCTGCTGGCCGACGCGGAGAGCGTGGTGCCGCACCAGCGGGTGGAGGCGGAGAGGTCGCTGCTCTTCAAGCTTAGAGGTATGCAACGTCTGCCCGCGCTCCAAGCGCGCCTGCAGCAGGTGAAGTTCATCGAGGAGGTGCGGACGTACCGCGAGGACTGCTCCACTCTCACGCGGGACGTCATCGAGCGCCTGCTGGCCGACGCGGAGAGCGTGGTGCCGCACCAGCGGGTGGAGGCGGAGAGGTCGCTGCTCTTCAAGCTTAGAGGTATGCAACGTCTGCCCGCGCTCCAAGCGCGCCTGCAGCAGGTGAAGTTCATCGAGGAGGTGCGGACGTACCGCGAGGACTGCTCCACTCTCACGCGGGACGTCATCGAGCGCCTGCTGGCCGACGCGGAGAGCGTGGTGCCGCACCAGCGGGTGGAGGCGGAGAGGTCGCTGCTCTTCAAGCTTAGAGGTATGCAACGTCTGCCCGCGCTCCAAGCGCGCCTGCAGCAGGTGAAGTTCATCGAGGAGGTGCGGACGTACCGCGAGGACTGCTCCACTCTCACGCGGGACGTCATCGAGCGCCTGCTGGCCGACGCGGAGAGCGTGGTGCCGCACCAGCGGGTGGAGGCGGAGAGGTCGCTGCTCTTCAAGCTTAGAGGTATGCAACGTCTGCCCGCGCTCCAAGCGCGCCTGCAGCAGGTGAAGTTCATCGAGGAGGTGCGGACGTACCGCGAGGACTGCTCCACTCTCACGCGGGACGTCATCGAGCGCCTGCTGGCCGACGCGGAGAGCGTGGTGCCGCACCAGCGGGTGGAGGCGGAGAGGTCGCTGCTCTTCAAGCTTAGAGGTATGCAACGTCTGCCCGCGCTCCAAGCGCGCCTGCAGCAGGTGAAGTTCATCGAGGAGGTGCGGACGTACCGCGAGGACTGCTCCACTCTCACGCGGGACGTCATCGAGCGCCTGCTGGCCGACGCGGAGAGCGTGGTGCCGCACCAGCGGGTGGAGGCGGAGAGGTCGCTGCTCTTCAAGCTTAGAGGTATGCAACGTTTCTAGTAGTCTGAGTAGACCCGTCCCAAACACAGAGCCAGTTTACCCCCTTTTCAAGATATGCCCCACCTACGTTCCTGCTCTACCTGCTACACCTTCCAGAAGCTGAACGTGGCTAACGACAGAGCGTTCCCAGTGGCCACATACTGGTCGAATGAAATTTGAGGATTAAAGAGACACGATAAGAATGATGTAGTAGTAGTAGTATGTCTAAAATCTTTATAGAAAGTTGTTAGAGGTCTGGTTAATACCGGACCTCTAACAACCTTTTTTAGTGTAACTGTTCGGTATCGTACCGTTTGGCCAGGACGTCAGGCGTCAGGCGCGGTGGGCCCTCAGGTGCGGCAGTCAGCGCGGGGGCAAGGGGAGGCGCCGCTCGTTGAGCACACTTGACGCGGGCCCACCGCGATGCTAATTGTCTTTAAATTAATGTTAATTATTCTTAAAGCAATAAGTGCTAGGTCCAAAATGCATTTTTCGCATTTAATTTCTTTATAAAGGAAAATGTACTAATAAAATAGATAAAGAACTCTTGATTAAATAATTATAGCCGTACATGTCGAACTTCAAGGATAAGGAACGCTTGTTGAAGTCGGTCCGCGGATTAGTGACATCTGTTACATACCGACTTTCCCTCGTGCCTCGGAAAGTACGTTAAGCCGTTAGTTCTGGCTATCACTTCAACATCTTCGACCGTCGTTATGGGTAGTCAGACGTCAGAAAATCTGACAGCAGACTTGCTAAAGGGTATCATGGTAACTTAGTCACTATACATTGTAGAGGTTTGATAGGCAGTCCATGCTCATGCTAAACACTGGTATTCAGTATTCAGCTGCATCCCGTTAGACTGGAATCCGACCCCAACGTAGTTGACCTGATAAGAAAATTACTAATCACCATCGCCTTTCTTTTCAGCTCAAGTGGAAGAATGGGAGTCTCGAGCCCGCGCAGTCCTCCTCGACACGGCAAAGAACCCTCCGACAGAGTTGGAGCCCCAGTACAGCACGCTGGCAGAGCTGGACGCGCTGCTGGCTGACGGAGAGGAGATCGAGGCCGCGCTGCCCTCCTACCACGCCTTACAGACTGCAGTGTCGCATGCGCGAGACTGGCTCAGCAAGGTACTAAACATACATAGCCTATAAAGTTCTCTATAGAGCACCAATTCCAAACATATTTTGAGAATCAAACAGATTTCTCCTGAAGCGTTTGCCCTGCTCACACTCCATCAAGATATTATGATGTATATATATACTCGATTATTCCACATGAGGAATGTAAACATCCTTGATGCGATGTGACACCGGATCGAAGCCACATTTGACTTTGTTAATCCTCAAATGAATTTCCTGATGCAATGAACTGACCGTCTTCCAATCATCCAGGTGGAAGAGATGCAATCCAAAGAACTGTACCCGTACATGCACTCTGTGGAGAACATCGTGCGGCGCGGGGCGCACATCCCGCTGTCGCTGTACGAGAAGGACCAGCTGGCGCAGGCGCTGCAGTCCGCCAGGGACTGGAAGCGCGGCGCCGCTGATATGTTCCTCAAGAAGGTACGGTATTTAACAGATTTTTGACATGAAAAATAGTAGCGGTTCTTCCTTGAGAAACATTGCTTCCGCGCCGACGATTACGACAAGAATGTGGCTTGCGCGCACTTTACTATGCTGTGTGGTAACTCCGTGTACAGTTTTTTCATGCGAGACGCCTGCACAAGCAGAACTGGTGAAGCTTGTGCGTGTGGTAGGCAAACTTCTACAACTAACTCTCAAATGACTGTTCCTCCCTCAGAACTGGCCCTACTCCTTACTAGAAGCCCTGTCCCCCCGCGTGGAGGCGGGCGAGGCGGTGCGCGCGGGGGGGCGGCGCGCGCGGGGCGGCGCAGGGGGCGCGGGGGGCGCGGGGGGGGGCGAGGCCGCGTCGTCGCTGGAGGCGGGCCTGTTCCTCAACAACTTCAGCGAGGACTCCACGCCCACCGACATCGTGGCCGCCTTCAAGCACGCCGAGCAGAAGGAGCTGCAGGCCATCAAGGAGCTGAGGTAGGGATGCGTAAATGTGCTAATATAACCTGGCTCATTATAACATTGAATTGAAAGAAGTGGCCTAACAAAGGAACTTGTCCATGATTCATATCTTTTCACTTGCATAGATAGATTGATAGGAAATATTTATTGTACACTAACATATACATAGGTGTGTTTGCTCATTGCCACCACTTTAAATGTGTTGTGTTGATGGTACCCACGGCATATTCTCGCAGAAACAGTGAAAAAAAAATGTGTTTTATTTTATTGACCCTTATCTCCACGATCCATAATGCACACATTTGTAACGAGATAAAAACTACGATCACGGAATGCGACGTTATTAAAACAAGTGTCGCAAGTATCTTCAATGGACCAGTTGAATAGTAATGAAAGGGGAAATGAAAACAATGCTTTGATAGGGATTTACTTCGCTTTATTCTCAATTCATAAAGTAAGTAGTCAGCAGCATGTTCCTAAGCGTAGTGCGTGGTGTGGTTGCAGAGCGCGCAACATGCGCAAGGAGGTGCGCGCGCCGGTGTCGGGCGTGACGTTCTGCACGTGCCAGAAGCGCCAGTACGGCGTCATGACGCAGTGCGAGCTGTGCAAGGACTGGTTCCACGGTCAGTACCATACATGCTTTTTATTCTCTTTCTGATAAGCACTTTTTAGGAATGCTGGGTTTTCAATCGCATCCAACTCACGAAACGTTATCCCGAAATAACTAGAATACGTTCTACGAAAATTATTTCATCAAATAGCTTCTAAATATTGAAATTGAAACAGATCTTAAAATAAAATGCACTTTTATTTTAAGACTTCACAATCATTTTTTTTCCACAGCATCCTGCATAGCGGCATCCAAAGAAGAGCGCGAGGAGTCCCCAGATAGGGTCGATGTGCCCTTCCCTAACACGGAGCCCAAGTTCCTGTGTCCCGACTGTATGCGGACCAAGAGGCCAAGGCTGGACCGCATACTGGCCTTACTGGTGAGTGCCAAACATAATCGACTATCGTAAAAGTCGACTTCGCTTGCTTCTGAGCTTTTACGGTCGAGGCTGCATTCATTGGAAAATTAGACATATTTAACGTCACTTTAAGCATGGTTCTGAGAAGGCTTAATTTGTCCCCTAGAAACATGTTATCGACAAGTAAGTAGATCTCTCGCTTTCCATCTCAAATATCTTAGATTTTTATAAGGCTTGAGGTATAAATTAGTTACCTTCCGTTTGGGTACATGTTACCATGGCCGAACTGGAAAACATACTGATTCCGCACTCAAGTCGGTTCCACAGATGGACGTTTTCAATTTTCAATGTGTGTGCAGCGTCTGTCTGTAGACCTTGGCCCACCTTTCATCTAGCGCCGCATGCCGTTACCTGTTCACATGAGAATGACTGCGTTATCGGATGACATAGCTGTGTCCGAATACCAAATTCAAATTATTTATTTCAAATAAACCATTCACAGGCACTTTTGAATTGTCAAGGTCGGTCAGTCAAAAAGATGAAGCTATTTGCACGTTCCAAAGCATAGATCTCCATGGAGAAGAACGTGCAAGAAACTCCACGGACACTCTTTTAAATCATTTTTCTTTACAATTTTATGGTTACATCATTCCTGTTGAAATTATACAAACATATATGTGAGAACGATGTAGAAAGAAATGCACGTTAAAGTATCCGGAGTAAAAAATAAAAATAAACAACAATTGAAATAACAAATCATTAAAATAAACCGTGGCAGCCGAGAGATGACCAGTCCAAACTGACGGCGTCCGTTCACGAACATGACGCACGCGCTAGCACCATTCGGCTCAACCATATTTAAGGGAGCCAAATAACCCAACACATGCGCCACCATCAGGTAGACTTTTGAGTGAGCATGACACTCCCAACCGCCAGGGCAGTCAAG
Source organism: Melanchra persicariae (assembly GCA_947386135.1). Taxonomy (NCBI): domain Eukaryota; kingdom Metazoa; phylum Arthropoda; class Insecta; order Lepidoptera; family Noctuidae; genus Melanchra; species Melanchra persicariae. Next base: position 1,547,670 of record OX376669.1, read on the forward strand.
TCAATTAAAAAATAAATAAAAGTAGTATAAGATTCACAGTACTCACACAAGTGCCGTTAATTAATGAATTTATACAATGCTAATTACATTGAGTCTATACAATGAAAATATAGTTTATAACAGTCTTCAACGGGTCCAACAATGTTTGTAAATGCCAAAAGATTAGTCTGTGCGACATTCGGCTCAACCATATTTAAGGGAGCCAAATGACCCAACACATGCGCCACCATCAGGTAGACTTTTGAGTGAGCATGACACTCCCAACCGCCAGGGCAGTCAAGTCAATTAAAAAATAAATAAAAGTAGTATAAGATTCACAGTACTCACACAAGTGCCGTTAATTAATGAATTTATACAATGCTAATTACATTGAGTCTATACAATGAAAATATAGTTTTTAACAGTCTTCAACGGGTCCAACAATGTTTGTAAATGTCAAAAGATTAGTCTGTGCGACATTCGGCTCAACCATATTTAAGGGAGCCAAATGACCCAACACATGCGCCACCATCAGGTAGACTTTTGAGTGAGCATGACACTCCCAACCGCCAGGGCAGTCAAGTCAATTAAAAAATAAATAAAAGTAGTATAAGATTCACAGTACTCACACAAGTGCCGTTAATTAATGAATTTATACAATGCTAATTACATTGAGTCTATACAATGAAAATATAGTTTTTAACAGTCTTCAACGGTCCAACAATGTTTGTAAATGCCAAAAGATTAGTCTGTGCGACCTAGTAACTGTGGAGCTGGACCGGCATTGAGCCAAGCATTATTACTTCAATATAATCCCCCAACTTATAATATGCTTTCTTGCATAGTGTGCGTTTGAAGTTTGAAGTTTAAGATTTGAATTTTGTTTCATTCAGTTCTAATATATTAGGAGGTATTTTATTAAAACATTTTAAACAGTACCCCATGAAAGATGAGGCTACTTTAGCTAGTCTGAAACTTGGTTGAACTAGTTGATCCCTATTTCTAGTAACATAATTATGTCTGTCGCCTCGTCTACTAAATAGATGGAGATTCTTTCTAACGTACATAATGTTTTCATATATATATTGACAAGGTACCGTCATGATGTTAATGTCCTTAAACAGTTCCCTTAGAGAATCGCGTCGGCGGAGATTGTATATCGCTCTTATAGCTCTTTTCTTCAGAATAAAAATAGACTCGATGTCTGCAGCCCGTCCCCATAGTAAAATACCATAAGACATGATACTATGAAAGTAACTAAAATATACTAATCTCGCGGTATCAACATCCGTAAATTGGCGGATTTTTTTAACAGCATATGCCGCTTAACTTAGCCGTCCTACAAGAGATGTTAAATGAGGACCCCATTGTAGCCTAGAGTCAACCGTAATCCCCAGGAAAACTGTTCTATCGACGAATTCTAGTTTCTCCTTGTTCAACACTATGTCACAATCACTACTTTGGACATTTGGTAAGGAAAATCTTATGCACTTAGTTTTTTTCCCATTTAAAACTAAATTATTGGTAGTGAACCAATTTTGGACCTGCAGAAGGGCGTTATTTACGTCCTCAAGATTATTACTACGTCTATTTATCTTAAAGATCAAAGAAGTATCGTCGGCAAACAAGACCATGTTTAGTTGGTTTTGCAATAAATGGGGTAATGGGATAAGAAAGGACCTAAAATCGATCCTTGCCGGACGCCCATTTTCACGTTTAATCCCGACGAATTAACACCGTTTATTTGGACTAATTGCTGTCTATCATTCAAATAAGATTTTACTAAGTTTGACGCTGTTTTGCCTAGTCCGTAATGCTCGAGCTTCATGAGTAATGTTTCGTGATTCACACAATCAAACGCCTTAGATAGGTCGCAGAAGATGCCTATGGCGTCTTGTGCCTCTTCCCACGCATTAAAGATAATGCTTTAGTAAGGTGACACCGGCGTCAGTTGTACAACGTCATTTAGTAAAACCATACTGTTTATCGTGTAAGATGTTATTTGTGTTAAAATGATTAAGCATTTGATTAAGCATTACCTTTTCGAATACCTTGCTAAATACTGAAAATACGGACACTGGTCTATATGTTATTTGTGTCTTTACTGTCCCCGGATTTAAAAAGTGCTATAACTTTACTGTATTTCATCAGATCCAGAAATACTCCTTGATCCACACACAAATTAAATATTAAAGCTAAATACGGCGCTTTAGTCTCAATAATTGAGGTACATACTTTGATAGACTATCCCCACAGGCCTTCGGTCAATTTAATCTTGATTTGTCTCAAGCTTACGCACACTAAGACAATGTGCACTTACATTTACCTACACAACTATAGCTCACCCGGACTTGTGAGATAAAACAACTATACTTTTAAAAACCTTTACTACTGTTATGGGGTTTTATATGTTTAAACTCAAATTTAGTTAAGCAGGCTGACACGTTAGCCTGTAATAAATCAAAAGCCAGCGAAGGCGAGGAGTTTAAGGCTTCAGTGGTTTCAATAGGGATACTGGTAAAGAAATTTACAAATTCTTGAGCAACTTTCTTGTTATCGCTAATAAGACCATGAGAAGTCTCCAATGTGTAATCAGTATTATGTCTTTTGTTCCGCTTTGTTTCAATATTAATAATCTTCCAAACCGTCTTTATTTTATTTTCTGATGATTTAACCTTGTTGCTAATATATAAGGCCTTACCTGCCTTACTGTGACTTGACTGTGACTTGACTGTGACTTGACTGTGATTTGACTGTGACTTGATTGTGAATTGACTGTGACTTGACTGTGTCTTGACTGTGACTTGACTGTGACTTGACTGTGACTTGACTTTGAGTAGTTTATAGTATAATAGAGTAACGCGACGCGCTGTTTGGTTCCCAGGTATGGCTACAGAAGCTGCCCGTGCGCCTGGCCGAGGGCGAGGCGCTGCAGTGCGTGACGGAGCGCGCCATGGCGTGGCAGGACGCGGCGCGCGCGCTGCTGGCGGCGCCGGCGCTGGGCGCGCTGCCGCTGCACGAGCACAGCGCCAGCCGGGAGAAGGCCGACAAGCTCAACGCGGAGCTGAAGAAGGCCACGGGCAGGGCGCATGACTCACATGCGGCGCAGAATGCTAGGTAAGCAAAGAGCTCTCGCTGACTAGTAGTCTAGTCGAAGCCGAAGTCCGTAGTAATGCGCCAATATGAAACAAAAGTCTATTAAAATTTTCTAAAAACAAAAAAAAAAATGTGAATCATAAGTATACAGTTCTCGTCAAATAACTTTGCCCCTCTTAAGTTAGCCATCTGCAAAGATCGCTTGGTGCAGTCACGTACACGGGAGCAAGCGGGACGCAAGCATGCATCGAACGTAAACGTAAGACTGAGACATAAAATCGCGCCCCGGCCCCATGTCTCTTGCGCATGCGCAGTTGCAGTTTGTTCGAAATTTTGACTACTACGCAGCCACTCGTAGCCAACTTCAGAGGGGCAAAGTTATTTGACGAGAACTGTAAATGTGCCGCCATCCAGCGAGAAAGTGGCAATGAGATCACCTAGAGATCTACCTTAGCGAATTTTTCTCTAATTATTGGGCAGCTTTGTTTCTCTAAGTTTAAGGGTTATGTTTTTCTATTTACAAGTTTACGATAAAGCTTGATGTTATGGTCGCAGGTCATCCGCAAGCGTAGAGCACGCGTACAGCGCGACTCCTCGCTCCCCAAGTACGCGGGTGGCGCCCGGACTCTTACAGAAACTAGAAGACTTGATGCTGGAGGGAGATTTGTTAGAGGTAACTTCGATTTTATATTTGGACTTGAACTCGTCGTTTTGAACCTCGATTAGGTTAAAGTTTATATGGGCTGTGGTCTTAGTGTACTAGTTATTTAACATACTCGATCGTTTTAATCTAGACGTTATTTTGTACTTAAATTGAATAGTCGCCGCTTGATGGATAATAACGGAAAACCTTATTTTCCGTTATCAATGAGGAAGAGATATCTATTTTAAACGACTGTTTAAAATAGATATCTATTTAATAGTCATGTTTGGGCAACATGGGTTGTGGAGGCAGCCACTTCACGTATAATACTGGTCATCATATCAGCCGAAAGACGTCCACTGCTGGACATAGGCCTCCCCCAAGCGTCGCCACAACAACCGGTCCTGTGCGTCTCGCATCCATCGGTTACCCGCGACCCTCACCAGGTCATCGGTCCACCTTGTGGGAGGCCTTCCAACGCCAATACCGGTATTCAGCTGAATTCGGTTTGTTTGGGAGCCGACCCCAATATAGTTGAGAAAAGGCTAGGTAGATGATTGAGTGACACGTAGAAATAAAAAGAAAAAATAGCTAAATATTAAGTGGTTTTATGAGGATGCAAGGGATGCTAAGCATCCCCGGAGTGGATCCAGCTACCTCAACAAACACCGACGACTGAAGTTGGCAACACTAAACACAAGAACACTCCGGATCGACGAGAAGTTCACCGAAATTGAGGAGGAATTGAGCAGGTTGCGATAGAGTATTGTGGGATCGAAAACTGAAGTCCGAAGAGAGAATTATTCTCAAATCTGGCAACCTGTTCTATTTCCGGGAGGGTGACCAGTCCCAGTCCCAGTGTGGTGTCAGGTTTTTTGTCCAATGTAGTGAGGATCGAGAGTGTGTCGACCAGGGTGGCGTACCTTATACTCAGAATATCGTCAAGATATTCGTTGAAGGTCGAACAGGTTTACGGCCCAACCTCAGCACACCCCGATGACGAAATAGAGACCATGGATGAGGATATATACAGAGCCATGTATGGTCATAAAACTCACTTCATCGTGGTCATGAGGGACTTCAACGCGAAACTGGGCAAACGAGAGAGGCGGGAGATGATTCTGCAGTCTTCAGAATATGCGTGCAAATACCGGTAGCTCAAAAGACGGATCTCCAAATCCTTGAAAACACGTCAATGACTAAACCCGCTGCGAATCTAGTTAATGACCCAAGAACTAGATTGACCCGACACTATACCGAAGACATCCCGGACGTCAGCCTGTATGAGATTAGGATGGCTTTGAAGCAGCTTAAAAACAAAAAGGCGTTGGGTGAGGACGGAATTACGGTCGAACTCCTGAAGGCGGATGGAAACCCGGTCCTTAAGGCCCTTCAGGAACTGTGTCGATTCCGTTATACTCGAGGGGAAAACGGCACAGGCATGGAGCAGAGGTGTGGTGGTACTCTTTTTTAAAAAGGGCGACTATGCCCTGCTTAAGAATTACAGGCCTATCTCACTTCTAAGCCATGTCTACAAGCTGTTTTCAAGAGTCATCACGGACCGTTTCGCGCGCAGGTTTGACGACTTCGAGCCTCCCGAACAAGCCGGATTCCGAAAAGGCTTTATCACCGTAGACCACATATATACGCTGCGGCAGGTTATACAGAAGACCGTGGAGTATAATCTGCCCCTCTGCCTAGCGTTTGTGGACTACGAGAAAGCCTTCGATTCGATCGAGACTTTGGCTGTGCTGCAGTGTCTCCAAAGGTGCCAGATCGACTATCGGTACATCGAGGTGCTTAAGTGTTCGTACGAAAACGCCACCATGTCAGTCCGTCTTCAGGATCAGAGTTCGAAACCTATCTTCCTGCAGCGGGGTGTGAGGCAGGGAGACGTAATTTTTCTGAAACTTTTCACGACCGCAATGGAGGATGTCTTCAAGGTTTTGGACTGAGGAAGGCGAGGCATTAATTTCAATGGCGAGTACATCACTCACCTTCGATTTGCCGACGATATAGTCGTCATGGCTGAGACTATGGAGGACCTGAGTACAATGATCGATGACCTCAGTAGAGCTTCCGAAAGAGTGGGTCTTAAAATGAACATGGACAACTATCAAGATCGAAGTTGTAGACGAGTACGTCTGCCTGGGACAAACGGTCCAGTTAGGTAGGGCTAACTTGTAGAAAGAGGTCAACCGTCGAATCCGACTCGGCTGGGCAGCGTTTGGGAAGTTGCGTGATATCTTCTCGTCTCACATACCAGTGTCTCAAGACGAAAGTCTATGACCAGTGCGTGTTGCCAGTGATGACCGAACCGAAACGTGGTCGCTCACAATGGGCCTCATCAGAAGGCTTATAGTCACCTAAAGCGTAATGGAAATGGCAATGCTCGAAGTTTCCTTGCGTAATCGAATCAGGAATCATGATATCCCGAAGGATCGCCAAACTGAAGTGGCAGTAGGCATTGCACATTGCTCGCAGAACAGATTGTCGATGGAGCTGAAAAGTTCTGGAGTGGCGACCGCGTACCGAAAGTCGCAGCGTTGGAAGGCCTCCCACAAGATGTACCGATGACCTGGTGAGGATCGCTGGTAGCCGATGGATGCGAAACGCACAGGACCGATTGTTGTGGCGACACTTGGGGAGGCCTATGTCCAGCAGTGGAAGTCTTTCGGCTAATATAATAATTTAATTTATTTCAGACTATGTTGTCCATAGATATGATGATGATGAACCTTGATTGAGGCTTGAACTCAAGGTCCGATTTTGGAATCTAACTGAGAATTTCATTAAGCACGTCCTTCTAAATGTGGGCTTTATGACTAGAACTGTCGTTTTGAACCCCGATTAGGTAAAATGTTGATAGGGAATTTGTCTTTACAAAGTTTATTTCTTGCGATATGCTGAATAGTTGCAAAGAAAATCATTTAATTACGGAGGTAGTTACACTCGAATCTCAAAAATTAATTTTCGAAGATATTTTTTTTTGTGATTCGAGAGTATGACGATGCTTTATCAGAATATTGTTTCCCAGGTGCGGTTAGAAGAGCAGGTCCAAGTATGGAGCGCTGTGGTGGCGTGTCGCAGCGCGGAGGGCCGGCGGGCGGCGCGCCACGACGCGGGGCGGCGCAAGCGACACACGCGCGCGCCGCGCCACCACCACCAGGTCAAGCGCACCAGGACACGACATCATCACGGTATGTGTGCACGACGCGGGGCGGCGCAAGCGACACACGCGCGCGCCGCGCCACCACCACCAGGTCAAGCGCACCAGGACACGACATCATCACGGTATGTGTGCACGACGCGGGGCGGCGCAAGCGACACACGCGCGCGCCGCGCCACCACCACCAGGTCAAGCGCACCAGGACACGACATCATCACGGTATGTGTGCACGACGCGGGGCGGCGCAAGCGACACACGCGCGCGCCGCGCCACCACCACCAGGTCAAGCGCACCAGGACACGACATCATCACGGTATGTGTGCACGACGCGGGGCGGCGCAAGCGACACACGCGCGCGCCGCGCCACCACCACCAGGTCAAGCGCACCAGGACACGACATCATCACGGTATGTGTGCACGACGCGGGGCGGCGCAAGCGACACACGCGCGCGCCGCGCCACCACCACCAGGTCAAGCGCACCAGGACACGACATCATCACGGTATGTGTGCACGACGCGGGGCGGCGCAAGCGACACACGCGCGCGCCGCGCCACCACCACCAGGTCAAGCGCACCAGGACACGACATCATCACGGTATGTGTGCACGACGCGGGGCGGCGCAAGCGACACACGCGCGCGCCGCGCCACCACCACCAGGTCAAGCGCACCAGGACACGACATCATCACGGTATGTGTGCACGACGCGGGGCGGCGCAAGCGACACACGCGCGCGCCGCGCCACCACCACCAGGTCAAGCGCACCAGGACACGACATCATCACGGTATGTGTGCACGACGCGGGGCGGCGCAAGCGACACACGCGCGCGCCGCGCCACCACCACCAGGTCAAGCGCACCAGGACACGACATCATCACGGTATGTGTGCACGACGCGGGGCGGCGCAAGCGACACACGCGCGCGCCGCGCCACCACCACCAGGTCAAGCGCACCAGGACACGACATCATCACGGTATGTGTGCACGACGCGGGGCGGCGCAAGCGACACACGCGCGCGCCGCGCCACCACCACCAGGTCAAGCGCACCAGGACACGACATCATCACGGTATGTGTGCACGACGCGGGGCGGCGCAAGCGACACACGCGCGCGCCGCGCCACCACCACCAGGTCAAGCGCACCAGGACACGACATCATCACGGTATGTGTGCACGACGCGGGGCGGCGCAAGCGACACACGCGCGCGCCGCGCCACCACCACCAGGTCAAGCGCACCAGGACACGACATCATCACGGTATGTGTGCACGACGCGGGGCGGCGCAAGCGACACACGCGCGCGCCGCGCCACCACCACCAGGTCAAGCGCACCAGGACACGACATCATCACGGTATGTGTGCACGACGCGGGGCGGCGCAAGCGACACACGCGCGCGCCGCGCCACCACCACCAGGTCAAGCGCACCAGGACACGACATCATCACGGTATGTGTGCACGACGCGGGGCGGCGCAAGCGACACACGCGCGCGCCGCGCCACCACCACCAGGTCAAGCGCACCAGGACACGACATCATCACGGTATGTGTGCACGACGCGGGGCGGCGCAAGCGACACACGCGCGCGCCGCGCCACCACCACCAGGTCAAGCGCACCAGGACACGACATCATCACGGTATGTGTGCACGACGCGGGGCGGCGCAAGCGACACACGCGCGCGCCGCGCCACCACCACCAGGTCAAGCGCACCAGGACACGACATCATCACGGTATGTGTGCACGACGCGGGGCGGCGCAAGCGACACACGCGCGCGCCGCGCCACCACCACCAGGTCAAGCGCACCAGGACACGACATCATCACGGTATGTGTGCACTTATATGGTGGGCGGAGCGCCCTCTCGCGTCCGCTCCTGGTTCAATCCATGGTCAGGAACGAGGAGGCATGGGAAGCCGTCACCTCCTTCTGCGAAGCAGTAATGCTAGCGAAGGAAGAGGCGGGCCGCATAAGTGAGAGGCTAACCTCACGCTCCAGCCGCAGCAACAGAAGAAGATGGCCCGGGCGTCGGGAGTCGCGGGGCGACTCTCGGCCCCCTACTGCGCGGGCTGCGGACGGCTCACGTCGGCTGGCTCGTTGTCCGGCCACAGCCAGGCCCGGGTCTCAGGCGCGTTGTGTTCCTCGCGCGCCTCTTAGAAAGAAACTCTCGCTCTTACGGCCGCTTTCTATAACATATCTCAATCCCAATCTTGATCCCGATCCTTGTCTGTAACCAATAAAAGGTGAGGATTGTGTGGTGAAGGACACAAACTCGGCCGTTGATTGGTTACAGACAAGGATCGGGATCAAGATTGGGATTGAGATATGTTATAGAAAGCGGCCGTTAGAAAGAATGTAAGGCAGTGGTCCGACCGCCGGCGAGAAAACGACTAACTATCGGCGATTTTCTCTCTCAAGGAACCTACAATAGATATACATTCCGTGTCATCAAAAGAGATGCATATATTAATAGTTGATCGCTGACTGTTCACACTGCCAGCGAGGACTCGCTTCAGTAGTTTGTCGCTGAGCGACAAGAGCTATCAAACATAATACTCGCTCAGCGATGCTCGCTCGCTTGATCATTTATTTACAGTACGGCATAGAAAGTCATTGCTACTCTCAATGTTGTCTAGCTCAGACGACGACGATGATGTATTTTACGATAGTGTTTGTGTAGTGACAGTGGCAACTCTGAAAAAATAGAAGAAAACGAGTGGGAAAAAAAGCTACTCGCTATGTTCGTTTTTTTTAAAATCTCTTTCCACGCTTTGTCTTTCATATCTAATTGTTTATAAGAACTCAGTTTTGTGTCATAGACAAGGATATTGTCGGACACATTCAATAAAAAACTCCTCCATAGTGTCTTGGAACTTGCAACTAAAGTTGTTTGTAAACACATGTAACGCGCGCGCAGGTTTGCACAGGACTGAGCGACCGCGGGCGATGGGCGCGAGTAATCGCTCGTCGCACTTGCACACTCGCTTATAGCCCGGCGACAAAACTATTGAAACTAACACTCGCTTCCCGCTGATCGCCAACTCGTTTATAGTTTCTAGTTCTACACGTTTCCCGTTCATCGTCGGCGGTCGGACCACTGCCTAAAGGTATGTCCATCGGAGTTTAAGTTTCAATATACAAACCCCCAGGTCATTATAAAAGCTTTTAAGATCTTAAAATTAAATCAACAGAAGATCTTTGGGGAATATCTGTAAAAGTTTGTAGATCGGTCATTGAAACTATTGCCCCTACTTAGCAGTCATATTTAACACTAGTCTCCAAGGAGTTTTTCCGGATCTCATGAAACACAGTAAAGTCGTTCTGTTGTTCAAATCGGGTGATTGTCAAGAATCCAACAATTGTAGGCCTGTGTCAATTCTGCCAGATCTCAGCAAGGTGTTTGAACAGTTAATGCTTAATCAAATGTTACGTCACTTTAATAAATATTCCATCTTTCATGAAGCAACAGTACGGTTTCACTAAAGGGCGATGTACAACTGACGCCGGTGTTACCCTAATAAAGAACATTTTTAGCGCCTGGGACGAGTCGCAAGATGCCATTGGAATATTCTGAGACCTCTCGAAGGCGTTCGACTGCGTTAACCATGAGACACTTGTTGAAACTTGAGCACTATGGAATTAGGACTAGAGCCCTTGATTTGATTAGTTCATACTTGATGGACAGACAGGTTAAAGTACAGGTAAACGGTGTAAACTCACTAGGGTCGGAAATGACAATGGGCGTTCCTCAAGGTTCAATATTGGGTCCATTCCTTTTTTTTAGTTTACATAAATGATTTGCCCCAACTATTTCAAAATCAAATATGGTATTATTTGCGGTTGACACATCTCTAATATTTAAAATAGATCGACGTTCACAAAATCTTGACGACGTCAATAGCTCTACTCATCAGGTCCAAAATTGGTTTACGGCAAACAACGTCAAATGTATTAGATTTACTTACCAAATGTTAAAAGTAGAAGAACTGGACTTCATTAATCAGACGGTTTTCCTAGGAATCACTTTACACGAGAAATTACAATGGGGGCCCCATATAACATCTCTTGCGGGTCGTCTAAGCTCAGCTGCTTATGCTGTTAAAAAGATAAGACAGTTAACAAACGTAGAAACAGCACGTTTGGTCTGTTTTAGTTATTTTAACAGCACTATGTCTTACGGTATTTTGCTGTGGGGTCGGGCCGCTGACATTGAATCCATATTTATTTTACAAAAGAGAGCTGTCAGAGCCCTATATAATCTGCGTCGCCGTGATTCTCTTATTTTTTAAAGAGATTAATATTGTGACAGTCCCTTGCCAATTCATCTATGAAAATATTATGTATGTACGGAAAAATCGACATCTTTTTAATAAAATTAGTGATAGACATAATTGTAATACTAGAAATAAAGATAAATTAGATCAACCATTTTTAGATTAGCATAAAATAATAATAAAGTACACACATCTTTCATGGGGTACTGTGTTAAATATTACAACAAAATACCTTGTGACATATTAGAATTAAATGAAAGAAAATTTAAAATGTATGTAAAAAGCACACTTTGTAAACAAGCATATTACAAGTTGGAAGATTACATTCAAGATAAGAATGCTTGGAAACATGCTGGTTCTGCTCCATAGAACAATCAAGGGTGTAGTGTAGGCAAAATCAAACTGGTCCATTTTTAACTTTATAGATGTCAAAGAGTTTTTATTTTTCTGTTAACTCACACACTGTTTTATTAATGGTTCCAATATTTGTAAATATGTGAGTACCAGGTACTTATTAAGAAAATGGAAATTTTTTTACCTCTGCTGGTAATACTTTGATCCTATAAGTAGTATACTCTAGGTGCATCAACCTCACATATGTTTAAAATTAATTTTTGTACTCCAAATATTGTAAAACAATTTTATTTGAAAAGAGTAAATGCAGTTACTTGTCCGTTCTTCTCCATAAGAATCTACCCTTGCGAACGGAGAGTAGAGTCACTTTATATTATTAAATGTAAATGATGACGTTCAAAAGTGCCGTTTAATGGCCTAATTGAAATAAACGTTTTGACTTTGACTTTGACCTCGAACAGATATCAGCATAGTAGACGGGCCCGCTGGGGCCAGAGCCTACCAGGGTACAGATGGCAGTTGTTCAAAAACAGTTTTATATTTGACTGATATCCGACTTACAGGAAAAGCTATAAGATGTCTATGATTTTATAGCCACACGAAGGAAATGTGACACGACTTTGACATCTGGGGGCACGGTAGTGCCCCCGCCAAGACGAGCCAAGCGAAGCGCAAGGGCACATACATTTTTACTGATATGTAGAATTTGTGAAGTTAGGGTCGGTAGAGTTAGGCCGTGTAGATTCAGAAGCTTGGCTCTACATGAGATCTGATATCTTTTTCACAGGGCAAACCTTATGTGGTCGTCTTGGCAATATTTTACATGAAATGTTTTTGGTGGGTTGATTTGTCTCCAAATAGTGTAAAACAAAGTGGCTAAAATGTCTCTGTCTGTTCGTTCACATTCTTCTTCTAAGTGTCTGAACACACTATGCCGAAGTTACGCGACCGAAGTTCAGCACAATTACGCCTGCAATGCTATTAGAATTACTGACGACACACTATGCCAAAATTACGTCGCGTCTTAGCGTACAGCCTTACTTCGGTCGGGCGTAAGTTCAGCGGCAACTTTTTCTGTGAGCACACATTATACGCGACCGAAGTTCGGGTATTCCCGACGAAGATCCGGGATCCACGATAGCGCTCGGCGCACGAATACACACACAAAGTTGCGTAACTGAATTTCTGCCGCGTAAGTTCGACACTTATGGTGTGTCATATCAGCTGAATACGTTGGAACGTAAAATACGCCGTCGAACTTCGGTCGCGTAACTTCGGCATAGTGTGTAAACCTCGTAACGAAATTTGATACAGATGTAGCGATAAACGATGAAACATGTACACATGAACTAACTACTCCGGCTTTGTACCGCGACAAGCCGCCGACCAGTCCGCCGCCAGTTATTCACAGTTCAAGAAACTCGTTCCTAATCACACTAACAAGTTTGCAAATATACTAATAAAAATAATTTATTTTCTTTACAGTTCCACCAGTAGCAAAACCAACGCTCAAACGAGGCACAGCAACTACCACAAATTATCTAAATAGGAAACAGGTAAGATTTTGCCCATAATTGACTACTGACTTCATCATTCAAATAATACTATGTTTTTGTTATTTGAAACCTATTAAAAAAAGTTAGTAACCATTCAAACTAAAACAAATATTCAAATAAGTCGAATCGCTTATTGATTAAAAATACTGAATTGAAAAATGTTACTAAAATCGAACGATTACTATAAAAAAATGGATAGGAAAATAGAATAGTTTCTTTTATATTTGTCTCGCACAGCGTTGTTTGTACTGAATGGCGCGAATTTATTACGGTGTGACGAGCGAGTCATAGATTTTAAAACGCTCACAACTCCCGTAATGTTTTGATATTTTAAAATAAATTCTTCTTTCTATGTTTTGAGAAGTCCAGCCCAGTCTAGTCTAATTTAGTCTAATCTAATTTAGACTATTTAGTCATAGTACTTTATTTTATTAGTGTAAATGTGTACGTGTATCATTAGACGTAGGGACCACAAAGGCTAGCAAATCACAGGCATTTCATTGTCTTCGATTGGATTGATGGGATCGGAAACGGGAAATCATGACTCCTCCCGCTCTGGGCGGAACACTTACTGACTAAAACCCACCCCTGTACCTCCTAATGCCCTTTACGTTCCAGGGTCGTGGTAAATCTTTCGAACAATTCGCAACAAAATATTGTGTCCGTTATCATTTAGTCAGTTAATTGTCGTATGTTAATGCGGTGTTTGCATGTCCAGGGCATGTCGTCCGGCTCGGGCCTGATGATGCGCAAGCACTACATGGCGCGCCAGGAGCGACGCAAGCGCGGCCTGGCGCCCACCACGCGGGGCAAGCATCCCAGGCAGACGAGGATGGGTGAGTTTATTAAACATTTATGTTATTTTTGGGGTCACATGAAAAATTTACCAACGTTTTAGTTTCAAAAGTTATTGTGTACCATATTATTCTTATAACCAAGCATTCTAGTGTACCATTGAACAATAATACAGCAACAATAGCTAAATAATGTATTTATATCCCCAGGCCAGCGCGCAGCAGCAAGCAGTTCAGGCACGGGTCGCGGAGGAGCGGCCACCAGCAGTCAACGACGCAGCAGTTCTTCATCAGCATCGTCAGCGGAGGATGAGGAGGACTGTGCTGCGAATAACTGTCTTAGACCCACTGGTAAGCGGACTTCCTTAACACTTGAACTCTGACTCATTGTGCCTACAGACGGTCTATGTAAAAATCTTACCCTTTAAAAGTTAGGTGAGGTAAGCTGTAATTTTATGTAGAGCCAGGGATTGACACCTCTTTTTTTGAAAATTCTGCCAATAGATGTTGAGGCAATATATTTCTAAATGCACCTTAATTAGAATCCAGCTGTTATTCATTTTTGACTGTCAGAAGCTCGAAATTCCGACAACTTGCCTTACAAGGGGAATTTGTTACCTAAGTTGAAGTCCGATATGCAGTAATTTTTTTATGGATGGGAAATCATCAAATGACTCCTCCCGCTCTGGGTGGAGCTGCAGGGAGTGTCAGACTCTTACTGACTAAAACCCATCGTGCTCCTCCTATAGCCCTTTGCTTTCCAGGGCCGCGGTATCTCTTTCGAAAAAAATCCGCAACATGTGCAGGCATTCAATGTAAAGTACTGGTAGACTGGGAGCCGACCCCAACACAGTTGGGAAAAGGCAAATGATTATAATTTACGGTTTTTGGCAAAAATCCGGTGACAATAATAAACTTAGTATCTAATGAGACCTAAGAAGATGCTTTCATATCACACTATTTAAGTTGTCACAAAAATATAAAGTAACGTAAGTCTTTTCCACGAACAGGCAAAGAAGTAGACTGGGTGCAATGCGACGGCGGCTGCGACCAGTGGTTCCACATGCACTGCGTGGGGCTCGCGCGCGGCGCGCTGCGGGACGACGACGACTACGTGTGCGGCACGTGCGCGCGCGCGCGGGACTAGGTCTGCGCCCTCCGTCACCTGTCGCCGGCCTCGGTGTAGCTCCTATCATCCATGAACGGGTGCTGTACAATCATTGACGGGTCCTATACACCCATAGATTACGGACTCGCCGCGTTGAGAATGTCTAGAGGCGGCATTACTCATTCTTGAAGCACCGCATTTGTCACAGATGCCATTCAAAGCCGTAAGTTTCTATATAGCTATAACCTGAAGGTCTTAAGTTCAGGAACCATTCAGGGTTACTTCTAGGCAAACTTGCTCCATCGTCGACCACATAAAAAATGGATCCAGAGCTAAAAAGTTTAGATAATGTCGTCTCGTCGCGTCGCGCTGCGGCGTCTCCGCGCTCTGCGTGCACCGCGCGGGTACTGTGCGGCTACTGTGCGGCTACTCTGTGGGTACTGTGCGGCCGGCGGTGGGTGCACGGGTGTATGGGTGTGACGCACCCACGCCTTGAACAAGTGATACGGTTTGAACTGTTAAGTTATGTAGTTGACTGTCAGTGATATTACTAAAATGTGTTTTAAAGTTGTAACTGGTTGAATTTTAACACGGAGTATAAAATAATAGGTGAAGAGTAATATTGTTGAAATTGACTCGGTTGTTGTAACTAGGAAGTTGTGAATAGCTTATATTTTGAAATGCGGTCAAAACTTTTTTCGTTGGAACTCGTTTTTTTCATTCATTTTAACGAATGGAAGAAAACGAATAGTAAAATATAATAAAACATCAAGGTTTCAGCATTTAGATCAGCGTTTGACTGTACATTAAAATGTTAGCTGTCTCACAACTTTTAGAAAACTCAAATACATATATATGAACATGTCCTTAACAAAGATAAATAATTTAAATATTGACATTCAGAATATATCTGATATAAATTACTGAAATATCGAACTTTGTTGGTAGATATTTATAGGGCAGAAAAAGGAAGTGTCGAGCGAATGTGATACACAATACGTTACGGATAAACTTTAAAATGGCCTGACATTATTAAATAGCAAGGTTGTCAAATATAACACGAAAAAGCAATACAACAAAAACAACTGTATTTTGTCTTGAATCCTGACTAATATTATAAATACCTAAATCACCGAACCGGGTCAAAAGACACGTTATTCATAAGGTGTGTGGAATTTTTGATTATTTTTTGAAAACTCTGTAATTGGTTTTGCTCACTACAATATCCAGACAAATCTGATTCGAATTTTACGTGAACCTGAAGTCGGACCATACGGTACTAATTATATTCTCCTGTTTTACCACATTTTGTAACTGGTTATCTCTGGAATAGATATGTTTAGACACTGTAGCGGAACCGGACCTCGTTGTGGCCTTCCAAAAAGTGTAACTAAAATGTTTATGAAATACTTGACAATCTAGCCGATTAATATTTGAAAACAGGGCTTTAAAATATCAAAAGCCAAAAAGTATACCAAAAAGAATCTTATTTGACTATTGTGTCACATTCGTTCGCTTCTCCCCAAGTTTATAAAAGGTAAGAGAGACACAAAAATAGGAAAAACAAAATGAAGCACTTGATTTACAAGACGCAATTAAATTCGAAGCTTATCGCCAAGCTATACGATTGATTTCACAACGGAGACGTTCTTAGGAACTTGTTAAACGCAATGCATTTAAGACCTTTAGTAGTACAGTTCAATTATTTTGCGATGTAACAGAGATATCACGCAAAAGCCATGCGATAGAAAGACAGCACGGTGTCTGCTAAAGCCACCACCGCAAAATGTTGAATCTGTTATTTAAAACTAATATTTTTAAAATTAGTTCAATGTGGTACAACGGATTTTAATCAAATCACGGCTAGGATTTGCTATGACACATAAAACTCGTCAAAGCGATACAACTATCTATGGGGAAAGGTTATCAGACCTGCTGGCTTCTGACTATCCGTTATCACCATCATGTCAGCCTGCAGACGTCCACTGCTGGACATAGGCCTCCCCTACGTGTCGCCGCGACAACCGTCCTGTGCGTCTCGCACCCCCCGCCTCCCCGCCCCTCCCCGCCCCTCCCCAGCTGCACGCTCCTCCTCGTGGAAGACTTTCCACCGCTGCGTCTTCCGGTACGCGGTCGCCTCTCCACAACTGTTCAGCCCCATCGACCACCTGCAGTGCGATTCTGTCTCCATGTCTGTGTGAACACTAGGGCGGGCTGCACGACGGGTGACTTGTCAAACCATACAAATAAGATGGAATGACAGCTCTATTGTCGTCACTCCGCCTAGGTGAACACCGTGAGATGTCGACAGAATCGACCATCTGTTCTGCGAGCAATGTGCCCTGCCCACTGCCACTTCACTTTGGCGATCCTTCGGGCTATGTCGATTACCTTGGTTCTCTTGCGGATATCATCATTCTTGATTCGGTCACGCAAGGAAACTCCGAGCATTGCCCTCTCCATTGCCCTTTGGGTAACTTTAAACCTTCTGATGAGGCCATTGTGACTACCCGTACTGTCATTATGTAGCCAAACAAAGGCCTTGCTGCATGGACAATAATTGTGTCATAACAAATACCCGCCCAGTAGTCAATTCATTCAGTGTTTTAATAGAATATAATTCAATTTTTAACTGTTGTTCAATGTTTTCGCCATATTCGTGGGATTAGTTCGTCACATGGACGTTAGAGGTCGGTGTTAGTAGTGGAACCCCATCCCTGGAACTAGGCGAATGGTTACTGTAGCGCTGGCCAGAAGAATATGTATCAATGTGTCTTAAATATGGTGCCCTAGGATTAGTGTACTGTTCCGATTTTATTGGGAAAATCGTGGTCTCGAAAAAGTTCCAAACGTTCAAGGATATGTGAAAATCAATCAGGTTCTTACTCCTATAAGTCACAAAAAGTCATGAAGTTGGGAGCCACGGAGAGATATCAGATAGGGTACTTATTTGGCAGACAGGTTTGTAGAAAAAAAAGATAGTTAATGCGTAAGTAGAAAGGCCGCAGTTCAATACTGCATTTTACCGCATGAAAGTCAACGTCAAAATAAGCAAGTAAGCTACTTATGCAAAGGAGAGAAGCTAAAACTAACAAACGCGCAGTAAGTGAAGACATTCAATATTTTAACACATTCCCCAAGCTTCAGCCGGGCTAAACCAAATATGATTCACGTAAAAACAAATACGTGAAAGATGCTACCGCCACTACAGTGACTATTCTGACCTTAAATTAAATATCGATGTTAAACCAATGTTATTGTTAAAGATATTAGCAAAATATACTATGTCTCTCTCTTCAAGATGTTGGTATCTTCTGAACGCGACGCGAGCGGAATAATAGGTAGAGTAAATTTTTGTTACCCAACTGCGGCTCAGACCAAAAGGAGGGTTTAAACAACTGACAAATAATTAAGGAATCAGGACTGGGAAACTTGTAAAATTATGTAAAATATATAAAATATTGTATTATAAAGGACTAGGTGCGTATGTACGGATCGCGATACCGTGTGGGCGGTTGTAAAGATATAAATAAATTAGTGAAGTTTTGTAATGTTGTCTAGTCCTTAATGTTTGTTTGATTTAAATTCTTATGGGATGACCTCGTAGGAAGTATCTTTCTGTATCTTTCGTATAAGTTGAAATCAGTGCCAAAACAATCTTTTATCTTAAAATGGCAAACAAAATCACGAGGAACTCAGAAAAGCCGTATAAAAGGCCAATCTCATAAGTTTTTAAACCAAATAGCTTTTTATTTGACAGTTAAAAATATTTCAAAAAATTTCCAGTCCTGTCAATGTTAACATTGAATGTAGCCAAATATTTTGAGATTTTATTTACTAATTTTGTATTTTATTTACATTGCAACGTCGTTGAAAATTAGTAAATGTTATTTCTTTTTTTTATTATTTAATAATATACTATTAATTGTATCCTTAGTCTAATCCTAATTTAATTTAATTTTGTAGTTTTAAAGATTTTTAAAACCAAAATCTTATTTACGACTTATTTTAGTTTGGCAACATTCAAGTTAATATTACAAGAATGTTACAAGATGACAAGGTCTTTGGTTTGACGAGAAATTTTGTAAATATTTTTTAAAAAAACCTTAGCGAAGAAATTAAAAAGTTTTTAATGTAATGGAAATTTTTGCAAGAAACTGATAGTGTAAGTAGTTGGTGTGTGTGAGAAGTGTGTCTGTGTGTCATTATAGGGCTCTGCCGTCGATCTATCGGAAATCACTAAAATTTAACTAAATCTCCGAACATAGGGAGCATGAGATCGCCCGCAGTGCCGATAACGTCGAAATTTTCTCTCTATATTTGTGTAATCAGAATTTACTGCATACAAATAAAAGAATTTGAATTATTAAAGAGCTAAATAGTTAAATTCACTTTTCTATAACATTTTACACTGTTACACCAAAACATTATTAAGTTTATGTAAAGTAATCGTGGTTACTCTGTAATTATATTGCTCTGTATTTCGAGTAAACCTTAAATTTACATCTATCAATATAAAATTAAATAAAACTAAATTATTCTTCAATAAACTTAGTTCAAACTATGTACAGTTCTCATGACAACACACAGAACACAAAACAAGAAAGAGTTACTTACGAAGAAATGTTATCAGAGAAATAGAAGCAAGTCTTTAATGTTGATAGGGAAGTGAGAATTTCTACCATTTGTTCACCTCGTAAGCTTGACTTCCAAGACCAATTAGTAATCTACGTGTAACTGCTTCTTATTGGTCGAAAGCGTTTATCATATTGTAAATAATGTTTAAATGTAGTTTGATGTATGTATATTGAGGCGTCGTCGCCAAACTTGTTAGTATAACTTTGTAAGAGCTTGCGACCCCGTCGCCTAACCATTTGTAAGAAAATATTAAAGACAACTCACACCATACAACCGTGCGAGGCACATATGTCAGCGCACGAGGCACATATGTCACCGCACGAGGCACATATGTCACCGCACGAGGCACATATGTCACCGCACGACAGTTGTGAAGTGTTAGTGGCCTTTAAAACGACATATTTTTACAGATATTAAAAATGTCTTCGAAGAATTTTGAGGTAATTTAAGTATTTTTTGACTGAGTTAGTATCTGTTCTAATATGTTTCAATGGAGAATATTTATGCACTGGCCTTTCTTTTGTGAATCAATGTTTATATAATAGTTTATTATAAGACGATTAAATAAATAAAGCTAATACCTTACCAGATATTCTTTTTTCTATTCCATTCTATTTCTGGGTTCATTCAAATTTCTAAAAGTTTAAATAAACACACAAGTACACGTTATACGACATGACCAATCATGTTAAAAGATTTTTAATGGCAATTTTAGAAAATGTGGCACTCGAGACAAGTAAATATTACTTAACATTTTGATATCCTGTAGATATTAAATGAGTCTAAAATAAAACTCCAAAGTATAATTATGAACAACCAAATTTTATAGGATCACCCCAGTTTCAAAAGTGCTTTCAGTATCTACACATTCGCCCAAAAGGAAACGGTATCTCAGGCCTGTTTGCCTCACTCGGACGCCTAACATGAAACCTGTGACAACAAGACATGTTAGATAATATAAATAAAAACGCGACGAAAGCCCTTATACTTTGTTTAGAAGTTGTTTCGAATAACCGATCCCATTTTTTAATGATCATTATTTTAATCCGGGGTTTTTATATTTATTCATTTAACTCACCTTTCAGTGGTCAGGTTATGAAATACCATTCTGGTAAGGTATTTATAATATTGATTTATGCAGCAAAGACCCGCGCTACACTAATACGGAAAATAAAATACATTATTATGCTTAATGTAGGGACCTATAGGTACGCGAACACGACACTGCATACAGACTTTACGTACTCAATTATAATTTAAATATAATTGATAACTAATTTTACTTGTTGATGTAAGAAAAAGAATACTTAATATAATTTATGATCATCTTCATTTCATATTGTAAAATTAAATTCACATTTCGATATCTTTAATTTTCAATAAATACTATATCTTTAATTTAATGAAATTTCTAGTACTTTAAAATAAAAACAGTAAAATGCGGAGTGGTGTCGTGTTATCTTACTGCTATTTCAGTATGACAAATTGTAAGCCAATAAGAACTCAATAACTTAGAAAACAAGATTTATATTTGTTACAAGACGGTTCGCCGCCAGCCATTTAGCGCTAAGCCTCAGCCGTTATATTTGAACGTTTGGATTGTTGCTAGTTTTCATTGATGAAGTGTGGTTGGTTTGACTATTTTTACTAAGAAAACGGCAGTGCCTTGCTGCTATAAAAGAGTAGAGTAATTTCATTCATGCAAGTCGAGTAAGGTATTTTCATGAATACTCCGTCTTTTTATAACAAAAAAATCAGACCGGTCAGCCCAAATTGAGGGTCGAAACTAAACCACCATTTTTTGAACTGGAAATGTTTCATGTTTAACTTGGCCACAATCTCCTACAGACTTAGTCAAACCAAATGCACCAATCAAATGGCTGTTATACAAAGTTGACCGCATCGCGTTGATCTCTGCCAGCCCCCGATCTGATGTTATGTTAATGATAAATATTATGTATGCCCGATATTTGTGCACTCCATGGTTTGGTGAATAGTGACTTGTCATTAACATTGCAATGTTGGATTTTCAACTGTCGCTGCGCTGAGGCGAGAGTTCAAAATCCAATTTGAAACTATCATCGTTTTATTTACATTATGGTTGCTTCTAGATATTTTTTAAATGAAATGTGTTGCTTATTGATTGACTGTTAAATTAATTTGTATTTTTAATTACGAATGAATTAGAAAGTGTAATTATTATGAATTTTCTTGTATTGAATTGTTAAATTATTCAATATTTTGTAGAATAATTTTGTTGACTTATTAAAAAAACTTAAAAAACACACTACTAACAGTGTTCTATCACAACTTAGTACCAAGTTATGTTACCCTAGAAAAATCTACCGAAATACAGTACCGCTTTTATATTTCAATAAATAATTCAAAACCCCTCATATTCGACCAAACCATCGACTCGTGCGCAACCATACTGTACAGATATTATATTTAGTTAAGAGAAAGTCTTCGTTTGTCCAACAATACCGACAGGTCATGTACTATACCTGATAGTATTCTAGTGTAAAATTAACTGTTTAAATGTAAATGAAGGGATGCCAGCCCGTATCGTTGGACAGATCGACGTATTGTGTAAAAATCCAAATAAATATAGAAAAATATCTTGTATTTTTTTTACCTAAATGTATAGACATGTGTTAACATGAGGAGCTCGTGGCTAAATAATAGCAGCCGCACGGGTCGATCTTCAAGGTTAAGCAACGCTTGCCGGGGTCCATCTGTGGATGGGTGACCATCTTAACATACTGAGATTCCTTCGTGCTTTGGAAAGCACGTTAAGCCGTTAGTCCCGGTTGTCATTTGTAGATCTTTGGTAGTCGTTACGGATTGTCTGAAGCCAGAAAATTGACTTCAGTCTTGCCAAGAAGTTACCGTGTTACCCAGTTAATGGGTTGTGGAGGTCTGGTAGGCAACCGTTCTACGTAAAATACTGATATTTGACTGGAAGCCGACACACACTAGGAAAAAGGCTAGGCAGATGATGTAGTAAGTATAGACATATTTTTGTAGGGGTAATCAACGGAACCCTAATGCACTAAGCCTCTAGTGTCCATCCGTCTGTCTCAGGGCTGAATCTCGTAAACCGTTATAGGTAGACAGTTGAAGGGGGGCCCATATACGGGAATAATTTTGTTCTTCTGTTTCTGGTACGGAATAACTTGGCCGTCTGCATCATGTTTAGGACTGTTTAATTAAAGAAATCAAAGTACTAATAGTTCGATCATTATTAAGCTATCTCAATTAGTATAATAATCTGCTAATACGTGGATGATAAATATTGATAACGCTTCAGTAACTGTTGTACTTATATCTATGAACTACGGTTACGTGACAACAGAGAGGCTTAAAATGATGTCACAAAAGTGCATTGATAGATTTACGAATACTGAGCCAGACAGCGACTTTGTTTTCTACTGTTTAGAGATAATGTTTTTACTCGTATCTTACAATAGGGAATAAGCATAAAAAAAATATTTGTTATCTACACGTTTATATAAAAATATAATAATAGCAGTGACAATAGAATCATAATTGATCGAAAAACCAACGAGATACAGCTATTTTAAACAAATATATCTGTCCCTCTCGCGAAAACGCCATTTTCTATGACAGCTGTACCTACAGGCGTGTCGCAGCCAACTAGCCTAGCCGTTTCATTAAAAGCCTTACCTTTTCATTGAACTGCGCCGTTTAATCAGCGACTTAAGTGACATGGGTCAGTCATTAAACGATATTGAACAAAAAACTTTTTCACAAAAAAAAACCGACTTAAAAAAAAACACTGCAGAGTAGGTGCAAAATAACTTTAATTTCGGTAGTCGGTGTTTGGTTGCTTCTTAGTTAATTTACACCGACTTCCGAAATTAAAGTTATTTTGTACTTTGTAGTGTTTTTTTTGAAGTCGGTTTTTTTTGTGTGAAAAAGTTTTTTATTTTTCACTTTTTAATGGTACCCCACACCTAACAACACCACTAGAAAGTCACAGGAAAG
Source organism: Melanchra persicariae (assembly GCA_947386135.1). Classification (NCBI taxonomy): domain Eukaryota; kingdom Metazoa; phylum Arthropoda; class Insecta; order Lepidoptera; family Noctuidae; genus Melanchra; species Melanchra persicariae. The sequence continues at coordinate 1,571,278 of OX376669.1, forward strand.
CAAAGCGTATACATGGATGATTTTTCCATATATTTTTTCCAGCTATTTGGATTTAAAAACCAAATTGCTTAACCGATTTTGACAAAATTTTAATGGGACCAATCGAGAAGTATATCCTTTCGGTTCATAAATGACGGAGATATGAGGTAACAAACACAAAAAGAAAAAAAATCTAATTGAGAACCTCCTCCTTTTAGTCGTTTAAAAAAATGTCACAAGTCGCTGAAAAATCGGCGCATTTAATATTTTTAACATTTAATAATCATCAGCCAACAGCATTCGGTATAGTTAGATACAGATACAACAGGAGGAAAAAACTACAATATCTAAGTATAGGTAACATATTAAACAGCGATACGATCTATTTTAGTCGCAAAACAAGTAAAGTACACACTTATAGGTGTCAATCGATTGCAAATCGCTTATCTGATACTATACAACAGCTGTTATCAGTGATAAGATTACTGCTCTCTTTTGTTTTATTGACTTTGATGATTTGCTTAAACAAGTTAGCAGATAAATCATTGGTAAGTACCTACCTAGCTATTGGAAATATTAGGTTGTGGGCAGACCAGAAATCCAGATGGATTTAGATGCGAAACTGATTTAAAAAGGAGCTGCGATAACTTAACGAAAGTACACCATTTTCGTTGAGCTATCGCCGCTCCTTTGTATTCTGGTTCAATCTGGTCGTTTGTATTCCTTTATTGGTATCGCTAGCTGCCATCGTAGATCTCATTTATCGCTTTTCATCTGGCGAGATCGCGGCCAAGAGCCAGCTCTTGGCTACAAATAAAATCAGTAAGATATCGCTAATAAGAAGCAATAACAGAATACAATAACTAACAAGATTTCAGTTTTCCTACGCAAACCATACGATTCCATCCGAACTATTTTAAAGTAAGTAGATCTAGATACACAATAATTAGTGAGTTGGGTATATACAAATAGTTAAAAGAGGCTCTTCACTTACCCTAGAGTACTGCTTATTAAATATTGTTGTTATTTTCCACTTCTAAATATACGATAATTTTATCGTAATTAACAAGAGGTGTTAATTGGCTACTGGTGAACAATATCCGTGCTTGTGGACGGACACTTCTGACCAAGAGTACCAGCTGACGAATCGGTACCTAGCCACATGTACCGAAGTAAGTACCTACTTAGCAAAAAGCCGGCAAAGGCCTAAGTAGGTACTGTAGACCACAGAGCTATGGCCTGGGGTCTACGTAGCAAATATTATAAATTAAACTCGTATTTTATCTATATATCAGTATATTGGAGCACCATGGCTCGGAGAAACACAACATCTGACTCTACTAATATTTCCGAATTCAAATATTCTTATTCTTACCAGCCACTTCCAAAGTAGATATGAACAGCCAGATGCTGCGTAAGAAGGCTCTTACAGTACCTACTTAGGCCTTTGCCTTACAAACAACCGATGTATGAAATAAAACAAAGCAAATAAAGTGTATGAGTAGGTATCTAAGGATAAGAGCAGATGGGTTCCGTAACATTTGCTTTCCATACGGGAAAAAGGTTTTAGTTTATGTATGTACCTATATCGGTCTCGCTCTAAGTTCCATCATCATCATTTTAACTGAAAAACGTCCACTGTTGGTCACATGCTTTCGCCCCCAAGCGCCACATCGGCCGGTCCTGTGCTTCACTCTTCCAGACGACTCCCGTGTTCCTCACCACAGACAAATCTTGAGTATCACATCGTTAACTATCTTCACATAACAGAGGTGCCAAAGTTGTATGTTTTTTAAAAAAGTTTTATTATTTTTCCCTTTTTAGTGGTATCCCACACCTCACAACACCACTAAAAAGTCACAGGAAAGCAAAATGGTTGACATATTTTTTCCAGCTATTTTGATTTAAAATAGCTGGAAAATTCGATTTTGATGAAATTCTATGGGACCAATCGAAAAGTATATCCTTTCAAATCAAAAAAGTTTTTTCAAATCGGAGTTAATTTTAGAATCCATAAATGATGGAGTTATGGGTAAAAGTACAACCGAATTGAGAACCTCCTCCTTCTTTTGAAGACGGTTAAAAAGTAGGTATAATTAGGGAATTTCCTCGCTATCTCATGATCAGCTGACTAAGATTTGACTGTTGGTATGACGTTTTTATGATATTAATAAGGGACAAGCAATCAAGCAGTGATTGATCTACAACACCTGTACGCAGGGGGTCTATCAAATTAAAGATCAAACGAACTCATTAATCTTATATTTACGAACACAAATACACAATGACACATCGTTCACCATACAGCAGCGTGCTCTTACATAAATTTATCATAACAATAAAAATTGTACTATTGTTAGTAGATAACGTATCTACATATTATCACTCCAAATCTTTACGAAAGCGTAAAACAATTGACGATTATCTTGATAGTCCATAACCTAATGTAACAAAGGAGTGCTGAGTCTCCGAGCAGACATTTTCCTCTTATAAGTAAGGACAGGACAGGACTGGAACACCATCCGCTCTTCAATCTCCTGAGGAGCCAATGGCCTACCTCTGAACTCATCCTCGATTTGCTGCAGGGTCTTCCCTTTCGTCTCCGGCAGAAGAACTGAGATCACCAGTAAACAATATGTGAGAAGAGTCGCGTAGATACAATACGTACCGTAAATGCCCACGCTTTCAACTAACCCTAGGAAAGTTTTAAGAACTATGAAGAAGGAAGCTGACATTGTTGCTAAACTAATGCTTCCTCCGATGCTTCTATATTCTAGAGGGAATACCTCTCCACCAATCACGTTTGGTAACGGCAGCATCCCGGTAGCTACAGTGAAGAACTGTAGATTTATCAGTATAGCTGGGATCCAGACTGCATCATAGGTCAGCAAGCCCTCCTTCTTCAGATAAGTGTACGAGGCTATAGCGAGCTGACTGATGACGCACAGTCCTCCAGTTAGGAACATCATGGTTCTTCTCTTGATCTTGTTAATAAGAAATACTGCTACTGTATTGGAGATAAACCTCTGCGTGTCTAGGAAGATCATCCAGAAATGTGGGTTCACATTAGGACCCATAATTAAAGTTATGATGGTAGTTGAGTAAGCCGCCATTGTGGTACCTCCAGCGAATTGCACCATGACATACGCATGGATCATAATAATGATAGGCTTGTAGAACTCTGGCTTCTGTACCGTCGCCATGGCAGTCTTTACGCGGTTGGGTTGCTTTCCAAGCTTCTGTTCTATTTTTGCCTTTTCAAAGACCTGTCGTGCGTGTATCATTTCTTCAAGTTCATTGTCTTCTCCTTCTCCTCTCAGCCAGTGGAAGACTTCACGGCATTCCTTGTACTTTCCTCTGGCAACGAGCCAACTGGGTGACTCAGGCGAGTATAGCGTCATGACGAGGCTGAAGAATGAGAAGAAAACGCAGATCAATGCGGTCTTCTGCCAACTGAGGATTGATCCCAGCACGTGGACGAAGAGAATACCGAAGGCTTGTGTCAGGGAGACGGTGGTGAGGAAGGCTCCTCGGTTCTTGGGACTGGCGTACTCCCCGATGAGGATTGAGCGCAGAGGAGAGAGCATGCCAATAGAGAGACCTTGGAGTATTCTCCCGACAAGTAGGGGCTGAAAAAAAAACATGTTTTTAAGGTTTTCGAAAGCATTAAACTTTTAGATTTAGACTTTAATATGCAGACAGTTCCTTAAAAGTGTTTACTTAAATCCAAGTGATAGCGTATAAATTTGTTTTCGATGTGTAAATTTATTCATCACTGTGCATCAAATTATTATTTCGTACTTATGGTGTATGATAAAGAAATGTTCATTAATTAATGGTATTTCTACTTACTTCATAGCTAGTCGCCATCATCGTGGTGAACCAACCGATGAGCACTGGCATGGTGACGGCTAGATGAGCAATTCTCCTGCCAAACCGCTCCATGATCGGTGGGGTGATGAAGCTTCCCAGTAACTGGGTCACTCCTAATACTGATGCTGTAAAAGAAATTGTCGATTATAATGGGCTTGAAGTCTTGAAGCGATTGTGGAGTGGAAGGTGTCAATAGGCTCAAGACAAAGTGCCATTCTATTAGAGAATGCAATAGGGAACATGCATGCATTTTTTTATTTGCAAGGTAAATGAAATACTTATTATCTCTATTAAACAGTTTTGAAATAATTTTTAAAATACCTTCATCAGCGGTGAAGTTATAAAGCTTCAAAGTTTACAAAAAAAAAAGCTTTTAAAAAGATAAGTCCGATACGAACATAGACGTCAAAGTCCATAATGCCCAAATAGCTGCAGTGCACTGTTAGTATTATATTTTTGTAAATTTTGAGATAAACTGTGTACCTACCTAGATAACAAATATTTTTTTCATGCATATAATTCCCTATTGTCGAAATGACAAAATATAAGAGATTCATCACGTGATATTTCGACTGCGTTTGTCAATCACATACATTTTTGATGTTTTGACAATCGCCTTCGCCACGCTACCGCTGACAGCGTTATTTATGGAGAAACTTTGAATCAAAGCCAACCCTTACACTATTTTCAATTCAATGCAATTCATTTATTGGTGTGATTGGTATTTTATTTAAGGGGAGGCTTACAATATACTATAATTTAGAAGTAAAGGTGCAATAGTGTTTTAATATTGTAGCCCACTGTATTATCCACATATTAACAGCAAAGATCACCGCCAGTAAATGCCGCTGGATAAACAAACATAATTATAACAAATCAAATTATTATTATACATAATAATAATTTGATTTGTTATAATTATGTTTGTTTATCCAGCGGCAAGCAAAAAAAAGAAAAAATTAATACAATTTACAAATGCATTAAATTATATTATAATTAAATTTACTTTAAATTAAATTATTCATTAAATTAAAAAAATATGGAAAATAGAGTATGGAAATACTATGTAAATTAAAAAAAAACGATTTACAATAAGGGTTGCTCAAGGTAACGAAACAGAAGTCTCCTTTGGAAAAGGCGTACCTACCTACTTCTGTAGCAGTGGGGAGTTCTTTTTTTCGAGTCGATGGTGACCCGGGTAGACTACCCAGGGCTGTTGTGGGTTCGTTGAGTGGATGTCAGGAATCAGATTATTGGTTATTTTTAAGCGTTAGGTACTTGCGCCAATTCATCCCCTCTTTAAATAATAATTCTTGAGTGAAGAGTAGGAGATCATAGAGATCATAAAGTTCTTACAATAAGGTAGTCCTACATTGGGAAGTCAATGAAGAGTAGACGTGTTACCTAGCCATGAGGCCGCAGTCGTGCTCATGGGTATCTCGGAGTCGGGCACCAGCAGCTGGGGCAGCAGGATGGCGGGGTAGCCGATCACGCAGCCGTGCCCGATGATGTTGCTGCCCACTGCCGCCGTCACGAAACACTGAGGAGGGAGCTCTGTTAGATCAGGGTGTTCTGCTTTGTTTGAGGAGTTCGTGCTCCTTACTGTCAACCATTGTTGCGTGAATAACTATACCGAACTTTGTTAGTAGACAATTTGGTTTGAGAGAACAGCTTTATCATGGGTGTAAAAACAGTTGTACAATTTGCCTGGTTTTTCTTCTTGTCTAGTATCCCACGACGGACGATATATTACGTGAGAGTAGAATGTAGGTACCGGTTACTGTCAGCCTGCGTTATCCCACTCTTACCGTGACTTCCAGCTTTATCGATCTAGGTTAAATATCACGTGGCATCTTTCATCCTTTGCAAAAATATTAGCCTGTCAGCAAGGAAGTCTGGCTGGTATAATTCGAGTTTTAATTTTATTTTTTTACCTGCTTACTAGAAAGATTCAAATCTGCATAATTTGTTCTTGTTTTGTTTTGTTTAGGTAGTTGCTGTTTTTTTGTTTATTTTAGTTTAAATGTATTTTTTCTTTGAATGCTGCCATTATATTTTGGGGGAATACAGTTAAATAAGTTTGGATTTTCGTTCTATTTCACTTCCGTAGATTAATTAAAATATTTTAAAAAATATTTGTGTAGGTAAGTACTCACTTGTCTCCAAAACGGTGAAATTCTTCCCTTCCCCATCTTCAAAGATCACTTTCAGCACAGTCTCATTAAAATTAACACATTTAAAAACACTTAAATTCACTTAAAAATACATCCGCTAATTTACGTTTAAAATTAGTATCACAATAAAAAAATATCAGCACATTTTTTATGAGGATTTGCTTAAAAAACAGCAATTAGCACGAAAGCCCTGCTTTATCCGATTACGAGTTCCATGTTTACGACAATGACAATAAAATGTGAAATAAAGTGTGTTTATCATTTTAACTGCACTCTTAGGATTATATGGAAATATCGATATCTAAGGGCAGATCCACACTGGCACACTCACACCGTACCACTGACGACAGTTTTTGACGTCCATTTTACACATATATTTTTTTTAATTATGATAAATAGGTTTTAAGATCGATGGAGCGTGTCACCGAATTGAGATATTAAAAGTAATTATGATAGCGAGTCTTAAGTCGTTAATTGAGTGTTGCTGGCTTGTCAATACAGCTCTGATATTTGTACGCGTGCCAAGAGCTTCATTAATTAGTCGTTGCTATAGTTTCAATTAGTGTAAGTACAGATTCTTTAAAAGTTTTTTAGGGTAACGTACCAAAGTGTTAAAAATATAAAATACGTATTTTAATGTTTATTATTTGTATATTCTTTCCGAAACAATTTTTTTTTTGTATTCCTACCACTGTGTAGTCTTTTTAACCCAAAGGTTGACTGGTAGAGAATGCCTTGTTGCATTAACTCCGCCCATGTACCACTATTGTACATAAAGTCTGTTTAAATAAATGAAAAATGTCGCTGTTTGTCTGTGTGTGTCACAGCTGCCTATTTCTAACTAACGAATGCTATCAATTTGTCTAGTAACGTAGTAGAACGAGCTGGTCGGGCCCAGGCTGAGTGCAAATTAGCTTTTCTTTTATGGTAGAATAAAAACCATAGTTACAACGTTTATTTCGCTGTTTACTTTGCTGGTAATCTAATTTATTTGTACGGTGTATCTTTATGGTGGTTATGAAAATTCCGCCACTAAAAAAGTATGTTAATAGTCCATTGTGGCGGTAATAAGATCAGGGGCCCTACCATGACGTGTTAAAGCGTGAGTAGTTCGAGTGAGAAGGAGGGATGGAGCTATACACCCCATATAGCTCCATCCCTCCTTCTCGCTCGAACTACTCACGCGAAACACTTCATGGTAGGGCCGCAGCACTTTAAATAAAGGCGCTTTGAAATAAAATATAGAGGCAAAACAATTTTTAGAAAGAAAGAAATGAAAGGAAAGAATTCACTTGCATCAGGCCAAGTAAAACATTTACAATTTACATACATTTAGGTGAAATAATTCAGTATTCTCTGTAGGTACATTGCTACAGCTACACTGCGTTACCCAACCCGCCTGTCAAGCGTGGCGATTATGGCAAACCCCATTTAGAGGAGGCCTATGTCCAAGAAATTACGTCTCCCGGCTGATATGATGATGAGGGGAAATAATTGTCACATTCGCGAAAAATGGCCATTACACAGCGTTATGCTAGGATTGGTACTCGTTTGTGAGATAGAATATTTTTCACAATAGGGCTACAATTTCTTTGAAATCTTCCCAAAAATAACCCCAATTTTCACCTATTTTTTTCAAATGATTTCCTTAGACCGCAACCCCGCCGTTGTCCCCCCAGCCTTATCTGAGCACGCGATATCTCAAACAACAGCGGCAGTGGAACTAAGCGATACTATAGACATTATCCGACAGATATCGTCACAATGATGCCTTGTGGTCCACGCGGCGCCCGGGTGCTGCTCTGTGGTGACGTCCGAGACATGATTAGCACAATTTTGGAGACTGTTTGACGCATTGCATAGAGTAAGTCAGGCTTCATGTTAATCTTCACGGATAACACCTAAAAGATGGTCGCCGAAAACTAAATTAGGGCAGTTCTTTATGGATATGGGAAATCATCAAATTACTCCTTCCGCTCTGGGTGGAGCGGAAGGGAGTTTCAGTCTCTTACTGACTAAAATCCATCCGTGCTCCTCCTAGTGCCCTTCGCGTTCCAGGGCCGCGGTGAATCTTTCGAACAAAATCCGCAACAAATTAGGGCATGCAAAATGAGGTAGGTCAGGTAAGAACTTGTGACCATACGGTTGTGATATTTTATGAAGTAGGGTTTCATTTTGTTTTCTGTTTCATTAGATTAATAAAATCATCTTGGAAAACGAAATTTGAGAGGGTATTCGAAACAAGTGTGGCGTTTTTATTTCAGTTGTAGCACCTATGCAACTGAAATGATCTTTCGAGCTGATTGCACCTTAAACCTAGAGACTAGTGCAAAAAATCACCAACTTTTCTCTACTGGCTTGCCCAAAGGATCAGTAGTTACATAATTTTCAGGATATAGACAGGTTATAGAAACTTAACTTTAACTCATGCTTTTTCTGTGTCACTGCATAGCACTGCACTGCTACGTGCGATCCTTGCATATTCCTTTTGCTTCGCCTAACTCCAGTTAATCTCAACATTTATAGTCAGTAGCCATTAACCACGGAGTTCATTGCTATACGCTTCGGGTCGGGGCTGACTGAACACCTTGTACATTCAAAAATAGGAAGGTACTGTAATGTGTGTGGTTTAATTGAATTAAATACTTAAATCCAAGTTTGAGTATAATAAGTTGTAAATACGGAGTTTAGTGTTATCTAGAATTGTAAAAGTGTAATTTATTTGCACTTTTATGACGGAGGATTTAATGAAATCTTTATTGCACTCCATTATAGGTATCTATGTAGTTCATGGGTAGAGTTTTAAATAATTTAGGCATTTTAAGTTTATATTTTCGCGTGATCAAGTCTCGTGATCATTGTTTGCTTCTTTTTTTGGTATTAAATGAAGAGGCTTCCAGTCAAACCAGTTCCAGTGAGAAATTATGAAGTTCATATTATTGTCATCAAATATCGTGATGGGCTCGTTTCTCGTGCAGCCCAAAGAAAAGGTGGATAGATTGTGTGAGGAGTTTTATGAAAGAAAAGGAATTCAGTGATCGCGTGACGGTTGACAAGAATGGAAGAAGAAAACGTGTTGCATCAGTTACAAGTACCATGGGATAAGGGTAGGAAGATAATTGTGACGTGCCTATTGCCTACCTTCTAAGCTTTTCTTAGACATCACTGACATCAGTGAAGAAAAATATCGTGAGGAACCCTGGACATGATTTCAATGAGTCTGAAATTCTCATCCCGCCTTGAGCAAGCGTGGTCGTATGCTCGTGTGTTCTCCATATGAGAAGACGTCTTTCCCCAGCATTGGGGCAGTAACTGGCTGGTATTATTATCATTGATTCATTCAGACAAACAAAACACATTGTTGTTCTTTCTGAGAGCTAAGGATTATGTAGGACAATCACACTGCTTATCAGCCGCCAAAATGTGTTTTATCAATAGTTTAATAGATCATCGTAAACAATGAATGACTGATAGGAATTGTTCTTATGGACAACATAATCAAACGATACTATCAATCATGATGGTCACAAGCGAAGGCCTGGGGTTGTGGGTTCGATTTCCAAGTCGGGCAAAAACTGGTATTGGGTTTTTCCATTAGAAAAGTCCCACTAGCAATCCGGAGTTTGGTAGTTGGTGGACTGACACCCTCGTGCCTCGGAAAGTACGTAAAAGCTGTTGGTCCTGCGTCTGATATCTTCCAGCACGTCGATTCTGTAAAATTCAAACAACAACTCGCATTTCAAGTCGTTATTCACTCTCACTTCGCATAAGGTTCAAAATGACCTTGATTTTGCATTCTGTAAGCATCACCTAGGCACTTGCGAAGTGAAGTGAGCTCCAAAGCGACCAACACTGTACTAGTGACTACCACACTCAACAAAATCTAAGTCGGGATTTATCGGTTTTTCATTTTACCAGTTTTTGACACAGATTTTTAGCTATTACGATGTTTAACCACTCGGGCCCAACATGTGAAAATTCCCTAATATAAAGTAAATCTTATGTATATGTAAATAAACATTAAATTCGCGATTAATTCGCGATTAATTCGCGACACACCGGTGTGTTGCCGGGGCCGGACAGGTTAAATTAAAATTTCTTATTTTAAGGAATTTAAGGCAGCTAATAAGTAAAAAAAAAACAGAAAACTCTAAATTCGTGCCGTGAATATAATCTATACTTACCTTACGAAAAGAAATGACTGACAGATAATATCATAAGTAATCTGTGGACAATATTTTCATTTATTGCCGTTGACGTTTAAAAGTTCGTTGCATTCACAGAGTACTTTTGGTTGCATTGTTTTGTTTACGTTCTGTTTGTTTTTTGATCGATCAGTGCCGGTAATAATAGTGAAATAATCATGAAGTAAGTTTATATTTCTGGTTGTGAATTTCAAAAATAATATTAATTAAAGAAGTGTTTATTTTGTTTTCTAATCCATCAATAATGTTTCAGTCCAAATGAGACACGTTCTTTTCATCCATCGTCGGCTTAAGTAGGTAGGCACTTATTCACTTTATAACTTTAAAAACTTTATTTAAACACTATTTAACTATGATTTATTCTATTTTCACTCATAAAATAGATGCTTTTAATTTGACACTTTGAATCGCGTTCGAGTGCAAAGTGAACGTCGAAGTGACAGGGGAATTACCTACCTTATAGAATGCCACTTTTTACGTCATCTCATACTTTATCTGTCAAAATCTCGAGGTAAATTTAGTTCAACTCGCAAACACGCTCGCAATAGTAGCGCTAGTGTAGATTCGAATTATCAACCGAGTTTTAGAATGCCAATCAAGAAACTCACAGCGGATTCAGATTCGAAGTTTAGAATGAAGTCTTACAGAATCACACTGCAGGTCGTGGCGGACTGCCGATCGGACTATGAGAGTAAAGGAAAACAGAGTGCACCTGCGTTTGCGCACACACTTGCGTTCAAAAAAAAAAAAAAACAAAATTCATTTATTTTGTGAACACAGGGTACAATGATCTTATATCTCCTGCGTACTTGGCTAATCATCCTGGAAGATGACCGGTGGAAGAGTCGTGCCGTAATGGGAAGGACCCAAGGGAAAAAGAAAAAGAGAAATACCATCAAGAAAATGGCTCGACGATAAGAAAGATATAGCGGGAGATACATTATGGCAAATAAAAGCGAGAGATAGAAAACAATGGATAGATAAAAAAAAATGGTTAAGATGCCTTTACCCAGCAGAGGGGTTCTGCATTTAAATTAAACCAAATAAAAAATGTAGTCATAAAATTGAAAATCCAATTAATCAAAACTTTTAAAGAATTTTAAGAGAAAGAAGAATTGAACAAAAAAATGATTTAAATTAAATCGAATAGTAGGTACCTACTTATTGTATAAACTACGTTGCATGATAATCAAAATAATAATTGTTAATTTTGTTAATAATTGTTAAACTGTGTGGTAAAATGAGAAGTTATAAGTATTATAAGGCCTATTTGTTTATTTATTTTATAATTATTTACTGGGCTATACTTTCTATTGAATTAGCCACCGTGACCCTAATTTGGTACTTACCTATATTTAATACTTTTTACTTGTTCGAAGGAATTCCAGAAAAAAATAGAATTTTTTATATCAAAAATGAACACATTTATTTTGTAACATATTATTTCAATAAATTGGACTAGTAGATAGTTTTCATTGTTAACTAAAAACTTTACTCCTAATTCACTCACTCTTATTACTTATGTTGTTGCTTTTCCATTCTCTCCATTAGCCTTGAGTGACTGCCTCTCTTCCTCAACGGCAACCACTCCTTTATACTCATCCTCAATCTCCTGCAGTGTCCTGCCTCTGGTCTCAGGCATCAAAAACCATATCACAACCAAGCAGTAAGTCAGCAACCCTGCATACACTAAATAAGTTCCAGTGATCCCCACACTTTCCACCAAACCAGGGAAGGTTTTGAGGACCAGAAACATGGTACCAGCTACAGACGCCAAGCTTATACTTCCCGCTATACTTCGGTACTCCAAGGGAAACACTTCCCCAGCTATGACGCTTGGTAGAGGCACCATACCCACAGAAACTGAGAAGATATGTACGTTGAGCAGTATCCCTGGGATCCATATGGATTCAGGACTCATAAGGCCCTGGTTTTTCGAGTATACATAAGCTCCCAACAAGCAAAATAATCCTGGAATGCGATTTTATAGTGCTACATGGATTTATAAAGCTCCTATGATGGTTTTGGTGGTTGCTACTGCGCTTTTAACAGCATGATTGCATGCTGTTTTTACTCAAGTACGATTTTTCCTATAATATGTACTTATATCGGTATATGGGCTCATGTTTCATAGCAAATATAGGATCAAGAGTTCTATAAAAGCATGAAACAGGGCTAATTGCACTCAGGAGTAACTTCTCTTGTAACTCGGGCTTATATACGCCTATAAGATAACATCTGCGGACCGTTTAAATCTTAATACTCCTTTAGAGGCATGTATCAAGAATATATGCACTGAGGAGGAATCACTCTTGTTATTTTCACTTATAGCCTCATATAAGCTAATACTTTATGACCAATATAAGTAAATTAAAGTTAAGTTACTGAAAATCATTTATGATTTTGTTGTACATAAGCTTCAAAGTAAGTGTTAAATGAATTTCAAATCCATGTTTTAAAAATAATCAACCACCACCAAAATTATAACAGCACTCGTTTGAATAAAATTTTCTCTAGCTGTATAGATTTATCGTATGCGGATTTAAACCTAGACGTACTTATATAGGCATCTCACAGTAGTGTTATTGTCCAAGTAATCTCAAACAATCTTGGCGAAAACTCTTAAGAAACCACTTTTTCTTGTAACGACCAATACAGGCGAAAACACGCTTTATATAGTTTTGCAAATTCTGTTGTAGGATTTTACATCAGACATTTTGATTACAACTGTTTTTGTCTACAAATATTGAAAATGGATTTAAATAAGTGGAAGCGGTTTAAAAAAAGTGGATCTTATAAAAGAAAAGTGAAAAAAACTTACAAAGAAATGTTAACCACAGTGAACACCGATTTTTCAAATTTAACTGGTGAAAACCGTATCGCAAATTCTAGCGAGGGTTCCGGACAAGATGTTTGTACTGCTTTAGATGGAAGAGGTTCAGACTGCGAAAGTACCAGATCTTTGAGCGATACTGAAAGCGATAATAAAGAAGAACTTTCGGAATATAACAAAAATTTAGAACTGCGTTATTCTATTAAAAACTGGGCTTTAGACTTTAATATTTCTCATGCTGCATTAAACTCTTTACTTGAAATTTTAAATACGAGAATAAACAATGTTTTGCCTAAAGATGCACGAACATTACTAGATACCAATAGAGACAACCTAGACATCAGTATTTCAGCCCCAGGGCACTATTGGCACAACGGTTTAATCAAATGTTTGAAAAAAATATATGATAATGTTCCTTGTTTACCAAATGAGATTTCTCTAAACATAAATGTTGATGGATTACCAGTTTTCAACAGTTCGAGATACCAATTTTGGCCTATATTATGTACCATCTCCGAAATACCAAATTTGGCACCGTTTGTTGTAGGTTAGTACCAAAAAGTAAATGTTATTCTACCTACGTAACGTACCTAAAGTTACCAGCTTCATGACAGAATAGCTTATGTTGATTTTAACCTATTTGAATTGTTGCTTGGTAAGTAAGTATACACTGTGTTTAATATAATTAACTTTAAGTTTTTAATGATAATCAAAAGTTAATTTTGCTTCCCAACAGGAATTTATGCTGGAAATGGAAAACCATCAGATCTAGATGCTTTTTTAGGACCTTTTGTAACAGAAATGAAGCAACTTGAAGAGGGATTATTAATAAATCCTGCTACTGATTTAAACGAAGATAAAATAGTGCACGTAAAACACAGAGCTTTCATTTGTGATTCGCCAGCTAGGGCAATGGTAAAAGGTAGAAGATTTGTTTTTGAGTCCATAGGTACTTACTAATTAAGTGCTTTGCCGCCCGTACGAATAGTGAGACTTAAAAGATTTTGTCTACATAATAAACAATAATTACTTTCCTCGTATACCTAACTTAATCCACCTTATTAGTTAAAAAGTTAGGTTTCATCGTACCCAGGGTCTAGAAGACTAGAGGAGAGATCTAGACTATCACAATTACATTCATTTTTAATTGGCCTTCTCTCACTAACTATCAACTATCTGTATCCTAGCTGTAAGTTTTCTTAAGAATAAAAATAAAATAAATAAATTCTACGAATTTGCATTAACTGATTGACTACGTTAGTTTGGCATTTGTTTGCCACGTAGACAAAGTTATGGAAAACCGCTAATTTATACCTAACAGACACTTTTGTACCTATTACAGGTGTTGCGAATTTTAATAGCAAACATGGTTGTCTAAAATGCACAATCGTCGGTGAATATTCGCATAAATCGAATACAGTAACATTTATTGGATCTCAAAATCTTAAAAGGAACAATGACGACTTTCGTTCGAAGAAGTATGGAGATCATCACAAAAAAGATTCACCGTTACTAAAGTTAAACATCGATATGATTGAAGATTTTCCTGTATCGGATTCACTACATTTAATAGATCTTGGCTTAATGAAAAGGCTTTTAATGGGTTGGAGGGACGGAAATTTTGGAACTTATATAACGAAATGGAATGCTCAAAACATAGGGAAGGTTAATAACTTTTTGAAAGATTGTAAAATGCCTAAAGAGGTACACAGATCAGTAAGATCGCTTGATGTACTTGCTCATTGGAAAGGGTCTGAGTATCGTTGTTTTTTTTACTATCTCAGTTTTATAATACTTAAAGAAGCCTTAAGAACTGAACCTTATATCCATTTTATGCACTTATATTGTGCTATCACTATTTGCTCCAATAAGAGTTATTTCCATTTGCTTCGTGTTGCTGAAGGAATGTTAACAAGTTTTGTTGAACAGTTTAAAACTATTTATGGGAAAGACTATGTTACTAGTAATATACACAATCTCTTACATTTGGTTGAAGAGGTAAGAAAATTTGGGATTCTTCAAAATTTCAATGCATATTGTTTCGAGAATAAACTCTACTCCATAAAAAAAATGGTTAGGCAAGGAAACAGAGCACTAGAACAAGTTGCTAGAAGAATAAATGAAATGTCTTCAGTAGATATAGATAAACTTAAAGAAAACAAAAAATATCCAGTAATAACGAAAGGAAAGTGTGGAAAATCTGGTTTGGTTTTAGAATTAGGGACGTTTATATTATCTGCCAAAAAACAAGATAAATGGTTTCTAACTAAAACAAATCATGTGGTGGAGTTTATATCGGTTAATTTAAAAAATAGGGAGAATCAAGAGCCAGAAATAGAAATACATGGTTATCACATCGAAAGCACCCAAAATGCCTTTGAGGAACCTATAAGTTCTTCATTTTTGAACATTTGCAAATGCGATTACAGGGAACTTAACAAGATCAAAAATGTGTATAAAGTTGCAGACATTAAGTGTAAGCTTGTCAGTGTATTGTTCAATACAAATTTATATTTATTGCCTTTACTACATACTTTATAGTTAAAGGTTTTAATCAATAAAACTAAGTTATTGAAATGTTACATTTGTTTTTTATTAATTATTCAGTCAATAAAACAGTTCGGTAAAATAATTTGTACTTTTGCTTCCATAAACATGAACTTTTATCAGTCTTATTTAATGAGGTAACTTATAATCTTACACTAGAATTAATGTGACAGATTGGCAAATACCATTGAACTCTTAATTAAAATCAGTCAATAACCAGTCTCTAAAATTGTAATTTTTTAAATTTACTTCACTGTCATTAGAACAAAAATATATTAAGGCACGTTTCTACAGAAGCAGAACTGAACGGAGTGGAGTGGCTGATATCTCTCAAATGTATGGAAATGTTGTTCCTCTCCTATTAAGGCTGTGTTTTCTATGAGGCGGAGTGGAGATTTCGATTAATATGATTGGTCGATTCGTGTACCGCTAAGCTCCACTCCGTCTCAGTGGAAACGCAGCCTTAGGGACAAACTATATCTGTCAGAACGGAAAAGCATTTTTCGTCGCTCTATCCTGATCTGTCGTTCAGGCGTAAGCATTCCAAATGCTTATGCATGCGCACAGTATTCTCGCTTTAGCTAATAACTAAATAGGTTCTGAACGACAGAAAAGGACAGGGTTAGAAAAAAATGCTGACAGATGTAGCTTGTTCTTTACTCTGTATCCACTAAACATTAAAAAAAATAGATAATAACATTTAACAAAACAAAAACAATCAAATTAAAGACGACGTGACAATAACACAGTCATTACGACTAATAATCATTTTAAAAATATTTCAGGCTTTTTGCCCGTGCTCAAAGAAACTATAAAGAAGTAATCGTATAGGTCCAAAAGTTAAAAACAAAAAAAAAACTAGCCAACTGCGAGTCGAACTCGCGCACCAATGGTTCCGATTCCCGAATAGAGTGTCCAACATTTGTCCAAATCTCAAAACAAAGTGCCTAATTATTTTGTGATATAACAAAAAATTTACGGTTTTCAGATTTATTCCTATATTTGTTCAATAAGACCTTGCTTCATGCCAAATTGCGCCAAAACGGCTATATCTTTGAATTGCTTTGACTTAGAAGCTTGATTTTTATACTACTTCAAGAAGTAGTAGACCTGACTGTTGGGAAGCAAACTGTTGGGTTTGCTTCCCAACAGTCAGGTCTACTACTTCTTGAGTGGGGGACACGACCGGTCCGCCGCACCGTCCAGACGCTGGCTTAGACACTCACTTCCACGGACACCGCCGCGACGGACGACACCTTTCCAGCCAGCGTCTGGACGGTGCGGCGGACCGGTCGTGTCCCCCGCGCACGTCTCTGCTCCCCGCTGCCTAGACGTGTGTGCCGGCCACTCGCGCGTGCAAGCCGCATCGTCGGTGTTGGGTTTTCTTCCCAACATGACTATTTGGTATTCATTTCATCTTAATACCTTCACACGTACCCCAGAATAAGGACATTGACAGACAGACAGACGAACAACAAAGTGATCATATAAGGGTTCCGTTTTTCTGATTGAGGTACGAAACCCTAAAAACTAATGAAAAGGATCTAAATACTAGAAAGATGCGATAAGATTACGACATTTTTTCAAGAAATTAAATTAATTAATTATTCGGCTGCACAGAATCAGCAGCAGAATCAGATGACTGCGCAGCAGCAGAATCAAATATATACCTCCATATCCACATCTCGTCGTTGATTTTGTTCTGGTGAGGGACCAGGTGCTGGAAGTGCATAATCTGGTGGAACTGGCTGTTCTGCAATTATGGCGGGTACAGAAGATGTTGTAGTTGTCTCTATCTTGCTTTTTTTACCCTTAACCCTTTGTCTTGAAGCAGATGCCCTCTTATTGCTCTCACAGCGCTGTCGAGCATTTTTCAATATAATTTTAAAAAATTTTTCGCAATCTGCTTTTGTGAATGTTTTGTCTGATTCGTAAACAATATCAAAGAAAAATTGAATGGTTTTTTGGAAAGCTTTGAAACAAATTTTTTCCGTATCACTATCTTTCTTTGATGATCCTGTCCATGAACAACCTTTCAAAAACTCTCTGTCAAATAAATGATCAATTAAGTAGTATGCATTTGAAGTGCCTTTTCCAGAACCTTTGTTACCTAAGACATATAATTTTTTCCGGTATTCCTCTTTTAATATTGCATCTGAAAGGTTTTTTTCAAAATTATTTAGATCATTTAAATTTCTTATTATTTCTATGGCATCATCCTGATGTAGAACCTGGGATTTAGAAGATAGTTTTATGTATTCCTCAAATTGGATCTGAAATTCTGAATGTTTTGCTTTGTAGTTCAAATAAAGCATTTTGGTTATTAAGAATTGTTTTAACATCCTGTTTAATAGCCTGCATATCCTCTTGTATTTGCTGTATTTGCATATCTTGATTCAAGATTTTTCGCAATCTGCTTTTGTGAATGTTTTGTCTGATTCGTAAACAATATCAAAGAAAAATTGAATGGTTTTTTGGAAAGCTTTGAAACAAATTTTTTCCGTATCACTATCTTTCTTTGATGATCCTGTCCATGAACAACCTTTCAAAAACTCTCTGTCAAATAAATGATCAATTAAGTAGTATGCATTTGAAGTGCCTTTTCCAGAACCTTTGTTACCTAAGACATATAATTTTTTCCGGTATTCCTCTTTTAATATTGCATCTGAAAGGTTTTTTTCAAAATTATTTAGATCATTTAAATTTCTTATTATTTCTATGGCATCATCCTGATGTAGAACCTGGGATTTAGAAGATAGTTTTATGTATTCCTCAAATTGGATCTGAAATTCTGAATGTTTTAATAGTAATTTGCTTTGTAGTTCAAATAAAGCATTTTGGTTATTAAGAATTGTTTTAACATCCTGTTTAATAGCCTGCATATCCTCTTGTATTTGCTGTATTTGCATATCTTGATTCAAGATTAGAATGCTTTGATCATCTATGTTTTCAGTGCCTAGATTGATTTCTTGTGTGAACGATTTTGGTTCCTGACTTTGAACTATATTAACGGCTGGGACATAATTATAACTTTCAACTGGTGTTATGGTTACTTGTTGAGGTATATCAGCAGTACTGGCTTCTTGGCCATAATTCTGAAATATAAAGTTCTATATTATGAAATTTTATCAAATTCGAATTAATAACTTAAAGTAAAAGACACGTGGACAGAATTCCTTTTGCGTTTAAAGTTTGAATGAAGATAAAAATAACAATTGGTCTGTAAACTGCTGTTAAATCTAAATAATCTCTAAATAATTTATTACAGTAAACTTACCTCTACCAACTCCTGCGCCATCATATTAAAAGTTTTAGTTATTGATCCACTTTCGATAGCTTGAGATGGCTTTTTTGTTTGAAAGCGATGCTCATCAGTCTCGGTATCGGACCTATCACTCATAGCGTCTATTTCATTTTCTGCGTCTTTAAAAGTTCTTAAATTTGTCCTTTTCAGTATACAATTAATAGTTGCCCAAGTTTTATCTGGATTACAGTTTTCTTGCCTTCTTAGTTTTTCTTGTTTAGTTTTTGGCCAGAACAAAGTACCGTTCTGTTCCCATTGATCTGGTACAGCCGTTAGCCTTAATCTACCTCTTTCCATTGTCTGAACTACTTTAAAAGGCATTGTGATTTTAAAAATCTGAAAGTGAATAAATAAATAAGAATTTTCGTACATTATACACAGTGCCATATAGTTACAAACTAAGTAAAGCTTATTCTAGGGATATTGTGGATTTCACGCACTATGGTCTAGAAAGGATTAAGTCTAGGAACCATAACCCCAATAGATAGATAGATAGGGGTATAGGGGTATATATATAACTGATATAATAATTACTACATAAATATATTTTTGTAAGCAAATACATTGTGAAGATAACTCCAGGCCCAGGACGGGAATCGAACCCACAACCTCTTGATTAGTAGTCCCAGGCTATAATCACTAGATCCGGTAGAGGCCTCTTAACTTAGCTAAGAACTATCTCAACAAACAAGGCTTTTGATTTAAAAAAAAAAATTGCACTCAAGTCGGTTCATCCGTTTGGGACTCTAAGGGGGCCAACGCTGAGTTAAGCGGGAGCCCACGCGAGTGCCCACGCGTGCACACGTCGCGTGGGCACAACACGACACACGCACATAGTGCGTGTGTCGTGTTGTGTGCGGTGGTCCCCGTTGCGGATACCGGATTATTACCTACGCTGGCTACGCAGTGTCGCTAGTTCAACTTTAACGTGGGGAATGTAGTCGTTTCGTTGGAGAACTTTAATGTGTTACTACGTAGAGGTAGCTAAATGGGCGCGGGATGAAGGGCAGTCCTCGATGAGTTGCGCGTGCACCCGGACGATGCACTTTTGTATGGGACCGCACGAGCGCTCGTATAAGGCAGCGTTCGGCCTTAACTGTATTACGCGGTCGCCCGTGCCCGTTTTGCTACGTAATAATACGTTAAAGTTTTCCATCGACACGACTAAATGCACAACGTTAAAGTTGAACTAGCGACACTGCGCAGGTAATAATCCGGTTTACGTGACGAAGACCATCGCACACTACACACGCGCGAATTCACGCGTCGGGCACCCGACGTGGGCGCACTCTTAACGCAGCGTCGGCCCACCCCTTACGACCGTCATGACTTCGATCTTAGTGGGGAGCGGCGCGGCGAGCGCGGCGGCATCGGCAATCGCGCGCGTTTTTGTTATAAGGGGCACGGCGTCTCGCGAGGCGTGTTTCAAACATTTTCATACTTTTGATCTTACCGCTTGCCGCCACGCGCTTAGCTGCCGCTCACAGCAACAAGGTCGTGAACAGGCCGTAAGACTTACCGACAGGCACGTCAAACTTATACCTATCAGTGGATCGTCTAGCTAATATCCGTCGTCGGATGTCAAAAATAAATAAAACCTAAATTGAAACTACCTTAAACTGAAATAAATACAACTTAAACACTCGCTACTAATTTTAAAATTCAGCATAAATGACAACGTTCCCTATTAATATAACAAAAATTATAAGTAGGTACACTAAATTTCAACAACACGAGACTACGTCCTCACTGTTACACTGATTTATTCATACTGTTCGTATTGAAGTTTGGCAACGTTGCGCGTCATCGGGTGAACCTGCGAGTCTGGTAAGAACTTTTTTGACCATCTCAAATCGACAACATTATAATACTCGCAGGTTTGCCCGAACGGTTTACCAACAACGTTACCGGATTTATCAGCATGGCTTGTAAGAAAATAGAAAAGGCTGTGCCCGTACCTATTTTGTTATTGTAGAAGATCCATAAACAGCTAGTTGTATAAGTAATATGGCCCAGACATTAAATTAGATTTACACACACATTCGTCTTTTGGGAAGTGATCATAAACTGCATAGGTAAAACAATTCTCACACCAAAACCAATCTTGATATAGCAATGATCTGATGTGTTCTTGATTCTGAGTAAAATGTAAATCTCTATTGTTAATAGAAACCACGCTGTGGCAACCGGGACATAACTCCGATAACAAGAAATGTGTAACACTCCAAGGCCATTTTAAGTTCTTTAAAGATCGGAACTCTTTTTTGGTTAAAAATCGATCGATATCCAGGAACATCGGCATAGTCTTGTTTAAATCGTTGGCAACCTGTTATATAATTCAGTCAAATAAAAACAATATTTAAAGTAATGTTTAACCTAGCAAGTAGAAAAAAAAAACCCTTAAAATATTCCTTTAACTTACTTATCTATAAATATCAATCGATTTTCATCTAGGCATTGCGGAACCTTAATCGGTAACAATGGCGAATCTTCTTCGGGTTTGAGATAACCCAATATAGAACCAATATACTTATATTGGTACTATGTCATACTTGGAAATGCTAAAAATACTTATATTAGTACTATGTTACACTTGGAAATGCTAATCAAGAAAATGGCAGCTGCCTTTATAATATTTATTTAATATTAATTAATACTAAACGGTAAATAAGCAAATTTCGAAAGGCGCTTTAAAATTTTTATTAAAACCATGATGGATTTCACAGAAAATTCACATTCCCCTACGAATAAGCTATAAGACTAATTTGAAAATAATAAGATTTTGTTATTCTATTATGGTTGACATGAATAAATTCTGATTTGTATAAATACTCACCCTCAAGATGTTAAAAATATTTTTTTACAGAGCACAACACTGCGCGATCCACTCACTGACTGTTCACAATATTATAGAAGCATTTCTAGGCGCGTATTAATCTAATTTTTTTACTATAACTTACTTATATTGAGACTTACAGGAGCAATTGTATTGACATAATTCAATTGCAGGAGCAATATAGGCGTTAGTGGCATTTTAGCGGGCTAATATAAATACGTTATAAGTAAAAGTAGATTTATAAAGTGGGCCCTTTTCACAACTTATATGCGGATATTAGTCTCATATAATCCTCTATAAATGATGGTTCTAGGATAGTTTAAAAACCACTTTTTGTTAGTTGGGCTACTATCGCCAAATGACTGGCAACGCATAGTCCTCCGGAGGCAAACACCATGGTTCTTCTCTTAAATCTATTTATAATATAAATTGCTAAAGTATTTACTAGAATTCTTTGGCTGTCAAGACCTAACATCCAGGCGTCAGCGTTAACATCAGGGTTCATGATTAGTTTGATGATGGTTGTGGCGTAAGCAGCAGTAGTGGCCCCTCCTGACAACTGCCCCATGGCATATGCGTGGACCATCAGGATTATTGGCTTGTAAAACTCCTTCTTCTGCACTGTAGACATTAAATTCAACTTCTTCTGCGTTCTCATGGTTTCAAACTTAACTCTTGCTTCGATCATGGCTTCTAATTCTGCTTCTTCATCGTCACCTCTTAACCAGTGGAATACTTCTTTACATTCATTGTACTTTCCCTTAGAGACTAACCAGCTTGGAGATTCTGGTGTGAAGAGTGTCATGACCAGACTGATGAAGGGAAGAAAGAGACAGACCAGAACAGTTCTGCGCCAGCTCAGGAGGGATCCCACGAGGTGGACGAAGAAGATGCCAGAGCCCTGGGTGAGGGATATGGTCGTGAGGAACGCTCCTCTGTTTTTGGGGCTGGTGTATTCGCCAATGAGGATGGAGCGAAGAGGCAGCATCATGCCAAATGATAGGCCACCTATAATTCTTCCGAGGAGGATTACCTGAAACGTGTTAAGAAGCTAATATAATGGCGTTTGTATTTTGATTCAAAAAATTAAAATGTTAAGGCCTTTTGTGGTTCGTTTCCCGGCAGGTATACTCGTAGATAGTTTTGATGGAAGGTTTTAAATTTATTTCAACTTCATAGCACATAGTGAATGCACAAGGGAAACTTGGTGTCAATCAAGAAAGAGGTGATGAGAGGATTTTTTTCGCAGGCCATCCTATAGATTGACGTCTGCTTTACCGAACTAACGGATCTGAATGGGTGTTGGCGTCGCTAATGGGAGGACAGCAAAGAAAGGACTGGATCGAACATTGATTATTTTGGGACGAATTTAAAAGAGGATTAGTCCGTAATTGTAAACATTACCATGATCACGTGTGTTTTCCTTCACCATAAAAGACTTCATTACATAATAAGGTCCTAACCTCAACACTATTAGCTAGCAGGGTAGTCAACCAGCCCACGAGAGCCGACACGCTGACTGTGTAGTGGGCCACCTTGCGGCCGTAGTGGCCCATGATCGGGGTGGCGACGAAACTGCCGATCAGCAGGGTTATACCGACCACTGATGCTGAAACATTTAAAATACATCTGTCAGTATTGAATCAATTATCGATACAAGAAGACGTCTTCTTGTTTTAGTGGAGCGGAAGGGAGTGTCAGACTCTTACTGACTAAAACCCATCCGTGTTCCTCCTCATGCCCTTTGCGTTCCAGGACCGCGGTGACTCTTTCGAACAAATTCCGTAACAAAGATATAGCATAGGAACCGAGCCCCAAGAACCGAGAGACTTAAGTGGCACTAGTGGCATTGGACAGGGTAAATTGCTCGCAGAACAGACAGTCGATGATTTAAAAAGGTTCTGGAGTGACGACCGGCTACCGGAAGACGAAGCGTAGGCGCGGGCACCTGGTCGCGAGGAACCGCTGAATGCCAGATAATAATAATATATATAATAATAAAGCCGTTTATTCCATAACCCTTAATTTTACATTTCAAATTTTGTTAGTATTTTATAGATGTAAGTAGGTACCTATTAGCTAGTGTTAGTTTAAGATAATTAAATAAAATAAATTAAATCTAATTAGTGCAGGATATGGACCCCATTTTGGGTATAGGCCTCCCCCAACTTTTTCCACCTTTCCCTATCCTTGCCCTGGTCAATCACATCTCTCCCCACCGCCTGTACTATGTCACCAGCCCATCGCTGCTTTGGTCTGTTGGCTTTCCTTTTGCCTGATGGTCCCTTCCATTTGGTGGTCTCTATTGTCCACCTTTTATCTGTGCAGCGTGCGATGTGACCAGCCCATTGCCACTTTATTGTATAGTGCATGTCTCAATGCATCCGTAATCTTTGTTTTCCGTCTTATTTCTTCGCTTCGTCTCCATTGCTTTTTGTGTATTCTCTATTTTTTGTTTGATATGAATGCCAGATGCACAGGCCTATGTCCAGCAACGGCCGTCTTTGCCTGAAATTATGATAATGATAGAAAACCTTACCAATCCAAGAGTCCGCCTCCTTACTGGTGTGTATATCGGAGTCAGGTTGGTGCAGCTGAGGCAGCAGGACTGCGGAGAACCCCACCACGGCGCCATGCCCGATCAAGTTGATGCCCACTGCTGACGTCACAAAGCACTGTAACAGGGGCAAGGTAATGCATTAATACAGAAAAACTCTGAGGTTCCACGCTACTCGTAGGGTCAGCAACAGCACTAGCATGAGGATGCTCTGATTAATTAGAGAATTCATTGATAATCAATAAAAAAAATATGATTTCTTTCTTTTCGATGCGACAGTATCAATCTAAGACGTCAATTTTATGTCTCTTGAGCCGTTTTTAATCTCTCACACGAAATCAGTCAATGTTGTTTGGCACCAGAAACTCGAAAGTAAAAATAGGTATTTTGATAGTTTTAAGGAATGATATGGATCCCATTGGCGATGAGCAATTTTATTCTTAGCAGCTCAAATAACTCAGAACATTGCCTGTACCGGAAATCCACCCGAAACCTCATTCATGCATTATGCCGGTTGTCACGTTATTTGCATAATCTATAAAATCTAACATAAGATAAGACCAACACTGCCAAAACGTGTGATTTGATAACAACCACTTATCCTTTGTTGTAAATTTTATGGTGAGATCGTTTCGGAAAAATTTCAGCCCCTGCAGTTGGGTTACGGTTCCAAAGGGGGCTGTGAGGCTGCTGTACACGCACTGTCGACCTACTTAAATTCTGGCAAAGGAGAGATCATCCTGAAGGTTGACATCAAAAACGCATTTAATTCTGTAAATAGGGACACCTTGCTGGCAGAAACTAAAAAAGAAATACCTCAAATTTTCAGTTTTCTTTGGCAATGCTATAGGCAACCATCTAAATTACTATATCGGAACAATCTTTTGGAATCTGCTGTTGGTTGTCAACAAGGTGATCCTCTCGGGCCAGTGATCTTTAGTTTAGCTATTCACCCAATTATTCGACAACTAAATTCTAAATTTAATGTTTGGTATCTTGATGACGGAACCCTTGGAGGCGATGTAAATTCGGTATTAAATGATCTTCAATTTTTAAAAAATCAACTTCACACCATAGGCCTTGATCTGAACTTATCCAAATGCGAATTATTTTTATCTGACAGTACTGACCAACAACTCACACTTTCAAAATTTAACGCAATAGCTCCTGAAATCAAAATTTTGGACAAAAGCTCTCTTCGCCTTCTTGGGTCGCCAATCTTTGAAAATTCCTTTCCCAATTTTGTCGAAGAAAAAGTTCAAAATTTCAATGACGTTTCGGAAAGATTGTTCCAAATTAACATGCATTCGGCCATAACCATAATTCGTTACTGCTGTTTCGGCCCTAAATTAACATATTTCCTTCGAGCTTCCCATCTATGGAAGCACCCTCATCTTTTGGAAAAAATGGACCAAATTATCAAGGATACACTTTCTTCAATTTTAAATGTGGCCATGGACGACCGAGCTTGGGCTCAAGCTACCCTTCCCATCCGTATGGGAGGCCTTGGCGTTCGCAAAATTACCAGTATTAGTTTACCGGCTTTTATATCCTCGGTTCATGGCACTGATAAATTAATCAGGAATATCCTAGCTTCCACACTGATTAATTTTGATGTGCCGTGCTTCACCGAGGCTATGAATGCCTGGAGACTCGCTTGCCCGAATGAAAATCCACCCGACTACCCATCATACCAGAGGCGGTGGGATGAACCGCTCTGCAGAGAAATTCAGAAGAACCTAATTGCCACTTCTGCTACTTCTGCGGAGCGTGCGCGCCTGCTGGCTGTGGGTGAGTGGGAGTCGGGCCTCTGGCTTCACGCACTACCGTCGTCGAACATAGGCACCTTGTTAGACGATACGACTTTCCGCCTCGCTGCTTCCCTTCGCTTAGGCGCATCGTGTTGTTCCCCTCATCGCTGCCACTGTGGCGAAGCTGTCAACAGTCTTGGGCACCACGGCCTATCATGCAGGCGAAGTGCTGGTCGCATAGCGCGGCACGCTAACATCAACGACATTATCCGACGTGCTCTTGTTGCCGTCGGCGTTCCAGCCGTACTAGAACCCAGTGGCCTGGCACGCGACGATGGCAAGCGACCGGACGGTATGTCTTTATTTCCATGGAAGATGGGTAGGCCTTTAGTGTGGGACGCTACTTGTGTCGATACTCTTGCGCCATCCCATCTTCCTAGCTCGTCGTGCTGTGCTGGCGCTGCCGCTGCGGCTGCTGAGAACCTCAAACGGCGGAAATACAATAACCTAGTTGGCAATTATATTTTCGAGCCGTTTGGGGTTGAAACTCTTGGACCGTGGGGTCCAAGTGCTCATGCGTTATTTAAAGAACTTTGTAAACGCTTAGTTGACACTTCGCGTGACCCAAGGGCTGGCTTTTACTTCGGACAGAGGATAAGCATTGCCATACAACGTGGCAATGCCGCCAGTCTTTTGGGCTCACTTCCAGTCGACAGCGATACGGATGAATTTTTTGACGCCATTTAGTTAGGAGTTTTCCTTTTGTATTTTATTTTAAGTGTACATAGTTAAATTAGTATTATATTGTAAATAAGTTACTTCCAAATAAAATTTATTGGTTGATGATAATAGTAATATTTAGTTGCATTTAAACAGCATGAAAGTAACCCCTAAAATTGTCAGAAAAGAATTGAAAGGCAAAGATCATAATGAGCCACCAGAAATCTTACTTACCTGTTTCAGAATTGGTGAAAATCTACTGTTCCCTCTCGCCATTTTCACACAAAACAATGTAAATGCACTAACAAGTCTCTCCTGCTATCTAGACACTAAATATTTGCAATTATCTGATCTACTTTTGGTATCAGACATGATAAAATTAAGAACTACATACAAAAACGAATGGAATCATAACACAGAAAGTGAAACTCGTTTTGTAATCATAATAAAGGAACGTCAACTCGTCTACACTTTGCCATTCTTTAACACTGATTTTTCTAACCACCTTGGAGCCAGCTAGCCGGTTGCACAGGAATTCCAGTATTTTGCATGGAGCGATTAACTGACCTCCACAACTCAGTAACTAGGTATAAGTAATAATAAACCATTACTAACCGACTTCAAAAAAAGTAGGATTTTCTCAATTCGTTTGTTTTTTTCATGTTTTTTTCAGGTTACAAAGACCCATAGATACCTAAACCTAAGTATACATACCTATATAACTTGCATTTGACATTGTTATGGCAAATCACCTCGCAACATAGGATCTCTGATCTTGGCAGACAATTTACCGATACACTAGTAACATTGTTGTTAGCGTGACACTAACGAGAAAACAAAACACGATCAATCGAACGTTTCAAATAAGTCACAAAGTCAATCTAAATTGAATATGTTTTGTATGCAGCACTGAACATTCACTCATTCACTGGTATTTTAATTACTGCATTAATTAAATACAACAGAACTTAAAATTCTGTTGACGAAATTTGCCACAAACTTCCGAACGAGACCGACTCGCGTTTGAACGAACTCAAGCAGG
The DNA here is from genome assembly GCA_947386135.1 of Melanchra persicariae. NCBI lineage: Eukaryota > Metazoa > Arthropoda > Insecta > Lepidoptera > Noctuidae > Melanchra > Melanchra persicariae. The sequence goes on from OX376669.1 coordinate 1,599,099, forward strand.
AATTGATAGTGTCAAGGATGTTTATTTTTAAAAAATCGTACGTAGAGCGCAAAATAAACCATTGATAATAATAAACTATGCAGTTTTCACCGTTGGTATAGGAAATCAATAACGTTTTTCTTTCGTAATACGATAAATATTTTCACTCCTGACAATTGAGACTGCATTTCAATACAAGCTACGTTCACAGTGAAGCCTGCTGTTTGCTTTGTGTAATTTTAGATCGCATGGTAACGTTATAGTAACGACTCAGAAATAATGGAATGACCTTTCCTGTTGTCAATAAAGGCAATCGAGTGGGGTTCTGCACCTAATTACGGAATGGCAGAACCTTTAATAGTAGTTTATGCAACGACCATATAAAAAGGGTTATTAAAACACGAGTGTGGGTTTATCACACGAGTGTTTTAATACCTAATTATATGCCGTTGCATACACTATTTTATCTTCGCTCAAACAGTTGAAATAAAATAAGTGGAAAAATAGTTTATTCCAATATGGCAGATATTCTCATTGCGTATTCGAATGACTACGCAGCGCGCTCATCCATAGACAAAGATAAAAGCTGGCTCATTGACTTAAGTCAATGAGCCCGCGCCAAAAATTAAAAAGAGAAAGTGTGCTATAAAATTTAAAAAGTTATTTTATGATGCAGTTGTTTAAAAATCGAAGAAAAATGTTGAACTGTAATGGGTTTTTTTTTAATTTTACCTGTCCACGAAAAAAAAGTACGTGTTTATGCATTCGTTTTTTAACTCATATTTGGAGCATTACGTTGTGAGTGTAGATAAAAGGATAATAAATACGAGTACATACCCATTTATTTTCTGCATGCTTGTTTGTTGATGAAGTAAGTCGGGCAGGTTTCTGTATTGAGACGACTGATACGATTGATTAACGTTTTAACTCCCAAGAGTTACCAGGGGTGGCTGAAAAGTCAAGCCTAAGGTGCTTGCTGGACTGTTAATCGCTCACACAAGACAGTCATTAGTTGAGCGACATTTAATTAGCATTTAGGGAAAGTTTTGTCTAATAAGGATCACTGCAGTCCTTTGTAAACATCATCATGTCTGAGGCATCGCTGCATTTCACGAAATTGGAACATCGTGTTAAAATAAAATTCCTTGCAACAAAGGGAAAAACAACAAGAGATTTTTGAAGAAATGTATTCGGTTTATTAAGAATCTGGACCATCGACAGCCACAGTTAAACGTTGGGCAAGGTTATTCCAGCAAGGTCGAGAGTACCCTTCAATGCCAAAGAGATAAACAAATACACCACATCAAATTCTTGATTCTGAAATTAGGGATATATTAAGTGGGTATTGCTGAGCTTACCTAATTAAAAAATCCTGACAAAAAAATTACCTAAGTACCAAGATCACGTTTGGTTTCCTCAAAGGATTAAGCAGGGATGTACCACATTTTACCTGTTTTGTTTTCCTTAATCCCATGTAGTAGGTAGTATCTCAAGGCAGCCAGGGCGGCCAAGAGGCGGGAGAGGAAGCGGCGGCAGAAGGCACGAAGCGTAGCGGCTGCGCTCCGCCCCCCGAAAACCGCGGCTGTAGTGCTCACACTGCAGCCGGATGCGGCGAAGAGGGCGTGACGTACGCGGACGTGCTCACCAAGGCGAAGGAGGCAGTGAACCTTGGTGAGCTAGGCATCGTAGGGGGCCTCCGACTCAGGGTCACCATGACCTCGGCCCGGATGCTGGAGATCCCCGGGGCAGCCAGCGGCCCAACCGCGGACGCTCTAGCCGAAAGGCTCAGGGCGTCCCTAAGCGCGGACGATGCCCGAGTGTCCAGGCCCACCAAGTGCATTGACATGCGCATCTTGGGCCTGGACGACTCCGTCACGGAGGCGGAGGTGGTGGCCGCCGTCGTTAGGACGGGGGGGTGCTCAGCAGAGAAGGTGAAGGCGGGCACCCTACGTCCTGACAACACGGGCATGCGAACCATTGTGGTGAGCTGCTCCGTGTATGCGGCCAAGACTATCTCGGAGGGCCGAAGGTTTTTGGTGGGTTGGGTTTCCGCGCAGGTCAAACTGCTAGAACCCCGACCTCTGAGGTGCTTCCGGTGCCAGGTGGGCCACGATGTGGGAGCTCAATGTACCTCGGAGGTGGACCGCACTGCGTAGTCTGTGCGGCAGCTGGCAAGCCGGCCGACCACTGGGCTGGGGGTAGGGCCTGTGCCCCACCCGCTAAAGCCGGAAAGAGTTATCGCGGCCCTGGGAAGAAAGGGACTAGGAGGACGAAGGGTGGGTTTTAGTCAGTAAAAGTCTGACACTCCCTGCCGCTCCACCCAGAGCGGGAGGGGTCATTTGATGATTTTCCATCCTCAAAAAAAAAAAGGACCAAAATGAAAATACTGTCATTGATTGAAGGGTAACAAGGTGGACCGATGACGTAAAGCCGCGGGAATCGATGGATGCATGACGCTCAGGACGGATCGGTGTGGCACTCCTGGTAGTTCTATCTCCAACAGGAGAATTTCTATTTAAATGATGGAACTCTGACATTGACTAGAGTCAAGAGCAAACCCATCACCAATAAAAAAAATAAAAAAAACTGATGTTGTTGCCTGAATTCTATTTGCGTTCTAAATAGTACAAGAACACCAAGAAAAGATAAAGGAACCTCCAACAAGCTTGTGTAACTAGAATTCTAGAAACTGAATTATATCAAACAAAATTAGTTTATTTAAATACTTAGTTAAGAAATTTTTTATAGTTAGGTACCACTTAGGCTGACTGTCCACAGGAGTGGAGAGAAGAGGAGCGTAGCGGAGCTATGCCAATATTAACTAATGGAATTGCATAAAATCTTCGCTCCGCTTCAATGGACAGAGATTTGCGAATTTAATAATTCTTTCAAAATCGTGAAGCGGAGCGAGACAGCGGAGCGGGGAAGTGAAACAAAACCGGCCACCCGCTCAAATTACCTACTTTCCGTTCAGTCCGCAACTCCGCTCCCCACTACCTTGCTCCGCATCAAAGGACACACAGTCAGCAACCTCGCTCCCCATTACTCCTTCGCTCCGCTCCGATGACTCGCTTTGCGTCAATACACAGGCAGCCTTATTTGGGTCACCCTAAATGCTAGGTCACATCGCGTCAGACCAAGATGAAGGTGGAGAGGGAGACTGGCTCGCAATGCCAGACGTGTGTGGACAAGGGAGGCTGTTCCCCAGCAGTGGGATCTAATTTGCTAATAAGATAGACACACAATACAATAGACATGTCGCAGCCAACTAGCTTAATCAGCCGTTTCATTAAAAGCCTAGCCTTTTGATTGAACAAGTGACATGGGCAAGTTATTTAACGATATTGAACAAAACATGTCACTAAGATCGCTGAAAAATCGGCGCTTTTAAATGAAAAGGCTTGACCACTTATTAAACTGCTGATTAAACAAGTTGGCTGCGACAGACACATTGCAAGGTCGATGTCATCGATTGAAGGCAAACGAGATCAACTGAAGTCAATTCCTATATCTTACTTTATGATACAATCGATGACACGCCGCGCCACTTTACACACAAGTCTAGTTTCTCGACATTGACACAGAAAGTAGCAATAAAACGAGTATAATGTATTGAAGACACAAACATCACAAACTAGGATCAACTCCACCACGCACACTGACTGACGGCAAAAGAAAAACATACTGTTTGAGGGAGTAAGGTCTACAACTCTACAACAGCCTTCTTAACGACATAAAAGTATGTGTCAAATATAATATTTATAAATAAAAAACTAAGTCACATAATATTTAGAGTAATTTTTTAACCGAGTTCAAAAAAAGGAGGAGGTTCTCAATTCGGTTGTATTTTTTTTATTTTTTTTTTTATTTTTTTATGTTTGTTACCTCAGAACTCCGTCGTTCATGAACCGATTTGCAAAATTTTTTTTTCCCCTTGCTTGATATGCTTCCAGATTGGTCCCATTTTTTTCAAAATCCAGTTCTGATGATGGAATCTATGAGAAATCGAGGGAACTCCTCAAATATTATAGGCAACCATATAGTTATTTTGGTATTTTCATCGAGAACTTAAGCATCTACAGTCAAAAAGTAACATTTGATGAAGTGGAACTGGTGGAGAAGATCAGAAACCAGTGGCCAACGGAACTTGACACTCGCATAAATATCACAATGCAACTATGACAATGCAAATAAACAAATGATTCTGAATAGTTATGTTGAGAATGGTATCATCGAACTGATCTGATGATGATGGAGCTGGATGGTAGGCACCGGAACTGCGTAATTAATCAATGTATCCCAGCCGTGTTTGGGCTTATTAGAATTGTCATGAGATGCACTTTGGCTATAAGGTATAGTTTTTTTAACTCACGAGTGCGTGAGCTTGTGTCAGTCGCTCTCAAGGTTACGCACACTAAGACAATGTGCACGTACATTTACCTACACAACTATGGCTCGCCCGCACTCGTGAGATAAAACAACTATACTATCAGACTGTTCTGATGATGGAACCGGAAGGTAGAAGGTAGGCATGGGAACTTCATAATAAAACAATGAATTCTAGCAGTGTTAAGGTGAGAAAAATGCCTACTGAGTACTGCTAGTTTTTCGGTTTTTCGTAAGGCGAGAACTAATTCGAATTTGTAACAAAGGACATTTTTTTTATTTGAAATAGACACATCGATAGTAGGTATTTTATGCGGCGTATCATCCCTTCACGGGAATAAAACGTTTAAAAACAAACAGTGTACAATATTTACGACATGGTACCTTTTTCATAAAAATATTCGATGTAGGAACGATATTAACTTCGTTGCCTTCATTTTAATAAAAAAAAAACACTAACCGGCGAGAAATAAAAAAAAAAATTACAAAAAAAAACCGCCTTCAAAAAAACAAACAAAAACCGTTCCCACTAAAAAGTTGAAAATAAATATTTGAATTGCTTTAAAGAAACATAATTTAAAAGTAAACTTATTTGACATTAATATTTTGCAAATATTTAAAATTTATTACTTCTTTTTGGAGTCGGTGCCAGCCAAAGCAAGGAAATACGAATAGGCAATAATTCCTAGAAAAACTACCTCTAACTTAACTATAAAACTACCAAGATACCAATTGCATACACATATTAATTAAAAGACGAATACGGACTAGACTAAATTTAACCAATATGCACAATAATTTCTTTTAAACGAAAAAAATATACTTATAAAAAAATTCCAGCCACTTTTTAAGTAAGTACTTTGACATTTTTAGCATTGTCTTTATGCATCTGTTTTTAAATTTTGTCATTGTGGATCAAAAAACAAAGGCACGGGATATTAAATATAACTAGATACTTATCAAGTTCCAACAATAAAGCTGCTGGCACCGGCTCCAAAAAGAAGTAATAAATTTTAAATATTTGCAAAATATTAATGTCAAATAAGTTTACTTTTAAATTATGTTTCTTTAAAGCAATTCAAATATTTATTTTCAACTTTTTAGTGGGAACGGTTTTTGTTTGTTTTTTTGAAGGCGGTTTTTTTTTTTAATTTAAATTTTTTCAATTTTTAACTTCTAATGCAAAATACAATGCAAAAGCAAAAACAGATTGTAAAACTTAAACTGTAGAATAATAATAATGAATACTTAGATATTTTGTAAATCTCATTTTAAGTAAACTATGCTCTTATGAGAAATAAAGTTCTTTAAACCTATTACATAATACCGAGGAAAACCGGTGCAATGCATAATCTTGGCGAATAATAAAGTTGTTACATGATCATATTGTATAAATTAAATACAAAGTGTAAGTATGCAAATCTGCGGCAAAGAGCGCGAGGCGTCACGGCTGCGCTCCGCGCCCTGAAGACCGCGGCTGTAGTAGTAACGCTGCAGCCGGACGCGGTGAAGAGGGGCGTAACGTATGTCAACGTGCTCACCAAGGCGAAGGAGGCAGTAAACCTCGGTGAGCTTGGCATCGTCGGGGGCCTCCGGCTCAGGGTCACCATGACTGGGGCCAGGATGCTGGAGATCCCGGGAGCAGCCAGCGGTCCGACCGCGGACGCTCTAGCCGAAAGGCTGAGGGCGTCCTTGAGCGCGGATGACGTCCGAGTATCCAGGCCCACAAAGTGCATAGACATGCGCATTTTGGGCCTGGACGACTCCGTCACGGAAGAGGAGGTGTTGGCCGCCGGGTGCTCTGCAGAGGAGGTGAAGGCGGGCACCATCCGTCCTGACAACACGGGCATGCGAACCGTTGTGGTGAGCTGCCCCGTGTCGGCGGTCAAGAAAATCTCGGAGGGCCGAAGGCTCTTGGTGGGCTGGGTTTCCGCGCAGGTCAAACTGCTGGAGCCCAGACCTCTGAGGTGCTTCCGTTGCCAAGTTGGCAACCACGTCGGACCACTTTGCACCTCGGAGGTGGACCGCAGTGACCACTGCTTCCGCTGTGGTCAGCCCGGTCACAGGGCCGGCTCGTGCTACGCCGCGCCGCACTGCTTCGCATGTGCGGCAGTTGGCAAGCCGGCCGATCACTGGGCTGGGGGCAAAGCCTGCATTCCTCACGCCAGGGCCGGGGCAAAGAGGAAACCCTCCTCCACTGCCGCCGCCACCGCCGTCGCTTCCGCCGCAGCCGCCGCCACCGTCGCCGCCGCTGCCACTGCTCGGGAGGGGACTGAAATGGAGTGCCAGTAATGGCCCCATTTTTGCCTCCTCCAGACGAACGTTAGTCACTGCGCCTCTCAGGAACTGATGCTCCTGGAGGCAGGAGGCAGGAGCAGGAGCATGGGTGGGTTTTAGTCAGTAAAAGTCTGACAGTCCCTGCCGCTCCACCCAGAGCGGAAGGGGTCATTTGATGATTTTCCATACTCATCGTTACTGAGAAAAAACTTGATACGTACGTGTACGTATCAAGTTTTTTTATTCTATTATATTAAATTTTATTATTATATCTATTTCTAAATTAGGTGCTGTCTGCCAGCAGACAGCACCTAATTTAGAAATACGTATTATGGCCTATCACAATTTTAGAAATGATCCTATTTCGGAACGTATCTTTGATTAAAGGAAAGGACCGTCGTTTTTCGAAATGAAATAATGTTAATGATTAAATAGATTTCAAATTAAATTAAATGTTTAATAATTATTACATTTCATTTATTTTGATACAGAACTTAGATGTCAAAATGTACATTTTGTACAAAAATATCACATTTCTTATCGAATCAAATTATAAAAGTACTTACCTATGTGATAGTTACTTACTAAAATATTGATATTTTAATACTATATTAATGTGTTCTTTAATTAAGTATTTTGAAATCTAATTCCAATGGCATATTCGATTATGTTATCAAAGCAAGCAATAATTCTATTTATATGATTATTACAAAATGAACAAACACTTTCACAGTAGTCTGAAAAGCCAAAACTGATTTTTTCAAACTTTTCTTAAGGTTACAAAATATCACTAACACGATTTCATATTATCTATCACTGAATCTGTCTAGCCTTTTCCGAATTATATTGAGGTCAGCTTCCAGTCAAACCTGAAACTGGGTTACATGATACTCCTTGGTAAGACTGGTGCCAGATTTTCTAGTTTACGACTATCAAAAATTTACACAAATGACAGTCGGGACCAACGGCTTAACGGGAAGTACGGAAGAATCTCGTATAAAATGGATGGTCAACCATCCACAGGCCGACCTCGGCATGCGTTGCTTAACCTTGAAGATCGATTCATGTGGCTGTTATTATTTAACCACGAGCTCCCTTATTAACTAGCTTAGATATCACTAATAACTTTAAATCACAGAGAGTCCACCTAACAAATCTGCTTCCAAATCGATCAGCTATCAACTGGAGATTTCTCAACGTCCACCTTCTCCTTCAAGCTCTGTCTCACTTCCACTTCGTCTGGAGCCAAAGTCTTCCCTCTGAAATGCTCTTCAATCTGCTGCAGAGTCCTGCCTTTAGTCTCCGGCAGCAGCCACCAGACAACGCACAAATTATACGACATAGCTGCAGCATACACTGCATAAGAACCATGCAGACCTATGCTTTCTACCATCGCTGGGAAAGTCTTCGTGACGAGGAAATAGCCAGAGGCTATGGAGACAATGCTGATACTGCCACCAACACTGCGATACTCCAGAGGGAAGATCTCACCAGCAATGACGTATGGCAGGCAAACCATTCCAACAGCTACAGTGAAAAATTGTATGTTAATCAGCAAAATTGGCAACCATACTGCTGTGTAAGTCATCCATCCCTGAATTTTAGCGTACACATAGCAAGCTATGGCTATGTTACTCAAGATACAGAGACCTCCTGTGGTCATGAACATAGTCCTTCGCTTTACTTTGTTTACCACGTATACTGCCATAATGTTCGATATATTCCTTTGAGCGTCCAAAGCTATCATCCAGACATGAGCGTCCACTTCTGGACCAGCCAGATGGGTTATGACTGTCGTAGAGTAGCAAGACATTAAAGCACCACCGGAAAATTCTCCCATCAAGTAACTGTGAATCATTATAACTATGGGCTTGTAGAACTCTTTCTTTTTGAATAGTACCACGAGATCTTTACAGTTCGATATTGTAGCTCTTTTCGATTCACATCTAGCTCTGATCATTTCCTCTAATTCCTCTTCCTCTCCATCACCTCTGAGCCATCGGAAAGTCTTTCTGCAGTCTTCATACCTCCCTCTTGCAGCAAGCCAGCTCGGAGATTCAGGAGTGAAAAATGTCATGAGGAGACTGGCTAGAGGAAACGCGATGAGGATGAGTATGGTCTTCTGCCAGGAGACTAGGGATCCAATGAGGTGGACGAGCAGAATGCCGAAGGCTTGGGCGACGGAGACCATGGTGAGGAAGGCTCCTCTGTTCTTAGGGCTGGTATACTCTCCAAGGAGGACTGAGCGCAGAGGCAGCATCAGGCCGAATGACATGCCGTGGATAACTCGTCCTACAATGATTGCCTGGAACAGAAGATAAGTTTTGAATAGTATTTTATTTTTCCTTTTAGTTTCGACAATCATTACAATACTACACAACACCCACACACACTGCACTAGCTTTTATCCGCGACTTTATACCCGCATATACCGTTGTTTTTCGTTCTCTTATTATAGCCCGTAGACTTCCTCATGACTGGGACTACCTTATACATAAGAACTTTATAATATTATATTAATTTATGTACCTATGTTTAATATCATCATCTGCCTAGCCTTTTCCCAACTTTGGGTTCGGCTTCCAGTAAAACAAGATAGTGTAGATGCCGTAGTCATCCAATTCAACGAACAATCTTAAAAATTTCGTTTAAGATTTGGCAAATAGTTTGACAAATCAGAACAGCCTGTCATTTTTTTTTGTGGAAAAAAGCACTTTTTAATTTGGTCCTCTTTAACCATTTTACTGTTATAAACTTTTATATTTCTCATTTCCTATTACCCTAGGGAGTGTCAGGACTCTACTGACTAAATAAAACCCAACCGTGCTCCTCCTATAAGTGCCCTTTGTGTTCCAGTGCCGTGATGACTCTTTTGAATAAAATCCGCTACATCATTACCCTAGGGCTAGGCAATCTGCCAGGGTTGCAGAATATGTTCGAAAGAGTTACCGCGGCCCTGGAAAGAAAGGCACTAGGAGGACCAAGGGTGGGTTTTAGTCAGTAAAAGTCTGACACTCCCTGCCGCTCCACCCAGAGCGGGAGGGGTCATTAGATGATTTCCCATCCTAAAAAAAAAAGGGCTAGGCAATAACGATTGAAACTTAATGCTTGGCTTGTCTGAATGTCAATTTTTGTAGAGTACAAGTGTTCCCCTGGTAAACTTACTTCGAAACTCTTAGCCAAGAGTATGACAGTCCACCCGACGAGTATGTTGGCGATGACCACGAAGTGTGCTATCTTCCGACCCAGCCGGCCCATGATGGGCGGCGCTATGAAACTCCCCAGCAACAGTGTGATGGCTGTCACTGATGCTGAAATGTTAACAAAAACATTAATTAAAACCTTGCCTTTAGTCATTGTTTTTAGGTACATTGCAACAGCTACACTGCGATCGCAAATCCACCAGCCAAGCGTGGCGATTATGGCAAACCCATCTGGGGGAAGCCCATGTCCAGTAGTGGACGTCTTTCGGCTGATATGATGACGATGATGATGATGAAGCCTTTAGTACAGAGTCTAATGTTATATGTTGGAACCGCTCCAGCCCCGACATTTGAAAATTCCCAAAAAAAAATTAAACCTTATGTAATTGGTTATAAACATTAAATTCGCGATTAATTCGGCGCACACCGGTGTGTTGCCGGTGCTTGAGCGGTTTGTGCCTATGATCATAGACTTCAAGGTGGTAGTGACGAAAGTGACACTGGAGGCCTGTGACGTGGCCTAGTCAAAAAGACACTCGTTTTGTCCCTCTGACACTCTTTTGTGCATAGTTATGTCTGTTGGGCCTCAGCCGGGTAGAAAACGATCAGTCCATTCCTCTATGTCTATGAATAGCTTATGCTCAAAATATTAAAACAGGCTACAATGACACTAGACGTGTTGACGGGTGGGCGTTTTGAGAGACTATTTTTTATTTAAAACTGACGTTTAAAAAGTGCTGGCTCTCCGACTAATTTGAATAATAATAATAATAATAAGAAGCTGGCAACTCTGACTGTCAAACCAATTTTTATTTCGTTCTCGCAATTTTATTTAAAAGAAAATTAGTTTTTAGCCTTTTAAATGCACAATTTTTACAACAGAAGCGCACAAGAATCAAAAAAATCATTAGAAACTCAAAAACTAAAAAAAACCAAGTAAATTATGAAGAAAACGAAAAATACGACCGACCGATGACATATGTCATGATGTCATGTAAAGAAACAATGATAATGAACGGAATTAAAATAATTGGATGATGATTACAAGAGCAGCATCGCGACGCGCACGCTCACCACCCCCGGACTCGTCGCTCAGCTCCGCCTCGCCGCCGCCAGACATCGGATCACCAGTGGTGTCATCGGCGGCTGCAGTCGCGTCGAGCTCGAGCGACGAGTATTTCTCTCCGCCGACGTCGCCAACACCTGTGCGTCGGCAGGGGAGAGGCCGGCCACCGAGAGGCTTGGGACCTAGGGGCCAACCGGCCCCGAGCCGGGTCCCCGCTACCGGTGGTTGTGTGCAGCGCATGAGATGGACTCAGTCCATGAACGAGAACGTCATGCGCGCATATTACGGGTCTACAGAGGGGGGAACTAACCTCACTGCGTACCGTGTCAGGATGCTGTCTCTGTTTCAGGACCTGGAACCGGCTGTGAACGTCTCGGCCCAACGATTGTCGGATCAGGTGCGAGTCATCCAACGTAGTCACAAGTTGGACGATGCCGCACTTGATAGGCTGCGCTCAGAGGTACTAAACAACCTTATCATCTCGACCCCGACACAGGCCGTGGTACCGGCGCCAACTAGTGGCGCAATCATACCACGGCCCAATAATAATAGTGATGAGGTAGATGATAGGGTTGTCACGGTAAGTAGCCAGTGCAACGATCGACTGAGGAGCGCGCTGGAGGATGCGCTTCACGAGTACAGATCCACTCCGACCGAACTTAGGCCTCGAATTCCACGGTTGCCTATGCACAAAAAGAATAGGGCGCTGGTGTGTGCCTTGGACTCGCTGCTTGAGAATATTTTTGAAAGCAGCGAGAACCTCGTTGATACGCACTCAATCCTGTATTGCGGGGCTGTTGCGGCATGTCGTATAGCAAACGTAAAGTTTACAAATAGTGACGTAGCTATGCGACCAAAGTCTGCTGCACCAGCTTGGCAATGCAGGATCGAGCGGCGTATTGATGAAGCCAGGGTACTCATCGGCAAACTATACTGCTTCAGGGAGGGCAATTCACGACCACGCGTGATGCGCTTTGTGAGGCGGGCATTTTCGGGGACTGAAATCAGTCCTCAGGAGTACATGTCCCGTATTACAGAGCGCATCGACTTCCTGAAGCAGAAAGTTTGTGCATGGGCGAACCGTATTCGACGGTATAAGAGGCGGGTTGATCGATACTCGCAGAATCGCATGTTCCAGAGCGATGAAAGGTGGGTATACAGAGCTTGGGAGCGACCTGAACAAAGTGTGACGGACGTGTGCAGACCGGACGATATCGCCACGAATACATTCTGGCGAAACATCTGGTCGGTGCCCGTCTGTCATGCCGAGGGTGGTTGGATGCGCGATGTCGAGCGCGTGTGTGAAGCTATACCACCAATGGAACTAATCAACATCACCCCATTGGATGTAGCCAAAGCAGTCCGTCCGTTACCGAACTGGAAATCTCCAGGACCGGACGGACTGCATAACTTCTGGCTCAAATGGTATAGCAGCTCACACGCGCTCCTGGCATCTCAATTCCAATCATCCTTAGAGTCTGGGTCGCTACCACAGTTTCTAACAACTGGCGTTACCCACCTGCTCCATAAGACAGGTAGTCCCGCGGAACCCAAGAATTATAGACCAATCACTTGTTTGTCGACGGTCTATAAACTTCTTACATCCATTCTGAGAGTGAAAATTAATGATCACATTGAGAATAACTCAATTATGTCCGCTTCTCAGAATGGATGTAGGAAAGGGTCCCGCGGCACTAAGGAGCTACTCCTCATAGACATGGCCATAAGCCAACAGGTTCGTCGATCCCGTAAGGATCTGTCGACATGTTGGATAGATTACAAGAAGGCCTATGACTCTGTGCCACATACATGGCTCATGAAGGTGCTGGAGTTGTACAAAATAGATGCAACTCTACGCGCCTTCCTTGAGTCATGTATGAGGCAATGGAAAACGGTCCTTCGATATCCAGGATGTCGACAGATTCAAGGGAATGATGAGCCTGTATGGATTAAACGGGGAATATTCCAGGGCGACAGTTTGAGTCCACTTTGGTTTTGCTTAGCTCTGAATCCTCTTAGCACACTGCTGGAGGATTCAGGCCTAGGCTATCGGTTGAGAAGAGGTGGTCAAGCCATATCTCACCTCCTTTACATGGATGATCTGAAACTCTTTGCCCCCAACAATTTGCGACTGATGGAGCTACTGAAGGTAACTGAAAACTTCAGTAGTGCCATCAGGATGGAATTTGGTGTGGACAAATGTGCAGTCATGCATGTAAAGAAAGGGGAGATTATGGAATCTGAGAGAATTCAACTCTCGGATTCCATACAGGTTAGATCCCTCAGCTCGACCGAAACCTACAAGTATTTGGGTATGTCGGAAGCGTTGGGCATTAATGTTGCTGACATGAAGCAATCGCTGAAGGAGCGCTTCTTTGGCCGCCTGAAAAAGGTTTTAAACAGCCTTTTGTCGGGCGGAAATAAGGTGCGCGCCTTCAACGGTTGGGTCATGCCGGTATTAATGTACTCTTTCGGCATACTCAAATGGACTCAAACCGAACTCGACGCCCTGGACAGGAGAGTCCGTACACTGCTGACTGCAAACCGGATGCATCACCCACGATCGTCGGTGATGAGACTGTACATCCCGCGGAAGTGTGGAGGTCGAGGCTTTTTAAATGCTAAGACTCTGCACAACCGCGAGATGTGCAGTCTCAGAGAATATTTTCTCAAAGTCGATGTGGGTATGCACCGAGATGTGGTCGCAGTGGACAAGGGACTCACCCCGTTGTCCATGGCTAAAGAGAACTGGCGCAAACCTGTAATACTTACTACAGATGACCGCAAGGAGGTATGGAAAGGCAAGGAGCTTCACGGGCGCTTCTATCGGGCTCTTTATGGGTCCGACGTAGATTTCCCAGCGTCCGTGGCCTGGCTACGTTTCGGTGATCTCTTCGGAGAAACTGAAGGTTTTGTTTGTGCAATTATGGACGAAGTTATCTTGACGAACAACTACCGGAGGCATATTATGAAGGACGGGACGGTTGACGTGTGTCGGGCATGTCACCGTCCGGGTGAGTCCATCAGACATATTATCTCTGGTTGTTCTCGTCTGGCTAACGGCGAGTACTTGCACAGGCATAACCAAGTGGCCAGGATTATTCACCAGCAACTTGCTTTGAAATACCAACTTGTGGATTCTGAGGTACCGTATTACAAGTATGTGCCCGACCCAGTTCTCGAAAATGACCATGTCACGTTGTACTGGGATCGGTCTATCATCACTGATAGGACTATCGTCGCTAATAAGCCCGATATAGTGGTGATAGACCGATTAGCGCGCCGCACAATGATAATCGATGTTACCATTCCACATGACGAGAACCTCGTGAAAGCTGAGAAAGAGAAACAAATCAAGTATCTTGACTTAGCACACGAGGTTGTCGACATGTGGAATATGGACTCGGCTGTCATTGTGCCGATGGTCGTTACGGCCAATGGCCTGATGGCCAAAAGCTTCGACGACCATCTGTCGAAGCTGGCGTTGCGCAGTTGGATAAAGGGCCTGATACAGAAGGCAGTACTCCTCGATACGGCTCGTATTGTGAGGAGGTTCCTTTCTCTGAAGCCCTAACCACCGGTAGCTTGGACCTCGCTCCCGACACCGGCGGACTACTATTTTTTATATTTTTAAATGTTTTTTTATGTATTGTTTTTATAGAAATATTTAAAAATGTAAAATATATGTATAAAAATGAATAAAGAGAATAATAATAATAATAAACTGGCAACTCTGCTCAATGTCAACACAAGTCTTATTTTCGTCCAAGCAAATTTAAATTTAATATAACAGTTTTTGATGATATTTATGCACATATTTTTCGCCCTAAACTTCGAATTACCTGAAAATTACTGATTAAAAACTTTACAATATCATACGGCCATAAAATGATAAAAATTTCAAAAAACTATGAAGTGAAGACAGATGACATTTTATGTCATTACGAAAATATTGATGAGTACGTATAACGTACGTAAAATGTATAAAATAATACTTGTATAATGTTAACAAGAGCAGCTGCCCGACGCGCACACCATCCACCCCCGGACTCGTCGCTCAGCTCCGCCTCGCCGCCGCCGGACATCGGATCACCAGTGGTGTCACCGGCGGCTGCAGTTGCGTCGAGCTCCAGCGACGAGTATTTCTCTCCACCGACGTCGCCAACACCTGTACGTCGGCAGGGGAGAGGCCGGCCACCGAGGGGCTTGGGACCTAGGGGCCAACCGGCCCCGAGCCGGGTCCCCGCTACCGGTGGTTGTGTGCAGCGCATGAAATGGACTCAGTCCATGAACGAGAACGTCATGCGCGCATACTACGGGTCTACAGAGGGGGGAACTAACCTCACTGCGTACCGTGTCAGGATGCTGTCTCTGTTTCAGGACCTGGAGCCAACTGTGAACGTCTCGGCCCAACGATTGTCGGATCAGGTGCGGGTCATCCAACGTAATCACAAGTTGGACGATGCCGCACTTGATAGGCTGCGCTCAGAGGTACTGAACAACCTTGTCATCTCGACCCCGACACAGTCCGTGGTACAGGCGCCAGCTAGTGGCGCAATTACACCGCGGGCCAATAATGTTTGTGATGAGGTAGATGATAGGGTTGTCACGGTAAGTAGCCAGTGCAACGACCGACTGAGGAGCGCGCTGGAGGATGCGCTTCGCGAGTACAGATCCACTCCGACCGAACTTAGGCCTCGAATTCCACGGTTGCCTATGCACAAAAAGAATAGGGCGCTGGTGTGTGCCTTGGACTCGCTGCTTGAGAATATTTTTGAAAGCAGCGAGAATCTCGTTGATACGCACTCAATCCTGTATTGCGGGGCTGTTGCGGCATGTCGTATAGCAAACGTAAAGTTTACAAATAGTGACGTAGCTATGCGACCAAAGTCTGCTGCACCAGCTTGGCAATGCAGGATCGAGCGGCGTATTGATGAAGCCAGGGTACTCATCGGCAAACTATACTGCTTCAGGGAGGGCAATTCACGACCACGCGTGATGCGCTTTGTGAGGCGGGCATTTTCGGGGACTGAAATCAGTCCTCAGGAGTACATGTCCCGTATTACAGAGCGCATCGACTTCCTGAAGCAGAAAGTTTGTGCATGGGCGAACCGTATTCGACGGTATAAGAGGCGGGTTGATCGATACTCGCAGAATCGCATGTTCCAGAGCGATGAAAGGTGGGTATACAGAGCTTGGGAGCGACCTGAACAAAGTGTGACGGACGTGTGCAGACCGGACGATATCGCCACGAATACATTCTGGCGAAACATCTGGTCGGTGCCCGTCTGTCATGCCGAGGGTGGTTGGATGCGCGATGTCGAGCGCGTGTGTGAAGCTATACCACCAATGGAACTTATCAACATCACCCCATTGGATGTAGCCAAAGCAGTCCGTCCGTTACCAAACTGGAAATCTCCAGGACCGGACGGACTGCATAACTTCTGGCTAAAATGGTATAGCAGCTCACACGCACTCCTGGCATCTCAATTCCAATCATCCTTAGAGTCTGGGTCGCTACCACAGTTTCTAACAACTGGCGTTACCCACCTGCTCCATAAGACAGGTAGTCCCGCGGAACCCAAGAATTATAGACCGATTACTTGTTTGTCGACGGTCTATAAACTTCTTACATCCATTCTGAGAGTGAAAATGAATGATCACATTGAGAATAACTCAATTATGTCCGCTTCTCAGAATGGATGTAGGAAAGGGTCCCGCGGCACTAAGGAGCTACTCCTCATAGACATGGCCATAAGCCAACAGGTTCGTCGATCCCGCAAGGATCTGTCGACATGTTGGATAGATTACAAGAAGACCTATGACTCTGTGCCACATACATGGCTCATGAGGGTGCTGGAGTTGTACAAAATAGATGCAACTCTACGCGCCTTCCTTGAGTCATGTATGAGGCAATGGAAAACGGTTCTTCGATATCCAGGATGTCGACCGATTCAAGGGAATGATGAGCCTGTATGGATTAAACGGGGAATATTCCAGGGCGACAGTTTGAGTCCACTTTGGTTTTGCTTAGCTCTGAATCCTCTTAGCACACTGCTGGAGGATTCAGGCCTAGGCTATCGGTTGAGAAGAGGTGGTCAAGCCATATCTCACCTCCTTTACATGGATGATCTGAAACTCTTTGCCCCCAACAATTTGCGACTGATGGAGCTACTGAAAGTAACTGAAACCTTCAGTAGTGCCATCAGGATGGAATTTGGTGTGGACAAATGTGCAGTCATGCATGTAAAGAAAGGGGAGATTATGGAATCTGAGGGAATTCAACTCTCGGATTCCATACAGGTTAGATCCCTTAGCTCAACCGAAACCTACAAGTATTTGGGTATGTCGGAAGCGTTGGGCATTAACGGTACTGACATGAAGCAATCGCTGAAGGAGCGCTTCTTTGGCCGCCTGAAAAAGGTTTTAAACAGCCTTTTGTCGGGCGGAAATAAGGTGCGCGCCTTCAACGGTTGGGTCATGCCGGTATTAATGTACTCTTTCGGCATACTCAAATGGACTCAAACCGAACTCGACGCCCTGGATAGAAGGGTCCGTACACTGCTGACTGCAAATCGGATGCATCACCCACGATCGTCGGTGATGAGACTGTACATCCCGCGTAAATGTGGAGGTCGAGGCTTTTTAAATGCTAAGACTCTCCACAACCGCGAGATGTGCAGTCTCAGAGAATATTTTCTCAAAGCCGATGTGGGTATGCACCGAGATGTGGTCACAGTGGACAAGGGACTCACCCCGTTGTCCATGGCGAAAGAGAACTGGCGCAAACCTGTAATACTTACTACAGATGACCGCAAGGAGGTATGGAAAGGCAAGGAGCTTCACGGGCGCTTCTATCGGGCTCTTTATGGGTCCGACGTAGATTTCCCGGCGTCCGTGGCCTGGCTACGTTTCGGTGATCTCTTCGGAGAAACTGAAGGTTTTGTTTGTGCAATTATGGACGAAGTTATCTTGACGAACAACTACCGGAGGCATATTATGAAGGACGGGACGGTTGACGTGTGTCGGGCATGCCACCGTCCGGGTGAGTCCATCAGACATATTATCTCTGGTTGTTCTCGTCTGGCTAACGGCGAGTACTTGCACAGGCATAACCAAGTGGCCAGGATTATTCACCAGCAACTTGCTTTGAAATACAAACTTGTGGATTCTGAGGTACCGTATTACAAGTATGTGCCCGACCCAGTTCTCGAAAATGACCATGTCACGTTGTACTGGGATCGGTCTATCATCACTGATAGGACTATCGTCGCTAATAAGCCCGATATAGTGGTGATAGACCGATTAGCGCGCCGCACAATGATAATCGATGTTACCATTCCACATGACGAGAACCTCGTGAAAGCTGAGAAAGAGAAACAAATCAAGTATCTTGACTTAGCGCACGAGGTTGTCGACATGTGGAATGTGGACTCGGCTGTCATTGTGCCGATCGTCGTTACGGCCAATGGCTTGATAGCCAAAAGCTTCGACGACCACCTGTCGAAGCTGGCGTTGCGCAGTTGGGTAAAGGGCCTGATACAGAAAGCAGTACTCCTCGATACGGCTCGTATTGTGAGGAGGTTCCTTTCTCTGGAGCCCTAACCACCGGTAGCTTGGACCCAGCTCCCGACACCGGCGGACTACTATTTTTATATTTTTAAATGTTTTTTTATTGTTTTTTTTTTTGTTATTGAAATATTTAAAAATATAAAATGTATGTGTAAGAAAATAAATAAAGAGAATAATAATAATAATTTATTTATCTAAACAATTGTTACAAGTTGTACAGTATTATTATAACAATATTGTAATTTGCAAAAAGAAATAAAAATGAGCAACTGCGCCTGAGCTAGGCCGAGCCTGTATTTCAGGACGCAGTTCACTTTCCAGAAATAATATTATCAGTAATAACAGTAGTTGGAGTCATAAAAAGAAAAAATATAACTTACTACAGATATCAGATATCATATACCTAATAGCATATCGCGTGAGTGTTGTGTGATGTGTAATGTATGCGAGATGTGTGTTAGTGTTGTGAGAGAGTTGTGTGAGTGTTGAGTGTGTGTTTGCGATTGCAGTTTTAACTGGAAACTTTAAGAAGCTCTTCTGTAGTTTTATAATCACATGTAAGTAGAAAATCAACACTTTAGTTTTGCATTCTTGTTTACTTAAACTGTATATGTTAAGTGTAGTATTAAGTTTATTGTAGAGAAAAGGACCGGTGAAGCAGAAGAACCGATGAGTAAATGAATGCTTAAATAGATGGAAACGGGGGACTACAGCATTGCGGTGACGTTTGAGCAGAGTATTCCTGTCTAAGGGGGTAAGGGCATGCTGTTTAAGTACCGTAGTAAGGATGTACAGTTGGCGTACTGTTGGTAAGTTCCAGGACGCATATAGGAGATGTGTAGGGTAGTCAAGAGGTCGGAAGGAGCTAACCTTTAGAATTGCCCGCTGTGCTCTTTCGAGAGGGAGTAGCGTGGTTTTGGAAGCTCCACCCCAACAAGATATACAGTAAGTTAGAAGTGATTGACATAGTGCCATATATACTTTTTTTAGAATTAAAATATCTGCCACATGTCGAAGGTTTTTAAAAACATAAATTAATTTTCGAAGTCTGGATTGAAGTAAAGAAATATGTGCATTAAAGTTCAGCGATGAGTCTAGTATGATGCCCAAATATTTGACTTCAGATCTCCTGATCAGACAAGGGCAGTTACAAGTAGCATTAGTAGCATTTGCGGGGTGGACATGAATAGAATGTGATTTTAGGGTAAGTTCATTGGGAGGTTTATTTGGATTTCGTGATTAAAAGGGCATGTACAAAGTTTTTTCCGAATTTAGGGTAAGAATATTTTGTTTCAGCCAGTCGGACACCTTGTTGAAGCCATTTTGTGCTAGCAGGAAGGTATTCTCCCACGTTTTAGCAGAAAAAAGCAAAGCCGTATCATCAGCATAGGAAATTATAATACCTTGTTCAAGTTTCAATTTACAGAGGTCATTAAGATACACTAAGAAGAGTGTAGGTCCAAGCACTGAGCCTTGTGGGACTCCAAAAGAGACAGGTATATCAGTGCTAGTGTAGGAATCTGCTCTCAGGCATTGTTTACGACCGCTCAGATAGTCCTGAAACAATTTCAGCTGCACGCCTCTAATACCCAATCGTTCCAATTTAGTTAGAAGACGCGGGACAGACACAGTATCAAACGCCTTGGCAAGGTCAAGGAAGATGGCCAGAGCTTTGTCACCGTCGTCAAGATTCCTAATAATATGGTCAGTAAGTTTATGCACCGCATCCTCTGTTGACTTCCCAGAACGGAAGCCAAATTGACAAGAGGAAATTAAATGATTGCTTTCAAGATACTTGACTAGTCTACTATTAATTATTCTTTCTAGAATCTTAGAGATGGCTGGTAACAAAGCAATTGGTCTATAGTTACAGACACGGTGCCTATCGCCCGTCTTGAAGATAGGGACTATGATAGCCTTTTTAAGAACATCTGGGAAGACACCTTGATCCAGACAAACATTAAATAAATAAGTAAGGGGTGGGATAATTATATCCTTTATGGCTTTAAGCAGGCTGTTAGATATTTGATCGTGTCCGACTGCGCTAGAATATTTTAAGCCATTTATAAGTGACAGGATCTCACTCTCATCAGTGTTTAGTAATAGGAATGAGTTGTTAGGGGGGTGGTTTGGTACAGGAACGTCCACAGGACATTGAGCTAATGTTGGGCAGTTTACAAGTTTTTTTGCTAGGGAACTTCCAACATTAGCAAAATAATCATTAGCCTGGTCTACAGATGCTTGCGGAGAATTACAAAGTAGGGCTGTAGCAGCTGATTTTGTTTTATTTGTGTTTGTTATATCCTTAATAACTTCCCAAAGTTTTTTATTGTTGTTACTATTTTTGTCCAAATTATTTCTGTCGTGTTGTCTTTTGAGTCTCTTTAATAAATCGTTACAATGATTTCCATATCGCTTGTATGTCAGTTTTAGAGTTTCATTATCAGGTGACGTGAGTGAATCTTTGTGAAGGCGATCCCTGTTCTGAATACATCTAAGCAGTCCCGGAGTTATCTAGGGTCTTATAATTCGTTTTTTACGGGGGATTTTTACAATCGTGATGTTTTCGGTTATCACATCCTGCAACATACCAACAAACCTGTCCATGGCCACATTAGGGTCCTCTATTTCTTTAATGAGTCTAAAGTCCAAATTGCTCACCTGTTCACGAATAGCAGCTACATTAAGTTTCGATATGGAGGATTGTGGATGATTTTCTTTGTGAGATTGATAAAGGCATAAAAACACCGCATTGTGGTCTGTAATGGTGGAATTTAAAACAAAAGTATGTGAATTTAATTTAGTTTTAAGAAGGACGTGATCCAGACACGGTTTACCTTGCCTGGTGGGAAAAATATGTGCTGGTAAGAAACCTTGAAAGGCAATTGTATCTAGGTATTCTGACGTTCTGGGATCATGTGAATGCTCCGAAATATCAATGTTTATATCGCCAATAATAGCTGCAGATTTGATGTTTTTTAAGTTGGATAAAGTTGAGTTAAGGGACGCTAAAAAAGGTGTTAAATTATTGTATGATGGTGATCGATACATGACTTTTGATGTTTAATTGGCATCAGGAATTGGTTGTAAAAAAGGAATGCTATTCGTTTGTGTTTGGCTCCGTCTCGCTTACAACGACATTATGTAACAGTAAGAAAGCCAGTAACTGTATTTGACGGACAAAGTAACGGCAACTTTTTCAGGCATTTTTTCCACAGAATTGTTTAGTGTTCGCACACGTTATTCTGGTTTTTATCTATCACTAAATCGTTTAAAAGAAGTACTAAAACATTAATCGGTTTGCCTGGCTGTGGATCTCTAGATTTTAATATTGTTAGTCTGTTAAATAAATATGTAATTGACCTTTATATGCATTTTCTTGGTCAAATCCATTAATCAATCCGTTTCGTTTGACGGCATATTAAATTTTAAATAATTTACAATAACTAATTAGATTGACACGTTTGATAAGCATTTAATATGTATTTACTTTACATATATTTAATGTCATTATTGTGTGTATTTTGTTTCTGGTGTGAATGTGATGTCAGCACAGCGGTAAATTTTTAAAAAGATGTGCAAAGTAGGTTTTTAAGGTTGCAGAATTTGTTCGAAAGAGTCACCGCGGGCCCAAGACAGAGAGATTTGGAAGGAGAAAGCGGAGGCATTTGCCCAGCAGTGGGCCACAAAAGTAGGCTAACAAAAAATTATAAGTATAACATTTTGTTAAAAATTTGCTCTTTCATTTAGTTTAGATACCAGGGGCAACTTCCTAGAATTTTAATATAATTAACGACACTTTCGGATGGTGAAATATACAGGCTGTTTTTTTTCAAAATCAACCGTTTCGATTCCTAGCTAGGAAAACCGATTTTTCAAAAATCCAATGATGCAGTTCTAGTTTTTATCAAAATCCTTTCAGTGTTTTTCGATATTCCTTATAGTTGAGTCTGTTGAGATTTAAGTGGAGCGACTACGTATCTAAGCTGCACAGCCTGGTAACCGGGTAACACGGTACTGCTTGGCAAAACTGGTGTCAGATTTTCTGGCTTCTGACTACCCGTCACGACTGTTAAAGTTGTTCGAATGACAGACGGAACCAACGGCTTACCGTACTTTGCGAGTCCCGGAGAAAACTCTGTGTGTAGTCCGAACCGAGAACAGTATATTCAAAAGATAGCTTACCTATCCATGACCCCTGCTCCTCTGTGAGGGTAATGTGGGAACCAGTCTCCTTCAGCTGCGGCAGCAGGATCGCCGGGAAGCCCACCACGGAGCCGTGGCCGATGGTGGTGAAGGACACCGTGGCTGACACAAAGCACTAGAAACAGGAGATGCATAGTTTTTAACCGACTACATTGTAAATGGTTTTATGTGCTTATTTTCAGGTAAACAACGATATATAAAAAAAAAAAGAAAATTATGTGATCGACGATGGAGCATCCTTGTCTAGAAGTAACCTGCGCACTCTTGATTTAAAGAACCCCAGGGTTGCAGCTCTCAGGAAACATACTCCAGCAGGGAATTCCACTCCTTATCTGCACACACCATAGGTTTTTCACAAAACTTTTGTGCGTATGGGTGAGAGATCCACCATGTACCGACGATGGTGCATCGCCGACGTACGTCTTGTAGTCCGACGAGCTAGGCGGGTTTAAATTGCGCAATTCCGATGCACACTTCCCGAAGTGTAACAGATAGAAAACCGACAGGCAACTCGGCGTCGATGTTCAAGGCTTTGGAGCTATGACTCGAGCAGTGCATCGTTGCCGATCAGCTCCTGGCTCGTTACTCAACTGACTCAAGCGCATCAAGCTAGTATTGAAATTTATTAGCCGAAAATTACTGTATTACATCAAGTGGGCTTTCTGAAGGTATTTAATAAACTCTTATCAATGGAATGAAAAAGTGCGCAATAGTAATAACTATAAGCCTCTTCCAGCTGGCTACAATACACTAAATATTTCGCAATCTACGTTAAAACTATAATGTCTGTCACGGCCGTGTTGCTTCTCCATCATTTATCTCTGTTTGTCTAACCCAGCTTCTTTATAATTTATGTAGGTGCGTTTAAATAATACTTACACGGTGTTTATTTAAACTTTATGCACAAAGGTATCGTGGTGGGCTTAATGCCTTAGATATTGTCTGCCAGTCAACCAAGGGTGGCGGGGAGACCATTCAGTAGTTTTTTCGTGAAAGAGTAACAAACATACATCCATCCATCCTCACAAACTTTCGCATTTATAATATTAATAAATAAATAGTAGATGTTGTAGGAAGGATAATATATTATAGGATAAGTAGGATACAGAACGTTACCATTAAATATGACCATGCACTTCTCAAACACCCTGTATATACCTAGTAACCTATAGCCAAATCACCTTGATTGCACGGTGTGTGTACAGGATAAAAAAAGAGCCGAAACTAATATAAATAGAAGGTGTATATAATTAAAATGGAACAAAAAAACGCTATTGTTTTGCTCAATTGACATTTTAGTGTCGTAATTAAGTTTTTAGGGGCTTGTCGACCGGTTTTTGCTTAGTCAGAAAATTCAAAACTACTGCGTAGCATACTTGATTTTAAAAGCCAGTATTCTTTTCAGGGTTCCGTATCTTCAGGATACTATTAAGCCCGCGTTGTGCGTCCGTCTGTCTGTCAGCGGGCTTTATCTCATCTCTTTTCACACAGTGCTGTATTTCTATTGTCGTTTGTTTATTGCACGGAACCCTTGAACTGCTGAGTGTTTTCTTTTACAAAACTGCTGAATGAGATTTTTCAATAAAAGCATAATACCTAATTACTAAACGTTACTTATGAAAGCAGGGTACCTACGCGTGGCTGATTTTTCAACCATTCATTTTGATTAAACATATATAAGTGAGTATCAAATTCATAGTTGTATGAATTGAGAAAAAAATAGAAGCTTACCGAGTCTGCTTCACTGTGACAAGATTGAAAAGTTAGGAAACACTGCTATAAGAAACGGTCCCGAAACTGGCTCCAAATAGGGAATATGCATTTATAAATCAAAAATTTATCGAAAATAAACTCTTTTTCTTACTATTTATTTAAAAAAACCTGTTCTTAAGTGCGTTCTAAAGCTAACAAGTATTTCATTTTGTAAATAAAAAATTGTATGCATGTTCCCTATATAATTGTACCTAGTATTTTTTACCTGAATCTGTCTTTACCCATCATTTTATAATTTATGTAAAAAAGACGCAATTTATAAATTATTCACACATTATTCTTGGTTTTACCTAAACCCCGCGATTGATCTTCAGAAAACCGGTACAACATTTATGCCGTGTATAAAGAACTAACCTAACCCGATATGTTTTATCTAGTTTTCATGTTCGAGATAACTAGGTAGGTACCTAAGCATATTTTTAAAAAAAATATTACATGCAGTGGCCTTAGTGTGAGTTTTTAACGTTCTCGAATGCGTTAGCGTAAACGTCAATTTGTTTTCAAAGTCAAAGTCAAAGTCAAAACGTTTATTTCAATTAGGCCATTAAACGGCACTTTTGAACGTCATCATTTACATTAAAAATAATATAAAGTGACTTTACTGTGTGTTTGAAACTGAATACCTAAGCGCCGTCTGGTGACACAATACGATTCGACATAAGCGAACGTTTACGCTAACGCGATCGAGAACGTTAAAAAACTCACACTAAGGCCACAGGTGAACTTTAAATAATTTTCTTCCTTTGCAGGAGTGTTTAATAATGCACGAAAATGACACAGATACATCCTTCGTTCGGTACTTTCAAAATGATCAATACAGCGTCCTATTTTCATCATCTGCCTAACCCAGGTACTGGGAGTCAGATTATTATCTATAATTCTATACTAATACTTAGTATAAAAAAGAAGAGTTTGTTTGTTTGAACGCGCTAATCTCTGGAAGTACCAGTCGGGTTTTGAAAATTCGTTTTGTATAGGTATGATAGCCACTGTCATGAGGAAGGCTATTGGCTATACGGGAACGAGAAATTCCTACTGGAACGAAAAAAAACGGGATATGTGCGAACGAAGTCGCGGGCAAAGCTAGTAAGTTTATAACTAGGTAATAAATTAAATTAAAACTTTAAAACAACAATTAAAACCCCTACGCAACACACTGAGATTTTGGGTATTCGATTGGGTTTTTTGACAATTCGTAGGTACCAAAGAACCTGGACCAACGAACCTAGTCGTTATATATGGGTATATAATGGATGGTTTTGGTCGCCCATCCATGGGCTAACCTCGGCAAACGGCCTTCGGCTGACCCGTGTAGCCATTTTTATTGGGCTGTGGCCTTAATTTGTATTTTATCCTGTTCATTACTAGTTCTTAACTATGTAAATTATAAAGATACCTAAAGACTAGTACATCGACATAGCAATGCAGGTCAAATCACAATTCCTAGGGTTTTACGCAATCATTGTGGTATCTATGCTATCGTACATAAGTATTTATTCCATTATGCATTACAAATTAATTTCACACTGCTTGCTCAAAGCGTAACAGTTCATTTTTAATATTATGTAAATTGAGTAATAAATTATATTCGTGTTTTTTTGAATCGTTATAAAAATCATCTGTATAAATACAGGTTGTTTTTCTTAAATTCGTTTTATTATGTAGGTATAGTATTTTGACTTGTCGAAAACTATTATTAGGTATAATTAATACTATAGATTTTGCCCTCGACTTCGTACGCGCATATCCCGTTTCTGTAGGAGTTTCGGGAAATCCTCTGTAAGAACTCCCTTACGGAGTGTAGGGAGGGAACCTACATGCCAAATTTCACCTTTCTACGACTTGTAGTTTCGGCTGTGCGTTGTCTGTCAGTCAGTCAGTCACCAGCCACGGAAGAATTATTTAAAATTAGACTTTGATTGATGATTAATGCTTTTTTTTAATTTTCTCTTTAATTTTTTTATTTTTCTTTTTTACTTAAAAACTGCATCATTGGTGCGTGATGTAATGTGGAATTTTATTTTATCTTTATCTCACCAAGAGCATAATAAACATTGAAAAAATAATCCTAACTTACTAGAAATTGGGGATTTTTTTTGGGAATGTTTTTAATAGTAATATTAATAAACGAACATTTTAATTTATAATTTTTAACTGAATAATTTTATTAAGTACATTGGATGTTATGTCAAATATAAATTCTATATCAGCTATTTTAATGTGGGCCAACTTATTCCTAGTCGCATTGTTAAATATATCTGATATCATTATTTAAATTTTAATTATCCTTGAATATCTTATACACAAGAGTTCACACACTAGTTTTACCTTAAAGAAAATGTCATCAAACTTACTTGTTTTAAAAACGGCGAAATCCTTTGTTTTGACATCTAAACACACAAAAATTCACTTAATCTTTACTTTTGCGACACAACACTTGACATCAATGATATAATAATTGTTAACATTAAGTGATAGTATAATTTATATGAAATAATAATAAAAAAACGCTACAAAATCTACATCTCACACGGATCGCGATAGAACTACTGAATAGAAATAAACATCACCAGTTTTGTTCTAAGAAAGACACTTAATTATTGTAACTTTCACTGCCTACTCATATTCAACTCTATCACAACGATATATGGCTCATTTTAATGTACGAAGACACTATGGAGTTATGCTCGGAATATTAATTCGACCGGTTTTGTAAAAACAACACGTGAGACATACTACTTTGCGCCCGGATGTGCTTATAAAAAATCTCTGAATCTTTGATTAGGTTTGGTTACTTATGCCAAAAAACGGTTTAGTTTGATGTGTTCCGTACCATTAAAATCTATCCAAAAATATTTCGATGTTTTTCAGCAAGAAAAATTAAATATTCGGTTTAGTTATTGTTCTGACTTTAATAGGTACTGTTATATTTCATCGAATAAATGTATAAAAGGTCAACTAAATTTAATAAAAATACTTGTCTTTTTAGGTTTATTAGGTAGATTTATAAACCGAAACATTGCACCTCTAGTGATCGATATTGTACCCTTTTAAGGTAAGCAAGCATGGAACCCTAAAAAATAATCAACTTTTACACTAGGTTATAAAATCATAATTACTGAGTTTATAAATTTGAGATCCGCATGCCCATGGTGATTATCTCAGGATTCACAAAAAAGTAGTTCGTGGCGAGGAAAATACGAATAATATTATACCTAATTATGATTTTTCGTCTGTCTTGGGATTAGTTTTTTTTTATATCCGCCGGTTACTTTACGTCAAACAGGGCGTTGTTTTTTTGCAGTCCATCGCATTTGATTGACACTTTGTAAAAGCTGAGAAAATACAGTTTTCTCGTTAAGGACTTTGCACGGTTGAAAATTATATAGGTATTTACCTAAACCTTTCTTGTATATTGCTCTTTTTATAAGTGAACATCGTATCAGAACCCGTTGCAGTGGGCAACGGGTTTACTTTATGATATCGTAGGGAAAAAATAAGAAAAGTAGAAGATGCCAATCTATTAAAGTAGCTGTTTAATCAGTATTAATAATTTAAGTATATTTTTTAACTTATATGATTACTTTTGTCTTTTCAAACCAACAACTCTATCTATTGGCAGGATTGAGCAGTGGCACATAATATGTAGAAGCGCTATTATAAGAATATACTTTTAATTTAAAAATAAAAACCACTCCGACAAACATACAGACAAGCAAATATCAGCAATAATGATTTGTAAAGTAACGCTTTAATTCTAAATTCGTAAAATATGCGACAGTGTTGAACAACACTGCCACAGTCTGATAGGTGGACTGCGACATTTACATGAATAATTTATTTATTCTGTGTTCTGGGTTTTAAATATGGCGTTTAAAACTTTGACAAAGTCACTGACAAGAGTATGTTTTCGTAATATTGCTTAGTCCACTCTCTGGTACTGGTTTGGCCCTACCTTATAAAGTGTGTAAGTGGAAATGCAAGGACATTTAGATGCCGGTAGTCTCCGTTCTTTATCAGTTGTTTAAAATCTGACATCAGTTTTGCATAAAGTACCGTGTTACCCAGTTACTGGGTTCACTTAAACCCAGAATAGTTCAAGTGTGCCTATATAATTTAAAGATTTCCCTCGATTTCTCCAGGATCCCATCATCAGATCCTGACTTGACCATGGGACCACCTGGACAGTATATCCTTTCAAAAAAAAGAATAATTTCCCGAATCGGTTGAATCGGTCCAGGCGTCTTTGAGTAATCGGAGAACATACATACACAAGTTAGCAAAAATGCTCGTGAAATATAAACTACCATGCCAAACTGAATTTAAATTTTACGGGACCAAATGGCAAGTATACCGAATCGAACTAAAAAAGAATCACAGAAATCGAATCAGCAACCGCGGAGTAATCGGTATCGGTGTACATACATACAAAAAAACCTCCTTTTTTGGAAGTCTGTTGATAAAGTAGGTTTGACAACCTCAATACTTCTGGTATCAAATTTCGAAATGAGTAACACGCAGTCAATGTTTGTACATCATCATTATCTTTAGCCTCTCCATTACTCACAAAGATTAAATTATTTAATTCTAAAAATCTGTTATTCCATTATTTGCCCACTTGCACGTACTCAATGTACTCACTACATGGTACCAGAAGTTAGGTAATCTTGGTTATGCTAAGCTGTAAGCGGGTTAGTGACCGCAACTTGTATGCGCGCGCGCACGATACGGTGAACTGACCTCACCAACTTTGGTATTTAATACAAAGGATAGGACGAGTCCTAATCACGTCGATTGAATGCATAAATTAACTTATCATAGATTTGATTATCATAAAGAAAAAAATAATTAAAACGTATTTAAAATTACAGAACTGACATGGATAGTAGTTCACCAGACAATGGCAGACTCCGTAAGATTGCAATCCTTAAATCTTTATTAGAATGAAAACATTGTTTCGTATACAATAAATCCCATCAAAATTCAATAATCATAAACTTACAGTAATATTCCATACGGATTGAGGATATTAGTAGCACCTACTTAAATTATGTTAGTGAAAGCAAATAAAACTAAAAGTATAAGGAAATACTAGAAACTAGGCGGATGCACGTTGTGCTTGCGGCAACAAGGGGTCCCACTCAGCATGTTGTGCCTCGGGCGGATCCATATCAAATAAAAACGGGATTAAATATAATGACCACCATAAAATGCTTTGATACCCTTAGTTCTTTTACCAAAAATATATATTTGACACCAGAAAAATGAAGTCTCAAATTACAATAGTACTAGCTATTTTAGTCACGACTGCACCTCAAATTGTTTTCGAACACCAAATGTAGTAAATGATCACCAAATCTTAGCGAGCAAATTAATGCGCTATTTTTGCCTAAATAAACTACTGTGATTGCCATAAAATGTAGGCTTGGGGTTACAAACTGGATAATAGGAACTGGATGGAACTGGATAAGGTAGAATTGTGACCAACCGCGCGCGAGCCGAGCGAGCGAAGCGAGCGGTGCCGCGGCAGCGGCCGGCGAGCGCTACTTCTCGAATATTTTTTTGGAAAAAGTTATTTATTTCACACTTTTTTAACTCCAAACACCAAACAATAGCTGCCAATAAAAATGAAAGAAAGCTTATAAATTAAAATAAAGCTTTATATTTACTTAAAAGTTTTGGATTAACAATGATTTGTTTGACATTAGTTTGCTTAAACAGGATAGCAAGATGTAAAAACTTTGATTTTAATTTTACATTGTTGGTACGATTTTGGTGATCATTTACTACTTTTGGGTTAACAATGATTTAAGTATTTGGAGTCATTTTGCTTAAATAGGATAGCGAGACGTTAAAATTTTGGTTATAATTTTAAATTAAAATGCGTGTTTAATTTTGGTGATCATTTACTATTTTTGTCTCCTAAATGTTACTATATCTGGTGGTAAGTTAAACATAAGCCAATAAAAACCTGCAGTTGCCCCTTGTTCCTTGTCCCGCCAACCCTTCTCATTCATCTCACACAATTCATCTGATTTCAGAGCACCAATTTTGTGTTTTTCGTTCCAACTGCTCGTTGGGCATGCGGCAGACATGTCCTAGTCCCATTAAAACTGTCCAAGTAAGTAAAAAATGTTTGTATGTAGCAAAACTATTTAAAA
Source organism: Melanchra persicariae (assembly GCA_947386135.1). Taxonomy (NCBI): domain Eukaryota; kingdom Metazoa; phylum Arthropoda; class Insecta; order Lepidoptera; family Noctuidae; genus Melanchra; species Melanchra persicariae. The sequence continues at coordinate 1,629,722 of OX376669.1, forward strand.
ATCACCGAACCTAATTGTTTCTGAAATCCTTTGTTCGACTCTGTACCTCTATCTATTAACTCGTTATTGGTAATTACATAGTAACATGATTAGCTACATGACAATCAATAAATTGGCTTGCATCACTGATCTCGCAGCCGTATGGTCTACGACCTTGAGGCAGTGGGCTCGATGTCTATCGCGATCGAGATAACACCGTCAATTACAGCGGGACGTGTTCTTTTAATTAGTTTTATTAATTGCATGTCAGCATTGGTGTCGCTAGGAGTAGGAAGTGTAGTTAGAGAGGACCGAGTCCTTGGTTGCAGCTTTTTAACCAGGACAATTAGAACTCCCAACTTTTTTTAAGGAAAGTTTTGGGGGAGCTTCGGATTTGAGTTCGGAAAATCAAAATCAATCCTAGATGGAAGAATGTTTGTTACTCTTTCACATAAAATAAACTCAACGTATTTGGACGCAAGGTGACATAATATTTTATAGTTTATAATAAAGAACGGTATAACGCGTTTTCTAAATATTTGTAACTGTTACTGAAGTTCAAAAGTCAAAGTCAAAGTCAGTCAAAAGTTAGTCAAAAGTAAAAGACAAAAGCCAAAGTCAAAGTAAGTAAAAAGCACAAAGCCAGTCAGAGGTCAGTCAAAATTTAAAATAAAAGTTGTCAGTCTCGGTCAAAAGTCAAAGTCAAGTCAAAAGTCAAAGTCAAAAGTCAAAAGTCAAAGTCAAAAGTCAAAGTCCAATACCACAACGTTTTCATGTTGCTGATGGGACTGCCTCGCTTTTGCAGCGCATTAGCGATGTTTGCACAAGTGGATGGTTTCCATGCCATTATCCGAGATGGTAAGTGCACAGATTGGGTTTTGCTTGGTAAATGGCAAGAAACTTGCTGCGACGAGCGTTTATATTTCCTGCGTTAGACTGTGGCCCATATTCCAAAATGTAAACTCCAACTCAACTCAAACTCCAACTCCATCGGAGCTTGTCATAAATTGAAGTTTTTGCTTTGTTTGCTCATCTAAAAGGAAAAAAGTGGCAACACTGCTCAAGTGACATGTAAAATTTTTGTTCCGTATTTTAAAATTAGATTTAATTAGTATTTAAGTGTAATTAGGGTGTAATTGTTTTTGTAAACTTAATACAACTGCATAAATACACAGGATTATTGTTTTCTCGTAAATATATCAAGGAAAACGCAGTTTTTGTAACCGGCTGTCACCGGTAACCTAAAACCAACAGCTGACGTTTGAACTACGGAATTAAACGGGGAAGTATTGTTTACTTTTATTTTATTATAGCACACAATCGTCACTTTAACTCAGTAGCACGACTTTGCAAAGTTTTAATAACTTTGTCACAGATTTAGGACTCTGCGTTTAGACTATATCGCTTTGTTTACATCTTAGAAAACGTCAAGACTCCTTATTTCTGTTATTGGTATCTAATATTTTTCGGTTATATACAACAACAATAACGCATATGACCGTTATTTTACATACTACTTATAGTCATCTTAAAAGCATTAAATCTTAAAAGTAATTTTTATATTATTTTAATCTAAGCATCCTACCCACATTTAAGAAAACCATAATTTAAAGGCAATTAAAAGCGAACAATTTAATATAACAAGCTTTTATAGCCAATTCAGCAGCCTTCTTCAGTTCTCCACTTAACTGCGCTTATTTCTCCTAGTTTTTTAGAACCTACTTACTTCTTTCATTTCCCACTTTTTTTTTTATTTGTCCTTTGGATTCTCAGTTTCTTTTATTCTAATTTCAGTACCTAAACCTGAAACCATGCCTGTGATGACCCGCAAGGCTTCAGCTCAAGATATGGAGCTTAAACTGAGAACTGCTCTCCAGGAACTAAAAGCTGCGAACCAGCAATGTCAAGAAATGCTGCAGGAGAGAGAGGAAAGTGAGGTGGAAGTAAGGCAAATGGTCCATAAAAACACATGCCTTAAACGGGAGCTAGTAGACCTCAGTCAACAATACCAAGATGTTGTTGAAGAACGCGACCAACTGCGGGTGATCACAAATGGTTTCAGCAACTGTAGCAACCTGTATGAGGAGGCTTTACGTAAAGTTAGGGACCTAGAGGATGAATTGATTCATGCAAACAGTTGTATTACCAAATTGCAGAAGGAAAGACAAAGTACTCAGGTTAAGGAAACTAACCACTTATTTAATGAATTACTAAATTCTAATAATTGTAACCCTCATTCCTTAGTCACGATTGACCTTACTGAAGATTCCATAATGAAACAGAACTGTAGTTACAAAGCTAGTCATAATAAATTAAAAAAATATGCTAAACTAAATAGAATTATCAAAAAATGTTATCAGTACAAAAAGCAACATAAACACTTTTCTAAAAATACTCAACTCAGGAAAGAACGTGTTGACCTGATTAGTAAATTAAACAATTATGAAATTAAATTAGAAGACAGCAAAAAAATATATGAAATTGATACTGAACACTTGCAGTCTGAAATAAAGGTTCTTGAAGCTTCACTGAGCTCACTTTACAATAAATATGTAAAATCACAGAACCAAATAAAAGAACACATTCTTGCTGCCAATGAGTTAGTCATGTGTCAGTGTACTTGCCAGGCAGTATCAAACCTTGGTGTGGTCCAGCCTGTAGCAACGGAGGTCCCGTCCCGGGCAGAGATCTTGTCTCAAGAATGTGTCATTGAACAAAATAAAATTGTTTTTGATCAGGAATTATCTCAAATTGAACAGCCTGAGATTGATGATTTTTCATCTGTGAATAGTGGTAATCATTCGGTTATGTTCTCGGACAGTATGGGAAGAGGTTTGGGTACATTAATCAGTAATAATCTGAGTTATTCTACACAAAATTATTGTATGCCTGGTTCATCTTACAAGCATATTATGGCATCAATAATAAATAATAATTATAGTTCTAAAACCAACATAACTGTATTTATAGGTAATAGTTTAAATGTAAAAAAAACAGATATCACAGACAATCTAACTGAGATGTTAAAGGTTAATTGTAAAAAAATAATATTGTGTGCTTTTCCATATTTTAATAAATTGTCAATTAAACAAAATAATTATATTCATATGTTAAATAAACATATGCATTTCTTAGTTTCTCATTATAGTGACAAGTTTATGTTTTTTGACACAAATATTTTTGTGGAACATTTAAAATCGACTAGGAATACTGTGTATTTGCCAATTAGTTTTAGACATAAAATAGCAAGGCTATTAGCTTATTATATTAACTCAGACATAAGTAGTATGTCGAAGTCTTCTGTAATTAAATCCACAATGTTTAGTAATAATACTAAGAATCAGGTGGTGAGCCTAAATAACTGTAGCACTATTGCTATAAATTCTTTTACAAATTGTACGAAGGAGGTTCCATGTATTACTATGGAAGACTCATTTGTTAACATGGGGACTACAAGTAGTTGCAACTTACTGCCAAGTGATGATATTGAAGTCTTGGGGCAAACTCCGGATAATCATTTAAACTAGTTCATAAGACAACAGAAGATACCAGTAACAGAATAGTTATGCCTTCCAACAACAAAGTATCTTCTTGCTCTCCAGTAACTATATTTCAAAAAGGGGGTCAGCAGCATGCCTTGAAATTATTTCATCAAAATATTCAAGGTGTCTCTTCCAAAATATTAGAAATTGAAATTTTTTTAGAAAAAACAATGATTGACATTGTATGTTTTAGTGAACATTGGTTGAAGGATTACCAGATGCTAATTAGTTATGAAAATTATAGTGTGGGCAGTTGTTTTAACCGCAAATCTATGTTGCGTGGTGGTTCCCTCATCTTAGTAAAAAAGTGCTTAAAATTTAAGCAACGTAATGACATTCAGCTTGTCAGTGGAACATTGCATTGAACTGTCCTGTGTTGAGCTGGATAAGCATGTTATAGTGTGCGTGTACAGACCCCCAAACCCTCAAAACTTTACTTTATTTGAATCAACAATGGAAGATATCCTTGCGAAACTTGCAGCAGGTAATAAATCCGCGATTATTTGTGGAGATTTTAATATTAATATTTTAGAAATTAATTCAAATAGCAGTAGATTTTTAAGCCTTTTTAAATCGTTCAATTTGTCTAATGTTTTTACGGAACCTACTAGGATAACAACTACTTCTTCAACCTGTATTGATAATGTATTCTGCGATTGTGATTATTTAGATAAAGCCGTAGTTAATTACCTTCCATCGGATCATAGCGGTCAATTGGTAACATTTAAGTTTAAAGCAGCCTTGCAAAAAATTCAAATACAATATAGGCCAATAACAACAGGCAAACTAGTTAGATTCAATGGTTCCTTACAAAATAAGTTAAATCTTTTGGGCCATAATATTGAGGATGCGAATAAATTTTATGATAATTTCTTTTCTGTAGTTCTAAAAGAATTCAACTCAACTTTTGAAAAGAAGTCTAAAAATACTTTCCCTAAGTATATATTTAGTGACTGGGCGACTAAAGGTATTAGGATAAGTAGGGAAAGACTATATGAGTTATATGGCCTTAAGCCTTTCATTAATACGGAATCCTTCAATAAATATGTAAACAAATATTCTAAAGTTTTCAGAAATACCTGCAAGGTAGCAAAAGCTCTGTATATTAGCAACAAGATCAAATCGGCAGATAACAAAATAAAGACAGTTTGGAAAGTTATTAATAATGAAACATGTAAGAATAAAGTACGAAACACTGATTTTTTACTGGAGACTGCACATGGTGCCATAAGCTCTAATCTAGAAGTAGCTCAAGAATTTGTAAATTTTTTCTCCGAAATACCATCAAAAACTACTGAACCTTTAAATTCTTCACCAGAGGTCTCATTTAGTTTATTAAGAGCAAACGTTCCAGGTTGTACGGTTGAATTCCAATTCCAACATATCAACCCTATGACAGTTATAAAAGCTTTCCGGCAAATTAAAATCAAATTGACCGAAGACATATGGGGAATGTCTATCAAAGTGTGCACGTCCATAATTGAGACCATAGCACCATACTTGGCTTTAATATTTAATTTATGTGTGGACCAAGGAGTCTTTCCGGATATAATGAAATACAGTAAAGTTATACCACTTTTTAAGTCCGGCGACAGCACAGACACCAATAATTATAGACCTGTATCCGTATTGCCGGTTTTCAGCAAAGTGTTTGAAAAAGTAATGCTCAATCAAATGCTCATTCATTTTAACATCAATAAAATCTTACACGATCAACAGTATGGTTTTACCAAAGGTCGTTGTACGACTGATGCTGGTGTCACGTTATTAAAACACATATATACAGCGTGGGAAGAGGCGCAAGATGCCATAGGAATCTTTTGTGACCTCTCCAAGGCATTTGACTGTGTAAATCACGAAACCTTGCTCCTAAAACTAGAACATTACGGTCTAGGTAAACTTGCACTCAGCTTAGTGAAGTCTTATTTAAATGACAGACAGCAGCAAGTTCAAATAAACGGTGTTAATTCAAGGGGTTTAAAAGTCAAAATGGGTGTACCACAAGGCTCAATATTGGGTCCTTTCCTCTTTTTAGTGTATATTAATGATCTACTCCATCTTTTAAAAAATCAACCACAAATGGTATTATTTGCTGATGATACGTCCTTAATTTTTAAGATAGATAGACGTTCTACAAATCTTGACGATGTAAATAAAGCCCTACAGCAGGTCCAAAATTGGTTCACTGCTAATAATTTAGTATTAAATGGGAAAAAAACTAAGTGTATTAGATTTGCTTTACCGAATATCAAAAGTAATAATTGCGATATTGTATTGAACAAAGAGAAACTTGAATTCGTCGAAAACGCGGTTTTCCTGGGGATCACGCTTGACTCAAGGCTGCAATGGGGTCCTCATTTAACATCTCTTGCGGGACAGCTAAGTTCAGCAGCATATGCTGTCAGAAAAATCCGTCAATTTACTGATATAGATACCGCGAGGCTGGTCTATTATAGTTACTTTCATAGTATCATGTCTTACGGTATCTTGTTGTGGGGACGTGCTGCAGACATCGAATCTATATTTATTCTGCAGAAAAGAGCCATCAGAGCCATATATAATCTGGGTCGGCGCGATTCCCTAAGGGAACTGTTTAAAGATATTAACATCATGACGGTACCTTGTCAATACATATACGAAAATATAATGTATGTTCGGAAAAATCTCCATCTTTTTAGTAAGATTAGTGACAGGCATAATTTTAATACTAGAAATAAGAACAAATTAGATCAACCCCGATTCAGATTGGCTAAAGTACACACTTCTTTTATGGGGTACTGTGTTAAATTTTATAATAAAATACCATATGATATTCTCGGACTGAATGAGAGAAAATTTAAAACATGCATTAAACGCACACTATGTAGACAGGCATATTATAAACTGGAAGATTATATCCTTGATAAAAATGCTTGGCTAAATGCCGGTCCTGCTCCACAGCCTCAGCCGCTTGGTTCCACTAGTTAGGATTTTATATATGGAGGAGATGCTCACCCTTTTTTATTTTACTTTTTACGTTTAATAATAATAATATTCCACATTTCTATAATGTTTGGAATACACTTTTACTTTTCTGTTCTTACCAATTGATATTTATAGTTTTATATAAAGTAGAAGCATTTTTTATTTTGGAATCCTGTAAATGTGAGGACCATGGAGCCTTTTTATGTTAATAGATGGTTTCCTTGTTTGACATGAATGAGCAGGGGCAGTTGAGGGTTTGTCATGCTCACTCGAATGTCTCGCTGATGGTGGCGCGTGTATCGGATCATTCGGTTCCCTTCAAAATGGTTGAGCTGAATGGTGCTGATGCACGCGTCATGTTCGTGAACGGGCGCCATCAGTGGAGACTGGTCATCTCTTAGCTGTCGCTGGCTTATTTCAATAGTTTATTTGATACTTAGAATTCTTTTTTTTTTCTCTTCCTTTACATTGTTCTCACATATAGAAGCAACAAAGATAATGTAACCAGGATTATTGTAAATCATAAAATGGTTTAAAAGAGTGTCCGTGGAGTTTCTTGCACGTTCTTCTCCATAGAGATCTACGCTTTGGAACGTGTAAATAGCTTCATGTTTTTGACTGACTGACTCTGACAATTCAAAAGTACCTGTAAATGGTTTATTTGAAATAAATGCTTTGACTTTGACTTTGACTTTGACTTCTCTCGAGTACGAAAACGTCAATTAGACAAGCTTTCATTGACATTTTCGTGCTCATGATGGGGTTGAGAGTTCGAGTTGAGTTGGATTTTACGTTTAGGAATATGGGCCTATGTATGCATGTACGAGTATGTATGCCCTCCCTAGCTTAGGTACGGCTATCTTCCTGTATGTGGATTATTAGAGGAGTTTATCTATAAGATTTGCGCCCTTGGTAAAAAAAATGGAAACGAACCAGTATTTTTTAATTAACAGAAGAGATTCTTATCAGCAACAACAAATCAAGATTTGTGTTTGTTGATCACATGCACAATTGCAGTTCACGGATTGGTTACCAGTTCATATTTGTTCACAATTTTAGGGAGAGATTGTAAACTAAATGATAAATGATATTTATTTTGTAAGTAGGTTAAACATAACACTTTTACACGTCAATATTTTTTGGTCATTTTAAGCTAGATGAGGCCGGTGTTTCCTAGCTGACTACCCTGAGAAGAAACACCGAAACAAACTCAGAGGTCACAGTCTCTTTTGAAGTCCATACAAATTGTAGGTACTGGTCAAATCATACGAGAACCATTTAGGTGTGTAACTATCGAATGCTGAAGTGGTTTGCTGTAGAAGCAATATTGTCTGTTCACAATTAATCAAGAGTGTGAAAAATCTTGAGATATTTTATAAACCTACGATGTTTGCAACAAATCTGTTGAAGTATGCGACGGCATTTCCGAATACAAACGAATGTTAATTTCCACGTCCATCAATTATAAGATTTATCGTGTATGCTAATTTGAGTTCAGAACGTTATTGATTTAGTTTACAAAACAAAACAGGAATGAAGTACTTAGTTCGGAATACGATTTTTTTCGAGATATTTAGGTAGGTACTCGTAATTGTATAGCAGTTGATTCTTTTTTTATGTGCATGAAATAAAATATTGGTATTGATTGTAACAGAGTAGTAATTGTGACGTAGTTATTTATCACGTCTGTTCAATTGAACGTTGCATGCACCTAATAACGAATCTAGAGTAGCTGCAATTATTTACACGCGACGATCGATTTTGTGTTGTCATTCTTTGTACTTTGGTTAGCTTTAGTTTTTACTTTTTACAAAATTAGCAAGGACGTGTGACCTGAAAGAGAAATCACGGATGGGGAAATAATGTGTCAAACTTTCGCATTTATGAAATTAGTATAGAAATATAGATTAGGTAGATGATAATATTGGTTAGATTTTGTTTTACAAAAATCTGTCAAAATATATTTAATTTCGCTTATTCCATTAAAATTTGACTTTAAGCGATTGCCCTGTACGATAAGTCAGCGCATATTACACTTGTTTTCGTAAATTTAACAACAATAGTTTATTAATAGAAAAGTGGCTCATGAAATAAAATGATCATGTGCTTAATAAGACGTGTACAATAAAGTATTTAATAAATAATTAAATATAACTACACTGTAAGCTTTTATAATCAACCAGTCCTTTCCTTGATTCTAAACAACAAAATGCAATCTGATAAAAGTACACTCAGCTGCTTGGTGATAGATAAACAATGTAATGTATGCAAGCATCTGGGTCGTGTTATGTTTATATTATCAGCATCTGATAATCTCCTGAATGCACGTAATGTCAGATTAGTTTGACAGGTCGGTAGCTCAGTAGCATTTACTTGTGAAGTGATAGATAAGACAGGTAGGTTACCTACTTTTAGCATATTTTTAGAAAATTATGAGGTCTTAGTGAAAGTTCATCCAGGGGTGGTGGAGCTATTTGCAGTACCTATCTGGGTGTTCTGGCACCAATCATAAAGATTTTTTCTTATAAGGACGGGAAATCACCAAATGACTCCTTCCGCTCTGGGTGGAGCGGGAGGGAGTGTCAGACTTTTACTGACTAAAACCTATCCGTGCTTCTCCTAGTGCCATTTGCGTACCACTGCCGCGGTGACTCTTTCGAACAAAATCCGCAATTTTTTTTCTCAGGACATGACAAAAAGAAAGAAAGAAAGAAAATTATTTATTTGGCACACACACCACCCACAATGTTACATGACAAAGTTGCCTCATTAGTTTAGTCTGACCTTTAGAAGACGGGTTTGATTCCCGGATTGGTCAGTGTTATTTGGTATTTCCATCTGGAACTTCTCAGTTCCAGAACGTTGTCCGAAGTCTGGATTTGTGCCAGACTACTGGCATAAGGCTTACCCCCTTTTAACAAACACAACATCATCACCAGTTAGGACATCTAACTGCAGTCATATGAGGAGTTCGACGTGGCTAAGGAATAACAGCCGCGCGGGTTGATCTTCAAGGTTAAGCAACGTTTCTCGAGGTCGGTCTGTGGATGGGTGATCATACCGACACTCCTCCATGCCTCGGAAATCATGTTAAACCGTTGGTCCCATCTGTAATTTGTAGATCTTTGGCAGTCGTTACGGATTGTCAGAAGCCAGAAAATCTGACTCCAGTGAAGGTGTGGTAGGCAGCCGGTTCATGTAAATTACTGGTATTCAGCTGAATCCATTTTGACTGGAAGCTGACCCCAATATAGTTTGGAAAAGGCTAGGCAGATGAACTGCAGTTATAAACAGATCGGGATTCCAACTAAGCTGTTGCAGAACATCCTGAAAATCTAACAAACGAACTACCTGCTTTGTTTACATACAAAACATATCAAAATGAGCACCTCTGGAACCCACAAAACTACACATTTCAAAATTGATCTGAAGGAACCCAAAAATTTGGCACAGTTCATTAACATCGTAACGTATATCGATCACCATCAGGCCTTCAACTTGGGGGGTCGGCAGAGCGCGGGGTGCCACCGTCATAGATCATTGACAACTTATGGGCATTTCATCAAACTGCGTCACTCTAGGTTATTGTTAAGGGGTTTATACAAAGTGTAGCGGAATAAACGCAATAGGTAACTGAAAAGGAGTCATTGTACTCATCATTATGAACAACTTTCGGGGTTGGTCCCATAGTAAAAGTCACACCCTGTATCCTGTATTCCCTGCAGGATAAGATAAAGATGTACAAACGTCAAAGCCAAAACGTTGATTTCAATTAGGCTATTAAAAGGCACTTTTGAACGTCAACATTTACATTTAAAAGAATATACTAATATAAAAATAAAGTGATTCGCATAGGTAGATTCTTATGGAGAAGAACGGACAAGAAACTTCATATTAACTCTATAGTGTACCTACAATTAGCCAGTTATGTTAACTAAAGTAACAAACTGCGACATGCTACTGAGAAATTCCGGAAAAAAACAACCGTGTTAAGAAAAAAACAATATGGTGTCACAACAGATTGACTACTTTAATTGTACTCTGAGTGAATTCACACGGGCCGCATTTTGTAAGATTACTTTTGGCTAAGGTAAAGTTTGTAAGGTTGTACGGGGTAATCTCTAGATCTACTGAATCGTTTTTGAAAATTATTATTTTTTTAATTAAATAAAAAATAATAATAATAATGTGTTAAAGCTAGTAATATGAAAAATTGTAAGCGTATAATAACTGTTCTACACTATTGTATTAGGAAAACCTGTGATGATAGTTGTATGTCTTAAATAAATAAATAAATAAAACGATAATTAGTAGGTACCCGGTTTCCGACATTAAGAAAAAAACTTTAATGTCGGAAATCCATTCATTCGTTTTTGGTAGATAATGCCCTTTTTTCTTAAGGCGGCAGAAATCCAAGAAAACTTTGCTCGACCCGAGTATCGAACCCAAGATATCATGCTTAGTTGGATCAGCGGTGCCGACAAAAAATGTGTAAGATTGTTAACGTAACGATCCATACAAGTTTATCATAACAAGATTTGTCATAGGATTATGGAACTTTATTGAATCCATAAAGGTACGTACTTAAATGGATTAAATTTAGTTCCATGAGTAATAAATTTCGTCACTAAATATTTTGTCGCTCGGGTCCATCTTCGAGGTCCATCTTTGATCAAACTTCAAAGAACGAATCTAGGGTCTACTCTTTAGTTTTGGCCCTTAGTGTCGGGCGTTTTCTACTCCGTATCACCTACGGACTTACGATTAGTTCCGAACCAGAATTAAGAATGAATGACAACACAATTTGACAGTTGCTCTGAGTTCGCGTAGGCAAGGCAGAAACTACGGACTTCGGGCTTAGAGAGTAGACCCCCTGCCCTGATCACTCAAAGTGTCGATCAGTCGGCGACAAATATCCTTGAAAAGGGTGTTGTGTTAAACCAGGTAGATAATTATTTGATCAAAACAACTGCTGACTCAGAGGATTTAACTTTACAATTACAATCAGTAGCTACGGTGCTCTACGGCTCGCTCCGTATTTAATTGTATGAGGTTTTCTCATTTTGGTGTCAGTGGGCGGTGGGTTTTATTCGATTTATAAAGATACTTCGCTATTCTTAAGGAAATTAAAATGATTGTGGGTAAAACTGGGTTACCTAACAAATTGAATATATTGTATAATAGTTTTTTTTGTATTATAGACAGACTCCTCTATAACCCCTTACTTTCCGAATGTCAAGCAAAGATGTGGTCCACCATGGAGCACGATTGCCTTGGGGTAATCTATTCACTCTTGACTTTGAAGACTACCAGGTTCAGTTGTCCAGGAATACCAGTGTATGATAAATTGATAATAGTGAAGCAGGTTTGGCCTTTCTCGAGTTTATGTGAACTAAACCTAGACATAAGTAATCATCAACAGTGTTAAAGTTTCGCTAGTGCGTAATACAGTGCCCATTGCAACTGCATTTAAAATAGTAGCTTCGAAAACCAAGACGTTCAATGTGTAAGGTCCTTTATTTCAAAGCTATCTCGGTTACGACATAACAACATCGGTACCTACAGATACTTACAGTGGTTCCTGTAATAAAAATTAAACCAAAACCACGGAGTCGACTCTGAGCTACAATATTTGACAGAGGCTGGTATAAGGAGGAGTTTATTTTATTTATTTAAATTATTATGAGCCAAAACATTAACAATATTATAAACTTTTTGATCGTTTGAAACCAGCCAAATTGTCAAGTAGGTATAGAATTAATCCACAATTCGTTGAAAATGAGGTAAACATATTAATATTAAGAGTAACATCCGCATTTTACTCTTACAATGCAGATAAGGAAATTCCACCTTTCAGAAATTTAAAGTGTTTGTGAAGCTCTGAGAAACCGTGAAATTTATAAGTATATTTATTTGGCATGGCTATGCCATCTATCGACAATCAGCTAACTACAATATTTAGCTAACCACCACACAAGCAGTGCCTAGTTAATAATGTAGAGCAATTATCTGCTAAAGAAACATTTGAAAACGCCTCATTGCAGTAAGAATTCTGCAAGGTTCTAAGCTTTACCAATTTCCTGAAGCAGCTATACCAAAAGTCGCATTTTTTATCTGAAAATACAGATCCCAACGCTTCCAGTACAATATTTTAGCAGTTTACAGGCAAAGACTGAAGACACAAAGCCACATCTATTTAATTTCCCCTGGCACTAAATATCACCCAATCCTTTTTCCTAAGCCCCAAAAACTTTAGTCTCAACACGACTCCACAGCTTCCCAACTCCTTCAAAGCTAGGAGCGGTCCTCCACGCATCAGTAGCGCTCATTCTGCAACGAAAACAGCCGGCGGCCGAGCGTCTCCGCCAGACACAATATGTCCTTAGCAGAAGGCGCTTCAGACACCGAGCATCACAGGACGGAGGAAGAACCCACCAGCAAGAGTTCGCAGCAGAACACCCCCACGGGCACTAAGACGAAGAACAACGATAAAGGAAGACAGGTTAGTGGGGATTTTCTTAAAGTTTGCAAAGTTTTCGTCCTGGGCTTGAAAATACTTATAACATTTAAGTTAAAAGGTTGGTGGTCCCTATAAAATTGTGTTACGTTTGAAAAAATAAACAAAAAACTGCGACTTCTAAGCTAAGCTTTTGTTGTTATTAGAACTAGTTAAAATACATATTATGGCTTACCGGTGAAAAAATAGTTTTGCTAAAAATCTTTAAAGGTTAATCAAGTCCTTGTAAATGAATGTTCCCTCGGAAACGCTAACGTTTTCTTTCCAAGAGTTTGTTGTTACAATAGTTCAAAATAGTTAGTTTATCAGAAAAACAAAATTACTTACTAACACTCAAAATATTTGTTTCAGTCCCTGTAAAATAGTGGTGCGTCTAATTTATATTTTAGCTCCAACTTGATAGAAGTGATCAATAAGAGTTTAGGTTGAGCATCCAATTTCGTGTTTTGTATAGTAACGAGTTTGTATTTTATAGTTTACTTTTTTCTGTGGTTTTAAATCGTAAAATATACGTCTGTTATCCAACTTATAAGAGCGCCATTGAAGCGAAAAAGCTCTTGATTCTCATAACCATAAAAAGAGAGAGTAGCTACTGAATTTGATGATTTTATCATAACTGAAAATAAAACAATATTGGCTCAATTATCAACATCTGTTTTGATTCAACTTAGATATGAAAACAATTATATAACATAACAATCTTTATATTATCTATGATTGAACGTTAGTTTTCCAAAAATAGGACGATCTCTTACAAAATGTTTTATCTCACGGGTCACTTCACACTCATCTCAGTCAGTTATTAACTCATCAAATAATGTAATCTCATGTTTTGTGCCTACTTTCTACTTCTACGTATTTATCCCTCAAAACTAGCCTATAATAAAAATGATTCATCGCTGAAAGAAAAACCTAGCGACAGATCGCAATGTAATGAGAGCCAAAAAAAAAAACACTGAAAGTTTTAACCCGTTCGAGATTCAAGGCTTTTATTGTGATAAGTGTGGCGATATGATAGTAGACCTAGTACTTGCAATGTGACTGGCATTGAGGATTAGTAAAAACTGTATATTATTCAGTAAATTTCAAACACTGTCATGACTAGATTCAGGAAAAGCTCAGTGTTTTTCAACTTAGTACTAACCCTGCAAAATATTCTTGAAAACTTCCAATTTATTTTATCTTGATTTTCCCGAAACTTATATTTGCCATTTATAACTCTAATTTTATCTAACTCTAGTCAAAGTTTCTATTTGAAAATGTCCCTCTTTGTCGACATTAATTTGAACGTTTAAAAGCTCGGATAGGAAAACTTCATTATTGTAATAATAATCATAACTTTTATCTCACAAAGTTGACACAGCACAAACAAAAACCTTGACTCCGATATATTTTTAATTAACACGGACTAGTCCAATCCAACGCCTTCTTCCGTACAACCAATAAATTTTCACTAAATCGTCCAAAAAACAATTGGTCCAATTTGACCTCAAGGCACACTGAAGAATTAACCAATTAATGAGTATCACCAATTTGCACCATATTTGGTGGTTATGGATCCGTGGGACTGTTAAGCAATTGATGGCAATAATGTCAGTTTGTCCGCTTACAATCTACCCACTCATCTTAAAATGGCGTAATTATACAATGCTTGTTTTGTTCGTAATGTCTCTAGTAATTGGGTTGACTCCTACGCAATGTATTGCGTCTTTAAAGACGGCATTAGTTTCGATTTATGATTGCAACTTTGTTATTTTTAATTAGGAGGATTTAATTGTATCATCAATTTGAATAACTGTTATTATGGTGCCTTCTGATTAGATTTTTAATAAGGAAATGAAAAAACCTTACAAATGTATAGAACTTGTCCATATAAGGATCACCTCCTATTGTGAACAAGCATAGTATTTTAAATAGCAAAAGTATACACAAATATGGTACTGAGTCACCTCTTAGAATACCTTCCATTAACTTTTATAATAGTTCTATTTATTCGATTAAAATCATGACAAGCATGAAGCATAATCTATCGAAAGCTTATGACACATCCCAATTCGAACTTATAATCCATGATGACATTTTCTCCTATTTATTAATCTTTGTTTCAAATGAATCACCTAAATAGAATGTGCTTTACCATTAATTATTGCCGGTTAAGCTTGTCTTGAGATTCCTCACTTTAAGATTTTTTTAAGTTCATGGCAAGCCCACTACTACACATAAACTAGGTCAGATTTAGCTCCAATAACACAGTAGATACCACAATATTGGACTCATAAATCCTCCAGAAACTTTTGACAGCCGGAAACTAAAAGAACAATGATACAATTAAGCTCGCAACATTTCTTGCGCGTACGCACCCTATGCTCGGTGGAGCGGATCGCAATTACGGAACATTACTGTCGCAACACTATTCATAGGATCTATTGTATTCTTATTAGTATTATTTTTTTTTGATCATTCATAAATCGATTGAGTTAACCATTTAAATTCATGGGTGGACTGTAATAGTCATCGAGTTAGTAGCTAGTACATTGTAGGTAATCATTAGTTCCGCTATATATCTGTTTAGTCGTATATAATCTTTTTGAACATGATTCGAATTATTTCTTAGATAGCAAAGGACCCAGTATAAAACCTTGAGGAACCCGAAATATTTTGTTAAGTCAGTTAAGTCATGGATAGGTTTTCTTTTTATTTTCATTGTAGTTACAGTAAAATCTTATAGTAATTAAACTGAACTCCTTGCCAGATGTCAGACTCTTACATGTGGAAGGAACAGATTCATACTCTGATGAAGGGCGGAGAGAGTGAGTCCGATATCTCGGACTCCGAGCACTTCCTGACCAAGGGCGCCTTCCTCATCACCCCCTCCCACGGCCTCAGTATGGAGAAAGCTTCGGCCATCTGCGAGAAGATGGAGTTCAAAGGCTGCTTCTCCCTCACCAAGACAGCCACTGGCATCCTATTCAAATTCTCCAGCGTTGATGACTACCAGATGGTCTTCAAAAAAGGTTTCCATAAAGTAACTGGATCCAGGTTTTATAGGAAGGTAATTGGTTTATTTTTCTAAAAATTTGCTTTTGAAATGCTTTCTTTTCTTGCGCTTTCAATGCTTCCTTTCCTGTTTCCTTTGATTCTTTCTCTCTCATTGTGCTATGGTTTTTATTATCTAATTAATTCTCCTCTTCGCCCTTCTTTTATATCTCTGTGTGGATTCTAATATACTCTCAAAGTAGAAGCCAAATAGCTCATAGGTTCTTTATTCAGACAAATTACACTACTGTTTTCAATCTCTTACTTCTTCAGTAACATTTCATTCAACTAGTATTTTACCTACTGTTCAATTCAATTCTGTTCAAGCTTAACTTTAGTAACAAACTAATTCGACCTCCTGCTTTTCCAGATCGCCATTCCGTGCAGACCTCAGAAGACGTTCACCATCTATGTCTACGATATTCCCGATGAGGTCCCCGAAGAGGACGTGCGCCACGCCCTCTACAAGTTCACTTCTGTCGTCGAGGTCGTTCGCCTCCACTTCTCCGGTTCTCCCAAGGACGGAAACACTGGTTGGTATAGCATAGGTATCAGTATCACACCTTCCTTTGTTTGCTTTGGTAGCAAGACGCGCTTAGATGGTTTTGGGTCTATCAGGCGCTTTGAGAGGTAAAACAGAGATATTTTATGAAACATTCTCTTCATTTCCTGTATTAGTGGCTTTCGTTTTAAACGATATGTGCGCTGTATTTTTGTCTTACCATGAAGCTGTGTTACATTTTTGGTGGACACCAAAATTTATTATTTCTTGTGTCTTTAATTACTTTGCATACTATTGTTGAAATTCAAGTTCTTAAAACGTAACAGACAAATGTGTTGCTGGAGAGTTTGTTGCGCCTCTTCTTCTTCCCAGCCAAAACACTAGGAAGTGGTGACGGGCGGATATTTTGGGGGACGTTCTTTATGTTAAATTTTAAGTTCAAAAAGTGCTGGCTCCCTAATTTGACCGGACCTTTTGACTTTAATTTTCCAATTAATTGTTAGGATGCACTTTTCAAAATTCACTAATTTAATACATCCGCTAGTCTCAGTGACTCTTTGCTTTATAATCCCATACCATATCGACCTTCTAAATCAATCTCCAACTTCCAGGAACCTCCACTCCCAAGCCAATGGAGAAGTCTTCATCCCGGGCCCTCACGTCTATTGATGGCGAGTTGGTGAGCAGTATGATCCCTAAAGAGGCCAACAGCGTCATTCGCATCACGTTGGCTAACATCGAGGAAGCTAACATCCTTCTGCAGAATGGTCTGGACTTCTACGGAGCCACGTTCTTTCCTACTGAGCTCGCGACGCCAGCGCAGGCTGCCAAGCTCATCAAACCTAGCAGGTATTTTGATTTCTTTGATTAGGTTATGTTTGCTTCCATGTTTGTTCGAGGGTGATCAAAGCCTAGATGTGTCAAGCAATACTTTAACTTCCATGTCACAGTTACTAGAAATTCAACCTTGGTGCGGAAGAGACTTCCGCACCAAGGTTGAACTGTTATTGAATTTTAAAGTGTGAACTACTCGTAAAAGCAAAAGAGCCTGGTCCATTTAAATAGCACAGTTTAGCATAATTGC
Source organism: Melanchra persicariae (assembly GCA_947386135.1). Classification (NCBI taxonomy): domain Eukaryota; kingdom Metazoa; phylum Arthropoda; class Insecta; order Lepidoptera; family Noctuidae; genus Melanchra; species Melanchra persicariae. Next base: position 1,647,346 of record OX376669.1, read on the forward strand.
GGTCTTTCAAGATATAGTTAAACAAGTTCGACATGGAAGCAAGAATTATCATTAAATCTGTATTTTGCACACTATGCATCATGATTTTTTGCACAAAGCACATATTTTAACAGAATGTTAAAGTTTGGTTGTCCCCAGGGTCACAGGAGGTACTGTATCAGCCAGGGTCCGTGATCTACTGCCAGTGTTTGACCAACAAGGCTTCACCAAGTTCGCGCCACCAGCATCGCGCTTGGTCAAGCCGAGATCCAAGTAGACGACCACAAACCCGCCTGTCATTGCATGAAATCTTCCAAATCACAGCAAGATATGACTGCGCTTTTGCCAGAATTCGCTTGCCAAGCCAGAGAAGCAAAAACTCGCAACAGAACTCAAGCCATAATTCGCTTTTTAATTGAGGATTAAAATGTGTCTGGTAAAACAGATCGTGCAATGACAGGATCTAATGGAAGAACGCTTTGGACAAGGAAATCGAAACGAAAATAAATAACAACAATAATATTTCATATTTAGGATGATTGTATTAATATCAACTAATAATGTACATAAACAAAAGTTTGAAAATACAATAAAATGTATGATCATATTAGAATCCTGCATGTACTTAAGTACTTAATAGTATGACAGAATAAGTACCGAAATGCATTTAATATTATTTTAACTTAACTAAATAATGTGCCATTTCATAGACACTATTTTTATAATCTGTTTTGTTACCAATTTGTAATAATAAATGTTAGTTTCTACAGTTTATTGTTTATTTGATACATTCCCGAACTCTTTGGCGTTTGACCCATAAATGTATGTTACATCAGCGTTATCCAATAAATATATTTTTAGTAACTTAAATAATATGGTTTTTGTAAACGAGGCCAAAAACACTGTGGTAATTCCAGTTTCTTTTGCTTCATTATCTTAAAATATTTTTTTTAAAATAGTAACGCGGCACGAAAGCCATTGAATACAAAATCCAGAAAAGCTAGATCTATGAAAGTATTTTCTAACATTTTGTCTTTAACATGGAATGTTAATAAAATCTCTTAAAATATCTCTATCATCCTTAAGTGCAAGTTGAAAATATATAATTTGGAATATTTTTTAAATATTTATAATCACTCTATGTCCTTTGAAAAAATATTAAGTTATATTTCATTAAATTATCTTACACTCCTACAATCATAGTCCTTTAGATACAATAGCACCGATCTTATATATCGTTCTTAATTAAATTGACTACCTAAATATCACAGTTTTATAATATCGCTTATAGCGAGCAACATTTTATATTTTGTACATTGTTCATCTTAACAATATGGCTTGGTCTGGTCATCATCAGAAATAAATAAATACCGTTGTATATTAAACTTTAGGGCCTACACTTTTCTTCCCATTTCTAAACCTCTCTTCTATTTCTTGCAAACTCTTTCCTTTAGTTTCTGGCAGTATGAAGTACATCACAGTAGTACCTATGAGGGCTATAACTCCATAGCTGAGGAAAGTGATAACTTCTCCGAAGTTGCTCATCATTCCTGGTGCTGTTTTGACAACAATGAAGAACGCAACAAATGTAGTGGATGAACTGATACCAGAGCCCAAGCCTCGTACTTTCGTAGGGAACACTTCACCACACATGATCCATGGCAATGGAACTAACCCTATAGATATAGCACAAATGTAGAACATTAAGAACATTAAAGGTAGCCATGACATGTTCTCAGGCTTCCAGTAAAGGAACATTGATAGCCCGACCATGGAGATCGAAGTCCAAATACCACTTATGAAACACAGAGGTCGCCTTCCATATTGTTTGCATATTACACAAGCTACCACACTCATGAGGACTCTTAATGAATCTATAATTAGCATCACAAGGTAATGATCCAAACCCTTCCCAACGGCCTTCTCAACGATTTCAATTGAATAAAACGCGACTGCATTTACACCAGAGAATTGACACGTGCAGAAGAACAGAATCATAATCACTAGAGGTTTAATCAGCTCAGGATTTTTCAGGCTGATCAGCTTTTCTTTCCATGACATCTTCGGCGCACTATCAAAGGCCTTTTTGCTGTCGACAATTCCTTTCAGTTCTAATTTAGCTTCTTCACCATATCCTCTTAACCAGTAGAATGCTTTTACACCTTCTTCTATTCTTCCTTGAGAGATCAGCCAGATGGGACTTTCTGGCACAAAAGACAGGAGTGCAACAGTTAATACTGGGAATATAGAGCAGATGATTGCAGTCCATTGCCAAGTTAGAAACGTTCCTATGACATGACAAACAAGGATTCCAAGGGCTATGGCCAAAGATACTGCTGCAAGGAAGAATCCTCTGTACTTTGGTTCTGTAGTTTCTCCGATGTAGACAGGGATTAGAGGGCCGGAGAGGCCAGCGCAGAGGCCGCTAAAGAACCTCCCGATGAGCATGAGGCCGAGGTTGGAGGAGGAAGCGATGAGGATCCAGCCCAGGAGGAGAGGCACGCAGGTGATGTAGTGGGACGTCTTTCTTCCGAATTTCTCCATCATCCAGCCTGAGACGAGGCACCCTGGAGCCATTGGTAGTGCTGCCATTGCCGCTGTAATAAGAAAAAAAGATGTTATTTAAAAAAAAATGATGAATCTTACAAAGAATTAGAAGTAGGAGTAGATGGAGAAAACATGGAAAATAAAAAGGAAGAATGGTGGGACATTAGGCTTATGAAAGCGCAAGTACAATTAGGGCACTTCTTTTAGTTTGAAAATTGAAGACTTGTTCTAGTACAAACCTGATAAAATAACGGACCCCAATAGATAATATTATTTGTCGAACAAATGTTTTTCCTGAATTTGTTAATCTAAGTAGTACGAAAAAATACAAACAATGCAACATAGGAGCCTAACGCGAAATGTTATCAATTAAACATAATATCTTTAGTTTCAATTAACAAAACTGATACAGTAAACATGCAATTTAATGCTATTTACCGATAAGCAGTCTTACTCTACTTCACAAAGGTACTAGCAATTGGTCACTAAATATTTATGAAACCCCATTCCAACAGTATATTGTTGAATATTTATATGACTATTTTCGGCAGCAAAGAAACGTTGAGAGAACTATTTTCATGCATTTTGTATAATTTATCGTTCAACCACCTAATTACGTAATACAAAACTGCATACAATCGGTGGCATATGCTTTCACTTTGACATTGCAATTGCAACCGTATTCTTTGCGTGTTTACGTTGTCGAGCAGATGAATTTTAAAACAGAGAATAATGGATCCGTGATTCCTATCGGTTGTTAAAGAATATGCGATTTTATAAGTTACGTAGTTGTGGTGCTGGAATTTCTCACAACTATCTTTTCTAGCGGTATAGCACTTCCCTGTAATTGGGTTGTGAAAGTGAGATCTAATAGCTGCATCCCGTTAGACTGGAAGCCAACACCACCCATGTTGGGAAAAATCTAATCAGATGATTATTGTACCGAAATTCTATTTGCACCCTTATGCCGATTAATTTGAGGTCAGGGTTATCAAAAAAAATTTTTCTTACCTATCCATGACGTAGTGTCTTCATCCGAAGGTATGGGTCCTCCAGGATTCATCTTCAGTTGAGGCAGTAGGATCGCGGAGTACCCTGACGTGAGGCCGGATACGAAGGTTAGAAGGATTGGTGCTGATGATGCCAGTGTCTGGAATTTTAAGAAAGTTTGATGCTGTTACTATAATAAAAGTAGTGTGTTAAACAAGTATCAGCAGAAACATTGTCTGTACATTATTGCAGAGTTTATGGATCTTTGAATTTATGAAGACATACTATATCTAATTCTCTATCGCAATAATAATATTGGTCAAGGTGTCGTTAGGTAACCAGTGGCAGCTACTAATTCAAAATGAAATGCATGAACGGCAGTATCTTAAATATGATCAAATTCAACATTATACGAGTAACATTTTAAACCATATAATACAAGTAATAGAAGGATAATCGCGTAAGAGAACACGACTTTTTAGACTTCTTATTCGACAACCTTTTTAACTTTTCTTTTACGACTCGATGATCTGTTTAATTAAAAGGCGTATTACCTGTTTCCATAACGGTGAAAAGCGAGTAACAGTTTTAGAGTCCGTCAGAAGAGTAGTATCTTTCTTCTCCGGTCCCAGTGTCAGTCCCAAAGAGGAATTAGTCATCTGAATGTTCTGCAGATAGTGAGACGATCTCCTCGAAATTCTCTTTTCCTCTTTATTCTCCTCTGCATCTTTGTTTTCCCCGTAAGCTTCTTTATTAACATTTTTGAGATGTTCGTTAATTAATTCTAGTTTAGATTGTTTATCATCGTTGGCATCTTTATTTGGTGTTACTTCACAAGTTTGATTGCTATCCAGATTGTTTTTAACAAATCGATCGGGTTTATCTAAATTGTTACTTTGTTGTGTTTCAGGTTTTGTTGCTTTGTTATTGTTATCTTGCTGAGTGTTATTTTCAGCAATGTTCTTGTTAATTACTTCTTGTATGTTTTCAGCATTATTTTCGTCTTGTGCTTCATTGTTGGCTGCGTTGCTCAGTAAATCTTCCTCATCAGCAAATGTTCCGTTGTTCTCGAATGTGCTTACTTGTAAATCGTCTTTTTCATTTGCTCCTACCGCCATGCTCATTCTGTAATCAAAGAGATTGAGTAATTAATTTAAGTCATAAATAAATACAGTTTCTTGCATAAATGCAGTATCACGACGATTTTATCTGTGATCGTCAATATAAATCTTTGTTTAAGGATTTCTTATCAGACACTTGTCGTCTTGTGGTATCACGGTTGTGAAGCAATACTTGTTCGTTATTCATATCAGTTTATAAATATACACTTAAACTTGTACCTACAGTAAGTCATTTATTTTTAGAGTAATTGGTGTGTAAAATTGCTTTTATCTCTTTATACCAGTTTTTAAACCTTCTTGGTTTAATGCCAATGACCCATTCACTGTATCGATTACGCCATTGATTTTTTTGCTGAACAGATTTCTTTTAATAGCCATAATTAATTTAAAATTCCATTAAATGTATCATTTCCAATGTTATGTAAGAAACATTGGAAACTTTTAGAGGTGTAAACAGTAATATACAAGTTAATTATATCTAACTGATAATTACTGCTAGAACAATGGATGGCGTGTCTTATGTAGTAAAAGGTTAACCGCATGTTTCGTAACTATTCGTAAGAGCTCATTCGTTTAATATTTATGCAGTGTTTACTTATGTAGTGTCGGATTGACAATGTAGCCTTATGTAGCTAAAACAATAACAGTCGCATGGTCCAATCTTCAAGGTTAAGCGAAGCTTGCCGAGGTTGGTCTGTGGATGGGTGATGGAGGCAGATGTTCCCATTCGCATCGCAATCGCAAACTATGTTTTAAACGCTTTTAATTTATCTGAATTTTGACAGTGATTGTCTCTGGGATGTTATTGCGTCTTGAATTTAAACTGACAATTTTAATAATTCCATCGGTACTTAAACAGGGAGAAAGAATGTAGACATTTTTCACTTTCTATAGAAAATTTCAAATCGCTCTTTCTCCCTCTAAATTCTTTTTCGAAAATGTTCTCTACCAACTATTTAGACCTGGATAACTAATGCATATCTACCAAGTTTAAATAAAATCGGTTCATACATTTCGAAAAATAAGGACCTGAAAGTTTTATGAAATGCCGTACGGTGTAAACGCCCTTAACGCGTTCTCCAAAGCACGAATACTCGAAATGAAGATACCTGACGGATATTTTACTTAGCAACAAGCATTTTCTTTCCAATTATGCAACATACGTCCAATAATTTGTAATTCAAACCAAGCTTAAAGTTCACCTTCGTAAAAGTAACGTAGGATCACTAATCACACAAAGTCACACCCGTCATGCTACCATTTTGATGTCATGTCACGATCATGTCTTAACGCGTGTGTCTAAGCTTAAGAGTACTGTTGCTGATAAGACGAGGGGTCAATCAACAAGGGCCATGTGACGTTTCATTGGCTTATCAGAACCCGTGACTGATAATAGGGCTAATCAGGTGGAGTGTTTTCGTCATTGTTTTGGTTTGTGAGTGCTTTGTGAAGAAAGCTCATGTGGTCATGATGTGATTGGATTGTTGCAAGGTTGGGAAATGGGGCTTTAATCTGTATGCTCTTTTTTTCTCTTTTGTTCACTCTCTTGCTGCTACCTGTAGTATTGTCTGCGATGAGCAACACTGTTGTCTGCATTCGCTGTGTTTTGTCTAGCACTTGAGAGGAGTCGGACCCCATTCCTCAGTCTTAGTAATTTTATTAGTCAAATCGAGGACCCACATAGGCTAGTCACACTGTGCCGTTTTAGTCTGTTAAATTGGATATCATTCATCACTTGTTCTATGGTCTTTTGCCATTTTTGTTGGGGTGATCTTCTAGTTTGCATGTGTTTCTACTCAGGTATTTTTTTAATTTCCTCTCTTGCAGTGGGTAGTTGAAGGTCCAGATACATGAACTTTATACTCTTGGAGATTCTTTTCTTTTGCAGTTGAGTTGATCAACTAATTCTGGAGGTGTTTAATTATTTATTTTCTTTATTCTTTATTCTTTATTCTTTATTGTACACCAAAGTAATCAAAATACAGTGAAGAAAAGTTCATGTACAAAGGCGAGCTTAACTCAAAGTTGAGTTTTCTCCCAGCAAACCTTTGAGTGATAGAGAGAGATCACAATAGAGGGTAGGATCCAGTGCACATTAAAATAATACATAATTATTTTATTTTATTTTTTATTTTTTTTTATTTTCTCTGATACTACTACTGGTATCTTTGAAAACCTGGTTTTCAAAATGGATTGGATTGTTTGGAATGGATTCTATATTTTTACTCATTTTGAATATCTAGGTACTCTATACATATATCTATAGTAGGTACGTTCACTAAGGATAATTTCCGACTTTTAAGCAGGCGAAGGTGCTAACAAATTAATTTCCATATTATTATTAGATATTTAACTACGATAAAAATCAAGAGCCTCTATTTCAAATAGACCATAATATACAGGCACTTTTGAATTATCGTTGATCTGTCAGTCACCACTTGTATGTTCTGCAGTAAAACACACTCATCGCTCTTATCTCCAGCGCGGCAGATGCACGTTCCAAATTCAATTCAATTCAATTTCTTTTATTTCAGACCAGAGTCGATATAGTGTTAGTAACAAACTTAAAACTGTGTTAGTATTATAAAATACATTATTTAACATGGATGTGTATCCATTGCATCCATAGGGGACTTTCTAATTTTCCAGCAATAACCTTCAGGTAGCTGTTGGAACTGTCCCTCACCCTACACATCAGCGATGTCGCTCGCTTACGGATTATGTTTATCCAAAGAGAAGATCCTACGGAGAAGAACGTGCCAAAAATTACACGGGCACTTTAAATAAGAATCAAAAGATAATTAATCTTTTCGTCTGCTACGTTTCATACAGCTGTGCGATTCTGTAAACATGTCGAAGCGAAGGCTTGGGTGCAGTGATCACGAGGTGAGGTGTCAATACAAACGTAATCAAGATGGAATGACGGCTCAATTCATGATCATTTCATCCAAGCCTTCACTTCAACATGTTTACAGAATCGCACTGCTGTATGAAACGTTGCAGACGAAAAGATTAATTATCTTCTGATTCTTTTGTTAGTGTCCGTGTAATTTCTGGCACGTTCTTCTCCGTAGGATCTTCTCTTTGGATAAACATAGTCCGTAAGCGAGCGGCATCGCTGATGTGTGCAACAGAATCTCAATCATCGCTTACCATCAGGTGAGATAGTGGTCAAGCGCGTGCCAATCAATAATTAAAAAAAAAAATCTCGACCGGCTGCTATGTTCCATGCGATCGTTTTATGGTTTTATCTAATTGGAAGGCCTGTGTTATGGTTTTCTGGTATCCTTATACCTATCTTCGTTATCTGAATAATAAATAACAGAAAGTTACAGTTTTACGAGCGTGGGAACTGAATCGGAGATTAGGCGAAAGATGAACGGAATTAATGAAGTAACACGAGTTAGATCTGCTTATATTTGAATATATTATAGTTTCTATGAGGTTCTTTAAACTTTAATTATTAATGTGGTGTGTTTATGAGGGCAACAAACCGTAATTTAGTACCTACATATAGTTATTTTTATCATGAATTTGTTACTATGCTTCTTATAATGAATTGCCCTCCAGTAAAACTCCAGAGATAAATTTTAGCATAAAAATAAATAATAGATACCTCTTCATCATATAGATGCCTGATTAATTCTAACCATCTTTCATCTTTTTATAACTGTTTCATTTTAACAATAAAATATTCTATTATCTTACTTATCAAAGATCTAGCCTTCAGTAATAATTTCAAAAGAATAAGCACTAAAATTTATAATCAGCAATTAATGTTTATTTTATTTGTTAGCAATCATTTACGATAGAAAATTCATTGCAAAATTGTTAACTTTTCCTCAGTTGAAATTTTTATTGTTAGTTGAAATTGTGACCCATCATCATCTGCCTAGCCTTTTCCCAACTATAATTTGGATCGGCTCCCATTCAAACCGGATTCAGCTGAATACCAGTATTTTACGTTGAGCGGCTGCCTACCAGACCTCCACAACCCATTAACTGGGTAACACGGTACTTCTTGGTAAGACTGGTGTCAGCAAAGCGTCACGAGGTCGGTCCGAAGATGGGTGATCACTCATGACATACCGGGTTGCGGATATTGAGTCACCGCGGCCCTGGAACGCAAAGGGTACTAGGAGGAACACGGATGGGTTTTAGTCAGTAAGAGTCTGACACTCCCTTCCGCTCCGCCCAGAGCGGGAGAAGTCATTTGATGATTTCCCATCCATAAAAAAAGAAAGGACTATTGGGAAATGGCTAGGAAAATTGATTCATTGAACTTGTTATCATAAACATGTCAATAAATATACTGGCCACGCGTTAGCAAATGTCAGTTAAAGATTAATTAATTATTTATCGTCAATTGACGTCTGCGGGTGCGGGTGATATAATTATTCTGTCATTGAAAGGTCGTCGGTATTAGGAAAATGGATCCGTCTATCAGGCGTCTGATAACCACATGATATTTGACCCAGTTGCATATATTTTGACCCGTAGATTTTCAAAATTTAATAATTATTGTTTCACTCGCAGATAATTGCCGTGAATTTCCTTGAAACGACATTCATTTTTAGGGTTCCGTACCCAAAGGGTAAAAACGGGACTCTGTTACTAAGACTCCGCTGTCCGTCTGTCTGTCACCAGGCTGTATCTCATGAACCGTGATAGTTAGACTGTTCTAATTTTCACAGAAGATGTAAGTAGGTATTTCTGTTGCCGCCATAACAAAAAATACTAAAATACAGAATTAAATAAATATTTAAGTGAGGCTTACAAAAAAAGTTATTTGTTTTGCCGTTCTTTTTCTATAGATGTATGGCACGGAACCCTTCGTGCGCGAGTCGGACTCGCACTTGACCGGTTTTTCAATCACACATTACTTTAAAACTCTAGAAGCTTAAACAATTAATTAATAAATTGTTAATAGAAACTCATGGTCAAACAATCAATTAAAAAATCATTAATTTATATTATACTCAAAATAATTGAAGAGTCAATTGGAGCAGTGCTTGTCTGACCTAAAAATGTGGCATGAGATAATCATTCATTTTAGCAATAATTAATGATAACACCACATAAAATTCACGTCATCACTTTTCAGAGTGATCATGTGTCTAGCTTGAGCTCACATTTTAATTCTCACTTAGACTAAGAGGTCCAAATAGAAAATATTCATCGCTCGGATACGCGATCATCACTCGGATACGCGATCGCCGCGTGATTACGCTACTATCACCGTCGTTGTCGCGTCGACAGAGGGTGCTTTTCGGTTTTACCGAACTGGTTTTAAGGCCAGGTTTTCCGGAAAAACGTTGTTTTGCATTGTGTAAAATTGTGTTTTATTCGTAAACAACACGGATTTAAATTTTGAAAAAAATATATTACATATTTCACACTTCGATCTTGCGATTTCGGCCGTGCGATACACGATTACTTGCACTTTACTGCATCCAATTAAATCGCAAAGACAAGTCAAAATCAAGATGTAATTATCATTTCATTTGAGTTATATAAGGTTTTGAGTAATAAAACTTATACCACAATAAAGGTCGTAAAAAATGTGATATAAATCGGCCGTCATAATGTGAAATATGAAAATACGTATCCCACTAATTCCAAAATCAAGTGATTTGTCGTTTCATGAGCGCGCCCCGTGTCATTTAGTCCCGAGCGGAACGTGTTGGAGGTCGGACGTGTGCCAAATTTTTGCGATCCCGCCACCCCCGCTAAGTTCTGTTACTGGCTCAGCCTAAATTGATTACCGCTCTAGCACTGCCGGCACACCAGTGTGCCGCGAATTTAATGTTTATGTTTATTTACGTAAGATTTGTTTTTTATTTTGGAATTTTCACGTGTCGAGTGGTTAAATAATAATACTTGTATACAATTTAGTGTTCAAACAGTTGTAATATAGTTAGTTTTTATTAGATGTAGCTATAATTTTGTAAAAAAAAATGGGGGAAAAAAAAGTTGTCACGGCTCTTCGTTGCAGCGGTGACTACTTTTTTTTATAAACTTTGGCTGAATAAACAAAAAGGTATATAGGTATATACATAATTTACTTTACTAACTAGGTAAGTACCGACACGAAACAGATAAATTTCCACACCGCAAACATGTGTGTAAACAGTTTAATTTAAACCTTATTTCAGTACGCATAAAGACGTGCGCTTTAGTGGTTTAGTTTTCGCGCGGAATAGATTTACCAACCGCATCGAGTATGTAAAACAATTGAATTTGAACCCTATTTCAGAGTGCATAAAGCCACCTCGCGCGCACATGATACAATGATTTACTGTTTTCAAATGTCAAATAGGTAGTTCACCCCGCTACGTTAGTCTTGATGGTTTCGGAGAGTTTGTATAAGTCTTATAATATTTGTTATTTATTAGAAATGTCCGTTTTCACTTATCTTACTCCTAAACAAATGCAAAAATAATAGCTCGTATTTCCTACATGAGAGTTGAATATCGGTGCAATAATGTTGTGGTGTTCATGTAGAGAAGAAATATAAGTGTAGTTATACGCTAGGTGGGTACCTACTCACAGCCACCACAACACAACAAATAATAATATTTATGGTGTCCGCAACGTTTGTGTAGGTCTCGTCTATGCCAAACAATACGCGCAGCGCACTCGTGAGTCGCGTGCCATAGTGTAAAAGTGTTACAGTATGACCATTTCCTATGAAAATATTATAATAACATACTTTTGGTAACGTTTAGGCTACCGGACCAGCTCATTTATGCGCTGTACACTAGAGTCCATCCTCTTACTAATTACTAACAATGTATCAAGTTATGACAAGACATACAAAAAACTATGTGGTCAGTTTGGATAGTTTTTCCAATCCAATGCGTTACTTTATCGGTGTTTATTGGCAAGAGGAAAAATGTATAGAAATTATAAATTACATACACTAAACTGTTTTTAATTGACTATTGTATTGTATATTATTAACCGACTTCCAAAAAAGAAGAGGTTCTCAAATCGACTGTTTTTTTTTTGTTGTATGTTTGCTCAGCGATATTTTCGCCAATTGTCAATCGATTTTGATGATTCTATTTTTTTTGGAAGTGTATCTTCCCGGACTGATCCCATTTCAATTTGGTGAAGATCTGATGAAGAACTTCGGAGACAGGTAACGGAACTCTTCATTTCCGTAGGAATTCCCGTTCCCGTATAGCCGTACAGCCTTCCCCATGAATGTAACTATCATAAATTCATAATCATAATACAAAAAAGAATTTCTTGCACCGCGTCGCACGCAGTCACGCAGGCTCGACGCGTTCTCGTTTGGTGGCCGCGTCTCGCGCACCGCCCGTTCGATTTAATAATATTGTTGAATTATTTTAATTTTACATTATCTCCTAAACGGTGAGTTCAAATAACATGCTGTAAAAGACAAAGTTTATCTTCATAAAATTATCTTGATGATGAAGTATATGCCTGCCTAATATTAATGCTGAAAGACCACCTTTAATTTTTAAATAAATTATTTGACATAAAATGCCTTAGTGTGGCATATTTATAAGAGATAGATATAGGTGTAACGTCGCGGACTTTTTTTTAGATCGAATGAAAAACAATATCTTTGTTGTACATGGTACTTACGTATAATTAGCTATTACCACAGCGCACTTAGCGCACTTCCACTTTATAATATTATTTAGTATAGATTTGAATAAAGTAGTATCTCATTATCATTATTGTAACACCATAAAATACATAAAGAAATTAAACACACACCATTTTACAATTCTATCCTATTTATTTATAACGGTTTGCTATCTATGTTTCTGTGTACGTGCGTCTGTGTGCCTGTGTATCTGTCTTTGGCACTGTAGCTCCGTTATCTTTATTGAACAGGGATATTTTGTAAGTTTTTAAAATTTTACTTGTTAATTACCAACAAATCAAAATCAAAATTTGCGTTACAGGGCAATAGAGCATGCGGAAGGGCGTGACTTGTCTCCAAAATAATACTCATTTATTGGGGTTACCCCCGACGGTATAGTTGGGAACGACACCATTGTTGAAATTAAATTTCCAATAACGGCATTTAGAAAAGGGAAATGCTGCTATTGAAGAAAGTAAAATACATATATTTAAATTCGATAGAATAAAACATACTAGGGTTATAAACAAAAAAAGTAATTGGTATTACCAAGTGCAGGGTCAACTTCATGTAACAGAAAGGAACCAATGCATTTTTGGAATATGGTTCGGTGAAAACTAGTAGTAGAAAATATTTCAAGAGATGACGAATTTTGGCGGGTGCATATGGAGAAAAAAATTATAGATTTTTATTTGAAATGTATATTGCCAGAGATTGTGGATCCGCGCCAAAATCGCGGTATGCCAATACGAGACATAATATTGAAAGAAAACAAAGAAAATGTTAATGATAAGCCTGTGCAGCCAGGTCCAAGCAAATCCAAGGACCATATTCCGTGTCAATCTACTCAGCTAGGTCCATGCAAACCGAGACAGCTACAGTTCAACGAATTTTAGCCAGTTGCATTGGTAACTTTTATTATGTTAACTATTTGATTAAAAATATAAAAACGTTTTTGTTTTTTTTTAAATAGCATCTAGGCAAATTCCAAACCATTTATAATTCTAAGCTTTCTTGAATTATAATATTCAAGAATTGTAATATAATTTTCCTAAAGTAAGTGTGCCTACCTACTACTTGATTTTTACGAAGGTATCGCACCAAAGCCAAATAGCGCGCGACGCGTATTTTTGTATCGTACTCGTATTCATAATTTTCGTGTCAGTCAGATTTTAAATCCACCATATACTCTAAAATAAATAAGTATTATTACTGATTTTTAATGATTAGTAATTGGATTCAAGTTTGTACAATACGTACTTAATCCATCTATAACCTTAAAAAATACTTAATAGAAAAATAAAACAAAATAAACTTATACTAATCAATTCAAGTTGATCTACTGCATTACTTTATCCTGTGACGGAACTTAGTACCTACCCGAGTCCGTGAACTCATGAGCGAGCGGTGCGCTTGGTGCGCGCGTCTCCCGCGCATCGTAACTTATTACGTATTGCTACTCCTTGCGGGGCCTGGGGTAAGCGTTAGATGCCTACGCGCTCAAGTCAGGCTCGCCTTAATGAACTCGACGATCTCGTAGTCGCGCGATAAAATTTTTACGATCTGTCACCCTGCTTTGTCCCCTAATAGCTGTCCAAGTGGACAGCTATTAGAAACAGGTTTTACTATTTTTATTTTATTTGATACTACCTTTTGAACTTTTGGAATCCCATACAATCTTACATCCCCTATTTCAACCCCTTCAAGTCTTTTTCTCGAGACAAAAGGTAGCCTATGTCCTTCTCGAAGGCCTAATCTATCTATGTACCAAATTTCATCAAAATCGGTTTAGCGGTTTAGTCGTAAAAGCGTAACAGACAGACAGACGGACAGAGTTAGTTTCGCATTTATAATATTAATATGGATATTATGGATTACAATCAGTCTTCTTGATTTGAATTAATTTAGCCTACAAATGAAAACTTTTCATTTATCCCTAAGGGGACAAGGCAGGGTGACAGATCGGAATAATCCCGCGATTATCACTTTCTATTAGTATGACGACTAAGGGTCAGTTCACACCGAGACGTATAACTGCCCGTTCTTTTTAAATTAGCGACACAATACTATAACCTTTATTTCTACTACAAAATGTACAGATTTCTATGCGAGAAATTCGAATTCTACATCTTAAATTCCGGTGCGTGGTTATAGTTATAAATTGCATCGCTATCTTAAAAAAAAATGTAGCGTTTCAGAGTGAGTTGAACCACGAATTAATTGACTTCTGACCCCCGCGAACCGATTACCGAGCAACACTAAAAATCCGATTATACTCTATGAAGACGGCCATATTTCTAATAATATTTAGCTGACCTAATTTTAGCAATTTACCTTCAAAAAATTTAAAAACTATCCCGGTTATTGAGATTGATAGCAGAACACTGCGCATTAAAAAACTTCTAGAAACGCAGAAAAAGATCTCTGGTCGAGATAAAGTGGCTATTTGAGCATGGAATGTTAAACAAAGCCGCATATATTTACCTAGTTTAATAGATTTATGTTGGTACTGTTAAACAATGATTGTGCTTTCAAGAGACGTAGGATGTATGTTAATGTATTCGGTGCCAATGTATCCCTGGTACCGGTTTGATAGCAGTTCAGTTCGATCGATACTTAAAAATAGCTTTGTGCTTTTCGGTGTAAAATTACAGTCAATTGAGAAATATTAAAATATGATGTCGTTATTAGTACACTATCTAATATTATGTCGGCGAGCTAAAACCATCAACCGAGCCCAGATATATGTAGACTTTGGGTTGCTTCTGATAAACCCCAGATGATTTCATCTGGGGTTCAATGACACTTTTCTCTCAGCGAACTCTGGCCCTCATTCTAAATCAAATCAAAGCATTTTACACATTTTTCTAATTGCATTCCATTTCAAAGCGTAAATCTCTATGGAGAAGTACGTGCAAGAAACTCCAAGGACGGGCACGCTCGTAAATCATGCTATGTAATGTAGGTATTACAAAAGTCCTGGTTACTTCATTATTTATTGCTTTGCTTCCATGTATAAGTGAGAACAATGTAAATACATTAAAAAAACAATAAGTATTCTTAATATTAAAAATAAAAATTATTCTCCACAGTAGCGCTTGTAACCACTGAACCAAAAAGGTAGTCATCCTACAGTCATCATTTCTACCAGTTACTAAAACAAATGGCGACCACCCATCCATACGTATGTACCTACCTACCTAATAAAATTCGCAGCTGAACAGTGAATCATTTATGGGCGTTTTCTGGCAATTCCTAAAAAAAATTAATTGTTATCTTGTGTGGCGGAAGAGAATGTGGAACAGCTGTTTGTCACCCGGTCGTATAGTCTTAAATGTGACGAAGATAAAATGACAGAAGTTATTATGCTGTTTACAATCAGTGATTGTTTGGGAAGCTTTTGCTCAACAAACGCAATAAGTTATTAAAGTAAGAAATTATTGTGCAATTAAGCTCTACCAGGCAAAATTGGGTTTTCTAGACCCGTCTGAGCGCATTTGAGTGCCCCAGAACATGAAAGAAGAAAGAAAAAAAGACTTTATTTGCACCAAGCATGACGCACAACAAACATAAACAAAATTACAGAAGTTATGCAAGTTGGGAAGATAGCACATAGCACACCACTCCAGCATAGCACTCCAGCTTCTGTGACTTGCACTTTTCAGGACCTAATGAACGCCACTGATGCTACTATTAACGTGCCCATATACTTTTTTTTTTTTTTTTATTAGAGATGGGTTTGCTCTTGACTCTAGTCAATGTCAGAGATGACAGAGACAAAGTCTACGATGGAGCGAGTTTACCCAGAAGGAGCCTGTTCACTCTAACTTTGAAGAGATTAGGGTTGTAAGCATTTGGAAACACAGACGCAGGCAGAGAGTTCCACTCTTTTACTGTGCGCATTATAAAAGACGTTTCGAAACGCTTAGTGTGAATTGGTGGAATAGCTACAAGGTAGGGATGGTAAGATGCAGTGCGTCTGGATGTCCGATGGTAGAAGGGGGCCGGTGGGATGAGGTCGTGGAGTTCTTGGACACACTCACCGAAGTACAATCTGTAGAAGACCGATCAGCAGGCAACCTTACAGCGATGAGCCAAGCTATGTAGCTTGGCATCCACCAGTTTTGCGTCACCGATGAGCCTCTTAGTTCTGCGTTCCACCGAGTCAAGCGCGGCAACCTGATACTTAGCTGAGCCATCCCAAAGGTGGCGACAATACTCCATGCAGGATCGGACTTGTGCTTTGTAAAGGGTTAAAAGCTGTCCAGGCCTGAAGTATCGCTTCACCGTATTTAGGATGCCCAGCTTTTTGGCCGCAATTTGGGCTTTATACTCGATGGTGGATACTAGGCTCAAATTATATAAAGATGTTAAATAACAGAGAGAAAAAGGACCTTGATACGTTCGATGTGTAGTCCTCACGCTTCTTTGTCCATGAACATTGACGAAACCAAAGAAGTATTAAGGATCATATGCCAATATATATTTTTCTATTGGCAATCATCAAAATGATCTTCCTGCTATGGGGGGAGCGAGACGGAGTGTCAGACTCTTACTGACTAAAACCCACCCGTGTTTCTCCAAATGCCCTATTCTATCCAGGGTCGTGGTGACTCTTTCCAACAATTTGAAACAAGTATCTTAGCACATAGCTGAGAAAGGAGCGACTGTATCTTCTGCCTACCACCACGTCAAAATGCGTGAGTTAACGCATGTTTTCTAACTAATTGACGGTCGGTATCCAGTCTAAACAGTTGTGGTTAAAATTGCTATCTTTATAGTACAGAGTCGGACTAGGCGAGTGTGTTGCAACCGCTAGTGGTACGACTAGGAATACCAGTTTCAAGAACGAGCTATTTATATATTATTATCTATCATAAAACTATTTTAGTTTCACTCACGCGACTGGATCTGTTTATAATGTCAACATGGAAATTGTGCATTTTTTTTTGTTGCGTAAGTTGGTGTTACTTTCCCTGTTTCCTGCCAGTTCTATAATATTATATTCTCGTATTAGATACATAAGCCAAGAAATCGTAATTACTATCGTAACTTTTGTCATTTTAATCTATTCATTAAATATTATTTTTATTTAACCAATGGATTACTTTTTTTTAGGGATACTAAACATCAAATGTCTCCTTCCGCTCTGGGTGGAGTGGGAGGGAGTGTCAGACTCTTACTCACTAAAACCCATCCGTGCTTTTTCTAGTGCCCTTTGCTTTCCAGGGCCGCGGTGACTCTTTCTAACAAATTCCGCAACCCTAGCAGGCTCTGGCCCTAACGGGCCCCGTCTCGTCGACAACTCTTTGAGGCGCGCGTGTTGGCCGGGCCTGCCAGGGTTGCGGAATTTGTTAGAAAGAGTCACCGCGGCCTGGCTTTGATCGGACGACGAACCACCCAACGCTCGCCGTCCGCAGACCCGCGCCTACTGTGGTCGGGCATCGCCTTGCGACTCCTTATGTTGCGGCGGCTGGGGCGTGAGGGTTGTATCTCCCTCAATCAATTGTATCGGCCCGCCTCCTCCTTCACAAGCATTACTGCTTCGCAGAAGGAGGTGACGGCTTCCCATGCCTCCTCGCTCCGGACCATGGATTGAACCAGGACCGGCCGCGAGAGGTCGCCGCCGCCGAACCAATGGGTTACTACGAAAGAAAAAACTCGCCCTTAGTGGTTAATGAAAGAAGACTGAATTTTGCGGTCAATGACTTGCTCCTTCCCTCGAAGTCCACCAGGCTTATAATTTATTACAACTTTTTAACCATTATAGTACTTAGCCAAAATTGAAAATACTGTTTAGAGATTCTAAATTCGAATTCTCCATAGAAAATTTTGAATAAAGAATCTGTTAAGAGTATTTTAGCTAAGTAATTGTTATAAAGTTTTTATGAAAACAGCTGTTAGTTAGTATACGCAAAACCAAGTCTATAACGTAAAGGCTTCAATTATACAACCATAAAACTGCTATAAAGTATAAATAGAAGGCTCAAAATTTAATAATAGATCGTTGAAATTAATTCCCACACAAGGAAAACATGGTAAAAAATGGTTTCACGTGAGTAATGTAATAAACAACCAATTTTGGACGTCAGCAACATGAGTTACGCTTGTGACAGCTAAGGTCACACTTTTTTTGCAAAGCACAATTTGCACTTGACTTGTTAAGAATGAAGCAAGATTAATTAACTTTTTTTTTGCTTATTGTTTATACAGGGTGTTCTATAAATGCGATGTCATATTTGAGGGTGGTGTTCTGTAGCTGGTATATAGAAACAAATATCAAAATAAAAAATAATATTGACGTAACCTGACCTCAAACAACTAAAAAGTAAAAAAAACACTTTTAAAGCAGTCTTATGCAGTTGATGGCATTACATATGTCGCAGCCAACCACTAGCTTAATCAGCCGTTTAATTGGTGGCCTAGCCTTTTCATTAAAATGCGCCGGTTTTTAGCAACCTAACTGACATCTTTTGTTCAATATCGTTTAATGACTTGCCCATGACACTTGTCGGTAATTAAACGGCGCAGTTCAACGAAAAGGCTATTAATGAAGCGGCTGATTAAGCTAGTTGGCTGCGACATTTATATAAATTCTGTATTTGCATCTCCCCTATTGTCCCTCTGACGTTGAGTGGTCACTCACGCCTATCCATTTCTGAGAGGTAACACACGTGCTTTGCTATTCAAAAAGCAAAGCTGTAATGTCTTATATGTTGATCATTAAAAAGCTCTTTTAGAAATTAGAAAATCAATAACTAACTGGCTTACAGCATAATCTACATCTTCGTAAAATGACGAAAGGCCTCCAGATTCTCTATTTCTATACCAGTTAGATCAAATCATTGAATTTCTCACCAGGATCGATAAAAACATGTTTAGATATCTATTGACGAAGTAAATTGATTGTTAACCACTGCTCCATCACAAGAATACTACCTTATTATTTAGACTTCAATCTATAAATTATACTATCTGTACCTAGTGGTACAGATAGTATAATTTATACAATCTGCAGTTAATGAAAATGTTCGTGTCAGAAGCAAAACGGGTTCAGTGACCTCTCGTTTAGCGACGTCGCTACGGAAAATATGCGAACGGAAAATTCGGCGAGCTTACAGTTGTTGTATAATATAAATCTGCATTCAAGGCCAATGTTAACTAATCCAATGAATTTATTGAAACTTTATTTAAACAGGCAGACTTAATGCAACAAGGCATTCTCTACCAATCAAACTTTGGGTTTAGACTACAAATTAATTATATTTAAATACAAACTCGAAATTTGAATAAATTAGGGCAACATTCATGTTAAAATAACTTTAAGTATATTATAAATTTTGCTCGGTTTTCTTATGTTTGTTCATGTTACATGTATAATACAACTAGTTACTTGATCATTATTTTAGTTCAATCGCCACCTCTTTTTTGCCAGTTCAAAGTTAAGTACTCTTCACACATCGCCAAAATAACTTATCATGTGATCAAGTCAGTCGGTTAGCAACACAAACGGTAAAAACACTCGTAGAACCAGTTTATATTAATCATATTTGAATAGTAATATCTACTGTTGGTTAAATTCTATGACGCAAATGTTTCTTTCTTAAGTATGTGGAAGTTTTGTGATAAATCGTGTCTTGTCTACACTACATCCCAAAACCGAATTGAAAACCTTCTCTTTTTTTTGTAGTCGGTTATATGATAATTATGTGCTTTTGGCCGCAATTTAGTACGCGCATATTGTTATCCCGTTTCCGTAAGAATTTTGGGAAATCCTCTTAGTGCTCCCCTTACCCAAGGAACCTACATCACAAATTTCAGCTTTCTACCAGTAGTTTTGGCTGTGCGTTCTCTTTCAGTCACTCAGTCACTCCATCACTCAGTTACGCAAGAGTTTTATATTTAAAATTGTGCAGTGGGAAAGTGTCTAACTTTGTGAATAGATTGGAGTATGCTTAAAACTTGAGTGAGTGTTTATTATTATTTTTTAATACCTAATCCTTTTCTTAAATCAAGACAATCGCAATAGTTATCAACTTGAGATATTTCTGAAGTATAAAACCGGCCAAGTGCTGGTTGGACTCGCAGATGAAGGGTTCCATATCTACCAGAAACCGAAAAAAACACGTTTGTTGGACCTCCTAATTTTTAATTCACTTTCCATCAGGCGTGATTGAGGTCAAGAGCAAGCCCTTCCCTCAATAAAAAAATAAAAAAAAAACATTGTGATAGCGACACGGAATCCTAAAATTGTGCAAAATTCAGTGACTCATTGTCACACTGGCAAATGCAGCAAACGCACAATTTTGGCGAAGACGCGAAAATGCATTTTCACATCAAAATATTTATGTAATTTGTTTCAATGAACAAGATCATTCGAATAACCTTGAGGAGCTGGACATCTGCCAAAATTACGCGATCTGATAAATACTTTGATAGCCAGCCACTAGAATCAGCTGTTTATTATAGAAATCCAAAAACTAGAAGAAATTTTGATTCATATGGAATAAGTAGATAGAAAGGTCACTGAACGAATTAAGAAAAACGTAATTAAATATTACCTGAATAACCAACACATAGTCAATAAATTATGGGCCGATTTTCTCTAAGAGGTTCGGAGAGTAGATATCTGAGGAATCAAAATGGCGGTTTGACAACTCTTGTAGTAAAAAAATGATCAGACTATTGAAAAATCAGCTTTAGATAGTTTAAAAGCATTCTTCACTACTTATATTTTATTAACAGTTTCACTATATTTAGAGCCAATTATTACGCGGTTAGAAAATAACCGCGTATTCTCAGAAGTATTCTTGCTTTAAATGAAGCATTAACGAATCTTCTTAAATCAGATAATGGATCATTAACTCTTGTATTGTTTTTACCGTTTGTTGTAAAAAACAAAAACGTGTTGTAAACAATCTTTGCCATCATAATAACAAATTCAGTGATTGTTTTATTAAACACATGTTTTCTGGCGTCTGCTATTGGTAACACTGCTACTGTTGCCAATTTCCGCCTTCCGCCTAATACTTACGTACAATGGCAAATAAAAACTATTATTACAATAAGATGATTCATCATATCTCAAATGATGATGAGAATTAAATAACTAATATTATAATTGACTGTTTAAAATTATTAGGACCCGCTACACGTCATTCTGTCAAAGGACATAAGTGACAAATGTGGATTTTAAGTTTTCCTGTACTATTTTTTCTGTTTTTCTCTTCATAAGAACCTTGCTCAGACTACATGTAAAAAAAATGCTGAATTGGTCCAGCTGTTCTCGAGTATTGTATTTATTAATTCATCCACTCATTTTATTTATATAGTTATTATTTTTTATTTATCAGGAACAATAATTTATATTGTGTTTTTATTACTGAACATTTCACCTTAAAATAGTTTTCGTTCAATTCCCGTTGTCATTATTCCTCGATTTTTTTTTTTTTATTAGTGATGGATTTGCTCTTGACTCTAGTCAAAGTCAGAGATGACAGAGTTAAATGGTTAATTAAAGGTAAATTACTGTTTGGGACCCACAGTGTGTTTATATCCATAGTTACTATAAAAGCGAAAAATAACTCTGTCTGTCTGTTACCTCGGCTGAACGGATTTCAGATCAAATTAATTAATTCTGACTGGAAGACCGGAATCCTCTAAAAAAAAATTTATTCTGCAAATAAAACTCAAAGCTCCAAACCAGCCATCTTCTATCGTACGAGCTTGTAGGACTTCCAACCTTGTCCAATGTCGGGGTCACACGAAAATAACTGAAAACGACTAGTAATCGTGACTTTTGTAAGACTACGCGACACATTATACAATGTGTGCGTAAGAATAATGGCACAGAAATAGTTCCTCAGCTGTCATTCTGGTTTACGACCGACCCTGGTTCTGACTGGGAAGTGATGGGAAGTTTAGTGATGAAAAAAATAACACATTATTGTTTTGTAATTTTTTCCCTAATATAAGTGTTTCAGATACCCAACATCACCCTTAAATATGACCACACTTACCTGGAACATCGAAAAAAAAAATCGACTGCCCCATACATTTGTGTGTGCGTATATTTCGATAAAATGTACTGAACAGCTGATTTTTTTTTCGCGATTTCGGTGTTGGTCCCATAGTAAAAGTCGTTCATAATGATGAGTACAATGACCCCTTAAGAGGTATTGCGTTTATTCTGTTACACGTTGTATAAGGTGTTAAAAATTCAAACTGCAGGAATTTGGTGTACCTACATACTCGGTATTATCTAAACAACACATCCCAAAAAAAAAAACAAAATTTTTGAACGATTTTATTTTTCTAATACTTAAAAATAATTTTTAACAAAATATTTTATGTGCTCTGTACTGCGCTGTCGCAGTGATAAGCGAAACCCGCGCAGCCGGCGCGCACCGGATGGCAGCGGAGTAAAGTGCGCATATTATAATCAATAAAGTGCGTAGAGAAAATATTGCATATCTTTGAAACGGGCGGTGTTATACAACGTGTAACAGAATAAACGCAATACCTCAGGGATCATCCTTAAGAGGTATTGCGTTTATTCTGTTACATGTTGTACCACATTTTTTGTGATTAAGCATTTTTTTTTGTTGTTCTAAATAAGTCTTTAAATTTCCTGCAGTTGATTTTTTAACGCCTTAATTCTAATACCATTATATAATTTCCGTTAAGTTTATTCAGTTAACTTTTCCCATAGTCGGAACTATGGGAAAAGTTAACTGAAGGTAACTGATTTTTCTAGTCCGAAGACTCCGGTCTTCGGACTAGAAAAATCTATTTTAGATAAAATAAATTCACTAACGGCTCACTTGTTTTTTTGCATGTTAATATTCATTAGGGAACGCAGACTTGTCATCACTATTACAATCACAACATGCTTGCGCGCACGCACGTTTTTTTGTATGTAATAATTACGTCAAATTAACTAATTTTACGCACGTAGTATGTAGTTAAGGAACAAATACGGACATCTACGTAATAGAAATCTTAAAATTCATTCATTCACTAAAAGACAGCGGACTACTTAAACCGCCATTTTTTTCTCTAGAACTATGTCATCCCTTAAACTGGTAAAATAGGGGTTGAAAGTTAATGGATAATGAAAATTAGTAAATTAATGGTATGGATTCCTAATATTTAGGGTTCCGTCCATCAAAATAATTTTCCCTTTTGAAATCATATAGGATCCCTTCGTTATCGATTTTTTTTTATTATTGATAGGCACCCGCTTTACCACTATCTCACCTGATGGTAAGCGATGATGTGGTCGAAGATGGAGCACGCTTGCCTAGAAGTAACTAATTCACACTTGACTTAAAGACTCCAAGGTTGTAGCTATCAGGAATCACAGACTCTGGCAGGGAATTCCACACGATTTATGACTGAACATTATAAATTCCCAGCTGTACAGTTCAGCTTGTCCTACAGTTTTACTAAATTATTGTCAGAGAATGAAATAAATATACGATGATACGGAACGGTAATGCGCGTCTGACTTGCACTTTTCCGGTTTTCAGGTGATAGGAAAACCCTATCGGGCACACTTGTTCACTCTTAAAGAGATAACAGATAAAATCAACGCGTGCGCATAATCTAATGATTTCAAACGATTCTTCGATACCTGTGAACTAGAACTTAGTTATGAACCATCCGTAACAAAAGATTTGAATTGAGATAAGTAGAATGTTAATCTATCAGTCTGAGATAGTCAGTTGAGTTGAATAAGTTAAGTTTGTCGTGAAAGTATTTACCGACCGACCGACCGATGACCTGGTGAGGGTCGCGGGTAGCCGATGGATGCGGTACGCACAGGACCGGTAAACCGGTTGTTGTGGCGACACTTGGGGGAGGCCTATATCCAGCAGCGGACGTCTTTCGGCTGATATTCACGACAAACTATTACTAAACTACGGTAGTTAACTACAACAGCCAATTTACTTGCCAACTGTGTAGCGATTATGACAACACTGGCAAAATCGCAGTGAGCTAACCATCAGATGGTGTAAACATAATTACTCAGACATTTTAAAATCTTTGGTCTAATTAAACGTCCACTGAAACAAATCTAAGTCACTTTACCGATCGAAATAATTTTTTGATACCAAAATGTAAAAAAAAATATTTGTCAGTTTTAATTTCTTTCCAATAATATTTTAAGTTCTATATAACTAATATGGGGACCTAGATTATTGCCATAGGTACAATCCAGTGTCATTAAGTGGTATGTAGTAACAACAGGTAGGTACCGTGCTACCCAGTTACTGCGGGTTGTGGAAGTCATATTAGGCAGTCGCTCCACGTATAATGCTGGTATACAGCTGAATCAGGTTTGACTGGAAACCGACCCCAATATAATTGGGGCAACGCGAGGCAGATGATGTAGTAACAATGCCCGACCTGGGTCTCGAACCCTCACGTCCCAAAAAAGTCAACAATCTGATGTAATAGTAAACAGACAATGATGCAATCATTTTCTATAATTTCACTTGTTACGGTTAGAACTTATCTCAAAATAAACAAATATGACTGACACAAACTGCGCCAGTCATACAATGAACACATTATCACTCTTTTATTTGTAATTGGGTCACACGAAATACGCAACATTGTGTTTAGGTATTTAAATAATTAATTATTATGTATCTTATAAGTACATTATACTTTGTATATCATTCGTTCGCAGCTAGCGACAAAGATATTTAAATACATTGTTAATGTAGGTATGTCATACGTATCTTCTATTTTTTTTTGTGAGCATTTTCCGAAGAATGTGGTGAAAATTTAAAAGTAAGTATTTGAAATAAAGTTCATTGACTTTAGATATTTCCACATAAGAAATAATAAATTATGTCATCATTAGAATAAAAGAAAATTACATAAACTTTTCACGAGTTTCTGATACCTACTACAATTTTCTCTTTCGAGAATTTATTAGTCTTGTCTGGGTGGTAATTGTTTTTTTAATGTCAATTAAGTTTTTCTAGCTTTGTTTTGTCCAAATGGCTAACTAGACTACCCCTGGTTTATAAATTAAGCTTTTCAAATTAATTTCTTGCCAATATTTACTTTAAGCCCGAAAACTTGTCAAACCTATATAACCGGTCGAACGTGCCAAAGCCTTTGATTGTGCAGATTTGAATGCCAAATCTGCACACTCAAAGGCTTTGGCACGTTTCTTAACTCAATTCAGAAACCCGTCCTATAAATGGCTTCAAAGACAACATCAGGACGAAATTGGAATAAGCCAGTAACAGGACACATGGGAATACTCCGTAGTATTCCCATCTGTCCCCGAATGGAGACAAATGGGAATTTTCGTCGACGGATAACACAAAAATTCCCATTGGTCCCCTTTCGGGTACAAACATTCGGGGACAAATGGGACTTACTGTGTCATCCGTCAACGAAAATTCCCATTTGTCCTAATTCAGGGACAGATGGGAATACTTCCAATAAAATCTATAACTAAATGTTTCCTAGTGGCAGGAGAACCTAACCACAGTTTATAAAAATAAGTTCTGATAGCTTGAACAACCAAGGAGGAGGAGTTATGAAGCTTTCGCCTCGTAGTTTTTCATTACCAACGACACTTCCATTGCGTCGTGGTTTAGTGGTGCTGATGAACTTACCCATATCAAAATTTGACGTACTGTTGTGCCAGCGACACGAAGAAATTCAAAATACTTAATTATTTTATTTCACATAGGACAAGGGCACTGACAGACAACGCACAGCCGAAACTACTAGTCGTAGAAAGCTGAAAGGCATATAGGGAACCTACCATTGGGAAGTGTAGGGGAGCACTGAGAGAAGATTTCTCGAACTTCCTACGGGAACAGGATATGCGCGAACGAAGTCGTGGGCAAAAGTTAGTATTTAATAATAGGGAGAACAGTGTAGACCAGTCAATATCAAAATGTGGATCGAAGTAGAAAATATCTACGAGTCTAAGAAGTCTGCATTACCTACGTGTTCTCATAGAAAGAAGACGTAGCCTTGCAGTTAAAACAACAAGCTTATAAACTACACTAGCAGCACGCCGCAGTTTCACCCGCGTAGTTCCCGTTCCCGTGGGAATACGTGGATAAAATATAGCCTATGTTACTCCCTAATAATGAGGCTTTCCATTGGTGAAACAATTTTTGGAATCGGCACAGTAGTTTTTGAGTTTATTCATTACAAACATACACACCCACAAAAATATAAATCTTTCCTCTTTATAATATAAGTTTAACTTACTCATTCAAAATCATCAATCAGCCTAGCCTTTGCTGACAAAGTATCCATCTCTAGGGCTCTTATTTCCAGTTCAACCAGATGCTACTAGTGTCAGTATCGGAATGCCATTTAACCCAAGAACATCAGTTTTACTTTGTATTGTAATTATTTAGTTATACCCGAAGTAGCCGCCAGTCTGCCATCTGACCTCGCCACTCCAATTACTGGCGATATCAAATCCTTAGGGCACTCAACTCGACCAACACCAGTCGTCCATACTTTCATATTATAAAACTAACTAATATTATTATGTGAAAATGGATTTGTTTGTTTTTAAGTAGTTTTTACGACTAAATCGCTTTTTTAATGAGTTTTGATAGGACAGAGATACATGGGAACCCGGTTTGTTTTGGATAAGAAATCATCAAATAACTTCACAGAGCCCTCCCGCTCTGTGTCAGACTCTTTTTTTTTAAGGATGGGAAATCATCAAATGACTCCTTCCGCACTGGGCAGAGCGCGAGGGAGCGTCAGACTGACTGACTAAAACCCACCCGTGTTCCTCCAAATGCCCTTTGCATTACAGGGCCGCGGTGACACTTTCGAATTCCGTAACCCTGGCAATGGACGGAACCCTTGAAACGGTTATAAGATACATTTTTTTTCAAAAACTTTTTAACGGGCAGAAGCATTGCTTGAAAATGTAAATTATACATTTTAGTGATGAAGTATAATTTCTCTGCGGTTATCAACACCACTATAATCGATTAGTGATGTTTCTTTAATTATGATTAATTTCTGCATTTTGTAAATTATATAATTTTATGAATTATGCATGGTCGTAAAAGTTGTATATGTCATACGTTTATTTCATGTCTTTGTTTTCTAACAGTCAAGGAAATCACAATTCGCAATGTTCCTAGTGGAAGAAATATCTGCAGGCCATGGTGGTCGATACTTCAATTCCCAATTCTAACACTTTTCAATTATGACCTACTTAAATTAAGTTGTTCTGACTCTGAGGCCGAATGTAATTTCAGTAAACGCACGAAAAAATTAAAACCCTTAGTAAGTAGATGAATTTAATATTCAGTATCATCCCAGAAGATTTCCTTTGACGGATCATAATAATTTTTATAGTATGGTACTACCTGTTATTAACTTGAAATAAAGAAGAAGAGAGTTAATTGGTTATTTATTCGACAAGTGTAACAGTTATTTCCACTTTCACATAACTTAAAACATTACTAAAAGTATAACCTACTCGTAGATATTTTACTAATCAACTATATTAAGTTAATAAAAAATTACTTCACGATAATAATTATATTAAAAACAAAAAACGTCACAGACACACCCCCCAAAAAAACAAAACAAACTAGAAAAAATAAATGTAAACCTACCAGTTAAAAAACACTTCACTCAACCAGCATACGAAAATAATTATTTCTTTTAAAGTTCACTTTTACTCATACACGAAATAGTTTTAAAACTACGAAAACGTTGTCGTACCGGGAACAACCGCGACGTCTAATGCTCATACAGTTCGGAGTACAACTGACGCTTAAAACTAGCGTAGCGCGTAGTTAGCCCTAGCGATGCACAGCGAACGGGCTAGGAATAGAGATGCGACATGATGGATGGCTTGAGACATATCGATATACTTATGTTAGGGTTGCGGATTTTGTTCGAAAGAGTCACCGCGGCTCAGGGGGTCTACTCTCTAAATCCGTATCCGCAAATCCGTAGTTTCCGCCTAAGTGCCGGGCGTTTTCTACTCCGTATCACCTACGGACTTACGATTAGTCCCGAACCAGAACTAAGAATGAATGACAACACGATTTGACAGTTGTTCTTAGTTCGGGTTCGGGACTAATCGTATCTCGTGAGTCCGTAGGTGATACGGAGTAGAAAACGCCCGACACTAAGGCCGAAACTATTGACTTCGGGGTTAGAGAGTAGACCCCCTGGAACGCAAAGGGCACTAGGAGGAACACGGATGGGTTTTAGTCTGTAATAGTCTGACACTCGCTCCCGCTCCACCCAGAGTCGAAGGAGTAATTTGATGATTTCCCATCCTTAAAAAAAAATGTTATACTTATGTTGGCTACTCGAGTCAGTATGAGATGTGGTTAGGTCTGGCTTGTGTTTGGTGATTTAAATTTTAGGGTTTAAATTTTAGGTTTATTTAATTAAATGAAATTATCAACCCCTCACAAATTAAATGCAAGCTAAGTGACTTGATTAGCTGTAGTAAATTCATTAAACCAACTACCATGTGTTTGATCATTTGTCACATTTGTTTTGCAGTCATTTTCGTTACAGAAAAGCCGGGCCTAAGACTAGCAAATATAATGTGATTCCAATTTTGAATTTTTAATTGATTAAATAGAAATATGTACATTATATATTATTCATCATTAAGTATACACACTTAAATAAAAATATTAATTCCTAACTAAAATATGGCGTCAAAAATTTTGTCCGCATCGCTGCCAAAAGAATGGCAGCATTGCCACATTGTATGGCAATCCTTATCCTCTGTCCGAGGTAAAGGCCAGCCCTTGAGTCACACGAAGCGTTTAGCAAGTTTTTTAAATAACGCATGAGCACTCAGACCCCACGGTCCAAGAGTTTCAATCCCAAACGGCTCGAAAATATAATATTGCCAACTAGGTTATTATATTTCCGCCGTTTGAGGTTCTTAGCAGCCGCAGCGGCAGCACCAGCATATATTATAATATTGTATTTTCTTCACTAGTATCTCTAAACTTAACTTGGAATACCGGTAACTCCACAACTTTGAATTGAGGTGTAGCTTAGGTTATCGCTGTTGCGTAAAATTGTTGTTAGCAGCGTCTGGTTAAACTAGAAAATTATTTGTATATCGTTTCTAAAGTGTCCATGCATTCTAGGCTGTATTTCCAATACCATCTTGATAGCTAGATAATATTTTACTACTGTTTGACTAAGTAACGATATTTGTAGCACAACATTTACATTCGATGAGTGATAACCAGAGATCAGAATAGGTAGGTTATATTTACCTAAAGTTCGAAGAAGTAAGAAACATCTGTCTGTCTGATAGTACGATAAATAATAAATCATAAATATTATATAATACATAATATACAATAATTAATCATAAATCATAACATGACCATTGAATTCTGGGATTTAAGAAATTTGAACTAAATTATTATATTGAAGAATCTTGTTATTTTTTTTAGTTTCGTACTCAAACTGTCAAATAAAGAGCTTTGTTTTAAATACCCTATAAAATTGGAATTCTTCAAAATTTTTTTTTTGTTACGATTATGAAGAGATTATGAGAACATGAATTGGACTTGAGTAGTCCAATTCATGTTTTCATAATCTCGGGTTTAAATTGTCATGTTTATGATTCCGGGATTTTAGAGGAGGTATTATCAACTCTATGTTACTTACTTCTTCGAACTTTAGGTAAATATAGTCTACCTATTCCGATCTCTGGCAATAACAATAGTGACAAGTTAAAAAATTATTGTTAGCCTGTAGGTATTGCGGCCGGCCTGGGCTACGAAATTTGTTCGAAAGAGTCACCGCGGCCCTGGAACGCAAAGGGCATTTGGAAGAGCACGGATGGGTTTTAGTCATTAAGAGTCTGACATTCTCTTCCGCTTTACCCAGAGCGGAAGAAGTTTGATGATTAAAAAAAAGCCTATATTGTGTCCAACTGCTGGGCAAAGATCTCCCCTTTTTCTTTCCAAACCTCGTTCTTTCGGGCGATTACTGGCAAAGTATATCCCACAAACATGATCAGAGACATAGAGAATCTACGTTATATTGTAACATCTCACACACCATTGATGTACCACCTATGTTTACAAATAAAGATTCTGATTCTGATTCTGATTCTGATTCAGATGGGCAATAATTCCAAGCAGTAAATATAAACACCTCCAATTTCCCTACAATTTGACAAGTTTTTGAAATGGATTGTCGTTGGGATGTCATTGCGACTGGAATTTGAACGCTTTTTAAATACGCAAATTGACCTTTAGATCATCACACTATCTGCGCCGATTGGGATGAAATTCTTTACCGAAATAGCTCTCATCGAATCACTTGCTCAATCCAAAACATTTTGACTTCTCTGTAATTTTGTCTATATACCCTAAGAAGCCTATGAAACCAGTAATGGGAAAGCTGTAATTATTTTGATTATACACCAGAACCTAACATTTAATAATAGCTACCCGTATACACCGACTGATCCGGGAAGTTAAGCAACTTGGTCACGTCCAGTCGTGGTTGAACGGTCGCTGTTGACACGAGATAACTCTCCGTGTCTTGGCACATACAAGTTAATCAAGGTCATTGCTAATAAAATACTTTTAGTCTAACAATAGATGGGTGGTAAGTACCTATCTACTTTTACCACAATCACTGCAACAAGATATTGAGGAGTGAGAGATTTCTCTGTTAATGTTGTTAACGAGAATGTATATATTATACTTTTTTTAAATGATGGTAAATCATCAAATGACTCCTTCCGCTCTGGGCGGAGCACGAGAGAGTGTCAAACTCTTACCGTAAAACCCATCCGTGTTCCCCCAAATGCCCTTTGCGTTCCAGGGCTGCGGTGATTATTTCGAACAAATTCCGCAACCCTGAACAAGAATAATAAAAGACTTGTTTTTAGTGGCTAGCTGTTGCCCGTGACTTCGCTCTCGTGTTGTATCTGATAAGATCTTCGATCAAGAATACACGATCGAAGGACAGGAACTGTGATCGAAGGACAGGAACTGTGATCGAAGGACAGGAACTGTGATTTTTTTCGTTATAAAGTAGGTTATGACATCCCGCAACAGTGAAGCTATAAATTAATTCATTTATCTATTAAGATTTATCTACATTTGCATACCCCTTACCTCTAAGACTTAGTATGAATGAAAGGATTTTCGAGATCGAATCAGCACTTCCAGAGATGACCTCTTTCAAACAAACATATAAACAAAAAAGTTTAGATTTAGAAGAGAGACCGTCTCGGGCACTATGGTCGAAGTCTTCTGAAAAAATTCTATTGGAGAAGACAGAATTATAGCAGGAATATTCAATTAAAATGTGTGTTGATTTCGTAGTTTCTGAAATATTTTTTTGTTGACGTACGGTCGTAATGACTAAGAATGTTGCGTTGAATCCAGACTCATGGTCAAGGTTTATTTCATTCAACTTTCTTGTTAATATAAGACGTAATGGATGGTCTATTTTAAAGCCTGTCAATAGATATCAATATCGATAAATTATCGATAAAATAATGTCAATATCGAGTACAAAGTCTGAGCCCTATCCAACATACGCAGGGCTTGAATTTACGCGCAAATTGCGTTTAAAACAAACTTTATGCATATTTGCATAATACTGGTATTTAGTTCAGTTCATTTACGGTTTAAACTTGTCTTATTTAGGACCGTGAGACTTTTGGGCACCATGATTGACATAATATTTATTTTAACTGCCGCAAGATGAAGGCCACATTAGGAATAAGCCCATTTACTGAGCCTTTTTTTACGGATTGGAAATCATAAAATTACTCCTTCCGCTCTAGGTCGTCAGACTCTTACTGACTAAAACCCATCCGTGTTCCTTCTGATGCACTTTGCGTTCCTGGGCCGCGGTGACTCTTTCGAACCAATTCCGGTAGAGGTGTAATGTTACATTACTTGTATTCTTCTG
The DNA here is from genome assembly GCA_947386135.1 of Melanchra persicariae. Lineage (NCBI taxonomy): Eukaryota > Metazoa > Arthropoda > Insecta > Lepidoptera > Noctuidae > Melanchra > Melanchra persicariae. The sequence continues at coordinate 1,679,554 of OX376669.1, forward strand.
TCTCATGCATCAACATGGCAAAAACCAGGTAGCAACAACTTTATTCCCTTTCATACAGGTTTAATAATTCGTAGCCATTTAACTAAGTAATTCTTGTTTTGACACAATTGGCCCTGCAATAGGCCGGTATTCCAGTTTGCTATTGAATTATGTATAAGTACATAGGTACCCAGCTAGGCGGCTCTACCAGTGCCGGATTAAATTAGCGCGGGGCCATGGGCCCTGGTAAAACTTGGTTGGTTTTAGGTTCAAAATTTAATTATGAGATAATACAACTCGAATTTTTTTAGATTTTCTTTTGACCATTCAAACAGACATACAAATTATTTTGTCGATTTTCGGAGAAAAGGGTAACAAGATGTAAAAGCGCACACAATTTTAGAAGCATCCTATAACTCCCAGTTAGGGGTGTAACCCCTATTTCCAGAAGTGGACGTCTTTCGGCTGATATGATGATGATGATGTAACATAGGAGAAATCAAGTTTATTTTAAATCATATAATATTTCATTGGATCCACCGATAGTCTATAGATCGCCACATTGCTAGAAGGAGGCGATACTCTTGAAAAGATATTGCTGACGGAAAAAGTAGAAGGGAAAAGACCCAGAGGTAGGAGCCCGTTACATTAGTCAGATAAAACCTACGTTCTACCATTCATCTACATCGCCGACGATATAACAATATGGCGAAATATAGTCCACGGAAAATAATTCTGAAAATAAGTCTGGGGCTCCCAAAGCGTGGGCCCCGTCGCATATGCTACACCAGTAACTGACTAATCCGACTCTGCCTGAAACGAGGTGGTCCCAATTATGTCAACGAAATTATCCACTAATTACTCATCTATCAATTATTTAAACATTTGCTAATAATGCTGCTAATTAACTTTGTATTAAATAGAGTATTGTGTTATCACTATCACGCTTATATTCTCCACTAAGGTAGGCAAAGATATAACTCCCATTTTTTTTATTGTGTCCGATATAATTATATCATCATGTACAGCTCTTTCCCAACTATGTATAAAACGTGTAACAGAATAAACGCAATACTTCTTAAGAGGTCATTGTACTCATCATTATGAACAACATTCAACCCCGAAATCGCGAAAAAAAATCTGCTGTTCAGTAGATTTTGTCGAGTTATGCGCACATAAATGTATGGGGCAGTCGATATTTTTTTCGCGATTTCAGTGTTGGTCCCATAATGAAAGTTGTGATGAGTACAATGACCCCTTTTTTTTTTTTTTTTTTTTTTTCTAGGATGGGAAATCATCAAATGACCCCTCCCGCTCTGGGTGGAGCGGCAGGGAGTGTCAGACTTTTACTGACTAAAACCCACCCTTTAGTCCTCCTAGTGCCTTTCTTCCCAGGGCCACGGTAACTCTTTCGAACAAATCCGCAACCCTGGTAGGCTCTGGCCTTAACGGGCCCCGACCCATGCTGACGACTGCTGGCTTGGCGCGCGTAGAACACAGCGCGCCGTCAACCCGGGCCTGTTCTGATCGGACGGCGAGCTACCCATTGCTCGCCGTCCACAGGCATCAGTCACTGCGCCATGCCCAGGAGCATCAGTTCCTGGGCGGCGCAGTGGCTGACGTTCAACAGGAGGGGGTGAAATGGGGCCATTACTGGCACTCCATTTCAGCCCCCTCCGGAGCCCGTTGTAGGGGCTCTACTGCGGCTGTTGCAGTAGCAGCAGCCGCAGTGGAACCGGCTTTGGCGGCGGAGGAAGCGGCGGCGGTGGCGGCGGTCGCGGCGGAGACGGCGGTGGCGGAGGGCTTTCTCCGATTTCCGGCTTTGGCGGGTGGGGCGCAGGCCCTACCCCCAGCCCAGTGGTCGGCCGGCTTGCCAGCTGCCGCACAGACTACGCAGTGCGGCGCGGCGACGCAAGAGCCGGCCCTGTGACCAGGCTGACCGCAGCGGAAACAAAGACCGCTGCGGTCCACCTCCGAGGTGCATTGAGCTCCCACATGGTGGCCCACTTGGCACCGGAAGCACCTCAGAGGTCGGGGTTCCAGCAGTTTGACCTGCGCGGAAACCCAACCCACCAAAAACCTTCGGCCCTCCGATATGGTTTTGGCCGCCGACACGGGGCAGCTCACCACAATGGTGCGCATGCCCGTGTTGTCAGGACGTAGGGTGCCCGCCTTCACCTCCTCTGCTGAGCACCCCCCCGTCCTAACGACGGCGGCCACCACCTCCGCCTCCGTGACGGAGTCGTCCAGGCCCAAGATGCGCATGTCGATGCGCTTGGTGGGCCTGGACACTCGGGCATCGTCCGCGCTTAGGGACGCCCTGAGCCTTTCGGCTAGAGCGTCCGCGGTTGGGCCGCTGGCTGCCCCGGGGATCTCCAGCATCCGGGCCCCAGTCATGGTGACCCGGAGCCGAAGGCCCCCCACGATGCCTAGCTCACCAAGGTTCACTGACTCCTTCGCCTTGGTGAGCACGTCCGCGTACGTCACGCCCCTCTTCGCCGCGTCCGGCTGCAGTGTAAGCACTACAGCCGCGGTTTTCGGGGGGCGCAGCGCAGCCGCGACGCTTCGCGCCTTCTGCCGCCGCTTCCTCTCCCGCCTCTTGGCCGCCCTGGCTGCCTTTCCCGCCTTCCTCTTCTCCCCGGCCACTTGCCATTCGGCTTGAGCCGGGGGAGGAGCAGAAGGCGAGGAAGCCGGGGGGAGCTGCTGCACAGACGGCGCAGGAGCCTTCGCCGTCCGCGCAGCAACCCCACCCTTCCTCTTCCTTCCCGGGGCCGGGTCCGGTTTTCCCGGCACCGGCTTCGCGGGTGCCAGCCCGGACCCTTTGTCCTGGCCGGACGACCCCGGTGTGGCAGCCACGGCGGCCGCGTACGACGCCGCCTTCTTGCCTGGAGCCTTCCCACTCGCCGCTAACGGGGGGCGCAGGACGATGCCCTCCAGGACGGAAAACCGCGCCTGGAAGGCAGCCATCTCCTGCCGCACCAGGTCCAGCACCTGGCCCTCTTGCGGCACGGGCTGGCTGTTCTCCCTGCGCCCCCCTTCAGGCGCCCCCTGTGGGCCGGCTCCCTGGAGCCTGGCCAGGTCTGCTCGGAGCCCCGCATTCTCCCTCTGGAGGCGCTCCGTGGCGGCAGCCAAGCGCGCGACCTCCGCCCGCAGCTTGGACATCTCGTCCCGCGGAGGCCCCCCTGGGTTACCCTCCGCTGCCGCCAGAATGGAGGCCATCGCCTCGCTTATGGCCTTGTTCTTGGAGGACAACTTCCTCTTCAAGGCCACATCGCGAAGCGCGGCCTCTACAACCTCCGCAAACCCGGCCCTCCGAACACGCTCCTGTCCGGAGTCATCCGGCTCACCGCCGGAGGACTCCGAACCAGGAGCCCTGCGACCGCCCTCTACGGGGGGTCGTCCGTCAGCGGCGAGCTCCTCGGCTCGCTGACCAGCCACCTTGGAGGCGGGCAATCGCCCCTTGCCTCCCTCTCGGCCCTTGCCCCGCCTGCTGGTGGGGATCTTGCGAGCAGAGGCCACCTCCTCGCTGCCAGACGACCCCCGGTCTTCCTCCGGTCTAGGCCGCTTGCGGAAGGACCTAGAGTCCTCCGCACCTGTCCCCGCCCCCTCGGGTCCAGAGCTTGCCGAGCTCACGGTCACCAGGTCGTCGGAGTCCAACTCGGACTCCGACTCTGCACCCGCGTGACTCTCAGGCAAGCCCTCTCTCCAACATGACGCGCCTCTTCTCGCGCTCTGCCCGACCGACGCTTTGTCGGGCGAGTTAAAACCAAACCCGATCAAGTCCTCGAAGGACGGCTTGGATCGGGGGCCTCCTCGGCCACTGTTGCCCTTGGCAAGCGGATGGTGGATAGCAGCGTTGCCCCCCCCAGAATACGAGGGGCTTGACGCATAAAGCGTGGCGGATTCCCGGACTGCTGTGCAGTCCGTACCGCCCTGGGGTAATATCTCTTTTTTGCTACTATCCATAATTTCCTTTTTGAGGGTGCGGTCCCTATCTCCCCTCCTCTCTCCCTCTCTCTCACTGCTTGCTCGCTGCCCTCACAGTCACGTCTGATGATCAGACGCGTACCAGAGAGCAGCGAGCAAGCCAATGAGACGCACACCGTCCGAGGACCCGAACACTGCTCAAGTCTCCGAACGGTGTGCCCCTCTTGTGTCTCTCTTGGTCTGGTCTCTCACTTGGGACCTTCCGGCATGAGTGGCTCTACCGGCAAAGCCCCCAAGATCACTGAGACACGCAAGCCCCACCACGACGGCAACGTGGAGACACGGTTGGTGGGGTACAATGACCCCTTAAGAGGTATTGCGTTTATTCTGTTACACGTTGTATTGTGGTCGACTTCCAGTCTTACCAGATGTTTACCAATATTTTTCATGGAGTGTCTGCCTATCTGCCCTTCACAGCCCAGATATTGATAACCGAAACATTATTGAACTTACTTTTAAAATCAAGACGATTGTAATTAAGTCCCTTCATAATGCCATACCTTTAATAGAAATTTTTGATTTGCTCTCCTGTAAAATTTCTAAAAGTGTAATTACGTCATTGTTGCACCAAATGAGCGATATGTCCTGTCCATCTGTCCACTCCTGGCTATGATTGCCTCCTGGCTTTGCTTGTCCCTACATTGGGCGCTGTTGTGGAAGGCATGTCTCGAGATTAATTAAATTAGTATAAACTAATTTAATTGTCACGTTATAATTTTAGTTCTGTTCTGTTCTGTAGACTGTATTTATCAATTCTGTGTTTTTGGCATTATTATTTGGTTATTTTATTTCGTAATTATTGTAGTTGTCATATTGATGTTTTGTTCATTATGATGTTTACTGTAGTTGACCTCTAATAGTTTTTATTTGACATTTACTTTTGACATGATAAATTAATTAATTGGAACTATATCATTTTTTTTTTTAAATTCATATGATAAATAATTGAAAATGTATGTTCTTTCTTTTTTGTGTATTTACCTGAAATAAGTTGATTTTATTTTTATATGGCAACGGCAAGACTCATCAGAATTTTCTGGCTTCTGTACCTACACCCTTAACAACTGTCAAAGATACTCGTAAAATAGTAACCGTCAACATTATTTATCAAGCTTGTATTCCGCAAAAGGATAGGTGCATAGTATCCTCATTTATTTGAAATCGCATGGCTATGGTGGTCAGGCTTTTGCCTTTATTTAGACAAACACTACTCGAGCTTAGCATAAACTCCGAGCTGCTATTGAAAATTTCGAAGAGATCATTTCGACCACTATTCTACATGGTCCTAATCGTGTTGTGAATGTTAGGACCATGTAGATATTTTGGTTCATTTATATTGTTCAGCTCGTGGCAAAATTATAACGGCCGCACGGACCGATCTTCAACGTTAAGCAACGCTTGCCGAGGTTGGTCCGTGGATGGGTGACCATCTTAACATACCGAAACTCCTCCGTGCCTCAGAAGCACGTTAAGCTGTTGGTTCCGGCTGTCATTTGTAGATCTTTAGCAGTCGTTACAGATTGTCAGAAGCCAGAAAATCTGACACCAGTCTTGCTAAGAAGTACCGTGTTACCCAGTTAATGGATCGTGGAGATCTGGTAGGCAGCCGCTCCACGTAAATTTAAGCTGAATCTGGTTTGAATGGAAGTCGACCTCAATATACCTAGTTGGGAAAAGGCTAGGCAGATGATGATATTGTTCATTTCATTTTAGTCTGCAGTTTGCGTTTTTTTATGCGTCCCACCTAAATGTCATTTCTTTGGTATTGTTCGTCAATTCGTAGAGCGCCTTAAAGTTCTGAGTTGAGCTACACGATAACTGACATTGGCTTGTCACAGTCTGGACAGGTACACTCAAACCTGTGTGGTCCTTTCTTTTAAATACCACCTCAGACATTAAACCGACATGGTTCTTATATGATTTGTCTATTACATGTGTACCGTTGTATGGATATTAAAAAAGACTTTGGCCTCTGAGTTTGTTTCGGTGTTTCTTCACAGGGCAGTCCGCTTGGAAACACCTGCGTCGTCTAGTTTTTTTTTTTTTTTTTTTTAATTATTGATAGGCAAGCGCTTGACCACTATCTCACCTGATGGTAAGCGACGATGTGGTCGAAGATGGAGCACGTTTGCCTAGAAGTAACCTATTCAATCTTGACTTAAAGACTCCCAGGTTGTAGCTATCAGGAAACACAGACCCCGGTAGGGAATTCCACTCCTTAGCTGTACGCACAATGAATGTATTCCCAAAACGCTTTGTGCGTGTGGGTGGGATGTCCACTATGTACCGGTGGCGCATCGCCGTACGTCTTGTGGTCCGATGATGGAACGGGCTAGGCGGAATCAAACTATGTAATTCCGTTGCACACTCTCCAAAATGCAACCGATAGAAAACCGACAGGCTAGCAACTCGGCGTCGATGCTCGAGGCTTTGGAGCTTCGACTCGACGAGACTATCATTGCCGATGATCCTCTTGGCTCGTTTCTCTATTGACTCAAGGGCATCAAGCTGGTATCTGGCAGATCCGTCCCAAAGATGCGAGCAGTACTCCATACACGATCGAACTTGCGCTTGATAAAGTTTGAGCAGCTGTTCCGGCGTGAAGTACCGTCGCACCTTTGCTAGGATTCCCAACTTTTTGGCAGCCACTTGAGCCTTTGCCTCTATAAATGTGCCAAAATTGAGGGTAGATGTCAACGTAACACCAAGAAGGTCAAGTTGGTCGGTTATCGGCACGGTTACACCTCGGAAAGATGGAGCTGGGTGGAATTGGCTCCTTTTAGCGGAAAAAAGACACGCCTGGGTCTTAGCAGCATTGAACTTGACCAGATTGGCATCGCCCCACTCTGAGACATCCTGTAAGGACAAGTTCAAGCGCTCAACCATAGCCTCTCGGAGAGACCGGATCTGCGACCCACCAGCTTGTGCGTTGGACACGTATCTCTCAGCAACAGTACTGTCGTCTGCATACCCAAAGGTATCGGGTTTTAGCAGATCATTAATATGCAGCAAAAACAATGTTGCCGAGAGCACCGACCCCTGAGGAACCCCGGCATTGATATCCAGCAGTCCAGACGAGCAGCCATCTATGACCACTCGGATAGACCGATCCCTCAGAAAATCTGCAATCCAATCACACAAACCGGCGGGTAGACCGAAGGAAGGAAGCTTACCAATAAGGCTTTCGTGCCAGACCCTATCGAAGGCTTTCGAGATGTCAAGAGAGACCGCAAGTGCTTCCCCGTGTTTTTCGATGGCCTCACTCCAGATGTGAATGGCATACGCTAGAAGGTCCCCAGTGGACCGATTTCGGCGGAAGCCGTATTGTCGGTCACTAAGGATATCGTTAGCTTCTAGGTATGCCAGGAGCTTACCATTCAGCACGCGTTTCATACTCTTACAGAGTCTTACAGAGTATGGAAGTTACTGAGATGGGTCTATAATTTGCTGGGTCAGCTCGACTACCCTTCTTGGGCACGGGCTGCACGTTAGCTTGCTTCCAAGCCATCGGCACCTTACCAGTCTCAAACGAAAGGCGATATAGGCGTGTCAAGATCGGAGACAACTCAGGCGCGCAGGTCCTCAGTACAATTGCCGGTATCCCGTCGGGGCCACTAGCCTTATTCACGTCTAGGTTACGCAATACCCTACGAACGTCCTTCTGATGAATGCGAATGTTCGACATACTCGACTCGCATCCAACAGGAGAAGCAGGGGGCCGCGCGCCACCAGGATCAAGACGCGAATTTTCCGCAAACAGAGAAGCAAACAGGTTCGCTTTTTCCTCAGCGGAATGGGCCAGTGACCCATTAGGTCTCAGCAGTGGTGGTAGTGAGGGGCGGCAGAAGTTCGATTCAACCGACTTAGCCAGGGACCAAAACGCCTTACTACCTGCTGGGTATGAAGCAAGTTTGTTCCCAATTCGGCTAATGTGGTCAAACCGAGCCCTCCGCAAAACCTTCTTGCAGGATTTGGCAGCCCTGTTGAAGGCCCTTTTCCTCTGACTCACGTCACCCGCTTTGCGCGTACGAGCGTCGACCCATGCTAGGTACGCCTCATGTTTGAGCGTATCAGCGCGATTGCACTCGGCACCAAACCATGGACGAGCCACGCCAGATATTGTTACGTCAGAGAACGGAATGAAATACTCCATTCCCTGCCGCAACACATCCGTCACGGCGTTCGCGCACGACGAAGCGTCAGTCGAAGAAAAGCAAGTAGGCTGCCAAGGATAACATGCGAAGAAAAATCGCATGCCATCCCAATCTGCTGACCTGTATCGCCAAACCCGCCGGGTGCCTCTAGGGCTAGGATCGGGCGGGGAGTAGACGGACACAGATTTCACCAGACAGTGGTCGGAACTTCCTAGTGGTGAAGAAATCGACACTGAGTAGAGGTCTGGATCTGTTGTCAGCAGAAGGTCCAAGCAATTGGCTGTGTGCGAATCAACATCCGGCACCCTCGTTGCCCCCTGGACCAGCTGGGTGAGATTTAACGCTAGCGCTAGCTTTCGCGTCTCTCGTCCAGCATGGTCTGTGCACTGGTATGGGAAGAGCCACTCCTGATGGTGGGCGTTGAAGTCCCCCAGTAACACCAATTGGGCAGAAGGGTATCGCTGCTGAGCCGCATCCGCCGCCTCACTGAGGTGTTGTGTGAGCCCAGTTGTCTCCAGATCCCCGCTGTGCGACCGATAGACACAGGCATATATTATTTTATCTAGGCCAGTGTCCACCAGAACCCAAAGCGTTGAGAACCTGGAGTCCTCAAGGTTGCGGAGACGCCGATAGCAGATGTCGTCCCGGGCGTACATACATACACCCGCGCGTGGTTTAAAATAGTGCTCCAGGGTAAACCCTGGGTAAGTGAGGTACGACACGTCTGACGGACATCCGATCTGCGTCTCCGAAAGGAACAGGAGCGCTGGTTTCTCAGTCTCCAGGTGGTGATGGACTGCGGCGAGATTTGAGTGCAGACCTCGTATATTACACAGGTGCACTTTGTGGGAGAGGGAGTGCTGCCGCTGTACAGCCTTTTTAATTCTGTTCCTTTTTTCCATTAAACTTGAGAGTGAAGGAGGTAGAGGAGAAGGAAATGAAATGAGGTTCCATGCTGCTAACCTTCAGGCACGCTCTGACAGGACGGCATCATTGGGGGACTAGTCTGGAGACTGCGGGGACGACTAGTTTAAAAATACCCGGAAAAAGTTGACTAGTAAAAGTGTTATTTTTAACCTTTTCTTCTTTTAAATTAATTTTAGTATCTATATTTATAGGAATCCCATCTTCCTAGCTCTTCGTGCTGTGCTGGTGCTGCCACTGCGGCTGCGGAGAACCTCACGCGGCGGAAATATAACAACCTCGTTGGTAGTTATATTTTCGAGCCGTTTGGGGTTGAAACTCTCGGGTCGTGGGGTCCGAGTGCTCATGCGTTATTTAAAGAACTTGCTAAACGCTTAGTTGACACTTCGCGTGACCCAAGGGCTGGCTTTTACCATGGACAAAGGATAAGCATTGCCATACAACGTGGCAATACCGCCAGTCTTTTGGGCAGTCGACAGCGATGCGGATGAATTTTTTGACGCCATCTTTTAGGGTTAACTTAGTTAGGATATTTGATTTTTATTATTAGTGCTGTCTCTATTTATAGGTATTTAAAATTATTATTATTATTATTTAGCGCATATAATAATACTATACTTACTTACCTACTTATTTAATAAAGAAGATAAAGTATAATAACACTTGTGTTAGTGAGAAAATAACTTAAATTAAAAATACACGAAACTTACAACAAACTAAAATATAGTATCAAAAAAATCGTCCTCAACGCTGTCAGCTGGTAATGAGCCCAAGAGACTGGCGGCATTGCCACGTTGAATGGCAATGCTTAGTCTCTGCCCAAAGTAAAAGCCAGCTCTTGGGTCACGGAAAGTGTCAACTAGCCGTTTCGAAATTTCATTGAAAATTTTAGTTACGTTATTATAAGTTAGACAAAATAATAATACGTACTTACGAGTACATCATAAAACTACTGTATTTTCACTGGAAAATATTAAATCTTTGTGTATATAGTGATCTTTGTCTTAAACAAAGTATACAATTATGCTCAAAAATAGACGTGTTTTGATGATAGTTAAGATTTATTAAAACACATGTCATGACAGTTCAAATAGTGTAGTTTATCTTGTCACTGCATAGTTTTTCGGGTTTTACCAAAAACCCAGTGTTTTGAAGGGCGTAGGTTAATAAGAAATGTTGCCAACTAATATTTCGCTGTCGTCTTAAAATTTACATAAACATTATCAGATTTAAACCTGCCTTTGTAGCCTATGGTAGGCGCCAGATAAATGTACAATAACGTTCATTGACCCTCATACATTAATTGACTTTTGTAAGAAAGGTTCTCAGGGGTGAATTTATGGGCTATTGAATGAGTTCGGCACGTTATCAGGAGGTAAAAATATGTATTAGATGCAAAAGTAAAACAGCAAAAAAGGCACAAATAGGGTTAAAACTAAAACAATTTGACAAAAATACAAAACGTCTCGCGGAAAAGTAGTTTGCTTTTCGCGGTCACAAGCACACCAAAGTTGGCGGGAATCGCACGTTCGAGTAAGGAGTTAATAACGCCATGCTACACTTTATATAAAAAAACAGCAATAAAGACATAAAGCTGTCCTGAATCGACTTCTATCGTGATCCTTTACGTTCTCTGGTAATGAAAAACGTCGAACGTACGAAGGCATATTAGAGAAAGGTCAATGTACTTTATTGGAAGTTTATCTGGCGCTTAGTATAGTTGTAGTAAGAACGGATGCTTAGCATGAGGTGCTGTCACCGATGGATTTTTTCATGGGTTGTTAAACTCGTACGCTTTCCAAGATGTTCTAAAAAGGTCTCATCATTTTCCAATACCTTTTCCAAACTATACTGGGGTTGGCTCCCAGTCAAACCGGATTCTGCTGAGTACCAGTATTTTACGTGGAGCGGCTCAACCAAACCTCCACAACCCATTAAGGGTACCTAACACGGTAATTTTTGGTAAGACTTTAGTCAGATTTACTGGCTTCTCAAAATCCGTAACTATAGCCAAAGATCTATAAATGACAGCCGGGACCAACTGCTTAACGTGCTTTCAGTCTCGGTATGTTTCAATGGTCACCCATCTACAGACCAACCTCGGCAAGCGTTGCTTAACCTTGAAGATCGGCCCGAGCGGCTGCTATAGTCATATGGAGCCGCTGTCTTGCTGCCCACCGCAACCCAGTGAGATTCTTGGAAACACGATACCTCTTGTTAAAATTACAGAACTAAACAGGGGGTTTCAGAAGTGCGCGGAAATATTTGAGGGTTACGTCCTGTATCCTATATAAAGTCAAGAAACAACAGCAAAAAAAAAACGAAAATTAAAAAAAAAAGTCGACCCCAGAAAACGTCTAAAAAGATTACAAAATCACTTTTCAATCAGTCGGATGCAGTTGCTAGCATCAAATCTGTGACTGAACTAAAATAAATGCTACCAACTGCATGAAACTGCTTGAAAAATGTTTTGTTTGGAACTTTTATGCATTTTTTCAGTCGGATTTGTCGAAAAAGGTCCATCCTCCTTCTCCAGTTTCTTACTGTACATCAGATACAGAACGTCACCCTAGAATATGACCACGCGTTTCTGAAATTCTATAAAATAATTTCAAAGTTAAATAATCATCAAGTCAAACACACATCCCCATTCTGCCTACTCCCCAACGCGTATACTTCTTTATAACCAACACATTTGATAATCATTTCGCGTGAATTCATTTCAGCATAGTAACTGTGACGTCATAGCATAGAATATCTCCATTCCCGCCATTCTTGCGTACTCATGGGTTATCACTGCAGAGTCAAACAATCAGCTGTTACCATTGTTTTGTTAATTTTATCTTAAACGTGTTGCTAAAATTATGACTCTGTACAAAAAGTTGATATATTTAAATGGGATATTTTTAAATGCACATCTGTATAATTTTAATGCATACCAGAAAAAATAATGCTGTGCAAAAAATCCCAATTGATTAGAAAACATGTCTAACAAAAAAAACTAAAAAAATCATCCAAAACGAGATGACCTTTTTATCGAATTCACACCAAAAATGTGGTTCATACATCGGATTTATGATTTATAAAACAAAAATACGAATTGTTTATCAAAAATACTAACTTGCACTCTAAATTGCACTTCCCTGAAATAGCAGGTGGTTATCATGGTTACAATAGTAGCCGGTCATTGGGCACCCCGACTCGGACAGGTTAGGTTAGAAGGGGACGGCGGGGTCAAGTGAGCGAGCGAAGCGAGCGAACAGACCCCGCCATCCCCTTCGTGGTTATTTTTTTTTAAACCACCCAGAAATATCATTAGCCAAATATTCGTTCAGTAAAACAGTTCTGCAAATACCATTAAACAGTATATCTAATTTGATTTATTTAGTGTGCATAATTTGAGTGCAAGTCAGTATTTTTGGTTTAACTTTGAAACATTTTGATCGAAAAAAGGGAATATACAGATATCGATTTAAATACATGCCTATTTAAATTACGCTTCAGTTAATATATATAAATAGAACATTCATATCAACACGCCTGTTTTTTACCAAGGATGGAAGGTGTAGGTACCTATAGAAGATTGTGTAGGTACGTATAGAAGACTGAAATAAGGGATGTTTCCTGAAAAAATCTAATTAGTCCGTCGGGTAGATTTCCAAAAAATATTGGACACGTATTTTTTGTTTTTTCACATAAACAAAAAATGAAAACGATACATTGCGTTGAAAACTCATGTGACGTCACAGACTGATACACTTATATACCGGAAAGTGACGTCAGTAGCCCCCACTCCTGTTCTTTGATGCGTTTTATCTTAGTCAATTTTAATTGATTTGACAAAACAAAAAATACGTGTCCAATATTTTTCGATAATCTAACTGACGGACTTAATAGAATCATACGGGTATTTTTTTTACTCAGGAAACATCCCTTTTCTGTAGTTATATTTAAGGTCTCATGTAACATTGCAAGCGTATTGCCATCAACCAGGTTGGATATTGCAGGATTTTCCTATGTTGGGTTTAGCTTTCAGTCTGAATGGATGCAGCTGAATACCAGTATTCCACATAGAGACACTTCGTTTCTGACCTCCGCACTCCATTAATTGAGACATGAGTCCTCTTGGCAAGACTGCTCGACTGGAGTCAGATTTCAGGCTTCTGGCTACACGTAAAGAATATCAAAGATGGTACCAACACTCAAGGTTGATCCACACATCCTGGCCGTGCCGTCCCGGGTCCACCCGGAACTCAAAAAAATATCGATGCCTACAGTTTACATGAATTCGTTCACACGTCCGTGTTCGGGCCGTTCAGCAGTGCGATTCTGCCGGTCGATTCTGTCGACATATCACGGTGTTCACCTAGGCGGAGTGAACGACAATAGAGCTGTCATTCCATCTTATATGTATGGTTTGACAACTCGCCCCGCCCGGGTGTTCACTTCGACATGTTTACAGAATCGCACTGCTGTAAACATGTCGTAGTGAACACTAGGGCGGGGCGCACGATGGGTGAGTTGTCAAACCATACAAATAAGATGGAATGACAGCTCTATTGTCGTTCACTGCGCCTAGGTGAACGCCGTGAGATGTCGACAGAATCGACCGGCAGGACACATCGTGACGGACCATATATTATGGAAAGGCTCTGATATGTGTGGAACAAACTTTTGTACCGTGCTTTCCGTGGCATGGAGGAATCTCGTTCACACATCCCTTATCAACCGTTGCTAAACCTTGAAGATCGCCCTGTGCGACAGTTATCATTTACCAACAGGCTAGCAACAAACCAGGTGCACACTCTTACGCATGTGCTCAATGTCGGTACAGGGGTTAAATTTTCTCTGCAGGGGAGCACAAGTTATCATTTCAGCTGATAGTGCAGAAATCACGTGTTTTTAGAATGACGTCTGTTGAGCTGCTCATTTCCAAGATTAAATTGTTTTCCCACGTTATTTGATAACGTTGACAATATCGGGGTAAATAATGACTAGGATTTTTGTATTAGGTGGTATGTGTTCAGTTTTCAGGGTTGCAGGTAGTAAAGACAGCGAAAAAATCTTCGTAATTTAAAATAGGTTCTAATTTTGATTTTTTGTCGAAATCTATCACTGAAATGTGTATCTTTTTGTGTAGAACTATCTGGCATTTATGCTGAACTGGACCTATTTGGTGCAGCCGCGAATCTCTTCGATGTTTTCAAAACAGAATTACTTCTATTGTTTGTCCTGTAAACGATTTGTGTGTCTTGTCTAAAAGGCAAGCTACTATTGTAATTCGTCAGTCATGAAAGCCCCCAACAATGCTCATCAGCAGATTCAGTACTGAAATTCCTTAAAGAGAATAGCCCGATCCGGGAATGAAACCCAGGACCCTCGGTCAGCAGTCGTGCTTTGCGACTACTAGACCAACGAGGAAGTTAGTGCTGGTGATACAGACAATTTACAAGACGCTTTGATCGTGAATCTTTTTATTTTACCAGTACTTTCACTGACACGGTTGCCATTAATAAATCAAGATACCAAGGTAATAATCTGAATGCAACATTGACATAATTATATATTATATATTTTACCTGCAAGGTGCATCTGATAACAACATCTGCACAAGGAATTCAAATAATTTTCCATCTAGTATTCTGCGCACGACTTTGTCTACGTGGATTTCTGTTTGAGATAGAAAGTATTCTGAGTAAATCCAGGTTTTAAACTATATGTGTATGCTAAACATAAAAAAAAAAAAAAAAAAAAGAAATAAATGTTTTTTTTTTATCCATATCCGGTCAGCGGTTATTGCGTGATGCTCACAAACTTTCAGATCTATAATACCTCTGCTTATACTAGGATAGGATTCTTAGTAGGAATAGAATTACGAACATTTTTTATTATTATTGTTTCGCGTTTGATAACAACTTGCCTAGAAGTAATCTATTCACTCTAATGCCGGCTATGTACACGCTCGTCTCGTCTTGTCTAGTACCTCTTGTCGCGTGCCTCTCGACACGCTTCTGAGAGCGAACGATGGTGCGAGACACGACGCGACGCGACGAGAGGGCACCAAGTACACACTCGTCCTGTCTCGTGGTGTTATGCCGAATATAAGATCCTTAGGTTCTAGCTAACAGGAAACACAGGCGCTATTTCTAGACTAACACAGACTAAAGAGGTAAAGACGTAAATAACAGTCTACGATAGAAGAGCAAGAATTCAAAACAAACCTATCAATATTATGTTACTGTTATGAACAGAGAAATAGATGCAACAGACATGAGACTGGGTTTCTCGCAAATACTGTGTAAATGTTGATTATTTACCTAAACAGTAAATAGTGTTCTATTCTACAAGGTTTAATAATAGAAAAGGTCATGATGGAAATAGTCATGAAAGTCATTTACTTACGTTACGCTTGATTAACACGATAGATTGGTAACTTTATGTAAGTTGACAACTCGATTAAAAAGTAGGTAAGTGAGTAACTTATCCTTCAAGAACAAAAGTCGAAAACGAAATTAATACTGGCTCTGCAAATTTTCAGCAAACAAACAACCTTGTAGTAGCCAGGTATTATTACGCAAGTTGTGAAATTTTGAAAGCATATTACCTGTCTTGCCTCCAAAGGAAGAGTGAACAGGCATCTTCTGGGCACGCTCGCTCCATCATAGACATTATCTATAGCTTTCCATCATGCGTGATGAGGTCAAGAGCAAGCCTCAATAATAAAAAGACGGAAAATTAATGAAAATTCATTAACTTTAAGCACATTTAAAAAAACTTGTATAAAAAAAAAAACGACAAAAAAGTCACATTGTTTGCTGTTGGCAATTCATTCGTTGGCAAATAGGCAATTGTTGTTTGACATTCTAGGGCGAATGCCGTGAGGAGCAAATTTTAACCAAACGGTTAAAAAGCAAGATAATATCAAAGTAAATAACACGTAACTATGTGTTAATAATACATTTGCCGTTTTTCCCAAAATACTCTCTGAAAAAAAAGCAATGACTAAAGCAATAAGGAAATTGACAATTCCGTGTAACAATGTACAAATAGAAATAATTAGATTTATTGTATAAGAATGGAGCTCAGTTAGACTTAGTTCTATACTCGTATTAGCAGAAGGGTAGGTATGTATGTATACAGGAGTATGTATACCACATTTTGCTCATTATGTTGAGGTTGCCGTGGGAAAGCTTACTGTCATAAAACAGGTTTAAGTCTAGACATTTCGCTGTCAACTACTGAGAATTTTTTTAGGTTGGGAAATCGTCAAATGACTTCTCCCGCTCTGGGAGGAGCGGAAGGTAGTGTCAGACTCTTACTGACCAAAACCCATCCGTGTTCCTCCAAATGCCCTTTGCCTTTCAGGGCCACAGTGACTCTTTCGAACGAATTCCGCAACCCTGGAAGAAAATGCTATCCTAATGATAATCTTAGATAATGAATAAGTGTAACGCCTAATTAGCCGAATCGGTTTTGGTGAGTTTTGGTACCCAGACGGACGAGACCCTGGAGACTGTTATGGTCTACTTTAACGCGAGCAAAACAGGGCATCAGCTAGTTTCGAATAAAAAGCCCAATTTACTTTTCAAGTGACTTTAAGCCTTCTGACATGGCCTAATGTGAGCGACTGCAAGTTTATGCTAGATAAAAAATCCTGAAAAAAAAAACACAGGAAAAGGAAGCATTGCAAGTGAACAACAAACAGTTGGCATACTTTTGTTCCCCGCTAGGTGCGTGCTGCGTCGTACGTGACCGATTTATTGAATGAACGAACTTGATTGACCGATTGCGTGACGAATGAACTGAAGATTACGTGTTTAGGAAGTGTTGATAGTAAAATGTTTTGAGGGTTATCGCTTGGAGACAGATGATAACGAAACTTATGGATGCGTATTGGTGCATAAAGGAAAAGAGAAGATTTTTTTTTTTTGAGGAATGGGCTTGCTCTTGACCTCGATCTCGCCTGATGGAAAGAAGCGATAGATGAGGTCTATGATGGAGCAAGCGTGCATAGCGTGAGCGTTTTACTGTAGAATGTACGAAAACTACATTCGTAGGAAGTGTTTTGTTTTATTTTGCTAACAGCACTGTTGTTCTTGGGGCCGCAAGCGCGACTTGTGAGTGTGTGGTCCTGGGTTTGATTCCTAGGTCGAACAAAAAGTTTTATCGGGTTTTCGATTAGGATTTTCTTAGAAGTAGTCTAGAGTTAGGAATTTGGTGGTGGGTAAGTACGTAAAGCCGTTGGTCCTGCGCATGATCCTTCCCCGGTCATGTCTGACTGCTTCCCATGGGACTTTGTGAGTAAAGGAACACAGTGCATCTGTGTTTGCGCACACACTTGTGTACTACTCGTATAATATATGCAAATGACGAAATATGATTATGAACAGTCTGAATATAGACCAAGTTCGATACCCTGCAATATGTCTGGCATAAAAAAAACTTTTTTCAAAAAAATACAATTGACTTCCAAATTTAAAGACTTCTTAGAAAACTACCACTGTACTTGTAGATAATTTATATAATGTTAGCTTAGATTCTTATCCTAATACATATGTAGCACGAGTCCACCACATACACTTTATCTATTAATACAAAGTGACTCAGATATTATTCGACCACAACTATCATATTGATTTTCAATCATAATAAAAATAATTGACTTATTTTTCTCAAAGTACGTCAAAGCAAAAAATACATAAACAGTTTTTTTTACTTGTTGTTGAACCATGGGAAATGTACTGTGTACTGACTTATTTAAATAAAACTAAGACAGTACAAAGTTAATTGGTCATCCTCATTATAAAAGATTTATCTATTGTTTAACCTAAAATCCTAATCCTAAATAATATTTAAGGTGAATTTGATTGTTACTTTACAAATATTAACGGCTGTTTAGATTTGGATTAAAGTTTTCATGCTCCCTTGATATAATATGTTCCCTTTTTTTTTTCGAGTATGGGAAATCATCAAATGACCCCTTCCGCTCTGGGTGGAGCGGCAGGGAGTGTCAGATTTTTACTGACTAAAACCCACCCTTAGTCCTCCTAGTGCCTTTCTTTCCAGGGCCGCGGTAACTCTTTCGAACATATTCCGCAACCCTGGCAGGCTCTGGCCCTGGCGGGCCCCGTCTCCGTTGCTGACTGCTCTTTCCGGCGCGTTTGGAGTGAAACGCGCCGGACCGCAGGCTTTGCCCCCAGCCCAGTGATCGGCCGGCTTGCCAGCTGCCACACATGCGAAGCAGTGCGGCGCGGCGTCGCACGAGCCGGCCCTGTGACCGGGCTGACCACAGCGGAAGCAGTGGTCACTGCGGTCCACCTCCGAGGTGCAGAGTGCTCCGACGTAGTTGCCAACTTGGCAACGGAAGCACCTCAGAGGTCTGGGCTCCAGCAGTTTCACCTGCGCAGAGACCCAGCCCACCAAGAGCCTTCGGCCCTCCGAAATTTTCTTGGCCGCCGACACGGGGCAGCTCACCACAACGGTTCGCATGCCCGTGTTGTCAGGACGGATGGTGCCCGCCTTCACCTCTTCTGCAGAGCACCCCCCCGTCCTGACGACGGCGGCCAACACCTCCTCCTCCGTGACGGAGTCGTCCAGGCCCAAAATGCGCGTGTCTATGCACTTCGTGGGCCTGGACACTCGGACGTCATCCGCGCTCAAGGACGCCCTCAGCCTTTCGGCTAGAGCGTCCGCGGCCGGACCGCTGTCTGCTCCAGGGATCTCCAGCATCCTGGCCCCCGTCATGGTGACCCTGAGCCGGAAACCCCCGACGATGCCAAGCTCACCGAGGTTGACTGCCTCCTTCGCCTCTGTGAGCACGTTGGCATACGTCACGCCCCTCTTTACCGCGTCCGGCTGTAGCGTTACCACTACAGCCGCGACGCCTCGCGCTCTCTGCCGCATAATATGTTCCCTTGAGACATTTTTTAACTGTGACGAGGACTAACTAAGCGGTCTATCTATCGGAAAAAGTCGATCAGTACACTTTTAAAGGAGACTAAGTTCAGTATTAGAGTTTTCCTTAACTTGAAACTGGGCAAAGTCAAACTTTTAAACTTTGCCCATTCTGACTCGGCAATATTTCTCTTTTCCTGTAAAGATGACTTGCCGTATGACTTTTTGTTTGTTCAATTATATTGATTCCTTTTTGTCATCGTGTGCGGTTATTATCTAATTAAGTATATTCATTTGGTTGTTGCTAGCTTATTAGGAACTTCCGTAGTAAAATAATGTTTGTACTGTTGATGGTGACTAAGCAGAAAGTCATTCAACAAAAAATGCCTCATAGCATCGATATTGCATCGTAGTGTCGCACCTGTGTGTAAACACTTTTTTTATACACGTGTTGGGGCTGTAAATGCGTATGCGACTTGCGCCGTCCCAGATATATGTCCCTACTGGCTACTAGTAGGGACTTGACTTGGGAGTGAGATGTAAACTCGCCTTCTACACATACGAGAGGCGCTTGGATCACTACGCGCCACCAGCTACAAAAAAGACGGTAATTTTGCACCACCTTGACTTGATTTACAAAGCGAAGAAAGTGGAACACACACTGCAAAGTGCGATTGTATTTAAAACAAGAGATTGATTAATCATTTATAATTAGAATAGAGTAGGAGGCTAGTTACAAAACAATAGATCATAGTGATTATTTGATTTCGACTGGGACCTTGGGCTTCTAGGCGAAATAACATTCTGTCAGCGAGAGTTATTGCCGATAAAACAAAATGTAAGGAATTGAACGTTACATTTCAGCGGGACTTACAATTATATGGTTTATTCCGCATTCGCCCCCCTTCTTTTGAATAAATGCGTATGAATTGGAGCGAAAAATGGGAGCGAAAGCGGAACAAATCAATCTCATACATTTTGAGTTACCGACGTATACCGCTGTTATGTTATTTTGTCTAGAAGACAAGCTTGATATATTTGGTTGAGATCTCCTAGTACTAATAACTAAAAGCATTTTGAGAAAACTCATGAAACCGACTAGAAAATGTCTAGGAATCGATCCGGCCCGAGGATCACATTTTTTAGTGTTTTATTTTTTTGCAAAACAAATATAGTTGTTATCGGTATTTGCGCCAAATACACATAATCATCTGAGTATTTGCTTAAATATTTGCAGACTAAATAGAACATTTAAGTCAGAACATAAGTTCATCTCATTTTTTTTATTAATCAATGTGAGTACGTTTATGTTTGTGTTCGGAAAAAACGTACTAAGACTTGCCATAGACAGAAAGAACCTTCAGAGATGAAAATTATAAAAACTTTTTTAGGATTGTCTCGCATTCGAATCTTAGTCGCAAACTATCTATCAAAAAACCTCTAACTTCCTACTAAAATAAGCTAATTGCAACCAAAAAATAAATAAATTATACGCTTAAATATTTTAGCAATAATTATATTAGATGAGCTTCAAAAAGCAATTTATTATAAAAACTAAATAATGGCTGCTACGTAAGGTAGCGAACATATTAAACAGGGTCAATTGAAATCATCGGTACTTAAATAATGACATGGCGAAAACTTAAATATCGAACGACTATAAAACCAAAAATTAAAATAACGAAAGTTTACAAGCTCGGGACTTGGGGCACCCCGACTCGGCTATTTTTTTAACACCACTCAGACTAGATGTCACAAAGCTAGCAACTTATTATTAAGCTGCTACTTTCTACTTAAAATTATCCCTTCCAGAGTCTGTTTCCTGATAGGTATCTACAACCTGTGAAGCTTTAAATCAAGAGTGAATAGGTTACTTCTAAGCATCTTCGACCACATCATCGCTTACCATCAGGTGAGATAGTGGTCAAACGCGTTTCAATAGTAAAAAAAAACCAAATTCAGATTTAATTGGTCGCCGCGTTAATATGTCCCATGCCCATTTGAACTACTTAGTTTCTTTCATTGATTGTTGTTGCGACTTGAATTGGAACGTGTTTAAGTACGAGTAATAATTGGCCTTCAGATTATAAAAACAGTAATTTTGGAAATAACAAATTGACCACAAACACACTTTTGTTTCATTCCCTAATGAAACTGGTATATTATTTATGGATTCCTATTTATTATTACATTTAACGGCCCTTAACCGGTCCTATGACAGCGGTAAACAAAACTGGTTGATTTAACAGCATTCCTTTAAAACGTGATAATTGTGCTATAATCAATATAAAATTCTTCCGTTACTGAGTGACAGACAGACAACGCACAGCCGAAACTACTGAGTGCTAATTCTACTAATTTTTGAGCAACGTTCGCATGTCAGTTGCAATCTGTCAGAAATGATGGAAATTAAAGCTTTTTTGACAGATAACGTACGAACGTTGCTTAAAAATAGTAGAATTGGCCGTAGAAAGCTGAAATTTGGCATGTAGGTAAGAGAGGATTTCCCGAAATTCCTACAGGAACGGAGAAAAACGGGATTTGCGCGTACGAAGTCGCGGGCAAAAGCTAGTAATAAAAATAATGATAATTAAATCTGTCACGTGGATTTGCACGCTGAGATGTTTATTTATTTATGTTGCAATAACAACAATTACAAGTTTTATGAATATCTATAAATCTAGTTAGACTGTATAAGTAGGTATGTAGTAAGCCATCATCAACCACAGTCATACCCACATAACCACGGCATAAGTCTCACTGTTCTTATGATGCCAATCCCCATGTTCCTGTACCACCCTCACTCACTTCAATCTCGCTGGCGGACCACCAAAATTCCTTATATGGGTCCTTACACGTCACTCAGTCATTGCCTTCATCATCATCATCATCATCATATCAGTTGAAAGACGTCCACTGCTGAACATAGGCCTCTCCGCGCGTGTCGCCACAACAACCGGTCCTTTGCGTCTCGCATCCATCGGCTACCAGCGACCCTCACCAGGTCATCGGTCCATCTTGTGGGAGGCCTTCCAACGCTGCGTCTTCCGATACGCGGTCGTCCTTGCCTTAGTCGACTGTAACCATCACCGCCTTGCCATGTGTCCTGCCGACTCCATTGGAGTTTCCGGATATCGATTATCTTCGTACTGTTACTGACTAAGTTTCTCTCGCGGCTTCACTTGCAGCGCAACAACCCTGGATTTTTTTCGGGATTGTTTTGTTTTTTTTATATTATTTTCGCTATCTGCTTTAATTCTTTTAATTTGAAAATAATATATTGGTTTTAAACATGAAATAAATGGATAACTGTCATCTTTTTGAGGTATTAAATTAATAGGAATATTTTGTAAGGCGTGATTATGTTATTAATAAAAAGTCAGATAAACATTATTTTTTTCTCTGAAGAGAAGTGGTAATAGGTAGATGCCTACTTATCTATAATTATCTCTAAATATTGTTTTGGGTTTGTTTGCCCAACGAGAAGTTTTAACAAAAGTATTTCATGGGTCACTGAATAGGTTACACAATGAACAAATTAATAATAATTGGGTAATTATTTTGTTTTTACCCAATTCATGTACTTCTCAAGTCCAAAGGCTAGTACAGAGGTAAATCAAAGTTCACAACTGCTACACGTCAAAGTCGACGGTTCAAGTAATCTGTAGTTCAAGTTCAAATCTTTATGTATTAAGTAGGTAGTTCACAATACGCAAAACAGGATTTCGCGAAAGTTCTGTAGTTATTTTGATTATCCCGGAAAAGTGTACGCTTCCTGTGGCCAGCCACGAAAGCGAATCCGCAGGGAAGAGATAGTTTGAAATGCCAGGACAAAATTTTAAGTAAATAAGCTTGTGAATGGAAGTGCTTACGAAATGTACATATTACTGTTGTTTATTGTACTGAACAGCTATGTAAATTGTTGAGAAATGGCAAGTCATGTGATTTCATACAGGTATGCGTCTGACACCAATGCCTTTTACTACTGATTCATAGAGAATCAATGGGCAATGTAGGTATTGCTCAAGTCTGTGATGGAGTAATTGTTGCCATCTTTCTCAATACTCAATTATTTTAGAAGCATGGTACAACTAATACAGCGGCGCCCATTGCCGTTGTGGGGCCCCAGAAGGAAGACCTTTGCGAGGTCCTTTTAAATTTAGGTACCTAGGTATATGAATCGAAAGCCGCAATCATAATCAGAAATACCTAATTTCTGATTATGATTGCGGCTTGTCCTAAGAATAATTTTTTTAGAAAATTTGCAATGAGCTACGGAATTTTCAATTGAAAAAATTGCGTGCTGAAAACCGCACTTAATACAAGTAATTTAATTAAATCATTTAATACGAAACAACTCATTAATTAATGAGTTGTGGAGGTCTGGTAGGCAGACGCTCCACGTAAAATACTAGAATTCAGCTGAAGCCAGGTTGACTGGGAACCGACCCCAATATAGTTGGGAAAAAGGCTAGGCAGTAGATGAATACGACATAACTCATTCACTCATTTCATTGTTAAAAATTTAAGACGTTTTAAATGTAACGTTTTGAAATCGGGTTGCACAAGGCCTCTGCCAGAGTGAGGCCCCAGGCGGTTGCACTGCTCGCACCCCCCCCTAAGGCCGCCACTGAGAAGAAACTAAATATTTACATAAAGTAATAGCGCGTAGGTCTGAACCAGCTTAAGAGTTTCAACAGCTTCTTTCTTATAAACTATTGACTACGTCATCTCCAATGTCAATCTTGATGTACAAGTATGTAAAAAACAATTCATGCTGAGTCTAGCCTTCAACTTCGGTCCTAGCTAATACATTGCAAGCACTTTTGATTAGCAAATAAATTGTCTGTCTCGGTAGGTCTACTGTAGTAGATATTCATGATTGATTTCAACCTACCCAGACTTTTCTTAAATATATTGGGGTCGGCTGCCAGTCTAAGAAAATCTGACCTTTTTTATGGATGGGAAATCATCAAATGACTTCTTCCGCTCTAGGTGGATCGATTCCCACGGAAAGCATACTTTGTAAAGTTGTTTCCAGTTTGGGTAGGACATTGCAGGCCGGAAAGCACGTATAAGCCGGTGGTCCCGGCCGCCAAATGGCGGTTGTCAAATAAACCATGTCAGAGGCCCTTGAGGCGGTTTTGAAAGTCTGTCACTAGGGTGTGTGGGGTCGTTAGACCTTACGGCCCACACGATAAGAAGAAGAAGAACCAACTAAAACCTATCCATGTTTCTCCTCATGCCCTTCGCGTTTCAGGGCCGCAGTGAATCTTTCGAATAAATCACGCAACCAAATCTTACCTCTACAACCCAGTAACTGGGTAACACGATGCCCATTGGCATATGACTGCTATCAGATGTCGTGGCTTCTGACTACTGTAACGGCTGCCAAAAATCTACAAATGATAGCCGGGACCAACAGTTTAACGTGCTTCCGCGGCACGGAGGAATTTCAGTATGTTAAGATGGTAACCCATCCACGGACCAACCGCGGTAAGCTTTGCTTAACCTTGAAGATCGTCCCGTGCGGCTGTTCTTTTTAGCCACGAGCTCTTAAAACATAGCAAGCACTTCTGATTAGCAAATAATGTTTCTCTCGATCGATAGGCCTGCATTGATTGATTAGTCCTTGCAATTGATTGCTATCTTATCTCTAGTATTACGAGTACAGTATGTAAACATATTTCAATGCCGTCTAGGCTTCTCATGTCATGTAATACGTTTAAAAAGTAAATCTTAATCTAATCTTTTTGCAAGACCTTGGGGAGCAGTTTCCGTAAAGATTTGGCGGTGCCCTTTCCGCTAGGATTATGTCATAAGGAGATAGCAACTTATTCTTATATGTTGATTATTCTGCAATCATCTATCAAATTGACCGCCTCGTTGGTCGTCAGCGCGTCTGCTTTGCCTCCGTGCAAACAGTACCCGCCCATTTCTATTAGGGAATGCTCTTTTGCAGATTTGCAACACGTCGTCGGGGCCCCTGTAGCCCGGAAAACTACGCCCCTGCTGCAGGGGCCCCGACGACGTGTTGCAGCAAAAAAAAGTAATATGTTGTGATCGAGGTCAAGAGCTAGCCCATTCATAAATAAAAAAATAAAAACCTTAAATTCGTATTAATTCAAATAAGGATGCGCAAATTATATAGCTGATAGAATTTACGATTGAACGAAGCATCGTTCCTAAAATATTAAAAATTATCTTAGAGTGCTGATGTAAACGGACTACTCTTCAAAGATAACTTACTTTCCCTATCCCACGACACATTTCGAATCCACACTTTCGTTTAAGTCATCATGACAATATGAACCTATACGAATTAGATTGCTGCTGAAGCTTCCACCTTAGCCATAATTAAGAACCCATAATATTTAGCCTCGCCATCTCTTTCGGGGCTTCCCGCGACAGTTTTATTCTGGTAGGGCCTATACATAGTCCTGCCGGGGTTATGGAATTGTTAGAAAGAGCGCGGGCCTGGCATTTCTGGCTGAAGGAAGGGTGGATTTCAGTCAGAACAGAAGGAGTCAATTGATGTATTCCCATCCAAAAAAAGGGCCTATGTAGTAAAAGCATACAGCATAAAGCATGCAGCCCATAAAAAGGGTAAAAAAGTTTACCCTAAAATATGTTTGTGCCCCTTTGGGACTAGCTACGCCACTGTGCTATAATATACATAAAATGCTCATTAATCCCTGCTCAATATTCAGGGAAAATATTGGCCAAATGTCTGGCAATGATCGTCTCGAGCACTAATGAGTCATCATAATAATTATTTTAAAAACACATAATCTGCAAACTATAATTGATTTGTCTCGTCAATTTTAGCATCAATAAATAAATAAAATACTTACTTAAAAGTCGTAACTGGTGATAATTTTTACACGTCACATAATTATCTAGGTAATGTGATACGCGCATTTGCATTAATATATTCCAAGCTGTTTGAATGGAATGAATGCAAATCGGGAATTATAATACCTGCTCGTTAATAGACGTCATAAGTCTGATGTAAGATCACTCAGATTTCAGACCAGAGAAGTATATCACTAAAAAAGTAGGTCTTCACTCAAATAATTAAAAGTGTGAGAAACATACTGTCTATGATAATGATGACTACAAAAGGAAAACAAAACATAGCTCCCCAAAAAAAACGCGTCGAAATTCACGCATTTTTTATCAATTCCTGGTAACATATAGAAACACAAACAATTTTACGACTGTAAACAATAAAGTCTTGACAAATAACGCAATTGATCTGTGACGTCTGACGTAAGATCCAAGATGGCGGGTGGCGCGTGCGCGTTATCTTCTCAAGGCGATCGTATTTGTCTCAATTCTTTATATGCACGATATTGATAACTTTATCTCTGGAGTTGCGTCATGATTGGTGTATCACCGTTGACATGTAATACATACAGTGAGGGTCATTTTCACCAATTTAAATCAGTTTAAATTGATGACTGACTGATGTGCTAAACTTAATTGCGATCAAGTCAAGCTAAACTCGCTTCAAGCCATTTTTTTTAAGGATGGGAAATCATCATGACTTCTTCCACTCTCGGTGCGGCGGAAGGGAGTGTCAGACTCTTACTGACTAGAACCGATCCGCGTTCCTTCCATTGCCCTTGCGTTCCAGGGCCGCGGTAACTCTTTCGAACATATTCCGAAACCCGATTCAAGCCTTGAGCGGTGTTAAAAACTTCTTTTTTTTATTTAAACGAAGACAATAAACGAAGTTCAAGCTAAAGCGAGATCAACTTCTGATCGGTCGATTTAAGGAGGCTCAGGGACTTCTGTCAGAGCTTGTCAGGGCTTGTCAGTGCTATCATTGTTTTGTGTATTTTATTATAGCGTTTGTTTACACATACAAGCTATGGGCGAAAAACAAAACCCTTCCTAGGCAGTCGGGTAAAAATATGATGAAAATAATCACAAGTATCACATAACCAAGTCACGCGATCTTTTTGTTTCAAATACTTTGTCTTACTTATTTATAATACTTAACTACAGTTTTTATAAATTATCACTTGCGTCATTATAGTTACTTACTGTCATAACAAGAAATATAGTTTTTTCTCAGTGACGAAAGTGAAAAGTTAAGGACAGAGTTAACTGAAAAGTTATTTTGTATTTCCATTATGTTTTCTTGTTAAAACAATTATTTAAATTACGAAAATCTGACCGCTCCAATTTGCAAAAAAAGGTGACACAAGTCCTGCCTGGAAGAGCTCCACGCAGCATCTGAAGAACTGAACAAACGAGAGAGATGCAAATATTTTTTATTGTTAATTGTATGTTTCCATAAAAAAAACCGGTTAAGAGCGAGTCGGACTCGGGTACCGAGGGCTCCGTGTTTACATACAGTCCTTTAAAAGTAGCGCCATCTCTTGACCGATAGTGGAACTGATGTTATTTTTGTTGATAATTTCTGAAAAAGTGTGCTATTTAGAGACAGTTTTTTATTTTTCCTGCAATGTTTGCATAAACTTCTATCGCATAGAATAATTTCACTGTATCCACGAGAACACTGCCGACAAACTGTACAGTAGTTTAGCAGAAAACATGTGTATTTACATCTATATAACTTTTCTGGAATAAAAAAAAAAAAAAAAAAAAATCTCTATGCAAAGTAGGTACCGCCTAAAAAGGATAAAATGTTTGAGAATGTCTCTTTCATAATTATGATACCTCACATTTTTGTAAAGGTTTCCGGGCATGAAAGTGCTTATTGCCCCTACTTGACAATATGTCCATAAAATAACTACTTTTAACTGACTTTTGCCCACGGCTTCGCCCGCGTGATAAGTATTTTCATGGGTTTTGAATATTATCCCGACAAACGCTGATCATCAAGACGTCTGTTCCTGTCGACATCCTAGTAGCCCCACTTCGAATTTTTAAGACCCCTTTCAGTATCTGTTGCAAAAAAATATAAACGAGTATTTAATTATCTAACTTCTTTCCTATTTGCGAAATAGTTGTCCAAACTTGACCTAAAACTTTTCCAAATTTCAAGTTGATAGCATTAGTAGTTCTTGAGGTAACCAGCTGTGACAGGTGGACAGACAGACTGAGT
Source organism: Melanchra persicariae (assembly GCA_947386135.1). Lineage (NCBI taxonomy): Eukaryota > Metazoa > Arthropoda > Insecta > Lepidoptera > Noctuidae > Melanchra > Melanchra persicariae. Next base: position 1,707,571 of record OX376669.1, read on the forward strand.
CGCACCATAAGGTTTCCTTTTTACCACTTTGGTACGGAATCCTAAAAACTGAAACCGTCCTATCCTAAAGTTAGATGAGTTGAAAAGTAGATTCGTCCTAGGATCATTCGGTCTACCAAGATAATCATCTGCTTAACCTTCCTCAACTTTGTTGGGGGTGGGCTTTCAGTTAAAGCGGATGTAGCTGAAAACCTGTATTTTACACGGAGAGATAGCCACCTCCTCCACCCAGTTACTGGGGTACCTCGATACCAATTGGTATGACTGATAGAATTTTGGTTTTGAAATGGAAGCGGTAGATTACTTACAATGTATTTAAGTGAGTATTTAAGTATGGCATAGGAGCCCTCAAAAGACCCAGATTTCTTTGGTAGTCTACTACAACCTCACAAAGTCATTGAGGAATTTACGAAAAGTAATTCATTTTTTTTTAGGTATGACCACTAGCAAGTTAACACACTTGGGATATCAACTGCTTAACCGGACTAAAGTAAGGTACGTTTCTTAATAAATCATTTTGAGAATATCAGCGTAATCTGTGTATCAAAAAAAGAAAAATGGGTTTGAGTTATTTTGGTAAATCAGCTGTGATGTGAGCTATGAAGATTTATTGTTCATTGTATATTAAGTGGAATAGCCGAATAGGATTAAATAAAGTTTCGAGAAGAAGAAAAAAATGTATTGGTCATTTAAAAAGGGTTCCTATGTCGTTTCTAGTCCGTTCTTCTCCATATGAATCTACCTTTTGCGAATGGACAATTAAAGTCACTTTATTTTTATTTTCAAACTGTAAATTTGAGGTTCAAAAGTGCCTTTTAATGGTCTAGTTGAAATAAATTAATTGACTTTGACTTTGAAAAACAACAAACTTGATGAACTTTAAAATTATTAAAAGCTTGTTGCAAAAAACACCTCTATTTATCTATCTTAATTAAGAACTCTAGTCAAGCTAACCTTGTAACTATCAAATCAAGTCCAGTTTACTTTTCTCGATTCTACGAACTAACTTTTTGCGGAGTGGTTCCGGGTACAACCACCGGTCACTTTCGACGGTAAGAGGTGGTTAATGGTTACTTATCAGACTGATGATCATTGAGCAATCGTATTGGCTACTTGTATCTACTTTCACTTATGCTTGGTAGCGTGTCAGATGAACGGACTTGTTTAATTATGTTTGAAAAAAATAATGAAATATTCAAATTTAGCAAGGTGCATCTTCAAAAGTCTTTTTTTAGGGTTCCGTTACTCAGTTCGCAAAAACGGAACCCTTATTTCATTATATCACTTTGTTGTCCGTCTGTCCGTTTGTCCGTCTGTCAAGACCCTTTTTAGGGTTCCGTAGCCAAATGGCAAAAAACGGAACCCTTATAGATTCGTCATCTCTGTCTGTCTGTCCGTCCGTATGTCACAGCCACTTTTTTCCAAACCTATAAGAACTGTACTGTTGAAACTTGGTAAGTAGATGTATTCTGTGAACCACATTAAGATTTTCACACAAAAATAGCAAAAAAACAATACATTTTTGGGGTTCCCCCCATACTTGGAACTGAAACTCAATTTTTTTTTTTCATCAAACTCATAGTTTGCGCGAGAGACTTCCAAAGTGGTAAAATGTGTCCCCCCCCCCCTGTAACTTCTAAAATAAGAAAATGATAAAACTAAAAAAATATGTGATGCAGTATTACCATGTAAACTTCCACCGAAAATTGGTTTGAACAAGATCTAGTTAGAAGTATTTTTTTAATACGTCATAAATCGTAAACCGCAATTTACCTTTCATTCAATCAACTCAAACATAATTTCACAGATGATGTATTTCTGTTGCCGTTATAACAACAAATATTAAAAACAGAATAAAATAAATGTTTAAGTGGGGCTCCCATACAACAAACGTGATTTTTTTGCCGTCTTCCAAAACGAAGCATAAAATGGCCTTATATCTTTAGATTGCTTTGACTTAGAAGTGTGGTTGAAGGCTTTATTTTTTTTTTTAAGGATGGGTCATGGGAAATCATCAAATGACCCCTTCTGCTCTGGATGGAGCGGCAGGGAGTGTCAGACTCTTATTGACTAAAACCCATCCAGGCTCCTCCTAGTGCAACTGTAACTCTTTCGAACAAAATCCGCAACCCTGGCAGGCACCGGCCCTAACGGGCCCCTACTCCTATGCTGACATCTCTTTGAGGCGGCGTGGAACACAACGCGCCGTAGGCCTGGGCCTGGCTTTGATCGGACGGCGAGCCACCCAACGCTCGCCGTCCGCAGACCCGCACCTGAGGTGGCCGGGAATCGCCCAGCGACTCCCGATGCCCGGTGCGTCTCTCTATGCCACGGCGGCTGGGGCGTGAGGGTTGTCTCTCCCTCACGCGGCCCGCTTGGTTGAAGGCTTAAGGTTATCTGCGAGTCGGACTCGCGCACGGATGGTTCCGTATCATTATATAGATAATGTTACGGAACCCTCGGTGCGCGAGTCAGACTCGCACTTGTCCGTTTTCTTTCTAAGTATTACAAAAATCTATTTCTGGGTAGCAGAGATTAGACAGGCAATCGTTCCATGTAAAATGCTGGTGATCTGAATAGCTGCGTCCTGGTAGGCTGGAAGACGATCGATGTTGAATATAATTGCAGCTGGTTTAGGTAAATATATTTAAAGGATAAAAAAATAAATATTTAAAAAAAACAATACTCGTCATAAACATAATGTTTGGTTTAGTTTTTTCCTGTTATATTTTAAGCTCGTAAATTCTCAGAACTGCAAGTTTATTATTACGCCTAGTTTAGTTTTTCCTCATAATGGGATTATGCGTAAAATGTCACGTAGTTAGGTACTTTGGCGTCACTTATTGGTTATGAGATATTACCTATTATATATCGTTAATGTATTTAGTTAGGAGAACACCGTATGGTTGGTCAAAGGTATGCTATCCTTTTTGAAGACAGAAAAGGTAAGTGGGTTATAGTGTAGGTATCAAATCAAACCAATCAACAAAAATGTGGAAAAGAAATCAAAACTAAACTTTGCTCTAATCATCATCATCATCATGTCATCATATCAGCCAATTGCCGTCCACTGCTGAACGTAAGCCTCCCCCAAAGTGTGCCAACCATCCCGGTCTTGAGCAGTTCGCATCCATCCGCTGCCAGCCGACCTTCTTCAAATCATCGATCCATCGTTAATAATTGAAAAAAGGCTGAAAATGAGCACATTTTGAACGTCAAACATTTACATGAAGACCGAAATTTCCACCCGTGTCACCACTACCTAGTGTTTTAGCTGGGAAGAACTTGCGCTCCCCAGCAAACAGCCATGTTTGCTGGGGAGCGCAAGTGCACTGTGTGAAAGATAATATGGCTGGAAAAGGGGTTACTGCTTCTTCTTCTTCGTTTGGGTTAGTAAGGTCTAATGACTCCACACACCCTAGTGTCAGAGTTTCTAAACCGCCTCAAGAGCCTCTGACATCTCTGGTTACTGCTGAGATGACAACCAATTCCTAAAGAAGTACCTATGCAAGAGGAGAACACCCTCAAATAATTTGGGCTAAGGATAAGGAGAATCAAAATCAAAATTAAATTATAAACGCTACACTGCACTACACACTACACGGCACTACATGAACGTTGTCGTTCACATAAACACAGTCCCGCCCGTCACCACTTCCTAGTGTTTAGCTGGGAAGAGGAAGTCGCGCATCTATCTTCCCAGTTACATAACTGTATGCATGATGAATGATGATATCAGTCATAATATCGACTTTGAAGAACTTATAACTTGGGGCAGGCAATAAAATGTAACTATGTTCTGGTTTATTGGCAGTAGCTCTAATTGACCTTCCAATATTGTATCAATAACCGTGACCCTTCCCACGGGAAGTATATCGATATTGAAACATCACTAGTTACAACCTTGACCAATATTAATCTAATGTCTGGAAACACGGAACTATTAACTTATTGATTTTATTTTTATGTTGATAACCAGGAAAATAAGACATGCTGTTTAAATAACTTTGAACTTAGTTACCTACTTATAAATCTTTTAGTTAAATATTTGTTTACTCTCTTAAGTAACTATCATGTCTACCGTATTCATGATGTCCATCAGTTAAAATTATAAATACATAGGTACATCTTCGTTCACATCAAGGTAGTCCCCCAAAACACCCACCCGTCTCCACTTCCTAGTGTTTAGCTGGGAAGAAGAAGTCGCTATATAGTGATGTTGGGTGCAATAACTAACCGTTATTATTGTAACTTTGCTTTCACTTACTCACAACTCTATAAATGACAATGTATTCTAGTGAAGGAAATAAACAAACAATACCATCACTTGGTCTACAAAACCATCAAAAGGTGAAAAGTGCATATTAATTTATTGTCCCTTAGCAAACTCAAATAATTTTGAGTAACTTAACAGTAGTGGGAAAATACTGATTAATTTATTGTAAGCAATGTACTGGACCCCTGTGGTAACTATTTACGTTTGGTTGATCTCCAAGTACACTCAGTTCGATACGCGACAAAGAGTTCTTCTATGACATTTAAAAGTAAAAACTACCAATTTTCGACTTGAGCGGTGTTGTTTGCTAAGGGACAATATCCTTGTAGGTAGGTACTACACATTGCTCAAATATAGCAAAGTACTCACATATTTCGTTTCAAACGATCCAAAAATAGCACTGAAAACACACTTTCACTGTACACTTGAAACTTGTAAAGCTTAAGAGCCCTGCTCACACAAGAATTAGAAAAACGTTTAACCAGCCACAAAGTTTTTTTATTTCACATTAATTCTCAAGAACGCAACAAGTTGCTATTACATCAAAATCTGTATTATTTGGCGCCGCAGTTAAGTATTGGAGGGAAAAGTAAAGTGATGTGAAATATTTCATCGATAAAAATATCGATAAAGTTCATAGTTGGCATGGCTATGATGTTCTTTTGGTAAATTTGATTTATTTTGTAAATGGGTTAATAAAACTTTTACAAGCCAGTGTTTTCGGTAAATTTTAACAAGATGAGGCCGGTATTTTCAGCTATTTTCAAAACGGTCAGAGGTCAACGTTTCTATTAAAGCATTATTGTACTACAATTTCTGTGTTTGTAGCTACACAAAGAAATGAAAATAAAGAAAATAAAATTCCATACGATGCGTTCTGGTCAAATCACATGAGATTGAGAACCATGTCGGCTAACGTCTAAGTGGTCTTATAACGTGGGTTCGTAATCAAAAAACGTATAAGTAAAGTAAATGCATCATTGTTAAGAAATAATTAATACTATGAGGGAGAATTCTCCCTGCTCCGAAGCGAAGACAACAATGTTACCTACTTGCCACTGCCCAGACACAATATAAATAGCGAAATAAATTAATCCTGATAAAGTATTCAGTGAGTCTAATCGTTAAATAAAATTTAAGCAGCTTCAGTTTATGTCTTACAATGATCAAAGCTCTTTCATGGAAATTATTTTTTTCTAACACAGAACAACATAACAATTATGCAAAAATAAGATACTTCTTGGTCGTTTAAGTATAGACTACGTAAAAAAAATAATTAAAAGTATCGATAGTAAGCCCATCACTAGTGCTCTCCCTCCAAGCGCAACTCTTGCGCAATCACATCGACTTTCGCCGCGTTCTAATGTTAGAATTTATTGGTATTTATATTTGCATAATTGTTTAATATTTTAATAATAAGCCTAAGTTTTGGGCAATATAAATTTTAATAATGCTTATTCAAATGTGAAATTTTATTACATCATAATTAAACGATACATTTCTGAACTGGTCAAATATGAAGAAGATGATAAGGCTGATAATGAGGATGATGAGAAGGCTCCGGAAGCTATATAAGATGTAAGTACTTATTCTATGATTATGGGAAAAATCCAATTAGTACACTAAACTCAGAAAAACCAAACTCAGTAGTTTGGTTTTTACTAAACATAATAACATAATTTAAGAACTACTAACACTATCGTTTTGGGTTTTGGTGCGCGATTCACTAATGTCATGTGTGTTGTTCTTGTGGCAATTAAATACTTTTTCTTTTTTCTTTTCTTCTTTCTTTCTAAACCGATTTTGATAAAATTTCTTTGAGTACAATCGGAAAATAAGCAAAAAATCAAATCGGTTCATAAATGACAGAGTTAAGAGGTAACAAAAGTACAACCGATTTGAGAACCTCATCCTTTTTTTGAAGTCATGTAAACTTAGATCAAGTGAACATGAGTGAGCAGTTAATTCATCCAGTTAGGTTTGTTAAAATGTTTGTTGTCAACAAAAAGTTGACCGATGCTATGCTAAATCATGTAGCAATTTATCGAAAACGGTCCATTAGTCACAAATTCAAAAATACTTATCATGTAGCCTTCTACTAAATGTGTCTACTTATATAATATGTAGTTTTATTTCACTATAAGTAATTGCAGCCCACCATGATTTATTAGTAGAAGCTCTATGTAGCCCAGAAACGAAAGAGCTTGGCTATGGCTGAGACAGCTTAACCACCATAGTTGGCGCCAGATGAATATGCAATAACAGTTATTGACCCATATATATTTATTGTATCAAAAACAGAAATAAAGACAAAGCTGTCCTGAATCCGCCGCCACATAGGAATATGCGCGAGCTTGCGGATGGCGAGCGTTGGGTGGCTCACCGTCCGATCAAAGCCAGGCCCTGGTCGACGGCACGTTGTGTTCCACGCGCGCCTCAAAGAAATGTCAGCATAGTAGACGGGGCCCGTTAGGGCCAGAGCCTGCCAGGGTTGCGGATTTTGTTCGAAAGAGTTACCGCAGCCCTGGAAAGCAAAGGAGGAGCACGGATGGGTTTTAGTCAGTAAGAGTCTGACACTCCCTTCCGCTCCGCCCAGAGCGGGAGGAGTCATTTGATGATATCCCAACCATAAAAAAGCTGTCCTGAATTGACTTCTATCGTGATCCTATAAGTTCTCTAGTACTTAATGAAAAACGGTTCATAATTTATTGTTCGGGTATCTACGCAGGGATATTAGGGAAAGGTCAATGTATTTTATTGCAAGTTTATCTGGCGCCTACCATAAATGAATTCTCGCAAAATACTGCTACGCAAAAGGATTTGATTCGCAAAACAAACCTTTCTTACTTTGCATTTGTAATTAAGCGTCTCCAGTTTCATAACATAGCGCACAGCCACTGACCCAATTCCATTCCACATGTGTGTTCTGATTCTAGACCACTCTGCTCAATTAAAGTATTGTGTTACGGTGTAAGTATGTCATGATCTTGAGCTGAATTTATTTTGTTTTTGAGGGCGATATAGCTATGAAATATTTCGCGTATTTATTTTAGGCGAAGAGGGCTTGCAGCAGAAGTGTTCGAAGGAGTAACCGCGGCCCCGGCAAAGGGCATTTGGAGGAACCGGCGTGGGTTTTAGTAAGCAACAGTCTGACACTCCCTTCCACTCCACAAAGAGCGGGAGGAATCGTTTCATGATTTCGACTCCAAAAAAAGGCGAAGAGGGCTATGTCCAACCGTCAGGAAGCACATCGCTTAGAGAGCAGTTCTCGGGGAAGTCGTCGACCCACCGAACTTATCTCCATGTTCCTCGTCTGTTCAACCACGACCATTCTGACGAGAGTGTCCAACTTAGAAGAAGGGGCTATGGTCCTAGGCGGCAGCATGCGATGTAGCCGTATTTCCTTGCGACCAGAAAGCCAGCTCTTACGATGGATTCAAGGATGACGGCGTACAAAGATGTATGGAAGAAGACTTGCTGGTGATGGTGATATAAAAGTAGCCTCGGTTGGATAATTGCACTACCATATTTATCGAATTTGCTTGATCCGAAATTATTTAATACATTTTTGAGCTAACTTCGCTCGCGCTCGCAGTTGCGAACCGATTTGATTGTAAAATCGCGCCACTTACCGAAGAGTTTAATTTTTTTGTTAATTATTTAGTACTGTGAGGTTTGGGGCGCCATTATCCTAAAATAGGTACGCCACATAATGAGATAGTAAGTTGGCAGGTTTATTTAAGGATACCTGTTTATAATGTAGGACAATAAGCCTATAACTGCCTCCGTGGTCGAGTGGTTTAGGCGTGTGCCTTGTGACCCGGTGGTCGTGGGTTCAAATCCCACGGGAAGCATATTTTGTAAAGTTGTTTTCAGTTTGGCTAGGACATTGCAGGCTTGAATCACCTGATTGTCTGATAAAAAGATGATTCCATGCTTCGGAAGGCACGTATAAGCCGGTGGTCCCGGCCGCCAAATGGCGGTCGTCAAACCATATCAGAGGCCCTTGAGGCGGTTTAGACACTCTAACACCAGGGTGTATAGGGTCGATAGACCTTACTACCCTTACTACTACGAAGAAGAAGCCTATTCCCAAGCACTTCTTGTGAAGCGCGTGGTGTTATTTTCAAAGAATGAAGGTGCAGATGTACAGGAATTAGAATGCCTTTAAGATATCCAATAGCAAACACGCATTCGTATATGACTTTGCGATGTAAGTACATATTTAACAAATGACTTTTGCATCTCTAGTATTGTTTTTTTATGGATGGGAAATCATCAAATGATCTCGACTTCTTCCGCTCTGGGTGGAGCGGATGGGAGTGTCAGACTCTTACTAAATTTCATCCGTGTTCCTCCTCATGCCCTTTGCGTTCCAGGGCCGCGGTGACTCTTTCGAACAATTCAGCAACTCTGGAAATTCATCATTCTCTGGTTGGGGGTCAAAGCGGCCCTTTATTTCGAAATACTTTTAATTTAACTGATAAAATATAGATGCAAAGCCTCTGCCTCATTTCGGAGTATGCATGCTTGATGTTATGACACCGCTAAACAATGAATTATTTTAGAATAAATCTCATAATTCAGCAGGTCAGCCCACGTGATCGATCATATGACTTATAAGGACACACGTATTGATCGAAGGTGAAGTTCAGCCGCTTAGGATTTATTTACTTCTTATACGTAATAATATAATGGACAAGTCACGAACTGTCGCATCGAGAGACGTAGAACTACACATACCTAGTTACAGTCCAGTAGGAGGTAGTGACTTGAACTGGGTTTCAAATGTAAAACGTAAAGTGATTTGTAATTTCAAAGTGATTAAGTGATATTTAAAGACTACAGCCGACTAATGTAAAAATCAAGGATTTTTACATTAGTCGGCTGTAGTCTTTTCTGTCTGTCCGTTAGGACACCCAAGTGTATTTTATCATTCTCTCGTAACAACGTAAACTCGTAATAGATTTAATTTGTTTTTTAAATAGGTGTACTATTTAAAAAACAAATTAAATCTATTACGAGTCCGTACTTATCCAACCGATTTGTCATAATAATAAGTCATTTATTTCTTAACAATACATTGTGTAGTGGTCCAATACTGTCTGTTTCAAGCGGTTTACTTACGGTATTGATGGGCAGATTTGTATACAATTAATATACAATTGAAATTCAATGAAATAACAATTTAAACATTAAATTCAATTAAAAATACATTTCAAACACAAATAAAAATACAAATAAACTACAATTAAAATCACTTAAATATTTGACTTGTATGAGAAACGTCTCAGGGCCCAAATTCCACCGACTGGTGTGGTGGCTCCACACTAGTCGGTGGGATCTCAATAAAATAGTCGAACCCTCCCATATTATTATTATAGGTACTCTTTGGTCGAACCTAAAGTAAATATATTAGGCTAATACTAAGTCATCGAAAAATTCTACTAAAACTGATAATAAATTCGCAAGCAATACTTATTTTATCAGGCCTTCTTTTTAACGATGGGAAATCATCGTATGACTCCAGCAGTGGGATTCTGTAAACCTGTCGAAGTGAACACCCGGGCGGGGTGCACGACAGGTGAGTTGTCAAACCATACAAATAAAATGGAATGACAGCTCTATTGTCGTTCACTCCGCCTAGGTGAACACCGTGAGATGTCGACAGAATCGACCAGCTGCTCTGGGCGGAGTGAAAGGGAGTGTCAGACTCTTACTGACCAAACCCCATGCTCCTCCAAATGCCTTTTGCGTTCCAGGGCCGCGGTGACTCTTTCGAACAAAATCCGCATCCCTGGCTAGTTTTTATAGGCTATGTAGCCATCGATTAGTAGGTACTGTGACACCACAGGGCTGATCCTGTGAGACACTTATAAAATATTAGAAATTAAAGACTTTTTGAGAATTAATTCAATACTTATTAAGGCCAATCTGGCTTATATGACTCTCATATTAAAACCATCTATATTTTTACATTCATAATTCAAACTTCTATCTTTTGGTAGACGTTCCCAAGGTTGTAACAACTAACTTGCCTGTCAGTGACCTGCAGCCAAGGAGTTCACAGTACCTATCAGATTCTAAAGAAATACAGATCCTTGCCTTTGAACTTTGCCCTGGTAAACTAGCTTTTCTTTAATCATACCGTGTCCTGATAAAATGTGTGACTGACAACACACACTTCCCCTTATCAACGAACACAAGACTGAGTTTTATATGAATTACTTAGATAAATTACATTAGCTATATATTAGATAATAAACTGTAAATTGTTGATGTTAGCCAATTAGACAGTAATAATGATAATGTTTTCATTTTTAAGGCAAGTTTTAAAGACTCCTGAAGACAATTGATTTTCAAAGCTTCAAGACAAAGAAAGGCCTAATTTATATTTTTTTTAGAACTTTAGGATTAGTTTAACACTAATTAGCACATTCTTAATTCATATTTTCTAAACGTAGCGAAAAGCATGGTCATAATAATTTTAACAAATCAGTGGCATCGACTTTATGGATTAAATATTTAGGTGCAATATGTCAATTATTGAGAAAATTCGCCCAGATGGGCGAATTTTCTCAATAATTGAAATCAGCAGGAAAAATAAATATCCTGCCTGATATTTAAAAAAAAAGTTTACACATGCAATAAACTTACTTTAGTGAAATACTCTATAGAAATATGTATAAAAAAGCAGGAAATACCTAATGATAATGTTTTCGTTGTAAAATCATGCAATAATTACTGATAAGCGCAGTTTAGAGTTTTTAACATTAATTTATGACTATTAGGTTGGCTACATCCTACATTTATCAATAATTTATTGTTTTCAAATGACATAGTACATTTTTATTCCGAAGTTAGGCACTGTATTCAATGGATGTGAATTTCAAGACAATATTTCGATAAAAATAAATTGATAAACATTAAAAAAATTATAAACATTAAAATAAATTGATAAACATTAAAATAAATAAATAGATGTAGTGAAAAGTGTAGGAAAATTATACAGTGATGTCCTCAAAAAAGAAGAGCAGGTTTTCGCCATTTCTGAAACAAGTGAGTATTTTTAACATTAAATTTATTGTTGCAGGTGAACGACCTCGGATAGTGGGCTGATTAATATTCTGCAAGAATTGCAATTCCCTTTATTATTAGCATTTCACCAGCAGTTTGAAGTCGAACGTAAATATTGCGAGTCTATTATCCAATAAAAGTTATGGGAAAACCCGATAAATATTGAAAGAACATGGATTTTTCATTGTATAGACTCGAACTAATTTTGCATTGTATAATTTCATGCATTAACGGCACATGTGTGAGTACTGTGTACCTTCAAGTCAAACTATAATTTTTGGGTAAGACTTTAATGTGCCCTGGCTGTTGGGAGTGTCATGCTCACTCAAGTCTCTCTGATGGTGCAGTTTGTGTTTCATTCATCATTTGGCTCCGTCAGCTAGGACTGGTCATCTCTCAACTGCCACGGTTTGTTTTAATTTGTTAGTATTTTGAATTGTTCCTTTTTTGCTTTTGTCGTGCACGTCTTTTTACATCGTTCTCACATGTCTATGAATAATTTCAACAAGAACAATGTAACCACAACTTTGTAATAATTAATTGATTTAAAAGAGTGTCCATGGAGTTTCTTGTACGTTCTTCTCCATAGAGATCTACGCTTTGGAACGTGCAAATAGCTTCACCTCTTTGACTGACCGACCTTGACAATTCAAAAGTGCCTGTAAATGGTTTAATTGAAATAAATGCTTTGACTTTGACTTTGACTTTGATAACACTATCACAAAGTCAAAACAAATCCACAGGATGCAGGTAGTCCAAAACCGTGCGCTCCGTGGTTTATTAGGAATGAACGACTTCATGTCGACCTTAAAATCCCGACAGTAAAACAGTTCATGAAACGCCTTACAAAGCGTTTCATTGAATCAGCTGAAAAACACAGTAATCCCTTGATTTCAAAGGCCTCCCAATACACTCCCTCCCGTATTAGTAAGATTCGCCGTCCTCAGCATACACTCGTCGAGTCCGATGAACAGATCACAAAGATTCAAGAAAGCTGTAGGGAAACCAGCACTCTTAGAAAAAACATAAACAGACCGCGTTCCGTTTTCCGGCCTCGCCGCCGAGGCCCGTCGCGACGACCCATTCAAAACCCTCCCCGTCTTTTGCCTAACGAGCCAGCCCGCGTCGCTGAGCCATTAGCATTAAATCCCCTAATTAATGAAACGACTCAGCCTGTTGTCCCTTGCTGTCCCGAACTGACGCCGCTAAGCCGAGGTCGTATCCCACAGGGGATGCCCTTAGTGAGCGGTCAGTAGTTCAGTTTATTATTATTATTATAGCTTGTAGCTAGTTTTGTTGCCTTGGCTGGGGGCCTTAAATTCATTTGAAGCCACCACAGGATAGTCCGGTTAAGCAGTTGATAGCCCTTTTTGATAACACTATTTCTGACTCGAATCGAACCCATGACCTTATGTCCAGTTGCGCATACGGGCATTTTCTTTTCACTTTCCAAAGCTGGAATGTTTTTTTTTGCACCTTGATCTTGTAAACTTCTGCCTTAAATTCAGCGAAAAAAAAAACTGTTTATGGTGAAAAATCTTTCCATTTTCGACCACAAATTATCATGGTCAAAACCATTACAAATAAGCTCTAGAATAACCCATCTCAAGGAATGCACCCAATCACCAGTCCCCCCGTACAATGTGAGAAGATATTGTTCATTACCCTGTTAAACCTACCTTCTTCATTACTTTTCCAGTGCTTCGTGACAGCAGCAGTGGGCAGCAACATTGTCGGGCACGGCTCTGTAATCGGTTACCCCGCCATATTGTTACCGCAGCTGCATCTGATTGACTCCGAGTTCAAGTTAGACCCCGTGGCTGCGTCATGGATTGGTCAGTATCTTACTTATCCCAGTGGGTAGCAATAACGTCGGGCACGGCTCTGGGGGTCTACTCTCTAAGCCCGAAGTCCGTAGTTTCGGCCTTAGTGTCGGGCGTTTTCTACTCCGTATTACCTACGGACTTACGATTAGTCCCGAACCCGAACTAAGAATGAATGACAACACGATTTGACAGTTGTTCTTAGTTCGGGTTCGGGACTAACGAACGGATTTTGATGAAATTTTACTTTAATAGACTTAGCTTAGCTTATACTTCATGTTTTAATGTCACGCAGGCGCAGACATGGGCGGCAGCTAGTTTATTTGTGCGAGAAGAGTTTTAAGTATGTTGTTTGGCAGGATGCAAGATCTTTAGTAAATGGAATGGAATGAAATGGTTTTGGTGTAGCATGCGTAAAATAGAGTTTAAATAAACGTTTGAGAAACTACCATAATTCTGTCGGCAAACAGTCTTTCTATGTTTGAATGCTACGAGGTTTATAAAAGGCGCATGTTACCTTAGTTCCTACAAAAAAATACTAAGTTTAGAATCAAACAACATAATATTTGACAACCAATCTAATACATACAAATTGAGAGATACCTACTTGTGGAGAAAATGTCACAGATTTTCCTTTTGGGAAACAAAGGGAAAATCTGTGTCCTTTTACCAAAAATAGTGGCATTACCTAACTGATTCGTTCACCAACTAAAAACAATATATTTTTTTCAGCATCAATCCTGGGTATTACGCAGCTGGTCGGGAGCTTCATCTCACCCCCTATCATGGAGAGGTACGGCAGAAGGATGGCTCACTTTACTGCCACTGTGCCCAACCTGGTCGGGTGGTTCATCATTACTATGGCTACTAACTTTGAGGTAGGAAACTTGAATATTATCATATAGAAGTGTCTGTCTGCATTTCCTGATAGCTACAATTTGGGAGTCTTTAAGACAAGAGTGAATAGGTTATACTTATGTCCAAATAGGAATGCAGTACAGAAAGTAAAGTCCCACAAACCTCCATTGAAAAGGGACGATCCTCCGACCAGACGGTTGTTGTAACCGGTGGGCAACTGCCCATTGCCGACCACATCACCGTTTTGTAGTACCTAGTTTAAATTGATTTGAAACGTAAACCTACCAATACCTAAAATATGTGAAGGCCGCGAAGCCGCCGAAGTGGATACAGATAAACGCATCAAAGCTCTTTAGTTCATTTTAACCAACGTATGCTCTTTCTAGCGTTATCATCATTCTCAAATTGCAGGCGTCACAATAATAATGTATACCTCTAGTATAATTTGTGTATATAGTGACAGTGTAAGGTAGGTACTATGCTACTGTTTTGCCATAAAACTGAAGAATCCACTGCTGAACATAAACCTTAAAATGACGGTAGAAGTTTTACCAACCAAGGACATTGCCATTGTGTTGTAATTAGAGTTTATTAAATACAAACTAATTACGATCATGATACTTAGCCCTCCAGAAGAATTAGTGTAGGATCCTGTAAATTATTTGTTTTAATAATATTAATACTTTCTATTTTCCAGGTTCTCTTTGCTGGTCGAATACTCCAAGGCCTATCAATCGGCATGCTATCACCACTACGATCAGTTCTCATCGGAGAGTACGCAAGCCCAAAGAACCGAGGAGCTTTCCTCACCACCGTCTCCTTATCACAATCCTTTGGCATATTCTTCGTTCACCTCATTGGATCTTTCCTGAGTTGGCAGCAGACGGCTCTGGTCTGCGCGTTCTTCCCTTTCATAAGCCTTGTCATGACGATATACTCCCCAGAATCGCCCAGTTGGCTTGTCACAAAGGGCAGGCATGAGGACTGTCGGAGGGTCTTCCGCTGGCTTAGAGGTTATGATGAAGAGGATGAGTTAGAAGAAATGATAGAAGCTAGACTGCTCTTTGAGAAGGCCATGATTTCAGAGAGTTTTGGCAAAAGACGCGGTATTTATCGGCTACAAAGCATGATGTGGACGATTAAGAAGAAAGAATTTTACAAGCCTATTATCCTCATGATGCACGCTCATGTGCTTGTCAACTTTGCTGGTGGTACTACCATGTCTGCTTACTCAACTTTGATCATAGGAATAGTGATGGGACCAGAAGTTAATGCTCATTTTTGGATGATCTTTTTGGGTGCCCAGAGGTTTATCTCCAACGCTCTAGCAGTGTTTGCCATCAACAAATTCAAGAGACGAACTATGATGTTTGCAACTGGAGGTCTTTCAATCTTCATCCAGTTCGCTTTGGCTGCTTATGTATACTTTAAGCAGCAAGGGACCTTACCATACGATGCTTTATGGATACCAATATTACTGATCAACCTGAAATTCTTTGCAGTGGCTACAGGCATGTTACCCTTACCAAATGTGATTGGAGGAGAAGTATTTCCATTGGAGTACCGAAGTATTGGAGGAACAATCAGTCTGGCATCTTTCTCAGCCACGTTCTTCATAGTCCTCAAAACTTTTACAGGATTAGTTGATAATATTGGCATGCATGGAACATATATGGTTTACGGAAGCATCATCTCTTACTGCATGGTTGTCATCTGGTTCCTACTACCAGAGACTAAGGATAGAACTCTGCAGCAGATAGAAGATGAGTTCAGGGGAAGACCGTTGGCTCCGGAGGAGATACAAGTCAGGAAGTCTTTGCAAGCAGATCCCATTATTGCGTATAAGAGAAGAATGTCAGAGAGAAGATGTAGCAATCCTATTCCATTTTAGATTTTTAGTTAAAACGGTGAGAGATACTAAAAGTAATAATGATAAGTATTATTTGTAAATAGGTGATGTAAATAATAAATGTAGAAGTCTTGAACATAATGAGACTTGGATTTTTATTGAAACGGTTACTGTCCTTTTGTTTCCTCCCGCTGAAGAAAGGCCTTTTCATCAACCACAGTGTCTGACTGTGGTGTGCCCACTGAAAACCAGCGCTGGGTGTCTGCCCCCCAGCAAACCATGAGGTGATAACCCATTCGATGCTCAGCGCAATTTTACTCTATTATTCTGTCGTATTCTTCTCTTTTTGTCTGTGTTACTTGCTGTTCTGTTGTGCCTATGTCGAATACATATTTTATTTTTACTTTATGCTTTCTAACTACAGTTTTATATAAATACGGGATTAGAGGAAGAGCTATGTTCTGGTAAGATTAAAAAAAACTTCACAAAATGAATCAGCAGCAAAACATTTTTAATGAATCAAATCGAATCAATTGAAGTCTACAGAGTAGTTGACCCTAGGGATCCTCTTGCTCGGGATCCGGGAGCTGTTCCTGAAGGCCATAGCGCTGAACCAGCACGTCATCAGCACCATCATGGTGAGGACTCTAGAGACGTTGCGGCTGACTGTGTTCATTGTAGATAGTTGAGAGAAGCTGTTGAAGAAAGGTAAAGTTTATAATGTTGTCTTAAGAAAAAGAAAAAGGATTGTAATAAAAAGGGGAATGATGAAGTACGAAAATGGATGAGGTTTTGTATATCTCCATACTAATGATCTCTAGCTAAGATTAACCTAAACAGTTCGATTAGTGTGGTGTTGTTAATGAGCAGCAAACATGAAATTATAATAATATCAACTATGACGTTGAAGAAGACACAAAAGAAGTCGTGACTACCGGTTCCACTATAACCGATTAATACACGATTTATTCATATTGATCACGACTATCAATCACTACGACGGCTCGAAACGAATCTTTTGGTGCCATTTGTAATCATATTACGTTAGAAATAATAAGTAATCAAGCTTCAAGAAACTTTTCTGTAACCCGTTTGCTCAAAAAAAGCCAATCTTCTACATAATATCGGACTTTTACTGCCTTAGGCCTAACTCTTTTTTCCGACTTGTGTTGAACAACCGTTTAATCAAGTTTGTATGCGTTTAAGTTCGCAACAGACCCAACTTCTTCAAGCAACAAATACTTTTAGGCGCTTGTACGCACTAAGAAAAGTTGCCAGGCTCATGCAAGAATTCGTGTCGTTTCTACACATGAACTGTGTACACTGCCACGGCGCTGTCCTAGAAAAATATCTTGTCTGCGACACTACTTTTTTCGGTTCTGCAGTAATACAACAAGGAACCGCAATGGAAAGGTTTTGCCAAGTCTGTCCGTCCGGCCATCCATAGGCTCGTTCAAAGGAAAACAATGACAGCTAAGTAGACTTTACAAGTTAACGAGTATTAATTACTAAAGGCCAATTTCACCAATGAAACTGAACGCGATCAGCGAATAAAACACGTTTATGAGCTGTCAGTGTCACTATTTTTCTACGGAATATTTACACTGACAGTTCTTGAACGCAGTTTAGATTTACTTTTTTTTTAACTGCTTAACCGGCCTAACCTGTGGTGGCATCAAATGAATTTAAGGCCTCCAGCCAAGGCAACAAAACTAGCTACAAGTTAAAAACTACTGACCGCTCGCTAAGGGCATTCCCTGTGGAATACGACCTCGGCTTAGCGGCGTCAGTTAGGGATAGCAAGGGACAACAGGCTGGGTCGTTTCATTAATTAGGGGTTATTAAAGCTAAAGGCTCAGCGGCGCGGGCTGGCTCGTTAGGCAAAAGTCGGGGAGGGTTATGAATGGGTCGTCGCGACGGACCTCGGCGGCGAGGTCGGTATACGGAACGCGGTCTGTTTTTGTATTTTCTAAGGGTGCTGGTTGATCGCGTTCAGTTCATTGGTGAAATCCGCTCTTAGTCCATTCGTCATGGGCTTCGTCTTAATGGTTTTCGGGTTCGCAATGTCAACGAAAATAGACTCGACATCAAGTTCTAAGTTGGCACCAGTGATGCATATTTTTTGTCAAAGGATGGGCTTAATTTTCACTGCTATAAGTTGCACCATAGCAGTGAAAATTAAGCCCATCCTTAACGAAATATTTTGCGAGGTTCTACACGCACTTTGCCGGGTTATCATCATCATCATCATCATCATCATATCAGCCGAAAGATGTCCACTGCTGGACATAGGCCTCCCCCAAGTGTCGCCACAACAACCGGTCCTGTGCGTCTCGCATCCATCGTTTACCCGCGACCCTCATCAGGTCATCGGTCCACCTTGTGGGAGGCCTTCCAACGCTGCGTCTTCCGGTACGCGGTCGCCACTCCAAAACTTTTCGGCCCCATCGACCATCTGTTCTGCGAGCAATGTGTTCTGCCCACTGCCACTTCAATTTGGCGATCCTTCGGGCTGTGTCGGTAACCTTGGTTCTCTTGCGGATATCATCAT
Source organism: Melanchra persicariae (assembly GCA_947386135.1). NCBI lineage: Eukaryota > Metazoa > Arthropoda > Insecta > Lepidoptera > Noctuidae > Melanchra > Melanchra persicariae. Next base: position 1,726,005 of record OX376669.1, read on the forward strand.
TCCTGATTCGATCGCGCAAGGAAACTCCGAGCATTGCCCTCTCCATTGACCTTTGGGTGACTTTAAGCCTTTTGATGAGGCCCATTGTGAGCGACCACGTTTCGAGTCCATAGGTCATAATTATATGAAAAACTGTTCTTTTACTTACCAGCTACTTGCAACAACTGTGACACCACAACTGTATGACAAGGGATCGCACCGCCTTATAAACTAAAGTCATAAAGTTGGTTTTATTTTAATTGCATCCGCAATCTTACATCACAAGTTGCAGGAATGTCGTACATTGTGTATTTAATTTAAATAAACTTATTGTTGTTTGTATGTTTCGATAATATTCTTGCATAACTTCATTGTGTCAGAGATAATCCGTTGATATTTAATTAGTTCTGAGATTCTGCGTATGGGCCCCACCCGGTTTGTTCTGGGGCGCCGATATTTAAGGGGGCCGAAAAAGACTTTCTGTTTTCCGCAAATATAAGGTAAGTACTTGTATAATTATGACATAAGATTCAAACTGTATTGAGACTCTGTAAACCGGTGTGTTCTGTTGCCTGAATTTGCGGGGTGTCGAAACATACTTGTTATTTTCAATTACATAAGCTTCTTGTGAGTAATGGCTAAACTACGTGGAGTCGGTTTTACAGCGATTCGTTTCTGTCACTAATAACCCATATTATAATTGAATCAAAAACAGAGCCCTAATTTCACGCATAATATTATGTCAAACCGAACCTCGGGTGCCCCTGACGTCGACCGTCTTCTTCTGGTTCAAAAGCACAAAAACAATATACGTTTCTAAATAATATTATATATTGCTTAATGTTATATGTCAAGTATCGATTATTTAATGTGTAACTTATAGAAACTAATGTTATGACTAATAAGTTGATATAGAAAGAAAGAAAGAAAGAAAAACTGTTTATTTACGTGAAAGTGACGCACATACACAAAATTGTTAAGCATAGGCCTAAATAAAAAACAAAATCAACAAAGCGTTATTAGTCTATATGATAATAGTACAAGTAAATATTATAAGGGGGACAATTATGGAAAACAATAATACTGCAAATTTCCTCTCTCCTACTATAATTTTAATTCTTTTGCTGTGCCCGACAGGGTCCATAATGATCACATTTTTTTTTAACTTACCACCTAAGTACACATTGTGGAATGCAAATAAAGTATTGAGTATTGAGTATTGAGTATTAATGTAGGCAATTGATCGGAAAAAAAACTTATGCTCACTGCCCTATTCACGCCAGTACGTACCTAGATGTGTGTACTTATGATTTATATTGAGTTCTTTTTTAATTTAAACCGAAGTTACCACAATGCCAAAGTGTTCCGTTTGATAAAACGGCAATTCATGAATAGTTAAAGATCTAAAACCTAAACAACTAAACAACTTGACAAACTTTACATCGCGCTATTACTCCACGCGATTTGAACAACAACCATCGCAAGTCCGACAACAACCATCGGGCCAGTGGCGTAGCTAACACGGGTGACACCCGGTGCAGATAATGTAGTGTCACCCCACAAATGCCCCTGCCCGTCACCCTGCCTCGGGTAGGTTTGATTTTTTTTCTTTTAATCATCCATACTTAATTCGAAGTGACTTTATTCTGCTCTTTGAGTGATGCGTGTAAGCTCAGTAACTAAATCAGAAATGCAAGTAAGAACGAGCGAAGCGAGCTCGTTAATATTTGAACCCCATCTCAGATATTTTTGATTTTCTTTTGATTATTATTCATACTCAAGTAGAATTAAGTAACTTTCTTGATGCCAGTAGGCTCAAGAACTATGCCAGCCCAAAAATATTTTGCACCTTATTTTTGATATTCATACTTAAATAGAAGTCATTTTATTGACTTATACAGAAGAACTAAGAAAGTGGCAAGCTCGAATTATGTTCACCCTATTTCCGACAGGTTTCATTGGGTCAGCCGTTTAGGGGTGACACCTGACCGTGCCAAAAAACAGTCAACAAAGGGACGGGTGTCCGTGTCTAAACCAGTGAAATCCGGGGCGGGCCGCTCTCCCCGACCCACTCCCTAGCTACGCTACTGCATAGCGCAGTTGCCCACTGTTGCACGCAACAGCCTTCTTCGGGGGATCCTCCCTTTTTGATGGAGGTTCTGGACTTTACACCCTCTGCTTTTTTGAATAGGAGGATAACACTTTTAAAAGTTTTTTTCTCACCTTAACCGTTTATGGTTTTAAAATAAACGCCGTCTTTTTTTCTAAACTTCATTTGTATACCTACAAAAGTTTTAATTTAAATGATATTTTATCAACTTTCTTTTCGTTTTCTTTTACTACAACAAACTTAGCGGTATTCAATGTGTGTAACAACTTTATCAGTAAACTGCACGCTATTATTTTGGCAAACCGGAATTAAGACGGAAACTGTCCAAATTACTTTTCAACCGTAACAAATATACGAGTTACTTGCTCTATTTAAGGACAAATAAATAAATAAGTTTTTTTTTTATGAGTGCCCCCTCGCAGCTCAACCTAAGAGGTTGTCGTCTGCTTAACCGGACTTGCCAGTGGCGGCCTTTATATAAATACTAGCTGTCTCCCGCGGCTTCGCTCCCGTCAACTGGCTACCTACCCTACACCTACCCTACACATACATGCATGCAAATAATTCTATTTTATTGAGGTATTTCTTTCCGACTTGCTAGACAAAAGTTGTGATAGCTCGGTTAATATACATGTTATAAAAATAATTTATAGCCTATAGCACTCAGGAATAATGTAGCTTTCTACCAGTGAACATTTTTTTAGAATTGGATCATTAGTTCCAGAGATTACCCCCTACATACAAACTTACAAATTTTACCTCTTTATAATATTAGTATAGAAGTATAGATTAAAGCCTCCGGCCAGGGCTTGTTAAAAACTTACAAACTAAGCGACTACATGCTAAGGAGTACGGGCCTCGGCTTAGGGCGTCGCTGGGGGAGGACAGCTAGAGACAGGCTGGATCGAACTAGGATTATTATTTAGGGGCGAATCTAAAACTACAGGCTCAGCGGTGCGGGCTGGCTCGAGCAAGGGTCGGGGCGGACATTGACGGGTACGTCGCGACGGGCCTCGGCGGCAAGGGCCGAAGGACGGCGGTCGTGGTTTGCGCAGAAACTCATGGCTAAATAATAACAGCAACACGGTTCAACCTGCCAGGTTAAGCGATATTGGCCGAGGTTAGTCCTTGAGACTGGCTTGGTGTACAGGGTGAATTTTTAAAGTGTGCGTATATGGCCAAATCCGAAACTTTGAGGAATATCGAAAAATACTGAAAGGAGTCTCGGGCCCGACTTTGATGAAAACTAAGACTGCATCATTGAATTTTTGAAAAACCGGTTTTCCTTGCCAGGAATCGAACCGGTTGACTTTTAAAAAACATCCTGTATTATTACACCGTCCGAAAGTGTCGCTAATAAGGATCTAATTCTGGGAAGTAATTGCACATGGCAAACTAAAGGAGCTCATTTTTAACAAAATATGAAAGGAGCGAGCTTCTCCTGACGGAGAAGCTCGCTCCTCCCCTTACCCGAGCTGGGGTTTGCAAGTGCAACCTGTCACTGCCCGGGGTGATTGTGGAAAATGCGAACGTGTCCTCGCATCCCAGCCAAAAGTAATGAGGAGGAAAACCGTGTGGTTTTAGTCAGTAGGAGTCTGACAGACTCCTCTGTCTATCCCTAAACGGAGGACATCGATGAGAATTTCCACAAGTAAAAGAAAAAAGGAATGTAGAGATTGGCACAACAAAGGGAAACCTGTGCTCGGGAGTGGGCGAAGTCGACCTGTGGATGATGATGATAACGATGAAAGAAAACGAAACGATGAGTGTATGAAGGTGTTATGTAATATTGCATATCATTATATCCAATTAAAATCGTGTTCCGTTTCGGTTGAAAGGGAACCCATACTCGTAGGGCTGGAAAAAGCCAGCAGATTTTTACCTTTCACGAAGCCAGGCCAAACCTTCTTCCGAGATTATCTGACCAGTGACTGTGGTCATCAAAATCATCATCATAGTAATCAAGGAAGTCTTGAAAGTCATTGCGTTGCTTTAAGATTCTAAGTGGTGCAGGTAGCTCTTTAGAAAATACCTTCTCTATAGTTTAACCAATCTCGATTTGATGCTAAAACTTGGTGCATTGTATAAAGTGGAAAAGCCTGAAATAGAGAGAAAAACAAATTGAAAAAGTTCCATCAATATTAATTGCTGTAAACTAAGGTGATTTTCTTGAAGTTTTCAACACACACACCATAAAATACATTAGAGGCGTTGTTTGTATACCAGTATTACGAATCACTGGAGACTGAGGATAACTTGGAGTAGTAATTCTGATGATTTATCAGATTAACAAAATAAAAGATAAGCTGAAACCAATAAAATTTTGTTCGCCACGTAGTTTTTAGCTGGAAAAATGGCGTCGATAAAAAATAAACACGAAAATAGTGCGTTGATATTAATTTCATCTATGACCTATCTACGAGTGGTACAATCTATGTTTAGTGCTTGTCCTATTGAAATATAAAAGTTAGTGACAATATTAACCGAATGATCATATTACCCACCTCACAGAGTACATTATAATATACTGAAAACCCAGGTGGGTTTAAAAATATCGACTTTTATAGAAATTGTTTTCCTTTTATTTGGTCTAATTTCTTCATAATCAACTAACGTACACGTCTTCATCAAGCAAGTTTTATCTATAAAATATCTAAATAAAGAAATATTGTTCAAGAATGGTTAGCCAACTTTTTTTGCTGGCGACAACTAGTTTATAGAGCTAGTAGACTCCATCAATCAATGGCTTATCTCGTAATGTATGGACTATAACTTAGATATAATATAGAATATATCGATGATATATAGAATATATCATCGAAACACACAACACTAAAATGCACAATTTGAATTGGTCTTTATTTAACTAAAAGTTACAATAACACTTACTTATGATACGCATGGTTTTCACATTAGAGCTCATAAAAACCGGTCGTTGAGTCGTTGAGCTTCTTAGGTACGTACGTAGACGGCGACGCGACGCACGACGAGTTGAGCTACACGATTACTGTTAAATGCTTGCTCTGACTGGACAGGTCCACTCAAATTTGTGGGGTTCTTCCCTCAAATGGAAAACCCAGACAATAATTTGTCACGGCGTAGCATCAATGCCGCCACAAGAAACATTTGTACGGCAACAAAAAGAACCGCAACGCCATCTATCCCGCCAGCAGCGAAGTACTAACGAAATCCTACATCGCGGTATCAGAGTTTTCCTTATGGTATGAACATAATTATAATACAACAGTCCGAATATCAATTATCGGGCAGTTGCCGGCCGGACACAACACCCGTCAGATTGGAGAATCCCCTATTCAATGGAGATTTGCGGGACTTTACTCTCTGTACCGCATACATAAAACGGTTCTATATATATGACAGATTGTCAACGTGGGGACTGTATGAGTCGTTATATTAGCGGTAGTTAAATGATTGTTTGGCAATTTGAGTAGGTACCTACTTTTATGCGGGTTACCCTAATATCCTTACAAACACTTTCTATACAAATCGTTGAGCTCCTCAAAGTTCTAAGTTGAGCTACACGATCACTGACTAATGCTTGCGCTTTCTGGACAGGTCCACTCAAATCTGTTTGGTTCTTTCCTCAAAATACCCGGGGTCAGATAACCTACATATTTATCTCATGATTTGACAATTGTATGGATTTTGGAAAGGAATCAGACCTCTGAGTTTTATTTCAGTGTTTCTTTTCAGAATAGTAGTAGCTAGGAGACATCTAGGTTACATTGATGTGTAGTGTTATCTATGCAAAATAAATATAATTTATTATTTGCCTTTTCTGATATTTCTAGGCATCCTATAGGTTTCTCTTATTTATGTTTCAATTTCCAAAGGCAAAGTCAATTCATTAGACCATTGAACGGCACTTTTGAATGTCTAATTTACAGTTTAAAAATAAAATATTGTTGACTCTAGTTGTCCATTCGCAAAAGTATGGAGTACAACAATCAAAAATCAAAATCGAAAGTAATTTGTTCAAACTAGGCTAAAAATCAGCACTTTTTGAACGTCAAAATGTACATGAAGACAGTCCCCCAAAACGCCCGCCCGTCACCACTTCCTAGTGTTTTAGCTGGGAAGAAGAAGTGGCGCAACAAACTCCTCAGCAACACACTGTCTGTTAAGTTTGAAGAACTTGAATTTATACAATGGTAGGTATAGTTAAACATTTTATGATAACTCTAGAAAATTACGTTTAATTGCAAATAAAATTAAATGGCACATGTCAGCTAGCACATTATATTATGCCAACGGACAAGAAACTCCATTTCGGACAGAAACTTTCCTATAGAGAAGCTAACCTGAGGCACGGTAAAACATTTTCGGCCTTTTCTAACTCTGCACCCACCGGCCGATCCCAACATAAATTGACCGAAAAATACTTTCGTTTTTCGGGTACTTACAGTAGACTTCAGTTTGAATACAAAAAATAAATTAAAACTACAAAGACGATTTGTCTTTTTGCATCAGGGCCATAGACCATCTATTTACCTACGTCACTATATTCTACATACACGTAGATGTTCCGTATGGTATCAGACGTAAAAGAATAGCACCATCACATCACTTCTCGTGAGTGTCGTAAGAGGCGACTAAGGGCTCACCAGAGAACGGGCAGCAGCATTCTCTTTAGGTACATTGCTACAGCTACACTGCGATCGCCAACCCGCCTGCCAAGCGTGGCGATTATTGCAAACCCCCCCATTTGGGGGAGGCCCATGTCCAGTAGTGGACGTCTTTCGGCTGATATGATAATGATAATGATGACGTAGATACAAACAGATCAGTGTTATTAGTTATTATTATAGATAGCTTCCCACCATACATTCTACTGTTCTCTGTTGTGTCAAAACTTTCTAATTCTTCTTATTCCCGCCATCTCCTTTGTCTGCTATGGCCCCGTCTACAAGTTTCAGGACCCCAATCTACTGACAGAATCTAGTCCAGTCTCATGAAACTTGGGCAGCATATTGAGTATATGATTGATATTGTTATTCATCAGCCAACATGAGGTTAAGAGTAAGCCCATTCAATTATTTTTTTTGAATCCGCTGAGGAATGTGTCAGTTCAAAATCCTGTGTGCACATGAGATAGAGATAGACCAAGAACAAAATGAGACTTGGTTTTCATTAAGGTATATCAGTTGTAGGCCACCAGAACTTTTAAAATTAATCGTGGCATGTTTAACAATCAAATTGGAATAATAACCGTAGGTAGTTCTTTAGAAATTCATTTAATCAGTATCAGCCTACTTATCAAGGATTCGGTAATAAAAAGAATCAGTTTCAGAATTATTTTAATTAATGAAGCTGCTTCAAAGTGTGATGGATCCTGGTCCCCGTTGTTGTTTTTTGTCATGATGAAAATAAACAGTATTATAAATTCTACGTATCTATCTCCTGTTGGGGTTGCAAGAGCTGTTCCTGAAGGTCAAGGCAATGGACGAGCACATCATCAGCACTCTGGAGACTGCAGACATTGACGCTATCATGATTCACTGTGGCGTGTTGGAAGGAACTGTGGAGAAAACGTATAATTGTGATGAATGATCCTTGCGTGGGTTATAAATAGTCTTTCAAATCCTAAGACTTCTCCATGCCTCACACATGTGCAAAGTCTAGAAACTTCGAGTTATATCTTCAAATCCTGTCCGCAGTTTCAGTGGGTCACGGGTAGCCGATGGATGCAAGACACACAGGACCGGTTGCTGTGGCGAAACGCGCGGGGAGGCCTATGTCCAGCTGTGGACGTCTTTAGGCCGATTTTATGATGAAAATTTTTTCTTCTATGATTTTTGCCTATGTTGAGATAAACTTTACTCACATTATATATGATCACACTCGTGTCTGGTTCCGTATGATAGTGTTGAACCCTCTGGCCCAGGGATAGACGATCAAGAGCTCCTCCAAGATCCTACTAGTGTCGATGAAGTCGTCAACATTATCAGCTATAGTAGATATTATTAAAAATACTGCCACTACTCCTAACAATATTACTTTCAGTGCCATCTCCAAACCAATATTGACTATGCAGTTTATAAAATTAAGAATTCAACAGAAATTGTTATATTTTAGTTGCTCTTTTTAATTTTTATCAATTTAGGTTCACTTCAAAACAGGAATAAATATCTCAATTTATTGAAATACTGTTTAAAAATGATTAGAAAACGTTTTGCAGACTATTTTATAGCTTCTAGTCAATAGTTTATCTCTTGAATTCGTGATATATAGTATTTTATCTACACTCACAACGTAATGTTCCAAATATGAGTTCAAAAACGAATGCATAAACACATACTTTTTTTTCGTGGACAGGTAAAATTAAAAAAAAATACCATTACAGTTCAACAGTTTCCTTCGATTTTTAAACAACTGCATCATAAAATAACTTTTTAATTTTTATAGCACACTTTTTCTTTTTAATTTTTGGCGCGGGCTCATTGTCAATGTGCCAGCTTTTATCTTTGTCTATGTTTGAGCGCGCTGCGCAGTCATTCGAATACACAATGAGAATATCCGCCATATTGGAATTAACTATTTTTCCACTTATTTTATTTCAACTGGATGAGTGAAGATAAAATAGTGTATGCAACGGCATATAATTAGGTATTAAAACACTCGTGTGATGCTATTATCACACTCGGCTACGCCTCGTGTGATAAAACCACACTCGTATTTTAATAACCCTTTTTATATGGTCGTTGCATAAACTACTATTACAATGCACATGAGAACCTAGAATATTGCACTTGGTCTATACAATTTAAACGAAAGTTAATTATGAACCCACGCATAGGAGGACACTTCGTATAGCAATGTTATAACAAAAATAAAGCTAAGTACACCAGTTCTTAACTTTAATAATCTTAAATGATGACCGAAGATTTGATTGATTTTTCTAAAGTTTGATAAAACACGACAGTTTAATAACGATGAAGGTCGAAAACTAGCTCGTTTAACTTTTCCTGTTATTATATATCTTTCTCTCAATGATTTCGCTCAAGGCAACATTGAATAGTAATCTTCACCAGGAAAAATATAAATTATTGTTTTGTTGCGCGCCATATTTGACGCTAGGTACACAGCGCTGTTATTTAACACTAACGTGATCTAGTATGGAGTTGCAGAACTAGTAGATCCTTGTAGACTTTTCTACGTTACAACATTTTAGTGCTCTCGACATCTGGTCAGTCCCAGTATGTAGGCGGACATTCTAGACCTACATAAAGGCCCGCATAGCCCCCGACCGAGTCAGGATTAGATTTGCGATACGATACGAGCGAGCGATAACTTCGAAAGCTATCTTCAACTTTGAATTAAAGTGATCAGCCGTGTGTGGAATCGTCTTTAACAATTAGTGTTTAAAAGTTGCAAAGTGTAATTAAAGTGTCATTTTGGGTTACTTAATCGGCTGTTTTTTTTGTCACGAACCCCGAGCTCGTAACAATTTAACAAAAAAAAAAGCTTATTAACCCTCTGTATCATAATGTAGACTGTAGGTAACATACCGTAAAAACGCCTCGAAATTTAACATAATTGATTTCGTATCGTTGTAACGCATTGTAAATCGTAGTCTACACTCCGAACTAACAAAAAAGTACCAAACAGTACGACTAGATGGCGTTACTTGTTACGAATTGAGATTTGCATTTCGACATTCGGTATTTACGAAACGTGACGGTTGACTTTGATTTAAAAAAATAATAAAAAATTGGTCAGCTTAAGTTTTGTGAATTATCTTGATAAATAGCAAAGGTAGGTGTTTGAACTTTATTGTCTAACGTTATTTTTGAACAATTTACACGTTTTCGTTTGTTTTTCTTAGAAAATGTGATTGTTGCTTGTAGGCTACATCAGACGAAAAGTGTAAAATTATGTTGGATATCTAGTATGCTGATTGTAGTTTTTTTTTATGTACTAGAATGTCTCGTAAGCAATTCCTTGATAAAAAGATATTAGATTGGTGCTAAATAATGATGTCGAAAGTGAAGATGGCCTTGATTTTGATGACGACAGCCTCGCCTATCCTGATTTTATTCCTGAATTGGATACCTTGGAAGATCTGGCTCCAGAGGTAGTTATTGATGTGGATTCCATAATATAAACTCTAGAAAACATTAATGAAAGTTCTTCCTCTACCACGGAAACTGCACCATCACACGATATCACTGCTGGACCTTCCCAAACCAAGAACCCAAGAACAGCTGATAAAGCGAAACCTGCTGAACTAAATTTACGAACAGATCATGTTTGTGGGAAACCAGGGTATTATTTCCCAAAACATGATCTGTTCCTAAATTTCTGAGTCCTGATCTTCTTGAGTTAGACCATCCCATACAGTTCTTTCCTTACCTTTTTTCAAATGATCTAATCAAGAAAATTTCTGAAGAGACCAATTTCTATCAAGTGAAAAAAGATCCTAATAGCGCTTTTCGGATGTCTGAGGAGGATGTCAGGCAATTTATAGGTGTGGCTTATATAATGTCTCTCGTCCAATTACCTAGAGTTACCAACCACTGGAGTCTCATTCTTGGAACACCTCTAATACAGGAAACCATGACGTTGAAAAAATCGTCAAACTTTGCATTTCAATGACAATAGCAAAGATCTTCCTAGAAGCCATCCTGATCATAATAGAATCTACAAATACTTCCAGTGGTCCGTGGTGGTGGCGGTGGTGGTGGTTTGTCATTATTTGATCTCCAATGCATGGCTACTTTATAAAAGGGTTGCTAATACAAAAACCTTCAAACAGGCTGCTTATCGTCAGCAAATTTTTGACAGGAGGTTGCTGGTGACCCTTTACAAAATGGGTATAAGCCTAGTTTATCAAGTCGGCGGTCGCTTGAGAGCGAGATCCAAGCCAAAAAACAAAAAGGACCTGCTCAGCATGTGCCTCCGAAAGCAGTTCGGTAAGTCCAGGTTGGGCACTGGCCGCAATGGTCTGATAAGAAAATCAGATGCAAGTTTCCGTTTTCGATTTACCCATAATGTATGTGAAAAATGCGGGGTAGCCTATGCTACACGAAAACTAAGAATTGCTTCTGAAACTTCCATCTTTCGTAACATGTGATTGTGCTGTCGTATTATAAAGATTTTGACCGCTTACCTCAGTGTTGCCTACAAGCAACACTCCCTGTTTTTGTGATTTTCATTCCAAATAATAATAAAAAATTAAAATGCAGAAATACGTGAATTTTATTTTTTTGAAATCATCAAGAATCCAAAAAATAAAAAAAATCCTAGTTCATGAGTGATAGAGGGTTAATATTTTCTTGTTACTAAAAAAAGGATCTGCAGTGCGATCCTGTAAACATCTTACCATGTAAACTTAGATAAAGTGAAGTATGCTGTCAATCCGTGATTAAATGACAGTTCACTTCATGCTATCATGCTTCATGCTCTTCACCTAAGTGTACACGGTGAGAAGTAGACAGAATATACCAGCTTAATGCATTTATGACTAGTTTCACCATTAAAAAATCAGAGTCCATATATTTAACTTTGCGGAGCCCCCATTGGTGAAGCCCAAAATAGTAAAACGAATACTATTCGAACAATAATTATTATTAAATTAAAATTTCATGTTTTTTTATAAATTCTTTACATCTACGTATTGAACCTTGCGGAGCCCCCATTGGTGAAGCCCAAAATAGTAAAACGAATATTATTCAAACAATATTTATTGTTATTTACTTAATTATAATATCATATTTTTATAAATTAGTTACATCTACGTTATCAAACGCTATTTACAAGACAATCCTCAATTTACACTTTGCTTGCTCACATTTTTAGATTTTTACAGTCAAAAGCGCTATTTTAATTTAAAAAAATACTGTTTATTCACAATACAAAACATTTCGTGTAAGTATCACATATAAGTTATCACTGTATTTATACAACAGGACTGCTGCATCTCCTGTCTCTACTATGTAACTTCCAAGACGTCAATGATTGAGTAGACTTAACCTCCTCAGGAGATAACGGTCTACCTCTGAACTCATCTTCAATATCTTGAAGAGTCCTATCCTTCGTTTCAGGCAAGAAGAAGTATGCTATTACTAAACAGTAGCCTACAACTGCTGCATAGATGCAGTAGGCTCCATGGATGCCCAGAGTACCAAAAAAGAATGGCAATGACTTGACAGTAATGAAAAGATTAGAAGACAGGAAGAGGACACTGATTCCTCCAGCCAAACTTCTGTATTGTAGAGGGAAGACTTCACCAGCGATGATGAAAGGTAATGGAACAGTTCCAGTTGCGATAGTGAACATGTGAAGATGAACCAACGCCACGCCAACAGCCGGGTGGTCAAGATAGACAGGCAGCGTCCCCCGGCCTTTACAGTAAGTGTATGCTGCTGTCAGCAAGAACGCAATTATGTTTACGATGACAGTAGCAAACAGCATCGTCCTTCTATTAATCTTCTTTATAACTAATACTGCTACGGCATTCGAAAATATTCTTTGGGCATCAAGAGTTATTACTAAGAGAGCTATGTTTAAGTCTGTGCCAATAACATGATGGAAAATATCTAGCGTGTATGCAGCTAGAATGTTAGCTCCAGCCCATTGTCCTAAAGTATAAATATGCATCATTACGAAAATGGGTTTGTAAAACTCCGGTTTTTTTACAGTAGCATTAAAGTAGACGATACGACTTTTGACTTTCTTGCCAAAACTCTGAGGAATATTGGCATCAGCTTTAGATTCTCTGACTATTATACTTGCTTCTATCATCTTATGTAATTCTTCTTCTTCGTTCTCATTTCTTAGCCAGCGGAAGACTTTCTTACAGTCTTCATACCTTCCTTGATCTGCGAGCCAACTTGGAGACTCAGGGGAGTAAATAATAACGACTAAATCCACGAAGGCAATGCACGCACATACTAATGCAGTCGTTTGCCAATGTAGGTAGGATCCCATAGTATGAACTGTTAGCACTCCCGTCGCTATACACAAGGAAATCATTGTCAAAAATGCTCCTCTATTGTGGGGACTGGTATACTCTCCTATTAAAACGGGGCCTAGAGAAGCACTCATGCCCATGGATAAGCCTTGAAGGAATCTAGCGACGAGTAAGACAGGAACACTCTTGGCCAAGATGATGGAGAACCAGCCAGTGATGAGAGGAATGATGCTGATGATGTTGGCAGTTCTTCTGCCGTAGTTTGCCATGACAGGAGGCACGACGAAGTTACCGGCGACAAGGGCAAAACCGATGATGGAAGCTGGAACGAGATAAAATAACATGTAAATAAAGAATGTAAAAATCTACTATGAATAAAGTTGTATCCTATGGGACGCACGTACAGTATTATAGGTTATTGTTTTAAACTACTGATCGTGCATGCAGTAAATAGATTTGTATTCACAAGGGAAATAATTATTTATGCTCAGCTAGTCGTAGCTAAGATTTACTTGTAATGTCTTTCGACATTGTCATGAGGTAGTAATTTATACTATCCGGTTACGTTTCGGAAACACTTAGCCCACTAACTGATCTTGCTACCGGACTTATCTTTTAACCTTGGCGTGCGCTAATGTTGTACTCGTAACCACACGAGGGAAGATGAATTTTAGCATCTTCTTTCTCATTTCAGTTTGTTTCTCTTTATTTATAGTCAACGATTGCTGTGGCTGAAGCCATGTCATGTCACTAATGATGTAATTATTTTTTTTCAATGGAATGCGTCATGCTTGTTGCATATAGACGCTTGTTATTTTTATCTCTTTATTGCAACACATTAAAGCTCAAGTTGAAGCAAAATGCATCCTCCGTTCCATGAACTATTGATTATTTCAGTCATAGCTTGTTCACCAATTTTTATTTTTTGGGCAGTGGCTCCTTGTAGCTACAGATCAACAGTTGTAGTCAATCTTCATGATAATTCAACGCTTGCCGAGGTGTGACCTTGAAAAATGACTAAAATCCTGCTTACGTAATATTTGAATTACTGGCCTGTGATGGTGAGATAGGCAGACGCTCCATGATAAATATAATCCAAAATACTAGTTCTCCGCTCCATACGGTAAGACTGGAAGCCGACCCCAAAATAGTTGCAGAAAAGCTAGGCAAATTGATCTTCTGCTTTTTGGAATTGAAAGTTGTCTCAGAATGTTCCTCACCTATCCAAGATCCAGAAGAGTCATCTATAGGTATGATGGAGTCGGGCTTCCGGAGCTGCGGCAGAAGGATGGCGTTGAAGCCCATGACGAGCCCGTGCGCCGCCATGTTGAGGCACACGCCGAACGTCACGAAACACTGGAATGTTACAACAACTGGTTAGAGTTACTTATGTTATGTACGAATGTTTCCTGAAAAAATCTAATCATTCCGTCAGATAGGTTCCCTATTTTTTTTTACGTAAACAAAGAATTAAAATGAAACAGTGCGTTGAAAACTCTTCACAAGCTCCGGGGACCCCTGCCCGGCTGATCTTTGATGCGTTTTATCTTTGTCAATTTTTTATGATTTGATAAATCAAAAAATACGTATCCAATATTTTTCTTACAATCTTATAATCTTTATTTTTTTTACTCAAGAAACATCTCTATTATAGTAACTTCAGTACCGAAGAGTTTTGCCTGGCCGCAGCATACAAACAATTACTGGAATATTCAAGGTGTAAACTTGGAATTATCATTTAATGTCGGTCATTCAAAAATATGGAGTTAGTTAATTGGACATTCCAAACCGTACCTAGATCTCTATGGAGAAGCGTACAAGAAACTCCACGGACGCTCTTTTAAATCAAGAGTTAAATAATATGCCACAAATAAGTACTTAGTTTATTTGAATTCCGATTCCGACACTTCAGAAATCCTAAAGCCGCATTTACATTACGAAACTAGTGGCATGAAAGTAGTTCCGTGACATTAATTTCACCAACAATTTCACGTGTAAACGTCAAGTTTTACAATGCATGCATCGATTTCACGACACTGAAACAGTTTCGTGATGCGCGCGATTTTTGGATAAAACTAGTGTCATGCAACTAATGTCATCGTATAAACGCGACGTGAAACTAGTGTCACGAAAGCGCCTGCGTTGATAGGACGTGTGTTTTTTAGTCGTGCTTGCTTTCTTGCTAACCAGCCTCGAATCCACCAACATCTTTTCTTTCGAGACAACCTTTTCTTAATTTTATACAATGAAATTTGTATGACAACATTTTGTAACGCAAAATAAAGCTTTGATGTTGGCGGAGCCATGGACACAGACATACTGTGGGTTCCACGACACTATTATTTTAATGAAACTAGTTTCACAGGTACTGAAAGTAGTATTAAGAAATTAATTTCATCATGCATGAAACTTGTTTCGTAATGTAAATTCGGCTTTAGGTATATTGCCTATTAACCTGTCCGGCCCCGGCGACACACCGGTGTGTCGCGAATTAATCGCGAATTTAATGTTTATTTACATATACATAAGATTTACTTTATATTAGGGAATTTTCACATGTTGGGCCCGAGTGGTGTTATAACATGATTAGGGAAGGCTGATACGTTCGAATAGACATAAGGTAGAGATTTCCAATGAAAAAAGGGATTTCGATTATACGTTATATACCAAATCCATTTAAGCCTTAAATTCTGGTATTTCCGAAACACACATGAGTAAAACCATATATTTAGGCTGTTTTAAAAATATCATCCGACGAGCTCTATCAGTCATCGTCAGCGTTGTATTAGAAATCAATAGCCTGGTACGCGACAATGGCAAGAGACCGGATGGCAGTCTTTTGAGTTCACTACCAGTTTACAGTGATGCGCATGATTTTTTCGTCGCTACCTACATTAGTTTTACTTAGTTAAGAGTTTGTTTTTCAGTTTATAATTAGGTAGCTCATTGAATAATCATCAGATGTTTAGGTACAGATAGACTGACTTGTTATTCAACAAGTCAGTCTATAATATACTAAAAACTCGAGTGATGTTTTCGTTTAAGCGACTAACTAATTCGTGAAAGCATATCTGACGCAACGTTTTGCATTCGTGTGGAAAACATTTGATTCAAACGATATTTCAGTAAGTTGTAGAAACAATGTCATTTGGCTATGCTCTAAAGTAGGCCTGTAGTGCCTGACAACTGATACAAACTAGTTTTTGTAGTACTAGTACAGTCTTGCCGGGGTTGCGGATTTTGTTCGAAAGAGTCACCGCGGCCCTGGAACGCAAAGGACACTAGGAGGAGCATGGATGGGTTTTAGTCAGTAAGAGTCTGACACTCCCTGCCGCTCCACCCAGAGCGGAAGGGGTCATTTGATGATTTCCCTTTCATAAATAAAAATTACTTGTACAGTAGTTACATACATAACTACCCCTATGAAATTACTTATGCATACAACCAAAAGAAAAATGAATTGTTTTCTATACCCGCTGTAACTACTTAGTGGCATCCTTCGTATCCAGACGGCTTCCAATTTAATAGATGCAGCTGAATAGACCAGAATAAAGATTTGGGGAATCGACTGAACAAAAATAAGATACATATACACTGTGGCATCCTAGACCGGGCGATCGAGTATCAACCTCTCATCGCTGCCCCGTGTGATAGGACACCGAATAAACTCATGTTTAACAAAAGCTATAGCATACAAACAACAGAGGAAGAGAGGGACCAGTCAGGAGTCAATGAAGTACGCGTCTACACAGACGGCTCAAAAACTCCACAGGGTTCAGGGGCTGGCATACACTCCCTAGACCTCAACATTAACTTTCACTTACCACTAGGCGAACACAGCTCGATATTCCAATGCGAGTGTGTCGCCCTAACACAAGCCGCAACAGCCGTAAAGCGTCTAGGGATACACAGCTACGCAATTAGATTCGTATCTGATAGCCTGGCTGTGCTTAAAGCCCTAGAGAACAAACAAACCAACAGTAAACTAATTTTCGAGTGTCACCTCGCCCTGGAGAGTATATCGCTGTCTAACAGGATCACCCTCCAGTGGATCAAGGGACACAGCGGATCCCTAGGCAATGATGCCGCAGACGAACTTGCGAAGAGAGGTTCCGAGATGGTAGTTTTAGGCCCATACCCACTCCTTCCTCTACCTTTCTCGCAGTTTCGTACATGGATTCGCCAGAGATCAACTGAACTCCATAACAACAAGTGATCACGGGCCGCAGACTGCAGGCAGTCAAAAATGGCAATGCCATGTCTAAACCCGCGATTAACTAAACGACTACTCAGCCTAAGCAGAAACGACCTTAGAACAATAATAGGGACAATTACGGGCCATTGCCCCCTAAACAAACATCTCTATAACATAGGCACCACGGACAGCCCACTCTGCAGGGGCTGTTTTGACGCCGAAGAATCAGCTGCCCACGACATCCTGGAATGCGAGGCTGTGGCTACCTAACGTGAACAAATCCTCGGAACGGTGAGGTCGCTCCGCGAAGCCTGTGAAGCTCCCAAGAAACTTCTGTGCTTCTGGGCGGAGCTGGCTAACTTAGCCAGGATACCTACGCACAACGGACCGAATGAGAGTCTAAGTGCGGATAACGGAGTCCCTACTCTACTCTACTCTACTCTCTACTACACTGTGGCATGTGCGCAAGATGGCCTTGATTTCGTATCTAAGATCAGATGTTCAAATCTTGTTTACATCACATTCGATAAAATTATGATAAGATATAGATTGATAATATTATCGAACTTACTATTCATTGAGGGCGCTACCTATATTATTTTTGCGATAACATTTCAAATGCTTATTATCGGAACAACTCCAGTTTTGAGAACTGTTGCCACTTGTTGTTGCTAATGTCCTTGTTATTGAATGTTTCACAATGGTAAGGGTGTTACCACACCAATAGATCGATCGTCCACCGATTCCATCGATCGATCGTACAATGAATTAGTCGACGTCGATCGTTAGTTTTTACCTTTCTTCTATCAGCCAAAGCTATCACACCAATCGATCAACGTCGATCAATGGCATAGAACGGTGGTCGCTCAATTGTTTATCGCCCGGTATCCGTCGATCAGCCAAAGCCACCACACCAATTGATCGTCGTCGATCGATGGCCTCGATCAATTGGTGTAGTAACACCCTAGGTTAGCAATTCATACTATTAATTTAATATTACTAGCTTCTGCCGACGACTTCGCCTGCGCGTACGTCGGAAATGATACGAAGGGGACATATTCCCTGGATAAAGGGAGTCTGTAAGTCAAGAGTGAATAGGTTACTTCTAGGCAAACGTGCTCCATCTTCGACCACATCATCGCTTACCATCAGATGAGATAGCGGTCAAGCGCGTGCCTATCAATAATAATAAAAAAAAATATTCAGGTAAAGTAAGCCTATGTGCTGTTCCAGATTATAAAATCTATCTTTGTGCCAATTTCCTCCAGATCTGTTCAGCCGTTCTGGCGTGATTGATTAATAAACATCCATCCAAATAAGTAACTCCACGGACACTCTTTTAAATCATGATATAATATTATGTATTACAAAAATTTTGGATACATTATCCTTGTTGCTTCTATAAGCGAGGACAATGCAAAGAAACAAGAAACTTTACGATTTTAAAGTTTATCCGTGGAGTTTCTTGCACGTTCTTCTTTATCGAGATCCAAGCTTCCGAACGTGAAAATAGCTTCATGTTTTTGACTGACCGACCTTGACGATTCAAAAGTGCCTGTAAATGGTTTATTTGAAATAATCGCTTTGAATTTTGAATCTTGAATGATAAATATGAAAGAAGGCGGTGTCAGTGAAACTAACGGTTGAGATGGGAGAATTAAAGGAGAAAAGATGATGAATTGAATACGTACTAGGTTTGAAACCATCCTTGAGAAAAATACTTAAACAACTACTACTACTACTTACTTTATAAATGAGTTCTATATCCCTACGCTGTGCCCACATATCCCTTTTCTCTCTCAGCATCTCATGAACCGTAGTACCTTAGAAAAATTGAATTTTTAGTGCGCAGGTATTTCTGTTGCGCGTATAACAACAATTAAAATCAATGATTTATATAATATTAATAAAATTGTGCAATGGGCCTCATCAGAAGGCTTAAAGTCACCCAAAGGGCAATGGAGAGGGCAATGCTCGGAGTTTCCTTGCGTGATCGAATCAGGAATGATGATATCCGCAAGAGAACCAAGGTTACCGACATAGCCCAAAGGATCGCCAAATTGAAGTGGCAGTGGGCAGGGCACATTACTCGCAGAACAGATGGTCGATGGGGCCGTAAAGTTTTGGAGTGGCGACCGCGTACCGGAAGACGCAGCGTTGGAAGGCCTCCCACAAGGTGGACCGATGACCTGGTGAGGGTCGCGGGTAACCGATGGATGCGAGACGCACAGGACCGGTTGTTGTGGCGACACTTGGGGGAGGCCTATGTCCAGCAGTGGACGTCTTTCGGCTGATATGATGATGATGATGATGATGATGAATAAAATTGTAAATCACATCTACCCAGAGCGGCAGGAGTCATTTGATGATTTCCCATCTATAAAAAGGGGGATCCCATTTACAACCCTCGTGCCCGAGTCGCACTTGGCTGGTTTACGTAGGTACCTACTTACAGATAATTTCTGCATATAGATAAATACTATTTACAAGGTCAGGTATTTGGTTTATTATCAATTATCTTCAGAAAATATTTAAAATTTTATTGCGTTTTATGCCACCAGCATCTGATAACGATTAGAAGTTCAGGAAATACAATTGAAGAAAACGTGTTCGAAAGTTAATCTTGGAAAGATACCTGGGTACCGTGTGGTTGTAGGCGACATTAATACCGCCGCAAAAATCAACGTAGCAGAATCAACAAATGAGACTCGCAGCGCCATCTATCTCGACAGCTGTGAACTAACTGGACAAAATCCTAAATCGCGATATCAGAGTTTACCGTGCGATTAGAACATATGCAAAGCCCGAATTTCAACTGCCGGGCAGTTGCCCACCGGACATCAACAACCGTCTGGTCGGAGGATCCTCCCTTTTCAATGGAGGTATGTGGGACTTAACTCTCTGTACCGCTACCTCCAAATGGTTGCATCAGTTGGACCCAAAACGCGTCATGGCATTTCTTCATTTCCACAACGAGTTGTGGCCGTTTTCCTTCGTGCCACGACGCGAAATTTGCGATGTGAAATTTTGGAACAAGCCACCACGCGTTGTGAGCTGTTTGTTCGTTCAATTACCGTTTTCTGTCTTTGGGCGTAACAGGCACACAGTGATTGTTATACAGGGTTATTTGTAAAACACTAAAAACCGTCCACTGAGTGAAAATACCCATTCATGATAATAAAAACTTTTGTTAAGAGACCAACCCTGAAAAATCGAAAAAAATATCTGCTGTCTCATACATTTTCATCTGGTGAATATTGCATTTTGTATGAAACAGGCTCTAGGTAATTATTATTTTTGATATTTCAGAGTAGGTCTCAAGTAAAAATTGCTTACAATCATAATTACTTGCACCCACTGCAAGGTTGTTAGTGCTTTACAAATAACCCTGTACACGTCTACCTATATCGCTAAACGCAAAGACATAACAATTGAATTTATTAATAATATTCTAATTGGTATGCAGAGTAGGTACTGAGAACTACTTAATACTTAGTTCCACAATGATTCTTGTAATGATTCTGCCTTTAGTATCTAAGTAATTTTCCCTTACCTAACTATACAACTTACAAATAGGTAATTATGCGTAAAATGGAATTCAAGTGACAAAATCAGATATCCTGGCATAAGACAGGACTTACACATGGGCGACACGACTGGAAGATCCTAGTTGATATAGATATTTACTGCAAAGCCTAAGTAAACAGGAATAACGTACTAAAATAAATTAATAAAGATTTCGGCAAGAGTTCGTTTATTTATTTTTTTACTGAAATTTAGAAATAACTAAACGTAACCTAGCCTTTGAGCTTGCCCTCTACTGCGACAAATCAAGTTTGTCAATAAATAAAATCACGTCATTTCCTCTACAGATAGGTACTATTACGCCAAGTCTAACCGCCTCATTAAGACCTCGGTAACTAAGTACAAAATATGACCTAGCTGACCTTTTCAAGGCGTGTGCATTAATATGTTTATAATAGTCATGTTGTATTGCCTTTTCGTTCTGATGTGAAAACAAGTTATGGAATGAAAAGTCTTCCTTGCAAGCAGATATGGTTGGATACGAAGAATCTAATGGTTCTTCACAAGATTTTTTTCTTAGTAAAACTAGCGATCCACACTGGCTGCGCACGGTTGCAAATTATACACAGAAACCTCCCTCGTTTATAGTTCGTTCTATTAATGAAAACCTTATCAAAATCCGTTGTTTGGTTTAGAAGCGAGGGGAGAAACGAACAGAGGTCGGCAGCGATTTTGTTTATAGTGTTCAGAGATTAGAAAGAAGAGCTGGGGCTTGAGACAAGTGAAATTCTGTCAACGGTAGCGTGGCGAAAGTGATTAATTAATACGTCGGTGTCATTACGTCAAAAATGAATGGGATTGACAGATGCTATCGAAATGTCACGTGATCAAATCATTGCATTCGCTAATTGAATGGCACATTGTCTAGGGCCTCTGGTTCATGTCAGAATTCTGACAGAATGGACACTTAATAAAATACAAGTATGGAAGGGATGTTCAGCGGTGGTAATATGAAAAAGTTACTGAGACCGGTTTAAGCAAACATTGTGGTCTCTAATTTCTTGTAAATGCACAGCAAGCATAAATATTTGAGTAGTTTTTCTACCAGAGAGAAGTCAGAGGAGGCAGGTGGCAGCTACTTCACGTAAAATACTGCAGCATATTCAGCTGAATCTGGTTTCACTGGAAGCCGAACCCAATATAGTTGGGAAAAGGCTAGGCAGAGGCAGAGAAGTCACAGGACTTACGGATTATCAGAAGCCAGAAAATCTGACTCCAGTCTTGCCAAGAAGTACCGTGTTATCCAGTTAATGGGTTGTGGAAGTCTGGTAGGCAGCCGCTCTACGTAAAATGCTGGTATTCAGCTGAAACCGGTTTGACTGAAAGCCGACCCAAAATAGTTAGGAAAAGGCTAAGCAGATGAGGAGTGAGAGTTCCCCAACTGTGGTAATGTTATATGGTGGTTATTTATTTCTATGGCTATTTTTAGTTAATTTGGAATTTAATATTTGTGTAATTACAGGAGACTGGGTTTGATAAAGTACCTACCTACACAGACTTAGCAATATTTCTCTAGGAAGGGAAACAAATTAGTGATGAATTTGAACCTTAGGTACCTATATTGTTGGATTTCATAACTTTTTCCTTCAAAACTGACTTCAGGCGGATAGTATAGGCCCACTATCACCTCTATTAGCATTTGTAATCTTATCACGATATTAAGCAAGATAAATAAATAAGTTGCAACTTTACGAGTAGTATTATTTTAATCTGAATAAACGTGAATGATTTAACATAATTATGTCGATTAGCTGCATTTTGTACTAATATCATGAATTGTGTTTTGGCAAACCTTCCAAAGTGGTTAGTACGAGTATCATGCCAGCGGTGCGGAATTTGTTCGAAAGAGTCATGGTGGCCCTGGAATGCAAACGGCTAGAGGAGAAACACGGATGGGTTTTAGTCAGTAAGAGTCTGACACTCCCTTCCGCTCCACCCAGAGCGGAAGAAGTCATTTGATGATTTCCCATCCAAAAAAAAAGTGAGCAGTATAGAAACAGATCTAAATATATTCACGCCTTTTTCAAATGGGGGTAGACAGTAACTACTGAATGGATTTGGGTAAACACATGTAGGTACCTGAATTAATATGGAAGACTTTTATATCGGGAGTAGTCCCTTTCTTTATGGATGGGAAATCATCAAATGACTTCTCCCGCTCTGGGCAGAGCGGAAGGGAGTGTCAGACTCTTACTGACTAAAACCCATCCGTGTTCCTCCTAGTGCCTTTTACTTTCGAGAGCCGCGGTAACTCTTTCGAACATAATCGGCAACTCTGGCAGGCTCTGGCCCTAACGGGCCCCTACTCCTATGCTGACATCTCTTTGAGGCGCGCGTGGAACACAACGAGCCGTCGGCCTGGGCTTGGCTTTGATCGGACGGCGAGCCACCCAACGCTCGCCGTCCGCAGACCCGTGCCTACGGTGGCCGGGAATCGCCCAGCGACTCCCGACGCCCGAGGCGTCTCCCTATGTTGCGGCAGCTGGGGCGTGAGGGTTGTCTCTCCCTCACGAAGCCCGCCTCCTCCATCACTAGCATTACTGCTTCGCAAAAGGAGGTGACGGCTTCACATGCTTCCTCGCTCCGGACCATGGATTGAACCAGGGACGGACGCGATAAGTCGCCGCCGCCGGTCGCCTCGACGAGGACATGGCGGTGCTCTGCCCAAGCAGGGTAGACCCGGGAGTAGTCCCTTGGGATCCCTTGATCACCATTGGTTCCCTTGATTTCCGAAAACACCGACTATACGTACGTTATAGGTACGTACCTACGTTCGTAAACCAACATATTTAGTGCAGTAGTTTACGAGCAAGATGAGCACATAGAATAATATTAGATACTAAACAAATTCTCTTGTAATAATATATTTGTGTTTGTTGTAAATTATTGGTCTGCGAGATCT
This sequence comes from Melanchra persicariae, assembly GCA_947386135.1. Taxonomy (NCBI): domain Eukaryota; kingdom Metazoa; phylum Arthropoda; class Insecta; order Lepidoptera; family Noctuidae; genus Melanchra; species Melanchra persicariae. Next base: position 1,749,709 of record OX376669.1, read on the forward strand.
AGCCCAAAATAGATGCAATACTAAGAAAAGCTAGGTACAATATTGAGGAAAACTAGTAGAGAATATATAAATGCACTGACATTTTTAATTAATCATTAGGTACTATTGCTAGCCCGTACTGTCCCACTGCTGGACAAAGACCTCTTTCCGTTCCTTCCAAGGGTCACGATTTTGCGCGTCTACCTTCGAATGGTCATCCTGCCATCTCTTTCTTGGTCAACCACGGCCCCGTGTCGCTGTTTCAGGACACCAATCCTGAGTTTTAAGGGTCCACACATATTGCTATGTGGCAGACAAATCCTGTCCAGTCTCAAGTTGAGCAACCTTTTGAGCCAGATCAACGATTTGCGTTGTGGTTCGGACGTGGTCTGTCATCTAATAAACTGCGCTCCATACCATAAAGTACTGATTTATTGTTCTAAATCTGCCTACCCCTAGGGATAAAAAGGCGTGATTATGTTGTGTTAGGAAAACATACAGCTAAACAGATACAGTAATTAATAATTTAAACAAAATTATGGCCAATTACAAGTTTCCACATGTAGCATATTAATGTTGGTTCCTAGGTTTAAATTACTTGGAATTCGTTAAGCTTAGATAACATGAATATGCACAACACTTTGATAGGCGAGTAAAAGAAATAACAAGGAGAAAACTTAACTGAACACTTAGGCCGAATTGCGCAAACCCGAGTTTTCGTTAAACTCGTTAGTTGGTTGCTAACCCGGGGCTATAATTTATGAAGTTTGTTATTACACTCTCTCTAACTCTCAGTAAAAATACAACCCTGATCTTTTTACTCAGAGTTAGAGAGAGTTTTACTCTTTCGCGCAAGTTGACCTTATTAATAAGTAGGTAGATTTTAACCTTGTAAAACTTTTTGTTCTGTTGATCAAATTGGCGAGATTCAGCCTTTTTTTGTTTCTCAACCTTCAGAGAGTTTTTACTCACGATAGGTACTTGTATTATTTACTAAAAATTAATAGATGTGAAGTTTATTTTTCCTGTACCTATGTGCTGGAGTCTGTGTTTCCAGGTACATACAACCTGTGCCCTCTAAAACAAGTCAAGAGTGAATATGTTGCTTCTAGACAAGCGTGCTCCATCTTCGACCACATCATCGCTTACCAGAAACGGCTAAAACAGAGTGACAATGAATACTGAAAGTTGTATCAATTCATGAAATTTGACCTTATAAGATGTTATGACCTTAGGTGACGAAAGGTCAAGTAAGGCTTCGAATGTCAATAATGCAGAAACAGTGCTGATACTCGGAATTGGTGAAATAAACGCGTTTTGGTATTGTCTTTTGCGAGTTCGTGCTTAAGTTTATACAACGTGTAACAGAATAAACACAATACCTCTTAAGGAGTCATTGTACTCATCATTATGAACAACTTTCACTATGGGACCAACACTGAAATCACGGAAAAAAATGACTGCCTCATACATTTTTACGCACGCAACTCGACAAAATGTACTGAACAGCTAATTTTATTTTCGCGATTTTTGGTCCCGTAGTAAAAGTTGTTCATAGTGATGAGTAGAATGACCTCAGTCAGTGTCAGTGGCGCTCATTAGGTCTTAAAAATATATGAGCACTTCGCCACTTCGGCTGACTACTAGTACGAAGGTCATACCCATACCCTGTGCATAGTGACAAGTCAGATGAATACAACTGATCATATCCCTTTGCAAACATATCGATAGGTGATTGAAATTGTTACAAGCATACGTAGAATCTACTCTGTCATCTTCCGTGGAATTTATATCAACATCACCTCTAGTTATTTTTCGTTTGTCTTGGCTGGTGTTATCCACCATGTAACCGACTGTGACCATAGAGAAGCGTTGGTGAAATACCGGCTTATTTTAAAACACATCACAGTCAAGTTTTTAAATATATTATCTTTTTTGCTTCAGTAATACTGTCCCACTGCTGGGCAAATGCCTCCTGCAAATCCTCCCCGGTATTCTTTTCCCGAGGCACCTCGGACCAGGCCCTCTCGCCGCCTCTTCCTAGGCTGGTCTTGGCGTCGTTAATTTAAATTAATTTAAAGAATCCTTAATAAAAATAAATAAGAAATCCCAACTCACCTGCTTTTTGAACGGCGTAATCCATCCCGAGGTCTTCTTCGCCATTTTTATTTAAAATTAATTTTAAAACTACACTTCAATTCACTTCCACACGTTTAGTTTCCACGGCGACATCACTATATATGTGTCCACTTGTAAACATTATCAATACGATACGAACGATAATACATACATACTACATACGTAAGTCAATGTTAGATTTTTATTATGAATTGCAGTTTTAAACCTACCTAGTTTCATACGTTGTACTACTGTGTGATAGAGGAGTTTGTGCCACAGATTAGCTAAAGTCAGCAGATCAACTGAGTTAGTCGCTAATACAAATTGAGAAAATTAATAGCAGAACTGTTGTTTGATATATTTGGCACCGGTGTTTTGCAAACAGCGTAAGATTCTTTGGATGAGATTTATGTATTGTATTCGTTTGTGATCTTCAAGGTTAAGCAACGCTTGCCGTGACCGTGGGTCGGTCTGTGTATGGGTGGCCATCTTAACATACCGAGATTCCTCCATTCCTCGGAAAGCACGTTAAGCCGTTGGTCCCGGCTGTCATTTGTAGATCTTTGGCAGTCGTTACGGATTGTTTAAGCCAGAAAATCTACCTCCAGTCGTGGCAAGAAGTACCGTATTACACAGTTAATGGGTTGTGGAGGTCTGGTAGGCAGCGCTCCACGTTAAATACTGGTATTAAAATAAAGTTGGGAAAAGGCTATGCGGAATGATCCGTCCACTATTATTATTATAATATTATGAAGAATTTATCTTACGGTTTGTGCAATAATCGGGTGGGAGAAATATACCTAGCTTTGGTAATCTAAATAATTGTCTCCAACTTTATATTTTAGTTAGGACCAAATAGGCCGTTTGAACGAAATAGTTAATGCCTTTTCTAAGTGAAATTGAGAAGTGGCTATTGTCTTGCATCCCACTGCAAGACAATAGCCACTTCTCAATTTCACTGTAATTTTATTTATAAAAACTGTAATTTTATCAGAAAAGGTTCAATAGTTATTTATGATATTAGTGCGGTAAGTTGGTTTTTACAAACGAGTAGACGAATGTAAGCACGAGACGAAGTCGAGGGCTTACCATAGTCACGAGTTTGTAAAAACCAAATCCGCACGTGTGTCATACAACGTTTTTCGACACATTTGCGAGAAAACATTACAATAAGTAATGAAACAAACTTTTTGTCTCTAGAAATCAGTCGGAAAGTCGCAACAATCTTTGACGTTTCTAATATGAAAATGGCGCGAATTTGCAAAGGGCGCCACATGCGCGTGGTGAAAATTAGAACCACATACTTTATTTTTTTTATTTATCTTCTCTCATTTTCTCTATAATATTAAAATGAGACAAACGTATACAGCAAAAGCGCTTCCAAGGAGGTTCGATTATTTAGCTTATTTTTTCTCGTGATGTGAAACTCCTTGGTGGAATTCTTATTAATTTTTATGGAAATTAAAAAAAAACCGTAAAGAATACGCACGGCGCTATACAACGGTGTTTGCGGTAAAATATGTACTTAGGTGAGAGTACCTACTTTGCCGTACGCTCCATTGTGTGGTACATAATTTTTAACTTTCGAGCAATGCATACAGGTTTCGTAAATGCATTTTTTGAGCAAATGTGTTGAAAAATATATTATTCCACATAAGCGTACATGGGCACCTACGAAACGTCAAAACCTATTGCACAGTTTAAATTGAATGTTTCCTATGCAGAAGAACCAGTGAAAATTCTACGGATACGCTCTTAAATATTATAGAATTTTGCATGTTACAGTTAATAATCGTAAAAGTAAAGTAAAGTTAATAATCGGTGAAAATGTTACACTAATTTTAAATTGTATCAGATTGATTGCAATCTATTCATACTATGAAACTGGTTTAAAAAATCTTAAGGTTCTTAGATTTCAGCTAAACTTGCATTGACACACTCGAGATTAACTGTTTATTCGTTATTCTGTGGTAATATTTATAAGAATTTAATTAGTATTTCTAGTGCTAGCTGTAATAAAAGTCAAGTAGGTACAGTTCACATTAATTAAACTTTGCAAATGGGTACGTCCGATGATGAAGTAGACAGAACATAATAAATAATAGTTATGTATGTTTTTATTTAAGAATTACAAATCTTGGTGTACAATAAAATATTGATTAATAAATGTACCACTTTGGGAAATATGATATAATGCGCGTTCATTTTTAATACTTACTATTGTAATATACTGTGAGTTATACAAGTGGGCGTGGGCTAATCCGAAAATATTATATCCGAAGTATTTTTCTCTCAAAGGAAAAAATACTCAAAGAAAAGCATCATCATCATCATCATCATATCAGCCGAAAGACGTCCACTGCTGGATATAGGCCTCCCCCAAGTGTCGCCACAACCACCGGTCCTGTGCGTCTCGCATCCATCGGTTACCCGCGACCCTCACCAGGTCATCGGTCCACCTTGTGGGAGGCCTTCCAACACTGCGTCTTCCGGTACGCGGTCGCCACTCCAAAACTTTTCGGCCCCATCGACCATCTGTTCTGCGAGCAATGTGCCCTGCCCACTGCCACTTCAATTTGGCGATCCTTCGGGCTATGTCGGTAACCTTGGTTCTCTTGCGGATATCATCATTCCTGATTCGATCGCGCAAGGAAACTCCGAGCATTGCCCTCTCCATTGCCCTTTGGGTGACTTTAAGCCTTCTGATGAGGCCCATTGTGAGCGACCACGTTTCGAGTCCATAGGTTATCACTGGCAACACGCACTGGTCATAGAGTTTCGTCTTGAGACACTGTGGTATGTGAGACGAGAAGATACCGCGCAACTTTCCGAACGCCGCCCATCCGAGTCGGATTCGACGGTTGACTTCCTTCTCGAAGTTAGCCCTACCTAGCTGGATCGTTTGTCCCAGGTAGACGTACTCATCAACAACTTCGAGTGCAGAGCCTCCAATCTTGATAGGAGTGGGTGCTACATGGGTATTTACCATGACCTTGGTTTTGTCCATGTTCATTTTAAGACCCACTCTTTCGGAAGCTCTACTGAGGTCATCGAGCATTGTACTGAGGTCCTCCGTGGTCTCAGCCATGACGACTATATCGTCGGCAAATCGAAGATGAGTGATGTACTCGCCATTGACATTAATGCCTAGCCTTTTCCAGTCCAAAACCTTGAAGACGTCCTCCATTGCGGCCGTGAACAGTTTCGGAGAAATTACGTCTCCCTGCCTCACACCCCGCTGCAGGAGGATAGGTTCTGATGTCTGATCCTGAAGTCGGACTGACATGGTGGCGTTTTCATACAAACACTTCAGCACCTCGATGTACCGATAGTCGATCTGGCACCGTTGGAGAGACTGCAGCACAGCCCAAGTCTCGATCGAATCGAAGGCTTTCTCGTAGTCCACAAACGCTAAGCAGAGGGGCAGATTATACTCTTCGGTCTTCTGTATAACCTGCCGCAGCGTGTGTATGTGGTCTACGGTGCTGAAGCCTTTTCGGAATCCGGCTTGTTCGGGAGGCTGGAAGTCGTCAAACCTGCGTGCGAGACGGTTTGTGATGACTCTGGAAAAAAACTTGTAGACATGGCTCAGAAGTGAGATGGGCCTGTAATTCTTAAGCAGGGCATTGTCGCCCTTTTTAAAGAAGAGTACCACCACACCTCTGCTCCAAGCTTGTGGCGTTTTCCCCTCGAGTATGACGGAATCGAACAGTTTCTGAAGGGCCTTAAGGACTGGTTTTCCACCCGCCTTCAGGAGTTCGGCCGTGATTCCGTCCTCACCCGACGCCTTGTTGTTTTTAAGCTGCTTCAGAGCCATCCTGATCTCATACAGGCTGACGTCCGGGATGTCTTCGGTATAATGCCGGGTCAATCTAGCTCTTGGGTCGTTCGCTAGATTTGCTGCGGGTTTGGTCATTGACGTGTATAACTGTCCATAGAATGTCTCGATCTCCCTCAGAAGCTCTGATTTGGCGGATATGGTTCTGCCATCGTCGGTCTTCAGTTTTGTGAGCTGGCTCTGCCCAATAGACAAATCTCTTGCAAAGACCTTGGAGCCCTTATTCCGCTCTATCGCGTCTTTAATCTTTTCAGTATTAAAGCGGCGGAGGTCGCTTTTCAAGGACTTGGAGATCCGTCTATTGAGCTGCCGGTATTTGCACGCATCGTCTGAAGACTGCAGAATCATCTCCCGCCTCTCCTTCATGAGCTTGAGAGAAGAAAAGCATCATTAGAAAGAAAAAAAAATGGATTAGAAGTTTCTATAAATTAGATTTAGGTCTGGAAGGAAAGGAAGGAACTCGTTACTAAGTAAAAACAGGGCAATCTTTAATGTAGGTACCGTCCTCAGAAAAAAAGTCAAGCCAGTTGTCATATGAAGATCCGTAATAATCAGACGACAGAAATCTGACAACAAGTTTAATGGGTTGTGGAGGACAGATACGCTCCATATAAAATACAGGTACACAGCTGCTTTCAGTTAGACTGAAGCAGACCCACAGGGAAATGGAGAAATGCTCGGTAGATTTATTGAGATGTCGGGTCCTAGGCGCTGGACACACAGAAAAGATGTAAGACGAGGACGAGGCGCGGACATAGTATGTCTCTTCCGCGTCCCTTTCATACAAAATGTATAGAAGCGTCGCGACGCAAAACATATAGGTAGGACAGGGCGCGGACACGATGCTTCCTCGTCTGCACCCTATACTGTGACCCTATTGTAAAACATACAGAAAGGACGGGGCACGGCGCAAGCGGACAAGGTACTTGCGAGAACGGGGGTGCGGGGGTGTGCGTGCGGGTGCCAGGACTCGCGCGTCACTGTCACACACAATTACACCACCACAATAACCACGTCACATCCGTGCCACGTCTGTGCTTCGTCTTTTCTTATGTTTTAAGAAGTCGTGACGGCGCCCCGTCTGTGCTCTGTCCGCGCCCCGTCCTCGGCTTACGTCTTTTCTGTGTGTCCAGCGACCTAGATTCCAACATGATTTTTATACCTAGAATCTCAATCAAGATAGCTTTTCAAACAGAGGCAAGTCTTAATTAATTAAAAACAAATAAAACAAGAATTTAAACCACTGCTTATACAGGCTGTTTCATAAGTGCGGGTTCATAATAAAATTTTAAGGGTGATGTTGGGTAGCTGAAAAAAAATTCAAAACATAAAAATATGTCTTTATAAAACCGAGTAAAAAGTTCAGACTTTACAAGCGCAGTCTGATGCAGTTGGTGACATCAAATCTGTGATTTAACTAAAGTAAATGCCACCAACTCTTACAAACTGCTTGAAACGTGTTTTATTCAAATCAAAATCAAATCAAATCAAAATCAAAATCAAATCATTTGTTTAAATTTCTTAATTTGAAACTTTTAAGTAATTTATCGGGTCGAATTAAAAAAAAAGTATTTTTTAGCTAACCAACATTACGCTTAAATATGAGCACACCTTTCTGGAACAGCCTGCATAAAAGCATCTGAAATCATCACAAATAGTGCACGATCTCCGTAGTATCACGTGAATTCAGATGCCACGCGTAAATGAAATGAATATTACGTCTGAATTGAGTGCTAGACCAATTTAGACAAGTTCGTCATCTATTAAAAACACGTGTTTTAATTATGTATGCTTGGAGAATGCGCAATGACACCTTGGTATCTTCTTAGTAATTCCACGCTTGACGTGGAGATACACTAATGGTCGTACAAATGTAATTCTCGTGAGCTAACTTATGTATACCTGATCTCGATCACGCCTGATGGAAAGCGATAGATGAGGTCTATGATGGAGCGAGCATACCCAGAAGACATCTGTTCGCTCTTACTTTGAAGGCAGATGGGTTATAAGTGGAAGGGAACACAGACGCTGGCAGAGAGTTCCACACTTTGACTGTGCGCATAATAAATGTGGAGGAGAAGCGTCAGAGTACGACTAGTGCGGACATCGATCCAAGAGCGGATGGTACTCAGCAGTACCTGCGTCTGGTATTCCGGTGGTAAAAGGGCGAAGGTGGGATTAGTTCGTGGATTTCCAGCGCACAATATTACATTATTCGATCCATTGTACTATCCGGATACTACCAAAACACTACCTGGATTTAACCGGATAATCCGCATACTTAATCCTAAGTACGTGAGAGTGATCCGTGATAGCAAATAGCTCTGGAAAAGTCACGTCGACTACAAACTCATAAAAGACACAATCGTACTTTTCCAATGCATCCAAAGTTAGGCAAAACATGGAGTCTCTCCCCAAAGAGTATGTAGTGACCACACAGTCGTGATCAGGCCAATGCTGACCTATGTCGCTTTAATTTGGTGGACGAGGACAGCACACCATAGATCAATGGTTCTAAAAACGATTGCGGATTTTTTTCGAGAAGAAGAAGAGAAGAGTTACCGCGGCCCTGGAAATTAAAGGGCACTACGAGGAGCACGAATAGATTTTAGTCAGTAAGAGTCTGACACTCCCTCCAGCTCCACCCAGAGCGGCAGGAGTCATTTGATGATTTCCGATACATAAAAAAAAACGGTTCTAAAAACTAGTCAATAATACATAAAATCCGGATACTAAATTTGACGGTAGAGCAACTAGTCACCTTTTTTATTTTTTACACATATTATTTTAAATGTAAATAATGACGTCCAAAAGTGCCGATAAACGATTTGGTTTCGACTTTGACGGATAGCCGGATAATTTGAATATCCGGATAGCATGCCTCACCTTACCTACTCACTATGAAAAATATTTTAAAAAACCTCGAGAAATCTGGGATTGTTAAATTGGTCACCCATCCGACCGACCTCGACAAGCGAAGCATAACCTCGAAGTTGGACCCTTACGACTGTTACGACTCGTTTAGCCACGGATGTTGATGAGGACCCTCATCAACATCCTAGAATGCCAACACTGTGTTAAATTAACTAAAAGTGAAATATCTTTAGTTTTTGCCTGTAATTATAGAGTGGCGCCATAATACCCTATCTAGATGGTTTATTAAGATATATGCTATCTTCTGATTCTAATGATTACCAAACAGTTTTAAAGTAGCATAGGTATTACCAAATCATTGTGATTACAAATTAGGTACCTACCTAATTAATTACACATTACCAAGATCTTCGCCCTAAGGAAAGTAAATAATTAGAAATACTAAGGAAATCATCATTTGCACCGTTTCTCAATGATGTTGGATTCGGCTTCTTGTCCAACAGGATACCGCTGAATGCTTAGAGCGACTGTCTGACCACCCAGTTACTGGGTAACACATTTTCAGGTCTCTTGGTAAGACTGGTTGTTAGAATTTGGCAAATTTCCTATCAAATTTAAACTTTATTGGGTTCCTTTGTTTTGATTGATAACCAAAAGTGCCTGTAAATTATTCTATTGAAATTAAACGCTTTTAAGTTTGAGTTACATTCTTGTATAACCGCAAAAACACAGTATCTATCGCTTGTAAATCACAATAGAAATACTAACTTCAATAACTTAACATTATCACAGACTATAAACAATGAAAATGTCAGACCACTTCCTGAAATCTGACATTGAAACACTGACATTGACCAAAGTTTACACGCACACAACTCCGAAACCACTTCACATATTTCGATGAAAATTGCACCAAATTATAGATATTTTTTTCACAAACATTTACAGGGAAAAACTATCACCCTATCACTGTACCTAAAGAGCTGAGCAGTGATTGAAAACGTTTCAGCGGTAAATTGAACACGTATTAATAGAAGACTTGGTGGCAAAATGCCATCTTTCTGTTTTCAAACGTAATGAAGATAACTTCAGTGCAGTTTGTCTGTTTACAAAGTATGTTACGATCCTCTACGCTTCGTAAACACACGTCCGTCATGCATGTATCATTTGAAACCTATAAACTGCTGAGTTATTTCCCGTGAGGTTCACCTCAATCTACAGATGCTATTTTACGAGGGCTCAGCTAAATGAATGCCTATACTTAGGTAGGTATCTTATCTACGTAAACATTTACGATTTGCGTCAGAGCGTGAAAACCTATACTATGTTTAGCAAAAAAAGTGCTTCAAGTGACAGAAAATTGTGGGTTTCTGATAAATATCTATCTATGCGAAGTGTTATACTTACTGCCGAATTACTGACTTCTGGATGAAAATAATTTCGAAATAGGTAAAAGTGGCTTTTATCACTTTCGTGTTACTTACATTTTAATAAATGTAATTAAGATAATGCAAGTACCTTTTCATTTGGCGTAGTCGTGAGGCTCACATTATTTTATTTTATTCTTACTGTCACTTTTTAAAATATGTGTAGCCGGGCTGTCACCAAATAAATGTTTTATTATTCTTTCAAATTTTTCGGTACCTAATAAAATCATTAAAACACAGCCCTACTTTTTTACCCGCCAAAATGGCAGCCCCACCATTATTACACGAAAATCAATACAATACCGTGAACCTATCCATTACTCCGTGAGCTTACGCAAGTTATTTTGGTGCCAGACGTTTTACCAATGCTCTAAGTATAACTTAGCAATACTAGCTACCTAGAAGTTAAAATATTTAAGACTCGTGTGTAGGTAAGTCTATTTCGCGATCACAATATCTTAAGCCACGCACAAATCTTCACAGGCGTTACAGCCAAGAAGGAAATTATTCAGGGAAAGTCGGCACTCGCGCCCTTTCGCGCCGACTTCCATTCATTACTGTGGGTGGCCAGCGTCTGCGTAATTGAGTACAGCACATATGGGCGTGCCAGACCCAAGCTATTTCATAACAGACTCATTCGAATGCCCTTTGTTTGTAAGACTGGTAGCTTAGCTTGAAGGTAGATAGGACAGGGACTGTCAAGTGTAATTTTACGATGACAAAGCATTTAAATTGGCGCCTGACAAAATATTATAAGCATTCTGTAGCTATTGTGTATAAACTATTTCTTACTAAAACGATACCTATATAAAAGGACTGAATGAATTAATACTGCTAAGAAGGAATGTTGATCGGCCGGCAGATGACATTTTGGCCATTGTGGGTAGAACCTGGATGAGTGTGGGACAGGAAAAGATGGGCCTATGCCCAGTTGTGGGCAAAGTCGGGCTGTTGAAGCTTGAATGAAAATACTGAGGGAAATCGGCACTCGCGCCCTTTCGCGTGGACTTCTTTCTGTAGGTACATTATTACTGTGGGTGGCACCAGCCAGTTGGGTTCGGTGCACATGGGTGTGCCACACTCAGTCGCTTTCATAATCCACTCATTACCCTACCCTTGTGTGTCTAAGACCGATAAGCTAGAGGTCAACAACAGTGTAATCTTAATGAAACATTTAATTTGCCGCCTGACAAAATATTACGGGCATTTAGTAGCGTTTCTTAGTTAAAACGATACATTGTTGTACATTGCAACAGCTACACTGCGATCGCCAACCCGCCTGCCAAGTGTGGTGATTATGGCAACCCCCCCTTCCATTTGGGGGAGGCCTATGTCCAGCAGTGGACGTCTTTCGGCTGATATGATGATGATGATGATACAAGTACTTTAAGTAAGTAAGAATCAGATTTTTTATTTAGAAAGGGACTAAATATAATTCACAACACAAACAAACAAACATATTTCATTAGGGCAGATGACATTGTTGTCATCGTGGGTAAAACCTTGATGAGTGTGGCGCTGGAAAAGATGGCCGTACTCAACAGTGGGCGAGACCGGTTTTTGAACGATGGGAAATCTTCAAATGGCTCCTTCCGCTCTGGGCGAAGCGGAACGAAGTGTCAGACTCTTACTGACTAAAACCCATCCGTGTTCCTCCTAATGCTCTTTGCGTTTCGGAGCCTCCGTAACTCTTTCGAACAAATCCCGTCTGAGTCTGACAGGAGTCATTTGATGATTGATTACTCATCCATAAAAAAAAGACAGATTGAAAAATATATGAAGTTAAACTTAAAAAAAATACCTTCACAGCTGCATGAGTTGTATGACCCAGTGGTTAAAGGCTTCCTTTCTCAGGCACGAGGTTATTGGGTTCAAATCCGGTAAAGTATGACTTTTTAATAAAATGCACAAGTTTTACCTACCGCAGACATTGCAGAATAAATTATACCTCACAGATCGTTGAAGGAGAATGTCTTAAGGAAACTTGGGTGTTTATTAATATTATACTTATGTGCCTGAAATCACTGACCTGCCTTGAACAAGCACGGTGATGTATGCTCGTACCTTATCTTTGAGAAAAGACCGAGAGGACAGTTGGAGTCAGGCATATAATCTCTAAATTGTATAAAACGAAGCATGTCTGCTTCTATATAATTCTCCAATTCTTCACAAATAATCGAGGAAGTTTTGTGAATCCATAATTACATTGTTTTAAGCGACATTGTACCTAATATTTTAAGTGTGAAGTGTGAAGCCGGGGCGGATTGCTAGTTATTATTATTTCCTTTATTAACTTTTACACATATTAATTGTACATTTTTAAATATTCCTAGAAAAAATTTAAAAAAAACTTTTAAAAATATAAAAAATAGTAGCCCACCGGTATCGGGAACAGGGTCCAAGCTACCGGCGGTCAGGGCTCCAGAGAGAGGAACCTCCTAACGATACGAGCCGTGTCCAGAAGTACTTACTGCTTTCTGAATCAGGCCCTTGATCCAGCTGCCTAACGAGAGCCTCCTGAGGTGTTGGTCGAGGCTCTTGGCTATTAAGCCAAGCCAGTCTATTATTAACCAGTGAACGCAAATAAAACATGGAAGCATTATTCCGCAGCTTGACACAAAATCCCAAACAAATTCACACATCTAAACCACGTCGCTGATGCGCCAAACCACACAAACAATATTATTACTTAGGTACCACTCAGGATACACAGTTAAAAAATGGACCTTATTTTTTGGGTTTAAATTACCATAGGTACAACGTTTAGCGGCGCAATCGGTAAGCCCCGCCTGCTACCGCAGCGCAATCTGCGTTGGGTCATTTTTAGGGTTCCGTACCCAAAGGGTAAGAGCGGGACCCTATTACTAAGACTCCGCTGTCCGTCCGTCCGTCCTTTCATCTCTCACCAGGCCATATCTCATGAACAAGATGGTTAGACAGTTGAATTTTTTTTTCCTACTCCTCCGCTGTTATTTTCTGATTAATTTCGTTGCGGGATCCAAAACACTTGAATCATTTCTCTGGGACTCGTCGAGCTTCATTGACTCGGTGTTTTTTCTGGTGATCGCCAATGTTGATTCTGGCTTTCAGAAGTTGCAGTGGCTTGGGAATGTGGTAGGTTGTCCCAAAAAAAAAAAAAAAAAATTAAATTTTCACTGATGTATTTCTGTTGCCGTTATAACAACAAATACTAAAAAACATTATCTCTATATATATTATATATATGACGGGGAACGGGCCCCCTTGTTATTTTTAAAAACGGTGACGTCAGCAATGCTGACGTCACTATTTCCATAATCATCATGGTGCTGGTGGTGGTTACTCATATCGGAAATGAAATACTTGTTTTCAGTATCAAATTATATTCTCGCTGGTGGATAGCACACAAATGGCACACAGTAAATATTCGTCAACAACAAAGAATGACTCACGATATTACGGAGCTCCGCACCGTCCGACGGCTCGACTTAGAATGACTTGTGAACTTTTTTTATTAGGTATGACCACTAGCAAGTTAACACACTTGGGATATTAACTGCTTAACCGGACTAAAGACTTGTGAACGGTCGGGCGTTCGTATTTATACCCTTCGGTTAGAGTCGTTACAAATCTATCGACTCATGTTTTCTTTATGGTTCGTTTTTAAATTCTTGATTTAATTTTACAAATCATAAAATGAATTTAGAAGTACAAATAAATTAGTTTAATAATTTCTAGTAATCAACTAATAAAGTTAATTAAATAATCGTTTGAGTGACTTTTACCAACTTCAAATAAGCAATCACACAGTATTTGAACTTAGAATAATCAAACTGACGCTCGATTACGCCTTTCCGCCGGTATTCATATAGATTTATTCGACGCTTGATTAAGCCTTCGCGCCGATACGGCCATTCTGACAGGCGGTGCGCGCTCTGCACCAGCCTGAATGTAGCTCTTGATAGTTTTAGTCAAAGTCAAAACGTTCATTTATATTAGGCCATGAAACGGTACTTTTGAACGTCATCATTTCCATTTAAAATAATACAAAGTGACTCTACCGTCCGTTCACAAAGGTAGATTCTATGGAGAAGAACGGACAAGAAACTCCATAGTTACTCTTTTCAAATAAATGTTTTACAATATTTATTGCGGGTCTCAAACCACGGATTTTTCACGGATTAACGGAAACCAATCTCAAAGAGATTAGTATCCGACATCCGTAGTCAACCAATGTTGCACTATGGTTTAAATGTTCGGAGGGTCTTGTAGGTTTCTCGGAGGGTCTCGCAGATTTCTCGGAGAGTCTCGTAGATTTCTCTGAGGGTCTCGTAGATTTCTCGGAGGGTCTCGTAGATTTCTCGGAAGGTCTCGTAGATTTAGTCTTCTAATCTGAAACAAGTTATGGTATTTCTTTGAGATTGGTACCTGTAGGCAAATGTTGAACTATGGTTTAAAGATTAGGAGGGTCTCGTAGATTTCTCGGAGGGTCTCGGAGGGTCTCGAAGATTTCTCGGAGGGTCTCGTAGATTTCTCGGAGGGTCTCGTAGATTTCTCGGAGGTTCTCGTAGATTTCTCGGAGGGTCTCGTAGATTTCTCGGAGGGTCTCGTAGATTTGGGAAGATGAACAAGGTCGATGCTGTGCTATACACAGAGTCTCTAAATGGTAAAGGATAAGGAGTCATTATTTCTTTATAAAAGCACTTTGTTACTCGCCTTTTGTTGTGGATGTGTGTTTTCTGTATTTGAGTTTTTGTGTTTGCTGCTCTTGCCTTTGTTTGTGAGGTGGAAGGCACTGGTTGTGTTGCCCCAGCTGGCATTGCAGGTTGTTCATCTTCAGCTGCCGATACGGTTGCCTGATCACCTGGTTTTTGGAGCTGCAGCTGATAATGCGCAACCTTTCTTGGTTATCCTCTTTGGAAAGGATGAATCTTTTGGCTGATTAAATCGGTGTCTATCTTGATTCGCAGATGGGGCCATTTTTTGTTGAGCAAGTTGAGTCAGGGCTTCCATATCCACTGTTTGGTCATCAATATTAACGAGACTCAGGAGTTCTGGAGGCACACAATGTTTTCGCCAGGTCTTCTTATTCGTGTGGGTAGTAAGGTCTAACGACCCCACACACCCTAGTGTCAGAGTTTCTAAACCACCTCAAGGGCCTCTGACATGGTTTGACGACCGCCATTTTCGCCAGGTGATGAGAGTGAGTGGAGCTATTCCAGTCACACGCTGAGAAGTACAATTTAAAGCCAACTGCAGTTCTTCGAGATCACTGCCACTGCTCGGCTGACTCCTGGCGTAATATAATGGATGTTCATTCCAAATTGATCACAGTAGTTTTTGAATCCCCCCAGGAACTCTCTTCTTCCATCAACGATGATTTAGGCCGGTGTACCCAAGAGGTGCACAAGGCGATGCAGAGCAGCGAGAGTGCATTGAGGGCGTTTGTTGTCGGCGTAATAGAACATCACATACTTCATGAAATCATCAATCGTGACAATGACTTATTGATGTTCATTTCCCAGTTTACCTTTAAGGTACTCCACCTCAAAATCGTAATTTTGCAGGAAAGCCCACCAGCGGAGAATCTTTGGGAGGAGGTCCTTTTTGTGTTTCGACGCCTTAAGTGCATCACAGTCCGTTATGACCGTGAACCTTCGTCCGTAGAGGTATTGTTGGAAGTGTTTTATGGCGCGAACCACTGCTAGAGTCTCAAGTTCGTATGAGTGGTACTGACTTTCTGCTGCAGTTGTTCTCATACTCATGAAAGCCACAGCTCGTAGTCTTTCATCAATAATTCGGAAAAGTACTGCACCAAAACCAAGACTACTGGCATCAGTGTACAATTGTATGGGTACTGCCTCTTGAAACAATGTCAGAACAAGAGTCGATATTTAAGCATTGTATTGTTGTACTTCTTACATCTTCATGTTTCACCCTATTCCCATTTTGCACCTTGTTTTGTTAATTCGTACAGAGGCACCATTATATGGGAAGTTTGGGATGTATTTTCTGAAGTCATCAGCTAAACCGTTGAACTACCTTACTTGTTTTTGAGTTTTTTTTTTTTTTTTTTTTTGTTTTTGGAACTGGTGCCTTGACGAGAGCTTCCACCTTCCTAGGACTTGGTTGCACATGTCCATCTGAGAAAACGTTTCCCAGATATTCGATGGTTCACTTGAAGAAGCTGCATTTGTCCGCATTGATGGAATAGCCAGCTTGCTACAGTGCCATCAGAATGCGTTCAAGGTGTAACAATCCTTCAGTAAAATTCGTACATTTGCTTAGTACATCATCAAAATATACTTGCACAACCGAGCCAAGGAGTGATAACAGGGCCCTATTGATGCAGCGTTGGTAAACTGTGCAAGCATTGCTCAATCCGAATGGAATCGTGAGGTACTCATAAGAGTCCGTCTGGTGTAACGCAGGCAGTCTTCTCAATTGACCCTTCTGCAATTGATATTTGGTGAAACCGGCTGCCAAGTCCAAGCAAATGTCTGTCGCATGGTTTGTTTTCTTGCAGATTTCATAGCTCTGGGATGATTTGTTCTGGTTGTGGTTGCTTTTGCGTTGAGCAGCTCTATTCGCAAACAATTCGAGATTCCTCCGTGCCTCGGAAAGCACGTTAAGCCGCTGGTCCCGGCCGTCCCTTGCAGATCCTTGGCAGTCTTTTACGGATTGTCAGAAGCCAGAAAATCTGACACCAGTCCCGCCAAGAAATACCGTGCCACCCAGTTAATGAGCTGTGGAGGTCTGGCAGGCAGCCGCTCCACGCAAGATACCGGTATTTCGAGATTCAGCTAAAGATTTGACTGGGAGCCGACCCCAATATAGTTGGGAAAAGGCTAGGCAGATGATGACTTCTTGCCCATTGTCCAGTTTATCCTTTGTCACTCTTTTTCAAAGAACCCTAGCACGTGACAAGAACAGCAATGTTCATTGAAGAATCGTAAACAATCGGAACCTGAAAATATACCGTGAATGTCTGTTTTCAGGCTCAATCGTAGTAATCAGATTGCTGCGTAGTTCTTCCCATGAAGATGTAACTGCATCATCCAGTCGTCAACCCACATCCTGGCACGTCCTTTGTAAGCGGCATTTTTTTATACGAACGTCGAAATCGTTCAATTTAAATTGGTCCACAGCCTTGTCTGTAAGCTGACACCATTCACGTACGCCAACGTTGGTATCAGGATCATTATGATGGAAGTTAGACACCCTTAATTCTGATTTTAGATTCTGCTGACGGTGCACATACCCGTTCAGACATTTTCTGCATCATTTCCATCATTTGCATGAAGAATTGTGGTGCCTACCACAACCCGCCGAAGGATCACGAACCGGGGCGTGAATCATCTCGTATTGGATACCCAACGAAGTGGTGGATACCAGAATTGGTTCCATTTGTTGAGCAGGAACAGTTCCAGGTTGGTCAGCTGGTGATCGAGCTGATGAGGAGGTGGTTTGGATTGGATTCTAATCCAATCCCACTTCTGATGACGGGGAACGGGCCCCCTTGTTATTTTTAAAAACGGTGACGTCAGCAATGCTGACGTCACTATTTCCATAATCATCATGGTGCTGGTGGTGGTTACTCATATCGGAAATGAAATACTTGTTTTCAGTATCAAATTATATTCTCGCTGGTGGATAGCACACAAATGGCACACAGTAAATATTCGTCAACAACAAAGAATGACTCACGATATTACGGAGCTCCGCACCGTCCGACGGCTCGACTTAGAATGACTTGTGAACGGTCGGGCGTTCGTATTTATACCCTTCGGTTAGAGTCGTTACAAATCTATCGACTCATGTTTTCTTTATGGTTCGTTTTTAAATTCTTGATTTAATTTTACAAATCATAAAATGAATTTAGAAGTACAAATAAATTAGTTTAATAATTTCTAGTAATCAACTAATAAAGTTAATTAAATAATCGTTTGAGTGACTTTTACCAACTTCAAATAAGCAATCACACAGTATTTGAACTTAGAATAATCAAACTGACGCTCGATTACGCCTTTCCGCCGGTATTCATATAGATTTATTCGACGCTTGATTAAGCCTTCGCGCCGATATATATATTATATTATAAAGAGGAAAGATTTGTTTGTTTGTTTGAAATGAATAGGCTCCGAAACTACTGGACCGATTTGAAAAATTCTTTCACCAATAGAATTGTACATTATCGATGATGGACATAGGCTATAGAATATTTTCCAAAAAGTTAGGGATCCGTATGAAAACTTCGATAATGTAACCCAAGGTGTGAGAAAAAATCCTTATATCGCGTACGCTGCGGAATCCATTAACAATAGAGCAAAGTGATGTACTACAGTTTTATAGAGGTCATTAATGTCTACAAAAAAGTCCGCGATACCATATGTCTAACTATTATGGTTAAGTCACCATGACCGCTTTTTGTTCAAATTATTCAAGCAAATCCTTGGTGATTTGAAAAAATGGCGATTTCGGTATCATTATATCAATCCTTATCCATTTAAATGGTTTGATAATTAAGGTTGATTATTTCCGTGTAAATTACACTTTAAATTATTCAAATCGGACCTTTCGTTCAAACATGCTCGGAGTAAGAAAAATGTCGCGGCTTGAGCGAACTGCGAAGAATCATATCAATGCTTGGTCCGATGAAGTTGAAAATGATTTCGATAAAATAATAAGAATAACAAATGTTTGGATTTTTCGCAAATAAACTACATACCTACATAATAAGGGGTGAAGCAGGGGTGATTAAGTTTTTAGGGGAGGACATTATTGCTTGCTTTAATTTACGTCGGGATGCTATGAACAAACTAAAAATGGGATTATTGAAACAGATGTACCTAACAATTTTTGCATAATCAACTCCTGACGGGGTGAACGGGGTGAACAGTTGCGCTGAACCTGAGACCATAGTATAAGTAGAAATGGCTAAGTAATAAATGTAAATTAATGAAAATCTTTGTGCTTAATTTTCCAAAACTAACCTTTATAAGGGGGTATAGGGGGCGTTGAAGTTTGTGGAGTACCTACTAAATCCGCGCGGACGGAAACGCGGGCGAAGTGCTAGTAAAATAAATATTTAAGTGGGGCTCCCATACAACAAACGTGATTTTTTTTGCTCGTTTTTTATTGATATTGATAACGGCAACAGGTAGACGCTTGAAATATTCAAAGAATATTTATTTATAAGTACCTATATTCACTTTGAAAATTAATAATTAAATTAAAATGTGATTATTTGCCGTTTTTAATAGATAATGGTACGGATCCCTTCGTGCGCGAGTCCGACTCGCACTTGGTCGTTTTTTTTTGTGTTAGGAATGCTTTCATGTTTTATTTGCGTTCACTGGTATTAACCCGTTTTACAATAGAGCGAAAGCCTAAATAACGCTGAGAAAACTTTTTGTGTCAATTGGGTTGAACTGTGAAAATTTTATGTAGTACCTACCTACCTAGAATCCATGTAGGTACCTATTAGGTACAGTTTTCTAGATTCCTTTGACAGACGGTCAGACGGTCAGCAGAGGCTTATTAGATAAGGATCCGGTTTTTATCAACCGATTCGGATCTCTAAAATCTTTAATTATTTATCATCTGAGCAGCTAAATTATTTAAAGCAATCAACTGCTCTAATGATAGACTATGTAGAATTGAGTTATCGCCCATTCAAATTGATAGTTTTACAAGCTTTGCCTGAATAGAATAGAATACTATTATTTATTTGCATAGAAAGTAGGTATAAAAATGCAGATGTTTTAAGTAGTTTAAGATCCTTATACATTCCACCTTAAATTAAGCATGCAAACATTTAGTAGTTCTGTGAACGTTTTCGCTTGAAAATTATCCAGACGAAATACAACGTGTAACAGAATAAACGCAATAACACTTAACAGGTCATTGTACTCATCATTATGGACGCTTTAACCCCGAAATCGCGAAAAAAACATAACAATAATAATAAATACTTTATTTCAGACCATGGTGTCCATTTTGTTAGTAACAATGTTCTTATAGACTAGTGTTAGTAATACTTAATACTACCCTCAACAAAACAATAAATGTCGATTGATTGAAAGTCGATTTTTTTCCGCGATTTCAATACTCAATACTTTATTGCGTTCCACAATGTAGGCTTAGGTGGTAAACATTGATTAGAAATGATCGTGGACCCTGTCGGGCACAGCAAAGTAAGATAAGATTTTTTTTTTTTTAAAAACCTTGCCCCACACTAGGATTTTTTCCTGCATCGTCGTATCACAAACAACCAGACCCGGAACAACTATCTGTAGGTAATACAAATATTTGTTCCGATCCGGAAATATTTGTTCCGAAGATTGGAGAGGAATTATCATTTCAGTGTTGCTCCCATAGTGAAAGTTGTTCATATTGATGAGTACAATTTCCCCTTACAGTGTGTCCATTAATGTGCTTTTCAAGGCACGGAGGGGCCTTGGTATCCTCGGACCGAGCTCGAAAGCGTTTCTAAACCTCGCAGATCCGCCCCATATCTAACCCTGACCTACTTGCGTCCAGTCCATCTATAGGTTGTCTGTAAGAGATTGTACACTTGTTTTAACCGGACTGCCAAGGAAGGGTTATGTTTTTTTGCGCGTATCTTGTACTACCCGTACCTACGCGTTAACTTGGCACCTGGCTCGACACATTTCGAATGACGTTTTGACAATTTGATTTCGATGAATAATGTAAACGCTTTAGTATCACTGTTACCGTTATGTGTATATTATTTTCATCGAAATCAAATTGTTTAATTTAAATTAAAACGCCAAAACATAATTAGAACCAGGTGGCAAGTTTTTTTTTTATTATTAAAAAAGACGTTGGCCCACACTAGGAATTTCTCTTGTATCGTGGTACGTTTAAAAACATATAAATCCACACACACAAACAGCCAGACCCGGAACAACTATCTATAGGCCATGCAAATATTTGTTCCGTGCGGGAATCGAACCCGCGACACGCAGCGCAACAGTCAATCGCTCAACCACTGCGCCAACTGTGTCGTCAAGTTAACGCGTACGGGTAGTAAGTATGTATATAAGTGTTTGTTCGTTTGTAAATTTCTTTATTACCTCGTATCTTTCAGACAGCTATGGATTTCGACAGCAGAGGTGTCGTTAGATTCGTTCTCTCTCTTGGTCTGGAAGGCAGCCACTCCATGTAAAATACTGGTATTCAGCTGAAACCGGTTTGACTGGAAGCCAACCCCAATAAAGTTGGGAAAAAAGGCTAGGCAGATGATGATACTTAATAAATATTCATAAGATCGTCCCGTCCGGTTTTTAATATTTTTCCTCGGGTTCCTATAACGGAAACAGAAGTTACAAAATTGAATGTATCGTCTACCGTGGATAATAGAGTTGAAATTGTGTTGACCCCTGAACACCATTAATAATGCATTTCACTACCACTTGCGTTGTTCCATACTACCTACTAATTATGCAAGCTATGCGCAATGTGCAATATATATCAACATACTGACATCTTTGGCTACGGCTACAACTCAAAGACCTTTCTCTTTATGCATTTATTTTATAGACAAGCTCAAAGAAAATAAAACTTCGCTCTACAGTCTTCTACGTTGTCCCTCACACCACTCTGGGTTTATCCATTCCTCTTCATTTGTTCAGGCGACCTCCCTTTCGAATGCGCTCCCTCTGAACATCAGGACAGCAACCAGTCTATTCTTCTCTGTGGTGATGATGACATGTGAACACATTCGGAGGCGTTGATTTTAAAAAGTTTGAAAGTTAAACATATCGACACATTATGGTAATGTATAAAATTAAAATTCATTAAAAATATTTTAAACCTCCGCTCGAGCACTGACATGTGAAAATTCCAAAAAAAAAAAAATCTTACGTAACAGTAATGATAAACATTAAAATCGCGAAAATCTAGCGGCACACCGGAGTGCTCAAGCGCTTTTTTATAATCTCTCTTCTTTATACAAATTGAGTTCAGAGTAAAAAAATCTAATTAGTCCGTCAGATAGAGTTCCAAAAAATATTAGACACGTATTTATTCGTTTTTCACGTAAACAAAAAATGAAAAAGATACAGAGCGTTAAAAACTCGTGTTTTTTTTTTGTGTTTCACTTTCACTTCTGTTTTTTCACTTTCTTAGAGTCTGATAAATTTATAAAAACACTAAGTTCATGTGTTATATGTATAGCACATCATTGTTACTATTATTAATTCACTTTTTACACTACACTAATTCAAAAGGTTTAGTTCTTTTTAGCCTACGCACTAAGTCTGTGTTGTCTAGAAGCTGAATTGCCTCAACATTCACGTGTCGGTGAAGTCTGTGTTCGTGGGCTTCAGCAAATTTTTGAATAATGTTGGTGACGAATTCTATTTTAAGATCACGGTGAAGGTCGTCATTTCTTATGTACCAGGGTGCATTGACAGCATCCCTGAGTACTTTATTTTGGAATTGTTGGATTATTTTGATGTTGCTTTGTTTAGTACAGCCCCAAAGTTGGATACCATATGTCCAAATTGGCATGAGAATATGCTTGTATAAGGTAATTTTATTATGTATTGATAGACAAGATTTCCTTCCGAGTAGCCAATACATACTTTTATATCGTATTTCGAGTTCCTGCCTTTTCTTTTTGACATGAGCTTTCCAACGCAACTTGGCGTCGAGAGTTATGCCAAGGTATTTGGCTGTATTAGCATAAGGCACTTGCATGCCATTTATGTAGATTGGGTGATAGTCCAAATGTTTGTTTGTGAAGTCAATGTGAATTGATTTTGACTCATTCAGTTTGATCTTACATTTTTGTGTCCAGTCATAAACTTTGTTCACAGCTAGTTGAACTTTTTCTACTGCTTCTCTGTGGCTTGATCCGGTGGCCATTATAGCAGTATCATCTGCAAAGGTCGCAATGGTGTTGTTTTCCAGTTCTGGGATGTCACATGTGTACAACAAGTACAAAATTGGGCTAAGCACACTTCCTTATGGTACTCCAGCTTTTATAGCTTTTAGCTCGGAATATGCGTCCTCCTGCCGTATTCTAATCATTCTATTAGTTATATACGACTCTAGGATATCCGCAAATTCTGGTAGCATGCGTCTGAGCTTGAATATTAGACCTTTATGCCAAACTTTGTCAAAAGCTTGCGCGACATCTAAAAACACGGTAGCGCGGACTTCCTTATTTTCAAGCGTTTTTTCAATTATGTTAGTTATTCTATGTACCTGGTCTATTGTTGAGTGTTTTTCCCTGAAGCCAAATTGATGGTTTGGAATGAGGCTTTTATCTTCTATTATTGGTTTTAACCGTTTCAATAACAGTTTTTCGAATAGTTTTGATAACACGGGCAACAGAGAAATAGGTCTATAAGATGATGCTTCATGGGGTGGTTTCCCAGGCTTCGCAATCATAATGACTTCAGCAACCTTCCATGACTCAGGTACATGTTTTAAGATAAATGCAGCATTGATAAGCTTGGTCAGCTTAACAATGGCTTTGCGCGGGAGGTGTTTTAGAATTTCATCTGTAATGAGGTCGTAACCCGGAGACTTTTTTGAGCTAATGTTATTTTAAATTTCTCTCATTACTTCTTTAGGAGTCACAAGCTTAATTCTTTGGTTTTGCGATAAATTTTCATTCTCAAAAATTTCTATCGCACTTTCATTGGGTTGAAAAGTTTCTTCTAAGTGTTGAGCAAACCTTAACGCTTTTTGGTCATTGCTTATGGCCCATTTTCCGTCGCTCCCTCTGATGGGCGGTATTTGTGTAATCGGCCTTTTCAGATTTCTTGTCGCTTTCCAAAGAGAGTAATCCGTTGATTTGTCATTGGTTAGCTGCAGAAGGTTGGTATTCAAAGATTCATCCTCAGAATGTAGAATTTTCCTCTTTAACCTTTTAGTTAGGTTATTTAGTGATGTTTTATCTCACGGGCACCTTGTTCGCTGCCACTGCTTCCTTTGTTTTCTTTTCTCAGATAGTAAATCCACAATTTCCTTAGGATAGATAAATCCCTTATATTTACGTTTTAATTGCGGTGTGTTGTTCCACGCACATTGTTGAATATTAACAATATATTTTTTTACTTCTGAGTCAAGCTGATCTTGCTTTTTATCGGAGTTTTAAGGTCGATAACATTATCTAGATCTAGGGCAAAACTTTCCCAATCTGTGTACTTATTAACGAGGGTTAAGTGACTTTCTTTGAGTAGAACTTTTTTACTAAGCATTAGTATAATCGAAGAGTGATCCGAGTTCATATGAAAACCTTCCTCCAAACTGACGTAATTAGCGGAAATGTTTTTGCATATAAAAAAATCTATAAGATCCGGTATTTTCTGGTGGACAGTGGGCCAGTACGTTGGTTTACCTGTGCTCATAACTTCGGAATGTGTATCTTTAACTGCACTTAAGAGCTGCCTTCCCTTAGTTGTAGTAAGTCGTGATCCCCAATGCGTATGCTTAGCATTAAAATCACCGCCTAGGATAAATGTCTGGCCTAATAGTTCAAAGAGATGTAAATATCGCTCTTTTCTTATCATGTGCCGTGGAGGACAGTATACGGCCGCAATGGACACGTGACAATATTTGGTTTTAACAGATACTGCCACGGCTTGAATGTCTTGTTCTTCATATTTACACTGCATGTAGTGACTAATGTTGTCTTTGATTATAACCGCGCTACCTCCTCTGGCAGAGTTATCGGAGTGGAGAGAATTATATACCATGTATCCTCTAAATTTGACAAAAGATTGCTTGGTGAAGTGCGTTCCGGAGACCAAACGCACGTCTATATTTTCTGTGTCTAGGACCGCCTGCAACTCATGTTGATGTTTGAGGAGCCCATTAGAGTTCCACGCCATTATTTTAAGTGTGTTATTCATTTTTGATTATTTAGAACAGCTATTTTAGTGCCGGATTCTAGTTTCTCTAATCTCTTGTCAAATGTGGTAATACACTTTAAGATCTGATTAATCTTATCCTCTAGATTCAAAGGCTGTGATCTTTGTTTCAAAGCTTCCGCATAGGAACCAGTGTTGGTTACTTGCATGGATTTTACAGTTGACTGGACACTTGCTTTCTGTGCCTGTTTGTCAAGATTTTGTAAGGGAAGAGACTGTTGAGTAGTTGGTACCACATGTTTCTTTTTAATATTTTTATTTTTAATTATTTGCATTTGTTTAGCTACTTCACACCCTCTATAGTTGGCAGGGTGAGGTAGACCACAGTCAATACATTTTGGCTTCTCTTGCGGAGATTTGGTACAGTCGGCTGTAAGATGCTTGCCAGCGCATTTTACACACCTTGGCTCTTTTCTACAGTATTTATGAGTATGGCCATATGCCTGGCATCTCTTGCATTGGGGAATAAGTTTTGGAGTTTTAAGTGGGTGTATTTCAATTTTACACCCTAAAATGTACTTTATGCCATAGATTTTGTTGACATCTTCGTCATTATTAAATGATAAAACAAACAAGTTAAGACGTGGTTCTTTACTCTTCCAGCTCAATTTGTTGTCTACTTTTTCTATTTTGAGTCCCTGTGTCGTTAGATCGTCTTTGATTCGATCAGGTTGGCAAGAAGAATGTAACTTCTTTACAACAACTCTAATTGGTCTAGCTTGCTTATTCTCATACGAATGCCAACGGTAATCTTTTTCTGTCAAAAAACTGGCAGTTACTCTATAAGAGTCTTCTGTTTTGGCGTTAACCTTAACACAATCCCCATTCATCATTTTTGCGGTAAATGAATCTGCTGGTATTGTTTCAGTTAGTGAGTCGTAGAACGCTTGATAGTTCTTAACTTCGTCTATTATGATTGGCGGTGGTGGAGGCACTTTTTTGATGGAAGCTTCTTTCGCATTTTTCTGTTGTTTTTCTTGTTGAGTGCTTGTTTCGGGTTGTTGTTTTGGAGAGAGGGAGGTATTAAGCTTCCTCTTCTTCCTGCTCTTGGCCCTAATCCACTCAGTCTCTTTAGCGAGTTCATCCTCATCTGTGCAATATTCAACGCCACTTTTAGTACGCTGGGCAAATATTGTTTTTTCCCTTTCCTGTTTTTCTAAGGGTTCTATAGTTTCTTTTTTATCCTTCAAGCAATTTAATTCTCCTTGAAGGGCTTGTACCTGTTCCTGTAAGCTATTGATGTGATCATTCAGATTACGTACCATAAGTTGCAGGTTTTCTCTGTCAGTTTTCTCCTGGATGTAACAGTCATACAACCGTTTTTCCAGGTCAGTTTTTATTTTAATAGACTGTGTAGCCATTATTTTGCAGTAAGGTGAGTTTAACACCTAAACAATAAATTATTGTAAACACTTCATGATTTCCGCACTTGTAACTAGGTCATGGCACTGACCCCGATAGAGCGACGACGTAGGTGCACCGCGACGACGCACGGTGGGCTGAAAATCGGCTTTCATAGACTTAGGGATTTCAATTTGCAAGTGCTTGTTTTTATGTCGAATATCGCTTCTATTAGTCATTACTATGTACAAAAATGTCACCCGAGTTAATTCTGCCCAAAAACGAAGGAAATATAATTTTTTTACGAAAAATTTGTATGAAGCTAGTATGAAAAATCGAATTATCTCCTAAACGGCATGTTTAACCGTAATATCCTTGGAGGTGGTCATAGTGCTAATTATTTATGATTTTTTGGTTGGCGATCGGACGAAAAATTTAATGCCGTTTTTTTTTTAAAAATCCTCAAAATATTTTTATTTGTTTTTACGTATGAAACGATTCCTTTTGGTGTTTATGTTGAAGAACACGGACTTTTAACTACACATAACATAAAATAGCATCACTCCTATATTTTTGAAGGAGTTGGCAGAGGTTTATAGTACACCCACACGTAGACAACTATGTTTGAGCTAGATAATTATCAACACAAAATGAGTGTTAAAACTTTTCATACAACCAAATGACCAATTGTTTACTCTTCTAATGAGTCCAAAAAGAAGTAATTAAGTAACTACACTGATTAGGTCTTCTAATGAGTCTTAATAGGTGATTTAATGATTTTCAATATCTCACGACAATGCCAACTATGGATTACATTCAACATTTCCTGATAAGTAAGCTAATTTGTTAATTAGCAGTGCTATGAGTTCTAAGAATAGTTAGTGACAATTATAGATTTTCATTAGCTAATGAGGAGATAACTAATGAGGGTAGTTAAATAATTATTGGCGTTTTGCAATAAAAGGGCTAAAGTTTTGTTTTATAATTTAATTTGTTCACAACTGTGTAACTGCTAACACTAAATCAGCGACTATAAAATCTTAGAATGGAAAGTTTAATCACCAATTTAGACTTGTTTGTTCTTCTACGAAGTGAGAGTACTTCATTTGATCATGAAGTATTGTTCAGTGCAGTTGTATCCCGCATAGGCGATTGCCTGTCTGACGAAGATCGTGTTGTTCTCAAAGAATTTTGTCGGAGATTTACGCGAGCCGCTTTACAAAGGTGGCAGAAATCCAACCGATTCCTTGATAATTTCAGGAGAAAGTACGAGAATTGGTTGGGAGCAAATATTGATTGGCCGAGTTTTGTGCAAACTTTAGTTAATCAAGAACCAAGTGTTGATAAGGCACCAAGAGCGCCCTCAGTCTCTCCAGAACCGTCGACATCAACGTCCATTGGAACAATGACGAAAAGATCCCGTAAACCATTCGAAGATCTGGGAAGTAAACAAAAAAAGAGAAGATCTGATGAACACACAGGCGAAGATTCCAGTGAATTGGCATATGCAGCTGCAGCACGTTTAAAAGAAGAAGGGCATGGAGATATCGCCTCTGTCATCGAATACATGATGAAAAATCCTGAAGTAGCCGCTAAATTAAATGAAACGCTTAAGAAACCAGCGAAAACAATCATATTTACGCCAGAAAAGGCACTTGGATTGCTTCTTTCGCTAAAACTTTCAAAATGGCAATATATTACGTTGCGTGAGGCTGCCATTCGGGAAGGTGCTAAGGATATTTATCCATCTTACTATAAAATGCAACAAACTAAGCTAGATTGCTACCCTCCGAAGCAATCAGTGACAGTTACTGATTCATCGGCTAGGATTACACTTCAAGCTTTACTTGATATCACGGTTACAAGAATCCTTCAAAGCCTTTCTAACGAAGAGCATAACAAGCAGTTGAAGCTGATATCCAAGTGGGGATTTGATGGTGCTTCTAACCAAAGCCGATACAAGCAGAAAATTGAGGGTGAGGAAGATGACTCGAGCATTTTCATGACCTCCTTGGTGCCACTAAAACTCATAGATGGAGACAACATTTTATGGACGAACCCAAAACCATGCTCAGTTTTGTATTGTCGTCCAGTTCAGTTTACTTTTGTAAAGGAGAGTGAAGCAGTTGTCCTTGAGCTGAAAAAACAAATTGATGAAGAAATTGAGGCCCTTATCCCCACAGAGTGCAATAATAATAATAAGGTGACTCATCAACTAATGATGACGATGATCGACGCTAAAGTCTGCACTTACCTTTCTGAAGCTAGATCAAATGCATCGTGCTACCTGTGCTTAGCAAAGCCTACAGAAATGAACCGCTTAGATGCTGTAACATCAAAAATTGTGTGTTCGGACCTGTATGAGTTTGGCTTGTCATCCCTACACGCCCGTATAAATTGTATGGAATGTCTGTTACACATTGCATACAGGCTCGACTTCAAACGGTGGGCAGCGAGAAGTGATGAGCACAAAGAAATGCTACAGACAAGGAAGAAAATAATTCAAAATAAATTCAAAGATGAGCTCAATCTGTTGATTGATATAGTAAAACAAGGCTCGGGAACCACCAATGACGGGAATACTGCAAGAAAATTCTTTGAGTTTCCTAATAAAACCGCAGCTATAACCGGTTTGGATGAAGACCTCATCAAAAGATTTGCTGTAATTTTACAAGCAATTACATCTGGAGAGCAGGTCGATATAATAAAATTTAGAGATTATGCTCGCAAAACAGCAGAAAAGTACGTATTATTATACGACTGGTACTACATGTCGTCAACCGTTCATAAGTTATTAATCCATGGGGCTGACATAATCGAGAAAAATAATATTGTGCCGATTGGGACTTTCTCGGAAGAAGCCTCAGAGTCTCGAAACAAAGATTTTAGGAGGTTTCGAGAACATCATTCGCGGAAAAGAAGCAGGCAGGATTCTAATCAAGACATTTTAAATATGCTTGTTGTTTCTTCGGATCCTTTGCTAAGTGCACAAAGGCCTAAGTTAGATGCCAAGAAAAAGCAGAGCTTTTTTGCTGAAACTCTCGACTTAATTCAATTTCACGAAACTGAGTTCGAGTTTTTGGATATATCCAATCTGGATGCTGACTCAGAATTGGAGTCTGACAACGAGAGTGATAAGGAAAATTTGTAAAAAAAATATATATGTACATATTTGTAAATTTGTATTTGAGTGTGTTTGGGTTTTTTTGTAATATTTAATGATATTTTTTATTTTTTTTTATTTATATTACTTTATTTTACGAATGCGTAGTGTTAATTCCTTAAATTAAATTATTTTGTATATAATATAACTTTAAATGTTACTTTAATAATAATTTGATAATCTTTTTTTATTTAAATTAATATAAATGTGTCAAAAACAGCAATTTTTTTATTTCATTTTTCTTGATTCGTGTTTTCTTAATATTTGGGTTAATAACATATCGAACTTTTTAACTTGGACACTAAAAGGGATCGTTTTACATGTAAAAATAAATAAAAATATTTTGACGATTTTTTTAAAAAAAACGGCATTAAATTTTTCGTCCGATCGCCAACCAAAAAATCATAAATAATTAGCACTATGACCACCTCCAAGGATATTACGGTTAAACATGCCGTTTAGGAGATAATTCGATTTTTCATACTAGCTTCATACAAATTTTTCGTAAAAAAATTATATTTCCTTCGTTTTTGGGCAGAATTAACTAGGGTGTCATTTTTGTACATAGTAATGACTAATAGAAGCGATATTCGACATAAAAACAAGCACTTGCAAATTGAAATCCCTAAGTCTATGAAAGCCGATTTTCAGCCCACCGTGCGACGGTGTGGTGCTGCGTCTGCAGAATACTCTTAACTAGAGCACACGCGCGCGATCTTACGTCTGTTCACTTTTGTAGTTAAACAACAACAACAAAACTCGTGTGACGTCACTTGTAAGTAAACTTTTTACTTACACTTGACGTCACAACCCCCACTCCTGATCTTTAAAGCGTTTTATCTTCGTCTTTTTTATTGATTTGATAAAACAAAAAATACGTGTCCATTATTTTTCGATAACTGACTGACGGAATAAATAGAATCATATATTTTTTGACCAGGAATCATCCCTATTATTTGTATAATCCCCCCGAACGAATTTCGGTCACGGTAGCCAATCTCAACTTAGAGGTGAAGGTCTCGATTAGTCTACGCAGGCGCAGACTAGATGCAGGCTAATGTTTGTGTGTTCTAAAACACTCAAACATTTTCACAACTATTACTATATACACACTTAAATAAAAGACTCAACTAAAACTGAAAATAATCTAAAACATGGCGTCGAAAAATTCCTCCGCATCGCAGGCCACTGGTAATGTACCCAAAAGGCAGCATTGCCACGTTGTGTGGCAATGCTTATCCTTTGTCCGAGGTAAAAGCCAGCCCTAGGGTCACGCGAAGTGTCAACTAAGCGTTTTGGCAAACATTTAAATAATATGGTGATACACTACAATAATTTTAAGTTCGGATTTTGAACATCTTGTCTGAACTAGATAAAAAATATTTGTATTTCAGACATCACAGCGCACTTCCCATAGCGTGGGTGACATTATGACTTTATACACATTTCTATTTAAGTTTAGAAGAAAGTCCGCTCCTTTTGCCACACAGCTCAAAATTTATTTTTTTGTTTGTTTTTTGTTCATAATATTATGACTGTGGTGCTGGCAATAAATGTTTCTTTCTTTCTTTCTTTCAAGTGACAGATGTAGTGGGGCAATCTTAATTAGTTTTATAGTGGTAGCCTCCGGTGAGTAGAGTATAAATGAGTGGATGTGTGTAGGAGGGTGAGTATAAGCTACTTAACTGTATACAACTTAAGTCGGGTGACTCTCTATTCCTTCGCTCTCACAGTCCGATGGGATGGCAGTCCGACACGACAGAGATCAGGCGCATGACCAACGACTTTCACCCAACGCCACACCACCAGCTTTCAAACTCCAGGCTGTTACTGAGTTGCGGAATTTGTTCGAGTCACCGCGGCCCTGGAACGCAAAGGGCATTTGGTGGAACACAAGTAGTCAGTAAGAGTCTGGCACTTCCTTCCGCTCCGCCCAGAGCGGAAGGAGTCATTTGATGATTTCCCATCCATAAAAAAAGGCTGTTACTGAGTTTCAATTGGAATAACCCAATATAACTTTACGGCATGGGGATCGAACCCCGGACCTCACGCTCAGCAGTCGCGGTTGCGATCACAAGATCTACGGAGCAGCTATATACAACTATACATACGTCATACGTATCTCGTAACAAATTACTAGATAATTAAGTGTTTTGCAAAAAAAACAGCGTTACGTAAAAATCGTTGGCCACAATTTTAATTACCAAAACGCGTTAGTCAGAATTAAGCACCTATACAACCTGTCGTAATATTTTTATATTCCGAGTTTTAGACCAATGATGTATGTTATTTAAATAACCGGTCAAGTGTGAATCAGACTCGCATACGAAGAGTTCCGTACCATGAAGAGTTTTGCGTCTTTCAAAATTTTAGGTCGACGGCACGTGCCCTACACGTTTTGCGAGTATCAAAATATTGGGCCTTATGGTATTTCTACCAGGGTTGCGGATTTTGTTCGAAAGAGTCACCGCGGCCCTGAAACGCAAAGGGCACTATGAGGAGCACGTATGGGTTTTAGTCAATAAGAGTCAGAAACTCGATGACAAGAGACCAGACGGCATGTCGTTATTTCCATGGAAGATGGGTTGGCCATTAGTGTGGGACGCTACTTGTGTCGATACTCTTGCGCCATCCCATCTCCTAGCTCTTCGTGCTGTGCTTACGCTGCCGCTGCGGCTGCGGAGAACCTCACGCGGCGGTAATAATCTTGTTAGTAGTTATATTTTCGAGCCGTTCGGCGTTGAAACTCTCGGGTCGTGGGCTCCGAGTGCTCATTGGTTGTTTAAAGATCTGTCAAGACGCTTAGTTGACACTTCGCGTGACCCTAGGGCTGGCTTTTACCTCGGACAAAGGATAAGCATTTTCATACAACGTGGCAATGCTGCCAGCCTTTTGGGTACATTACCAGCGGCCTGCGATGCGGAGGAATTTTTCGACGCCATGTTTTAGATTATTTTTGGTTTTAGTTAAGTCTTTTATTTAAGTGTGTATATAATAATAGTTGTGACAATTTACAAAACAATTAACTCTAAAGAAGAATAACTCGAAATAATTAACTTTAAAAAAATAACTCGGAAGAATTAACGCGGAAAAATTAACTCGGAAAAAATATTCAGAAGAATTAACTGGAAAATATAACTCAGAAAATTATCTCGGAAGAATAAATCTAAAGAATAACTTGGAAGATAGTTTTGGAAAAATAACTCAAAAAAAAAAAAAACTCAGAAGAATAATTCGGAAGAACATTTCGGAAGAATAACTCGTAATAACTAACTCGGAAGATTTAACTCGAAAGAATATCTCTGAAGGATAACTCGGAAGAATAACTCGAAACAAGAACTCGAAAGAATTAACTGGAATTAATGAACTTGAAAGAATAAACTTTGAAGAATTAACGTGGTAAAATTAACTTAAAAGGATTGAGTCGGAAGAATTAACTGGAAAAATATCTCGTAAGAAAAAACTCAAAAAAATACTCGGGATAATTTCTCGGAAGAATAACTCAAAAGAATGAAATTGGAATAATGAACTCGGAAGAATAACTCGTAATAACTAACGTGGAAGAATGAATTTGGAAGAATTAAAATTAATGGAATAACTCGAAAACTTAATTCAAAACATTAATTCGGAAGAATAACTCATAATAACTAACTCGAAAGAATTAACTCGGAAGAATTTTTCTGAGGGATAACTTGGAAGATTGTTTTGGAAAAATACTGACGGACAACGGTCCGTCCTCGTCCCAGGAGATCTACTCTCTAAGCCTGAAGTTCGTAGTTTCGGCCTTAGTGTCGGGCGTTTTCTACTCCGTATCACCTAGCCTAGGTACGGACTTACGATTAGTCCCGAACCCGAACTAAGAATGAATGACAATACGATTGGCAGTTGTTTTTAGTTCGGGTTCGGCACTAATCGTAAATTCGTAGGTGATACGGAGTAGAAAATGCCCGACGCCTGTAGACCCCCTGATACAGTGGACCAAACCTTTAACTTTGGTTTAAAAATGCATTATGACCATCAAGACTCCACAAAAATCCCTAGCTATTGAGTCAGTTACATAGATTACAAGTTATTGGTCATTTAGTTACATATCGATATTGTATTGTCATCATCTGCCTCGCCTTTTCCCAACTATATTGGGGTCGGCTCCCAGTCAATATTTTACGTGGAGCGGCTGCCCACCAGACCTCCACAACCCATTAACTGGGTAACACGGTACTTCTTGTCAAGACTGGTGTCAGATTTTCTGGCTTCTGACAATCCGTAACGACTGCCAAAGATCTCCAAATGACAGCCGGGACCAACGGCTTAGCGTGCTTTCCGAGGCACGGAGGAGTTTCGGTATGTTAAGATGGTCACCCATCCACAGACCAACCTCGGCAAGCGTTGCTTAACCTTGAAGATTGGTCCGTGCGGCTGTTATAATTTAGCCACAAGCTCCTCGACATTGTAACGATATTGTATTGTGTTGGATCGTTTTCAAGATTCAGCTCATCCATTTTGAAGGGAAATTGAATGAATCACCTCAATTTGTACATTTTTTCCGTGCTATGTGTTGTCCAGGTCAGTTAACGTAAGATTAATTTAGTATACCATTATTTGTAAGAATAATTATGAAACAAGGAAGTAAGTTCAGTCTGCTTGTAATATTATGTATGTAATTTCAGATTCGTTGTTACATAAGTACCTGACTGAGAGTATGGTACACCGCACGGTCTTTGATATGGTACCAAATCACTGACATTTATTATTCTTTCCTAGTGAGAGTGTATGTCTACGATGTTATAGTGGGTATCGCGGAATTTATTAATCAATCTGCCTAGATAGGTACATAGAATATAGGTAGGTACTCTATTGTACACCAAAAAAAGTTACACAAACTTTTTTACAAAAAACTCTTTTACAAAAACAAAATACAACCGGCTTCCAAATATAATTTTCTTCTCAGATATTTTGTATTTTTATAGGGTTCCGTACCCAAAAGGTAAAACGGGACCCTATTACTAAGACTCCGCTATCCGTCCGTCCGTCCGTCTGTCTTTCCATCTGTCACAAGGCTGTATCTCATGAA
This sequence comes from Melanchra persicariae, assembly GCA_947386135.1. NCBI lineage: Eukaryota > Metazoa > Arthropoda > Insecta > Lepidoptera > Noctuidae > Melanchra > Melanchra persicariae. The sequence continues at coordinate 1,784,408 of OX376669.1, forward strand.
CCGTGAAATCTATAAAAAACGGCAAACTCAAATGATTATAGGTACACAGTAAATCTAATATTGATGGACATAAAAAAAAAGCATTCGTTTGTAGATATACTGTACATACATAATATGGATGTACAGTATATCAATTATTTTTACCCTAGATCGAGAGTTATGTATATGAAATGTACTCTTGAAAAACATAACACGTTCTAGGGTAGTCGGGTAAAACAAGATACCGTTGCAACAACACAGTTTACCAAGCGAGGTTCCGAAGGCTCGCATTTCTCAGGTCTTTGAACCCATAGTTACAGACTGAAGAAAAAACGAACCTGTAATATTATATATCAACGTAACATGCATGTGAGTAGTTGTACTTACATAATTCGTGACTATAAAAGGTTTAGTTTATACTTGAAATCTTTTGAATAATCATTTAGAAAGGCTGCTCTACGCCAGGGGTGGCCAACGTTCGGTATGCCTCAAAATATTGAGAGCATGCTAATAACTGAACTACTAAACACTAAAATAAATTCAAAACTCAAAATTCAAATCAAAAACGTTTATTTGTGTAACCAAAGTGTACATGAATATTTATATTTTGTGTGGTAAAAGCAAGAGGTTTCTTGACACTGGAACAGAACAGGCCAATTAGATAAAAATATAGATTCACCAATGAAACTAGTACAGCGAGAGTCTGCGAAGAAATATGACACCTACATAAAGAGATTAAATACAAAATGTGAAAAGAGGTCATTGTGTCAAAAAAATCAGGTGTTCAGTACCTAGGTACATTTTGTCGAGTTATGCAAAAGCATAAATGTATGGTGCATTAGATTTTTTGATTGTTGCAGTTATTCTGTTACACCTTGTATAGAATTCGAATGTTGAACATACCTGGTCTGCATCCAATCTACATCTGAACTGCGAATCTCTTGTCTTAGTTATAGTGGGGGTACTATTTATAGTACTATGTGTATTTATTTATTCATTTATTGGGGACAAAATGTGCAGGTCTGAGAAATTTCTATCATATTGTGTTGAGCAGTTCTGTGCGAAGGATCACGTGTGCTTAAATAGTTGTGTGGTGTTGCGTGAAAAAATAACTTTATTTAGTGAAGTCTTAAAAATAAATATCAATGGATTGATGTGCAGTGATTTCGAGGAACAGGCATGTATTGTGTTGTTATTATGAAAAAAAAAATAACAAAACCTGTAGTATTGGGTTGGGTATTTGTAATTAAATGACATCTCAAATGGTGCAAGGTAGACTATGTCAATTAAGACAAGTCCACTTCTTATCCCAGTAATATCCATCATCAGTCATCATCATATCAGCGATATCAGCAGAAAGACGTCCACTGCTGGACATAGACCTCCCCGCGCGTGTCGCCACAACAACCGGTCCTGTGCGTCTCGCATCCATCGGCTACCAGCGACCCTCACCAGGTCATTGGTCCAACTTGTGGGGGGCCTTCCAACTGCGTCTTCCTTCAGAACTTTTCGGCTCCATCGTCCATCTGTTTTGGCAGAAATGCCCTGCCCACTGCCACTTCAGTTTGGCGATCCTTCGGGCTATGTCGCTAACCTTCGTTCTCTTGCGGATATCAGCATTACTGATTCAATCTCGCAAGGAAACTCCGAGCATTGTCCGAGTAATATCCCCTTGGTATAATTTCCAAATCTCACGCGAGCAGTCTCTGGCAAAAGCTACTAATTTATATTCATTGTTGCATTTCCAAGTTGAATAGGTGATGATTGAAATTACCATAATTGTTTAACTCTACATAATTTATTCCAAACAACATAGTAAAAAAAGATACATAGATATCGTAAATTAAAAGCTATGAGGCTATTAATAGACTAAACTGGTAACAGCTACTTCGACAGGGTTGCTCCAACCATACTTGACGCACGCCTAATCCATATCTATACTATCCATATCTTTCTTATTATAAAAACTAGCTTTTGCCTGAGGCTCCGCCTGTGGTTATCGCGTAAAAAAGTCTATGTCCTTCTCCATATCCCAGGCTATACGGGGTTATCCAAAAAGGTGTGGTCATATTTAAGGGTGATGTTGGGTAGCTGATAATACATTATGAGCGTTTACGCGGTACGGCTTTTCATACAAACTTTCAAATCCTTATTCTTCAAAATGAATGAAACGATTTTAACGAAACTTGGTATGCATACGTTAGATAACTAGGTCTAAATAGTTATCAGAAAACATTTTTGAAAAAGATTTCATTCAAGGACATCGAGTTGATGTGGTGGCACTTGGGCCCAAGTGTCACCACATCAACTCGATGCATACAACTTTTAATTGCGATTTTTTTTATTTAGCAAAAATGTCAATGGTAAAAAAAAATGTAAGAAAATCGCATTAGATACCTACAATTAAAATAATCAGCGAACAAAAATACACTTATAAATGTTGGTTACCCAATGCATAAATACATCCCTTGATACTACAAATGTGCAGGCGCACGTGACCACGTCACCGCATACCTACCCCTATTGGATGGATGTGTTTATTCTGGAGTGCCAGGTATTTATTATTTTAGGTCAAAATAAAATCATTTTAATCAGTGTTTTTTTTTGCTTGGATATCTTTGGTTAGACCTACTGAGCGCTGTGGTAAAAGTTGTCCACCTATTTTAATTGGACCCTATATATCAGCTTTGCAATCTTATGTAGTAAATGATATCTGCCAAATCTTAGCATTTTTGCTGGCTAAAACGTTACCTACCCAACTTTTTGGACGAGTTTAATAAAATGTTCACTTTATTGTCTTGGTATTCTATTACATAGGTAATAACAAATATTCTGCTTGTAGTATTTAAAATACATCCCTTCAGCCCCGGATCTAGGGGGGGGCAAGCCGGGGCCCATGCCCCGGGCGGCAAGTTCAAGGGGCGCCAAACTCACATGTTTGAAAAAAAAACTTATTCGATGTGGGTGGTAATTATTGAGCTTTCTACATTCGCTCTTGAATTTCGCATTCTCTTGAATCTCTATTTTTCTGCATTTAAGTCGTAAAAGTGACTCCTAAGCAAACTTTGGAAACGTTTTCTTTTCCCCTTTCAAGGATCTAAAATCGACTGAATGTGAGAGTGATCAGAGTTATCTATATAGACCTACTTTAGTAATACAAAAGCAAAATCTTTGTACCTCTTTTTACGAAAAAAAACGCAGGCACAGATAAAGTCTATGGAGAATGAGTCCAGAAAGCTAATATTTTTTTAATAATGCTTAAAAAATTGATAAATTATTAAAAACGTATGGTCGAATTTCGATCACTAGTTAAAATAGTTATCGAAAGTTTCATAATAATAATGTATAAATAAGCAGATGACCCGGTGAAGATCGATTACTTACATATATTTGTGTAAAAACTACTCTAAACCTAACCTACTGAATATACACACAAAATTTCATAAGAATCGATCAAGCCGTTGCGATGTGGGGGAAGGAGGGGTTAAGTAAACACAGTGTTGCGTTCATCTCCAACTAACGTATCCTCTTTAATTGTTAATGTACGGTATTATATACATAGTGCGTGCGTGATATTATTCCAATAAAACTGTAAGCACAACATATTCATCTTAACTTAAACTACGTGCTTAACGTGATATGTTGATAGTACGTGACATCTCACCACATCACCCCTCTTAAAGTAAAAAAAAAACTAAGTTACATTGTTTTTTTTTTTCCATTTGGTTACATTTTAAATATAAAAATAAGATAGATGTAATACATAAAAATAGGACAAAGTTATATTGTAAGAGTTAAAATATAAGTTTAACTAAAACATTTGGTGACTCATCCTTTACACCACAAAACAAAACAAAACTAATTCATAAGGTGTATATTTGGTTACAGTATTAACTGTTGTGTTGTAAGAAAAATACCAAAATGGAATCCAAGAACTCCACGATGATGGATTATTGTTTGTTTGTATCCTTAAATATGCACCTAAAGTTTTATGAACATTTTCCAAAGATCCTATACTTTCATGATGATATGCCGTTGATAAGATTTTATTGATGCCTAAGATATTACATAACTCCACCATTACTTTTGAAATGAACTCAGAACCTCTATCCGTAGCAATTGTTCGTGGTATCCCGTACCTCAAAACAAAATTTTCTGCTAACGCTTTTGCTACCTCATTTGCGGATTTACTTTTTAATGGATATGCATCCACAAATTTTGTAAGTTCACACTGAAGAGTCAATATATAAACATTGCATTCGAAGGAGTTTTGTAACAAACACTGTGACATGACACGAGAATTTTATATATTAGAAGAAGTGTGGAAGAGAGGAGGGCGCCACTATCAAGTTTTTGCCCCGGTTTGGAAAAATCGTAGATCCGGGACTGCATCCCTTTAGCAATACCACATCATTAACGCTTTCGATTAATTGCCAAGAAAAAGGACGTGCATGCAAATGTAAATGTAAATGCAAGAACCAGCCTTGCATTACAGGCGCCAACTTAATGAAACCAGTGGTTCTCATAGCTATACAAATAAACTAAATTTATTAAAATAAATTATTCTTGAAACGGTAGTGATCACCACCCACAGTAACAGCAGCATCATGTTTTTTTAAGGATGGGAAATCATAAAATGACTCCTTCCGCTCTGGCTGGAGCTGAAGGGAGTGTCAGACTCTTACTGACTAAAACCCATTCATGTTCCTTCTACTGCCCTTTGCGTTCCAGGGCCGCGGTGATTGTTTCGAACAAATTCCGCAACCCTAATAGGCTCTGCATGTAAAAATACCGGAATCGGGCACAGGGTCAAAGCAAACTAATGACGGTCGTGCATGACTCTGGAGAGTGAAGCCTTTAGCAAGCCAATAAATCAAAATAAACTAGCACTTGACCGATATTTTATTTATTTTAAGATAACCACAAGTTCGAAAAGTAAAATTGTAAAAGTAAGTTGTTGTGGTGATGCTCTCGATGACATTTAAAAAACGATCGATACTAAAGCCGGTAGCTAGAGCCTGTTTAGTTAGATTAATATTGAGGTAGGTCCCAGAGCAAGGTTTTCAAAAAACTTAGCTTTTAAAAATGGAAACGGTTCATTTACAAGATGGACACGCGTAGATACGAATGGTTCCGTACCATTGTGAGTATACATTGATGACTACAGGTTTTGCGGGTGAAGAAACATGCAGCATCGCGAAACCTTGGTGCGTGAACGAAACTCACACTTGACCGGGTTTATTATTGATATTCTTTTCGGGATGCATGAAGGAGCCTCCACGTGTAACGCAATTTATTTCATCAGGCACTCAACTGAACCTCTCGCTCGGCGCGTCAGGACGTCAGGACAGTCTCACCTAATACCTTATTAGACTGGCCAATCCTCCCCTTGCGGTGGTAGCTAATGCCCGGCTGGTTTGCGACCACCCTCCCAGCGGAGTTCGGCGTCAAGCAGCCTGCTTTGTTTCGTCGACGCGAGTGAGAACCAGTGCCTTGACAGACATCATCTGGGCACGCTCGCTCCATCATAGACCTCATCCATCGCTTTCCATCAGGCGTGATCGAGGTCAAGAGCTAGCCAATTACTCAATAAAAAAAAAAAAAAATATTGACTGTTGTTAAAGCGCTCACAGAAACATTAATTCATATTTCAGGTTGCCACTCAATACAGCTCTGTGAGAGACACACGTGTATTATTTTTTAGCTTCGTATAAGGGGCTCAATCCCCCTCCAAAAGACCAAGATATCTTTGGTAGTCTACAACCTAACGAAGTTATTCAGGAATTTACGAAGAGTAATCCAAGGAGGCTTGAAAACGTTAAGTGTTTTTAAGGGATTACTTTTCTAAAAGCTACCCTCAGCGGGATCAAGCTTGGGGGCCAAACTACAATCCTGGATCCGCCACTGGCTGAGAGTCTTTAAGCCAAGAGTGAATAGGTTTCTTCTAGGCAAGCGGTACTCCATCGTCGACCACATCACCGCTTTACCGGTGAGATTGTGGCCGAACAAGAGAATAAAAGATTAGATTACTACTGTGGATGATGAACTGCCATTACACTGCTAGCAAACAAAATGTTACGATTGAGATTTTGACACAAATGCATAATGTTGCAAAAATTAAAAGTGAAATCGTGTGAAAGTTTGAGTCTATTTTTATGATGATTACAATTTTTATGATGATTACATTTTTTAAGGTAGAATTAGGTAATTAATCTTGTTGCTAAACTCCTCGTTGGTCTCGGTTTATCCATTAGTAATTTATCGGCCTCATCTAGTTTAAAATTACCAAAAAGTTTGACGTGTAAAAGTGTATGTTTACCCTACTTCATCATCTACCTATGTCCTATGTAGCCTTTTTAACCGACTTCCAAAAAAGGAGGAGGTTCTCAATATTCGACTGTATTTTTTTTTTTGTTTTTTTTTTTTGTGTTTGTTACCTCATATCTCCGTCATTTATGAACTGATTCGAAAAATTCTTATTTTATGTGAAAGGATATACTTCTCGATTGGTCCCATTTAAATTTTATCAAAATCGGTTAATAAAAGCAACTTGGTTTTTAAATCCAAATAGCTGGAAAAAAATATGTGGAAAAATCATCCATGTTTACGAAATTGCGTATTTTTGCTTTCCTGTAACTTTCCAGTGGTGTTCTTAGGTGTAGGGTACCACTAAAAAGTGAAAAATAAAAAACTTTTTCACAAAAATAAAAACCGACTTCAAAAAAAACACTACACAGTACAAAACAATTTTTATTTCGGTAGTCGGTGTTTGATTGCTTCTTAGTTAATTGGTTTTTTTTTTGTGAAAAAGTTTTTTCTCAACTATATTGGGGTCAGCTCCCAGTCAAACCGAATTCAGCTGAATACGTATTTTACGTGGAGCGGCTACCTACCAGACCTCCACAACCCATTAATTGGGTAACACGGTACAAAATAAAATTAAATATCATTTATCGTTATTTTATCAGTAGCAGCCTGGAGTTTGAGAGTTGGTGGACATCGCCATGTCTCGAGAAGCACGTAGAGCAGATTTTTTTTTAAATTTACCTCTGTGCCAAATTTCATCAATATGCGTTCAGCAGTTCATACGGGATTGAGTAACGAACATCCATCCCGACATTCGCATTTATGATATTAGTATAGATATAGATCATGGTATAGATGTGAATTCTATGAATGTAGATGTGTATATGACGACACGATTGGCGCAGTGGTGGAGCGGTCGACTGCTGCGCTGCGTGTCACGGGTTTGATTCCCGCACGGAACAAATATTTGTATGGCCTACAGATAGTTGTTCCGGGTCGGGCTGTTTGTGTATGTGAGTTTATATGTTTGTGAACGCACCCACGATACAGAAGAAATTCCTAGTGTGGGGCAACGTTTATTTAAAAAAAATATATATATATATATTTATATATGAACGCTCTTGTGCCTCAAATAAATGCATGCAGTTTTGTCAGACTACGCATTACATAAAAAAATATTTTTAGCTGGAATTCTTAAACCTAAAAGTAATATGTTCAGGTAACCTGAAGTATGGGCCTCATCAGAAGGCTTAAAGTCACCCAAAGGGCAATGGAGAGGGCAATGCTCGGAGTTTCCTTGCGTGATCGAATCAGGAATGATGATATCCGCAAGAGAACCAAGGTTACCGACATAGCCCGAAGGATCGCCAAATTGAAGTGGCAGTGGGCAGGGCACATTGCTCGCAGAACAGATGGTCGATGGGGCCGAAAAGTTTTGGAGTGGCGACCGCGTACCGGAAGACGCAGCGTTGGAAGGCCTCCCACAAGGTGGACCGATGACCTGGTGAGGGTCGCGGGTAACCGATGGATGCGAGACGCACAGGACCGGTTGTTGTGGCGACACTTGGGGGAGGCCTATGTCCAGCAGTGGACGTCTTTCGGCTGATATGATGATGATGATGATGGTACTTATAAACAACTAGACTTATAATCGCTGAATTATGTAAAACGCGTACATAAACCAATTATATCATAATGCATCAAAAAAAATACCTATCCACATCGCTGTCAAAGGCCAAAGTGCCCAAAACACTGGCAGCATTGCCGTTTTGAATGTCAATTCTGATTCGTTGGCCGAAGCCCAGCCCTCTAGTCACGTGAACAGTGTTGTTTGCTGATGTCCCGAAAGACTCGGTGAGAACTTGGACACCATGGACCTAATGTTTCAACCCCAAACGGCTCAAATATATAACTCTCAATTAGATTGTTGTATTTGCGACGTTTGAGATTTTCTGCACTTGCAACAGCCGCCTCAGCGCAGCCCGCCGTGCTTAGAAGATAGGATGGCGCAAGAGTGTCGCACTTATTGATTTGTACCTAACTTAGAAATTATACGAAGCACACAAAATATTTTTTTTATTGAGGAATGGGCATGCTCTTGACCTCGATCACGCCTGATGGAAAGCGATAGATGAGGTCTATGATGGAGCGTACGTGCCCAAAAGATGCCTGTTCACTCTTGCTTTGAAGGCAGACGAGTTATGTTATGTGGAAGGGAATAATTATTGTACAGGTATACTGTTATATTAATTCACTGCTGGGAGGAATTCGACTTTCCTGGAATAATCTCAGCCAGCTAGCTGCTAACTAATTGATTTTATATTTTTTTCAAGGAATTGCATTTTCACAGTATCGGCCGTTATTGAAAGAAGTTAGTTATTTTTAATAACACCTAGTTATTTCGCTAAAACCGCACAAAAGGCACTTGTTTCAAGACGACGTCATAACAAGATTATAATGATTGAGTGTCGACAAAATTATACTTACGAAATATTTAAATTAAAACAATAGGTACCTAGTGATCTTTTGTTCAGACCATTTCCGTCATGAGAAATAAAATGAAATACAAAAGAGCGTTGGAATATTTTAATACAATAACAGTCATGAAAATATTTGAATTTATAATTCGATTATCAAATTTTAGAACAACAAATATGACATACTTGAGAAACTTTCAATACCATTATTGTAACCCAAATATTTTTAGGGCTTTTTTAACAGACTTCAAAAAAAGTAGGAGGTTCTCAATTCGTTTGTATTTTTTTATGTATTTTACGTCATAACTTTGTCATTTATGAACCGATTTGAAAAATTATTGTATTAATATTGGGCCTTACAGTAAATATTAGAAAAATTGGTTCAGTAGTTTGTTTTTAAATCCAAATAGCTGGAAAAGATATGTGGAAAAATCATTCATGTAGGTATACGAACTTGCGTATTTTGCTTTCCTGTGACTTTCCACTGGTGTTGTACGGTGAAGAAACTACCTAAAACAAGACGCGAACACGAAATAAGAGTTATTATGTACTTTGTAAGTGTTTTTTTTAAGTTTTTTTTGTGAAAAAAGTGTTTATTTTTCACTTTTGAGTGGTAGGTACCCCACACCTAACAACACCAGTGGAAAGTCAAATACTTTGAAAATATTGACTTTTGACTTCTATGGACTTTTAAGTAAATAGTAAATAGAACACTCACAGTGTGTGACAGTCAGGCGTACACAGTGGCGGCCTTAGGGGGTTGTGAGCACGGCAGCCACTCGGAGCCTCGCTCTTGCAGGGCCTCGCACAAAAATCCTTACAATTGATATGTTTTATAAATCAAAATGAAGTTATTTCATAGTAAATACCAATTGATATGTGTCAGGTAGAAGTGACAAAAGAGCTGTTTTCAGCTTTGCAATACTTTCACTTGAAAACCCATTGTGATATTATTTAAAATCCATTCTTAGGAAAAGCCGCAAATATATCAGAAATACCTATTTTGTATTCGCATAAATTTCAAAAAGTACAAGGGCCTTGCAATGTGCTAATGCCCTGGGCTTTGCTACGGGAAAGGCCGCTGGCCGTACATACTGGTTTGTATTTATTGTCCTAGGACACCTGCAGGCTGTTTATAGGCCCGGTCTTGGTTGTAAATATCAGAGTAATAACTACAAATGATAACAGTTGAAATTTTAAATGGCCCACAGTAAGTATAAACGATCCCACGGTGTCCTGTCATTTGACCAAAAACCAATCACAAATTTTCAAATTAAAAATAACTCACTTGATAAAACTATCATATCACATTGCAAACTAATCTTTCTGTAAATAACTCATTTGACGAATAATTATTGAAATACAACTTTTTCATTATATCAAAACATTTGTTATACTGATCTTTCTAGTCATGTTAATTGTTAAAACAACGCAAAGCGTAAATAACGTTTGACATAATTGGGACTCGGGGCACCCCGACTTGAACTGGTTAGATTAGAAGGGGATGGCGGGGTTTCTATCAGAGCCCGCCATCCCCTTCGTAGTTATATTTTTTAAACACCCAGAAATGAGAGCCCCGCGAAGCGTTGCTCTGTCAACCGGGCCCGAATGACAAGTTTATTAGACACTAGCACTTCGCCCGCGACTTCGTCCGCGTGGATTTAGTAGGTACTCCACAAACTTCAACTCCCCCTATACCCCCTTATAAACGTTAGTTTTGGAAAATTAAGCACGATTTTCATTAATTACATTTATTACTTAGCCATTTCTACTTATTTTATGGTCTCAGGTTCAGCGCAACTGTTCACCCCGTTCACCCCGTCAGGAGTTGATTATGCAAAAATTGTTAGGTACATCTGTTTCAATAATCCCATTTTTAGTTCGTTCATAGCATTCCGACGTAAATTAAAGCAGGCAATAATGTCCTCCCCTAAAAACTTGCTGCAACCCCTGCTTCACCCCTTATTATGTATGTAGTTTATTTGCGAAAAATCAAAACATTTTTTACTGTTATTGTTTTATCGAAATCATTTTCAACTTCATCGGACCAAGCATTGTTATGATTCTCCCCAGTTCGCTCAAGCCGCGACATTTTTCTTACTTCGAGCATGTTTATTACCGTCGTAGCTTTTGAACGAAAGGTTCGATTTGAATAATTTAAAGCGTGATTTACACGGACATAATCAACCTTAATTATCAAACCATTTAAATGGATAAGGATTAATATCATGATACCGAAATCACCATTTTTTCATATCACCAAGGATTTGCTTGAATAATTTAAACAAAAAGCGGTTATGGTGACTTAACCATAATAGTTAGACATATGGTATCCCGGACTTTTTTGTAGACATTGATGACTTCTATAAAATTGTAGTACATCACTTTGCTCTATTGTCAATAGATTCCGCAGCGTACGCGATATAAGGATTTTTTCTCACACCTTGGGTTACATTATCGAAGTTTTCATACTTTTTAACTTTTTTGAAAATATTCTATAGCCTATGTCCATCATCGATAATGTACGATTCTACTGGTGAAAGAATTTTTCAAATCGGTCCAGTAGTTTCGGAGCCTATTCATTTCAAACAAACAAACAAACAAACAAACAAATCTTTCCTCTTTATAATATTAGTATAGATTTTAAGCTTAGGTATATCTACCAATTTTCGATATTTAGAAACAATTTATTTATTGTTATTTTGTAAAATCGCAAACTTGATAAACGAAGTGGTACTTGGTCAAATGATTTTTTGGAATTATATTATTTGAAATAATAACAAAGTAAAACATTTACTGACATTTGATTAAGTACTTATAAAGTAATATGTTTGCGATATGAGATGTTTGTCAAATGATTAGTTTTTATTAGGATTATCTACCATTAATTAATTATACCTTTTCAGTTTTTGTATTTAATTTGTAACAGCATAAATAACCTCATGTTGCACAATTATTATGTTTCGCTATACTCTAGAGAGAGTTTAGCGTAACTTCGAAATTTAAATTATGCAAAATTAAGCAAATTCTAACCAAACATTGCTCATTTCGTGCTGTGAATCGCTAAAATAACGTAAACATTACAATGAAAATAACCTTGACTTTTGAAAACTTCGTTAACAATTTAGACTAGACTCTAGTGCTAGTTTCAAAATTAACTTTCGTACATCAAAGTGACGTCATAGCTTAAATAAAGGTAGCGTTTGTTTTACGCGGTCGCAAAGTTCAAACTGTATTTTTATGTACTTAGTGGTAGTTTTATAAATTTTAAGCTTTTACTAATTTTACTAATCTTTGAAAATATTGAATACAACTAAAACCTAGTTCAATTGAAGGGTAAGGTATATTAGGGTTCTCTTCTTATTCTACGTTTTTTAAATAGTTCTTCTTCGACTTCCGCGGAAAAATCCCTGATAATTTTTCACATTTTTTTACCTTTAACAATTTGGGTAGTTGTCTAAACTGTTAGTCGTAGGTAAGTATACAACAGTGCAAGAACATGGCAATTTAGCGACTGAGTTACCAAATTATTACGAAACAGCATAACTACAAATAGCACAAATTAAAATCAAAATTAATTTAGTTAAACTAGGCTTAGAGTTAAAACCAGCACTTTTGAATGTCAAGTTATCATAAAGACAGTCTCCCAGAAGGCCGTCCCGTCACCACTTCCTAGTGTTTTAGCTGGGAAGAAGAGGTGGCGCAACACACTGCTTAGCAACACATCTGTCTGTTAAATTGGAAGAACTTGAATTTTGATAGTATTCATGTAAATACCATTTTATGACACTGAAAATTTATATATTATAGGTCCATTACGTAGAATTCCATGCTTTTGAAAATAATGTTTTTGCCCCCGGCAATCTCTGATAATCAACGTTTGGGTTTCCGCTATTCAAACTTATATCTTAATTCGGGAGTCATAGTTTAAACAAACCAATGTGCCTAATATGTCCGTTTTTTTTTAATGAATAAGACTGTTACAGTCTGTCCAAATAGTGTTTTTGTTTCGACACATTTCTAAATTTGTAAAACCGTAATATTTGTGTCATGCTCCATCTTGTTTAATCTCGATTTATAGTTAAAACTCATTTCGCTTTATGTATGATTGTACATGCATAGGTACCAAGGAATGTGATCTGACTGGACTAGTCACCAATGATCTTTATTGTCTGTGTTTAACTATGCAGATTGACATGGTTTATTGATTTATTTACATTGATAACCTAGCATAGAATATCGGGCGGTTTTAAACTATATTTGTTTTGCCATTTTAGTTGACCGGCTTGTCTGTATTTTTTAGTAAAATCGGTGCGATAAGCTTGCCTATTATATTAAATAACAGTATTAATTATCCAATAGTTACGTAAAATTATGTAGGTACAATTAATATCGTAGGTACAAACAAATAATTTCATGTAAACTAATAAAGGTTAAAAACAATCCTTGGGCGTAATGGCCAAGTGTGTAGGAAGTTGTATTTATTTTTATTAGGTAAAATAGTAACAAAAATATGCACAAAAGGAACATCGGTTTAATATAATGATTTACTACATAAGCAGGTTCACACAGTTGTTTGCGTTGTGTATAACAGCTGTAATAAAATACGTCTCATTCCTCAGCAGTCGCGTTAATGCTTGGCCGGTGGTGTCAACGAGTGGCGACTTGTGACCAACATGACTGGATGACTGCATGATGGATTTTAAGAAAAAAATGTCATCGCCTTTGTTTCGACAGGTAAGTGATTTTTTTTTACTCCACTGTGCTAGAAGGGTTTTTTTTTATTTAGCTAACATTTGTATTAAAAAAAAAAATAACAAACGAATGAAACATTTAATTTTATAAAGTGAGTAGATATACCAATAAGAGGTACCTTGACTATACAACGTGTAACAGTCTAGAATAAACGCAATACCTCTTAAGGGGTCATTGTTGGTTGCGGATTTTGTTCGAAAGAGTTACCGCGGCCGCGGCCCTGGAACGCAAAAAGCACTAGGAGGAGCATGGATGGGTTTTAGTCAGTAAGAGTCTGACACTCTCTCTCGCTCCACCCAGAGCGGAATGTGATGATGTCCCATCCTTAAAACTGTTAAGTACATTTTGTCTAGTTACGCACACAGAAATGTATGGAGCAGTCGATTTTTTTTGCGATTTCAGTGTTGGTCCCATTGTAAAAGTTGTTTATTATGATGAGTTACCCTTAAGTGGTATTGCGTTTATTCTGTTACACGATGTATGTTACTTATATAATTAAGATTTTGTACCCACTCACACGTGCTCAGTAGCCAAATTAAACAAGTTTACATATTTATTTTCTATTTTGTCAATCAAAAAAAAAAAAAAACAACGACGCTATATAATTTTTGTGTGAAATAATTTATATTATAAGTAAGTATATAATAAACATAAATTATGTTTAAGTATTAAGTATAAATTATTTCACATTTTCCTAATGTGTTTTTTTTTATTACTTATTGTCATGGTTATAAAATCGAAAAAAACAGAAAACTACGTCAAGCTAAAACAATCAAAATACTTTAATTAATTTTATTTGTCATTTAATTAATATTTTAGCTCATCCATTAAAAGATCGCATTTAGCGATAAGACAGCCCATTGCTACGCCCTTATCTATATTTTAAGCTCCTAATGTAATTTTGGTATGGTGTACAAATGCACGATAAAGAGTATCTGAATCTCTTTGGATACAAAGAGATTAGTGATGCCATTTTGTTGTTATTGCCAAATCAAATAAAATATATTTATTAGCCACTGTAGATTGTCAAGCTCTTCTTTAGACAACTTATACTGGATAACTTTTTTTCCAGTGCGCAAACTTTGAGAACCACTTCTGCCCATGTAAATGAACAACTTGCCCCAAGAAAGCCATAGTCAATTCCTAAAAAAAAATTTGAACTTCCCATACAAAATTGTCATCAACTGACCACAATTTGTATGGGAGACTCAATTTTTTGTTTAGGAATTGACTTTGGTTTTCTTGGGGAAAGTTGTTCATTTATATGGGCAGAAGTGGTTTTTAAAGTTTGCGCACTGAAAAAAAATTACCCAGTATATTCCCACGAGCGAATTTAACTTCAGATTCTCACTATCAAACTCATCGGACTCGGAAGAACTCGGTTCAATGTTAGATTATGCAATATTACACAATGACAAAAACTGAATAAAATTATCATCTAGCTGAAAACAAAAACCCTTTTTGCTTGCAAATTATAATTAAAAACTTACGAATAAAACGTTATTCTATTCTGTTTAACGCTTGCCCCTTTTTTTGTGATCGACTCGACTATACCAACCACTAAATGCTCTGAAAGACAGGCGCGAAACAACAAGGATGCGACCTTGCGTATTTATATAACGGGATTAAAAATTCTTAGCTTTTTTAATAAAAAGTAGTGTCGGTTTCGGTTCGCGTCTGTTTGTGACGGCCTTAATCCAGAATTTAGCAAAATAAATTCCAACTTGAAAAACACATCGATCTTCAAGAACCACCTTTTCTTCCAGTCATGGACGATTGCGGCGGTGCTGATCAACATGTTCGGCCAGGGTCTGGTGCTCAGCTTCCCGTCCAGTCTACTACCAGCCTTAAACCAACCTGACTCGCCCATCAAGGCTGATCTGCACACCGCATCATGGCTAGGTAAGTCGATCTGCTCAGCCTGTTCTGTTGGTGGCGGCTTCCAGGCTAACCGGAATAAAGAAAGAAAAGTATTTAATTGCTATAAAACGACGTAAATCCATTAGTAGATTTTGCACTGTAACCTAAACGATAGTGTTAGTTATTATTGGAACATAATATTTGAATTGGAAAGAACTTACTACTAGAATTTCAACGTTGTTTTGTAAGACATTGCTCTAAAATTTACTTATTATATCTGACCCCGAAATCAAATAAAAGTCGGTAAGTACCTTCATCCGTTCAAAGTTGGTTTTAGAGATTTTGCCCCGTGTTTCAAGGAACGCTTGGTATTATTATATTACGCGATTTCAGGGGATTGCGGAATTTGTTCGGAAGAGTCACCGCGGCACTGGGACGCAGAGGGCACGAGCAGGAGTAGTCAGTAAGAGTCTGACACTCCCTCCCACTCCGCCCAGAGCGGAGGAGTCATTTGAGGATCATTCTCATCCATAAAAAAAATATAAAAACTTAATTTCAGTGGTACTTCAAATTTATAAGTACCCCTGAAATAGTAGTACTTACTTATAAATATTAAGAAATCTGTTTTCTTAGTGTATCAAGTTTATTCAAAACCAAATTTATTTCCGCGAATTCAGTGTTGGCCCCATAGTGAAAGTAGGTTCATAATGATGAGTACAATGACCCCTACAGAGGAGCCAAAAATGTCTAGACAGAGAACAGAAATCACTAATCAAACAAAATATTCAAAATTAGAAACTATAGTAGCAGCGTAATCGGTGCAAAACTCAAAAACTAAAAGCATTTATTTCAACCATTTACAGGCACTTTTGAATTGTCATGGTCGGTCGATCAAAAGAGATAAAGCATTTGCACGTTCCAAAGCGTAGATTTCTTTGGAGAAGAACGTGCAAGAAACTACACGGACACTCTTTTAAATCAATATTAATAATAGTCCAAAGTAGTAAAAAAATAAGAAAGGACCCAAAATCGAGCCCTTGGGGAC
Source organism: Melanchra persicariae (assembly GCA_947386135.1). Lineage (NCBI taxonomy): Eukaryota > Metazoa > Arthropoda > Insecta > Lepidoptera > Noctuidae > Melanchra > Melanchra persicariae. The sequence goes on from OX376669.1 coordinate 1,800,830, forward strand.
GCCCATTTTCAAGTTTAATCCCAAGGAATTAACACAGTTTATTTGAACTAATTGTGGTTTATCATTAAAAAAATATTTGACTGGATTAAGAAAGTAACAGCCCACATGATTGTCGTATGCACCACATACGAGAATACTAGGTAATTATTACATTGCTTACTGTACCAAGAGATTGTTGCAAGACCTAAGTAAACCTAGGTAACAATATATGTGAGATGCGTCCAATGCATAATAAAATATCCTATGGATTGTGTTACATAAGTAGGTTGGTCAATGTCTTACGCACTTCGAAAAGCATCGTTGGATTGCAGCTAGTCATGCAATGTTGGACATATAGCTATCGCACGATATGTGTGTGTAACCCATGTTCTTATCTTTGCTGTAGAAATATATTTCCTTAGACTGTCTCGTTGGTCTAGATTTTGCAAACGCTACTGCTGATCATGACAACAACATGTGGGTTCGATTTCCGGGTCTAGCAAAGTGTTAGTCTTCAGTCTCTGCCAGGGTTGCGGAGTTTGTGCCAGAGTTGTGGAATTTGTTCGAAAGGGTCACCGCGGCCCTGGAACGCAAAGGGCATTAAGAGGAACACGGATGGGTTTTAGTCAGTAAGAGTTTGAAACTCCCTTCCGGTCCACCCAAAGCGGAAGAAGTCATTTATGATTTCCCATCCATAAAAGCAGCCTAGAGTCTGGATTCGAGCACGGTTGACGGCAATTGACTCGACCCCTATTAAATGGGACTTAGTTTAACTTTAACATAACTGATAAAATGTAGTTGTTTAATAGGTGCAACTTCATTTAAATCTTCGGGGAATAGAGGCATGATATAGATTTATAACGACTATTTTTCTCCTTCTAGGGTCCATCGTTGGCGTGGCAGGCATACCAGGGTTCCTCATATCCTCACTCCTCATGGACCTCTACGGCAGAAAGATCACCCACGGCCTGGTGATATTGCCTGCAGTAGTCGGCTGGCTGATGATCTACTTCTCCAATGACATCACGGTGCTCATGACTGGACGGTTCTTGGGTGGACTGTCTTCTGCAGCCACAGTATCTTTAGGAGCTATCGTTATAGGAGAATATACCAGCCCGAAATACAGAGGAGTATTCCTCTATCTAAAGAATGCTTCAGTATGCATGGGAGCTATGTTCATCCATGTTGTAAGCAGGTTTCTACACTGGAGAACCATAGCTTTAGTTGCTTTGACGCCTCTCCTGCTTGCCCTGGCTATAGTATACACGTGGCCCGAAAGCCCAGCCTGGCTGCTCTCAAAACAGAAGTACGACAAGAGTGAAAGAGCCTTCTACTGGCTCCGAGGAAACAGCGAGGCCTCCCGCCGAGAAATAACAGAAACCATTAAAGCCCAGAAAGAAAGAATGGCTAAGCCAAAATTAAAACTAACTTATTCAGAGAAAATCTTAGACTTTTTCAAGAAATTCACGCAAAAGGACTTTGTGAAACCTGTAATTATAATGGTTTTAGCAACTATAGTGCTAGAAATGAGCGGAAGGCATGTCTTTCCAGCGTACTTACTTCATATAATGACTGAAATGACCGGAGAGACTTCACAGTCATTCTACTATACTCTTGGTTCTGATATCATCATTACTGCGAGTGCTTTATTTGCTTCAGCATTAGTCAAGATGATGAACAGGAGAACTCTTCTATTCTCCACCGGTTTTGCAGCATTTGGAGTTCTAATGGCAGTCTGCACGTATCTTTTCCTAGAAGCCAGGGGTATAATACCAGGGGAGAGGCCATGGATACCCATGTCTATGTTAGTCGTATACTTCATTCTTGCCAACTTGGGTTGTGCACCAATTCCTTTAGCTTTAGTTGGGGAAGTGTTCCCCTTATCTCATAGAGGAGCAGGATTAGCCTTATCAGGAGTGTGGATATCAATCTGCTTGATGGGAGGACTGAAATCTACTCCACATTTAATCGACAGTATCAAAGTCTATGGCTTCTTTGCTGTGTATGGAATTATCATGGGGATATCTCTTTTCATACTGTATTTCATAATGCCAGAAACCAAAGATAGGACTCTGCAGGAGATTGAGAATTATTTCAACTATGGAAAATTTGCCAACGTAGACGATGATGATGAGGAGGCTAATGCCAAGATGATAAATGAGTAAATTAGTTGAAATAAGTTTTTAATTTATGAGTAGGTACTAGCCGTTTCCCGCGACTTTGCTCGCGGTTAATGCCATATTGGGTTGACTCTTTCGGAGAGGATGTAGTCAGCACTATAATGTAGGCATTCTGCTTGCCAAATTAGTTTAAAGACTTGATAGTTTTGGACAATTTGAGATAATTGATAAGACAAGTAGTGAGTGATTGTTATGTGTTTGATGTTTTTAGTAATTTGAATATGTAGATAATAAATTAAGTTGGATGTATGTTATTTTTTTAATTCTCCACCTGTTGCAAAGTTTTATTGTGCCTTTACACTTTATAACAATTCTTATATGATGTTATTTCAGCTGGTTTTTAGTTTTGTGACCAAACAAGTCATATTTTCGGCAAAAACATGTTTGACATAGATACCAGAATGTAATGTTTGTTTTGCAAATAGAAACTAATACAATGCGTTAAGTACGAAAACAACTGAAAATTCAAAAGGGGTCATTGAACTTTTAAGCAAAATCTGAAATCGCAAAACAAAGCCGGCTGTTCACAAGCACATTTGGTCAAGTTATGTGAACATTGTAAGGAACAGCTGATTTTATAAATTAACTAGCTGTTGCCCGCGACTTCGTTCGCGTGTAAGTCGGAAAAATAAAATGATGTCGCTAATTAATAAGATCGCTAAGATTTTGGTTTGACTGTTTGTATATTTTATACGAACTGTCAATATCCAGCAATGCCTAACTCCTGATAGAATTAGGAATTTGGAAGTGTTAAGGCACATTCTGGAACTGCCCGTTTGTCTGCGTGGGTTCGATTCCCAGGTCGGCCAAAAAGTGTACTTGGGTTTTACTATTAGAAATTGTTCAGTAACAGCTCGGAGCTTGGAAGCTGGTGGTGTGATACCCCCATGCCTCGGAAAGCACGTAAATACCTCCAATAGGATACGAGTCTGCTCTCCTATCCTAAAAGACTATAAGAGTGATGGAACAGAGAGTGCACCACTTGTGCACTACAATAATGTCCTGTGCACTTAGCTAATCTCCGTTGAGATTATTATGCAAGACACTGGCTGTTTCACCTCTTCTTTTTTTAAAATGGGTCGGCATTTTAAAGAGTTAGCGGTGGAATCACCTGGATCGTACACAAGTTCAGAACGCCAAAATGAAGGTGTATACGAGTTTCCAGCTTTTTATCTCTCATTCCAACAACAACGTTTTTTTTTTCAATTTCTTGTACGAAATCCCTCGCCCTTGACCGGTGTTGTTTTTAGGTATGAGGCTTTTCAGTGGAAAAAAAATGAAGGAGGGTACTGATAACCCAGTACCCTCATTTATGTGTCTAATGTTTTATAACAGCCGCATACTGATAAAAGTCCAGTGGGTTTCTGGACCATCGCGATTAGTTTGCCGATATACCAATTTACCGCAGTTGCTATGCGTGATATCTATCTTTCTATTAAGTTATTGATATCACAAATCGCGAGACGAGGTCACGGCAGACCACGAAGGATATGGCGAAACGACTTGGATGTATTCCAGAAGAATTGGCAAGAAGTGGCACAGAACCGGTGGACAGAATGGAGGAAGGCCTCTACCCAGCAGTGGTACAGTTTGTGCTGTATAATAATAAAAATAATAACCGTATTCCCGATACCATTGTTTTTTTTTTAATTGAAATATTGAAAAATGTGGCTGATGTGCATAGAAAGATGAATAAACGAAATAATAATAATTCATATAACAAATGAGACCAGAATCAGGGCCAGGTTTCCTGTTGTTTTCATAAATTGGCTGAAAACTTCTATAATGCTTTTAATACCGTCGTTTTGATAATTTATTCAGTCATCTCAATTCTCTTTACATAGGTAGATTATTTCCAGCGGCAATTGATTGGTTTCTTAGTTACCTGTGTGGCCATTGACAAAGTATTTGCATTGAATGTTCTTCCTCATCATGGTGCAATACCTCTGCTGGCTTACCACAGGGCAGCGTTCTATCTCCGCTTCTGTTCACTATTTTTATAAAATTAAATTCCAATGAATTTCTCTTATCCTACCTACCATCGGCTTCACGCTGACGATCTGCGAATATATTCGCAAACTGCTGTAGGTTTTGTAATTTCTGAGTGGAATAGGGCTCATTATTTGAAGGCTAATCCTGCTAAGACTCAAGTCATTGTTGTCGGCAGCCCTCTAGTCTACTTTAGTTTGAAACTTTGGCTATGAAGGAAGGTATGACACGATCGTGTTTTCGTAACTCTCAATACACCTTTGAAAGTTTATTTGATTCATTATCATTTGTAGGCATGTAATCATATTATGTTCTATGTGTGCTATTCATAAAAACTGACCACAGGGGGTTTTCTGTTTTCGTCACGTAGTTAAATATACTGTAAGGAAATTTCGCGCTTTTCAAAAATATGCAACAATTTGTTTATTCACTTGTAATAGGTATGTTATGTACACACTCTTGGCGTCACGCGGCAGCGCCGTATTAGTAAAGACAAATATGAGGAAAACAAATTTATGTTTGCAAAAATAGATTTGAAACCATATTAATTAATTACTAAGTGAAAACTAGAGGGGGGGAATATACTACGGGTGGTCACCGAGGAGAGAGGAGGATTTAAAAATGGGTCACGTGGTATGGGTAGTCTCCTTACCAACTCCACAAATATACTAAACGTCAGCCGAAAGACATCCACTGCCGGTCATAGACCTCCCTGATGTCGACCGTTCCTGTGCTTCAGGAATCAAGCTGATCCCCGTGGTTGCTTCGGCTGCGAAAACTATGTTATTGCATGTGACAGGCAGGCCATACCCACGTGTATAACGTACGACAACAAACCTGCATGTGGCACACATAAATATGTTCAGTTTGATTGAAAGGCTTTCAGGAATTTATTGGAAGGTACAAGTACTTATAGAGCGTCCTGAACCATCAGCTGAGCTATCAACTTTACTGAATAGCTATTACTACAAATTTTTCAGGGCCCCAAGGGGCGTCTTCAAAGTGTTTATATCAGAAATATCTATTTATCAGAGAAACTAATAACGAATCAACAACGATAGGACAATTTATTAGAGCAATAAAATGATATCAAAACGTGTTCACAAGGGTATTGAAATAAAGAAAAACGTGATGCATAGAGCTTTGTTATGAGTGGTATAATTTTATAACAGCCAAATCTTACCACCGCTGGTGAAAAAACTATTGTCTTATTGAAAAGGGCATTACAAGATAGGTTTTTTTATTTGTTACTAGCTGTTGCCCGCGACTTCCTTCCGCTCTGGGCGGAATGGAAGGGAGTGTCAGTCTCTTACTGACTAAAACCCATCTGTGTTCCTTCTAATGGTCTTTGCGTTCCAGGGCCGCAGTGACTGTTTCGCACCAATTCCGCAACCCTGGCAGGCACTGGCCCTAGCGGGCCTCGTCTTTTATGCTGACATCTTTTTGTGACGCGCGTGGAACACAACGCGCCGTCGAGTATCACCTCTTTTGTTCAAGTGATTTTTCATGAGAAACGTTGTAATGATAATGCTTCTCTCATTTCATCGAAACTATTCACAACAGTCCTAGAAGATGTCGTTAAAAATATGGGTATAGATTGGGGCTATAGCGGTATTAACGTCAATTTTCTGCCCAACTGTCTCACTTAAGATTTGCAGATGACTTTGTGGTTTTCACTGAGAACTTCGATGACCCCAGAAAATGCTTCAAAATCTTTAAGCTGCTTCTTTTAAGTTGGGTCTTAGGATGAATTGAATATGACCAAGACGAAGGTTATGGCAAACACATTCAGCGATTAAAATCTGGAAATGAATTGTTGGAGATGATTAACCGTGTTGAGGATTGTTCCTTTCAATTGCCAAAGAAAATCAACAAACGAAGGTATCGAGAGGAACACACCTTGGATGGGCCGCTTTTATCAAAATGGACGACATTCTGAAGCCTGCCAAAATTCCGCAATGTCTGAATTCCCGCCTTTATAACCAGTGTGCTTTTCCCACCATGACTTACTTACTTACATGGACGCTCACGCAGGAGGCTGTGTACAGACTGATAGTTGCACAGAGAGTCATGGAGCGTTCCATGCTTGGCAGAGGTACGTCGTCGAGATCCGAAGACGTACGAAGGTTTTCAACGTCGGAAAACGAATTGTAGAACTAAAGTGGAGCTGGGCAAGACACTTGGCAAGGCGTGGTGATGACAGGTGGAGTAAGGCTAAGTGACTGAGTGGTGTCCGAGGACTGGAAGAAAAAGTATTGGTCGGCCGGCGGCGAGATGGGTGGACGATATTGTTGCCATCGTGGGTAAAACCTGGAGAGGCTGGCACAGGAACGTGAGGATAGGCACACGAAAAGAGAGGCCTAGGCTCAGCAGTGAGTGAAGTTGGACTGTGGATAATGATGATGATACACGATGTTGATGAAACTTGCAGGTTATTAACACGCGATAGAGCTACATAAAGTTGTCCATGGGAAAACCAACCAGAAGAGAAGTCAACCCCCGCAGAGGATACGGCGGAGCATACGGTGAAGGTCTGCCCTGCTCGGGCGGAGCACCGCCGTGTCCTCGTCGAGGCGATCAGCGACGGCGACCTCTCGCTACCGGCTCTGGTTCACTCCATGGTCCAGAGCGCGGAGGCGTGGGAAGCCGTCACCTCCTTTTGCGAAACAGTAATGTTAGTAAAGGAAGGGGCGGGCCGCGTGAGGGAGAGGCAAACGTCACACCTTAGCCGCCGAAACAGAAGATGACGCCCCGGGTGTTAGGAGTCGCAGGGCGATTCTCGGCCATCGTAGGCACGGGCCTGCGGACGGCGAGCGTTGGGTGGCTCGCTGCCCGATAACAACCAGGTCCGGGTCGACGAAGCGTTGTGTTCCATGCGCGCCTAAAAGCGATGTCAGCAAAGTAGACGGGGCCCGTTAGGGCCAGAGCCTGCTAGGGTTACGGAATTTGTTCGAAAGAGTCACCGCGACCCTGGAACGCAAAGGTCATAAGGAGGAACACAGATAGGTTTTAGTCAGTAAGAGTCTGACACTCCCTTCCAGTCTACTCAGAGCGGAAGAAGTCATTTTGATGATTTCCCATCCATAACAAAAATCCCCGCAACGGATAGAGTAGAGTAGGGACTCCGTTGTGCGTAGGTGTCCTGGCTAAGTTTGCCGGCCTAGCTCCGCCCACGTGTACAGAAGCAACCAGCAGTGCGATTCTGTGAACATGTCGAAGTGAACACTTGGGCGGGGCACACGACAGGTGAGTTGTCAAACCATACAAATAAGATGGAATGACAGCTTACTTGTCGTTCACTCCGCCTAGATGTACACCATGAGATGTCGACAGAATCGACCGGCAGGATGCTTAACAGGTTGAGTGGAGAGACTTAACCGTTCAAAAAATTTAAATAATGTCAGTGGAGCAATCAGACCAAATCTTTTTTTTTATGTTTTTCATCAAATGAACGTTATGCAACAAATAACGGTAAGTTTTGTATCAAAATAATCACTGTTTATGACGTTTTTAAAGTACCATTAGTAACTAAAAAATATATTTTGGTGTAATTCTCATGCTTTTGATAGTAAGTACTTTTTCGGTCAACAGATGGCATTACGGGTATCTGAATTATGTAGATAATAAGTTGATTTCTTCTAGATTGCCACAATTCCTATCAGGTTCATGTGTAAAAATTATCTACAATTTGTTTGCACTATTTAACGTGATGGAAACAAAATAGAATACAGATAAACAGAAAATAGGTTCTGGTCTTTGCTAAAAATATGCAAAATACAGCAATAACATATTATTAGTATTTGATAATAATAGGTTTGGTAGGAATAAAAAATAAGGAAATAAATAAGATACAAATAATTCAAAAATAAAAACACCTTTTAAGGTTCGAACCCACACCTAGGATTTCTGCTGATAATAAATTCAAATAGCCGATCTTATTTATGTCATGCTTTTTGGCTGCTTAGCTCCCCGAAAGTCATTGCTGAGGTTAGACACTTAAGTATCTGCAATATTGATGTAGTGGCTTCTTATTACAATTCCTCGCTAATTAAACTGTTTGGAAAAATGACGATAAAAATTTAAATGTTATTTTAAGTACGCAAAAACCCATTTCATTATGATTTTGACAATACTATGCAGTAAAAATACATTTCAATAGATAAAATGAATGCAAAAATAATAACAGTTGCTGGGGATCAAACCATGTGCCAATTGTCGTTCAAAACAGACATTTTTGAATCTTGCTCATCCCCCAAAGCACATAGCGTAATAATAAGTAGCCTATAACCTGACCATACCTTTAAGGATTATTTATGCAAAATTTGATCAAAATCGGTTCAGTAATTTTCTCGCCAATTGAAAACATACACCCTTCGAGTTACTATTTTATAATATGTAATAATAATAATAAATAATAATGTATATTACTGCCCAGCTCCTTTATAAAAATAGCATGATTATTATGTTCCCAGAGTTATTTTTTTATTTTAACTAACTAACATGTCATTTTGTGCATTCAATTACGAACAAAAACCTTTTAAAATCAATATTGCTTACCTCCCATAACATACGGCGTGATAATATGTAACCTAAACCCTTCCTTGGCTTACAAATATTTTTTTTGCTGAATTTCAATTCAATCTATCCAGTAGTTTTGGCGTGAAGCCGTACCATACACACAGACAAACAAACAAAAATTCTAAAAAGTCACTTTTTGTCATCAGTTACATTTTTTTAACAAAAGCCACTTATTTTTTCTCGAAAATTCTCTATTTACAGTTTTTCTATCGTTACTGTTTTATTATACCTATGCATAGATAGATAAATAAATTATTAAAAAACTAATAATTTATTAATTATTAATAAATTATTAGTCGCTTTTTGGGTACCGCGTCTGACATAAAATGAAAAGGCTCATTTTAAGCTCATTGTATTTTTTCATAATTTAAAAATATTTCACTCTAAAGTGCGTGGCAACGTTTTTTAAAAAAGTTATTAAAGAAAATACTTAGATGTTAGTTTTCCCCGCTTATCTCTGAAAGTGCTGAGTCTAAAATATTGAAAAAAATACAGATAATAGGCCTTTTCCGATAAATTACAGGAAAGGTTTTAAATTAAAATAAACTGTTAAAAATGTATACCTACTTACATTATTTCATTCGGATCCAATTTGCCAGTTTTTTTAGTAACTTTATCCTGTAGTGGGTCAATGTCGACACCATTTTAAATGCACTTTCTTCGTATCTTCAATTTTTCCAAAAAAACCACATCATCAAAAACCGGTACCGGTACCGGTACCTACTGGTTATTATTATCTATACAAATGTACACCTTCAGAGGTATTGAGTTTATACGGTTACCGTATAAACTCAATACCTCTGAAGGTGTCGTTGTACTCATAATTATTATGAACAACTTTTACCATGGGACCAAAACCCAAAATGCGAAAAAAAAACAGCTGTTCAGTTTTTGTCGAGTTATGCGCACAGAAATGAATGGAGCAGTCGATTTTGTTTTCGCTATTTCAGTGTTGGTCCCATAGGAAAAGTTTAAATAATGATGAGAACAATGAAGGGGTCATAATGAGGTATTGCGTTTATTCTGTTGCACGTTGTAGGTATAAATGGGAAACTGACTGACTGACATATCGTCGGGGATAGTACCGCGTAAGTCATCATCATCATCATCATATCAGCCGAAAGACGTCCACTGCTGGACATAGGCCTCCCCCAAGTGTCGCCACAACAACTGGTCCTGTGCGTCTCGCATCCATCGGTTACCCGCGACCCTCACCAGGTCATCGGTCCACCTTGTGGGAGGCCTTCCAACGCTGCGTCTTCCGGTACGCGGTCGCCACTCCAAAACTTTTCGGCCCCATCGACCATCGGTTCTGCGAGCAATGTGCCTTCGCGTAAGTAGCACTATGCAATAAGGTTGAAATTTCAATGTAGTTTGATACTAATACCTTTAAATTTAGACCTTAAAGCGAAACATAGCTAATACCTTTTTTAGACCTTGAAGCAAAACGTAGATTACACTGTCCCCGACGATTTCAACGCGCATGCTGAAACTACAGGGACTAGTAACATGAAATTTTGTACAAGACCTCTTTTTAGCCTAGGTGAGCACCGAGAAGGGATATTTGGAAATAGGGTGATCAATATTGTTGTATCAAATCTGCACAGACGAAGTCGCGTGCGGAGTGCTGTCAAGATTAAAACTTATTAATTCAACGAACAGACAGATCGTTACAAATTATCAGTACTAGTTAGTGAAACAATATAGAGATTAGTGTATAATCGGCACAATAAAGATCATTGTATCAAATTATCAGTGACTGATAGTAATTAGTTGTTACCGACAGTCGATGGCGGCAAGAACTGCTCGAAATGGTGTCTCCATTCTTTATACAGGTAGATAAATATTGTTGTTTTGTTTTGGTGCATTTGTGTGAATAATGTAGTGATAAATTCAATGGTGACAAGTGTGAATTTTTTGGTAAAAGATTTCTTTAGGTGCCGGACCTACCAGGACTTTCGCGTAACTTTCGTGGGAACTAAAGTTTTTGGATAACCCGTGACACGTCGGTAGCGAAAAGTACCCATAATTATTATCTAGAATCGTAATTTACAAAAAGAAACTTCGGACGTAACCCTTCCTGTGCAAGAGGAATACGCACTTGTCCGGTTTTTTATTTACCATGAGTTGTGGTAGGTACCTACACTACTTACATCCTTATTTAGGAATCGCGAGGATCATTATTATCGTGACCAACGTTCTGAGAACTGCTTTATTTTATAATTTTCAATTTGCTTTCCCAAAAGTGACTCCATTTAAAAAATATATTTTTCAACACATTTGCTCAAAAAATGCGAAGCCTGTAGGTACGTACATAATAATAATGTTCGAAAGTTAAAAATTACGCACCCCACAATACAAACGTGCGGTAAAATAGGTACCCTCACCTAAGTAGCTATTTTAATTTAAGGAGGTTTATTTTAATTTTCATAAAAAAATATATACGAATTCCACCAAGGAATTTCACATTACGAGAATAAATAATCTGAATGATCGTACCTTTCTGGAGGCGCTTTTATTCAACACGTTGGTCTCACTTTAATACTAAAGAGAAAATGAGACGAAATATGTAGTTCTAATTTTCACCATGCGCACGTGGCGCCATTTGCAAAATCGCGCCATTTTCATATTAGAAACGTCAAAGAATGTTGTGACTTTCTGACTAATATCTAAAAACAAAAGTTTGTTTCATTACCTATTGTACGCTTTTCTCGCAAATGTGTTGAAAACGTTGTGTGACACACGTGCGGAAATTGGTAAGTACCTATTTAAAAACTCGCGACTTCATCTCGGGCTTACATTCGTCTACTCGTTTGTGAAAACCAACATACCGCACTAGTATCATAAATAACTATATTAGCGTATCGCGTCTGACTTTGAGTCATAGAAGTTCATATGTAGGTAGGTATACCAAACAACTGAATCGGTCCACTAGGATCAGAAGGCTAACTACTAATTAACGTGTCATGAAATCTGAGCAAAGCGACGATTACTAGATTGTGTAAAAGTTGACATTGCCAAAAAGGAGGGGTCTGAAGGGCAAATAAATATGTATCAATGGAAGATCAAGACATGTCTACTTGAGGTAACTGAAGATACTTCTTGCATCATGGTGTGGTTTAAGTCAGACCTTGATCAAAAACCAGGGAAAACGAGGAAAGAAAGAACAATGGTTAATCCAATGACAAAGAGTCACTTATTAATATTATTAATGCGAAAGTAGAGAGAAAAGTCAACAATAAACCAATATTGACAAGAAACTAAAATATAGCAATATGTCCTATAGATAATGTGCCCAAGAGACTGGCGGCAGTACCACGTTGAATAGGAATTCGTCTCTGCCCAAAGTAAATGCCAGCGTTGAGGATGAATTTTTTGATGCTATATTTTAGTTTGTTTGTTGTAACTATCTCCGGACACGCACAATGGTCCACAGCAGGACTAAGTGCGGAAACTATACTCTATAGATTGATAGAACTAACACCGGATAATTGCAAACTCCGTTAGATTGTAATAAATCTTTAATTATATTATAATTTATCGATACAACGTGAGCATTTCATTTTGAAAACAACAAATCCCATCTTAATTCAATAGTTTCCAGTATACACGTGTCTTATTGAGAAAAATAAGTTTACAAATTTCACGCGATATTTTAAATCTTTTCACAGTTTTGTGTTCCAATCGTCACTTGATAACCTATGTTCTTCACAATATTTATTGTTTGAATTATAAAAATGAAAGTGTCATCAGAATTAATGATTTTTCAATTTATTGAATAACTTATACATTAATCGAAACAGCAAACATTATGTCTATTAATGTAAATAATATTGTTTTTCCCTAGACTTTGTTGTCCTAAGAAATTATGAATTATGGCAATAAAATAGGTTTAGATAACTGGCTAATAAAACAATCATATAGCGATCAAAATACGTGCACGTGCCGTATATACTTGATCAGAAACATGCGTGCAAGGCTCTACTTTCTCCTTTTTTTTCTAATGGAAAATCATCAAATGACTTCTTCCAATCTGGGCGGAGCGAAAGGGAGTGTCAGACTCTTACTGACTAAAACCCATCCGTGTTTCTCCTTATGCTCTTTGCGTTCTACGGCCGCGGTGACTCTTTCGAAAAAAAATCCGCAACACTGGCAGGACTTCCTCCTACCCACACGTTACAAAGTGATAACAAGATAGTGTCCTTAGAGTAGGTACGATCGAGTACGTTTAATATACTCAGATAAGCCGTCTGGTGACAATAATGTAGAGTAGAGTAGGGACTCCCTTTTCCGCATTTAGACTCCCATTCGGTCCGTTGTGCGTAGGTGTGCTGGCTACAATAGCCAGCCTAGCTCCGCCCAGAAGCACAGAAGTTCCATGGAAGCTTCACAGGGTTCGCGGAGCGACCTCACCGTTCCGAGGATTTGTTCACGTTGAATTCTTCGGCGTCAAAACAGCCCCTGCAGAGTGGGCTGTCCGTGGCGCCTATGTTATAGAGATGTTTGTTTAGTGGGCTGTGGTAATTTTATTCTGGTGACAATAATGAAAAACCTTTTTTTCTGTTTATTCTCAAAATCGAATTGACATTGAATTGTTTACTTTAACACGCATCGTATTGATACGCGTAGGTACAAACGGTCATCGTGCGAATACTTACGCCATCATTTGTACGGCAAATACGATCGCGTCGTCACAGGAGCGACTTTCGGTTTTTTTGTTGTCGGTCCTTCATTTGAACGCGATGATCGCTTTGGATGATTGAATATAAGATGACGACTATAGGTAAATACGCTACTAAAAACAAGAAGTTATAAAATATTGTTACAAACATGTGTTAATCCGTTCATAAACTAGCTGCATTTTCTTATGTTTTCTTAAGATAACATGCAACCTCATTTAAATGTGTTTCCCAGTTTAGAGGAAGCAGCTGATATCATTATAATAATCTACTAGGTAATAAAAACTGATTACCTACATAAATATGTTAGGAATAACACAAAAGGTTTCTTGAATAATATAATTAATCAGTTGAGAATTTGAGATTCAAGTATCTATATAATAATAATAATAAATAAATGTTTTATTCATCTCCACAAATTACACATATGTACGAGGACAATCATAAAGTTAAATATACAAGTTGACAGTTACTTAAATGTAATTTGTGGGAGATCTGGAGTCTAAACTAAGCCAAGGCCTGTACTATAGAACTCCAGGCCCCCCATCACATATATATTTTATGCTAATTATAAGTCAGCGGGTAGGTACATGTTGAATGTGTGTGTGTGTGGTGTATGTGGTGTGTGTGGGTGATGGTGTGTGTGTGTGAGTGAGATGGTGTGTGTGTGTGTGTGTGTTGTGTGTGTGTGTGTTTGTGTGTGTGTGATGGTGTGTGCGTGTGTGTGTAAATGTTTCATATACGTGCTATGCATGCTATATTTATACATATATATGTTATACAATCATAAAACTACCTTGCCACTTCAATTATTTTTTCAGTTTCGTAATAATTTAATCTTAATAGCCATTTACTAATTTTATTTTTACATTCATTTTTATTGCAATTAGATATAGAAATTATCTTATTTAGATTATTAAATAGCATATTTCCTCTGTAGGGGAAAAATCTTTGTGCAAAATGAGTATTTACACGGATGGACTCACATATAGCATAGTTTCTTCTTGTGGTGGCTATGCGTTGTTTTCTTTCCCCCGATATGTTAGGAAGTTTAAGTAGAACGGTAAGTAATATGTAGAGCTGTCGTACTGAGAGCACTTGCGATTCTTCGTATAATTTAGAGGTAGGGTATAAACGAGGCTTAGAAAAGCATACTTTTAAAATAAGTCTTTGAGCTCTTTCTAGTGTTATCAGTTTTGTTTTGCAAGCGCCACCCCATGTAGTGATGCAATAACTTAGAACTGACTGTACCAAAGCCTCGTATACCAACCGTATGGTTTGCTTCTCTGCTACACCACGAAGGTCCCTAAAAATGTAAGTAAGTTTACGAATTCGCTGTGATAGAGAGTGTATATGGTTTTCGAATGTTAAGTTGGCATCTATTTCAATTCCAAGATATTTTATGCATTTAATTGGTTTTATGACAGAACAGTTGCAGTTAGGGGCCGGAGGAAAGTTACATTTATGCGCAATTATGTTTGAAGTTAGGTTATTTACGTCCGTACGGTTATGAATAGAGAAAATAATATATTTAGTTTTATCTTCGTTAATAGTGAGAGAATTTGACGAAAGCCAGTGACATACTGTGTTAAAACCTTCCTGTGCCAGCTCAAACAATTTGTTATATGAGTCTGAGAAGAATGTAAGGGCAGTATCATCTGCATACGCGGAAATACGACAGTTTTTAATTTTTAGGGAGCAGAGTTCATTGATGTAGCAGAGAAACAACGTAGGCCCCAATACGCTGCCTTGAGGCACTCCAAATTCTATTGATGCTTTGTCACTAATATGATCTCCAATTTTTACGTACTGGCTTCTATTTTTTAAATAATCCGCAAGTAATTTCAGCGGGGTACCCCTGATACCATGATTTTCTAGCGTTTGCACAAGCCGGGGTACAGAGACAGTGTCAAATGCCTTTGCCAGGTCGAGGAAAATTGTTAAGCATTTGTTTTTGTTATCAACTTTGTTAACCAAATAGTTGACAAGGTCAAGCACTGCGTTGTTTGTTGAACGACCTGACCTAAAACCGTATTGTGAGTCCGAGAGTATGTTCCCGTCTTCTAAATATTTGGTTAATCTATTATTGATTAATCGCTCAAACAGTTTAGATAATGTTGTTAGAATTGCTATTGGTCTATAGTTATTGACACTGCCCCTGTCTCCCGCCTTATGAATCGGGTGCACTACAGCAATTTTCAGAGCATCTGGGAATATCCCAGCATCAAAACATCGGTTGATTAAATTGGTAAGAACAGGTGCTATTGATTTAGAGGTGTGCTTCAAAACATTAGCATTGATCTGGTCATATCCTGGAGAACAGTCACTTTTTAATGCTTTGATAGTTCTTTCAACTTCTTCATTATCGGTCGGTAGGAGGACGAAAGATTTTAAAGGTGAAGGATAATTAACATTTTTAAAGTTAGGTAAATGAGCGGGTATCATGTCTGATAGTTTTTTTCCAATGTTTGTAAAATATTTATTAATTTTATTGACTGCATCTTTAGGGTTATTTTCAGCCGCCAGTAATTGCAATGGCAATTGTTTTTGATTATTGCTATTTATTATTTCTTTAATGGTAGTCCATAGTTTTTTTGAATTGTTTTTCGATAATAGTAGTTGATCTCGTTCGTACTGCTTTTTAAGTTTCTTAAGAAGATTATTACAGTAGTTTCTGTACCTTAAGTATGAGATTTTTAGGATGACGTCATTATCATTTGTTTTTAATTTTTTATGCATCCTATCTCTAGTGCGAATACAACGTAACATACCGGCGGTTATCCAGGGTTTAATTATACATTTATTTCTCGGAATTAAACGGCGTATAGAATTATTTGCTATCATTCTTTGCAGTATGTCAATAAAATTATTCATAGCGATATTTAAATTTGTTTCTTGATATACTTTATTAAAGTTATAATTTTCACATTCAGAATTTAATTTTTCGAAATCAATTTTATAGTTTAGTTTCGATTTTATAGGTTTATTATTTTCAAATATCGATTTTAAACTGAACAACACCGCCTCATGGTCGGTGATGCAAGTACCCAAAGAAAAAGTGAAGGCACTTTGTTTTGATTTTAATATTACGTGGTCTAGGCAGGACTTTTTCCTAGTCGCCGTATTTATGGCGGGGAGGAGTCCATGATATGCAATAATATCTAAGTATGCCGCTGTCTCTTGTCTCGTTCCTTTTAAATCAATATTAATATCACCAACAATAATTATATTTTTATATGATTTCAAGCCCTCTAACAAATTGTTTAATGAGTTAATGAAGTTATCAGGTGATTTGAAACTAGGAGGTCTGTAAATAGCAATTATAATCGTGTGATTTTTTATTTTTATTGTTAAACAGTTTGCATCAGCTAATGAAGGTTCATGTACTATACATTCTAAGTCACTATTTGTGTACACAACGACACCGTCATTTTGATTATAGTTGTCATTGGTCTTGTATGAGTCATATCCCTGCAGTATTGGTATGTTTGTAGTACATGATAACCAGCATTCGGAGAGCACAATAATATCACAAGATAGTTCAAGTCTTTTAAGCAGAATGTGTAACTCTTGGAAGTTGCAGTTTATGCTACGAATATTCTGTTGCAAGATATTTAGGTAATGAGTCGGATATTTGAGGTATGTTGAGCATTCTTCAGGTTCACATGAGATAGGTACAGCAACATTAAATTTGTCAATAAAGTGCATTAGGTTGCTAGGGTCATCGAAAGCTAAGCATAGTTATAACTAGTGAAGATATTTTCGGTGCTAGTTTTATTTTTGGGCCAGGTAGATGTAGAATAATGTATATGTGTAGCTTACTAACAGATAAGGTTTTACAGTGTATACAGCAGCATTTATGTAGCAATTTGACGAACTTTAAGATGTATTTGTAAAAGTGGTATAATAGTATTTGAGTGAGACACTGATATATATAGGTACAAAATCTAATAATAGCTGTTAAGGTGTTATTTACGTAATTTTAAATACTTAAATAAATAAATATGAGCACTGAATTCATTCTATATCTAATTTTCGAATTGTAGTACGCTTGCCTATAAGTACCCTATTCCGTCTTGGCTTAAATACCCTCAGGTTGTAGCTTTCTGGAAATACAGAGTCCAGTATAGAATTTTAATACTTTATGTGAGATCTAGAGTAGAGGTATGGTAGGCAGCCGCTCCACGTGAAATACTGGTACTCAGCTGAATGCGGTTTGACTGGAAGCCGATCCCAATAGAGTTCGGAAAAGGCTAGGTAGATGATGATGTGAGATTTCCAAATTACTTATCCAGAACATTTGCTTCCCAGGCATGGACCATAACAGCCGTGTGGACCAATATGGTTGGACAGGGCATGATGCTGAGCTACACAACCAGCCTCCTGCCGGGCCTGATGGCACCCGACTCTCCCATCAAAACTGATCTGCACACCTCCTCTTGGCTAGGTAAATCTAACATACAAATTTTAATGAAACCTAAATCGAAAAATGGTACACCTATTTTATATACATAGGTTTACACAGATGGCATGCACGATTATATTTTGAGACCAACATAAGTAAAATGACATGTTTTGCCAAATATAATTGGGTCAATGTAACAAACAATAACATTAGATTCATCCAACTAATGCTACTTCAGAAATCTACTAATGATATCTAAAGATAAACTAATCTACTGATGATACTAATGGATACCTAACTCAGACAAACATATTCTTTTCAGCGTCATCATGTGGCCTATCTGGAATCCCAGGGTTCTTTATATCATCATTCCTCATGGACGTATATGGCCGGAGATTGGCTCATTTCATCGTCATCCTTCCTGGAGTTATCGGTTGGCTCTGCATATACTTCGCGCGCGGTATCCCAGCTCTCATGGTTGGAAGAGTTTTAGGAGGATTCACTGCTGGAGCGACGGTCTCTTTAGGCGCTATAGTTGTTGGAGAGTACTCCGACCCGAAGTATAGAGGAGTCTTCCTCAATCTGAAGACAGCATCGGTTTGTTTAGGAGGCATGACAGTCCATATTATAGGCCACTTCTTCCATTGGAGAACAGTAGCCTTGATCGCTATAATACCACATTTGTTAGCCATGTTAGTTGTCTACACATGGCCGGAAAGTCCAGCGTGGTTAGCTTCAAGAGGAGAGTACGAAAGGAGTGAGGTTTCATTCTACTGGTTGAGAGGAAAATCAGAAAAATCTTACAATGAACTAGAAGACTTAGTCAGAGCTCAGATGGAAAGAAGATCGAAACCGGTAAAGGAAAGTTCATGTGGTAACAAATGCGAGGACTTCTTTAAAAGATTCACGCAAAGGGACTTCTTGAAACCTCTGTTTATTATCTTCACCAGCAGCATATTGTTGGAGTCCAGTGGAAGACACATCTTCCCTGCATACGCGTTGCAGATTATTGGTGAAGTGACTGGCAATAGGTCTCAGTCCTTCTACTATACGTTAGCCCTTGACTTGATCATCACTTCCAGTGCTGTCTCGTCATCAATACTCGTCAAGGTCATGAAACGAAGAACCCTACTCTTCTCCACTGGATTTTCTGCTTGTGCAGTACTCATGGTAGCCTGTACTTACCTATTTTTGGCTGATAAAGAGATTATTCCTAATGACAAAACTTGGATACCCATAGGAATATTTGTTTTGTACTTCATCCTTGCCAATTTGGGTTGCACTCCCATACCTTTGGCTTTGTTAGGAGAAGTGTTTCCTTTACGACATCGAGGAGTCGGGTCTGCAGCAGCTGGGACCGTCGTTTCTCTTGGGGTAATGGTTGGACTTCAGATTACTCCATACTTACTGCTCAATTTGAAAGTCTACGGGACGTTTGCCGTCTTTGGAACTGTTATGGTCATCGCTCTTTTAGGCTTGTACTTTATGCTGCCAGAAACTAAGGACAGGACTCTTCAGGAGATTGAAGACTACTTCAATCTTGGGAAGTTCAAAGATGACAAGGTTGATGAAGATGCAGAGGTGAAAGTTAGGATTGTAAAATAGAATATGACTGAAGAAGTGATTTTGTAAAAAGTGAAGTGTGAAGAGTTGGATGGACTGGAAAATGATCCCTTTTTAAAAAAGGTAATTTTTTGAGTAAACTCATAGGTGTGTGATGATGATATTAAAATTAAGATTGTGGTAAAAGCATGTATTTTTAATGACCATTGCTTTAATTGATATCTATAATAGTTATTTGTGGACTACGATTTGGATCAATATAGACTGGTCTAAGAATTCACTCAGCTTATGCCTCATCGAGGATGAATTGTGATTGGCGCAGGATAATATATTAAGTAAATCATAAGATTAGATTATTCAATAGTTCTAAGTTTTGTTGATATGCAAATAAAATGTTAACGATTTTATTATGACAATAGCAGTCTATTTATTTTTGCATGGTATACGTCTGCGTCACGTTGTGACCCAAGTGACCCAACGCACCTCATGTGTACCTATGTTGTATTTTTTTTTAAACTTCTTACAGGCGTGTCATTTGAATTAATAGAATATCAAAACGCAGACAAGAGATTTCTTTCAACTAGGGTGAATCTACCTACTAAAGTTATGCGTATATGTGCTCAGCGAACCTTTAGATATACAGATGAAGGCGATTACGACATTTAAAAAATTTAAGATAATATCGATTAGTTTTATGAAAAATATGAATATTCTGGTTCTTAATTTTCTTCGAGCATGCTCGAGCAGTCATGCTGCTCTGTCTACGTAATGCATACTTTTTAGAGTTCCAAAAGCAAATGGCAAACAACAACGGAACCCGCATGATTTTTGATAACTGTGTCTGAGGATAGACGGCGCCACGGAGGCCGGCCTAGAAAGAGTTGGCGAGGCGACTTAGGGCCATTTTCGCCAAGCCAAACTGATCGCGATCAGCGTATAAACCACGTTTATGAGCTGTCAGTGTCACTATTTTCTATGGTATTTTGAAGCTGACAGCTCTTGAACGCAGTTTTGATGTACTGATCGCGTTCAGTTTCATTGGTGAAATCCGCTCTTAGACGCATACTGCAAGGGTTGGTTCGAGGTGGCTCGAGACAAAAAAATCTGGAAGGAGTTGGGGGAGGCCTTTGCCCAGCACTGGAACAGTATAGGCTAAAATAAGAAAAAGACAAGATTAAAGAGTTTTATCCAGCAAAAAAAAGTAGAAAACCATAATCAAGATAGTGTTCAGTTTACATAATTTTGATGACTAACACTTACGAGAAATAGTTCCAGTCATACATAATAATTGATTGGGGAGTGTCAGAGTGTGTTAAATGATAATAGATAACAAAATTAAATTCGTGAAAACACGGTTGTAATTTATAAGAATCTTAGATTACGTGATGACTAACAAGCAGTTTATTACTACAAGTATGATAATTGATAAGTATATTTTGCCGCAGTGATACAGATTAAACCTAATTACCAACAATGGCTTTTTGTTGGGTTTGAAAGTATCTTTTTCCGACTGCCTTAGAAGGAAAGTATACTTTCAAGGGTATATTTGTATTTGCAGCTGTATCGTTCTATAAGGCCTAGCGCGCACTGCATTGCGGTGGAACGCGGTGGGTTTTTTCTACCGTACGGCAGAATAAACGCATTCACGGGGCCGCGCACTGCGGTGAAAAAAACGCACGTTTTTAATCGACTTCAAAAAAAGAGGAGGTTCTCATTTCGGGCGTATGTTTTTTTGTGTTTGTTACCTCATATCTTCGGCATATATGAAACCGATTTGAAAAATTATTGTTTTATGTGAAAGGATATCCTACTTTTCGATTAATCCCATTGAAATTTTATCAAAATCAGTTCAGCAGTTTGGTTTTTAAATCCAAATAGTAGGAAAAATATCTAATATGAATATATTAGTCTAGCAATATTATAATATCTTTAACTAATATTTGAGCATTAGTTATTAATGACAGTTTGGCGGATTACTAATATGTGAATTCATAGATAATGTACATGTTAGAAAATCTGTGGATTATGTGAATATTAAATATTACCATACGACAATTCGTCGGATTACTAATATGTAAATCCATAAAATATTACTAATCTCTTTACTAATAGTAATATATTCATTGCACTCCTACACACTCAGTTGCTACACGTTGTTGGTACGCGACACAGATATATTGTTACCTGGTGTTTCACCGGTGATGGAAGCGCGAGCGTCGATCGCAAATATTGACATTGAACTTTTAATTAATACAATCGGAGTCAGACCAGCAATATGGAACAAACATGTACCTGAATATTGTGCCTACTAGTCCCTTGGTCGTATGGAATAAAGTTTAAGTACCTTAACCCTTACCTATATTCATATTAGCTAATACTGAAAAATATCGGTACTAACCCATCTTTATGAGTGTGTGTCTCAGTGCCAATGTTGCCAACTGCTACCTCTAGTCAGTAGCTAGACAGTTTGCAAGAAGTTGCTAGATAGCCGGATTTTTTGACCCAAAACAGTTGCTAAAAGTAGCTGATCGCTGCTTAGTACTTACTATGTACATAGTAGAAAGGAAGGTAACAATGTGTGGTCAAAATATAATCACTTTTTACATATTAAGTCAAACACAGGAGTAAAAACAATCATTACTTATAATTATTTTTATTTTTAAGATAAACGTAGCAGGTAATTTCAATTAATGTAATAATAACAATGCCGTTAATCAATTAATGTAACTGAAGAGGAATATGTCGATGGCTGAGGTTCATTATTTGAGTTGGAGTATTCTTCTACATTAGGTACCTATTTTCTTAAGTATTTCTTTTGGCAAAACGCAATTAAGTATAGCAACATTTATCACTTTTCAAAAGCATTCAATATTATTTAAAAAGTTTCTAGAAATTGTAATTTAGCTACAAGTTTTAAGTAGCGCCTGACACCGAAAATAGCCAGATCTAGCTATGAAGTGGGCATCACTGCGTTTTTTTCACCGCAATGCGCGGTGCTTCAAAGATTTCTATACGATACAAAATGTTTGCGGTAGATTCAACGCAAATTTGCAGCGAGAGGACAACGGTGACTCCACCGCATGCGTTTATTTTCACTCCAGTGCGCGCACTTCTATGACACTCCATACTTCATAGATTGTGCGTTTAAAAAACGCATGGCAGTGCGCGCTAGGCCTAAATTTAAGTTCTTCAAACTAGGTTATATAACATACATCTTTCTTCGACAACCACGCGAACAAGTTGCGGGCACAGCTAGTACAAAATATAGGCACAATAGGTACAGTGAAAACTCTTACCAGACAGATGTGTTGCTGGGGAGTTTGTTGCGCCACTTCTTCTTCCCAGCTGCAACACTAGGAAGTGGTGACGGGCTGGGTGATTTGGGGGACTGTCTTCATGTAAATTTTGACGTTCAAAAAATGCTGATTTTCAGCCCAGTTTGAATAAATGACTTTTGATTTTGATTTTGTGAGTATATGTATTTTAGTACTTATATCAATTTTTTTGGTAAGCCCTGCTAAAAAATAGACATTTATGAGTAGGTACCGTCAAACGGGGTAAATAGGAACGGTGGGGTGAATAGAAACAAAACTTTGACAAGGTTTATTGGTTGTCTAAGAAGGCAAATTTATTTTATTTATTTCATTTCAATTAAATTGGAGACCGCAAAAAACGCGACGAATCTTGTTTTTTGCGGTCTCCCCTTCAAAGTTATGTGCCGATTCACCCCTGCATTCCTATTCACCCCGTTTGTAGGTATGCTATAAGCATCTATGGTGGGCGCCAGATAAACTTGCAATAAAGTACATTGACCTTTTCCTAATATCCCGAACAATAAATTATGAACCGTTTTTCATTACGACTAGAACGTAAAGGATCACGATAGAAGTCGATTCAGGACAGCTTTAAAATGTCTTTTTGAAGTTTTGATTTTAAGGAAGTCAACAAATGCATGTGGGTCAAAGACCGTTATTGCACATTTATCTGGCGCCTACCTAGTCTGCCTATAGATTTTAACAAAATGTGGTATCACTAGATTCATTTAAGTGCCAAAATAACACACAGGCATAATACCTATCGTTTACCTCATTACCAAGGAAAGTGAGTACTATTTGAAGGAAGCTCCAAGGGGCCACAGTTCTACGTAGATATTTGATATTAATTGCAACGAGATATCTTCACGCGTTCCTGAGAAAAATGGTGGTGACAGACCGACAGACAGACGGACAACAAAGTGATCCTAAAAGGATTCCGTTATGAGGTACAGAACCGTAAAAAACAACATGGCGGACCCTAAGGTAACTTAATCCAATGGTTTGTAAAGTCATATCCATAGACTAGTCGTATCCATAGACTAGTCGTATCCATAGACTAGTCGTATCCATAGACTAGTCGTATCCATAGACTAGTCATATCCATAGGCTAGTCGTATCCATAGACTAGTCATATCCATAGGCTAGTCGTATCTTTGCGTGGCACAGGTAGTCATGTGGGGTATCAAAATAAAGGTTTCAAAGAGAAAATTCTTAAAATGACCGGCTAAAATAAGTATAGGTGTATTAAATTTTATTTCATTTTAAATATTTTATTTTACTTATGATGCTGTAAGCCCGGTCGGTCGGTCAAGTGGTCTCAAACGCTACTGCTGAGCATGAGTTAATGGGTTCGATTCCCAGGTCGAGCAAATTGTTACCTGAGCAGTTTTGGTAACCAAAGTTGAAATGTAACTATAACCAGGGCTGGGCAGTATTTTAATGACTTGTAATTAAAATAGGTAATTGAAATACAAATACGTAGGTATTTGTATTTTAATTACTTCTTAAAAATTAAATTTGTAGTTGGTGTTTCAAATACCTGACGCTGAGGTGTTTTGTAGTTAGTTTTTCAAATACTTATGGCTTCAAAATACATTTGATTTGAACATAAATACATTTAGCAAACTGAGTGCGTTCTGCAGAAAACAGCGCTCGACAGCTTTCGTAAGCAAAAAGGCGGGTAAGTAATATAATATGATCTCTAATATTTACAAGATATAACAATTGAATCTATAATTTTATTTGAATAAAGATCAGTTAATATAATAAACGATTGATATAATTTTAAAACTTATTTTTTATAAGCAAAAATACATTGAATACAACTCAAAAGACATAAAACCTATTTAGTCTAATATTATAAAAAACGCCTAGTTCAAAACACAAAGCAAAATTACTTATATACACATTATACCTAACTAGGGTATTATTATTGATAAGTTGTAGCCTGTAGGTAGCTTAACAATCATCATTGTTAGTTGTCACTTTGTGTGCATAATCGTTGTCAGTTAGGTAAATAATAATTTATTTATTTATTTAAAAATTAATTATTACAAGTGTGAGACATACCTACAAAAGCTCAAAAAGTGCAGTAAAATTGTTTGTGAATGGATACAGCTATAATAAAAACAGACAAATAAATAATAATTATAATAATTAATATCGTACGACAGAAGACGGCAGGAAGCGACTTAGTTTTAGAGATGGGAAGTTAGTGAGAATGAATTAATGAATGGATATATGTGACTCTTTTTCGCAAAAACTACTAACCGAATTTTCATGAAACTTCAGCAATATAACTTATAATCAGAATAACATGGTGGTGGTGGTGAATGGATGGTAATGTATGTCGTTTTTTGGCAATTAAACACTTTTTCTTTTTTTCTTTTTCTTTACATAATTATGCTGATTGATAAAAGGGGGAAGCATTAATAACATGCCGGCCGACCCGCGGGCGATACTTAGTATTTTACATTTATTTTATAAATTTACCAATTTCATTCATATTCATGAGTCAACCGATCATGAACAATCAAGCCCTGAAAGATTTCCAATAATAAATTAAGTCATTTCAGTCATGGCAGTCTTTCGTTATCATCAGGGATTACCAATATTTGTCTGCACGTATGGCGATAACGGAAATAATTTTAACAACCCATGCGACTTGTAGAAACAATGCAAGGGGACTCTTACATCATACAAACTAAGTACAAATATTATGGCTGAACTTGTTTTCAAACAACACCGATATTAATCTATATTACCTATTTGTGCTTATTACAATAAACCTTTGTTTACGTTCTGGTTTTATTTTGTAAGCATTGAGCAGACTTCTTAAGTGATTGCGATGCACTTTATCAATGCAATAAATACATAATACATTAACTGCTCTGTCTGACCCCTAAAGGATATTTAATTTATTGTCACTTCAATAAAAATATATTATAAAAACCGACCAATTGCGAGTCGGACTCCCGCACGGAGGGTTCCGTACCATTATCAAGGAGAGGGCGCCACCCAGCGTAAACAAAGAAGTTGCTCTGTGTTTTTAATTCATAAAAAAAGTTTAAGTGATTAGATACATAAGAAAAAGTATTTATTCGAATGTTTAAGTCATGTGTAGTGTTTGATATTGGAGTACGCGTGAAATACTTATCCAGTGATATAAAAATAAACAATACAACTATGCAGCAATAACGGCTCCACATTTTGAAAAATTACAAACATGAGTGTGTGAACTGTTTTGGAAAAGTGATACAAACGAAGATATACTTAAAAAAGAAAGAAAGCCGCCAGAAGAGGTACATAATCATTTTAATAACACCAAACTTCTAAAATTTCCATAAAAATGACAGTCATCTTCAACATAACACTATAAAATAGCGCCATCTATCGCAGAGGACCGAAACTAATATCACAAAAATCGTTCAAAGAAGGACTTTTGCTACTACACGCTAGAGGTCGCTGAATTAAGTTCTGTCATAGTGAACTAGCTTAGATATCCTAAAATTAAAAAAACAATATCAGAATGGCATCTATACCTGTATGCGCTGGATGTAAAAATAAGCTACCTATAAGAGAAAATCTTATTTGTGTGCTCTGTAAATGCAGATACGATCTAGAATGCGGCGGTGTTTCTAAAGACTACTACACTAAAAAGATGACACTGGAAAATAAAAATACATGGAAATGTCAGACATGCATCTGTAAAATACCCAAGACTGGAAACACAAACACCCCTTTACGTACCCCTAGAGGCACCGACATCAATCAGTTATCATCTACACCACCTGAGGAATCTAATGTCACTTTGAGAAAAAAAACAATGAATTCGAATAACGACACAACTTTTTCCGACGACCTGAGTTTCCTAAGCGACACCATACCTGAAATTATCCACACAGAAGAAAATGTAAAGACCACGAATGATACACATACGCAATTAACAATGCAAGGTTTGAGTGAACTAATAATCACACATCTTAAAGAAAACAACAAGTCTATTATACAAGAATTACAAAACACAATACATAGAGAAATATATAATGCTATTACAGAATTAAGACAAGATTTAGATTATAAAACAAACGCTTTATCAACACAGAACGACCAAAGAAAGCAAGAAATAGAAAAAATTAATAAAAAATTTGAAAAGCTTCAAACAGAAAATGAAAAATTAAAGGAAGAAATAAGAAAGCTAGCTACAGAAGCATCAAAAGTTCCAAATATACAAGAAAATAACTATAAAAAAATTGTACTCTACGGCCTGGCTGATTACTATAAAGAGCCTGAAACTGTACTTCAAAACAGATTAATAGAATTGTTCCGTGACATAGTCAACATAGACGTCTCAGGATATATAGAAGACCTTTACAGACTTGGAAGACCCGGTGGACCTAAGAACCGACCGCTTGTTATCGAATTTATTAGTAAGAGAATGACTAAGTATATTATTAACAATAGCACTTGCTTTCAAGGAACCGGAATATTCATATCTGAATTCTTAGATGCAAATGCACGAAAGTATAGAGCACAAATGCTAGAAGAATTATTTAAAGCCAGGAAAAATGGATCTCATGCAATTATAAGAAAGAACCACCTATATATAGACGGAAAACTGATTAACTTAAAAAACAACAAATTACAATACGAATACAACACCCAAGAAAATGATATAATATTGAACAACACCAACCAACTTTTCCCTACAAATATCTCATATGAAACTGAGAACCAGACATTTCGTAAACAACGACCTACCATTTAAAATAATGTTCCAAAATTTTCAAAGCCTTAATAACAAGCAAGATATACTTGAAGCATTTATTGATAATAATTCATTGTATAAAGCAATATGCATTTCAGAAACTTGGCTAACTCAAGAAAAACTTGATCTCATTCAATTTAATGGATATAAATTTGCATCTTCCTTCTGTCGAAGCACTAGAACAGGTGGCGGTGTTTGTACACTTCTACAAAAACACATCGACAGCATAAATAGAAATGATATTTCAGATATGTCTATAGAATATATAATAGAACTTTGCGCTACGGAATTACCAAAAGAAAATTTATTGATAATAACTATGTACTGGAATAGAAGAGAGGACGAAGTATTTTATCAACAATTAAAACAAATTCTCAAATATATAAACAATAATTAATACTCCAAACTAAATATAATAATAGGCGGCGATTTTAATATTAATATAATATCGAATAATTTAAAAACAAATCAATTTTTAAATCTCATGCAAGAACATAATTTTACTCAACATGTTAAAGGCCCTACACGTATTACATCAAGCACTGCAACGTGCATAGATCTAATATTCACAAACTTTGTCTTCAAAGACATGTATACAACTACAGAAGAGCTAGGTTTTTCCGATCACCATAGTACAATATTACATCTAAAAATACCTAAACAATCAGAAAAATGTAACTGGTACACAATGAAAAGACTATTTAATAACAAAAATATATTAAAATTCAAGGAAAAAATACAAAAACTTAATTGGAATGATATTCTTAAAATCAACAATAATATTAACATAAATTATAAAACCTTTAATGACACACTCATCTGTATCCTAAATCAATGTATACCGTTGCGTAAAATTAAACTAAAAACAGAATATAAAAAATATTGGCTAACTGTAGGTATAAAAAAATCTTGTTTAAATAAAAGACTATTAAAAACATTAACAACAAAAACAAACAATCCAATATTAACAAATTATTATAAAAAGTATGAAAAAACATTGAAGAAAACTGTCACAGTTGCAAAAAAACTACACTTTAAAAATAAAATGATGCAATCTAACAATAAAGTTAAAACAATGTGGGGAATAATCAATGAACGCACAAACAAGAAACTAAAAAGTGAGAAACACAATATAACCCTACAAATAAATAATAACTTAACTTCAAAACCCCAAGAGATAGCCAACATATTTAATAGTTTCTTTGCATCTATTGGTGGAGACAGCGCAAAACCTACCGGCAGCAAACCAAAAGGACCTCCGGCGATTTCAACTACACAAAATACATTATATCTTAGCCCAGTAGATCCTTACGAAGTAAATACAATAATAAAAAATTTAAAAAACAAAAAAAGCCATGGAATCGATGAACTTCCACCCACTCTTTTAAGACAATGCGCTAACGAATTAACCTTGCCGTTTTATATACTAATTAATCAATCTTTCGAAGAAGGCGTTTTCCCCGATTTATTAAAAAAAGCTCTTATAAAACCGATCCATAAGAAAAATAAAAAAAACCGACCCAAACAACTACCGTCCCATTGCTCTCTTACCAACAGCCTCAAAAATATTTGAGAAACCCATGTGCGAGCGTGTTTATGCATTTTGTGAAAAATTTAATATATTCAATGATAGTCAGAATGGTTTTCGCAAAAACCGATCTACCGTTTTGGCTGTGTATAAATATATGCAAGAAGCCCTCAATATAATTAATAAGAAAAAATATGCTGTAGGATTGTTATTAGACATGACAAAAGCCTATGACAAGGTGCAATTTGATATATTATTAAATAAACTATATAACGTCGGTATACGTGGAAAAAGTCACGAATGGTTCACATCCTATCTAAAAAATAGAGAACAAGTTGTAGAAATAGAACATTACAATCATAACACAAAGGAAATAGAATTAATTCGATCCCAAAACATGCCCGTAAACGCTTCTATACCACAAGGAACTGTGATAGGGTGCCTGCTATTCCTTGTTTACATAAACGATCTCCCTAACCACATCAATGAGTCATGCGTATTGTTCGCCGATGATATCTCTATCTTAACATCATGTGATAATAATATAAATTTAAACCAAAAATTGAGTTCTATACTAGACACTGTAACACACTGGATGAACGAACACAACCTTGAAATTAACTATAATAAGACAAAAGTAATATCTTTCCACCCCCGACAAAAAATACCTATAAGTATAAATTTTAAGTACAACGGATCACAATTAGAAGCAGTAAATAAATTCACCCTTTTAGGCCTAGACATAGATTCACACATAGATTGGAAATCACATATTCAAAAAGTAAGAACAAAATTATCCAAGTTTTCATACGCTCTCCGAGAAATCAAGAAAACAACAGATCTCAAAACAGCACTAGTAACATATTACGCGTACGTATTTGCATGGCTCAAATATGGAATTATTTTATGGGGAAATAGTACAGACGCGCCTTCATTATTCACTCTACAGAAAAAAATGATTAGAATTTTAATAAATATCAAAGATACTGACTCCTGTAAACCTCACTTTAAAGACCTAAAAATATTAACCCTGCCCTGCCTCTACATATTTGAAATTTGTAAATTTGTACGAAAATATCCGCAATTCTATACCAAAAGAGGAGATATCCAAACAAAAATTGCACTTAGACATGAAAGCAGATTAAACATACCCACTTCACGATTAAAAATGCACTCTTCTAGTACATTTGTTATGTCCATTAAAATTTACAATAAGTTACCGGAATGCATCAAACATATAAATAAAAATAATATCTTTATCAATAAATTAAAACAATTTCTAATAACCAAAAGCTACTACACTATTGACGAATATTTCAACGATAAATTTCAACAACAATAAAAGCGATTTTTACATAATACGTATTACATAAATAATATTTAGTAATATAATAGTAAGATAGTGTAATTTGTGCAATATATAATATAAAAATACATAAATATGACTTTAAACCAAATATATAAATACCATAAAAACAAATAATATAATTATTTTAATGAAACTTAAAAAAAAAAATAGTTTCATATTTATTTACCTATTTCCTAACAAAAAGCGCCTTCATCCTCTCTCCTATTGAAAAATTAACTTTGCTGTGCCCGACAGGGTCCATAATTGATTCGATGTTTTAACATACCAACTGTTACATGTACACATTATGGAATGCAATAAAGTATTGAGTATTGAGTATTGAGTATCTATAAAAAAACGGCAAAAAAAATCACGTTTGTTGTATGGGAGCCCCACTTAAATATTTATTTTATTCTGTTTTTATTAGTATAATAATGTTGTTATAACGGTAACAGAAACATATCATCTGTGAAGATTATATTTGAGTTTTTTTTTTTTTATTGAATGATAGGTAAATTGCGGTTTACGATTTATGACGTATTAAAAAAAAACTGCTTACTAAGATTTCGTTCAAACCAATTTTCGGTGGAAGTTTGCATGGTACCTAATGTACATCACGTTTTTTTTTTAAATCTTAATGCAGTTCACAGAATACATCTACTTACCAAGTTTCAACATTATAGTTCTTATAGTTTCGGAAAAAAGTGGCTGTGACATACGACGGGACGGACAGACAGACAGACAGACATGACGAATACATAAGGGTTCCGTTTTTTGCCATTTGGCTACGGAACCCTAAAAAGGAACTCTATACAACGTGGAACAGAATAAACGCAATAACTTTAAAGGGGTCATCGTACTCCTTATTATGAACAACTTTTACTCTGAGACCAAGACCGAAATCGAGAAAAAAAAATACTCGACAAAATGTACTGAACAGTTGATTTTTTTTCTCGATGCGCACATAAATGTATGGCGCAGTCGATTTTCAGGTATTGCAACGTCGCCTCGTCGAAAAATTATTAATTAATTGCGATTATTTATGTGTACCAACTACTATCGACAATTAAAACAATCAATTTTATTTGTTGAGGAGGTATAATTTATATAAACTTGAAAAAATGGTTTTAAATTAATTTTGAAGGAAGATTTCTTGTGAAAATTTTGTGTAAGCAAAATCCCTTGGTGGGGGATTGTCCTCATATTCAGTGCTGTAATCTGCGTATCATCAGCATTATTCAAGAGCTTCCGTGTGTTAAATATCGTCGAATAAAGACAAAAGGAGAAAAAAAAAAAAATAAATCAAAAACTTTTTCACAAAAAAAAGAAACTGACTTCCAAAAAACACGACAAAGTTCAAAATAACTTTAATTTTGGAAGTCGGTGTTTTTGGTTGCTTCTTCGTTATTTGACACCGACTTCCAAAATTAAAGTTATTTTGAACTTTGTCGTGTTTTTTGGAAGTCGGTTTCTCTTTTTTGTGAAAAAGTTTTTTATTTTTCACTTTTTAGTGGTACCCCACACCTAACAATACCACTGGAAAGTCACAGGAAAGCAAAAATACGCAATTTCGTTTACATGGATGATTTTTCCACATATTTTTTCCAGTTATTTGGATTTAATAACTAAACTACTGAACCGATTTTGATAAAAATTCAATGGGACCATTTGGGAAGTATACTCTTTCCAACAAAAAAAAAGAATTTTTCAAATCGTTTGGCAAGCGACGGAGTTATGCCCGAACAAACATAAAAAAAAAAAAAAAAAAATACAAGCATCCGAATTGAGAACCTCCTCCTTTTTTAGAAGTCGGTTAAAAATGAATTAAATTGATGACGGAGCGACGCCTGCAGCCCTACCAAAACCAACGGTTGGGACTACAACCCTGCGGGCGCGAGGCGCCGCTGGCCCCTAGGGCGACTGCGCCGCAGTCGTCACAATCTGACTTTGACATTTTTTGATTTTATTGTGTAAAAATTGTTTGTGTATTATAAAAAAATATTTCTAGTATTTAGTGGGTGGCGCAGTGTTAATAATATTAGTGCAAAATTTGTGTTTTTTTAAAGATATTTTTGCTACATAGGGATTTTATATGTAAGTATTGTATATATTGTATAGGCTTATGAATAATATTGACGAGAGTTGCGATGCCGTCGGATATGCTAGTCAACCTGCCATATCGCTGGATGTCCTGGTGAGATGCCCCCACTGTTCCCAAGCACGATTTTTTAAGGGTGAACGAGGCTTGAAGGTACATGTGGGCAAGAAACACAAACCCCACAATGTGCCTTCATCATGCCCAACAATACAGACTCTTTTAACACCTGATTCACCCCCTCAACCCCTTTGGAAAACCCTGGCAAAATTAAAAACATCAACCCTCGTTTTAAAAAGAGTTCCTCGTGGTGCGAGAGCATCTGTGGCTTTTAGTTTAGCGCGCTGTGTCCGCCTCGCCGTCCGAGAGAACTCACAAAGTGCTTGGGAGCAACTGCTCACCTTCCCATTTCGGATACTACATGTGCAAAGAAATTCGGCAACTAAAAAAACGCTAACAGCGCAAATTAAAGATAACTGCAGTATTTCGGCCCAAAGTTTCGAGACAAATTCTTTATCACACCTCCCCCAAAGAGGCTTATTGCACCATGTAGAATCCAAACTAGGCGAGGGTGATATCAGGGGTGCAGCTAGGATCATTTTTAACAGCGATGTGGTTGCGCCGTACTCTCCAGAGACACTTAAGGCTCTGGAGAGCAAACGCCCCGCCCCGGCAGATGATCTCACCTTCCCCGACCCCCTGATTCAGATACAAACTCACTAATCATTACAGGACAACAAGTATGTGCGGCTGTCTGTTCCTTCCGGAGTGGCTCCGCCGGTGGCCTCGACGGCCTGACCCCTCAACATTTAAAAGATTTAATATGTGCAGGCGCCGGGGAAGCTGGTGAGTCTCTTTTGAAGGAGCCGACAGCCCTCATCAACCTGATGCTCTCCGGCAATGTGAACGAAGCCGTCATTGATATTTTGTACGGGGCAAACCTATGTGCCTTGCGCAAAAAGGATGGCGGCATTCGTCCCATTGCCGTAGGGTCTACCTACAGACGTATCGCAGCCAAAATTTGCTGTGCATTTTATAGTGAAACTCTGTCCAGCAAGTTCCAGCCCCTACAGCTGGGATTCGGTTCCAGAGGGGGCTGTGAGGCTGCGGTACACGCTTTGTCCTCGTACCTCAATAGTGACGAAGGTGAAGTCATTCTCAAGGTTGACGTTAAGAACGCCTTCAATTCCATGAATAGGGACACCTTGTTGACAGAAGTTAAAAAAGAAATACCCAAAATTTACAGTTTCCTCCATCAGTGTTATAGGCACCCCTCGAAATTACTTTATAAAGAAAACCTTTTGGAGTCAGCATTCGGTTGTCAACAAGGCGAGGGTCGCCTTGTTGACAACCGACTGCTGAGGCCTTCATTGAGCCAGTCATTCTAAATTCATTGTTTGGTATTTGGATGACGGAACCCTAGGAGGTGATGTAGACACAGTACTTAAAGATTAAAATTTTTTGATGGATAAATTTAGTTTAATTGGGCTAGAACTCAACCTTTCGAAATGCGAAATTTACCTGCCCCAAACCACTGACAGACAGACTACCTTAGCAAAATTTAATACTATAGCTCCGAATATCAAAATCACTAATAGAAATTCTCTTCACCTCCTGGGCTCCCCAATTTTTGATGAATCCTTTCCAACTTTCATTGAGCAGAAAATACAAAATTTTAATGATGTCTCGGAAAGACTTTTCAAAATCAACATGCATTCGGCTTTTACACTTATTCGATATTGTTGCTTTGGACCAAAATTCACTTATAGTCTTCGCTCCTCCCATCTATGGAAACATTCACATCTTTTGGAAAAAGTAGACCAAATTATTAGAAACACACTTTCTTCCATCCTAAATGTGGCCTTGGACGACCGAGCATGGCAGCAAGCCACACTTCCCATTCGCATGGGTGGCCTCGGCGTCCGCAAAATTTCAAGTATAAGTTTACCGGCCTTCCTCTCCTCGGTCCACAGTACTGATACATTAACCAGGAATATTTTATCATCCTCACTGGTTGATTTTGAGGTACCGTGTTTGACCGATGCGTTGAACGCTTGGAAAATGGCTTGTCCCAACACGGATTTGCCCGACAATCTGTCCTCCCAGAGACGGTGGGATGTGCCGCTCTGCAGTATTTTACGGAATAACTTGATTCATACGTCATCAAATACTGTTGAGCGCGCGCGTCTGCTGGCTGTGGGGGAATGGGAGTCGGGTTTATGGCTTCAAGCACTCCCGTCATCCACCATAAGTACTATGATGGATGACGCATCGTTTCGGCTAGCTATCTGTCTTCGCTTAGGTGCACCTTGTGTTGCTCCGCATCGGTGTCACTGCGGAGTAGATGTCGACAGCCTCGGGCACCATGGCCTTTCCTGCTGCAAGAGCGCTGGTCGCATAGCACGGCACGCCAGCATCAATGATATTATTCGTCGGGCTCTTGTCACCGCCGGCGTACCAGCGGTATTAGAACCAAGTGGCTTGGTACGTGACGATGGGAAGAGATCAGATGGTATGACGTTGGTGCCGTGGAAGGTGGGTAGGCCTCTGGTGTGGGACGCAACATGTGTCGACACCCTTGCACCATCACATGTTCCAAGTACGGCGGGCTGTGCCGGCGCTGCCGCTGCGACTGCTGAGGCCCTCAAGCGGCGCAAATACTGTAACCTTATTGGTAATTACAGTTTTGAGCCGTTTGGGGTCGAAACGCTTGAGTCATGGGGTCCGAGTGCACGTCTCCTTTTCAAGGATATATCTCGTCGACTGATCGACACTTTGCGTGACCAGAGGGCTGGCTCTTTCTTTGCCCAAAGAATTAGCATTGCCATTCAACGTGGCAATGCTGCCAGCCTTCTGGGCACGTTTCCGGATGACGGCGATGCGGAGGAATACTTCGACGCCTCAGTGTATTTTATTTTTATATATTACTTATTTTGTTTGTTTTTGTTTTGTTTCAATGAATAAATTACCTACGTAAAGTTTTGCATTAATTCTGTTACAGCTAGGTTGTATATATCATATATATGGTACCTACCTAACTGGCAGTACGATTGCTTTAATGAATGGAACAAGACACTGGCTCCTGAAGTACAGGCACTCCTAGCTCAGCTGTGCTGTGCTACTAAAGAATTTGTTAACATTTTCAAACTACTTTGTTCAGTTCGGCTGTCGAGGTGAAGAAGATCTTCTCCATTCTTATTTCACACACATAATTTATAACATGTTGTAGGTATCGAAAAGAGGAGGATCTTAGGAAAGAAAAAGAAAGAATACGTTCTCCAAATTTCGCGTCCACGGCGCTATGTTAAAAATTGCTACTATTCTTTACAAGGAGCAAAGCTAAGTGATCTTTTAATTTTTAACGCCTAATCAATGCTTCATGGTTGCATAACCATGACTGGGAAATTATCAAATATGTATAGGCGATGCACGAAACCAAATAAATGTTCATTTTTAACAGACTTTAAAAAAGGGGAGGTTATTATGTTCGACTGTAGGTGTGTATGTATTTTTTTTATTTATGAAGTACCGATTTCTTCGCCAATTGCGGACCGCTTTTCAAAATTCTTTTTTGCATGTCAATTTGAGCTCGACTTTATTTTTTTATAGTTATATTTATTCTGGTAGGTATTTATTACCTACATTAATTTCCAAAGGCTATTATAGGTATGAATCTAGAATGTACCTACCTACGTACCTACCTACTTTACAGTCAGTAATATTTACTCAATAATTTTATCTAGCTATCGAAAGCTTTAGTTGAAAACCTGAAAAAACTGATATCTGTTTTCATCAACACTACCTATAAGAAAACTGGTTTAATCAAGCTCGCCAACCCATCCGAAACCCAACCGCAACACTGTAACTTAACCCCACCCATTAATTGATACACGCGCCAATCAATTAGAAGCGAGCTTTTAAAAACTATAGATATTGACAGCTCTAAAATAGAACTAGTTTAGCCAAGGTCGAACCAATGAGGAGAGCTAATATTCAGTTGTTCAGTACACAGAACACTTTGCATCAGAACCGATCGCTTCAGAGGTTATGTGAACCCTTATCAAACCGGAGATACTTAAATATGTGTTGGAACTCATGGGCAGAGGTCGTGTGATCATGTGCTTAAAAATAGTGTGAAAATGAGTTCTAAAACATGGATTTCTCCCTTTTTGAAGCAGGTTAGTGATTTGTTTTTGTTTTCTTGTTTTCTGGGTTAATCTTGGACTGAATGGTGTGTTCCGATTGGCAGATTGGATTCTATTTTCGGTGGGAGCATTTGTAAATAAATGCACGTTGCAGTTTGCAATCTGGCAACGTTTTATCCAAGAATGCAGCCAGGAAATGACCCTGTTAAACTTGAATAGGAAAGCCGAATTTCTGTTTTAAAGATCTTTAAATAATTATATGAATAATTGTTTAGGCCCCAGGTCCCAATTTTAGGTTAGGTTAGGTTTACAATTAGGTACATAAGTAGGCCACATCGGACTGTTATAAACCTAACTATCATAGTATTAAGTGCTACTAACACCTACTGTGGACCAAAAGTTGTCTTGTTGATGAATAAAATAATAATAATAATAATTAACATTTATTTTTTTGACTTCAATATAAGGAGTTCTCAAAAGTACACCGATTTGAAAAATTCTTCTTTTAAATATGAAAGGATACTTACTATCTGATTGGTCCCTAATTTAAAAAAAAATCGTGTGACTTTCCAGTGGTGGTTACGAATTACGAAAAGTAACAAAGTACTTACTAAAGAAAAGAGTTTAAACAAATAACTTTAATTTCGGAAGTCGGTGTTTTTAGGTTATTTCTTCGTTTTTTGACACCGACTTCCGAAAATAAAGTTATTTTACATTTTGCAGTGTTTTTATTTGGAATTTGGTTGTATTATTTTGTAAAAAAGTATGTTTTTGTAATATTAGGTTTTCAGGTAGACTGATAGGTGTAGAGTCCACAAAACTTTTGAAAGAACATCAAAAACCCACCCGAAGTGTCCCTTTAATTTGTATAAATTTTTTTGTTACCGCGGCAATAGAAATTTCGGTGCACTCTCTGAAAAATTAAACTGTCTACCTTTTATGGTGTACAGCGAGGCTTAGTCCCTAAAAAAGCGTGAGAATAATACATTTGCCTACTGCCTAATAATACTTATAGTGGAATGGTAAAATATTTTACTTTTTAAAGGCCGATTCACACATATCAGTGACGTCACAGTTCCGGCACAGTACCGGCATCGTGATAATTATTTTTTCATACAATCTCTATGATCACGTCCATACCAGTCAGTGTCGACAGTGCTCGACGCGTCACGCGATCATAGAGATTTTATGAAAGCGCCACAGTGCCGGTACTGTGAATTCACTGATATGTTTGAATCGGCCTTAAATGTCTACGAACAGTAGCCCGGACGAAGTTAGCACTGAGATATCTATACCTATAGATAACAATATAGCTTCCGCTTTTTTTATTTTTTTATTGAGGAATGGTCTTGAACTCGATCACGCCTGATGGAAAGCGATAGATAGGTCTATGATGGAGCGAGCGTGCCTAGAAGATGCCTGTTCACTCTTGCTTTGAAGGCAGACGGGTTATATGTGGAAGGGAACACAGACGCTGGCAGAGAGTTCCACACTTTGGCAGTGCGCATAATAAATGTGGAGAGTACGACTAGTCGGGATATCGACCAAGTACGGATGATACCCAGCAGTACGTCTGGTATTCCGGTGGTAAAAGGGCGATGGTGAGATCGTCGTGGAGTTCCTGCGCACACTCTCCGAAGTACAGTCTGTAGAAGACCGACAGGCTAGCAACACTACGCCGATGAGCCCAGCTGTGGAGCTTAGCCACCAGTTTCTCGTCGCTTATAAGCCTTTTTGCTCTGCGTTACCGCCTATAGAGCTTGCGGCAGAGAACGATTTCAGTACGGCAATGATTCGTCCGCGTTCAGGCAAATCAATGTTTTTGTTTTGTTAATCGTTTATTGGCAATGGAAGTTTTCAGTGTCAATGCGTACTTAAACTCGATCAGTTTAATGATAAGGTTATTATTAAACCATTCGAGTACCTACTTACTCGCTTCCTACTTGCGCATTATGATAGTAATATTATCAATTTTAGGTGCTTGCTTAGATACGTACAATACTATACTAACTATTAATTTTATTGTTAGAGAAATCCCTATTGGGTATAGGAAGCTTGAAGCTTGGTGTATTTTGCCAGCGCTTTCAAGCAAGGCTGGCGATCCTGTCAGGCAGGGTTGCGGAATCCTCCCAGGATTGCGGAATTTGTTCGAAAGAGACACCGCGGCTCTGGAAAGCAAAAGGCATTTGGAGGAACACGAATGGGTTGTGGTCAATAAGAGTCTGACACTCCCTTCCGCTCCACCCAGAGCGGAAGGAGTCATTTGATGATTTCCCATTCTTTTGGCAATAATAATAGGTACTTTTTCCACACACCAGTTAAAACTAGCATCAACAAGTGCTGACAAGCTTGGATCTAGTTTGTTTTGACGTCAGTTCATGCTGATTCGCACTGCCAAACCTAGTCCAGCTACCCTAGTTTTCTTCTTCAAGAATGGTAAAGGGTAACCAACTGAATCCTAGGTACTGCTAAACCTCTTCTGTTCGTCCGTCTGTCTGTCAGCGGACTGTATTTCATAAACCTTAATAAGAAGGCAGACAGTTGAAAATTTCATAGTGTTTCTATTGTCGCTATAACATCATCATATCAGCCGAAAGACGCCCACTGTTGACAAATGGGGTTTGCCATAATCGCCACGCTTGACAGGCGGGTTGGGTAACGCAGTGTAGCTGTAGCAATGTTCCTACAGAAAATGCTACTGCCCATTCTCTGGTGAATCCCTTAGTCGCCTCTTACGACACCCACGGGAAGTGATGGGATGGTGCTATTCTTTTACGTCCGACACCATACGGAACATCAGCTATAACATCACCTAATACAAATTCAATACAATTTAAAAATAAAGAAGTTTTTTTTTCTTTTGGTTTACGGCAAGGAACTTGACGCGCACTTCCTAATAGGTTTTTTTTTTCTTGATAATCTCAATAGCGTTACTTTAACAGGCAGGAATGTTGCCATCCTATACCTAAACAGCTGGGTTTTAAGTCAGCAAAAAATGAGGGAAACCCGTTGACCATATATCCACTGCCCGTTGGCGTAGGTATGCAAAAACTACCATAGGAACACCGACATCAGTGTATCTTACCAAGTAGGTACTAATCAATCATACAAATGGAAATGACTAGCGAGAAACAGAATATACGTACCTAACACCGTTATGTAGGTCCAATGCGATCGTGCTAGGAATACTGATTAGTTCAGTCACCACACCATTCCACGTGCCAGCACTGATTTTGTAGAAAGAGATAGAGCTATAGGTTCAGGAGAAGTGGCATCATCGTTTTTTCGCAACATATCGACTATAACGGTGCTATACGAAGCAGGCAGCCCAATAACTTGAAGGAGGAGATTTTCTGCTTTTTTTTTCATTCCCTTTCTACACTGGCAGTATTTCTGAGCAGTATCTATACAACCTGTAACAGAATAAACGCAATACCTCTTAAGGGGTCATTGTACTCATCATTACAAACAACTTTTACCATGACCAACACCGAAATTGCGAAAAAAAATCGACTGCTCCATATATTTTTGTGCGCATAACTCGACAAAAAGTCCTGAACAGCTGATTTCTTTTTGGGATTTCGGGGTTGGTCACGTAGTAAAAGTTGTTCGTAATGATGAGCACAATGGCTCCTTAAGAGGTATTGCGTTTATTCTGTTACACGTTTCATAGATGCAATGTGAAATTAGCTTCATTTGTTTGACTGACCGACCTTATACATTGAAAAGTGCGTGTAAGTGGTTCATCTTTCAACTTCCTACTAGGTACTTAATCTCGCCAGAACGGCTGAACAAAGCTGGATAATATTTTACAGAGTTACAGAGATTATAGTCTGGAATAAGCACATAGGATATTTTTAGATTTCCATACCCAAAGGGTAAAAACGAGACCATATTACTAAACTACGCTGTCCGTCCCGTCTGTCACCAGGCTGTATCTCATGAACCGTGATAGCTACACTGTTAAAATTTTCACAGATGATCTATAAAATAAATATTTAAGTGGGGCAGTATGTTTTTGTATGTGTCCCATACAACAAACGTGATTTTTTGCCGTTTTTTTTGTAGATAATGGTACGGAACCCTACGTGCGCGAGTCCGACTCGCACTTTGCCGGTTTTTATCTTTAGAGCCCGGGAGTATACATTATGTCTCCTTACGATAATTTTATTTCCGACATTCACGCGGGCGAACACGCTGGCAGAACCTACCTAGTTTGTAATAAATGCTTTGAGTCTGAAACGTTATCCAGTCACCAACATGGTTTAGTAACGGAGTTGACTGATAGAGATACGCTACGCAGCTAGTGCGAAGTTTCACAACTCCTGGGTGATCTTACTGCACCAACCTTTCTATGTGCTTCTCGCCTCCTGTAAATTCCCGCGACCTTAACCAGGTTACCGCTTAACCTTGTAAGAGGCTATTGTGAACCTTGTGGTAAGTAGTACCTAGTACCTTCTTTTCACGAAACACTGAACTTGTAGGGAGGCCTATGTCTTACAGTGGGGCGTCTGTCGGCTAAAGTGATAATGATACTCCTTTTCTTTTTTTACCAGCGCTGTGACTCTGTCTCGCACACAAGTCCCAGCATTATGCTGAAAAATAGCCGTTTTGCCTGATGTGATGCATACTTATTTCCCCCTGTTGCTAAACTTTTTTTTACCTACTCCTCATTTTGATGGTATGCCTCATGCTTGTCGCAAATACTCTCTTTCTTTCATTTACACCTTTTCTTCTGAATATTTCAGTGCTTCGTGACGTCAGGCGTGTCCCTGAACATGGCGGCGTCTGGTCTGGTGGTGGGGTTCACCACGGCCTTGCTGGAGCAGCTCAGGAGCAAGGAGTCCGTCATATACATTGATAATTCATCTGGCTCTTGGATAGGTTGGTACACTCATACTTAATTTCTTAATTCTTTATAGAATAGGGTAGTTTGGTACAATAGGGTAGGTAGATAATTGTTAATCATTATCTCATGATGCCAGTAGACATTTCCACCCCATACCTACCCAGTACCAACGATCGATTTGCACGTCAGAATCGCTATGGTCCTCCATCAGTCTTGGCCTGACCTGACGGGCATATTACATAGCTAGAAAAAAAATGGCATGCCTAGATATCTGGCAATACACGTGGCATTCTCCCCGTCTGT
This sequence comes from Melanchra persicariae, assembly GCA_947386135.1. Classification (NCBI taxonomy): domain Eukaryota; kingdom Metazoa; phylum Arthropoda; class Insecta; order Lepidoptera; family Noctuidae; genus Melanchra; species Melanchra persicariae. The sequence goes on from OX376669.1 coordinate 1,842,553, forward strand.
TTTAACACAAATGTTATACGTATTACTAAACACGGAAATCTGATTAACCATGACAAATGAGTAATTTGCAATAGTCGTCGTAAAGACGCCCGTGTAAAATTTAAAAGAATAGCGTAGCTGATCGGACAATAGACAGTAAGGTGATCTCAAATTTAATAACCAGACAGACAGGAGAACAATGGGACTGGACATGTTTTTCATCAATATAAGGTAAGGTATTTGATGTGGAGGCCAGCTGACGAGCCATGATGATAGTAAGACAAGGCAGAGTTGCCAAATTATGAAACAATGGTCCTCATTTCTTTTAGGACTTAGAAAACTGTAAGTACCAAAATCATGGGAAAGCCTTTGCCAAGCAGCGTGAGGACACGTGAGGACTAGCATTTTGCTGAAATGGACCTGTTTAACGCAGCTGTGATGCACACAATACTTTTTTTTTATTAGTTCTCCTTATTTCTTGTCCTACATTGTGTTTATCTGTCTGTGCCAAATAAACAACTATTATTTCTTTTACGGTCATAATTCACTAGACACATTATTATGCGTCTAGTCACAATAAGGATAAGGATACACACAATAAGGATAAAGTCGAGCTGCAGCTGAATATAATAGATACAATTATTCCCCTCTTTGTGTCAATCATATTCAGCTGCAGCTCGACGACCCGCAAAATAAAATTCTGAAATTCGATATCTACACTAATATTACAAAGAGGAAAGATTTGTTTGTATGTTTGTTTGAAATGGATAGGCTCCGAAACTCCTAGACCGATTTGAAAAATTCTTTCATCAGTAGAATCCTACATTATCGGTGATGGACATAGGCTATAGAATATTTTCAAAAAAGTTAGGGATCCGTATGAAAACTTCGATAATGTAACCAAGGTGTGAGAAAAATTAAAAAAAAATCCTTATATCGCGTACGCTGCGGAATCTATTGACAATAGAGCAAAGTGATTTACTACAGTTTTATAGAAGTCATCAATATCTACAATAAAGTCCGCAATACCATATGTCTAACTATTATGGATAAGTCACCATGACCGCTTTTTGTTCATATTATTCAAGCAAATCCCTGGTGAAATAAAAAATGGTGATTTTAGTATCATGATATTAACCCTTATCCATTTAAATGGTTTGATAATTAAGGTTGATTATGTCCGTGTAAATTACACTTTAAATTATTCAAATCGGACCTTTCGTTCAAAAGTTACGACGGTAATAAACATGCTCGCAGTAAGAAAAATGTCGCAGCTTCAGCGAACTGGGAGAATCGTATCAATGATTGGTCCGATGAAGTTGAAACACCACGGCGTGAGGCATTTAAATTATTTCGATAAAACAATGAGAACAACAAATGTTGGGATTTTTCGAAAATAAACTACATACTTACATAAGGAGTGAAGCAGGGGTGATTTTAGGGGAGGACATTACTGCTTGCTTCAATTTACGTGGGAACGCTATGAACAAACTAAAGGCGGTATAATTGAAACAGATGTACCTACCTAATATTTTTTGCATAATCAACCCCTGAAGGGGTGAACGGGGTGAACAGTTGCGCTGAAACCTGGGCTCGAGACAAATGAGATTCTGTCAACGGTGGCGTGGCGTAGGCGATTGTCAATACGTCAAAAATGTATAGGATTGACAGATGCTATTGAAATGTCACGTGACCAAATTCTTACATTTTGACATTTCGACAGTCGCATTCGCTAATTAAATGTTACATTGTCGAGGGCCTCCTGAGACCATAGAATAAGTAGAAATGACTAAGTAATTAATGAAAATCGTTAAGTATGCTTAATTTTCCAAAACTAACCTTTTAACCGTTGAAGTTTATGGAGTAGGTACCAACTAAATCCGCGCGGACGAAGTCGCGGGCGAAGTGCTAGTGATCTATATTTTGACAAAAAAACTTTGTTTAATTGTGACTCCAAGCCAACCAGTTGCCCAGGTAGGCTACTGGTTGGCTCAGAGTCTAACAATTGGCTGTGCAATAGTATTCAAAACTCAGCTGATGGATTTGGCTTGACTCAGACATAACATTACATAATTATATGAGTGAATTATAAATACGTCGGTACACTGGAATATATCACACTTTATCAGATTCAGATTGCAGTTAAAACCAGCGCGTTAGTTTACATTTTTAATATCTCTACGATCTCTTTGACCCCTTATCTCTGACGGGACGGAGTGGTGAGTTTCATAAGCCATGAGAAGCCAAAATTATGAACATAACTATAATTAAAATGATGTCTCTTTGTATTTGTCACCGGAAAATTGCAAACGCCGTGAGATTGTAAAATTTCGTGTGAAATTGTAAAATATTTGTTCTAAATAAGACACGGATATATTGGAACTATTGAATTTGGATGGAATTTATAGTACACAAAACAATTTTTAGGATCATAGTTTTGGTTTTCGTCAACTTACTCGTAGGCACCAACTCTCAATATATCTCAGTCAATACTTTGTCTTCGAAATATCTTAATTGATTGTGGGCAAAAAGAGTATCATAGAACCAACTCACAGTGCCAGTGTGGAGCCCTTTCGCAGGAAATGTCCCACCTACACCTGCCCTATTACCCAACCACGTACACCTTCCAGGACCTGAACGTGGCTAACGAAAGAACAGTCCAAGTGCCCACATACCTACTTGTCGGACAAAATTTGAAAAATTTACTCAATTGACACGAAAAGAAGAAGAATCTTGAATATATACGAGTATTAAGTTAATCCCGGAACACCGATAGTTCCATCGGATATTCTATCAGAAAGTAGAACCAAGCGTTCTTAAATACATTGTTAAAAACTTTCTTTTTCTGTTTCCAGCGGCAATCCCCGGCATCTCCCTGGTCTTCGGCAACTTCATAGCACCACCAACAATGTCAAAATATGGCAGAAAGCCTGCCAACCTCCTCTCCATCATGCCGCTGATCCTCGGCTGGGCTGCCATTTACTTCGCCAACAGCATCACCATCCTTCTGGTCGCAAGATTCCTTCAAGGACTGTCCATGGGCATGTGTACTTCAATAAGCTCACTTCTGATTGGAGAATATACCAGCCCGAAGAATAGAGGAGCGTTTTTAATGACTATATCAGTCTCCATAGCTTCTGCAGTGATGACAGTCCATTCATTAGGTTCCGTCCTCACATGGCAAAATACTGCCTTAGTCTGTGGTGGTGTAGCGTTCATTGATCTCTTCATAGTCATCTATTCACCAGAATCACCCAGCTGGTTGGCCGAAAAAGGAAGGTATGATGCTTGCAAACAATCTTTTAGATGGCTAAGAGGTGATAGCGAAGAAGAAGAACTGAGACGAATCATTGAAGCAAGCATCATGCTAAAGGAAGCAAAAGCAGAAATGAGACAAACAAAATCTTGGATAAAGAAATTCAGAAACAAAGTGGAGTACTTCAAAACGACGGTGACGAAAAAGGAGTTCTTGAAACCTATCATCATAATGATACATATTTACATTTTGGGTCAATGGAGTGGGATAAACATGCTGGTGGCGTATCCTATAGATTTGTTTCACAAAATTGTAGGAATGGACTCTAAAATGCCAATATTAGTACTTACTTTAGACATACACAGAATAGTAGCGAATACAACAGCCTTATACGTAATACAGAAAGTGAAAAGACGAACTATTTTAGGTGTTACTGTGTGCATAAACATTTTTGCGTTATTAGCAAATGCTTCATATTCTTACGCCAAGGAAACTGGATTTATATCAGCAGATGAGTTTTGCTTAGGTATCTTTATAGTGCACTTACATATGTTTGCTGTAGCAACAGGATCGTTACCGTTATGTTTCATAATCGCTGGTGAGATATTTCCTTTAGAATATCGAGCGTTAGCCGGTGGTATTAGTGTATTGTTTTATTCTACGAATTTGTTTGTTACTATCAAAACTGTACCATTTCTTTTAAGCACCATAGATTTATATGGAACGTATATTTTGTATGCGTCTATGATGGTCTATGCTTTGGTAGTTGTCTGGTACTTGTTACCGGAGACGAAGGATAGGACACTGCAGGACATAGAAGATGAGTTTAGAGGTAGACCGTTGTCTCCTGAGGAGTTAAAGTCGGTGCAGTCTTTGGCGTCTTTGAGAGCGTTTACTATAGACAGGAGGTGTAGCAATCCGGTTGTTTTATGAGCATGGGCGTATTCCCTGAGGAGTAGGCTGGGGTTCACAGAAAATAGTGATGTTAAAACTCCTATGATAGTTAAACGTGGTCTAATATGACCATGACAACGATGAAATAATTCTCATTGAGCAGTTGGACCAAAGGCTTGGGCAGAAAGCCGTGATCACGGCGCGTATTGCTTAGGTTCCTCTGTCTATTGTGTGTCGAGATACTGGTAGACTATTTTTTATGTTTTAAAATTTAGGTAGGTATGTTATTTACAGATTTGAAAAATGATATAAATTAAAAGAAAGTTTTTTTTTAAATATTCAAAGATCGTAGACCCCATAATCAGCAAGTTTTACTTAAAATAAAGAATATTTTATTAGGAGAAGCACTATTTACTCTTAATTTTGTTACTGGAGAACGATTCAAAGTGTGCGTGATTTTTCCGAATTAACCTAAATGCAATAATGAGGTTAGGGTTAGAGCCGTCTACCGATAAATTGGTAGAAATTGATTTTAGTAGATTTGTATTTATTTTTTCTAACGTAAATACACTTTATAAGTAGGTACCCAATGTGTTATATTTACCTACTTAACTCATTTTGTACGTGGAATGAGTGAAATTAACGATAAAACTTCCTATATTGCCGGGCAAAGGACTCCAAAGAATTGAAGCCATCACGACTGGGGTGTAACAGATAATTTAGGAATAGAATACCTAAGGGTGTTGTTACCACATCAATCGATCGATGGTCGTTCGATCGTACAATGAATTAGTCGACGTCGATAGATAGTTTCAATTTCTTTCTTCGATCAGCAAAGCTACCACACCAAACGAACAACTGTTTATCGCCGGGTATCCGTCGATCAGGCTGGGCTATCACACCAATCAAGCAACGTCGATCGATTGGTGTAGTAAGTGGTGTAGGAAACCATCAAATGACTCCTCCCGCTCTGGGCGGAGCGGAAGGGAGTGTCAGACTCTTACTGACTAAAACCCATCCATGCTCCTCCTAGTGCCCTTTGCTTTCCAGGGCCGCGGTAACAAAGGTTACAGAACGCTGTAAAGAACATTGAGTTTCATAAAAGACTTCCTACATTGAGCTAGGTGTGTGCCGCAGAAAACTCACAAGATTTTCTATAAAATTACAAAAATAGTTCGCTTAGATTTAAGAAAATATGCCTATGATAACTTTAAGTATTTGCCTTATCTCTACAGTCCATCAAGTGCCAACAACATTCATGAAATCACGTGCCTACTTCAGACTCTAGTGGTTTAATTCTGTCAAACTAATTTCAGCAGTGTCTCACAGGTACGTAGGTTGAATTTCAACTGTCTTGGCGGCGCCTCTAGTGCTTTCCTTCCTTTTAACAAATTTTAACAGTGTTTCACGGGTAGGTACGTGGTTTGAATATTACAATATTGTTACCTATTTGTTAATTCTCATTGTTATACTTACAACATATACCATGTCTAATGTTAACTACATTAGACATGGTATATGTGTGTTACTGCGATAGTCTGGTATTTGGAAGTGTGAACACAATCTAGGTATGGTTAATGTTAAACATATCTAATGCATCCCGCATTTTAAGTGTAGGTACTTATACAATGTGTTACAGAATGAACGTAAAACTTATAAAACCGGCAAAGTGCGAGTTGGTCACGCGCACGAAGGGTTCCGTACCATCATCTATAAAAAAAAACGGCAAAAAATCACTTATGTTGTATGGGAGCCCCACTTAAATATTTATTTTATTCTGTTTTTAGTATTTGTTCTTATAGCGGCAACAAAAATACATCATCTGTGAAAATTTCAACTGTCTAGCTATAACGGTTCATGAGATACAGCCTGGTGACAGACAGAAAGACAGACAGATGGACAGCGGTCTTAGTAATAGGTTCCCGTTTTTACCCTTCGGGTACGGAACCCTAAAAAGGGGTTATTGTACTAATCTTTATGAAAAACTCCGAATGCTCGAATGGTGCAAAGAAATCAACTATCCCATCAATTTACATGTGCCTCAATAAAATGTACTGAACAGCTAATTATGTATTATGAGCTCTAAGTACTTCGGTAGGTACTAATATGTGCACGTACTGTGTAAAGAGATTGTAATAATAATTTATTTTTTAAATTTATTTGTGTTTAGCTGTAAAATTTAAATGTTATTGTAAAGGTAGGAGAAATACAAGACAAACTTAAATCTAAATAAAATAGTTTTTTGTTTATCAAACCAAAACTGAAATCAGAGTCCTTAACCCTTAATAGAGCTAACAAAGGCTGAGGTTTTACAATGAATATACCTACACCCACATTGAAACCTTATCCACAGATTCCACAGGCATCCGGGCCGTGCCCGAGTTCCGTCAGGAGCTAAAAAATAGGTGTGCAAACGTCCGTGTCCGGGCCGTGACACGGACCGTTCTGACGGACCACGGGCCGTCCACGTCCCGGGACCCTTAATGTATTCTATGTGAACTTAACTGTCGAAACTAATGTCCTGTGATGGGGGGCGAGCCTAGTACCTTCAATCGAGCATATGTCATCCAGAATCCGGCTTGATATTAAGAAATTCTATATGAAATTACCCAGTACTTACCACTTTTTTTTTTTTTTTTACGGGGGGAAATCCTCATGGATGTCCTCCGCCCTGGGGCGGGCGGAGGGGTCTGTCAGACTCTTACTGACTAAAACCACCCCGGTGTTCCATCTTCCACCTACGCCGGGGATCGCGGGAACATAGCGACTTCCGTAATACCCGGCTGGTGCCGGCCCGCCTCTGCGGGCCACATCTCGTACGCGGGGGGAGTGAGGTGTTTAACTCCCCCCGCGACGTCAGAGGGGCGCACCGGAACACCACGCGCCGCCACCTCGGGTCCGGATGAATGGGGGGCAACGGACATCCCCAAGTCCGCCGCCCCTGGACCCAATTAGGGGGGCCGAAGGAGGGCAAGTACTTACCACTTGGCCCAACTCGGGAACCAAACCCAGTACCTCATCGTCAGCAGTAGGGCTTGGGACTACAACACCAATGAGGCAGTCAGTACAAGGATTGATTAAAAATAACAAGAATTTAAAAATAGAATCAATGATTTATTGTCATATCACATTTTGCTATAAAATACTGTTTAAAAAAATTACACCTAATTATAATAAACATAATTAATAACATACATAAAATATAACTGTATTTATATAAAAATAATTTGGTGCTTGCTTTGTGTGCACTTATCTTAAATATGTGAGATTTGAATTTAGAATCCGAGATAATATTGAAATGTTGGAACAACATGCTTTATCAAATATCACATCAAAGTTCAAATTCCATTGCAACCCATACTTCTTAGGGCCTTTTTAATACGGTTTTAAAGTGGTTAGTGGAGGTACACTAAAGTCGACACTTGAGTAGGTGGCGATGGATTCAAATTATCTCGTATTTTAAATCCAAGTATTTATAGTGCTACAATCTATCGGATCTTTTGTTGTGTAAATATTAGTAAAAATGTTTACATATATACAATATACTTACTATAGTTTCTACAATGAAAATAAATGAAAAAGTAGGATTCAAAAAGATGTTTTCATCGATCTAAGTAATTAGAGTTGAAGTAAACGAAGTTGATACTTATTCATAATTATTTTCTGTATTTCAGTGTACAGAAAATAATTATAAAATAAATTTGTTACGACTTTTATTTTCACAATCAACTAGATAGGTACTTAGGTAGGTATATGAATTTCAGCATACATTCGAGCATAGTTAAAAGAAACATCAGAAACAATCACAGTATTATAAAATAACATATTTAGAAATAAAGTTAATTCATAATAAAATTGTCATCTTAAAAATATTCATAATCAGGTCAATAATTAAAAATAATGGTAAATAATCGTAACTAAACTAAATAATAATCATTTTAGGAATTTTAAAGAATAATAATATATGTAGTTTCAAATACGTGTTTCAACCCATAAATGTCGCATTTATAATTTAAATTAATATTTTAGTCAATAGGTATGGACATTTGTGGGTTAAATAAAATTAAGATTTCAAAGTCAATTAGGATTTATTATTCCTTTAATTCAAGTGTTATCAACGGTTTCACAATGAAGAATTTGGTTTGACAATTCTTAACTACAAATTCTGAATTTACAAACCGGTTGTATAAGTCCTCCGGAGATCATCTGATATGGCCTAAGTGACAAATAATAAACAAATCAATCATAGTCAGACCATACACAGACGTCACAAAAAAGATTAAGCTAATATCAACCTTATACGTTAGTCCATAAGGCCTCTTTGTCATAATTTTATTTTGTGTAACATTTATCGCACCTAAATATTGGAAAATATTATTTTAATCCAAATTACAGATACAGTTTTAGACGTGCTGGTCACAGGGAGTCTGATACAGCTGGTGCCATGAAATGAGTGATTGAACTAAAATAAATGCCACCAAGTGCGTCAGACTGCTTGAAAGTGATTTGTTTCGAAATTTTAGTCCAGTTTTTTGTGAAAGGATTTTGAAAAAGACATTATTTTTGCAATTTTTACCCGACTGCGCGACGCAAGAGAGGTTAATGTGTTCATCTATGTATGTGTGTTTGTTCCTTTGTGGCACTATAGCGACCAAACGCGTGGGCCGATTTGATCATTCTTACGTCAATTGATTCGTCTTAATCTTGCGAGTGCTACCAAAGACATGACAGTAATCAAAACACAATATGGCGACAAACAGACGCCATATTGCGAAAAAGAAAAAAAATGAAAGTCGAGCTATATTAAGTGGGGTATCAAAATAAAGTGTTCAAAGAGGCGAATTCCAAAAATATAACTCACTTAAATATGACTGCCGACAACCCGACAGTAAAAAGCAACTAAAAAGTTCAAAACAAGTCACTTTTCTAGCAGTCTGATGCAGTTGGTGGCATGAAATCAATAATTGAACTAAACTGCCACCAATTGCATCAGACTGCTTGAAAAGTGACTTGTTTGGAACTTTCTAACAGTCGAGTTTTTTTGACTGCATGCCAGATATATACAGAACATCATTCTTGAATATGGCGACGCATTTCTGAAACACCCTGTTTATTAGTTCCAGCGTCGTGCATGGTAACCGTCACATACTACAGTATTTTATATAATATGTAGTGATTTTTTACACAGTACTAATTTAAATCTAATAAGCTCTCAGGTCCAAGTTTGTGATTGCAAAATTTACAAATGGACTGTGTTAATTAATACGAGTATATCTGGTGGAGAACTGGACACAAAAACAAATACGCGTCTAATCCTTAGGCCTGCCAAGGAACGTTCAAAATACAATGAGTGAAAAGATCAGTATTTTTACATTTCAACAAGAAATGAAATGGAAGAAGCCAAAAATATACATGAAGCTAAAAAAGTACAGTATTATGAAATGCGTATTTTAAAAATATACACATATTTCACGAAGCGGTGCTCGTTTTCGGTTACAATGAAATTTGAACTTTGACGTGTTCGTTGTTGAGTTTGTTCTCCCTTTTCCTAAGATTTTTCTTCGCTTGAATTCAAATGAGTTGCGTGCACATTCCTAATAAAATTACCTATAAAATTGAGTATGCCTAATAGATTGGTCCACTTGTCTAGATCATATATTTAGGCTAGAGATCTAATGATCTAATAAATACGCCTCAGGTACTCCCTTGTTATAGCGCAGTTGAGGTGACGGATTTCAAACCCCGCACTAGGATTGTAGGAGGGAGGTCCTTTGTGAATTCGTCTAGTACCTGTAAAATAAAACACAAATATGATAAAAGTATTTGAATGAAGCCATATTTTTTTTTAAACAAAAAAATAAATATTACGTGTATTATATTTTTTGGAAATCTATCTGACGGACTAATTAGATTTTTTCATTAAAATACCCTGTTGCAAATTCAAATCCCTACATGCGCAAGTAACTCTGTCTGTCTGTCAGTCTGTTACGCTTTTACGCTAAAACGGATGAACGGATAGTCACGAAATTTGGCAGATATATAGCCTGGGATATGGAGAAGGCTTTTTTACGCGATAACTGACATTCAAGCGGGCGAAGCCGCGGGCGTAAGCTAGTTTAAAAATAAGTATGTCAAACCCTTCTTTTACGAGGGTTTTCTGAAATGACGTGCATCAGATGGCAGCATTGAAGAGTTTGATCCAGATATCTGTCAAATCGTGTTTTCCGACATTAGTTAAATTGTCGTCAACTTCATGTTTACGTCACAAATAACGTTTTTGTAAAGAACCTTCCGCCTAAGTGGCGCCAACTGGTGGCGTGAATTTTCCCGAACACCGTCATTCTTATATTTGACAGGTTTTCACGCTAAATTAGTTCTTAACGTCGAATTCTTACTTCAGGAACCGGCAGTTCAAGTGTTCAGCGTTTATGTAATGTGATGGAAACATACCTTCAAGTAGTGCTCGCAGACGGAGTCGTCAGCCGGCGTGCTGCGCAGGCGCGGCGGCGCGGGCAGCTGCACGAACGTCACCGCGGTGGCCTCCGAGCTGCGCCGCTTTATTATACTGTTCACGCTGGAAGGAACATTCGTGACGGTTCAATATCACGCTTTACTTATAGCGGTGGCAATAAATTTCCAGTGTCCCGCCGGGTATTTTGTCTGGAGTTCCGCGGCTAAAGCAAAACGGGCGAAACCAGTATCGCCATCATCTTATCAGCCGAAAGACGTCCACTGCTGGACATGGGCCACTCCCAGATAAGGGGGGGAAGGTTTGCCATAATCGCCACGCTTGGCAGGCGGGTTGGCGATCGCAGTGTAGCTGTAGCAATGTACCTACAGAGAATGCTGCTGCCCATTCTCCGGTGAGTCCCTTAGTCGCCTCTTACGACACCCACGGGAAGTGATGGAATGGTGCTATTCTTTTACGTCCGACACCATACGGAACGTATCGCCAAATCGCCATACGAAATGGCAAACATATCCCTCCCTACACCCCGTGTACATAGCGAATACATAGTGTTTGCTACTCATAGAGCGGTAGCGATATCCGCTTAGGTTGCATACTACATTCCCACTCGGCTTTCACTACCCCGCTCTGGGAAACGAATTCCGCGAAGGTCTGAAGAGGTCTATACTTAGGTATTTTTTTTAAAGATGTGTACAAAACTTACATTTGTAAATAGCTGATGGGTACTCGTTGGTACATGCTGTTTTCGTCGTCGTTAGAAAATCGGCTGTAGTCATCCAGTTTGGGCCACTCTGTCACCTGTAAAAGACATTCAACATTTCGTAGTTCAAAAATATGGTCTAGCTGTATAGAAAGAAAAAAAAGAAAAATTGTTAAAAATGAAAGCATTCCTTTAGTCTGCCATGTGTTATTACTTCCTAGAATTTGATCCTTGGTAGGTACACTTTCGGATAACACAGGGTGTTTTTTTTTCCAAAACCAACCAGTTTGATTCCTGGCTCGGAATACCGATTTTTCAAAAATCCAATGATGCAGTTATAGTTTTCATCGAAATCGGGCTCGAGACTTCTTTCAGTGTTTTCCTAATAGTTTAGGATTTGGTCATCCACGCACCCTTAAAAAATCACCCTGTTTACCCTCATCTATTACAGTTTTCGTCAAATAGCTTTGCCCCTCTGAAGTTGTGTCGAGTGGCTGCGTAGTAGTCAAAATTACGAAAACATTGCAACTGCGCATGCGTAAGACATGGGGGCGGGGCGCGATTGTATGTCTCAGTCTTACGTTTACGTTCGATGCATGCTTGCGTCCTGCTTGCTCCCGGCTACGTGACTGCACCTGCGCGATTTTTTGCAAATGGCTAACTTCAGAGGGGCAAAGTTATTTGACGAAAACTGTATATTTGATGTAAATTGTAAATTGATAAAATTGCACATAGTTTGCTTAGCTAAACTCGGGACCCACACATTCTTTATTCTGCTTATCCTTTTCCTAACTACATATGTTGTGATCAGCTTCCAGTCAAACCAGATTCAGCTTAATAGGTACCAGCATTTTACATGGAGCGGCTGCCTACCAGACCCCCACAACCCATGAACTGGGTAACACGGTACTTCTTGGCAAGACTGGAGTCATATTTTCTGGCTCCAATCCATAACGACTGCCAAAACGGCTTAACGTGCTTTCCGAGGCACGTGGTCACCCATCCACAGACCGATCTCGACAAGCGTTGCTTAACCTTGAAGACCGGCCCGAGCGGCTCTTATTATTAAACCACGAGCTCCTCAAGTCAACCGAACAGATGAACAATGAAAATGATAGTAATTCTCACAATATGCGTGGTAGCGTTGATCCGGAGCAACTTCAGCAGTTTGTCGAGCCTGTCTTCAAGCGGTCTACCGGCGGCCAGCGACTCCAGCGCAGAATGTTCACCTACCGTCACTGTACGACCTGCCTCTAAAACAAAACGATTTTCCACATTTATTGTTAGATTATAAACTCCACAAACAGGAGTGGTGGATCAAGGATTGTTGTTTGGGGGGCGCTGGACCCCACTGAGGGAAGGTTTTGAGCAGTGGTGGATCAAGATTGTTGTTTGGGGGGGGGGGCTTGACCCCGCTGAAGGTAGGTTTTGAGCAGTGGTGGATCAAGATTGTTGTTTGGGGGGGGCTCGACCCCGCTGAGGGTAGGTTTTGAGCAGTGGTGGATCAAGATTGTTGTTTGGGGGGGGCTTGACCCCGCTGAGGGTAGGTTTTGAGCAGTGGTGGATCAAGATTGTTGTTTGGGGGGGGCTCGACCCCGCTGAGGGTAGGTTTTGAGCAGTGGTGGATCAAGATTGTTGTTTGGGGGGGGCTTGACCCCGCTGAGGGTAGGTTTTGAGCAGTGGTGGATCAAGATTGTTGTTTGGGGGGGGCTTGACCCCGCTGAGGGTAGGTTTTGAGCAGTGGTGGATCAAGATTGTTAATTGGGGGGGGGGCTTGACCCCGCTGAGGGTAGGTTTTGAGCAGTGGTGGATCAAGATTGTTGTTTGGGGGGGGGCTTGACCCCGCTGAGGGTAGGTTTTGAGCAGTGGTGGATCAAGATTGTTGTTTGGGGGGGGGCTTGACCCCGCTGAGGGTAGGTTTTGAGCAGTGGTGGATCAAGATTGTTGTTTGGGGGGGGGGGCTTGACCCCGCTGAGGGTAGGTTTTGAGCAGTGGTGGATCAAGGATTGTTGTTTGGGCTTGACCCCGCTAGGTCTTAGCTAAAAAAGCAAATGACATTTTATTTTGCTCAACGCATAGTAAGTCTCCTTGGATTACTTTTGGTAAATTCCTCCAGGACTTCCAAGTGTAAACTTCCAAAGATATCTCGGTATTTTTTAATGTATGTAGGTATCATTACAATATTTTTTTTTAAATTCGGTTATAAAATAATAATAGTTAATAAGACAAGTACAGTTCGCGTCAAATAACTGTGCTCCTCTGAAGTTGGCTACGAGTGGCTGCGTAGTAGTCAAAATTACGAACAAACTGCAACTGCGCATGCGCGGGGCGGGGATTATGGCGGCGCGATGTTATGTCTCAGTCTTACGTTTACGTACGATGCATGCTTGCGTCCCGCTTGCTCCCGTCTACGTGACTGCACCAAGCGATCGTTGTAAATGGCTAACTTCAGAGGGGCACAGTTATTTGACGCGAGCTGTACTAAACTTCTTGTAGGAGTAAAATGCATTATAAGTCTTTTCTAAATTAATTTTTAAATTATTAGACTGTAGCCTATCTATAGTTTACTTAAGCGTATAATTAATTTCTTGTTCGTAATTGTCGGATTCATCATCGTTTTATCACTATGGCATTATCATCAGCAAATATAATTGTAGTGCACAATCACCCAACAATTATATTTGATGATTCCTGGTATCTAAAAGATCTCTAAAAAATATATTGATATTTTTTAGAGATCTTTTAAATATGGCAGGCTTAATGGGGGCCCCAATACGGTCCCTTGAGGTACACTTACCATACTTCACTATTCATAGTGTTGACCGGTATTTGGTTTCACGCTTGGTGTTAAAATTTATATTTGTTGTTTCTGTATTTAATAAGATCTAGATTTTTACTTCGAATTCCGTATCTTTCTAATTTATCAACGAGTATAACATGATCAACGTGATCGAAGGCTTCCGTCATGTCTGTATTATGTAACATACATTAACTCACGTCTACGTCACATTGGAGGTAGCCTGATACTACAGATCGCCCCCGGCTACGATCCTTTCTTTCTTTTGCTTCGCTTACGTTCATTAATATACTTGTTTAAACATTTCGTCACATCAGTAGATCGACGAATGTGTGTTATACCTTGCGATAAAGACTGCAGAATCCACGTGCACCCAGCTCGTTTGTAAGTTTAATTAATTACTTTGCTGGGCACGATCGAGCGATTGATCACGTTATACCTCTGTAGCCAGCAATGTAACGCAACTTGCATGCCAGCTGGGTGCGGGTCAAAACGTGGCCTAACAGTTCAGTGTTGCCACTCACTAGTAGTATTGCCAGCTGGCCGGGCACTGTGAACAGTGTTGCAACTCCACTCACCATGTATAGTGGTAGGATGCTGCGCCGCCGCCGGCACATGCACGGCGTGCAGCCTCAGGCGCAGGTGTTGCCAGCCTCTGGCGGAGCGCACCACGGCAGCCAGCTGCAGCGCGAACAGGCCGCGCACTGTAAACGGCTCCTCGCAGTTGGGGGAGAGGACTTCCACTAGCCACACGTCTATGTATTGCAGGGATGGGGATTTTCTGTAAAGAGTGATAGGAAATGTTAAACCGGCGTTAAGGTTTAAGTGTCAAAGGGAATTGGCATCAATAAACGCGCGGCGTTGCGACGACGGAGCGATATCGGTGAGCTGTTTGACATACAAATCAGAACGACATGTCACACGGTGCGCCGATGGAACGTGCGCGCAACGGAACGCGGGAGGAAGACGGACGAAGCGGGGTGGGCAGGGGAGGGGAGCTGCACTGCGACGACGAAGGGTGTGTCAGTCTTGCAACGAAACTAGAGTGGAGTAAACGATTTGTGCGCTACTCGTACGGGAGTCAAAGTACGAAAGGGGGCGTCCATACTTCGAATCCCTGGCCGCTTGTACGCTGTGCGCGCGATTTTTCGACGCACGTCGTCGTTTTAACGCATCGTGTGGCATGTTATAAATGTAGTCAAAGCTCTTGACGCAATTTTTTTTTATAAACTTACTATATCTTCTGTGTTATTTTTTATGTGTGAATAGGTGTCAAGAAGCTATATTGGTATCTGAAGCTGATTAGAGAGTATAATTATTTTACTTGAGGTTCGTTGTTTAATTGATTTGTGTAGGATTTTATGTTAGAAGTGTTCTAGAAGTTGTTTTTCCAGTTCATCAGATAAGGCTGAAAGAAAACCCAAGTTACATTGAAGTGCATAAAACTCACCGCTCCACCTTGGCCATGTCCAGCTGGTGGAAGTGGCGGCACAGGCACACGTTCTTGTTGACGCACAGCACGTCCGACACGATGCGCACGTACTCCGACGCTGACAGGCGCGGAGCGGCCGGGGAGCGGAGGGGGAATATCGTCTCCCCTGTCTCTAGCTCGAAGAGGTCAGTTTTGTAGGGAGATAGGGGGCTGTGGAAATAAAAACAAGTTATTTATTCTATGAGCTTTTGACCTCAAAGGTTGATTCACACTTACCAGGTCGATATCCGGGACGTGGGCTGTTCGAGGTTAGCCAAGAGCTCACAATAAGTTTTTGTTGGGCGGCCAGTTGTTCGAGCGGGCACTTGTTTTTCAGACATTACAAACAATGGACGAATATTTATTGAACTTATTCAACCCTTCCTCTGTTTGCGGTCAGACATCGCTGAGTGTTTGTTAATCATCTTAAACGAAATGCTACTGATATGCGACGAATCTAAACACATAACGCCATCTCAAAGAAGAATTCAGCAATGAACTCCATTGACAACTTCGTATAACCCCAACGAAAATTTAACGCTATCTACGCGGAATTATTGTTACAAACTTAACTACTCACTCTCTAAAGAAATCAGTGGGTGTGGCAGTGTCCCTGAAGCCCAGCAGCACGGTGTCGGGCTTCATAGCACCCAACCCAGCCAGGCGAGCCAGCTGAGCTGCCCCGGAGCGAACTGATGATGAGAGGCTGAGCTCTACGAATGCTTTAACCTGAATAGACAAGTAAGAAAGAAAAAGAAATAGGGAGACTTGTTTTTAAAACTATGACATTGTCTACTAAACTATAACTACAACGGATAGGCAGTTGCTCCACATAAAATACTGGTATTCAGCAGAATCCAGTTTGATTGGAAGCCAACCCCAATATACTTGGGAAACGCTAGGCCCTAGCGTTTCCCAAGTTTCGGTCTAGGTCAAGGTCGGCTAGCGGCTAGGCAGATAATGATGATGAGAAATCTGGTTTTTGGGACCTTTTTAAATAGCAATTTCAAAAAGATCGTGATGCAAAATTATAATCCATTCGGAAAGACTTCATATCCCACGAGACAACGCTTAAAGTAGTATAAGAATCGATTATTAATTTTTCTGATAGTAGCTAGGTAACAGAAGTTCTGTTGCCTAGCTAAACATTTTCTTAAATGTATGAATTCAGCATAATTTTTTTGCTTACCTTGAGATGGTCGATCAACTTGAGCCAGTACTTGTGCTCTACAGCCAGAGGATCCCCTGAGCCATCCAGCTCACCCACACGCACGTGACCCACCACAAATAGACCACCCTGAAAAGTAACGCATGTCATGACCACCACTTTTCTATTTCCAAATAAAGAACGAGAAAAAGTGATTAGAATAAAGACACTGATCCCCTACTTGTCAATATAGAGAGAATTTCAAACCAGTGCAACTAGTGAGGACTACAGGTTGAAGTATATTAAAATCTTTTACTAGTGGTGCAATTCTATAAAAAAATCACAGAGAAAACTTAGTGCAGTGAATATGAAGTAAGCTGGCAAACCGTATTACAATCAAGGTGGAATAACATTTCACTTCATTTCACTCCACCGGATCTTTACAGAAGGGACCTGTTCTTTCATACATTATTAAGGAGTTGAAATCACACTGCCGACATTTCAATAGCTATCGAACCTCGATCTTCCTGAGATGCGGCCTATGAGCTTGCTACTTTGCAGTATTTAGAGCGGCTATGGTGATAATAAACCCAGTTTCTTACTTTCTTCTGATCGTTAACAAAGTCGATGAGCGGCGCGGAGTGTCGAGGCGATGCGATCAGTAACAACATCTGCGGTCGCCAGAACTTGACGTGCTCGCGGCGGGGGTCCAGAAGTAGAAGGTATTTGCGGACCTAGAAAAAATTATTCATTTATTTGGATCTTTCCAAGGCTTTTAACACTGCCTCTGTCCCTATTTCGCTCACTAAACTTCAGAAAATTGGCATTGAATGTCTCTCTAAATATATTTAGGAGTTATTTAACATACCGTTCTCAGGCTGTTAAAATAGGTAACTTTACTAGTAAAGATGATGTCCTTAGTTACGGAGTCCCACAGGGTAGTGTTTTCGGACCTACCCTATTTTGTAAATAACCTCTAAGAAACTCCAAAATGATAATGTACGCCGATGACACAGTAATACTAGTTCATGGCAACGATTGTCTTGAAACCCGTTCCTATGCTGAAGCTACCGTGCAGATTGTCCTGAAATGGCTAACTAGCTAGTTTTCTATACTTCAAACATCTCAACTGGCTTCCACCTTCAATAAACAAATGAGCCATGCGCTAGAGCTGCGCCCAGCAAGTACAGCGAGTACAACGCGCGCAACCCAAATATTAAAGACGTGTGCTAGAATGTTTCTCACCTGGTGGAATATGAGCGCCTGACTCAGCGAGCCCCACTTGGGGTCCGCAGCGGCGGGGGACAGCAGGTGCAGCGCCACCACTAGCGAGCCGCACGCTAGAGCTGCGCCCAGCGAGTACAGCGCGCGCAGCCCGAACATTAGAGACGCGCAGCCCAGCAGCCCTGCCAGGGAGGTCACCCATGAGAAGTGCTTGAATGAGGGCCTGGAACAAGATAAAGGGAACACAACATCAAGCCTGGTATTCCTATAAAGATGGGGACACATTATTTATAAGGGGCAGCCCTAATAATAATGATACCATACCACGGTGCCTGTAGCTGCGACGACGTCGCCAACATTTTTGCGTCAGCAGAGGAGGCTAGCCGCCGCATATTACAGACTGCGTTCCGTGTCACGATGCTGTCTGGTTCAGGGCCTGGATCCGACTGTAAACGTCTCGGGCCAACGATTGTCGGTTCAGGTTAGGTGATCCAACGTTATCACAGGTAGGACGACGTCACACTTGATAGGCTGCGCTCAGAGGATCTGAGCAACTTTATCATCTCGAAATCTGATTCCGGCGGGTTGACCGATACTCGCAGAATCGCCAGCAATATAGAAATAATCCAGAGCAATGAGAGGTGGGTATATCGAGCTTGGGAACGACTTGAACAATGTGTGACAGAAGTGTGCCGCCCAGATGATATCGCCAAGAGGACATTCGTGCACAGCATCTGGTCTGTGCCCTTCTGTCACGTTTAGCGTAGCTGGATGCGTGAAGTCGAGCACGTGTGTGAAGCTTTACCAGAAATGAAAAACGTTAACATGACTTCATCGGATGTAGCTCGAGCAGTTCATCCGTTACCGAAGTAGAAGTCTCCGGGACTGCACTTCTGGCTAAAGTGGTATAGCAGCTCACACGCGCATCTAGCATATCAATACCAATCACTGGAGCATGTCTGGATTAAACGGGAATATTTCAGGGCGGCAGTTTGAGTCCACTTTGATTTTGTAAAACCGAACATGGTTTTGAGACCATTTTACGGAATCGTAAATTGAGCTGAATCCGGTTTCACTGGCAGCCGACCCCAATATAGTTGGGAAAAGGCCAGGCAGATGATGATGAGGTGGTAATTTTAGCAAAAAGTCTGAAACAAGCTTAACTTTTTCAGGGAACATAAAATGCCGGTTCTTCTTCGTAATCAAACTTCAATTAGCTAAATGAATTTGAAGACTAGTTCTCTCAATTATTCCTAGTTTGGGTGAAAATCACCTTAAATATCAACAATTTTCATTCTAGAAACGGTAGACTACTGCCTGTAGGTTTCTCTTAAACTTATAACCTTTCGCGATGTCTTGAAAACCCGCTTAAACTTACCTAAAATTGGGCGCCGAAGCCAGATCTAGCCCAAGACACGCCAGATTAATGGCGAAGTAACTCGTCATAAAAAGCACGGAGTTGACCTGCGCTATAGCGTTGAGCGAGTCGGCCATGATGCCCACTTGTACTAGTAGCCAGGATGTGAGCACTGCTACCACTGGGTTACCTGATCTTGACACCATGGGACGCAGGAGAAAACCTGGGGGAGAAAAGGTGGGTTGTAAAACTTGGCCAAAAATCAAACACACAGATTCTAGGCATTTACTAAGTGTTAAAAAACTAAGAGCGTGTTACCGGTCGCTTCGTTGTGTTGTGTGAGTTGTGGAAGTACGGTAGGCTTTAGACTGGAAGCCCAAGAATCTCGACAATCTAAATTAACCTGCGTAGCCTTTCACCAACTATATTCGGGCGGTTTTTAGTATAACCGGATGCAGTTGTATATAATATTTTACATGGGGCGGCTGCCTATTTAACCTCCACAACCCAGCAGTTACTGGCTTGGAACATGATACCCTTTCACAAGACTCGTGTCAGATTTATCAGACTTCTGGCTATTCACGAATAACACTACTGTGAACTAAGTTCATACAGCCGGGACCAACGGCTGCTTTCCGAGACACGGAGTAGTCGCGCTCGATATGTAAGGGAGTGCGAACCATTCATGGACGGACCTTGGCAAGCGGCACTTTACCTAGAAGATCAACCCGTACGGATGTTTTATGCAGCCACGAGCTCACCACTGGAAGTCTACCTCAATATAGCTCCGAAAAGGCTACGCAGATTATGAAGATTAAGTGAATTAGACAAGTTTATTTCCGAAAAATAATCTTTTTAAGCAACATTTAATAAATATTAACCCTAAAATTTCAGGTACAAGTATGCGGAAAAGGGTGTAAAGTTCTGCAAACCTCCATTGAAAAGGGAGGATCCTCCGACCATACAGGTGGTGTGTCTGGTAGGTAACTGCCCGATGGTTGATATTTGGGTTGTTGGATATATTCAAATCGCACGGAAAACTTTGATACCGTGATGAAGAATTTCTTTGAAGTCCTCCGTACCCTTATCCAGATCTGACACTTCATATCCATAACATCCCTGACGTAAATCTAGAAGTAGTTTGTTGCACCGTCAGCCACAAACTACTTCTAGATTGACATCAGGGTTGTTATGGATGTGAATCTTCGGATCTGGATAAGGGTATATGGATATAGAAATTATATTATACCGGTTTCGGATACGGTTACGGATATGATACTTACTTATTATTTCGGATTATCCCTGGTTTCGGATATTAGATTTTTTAGATATTGTAAAAGTAAAACACAAAATCGGCTAGTGTCCCGGCTCGGACGTGCAAAAAACCTGTCGTAACTGTCTCATTTGGACTCCGCCCCTATCCGAAAGTTTTAAATCGGATTCGGTTACGGATAGATTTTTATTGCGGTTATCCGATAGTTTCGGTTACGGTTACGGAGCTCCATAACATTCTGATTTACGTTATAGATTTCACTACGTTACTTTATGTGGCGGTATAGATATCACAACATTTTTTTTTTGTTGTGGTTTCGATGTCTGCACTATAGTAACGGCGATTTGTTTAAAGACATCAGTCTGTGTAATGAGTGGAATTGCTTACCATAAATGTTGTCTTTCGCTAGTGCTTCCAATACTCTTGAAGCACCGATCAAATTGGAGAGACCAGCAGAGAACGTAGCCATAAGCATACCTGGTAGAAAGGAAACACACACTAAGGTTATCTACTGTTAAATGTATAAAGAAAGAGGTGATGCATCAAATGCACTTTCAGAACGGAGAAAAAAAAAATCACAGCGCTGGTATTCTGATAGGGGATCGGAATACCAGCGCTGTGATTTTTTTTTTTTTAAATATCGTAGCTTATGCTGAGATAGGGACCATTTTGACCTCGCACAGAATATATATGATGCTTTTGTTTGTTTTTATTTTTTTTTTTTTTTACCTACCCATAGTTAATTTTATTTTATTGTTTTACTTTTTGTTTGTCTTGTCGAGTCCCAAATAAATATTTTTCTTTCTTTCTTTCTATCTTTCCCTATGTAAAGTGTTAAACTGCAAGAATTTTGGTTACATGCTCGGTATCATCTAAAGAACGTGAATAAATGATTATTTCGAGCGATGTAATTTTTTCACTCTACAATAAATTAGCAAAATATTTTGATGTGCACTGTACTGCGAGGCTGCACCGGACGGCAGCGGCGGCCTACGCGGAGTACAGTACGCATAATCGATAAATTTGTGCGTAGTGAAAATATTGCATATCTTTGAAACGGATTGTTCTATGTATATGTCGCAGCCAACTAGCTAAATCCGCCGTTTCATTAAAAGTCCAGTCTTTTCTTTGAATTGTGCAGTTTAATCAGCGACATAAGTGACATGGGCAAGTCATTAAATTATATTGAACAAAAGATGTCACTTAGGTCGCTGAAAAATTGGCACATTTAAATGAAAAGGCTAAGCAACCAATTAAACGGCTGATTAAGCTAATTGGCTGCAACATATACAACGTGTAACAGAATAAACGCAATACCTCATGCATGGGGTATTCATCACCTGATTGTATGAAAAAAAATGATTCCGTGCTTCGGAAGGGACGTATAGGCCTGTGTTCCCGGCCGCCAAATGGGGTTTGTCAAATAAACCATGTCAAAAGGTCCTTGAGGCGGTTTAGAAACTCTTGACACTAGGGTGTGTGGGGTTGTTAGACCTTACTGCCCACACCAAGAAGAAGAAGAACCATGGGGTCATTGTACTCATTATGAACAACTTTTACTATACAGGGTTACTGGTAATTCGACGTATATCCGTCAGGGGCTCATAAGGGGGCCAAAATGCAACAAATTGAACCCCCCATATGTATGGCCGAAATTCAATAGTTTTCGAGATATTTGAATTTTAAGGGTTTTTCGAAATTTACCCAAAATTTGACATTTAATTCCAAATAAAAAAACCTACATACCCATTTAAGGGTACCATTAAAAATGATGTTGTAGCTGGCACTTCAATTAAGCTATGGGCATCATTAAAACTACTTAATTTAACAAAATAATTAAAATAATGACCGAAGTAAGAATAATATCTTACCAATATTTTCATTTTACGCTTCAAAAATGTTTTCTCGTCAAAAAAAATTCTATGACATTAATCGTACAAATAACTAAAACAACTTGCCTATTCAGTAGGCTTTCCAAAAAGGTATAAAAGTCAATTTTAAAATACATAATTCGTGGCATGGCATGTGTTTGAACCGGCGCGGGGAGAGAAATCATCTGTGTTCTTAGTTTATCATCCTCGCTAAAACAACCGATTTTACTGGCGAAATTCTTCCTGATGGGGCGAGGTGTGCGGGTGGGGGAGTACACGGCGTTTGCTGCGCTCGCGTCGCCTTCCTTAGTACAGTTCGCGTCAAATAACTATGCCCCTCTGAAGTTAGCCATTTGCAAAGATCGCGTAGGTGCAGTCACGTAGACGGGAGCAAGCGGGACGCAAGCATGCATCGAACGTAAACGAGCGACTGAGACATAAAATCGCGCCGTCATAATCCCCGCCCGCGCATGTGCAGTTGCAGTTTGTTCGTTTTTTACAGTTCGTGTCAAATAACTGTGCCCCTCTGAAGTTGGCTACGAGTGGCTGCGTAGTAGTCAAAATTATGAACAAACTGCAACTGCGCATGCGCGGGGCGGGGATTATGACGGCGCGATTTTATGTCTCAGTCGCTCGTTTACGTTCGATGCATGCTTGCGTCCCGCTTGCTCCCGTCTACGTGACTGCACCTACGCGATCTTTGCAAATGGCTAACTTCAGAGGGGCATAGTTATTTGACGCGAACTGTACTAAGGAAGGCGACGCGAGCGCAGCAAACGCCGTGTATTCCCCCACCCGCACACCTCGCCCCATCAGGTAGAATTTCGCCAGTAAAATCGGTTGTTTTAGCGAGGATGATAAACTAAGAACACAGATGATTTCTCTCCCCGCGCCGGTTCAAACACATGCCATGCCACGAATTATGTATTTTAAAATTGACTTTTATACCTTTTTGGAAAGCCTACTGAATAGGCAAGTTGTTTTAGTTATTTGTACGATTAATGTCATAGAATTTTTTTTGACGAGACAACATTTTTGAAGCGTAAAATGAAAATATTGGTAAGATATTATTCTTACTTCGGTCATTATTTTAATTATTTTGTTAAATTAAGTAGTTTTAATGATGCCCATAGCTTAATTGAAGTGCCAGCTACAACATCATTTTTAATGGTACCCTTGAATGGGTATGTGGGTTCTTTTATTTGGAATTAAATGTCAAATTTTGGGTAAATTTCGAAAAACCCTTAAAATTCAAATATCTCGAAAACTATTGAATTTCGGCCATACATATGGGGGGTTCAATTTGTTGCATTTTGGCCCCCTTATCAGCCCTTGACGGATATACGTCGAATTACCAGTAACCCTGTAGAACCAACACTAAAATCGGGGGGGGGGAATCGGGAAAAAATCAGCTGTTCAGTCAATACATTTTATCGAGTTATCCGCACAGAAATGTATGGGTCCAACAATTACTTTTTAATTTGTTTTTTTTCTAAACAACTTTCAGTTTGTTGCAGTTGATTTTGTAACGCCTTATATAGTCAGTGATAATCATAAAACAAATGTCATTTTTCGCCATATCAATCACGAAGGACCATCACGGCCCACTATAGAAGGCCACCAAATCCATTATAGAAGGCCACCATATCCACTATGGCCGACCATCATGGGCCACTGAAACCTCAGTTCCTCACCGACGGCGATGAAGGGCGGCCACACGTTGATGGGCAGCAGGTACACGTAGTTGTTGACGAGCAGCTCACGTGAGCACGCCGCCGCTGTCAGCACGCTCAGCGCGATGTACGAGATGAAGGTGAACAGTAATGCTGCTAGCGTGCCGAAGGGGATGCTGCGGGATGGGTTCTTTAGTTCACCTGGGGGAAGAGAAAGAAAATGTTGACACAAAATATATAATTAAAATTTCCCTTAAGCTCATTAAACGATTCGGAACTACAAGTACCCAGTAATAATAATAATTTATTTCATAAAAAAGTACAATATTTTAACATGTAACAAAATGGTATATGCTTAAATCATTGTACAGTGTAGCAACTACATATTAGCACACTGATTCCCAAACTGAGACGAGCTCGTATTAGACTTACGTCACTTTCAGAAGGACAAAAAAAACAATATGAATTGTGTAATATTACATATTAACGGGTAGCTTTTTTATTATTATTATTGATAGGCACGCGTTTGACCACTATCTCATCTGATGGTAAGCGATGATGTGGTCGAAGATGGAGCACACTTGCCTAGAAGTAACCTATTCACTCTTGACTTAAAGACTCCCAGGTTCAGTTCCCAGCTGGGACTAAAGGGCTTACTTTACCAGTTGTAGCTACAGACGCAACCCTGGCAGGTCCGCAACCCTAGCGCAAGGACGATGTAACTTACCACTCATATTAGCCCCAGCCATGACCCCCGTCACACCCGTAAACAAGACCCCGAAGACGGACGCAAAGTCGACCATCTGCCCGTTCGCAGTGGTGTAGTCGCGCCCGTACCGCGGATACAGGTTGTTGTACAACGTGGTCGAGTTCAGGCCCGTGTAGGGAAACGCAGTTATATTCACGATGTGGTTCGTGTCGGGTTTCTCTATCTGGAAAGGAGGAAAATTGAGGTAAATAAGGAGGTAGAAGGAAGCAGTCCGACATAACCCTCCGATCTCCCCAGAAAAAGGGTAACCATGAGGATGTCCCCACTAAAAACAAGGAAAAAATTAAACTCACCAATCCAGGTGCTGTCACGAAGAAGCTAAGGAAGGCACTGCCGAGGCAGACTACCATGCTGACCCAGATTGCCAGGCTGGTGCGCGCGAAGAGAGAGGCGCCGGCTAGGGAGACCCCCAGACCTATGGCGTTGAGCATCGAGCGGTAGAGGAAGCGGTACCACCAGCCGTCGGGGATGCCTGGGTTCGAACCCACCAGGTAGCCTGGAAGAAAAGAGAGGTGAGATGCATACCATAAATATACCATACATATGTTTAACGTCTATGTTTGTTTGTGCTTCAAAGTATGTAGTGTATGTCGACACTAGGTGTCTCTTCTCATGGTGTGGGTATTACTACATTTCTTTTCTCAAAACCAAGAAAAAAGACAAGACGAAGATTTTTTTTAACCAAAACTATACCGAGTAAGCGTTTTAATCTATGGTAAACAGAGATAGCACCAATTGCGTTTGACGTCACTAGCAAGAAACGCATGTGTGTAACTTCTTTATTTTTTCACCGATTTTTTATACTTTTCACAAGTCGTACTATTGTAGAAACTTCTCTTTAGGAAGTATTAATTCATGTAGATTTTTAATAGTATTCAAATACTCTATTGTTGACTGCAATATTTTATTCAGTACAAAAATCTTGTTTATTATTTAACAAGAATTGTAAGATGAGAAAATAGAATAAAAAAATTAAATAAAACTCACCATTTTGTCCAAAATTCTCTACCAGGGCCTCAGTGCAGGCGGATATGCAGAGAGCGCTGGACACTACGTTGGCGAAGAAGAATAGCGTGCCCACAGCACCACCGAACTCAGGACCTAGGGTTCTGCTTATCATAACTGGTGTTGAGTTAAGGAGTCAGACACGAATGACCTAAATAATTAGGCAAGCTTAAATATTATAGAACCACACGTTGAGCCGTTAGTCCCGGCTGTTATTTGGAGATCATTGGTAGTCCTTACGGATTGTCAGAAGCCAGAAAATCTGACACCAGTCTTGCCAAGAAGTACCGTGTTACCCAGTTAATGGGTTGTGGAGGTCTGGTAGGCAGCCGCTGCACGTAAAATACTGGTATTCAGCTGAATCCGATTTGACTGGAAGCCGACCCCAATATAGTTGGGAAAAGGCAAGGCAGATGATGAAATATTATAGAACCAAATATGAAATCACGAAAATAAACTGCTGATCGGTATAGAAAAGTAGCTCTTGGTTTCTTGAAAAAGTAATCGACATGTCATTGCGTGCGTGCTCACATTGATTTAGTTCACTTTTGTATATCATACTTATTTTATATTTAAGTTATTAACATAGTACGATACGTACCAACCCCGAAATCGCATAAAAAAATGGGGTAGTCGATTTTTTTTCGCGATTTCAGACTTGGTCCCATAGTAAAAGTTGTTCATAATGATGAGTACAATGACCCCTTAAGAGGTATTGCGTTTATTCTGTTACACGTTGTATAACTATAAATAAAATAAGAAGAAGGGATGAACGGTTCATTTTTCAATATTGAAGTTTAATCTTTCTACATGGAAGCCCCAGAAATAATTTTCATAGCATTGTATTAGACTGTAAGGATGGCGTTCAAAAGTATGCCATCTTTTTTATACTTATTTCAGTATTTTTTACATAATTTCATTTGCTGCAGGACGGGCAGCAATTTTGAGCCTTCTTTTGTGATAATTTTCGTTCAAGAAACTGGGCCTAAGTTTCATAAAGGATACAATAGACTCCTCCGCCTTCGACAGCACCATTCGTGGATATAGCACAGATGGAAGTGACAGTGAAGATCACGATGAGGTACGCCAGTCCGAACTGACCTAGCGTCACTAACAGACCTGCGTTCCCGACTAGGTAACCTGAAATAGAAGACCAGTTATGTGATTAAGGATGCTACCTTAATTGCCTACAAGTAATGTTTAGTTTTCAATACAAAGAAGGGCAGCAGAAGGGTTGTTGGTGTTTTGCAAATAACCTTGTATAGTAAATCATTGTTTTTTTTTCCCGGGTACTAACACTAGTTTCTAAGTTTTTAGTATACTAACCAATCAATGGACTATGTCTGAAATACAAGATATTTTTTTTTTAATACAATTCTGAAATGTTGAAGACCACAAGATCAACGACTCAGTTATTTAATACTAATTATCTATTAGTGCTCAACACCCTATTATCTGAACAGATTGACCTTGCACGTGTTGAATCATGAACTAGATAACATTTGAGTTCAAAACACAACATCAATTTGTTATTCTACTTGTTTACAATGTACTATTATGACTGACTGAATATTAAATTGAATGCTTAGCTAAATTTTCAGTAACACTAGAATAACATCCAGATATTATTACATCGTGGGATTTTCATATTTAAGGATCTTTTGGGTAAATAATTACAGCTGCATGTGTCGATCATGCCCCCATCCTCACATTATGGATGGGTGTATGATAACGATAACAGATGCACGGGTCGATCTTCAAGGTTAAGCAACGCTTGTCAAGGTCGGTATGTGGATGGGTGACCATCTTAACATACCGAGATTAATGCGTACTTCGGAAAGTACTTTAAGCTTTTGGTGCCGGCTATCATTTGTAGGTGTTTGAAAGATAGTCCCCTTATGTAAGTACATACGTAGCGTACGTCCAAAGGACATATTGTTCCTTTTGATCTTGCTCTACTTGAAATTTGCTTACCCATCCGAATGAAGACCAGCGCACTGAACATGGAAAGCACGACAGGACAGAAGACCCCGGCGAAGGTGCCCACCTTCTTGATGCCAGGCCTCTCTGTCCTGAACTCTCCGAACTCCACATATCCTGAAAATAGGCAGATAAATCTTATCAATATTTTATTTATCTTACCTTGACATGTAAGATGAGAAACGCGCTTTTTTTTAATGGGGCAAATTCGCCTCACTATTTCCTGCCACTGCAAGTTCTGAGAGCCAGAGTCAACAGTGGCGACCCCCAGAAAAGCGTAGAATAAACCTTTTTGGACCAATAGACTCTATGACATAGAGTCTATGTACATACATTTTAATAAAAATCCCTAACAAAGTTGCAATGGAATTTGAACCTTGTTGCTTTGTGTTAAAATCGTCACTTAAAAATAAACTTAAACTGTACAACAATAAAGTCGATATTTGAGTCGGTGACGATGGCTTGAAGAGTTGGTTTTACTGAGGGATGATATCATACTCGTAATAAAAAATTCACACACTTTCGAACTCATTGAATGATGTTTTCACGAACTCTAGGTACTGTGTTCAGTTTTGTTTTATATCTCACACTGCGATAACATTACATATTCTCAAACATTCCATACGAATGTTATTATAAACATTCAATCGTAATAAAAAATAATAAAAAATTCTATACTTGAGACTAGAGACGCCGATGCATTTCACCAGCTTCTACGATAATTCTTTTACTATTCAAGCGGTGCGGTTATGGAATGCCTGGCCCGTGTCGGTACGGCGTGCTCAATCTTTGACTACTTTTAAAACTATGGTTAAAAATCACTATCTCTCTCTTTAATCGTCTTTACTTGGTTTCCCTGCTTTTTATTCATAACTATTATTGTATATATTTATTTATCTATTACTTATGTATTTATTGTACTTATATGTTACGGCTAAAGGTGGGTCTGAACATAAACCTAAGTTTAGCTGGTTATTGGGCACCCCGACTCGGATAGGTTAGGTTAGAAGGGGATGGCGGGGTCTAGTGAGCGACCGAAGCGAACGAACACAGACCCCGCCATCCCCTTTGTGGTTTTTTTTTTTTAAACCACACAGAAATAGGAACTTTAAAGTGTTTTGAGGTTAGGTTAGAACTAGTTGTAGCCGGTTAAAACTAGGTGTAACCGCACTTCGGCTATTAGCCGTAACATATATTAATAGTACACCTAAGACTACCTACAGTACTGTCTTTCCTTCTCTCTTCAAAATCCATCCAAAGATTGTCTTTAAAAGATCGCTTTTAGCCGCCCATTGTGTCACCCTATGTAATGTTTTCTTCATCTATCTTTTCTGTTACTTATACGGTGTACATAATAAAGAGTATTCTATTCTATTCTATTCTATTAGCTGCTAACAATAACTTTATGCAATAGACATGGCTTTGCTCGCGTTAATTTAAAGTTTCGCGAAAAAGGTGGGCAATAACCGTCTCCAGAGTCCCATCCGATTAGGCGTGAACACGTTGCTAGATAAAATATTCCCATTCAACTTTTCCGTCACTGGTTCACTTCCATATTTCCTCTGCACGGCTCTTGCACGAACACTAGTCCTTTTTCTAAAGTAGCCTAACGTACTCCCTATAACAGCAGCTATCTGCTAGTAAAAGTTCCGTCAAATTCTGTCCAGCCGTTTCAAATTAAAATTATTAATTTATGAGCCTGTACTGTCCCACTGCAGGGAAAAGGCGTCCCTTCCTTTCGTCCACTGTTCTCTGTCCTTTGCCACATCTAGCCGTTTCAAAGACAGACTAAAAAAAATAAGTTGTACTTTTTCATGTTATAATGGGGTATGATTTAAGCTATCGCCAATTTTATTCGTTTTGAATTTCTTTAATAATAGGGTTTGTCCTCAAAATAGTGGATCTGTCACCAAAATGTAGTTGCCAAATAATTGTAAAAAGCAATTCCATAATAAATCACATGTAATCCTCGGGATATATTATCAAGTATCAAATAAATAGGTTGGGATTTATTATAAAACGGGAAGTAAACCATATTACTGGGTGGATTAAAAAAAATAACCACGAAGGTGATGGCGGGGTCTGTTCGCTCGCTACGCTCGCTCACTTGACCCCGCTATCCCCTTCTAACCTAACCTGTCCGAGTCGGGGTGCCCTAAGCTCCCTGTGCCCTATGTTCGAATATTTGGTGACAGATATACCTTTCTGAGTACGAAGTTAAAGGAATAAACCTATTATTTTGAGAACAAAGTTTTATCCAAGGAATGAACTACGATTTTATTGATAATCCATCTCTTATTTTACATACATATTGGCATTAATTTGGTAATTCATACCTGGCGACACTTTTTATATATCTGAGAACGAAAATACTTCGTGGCGATAGATCTATTTATTAGGTGATGCAACTTGATGACAAATATAAATTTTGGTGACAAGAAATATAGTCCCCGTTATAATGCATGTAGTGAAAACTGTTATTTTGATATTACAGACACTTCAAATTTAATTAATGTTGTGAATAGATCAACTGCGTCAGATGACGTCACAACACAACTTATCAAACAATAATGTGAACCCAGCTAATACACATTTATCCATTTTAGTCACGTCACACATCTATCCCATCCTTTATTTATCCGTCTACGATCCCAACACAATAATCTCCACTACACGCAACAAAACTAAATGACTAATTATAGCATTAAAAAACACTAAATTCACAAATTATTATCACCTCTGGAGCACTTTTCACCCATCATATCAGACGAGTGCACTCAGTCGCCGTGTCAATGCAACTGATAGACCGGTGACTCGAGAGTGAATGACATTACTTCTCTATCGAGCTGGCGACCTTCGCAGAACAACGGCCAGGTGTCACAGTGATTTGAAAACCAACGGCTCGGAACTCTGCTGGGCTGCTAGTTGTTTAACATAACAATAATATTTAAGCTTGTGTTTCCCAAAGGGCTCGGTAGTCAATTAGTGAATCTACACACGTATACACCACGCAAGTTGTACTGAGCAATGATATCTAAACTATGGATGGGTTGTTCGCACTCAAAAATGGCTACGAAAAAGAAGGTAAGTAACTACCGCAATCGCAATGTTCTGTATGGTGTCGGACGTAAAAGAATAGCACCATCCCATCACTTCCCGTGGGTGTCGTAAGAGGCGACTAAGGGACTCATCAGAGAATGGGCAGCAGCATTCTCTAAGTCAAAGTCAAAGTCAAAGCATTTATTTCAAATAAACCATTTACAGGTACTTTTGAATTGTCAGAGTCAGTCAGTCAAAAACATGAAGCTATTTACACGTTCCAAAGCGTAGATTTCTATGGAGAAGAACGTGCAAGAAACTCCACGGACACTCTTTTAAACCATTTTATGATTTACAATAATCCTGGTTACATTATCTTTGTTGCTTCTATATGTGAGAACAATGTAAAGGAAGAGAAAAAAAAAGAATTCTAAGTATCAAATAAACTATTGAAATAAGCCAGCGACAGCTAAGAGATGACCAGTCTCCACTGATGGCGCCCGTTCACGAACATGACGCGTGCATCAGCACCATTCAGCTCAACCATTTTGAAGGGAACCGAATGATCCGATACACGCTCTGTAGGTGCATTGCAACAGCTACACTGCGATCGCCAACCCGCTTGCCAGGCGTGGCGATTATGGCAACCCCCCCCCCCCCATCTGGGGGAGGCCCATGTCCAGCAGCGGACGTCTTTCGGCTGATATGATGATGATGATGATAATGATGAACTAATACCGCAATCTTGCGTGCGTATACTTAGGTTTATGAAACAATTTTATAAAGATCAAATGTGGGACAATCCCGTAAAACCCGGCCGCGGCAAACCACGAAGGAGATGGCGGGACGACCTGGATGTCTTCCTTACGAATTGGAAGGAAGGGGCACAAAACCGTGAGCATTGGAAGGAATGGGAGGCCTTTGCCCAGCAGTGGTGGGACAGTACGGGCCAGGAATAGAAAAAAAAAAATAGATCAACTGACCGACTTTCATTTTTTTTTCACATATTTTATCCATTTTGGTCTCTCTACACATCTACCTCATCCTTTATTCGTCTATGACACCGACACTCTCATCTCATCCTCTACTATACGCAAAACAAAAATGGCTGTAGCATTAAAAAACCGACCAAGTGCGAGTCGGACTCGCGCACGAAGGGTTCCGTACCATTTTCTATAATAAAAAAACACGTTTGTTTTATGGGAGCCCCACTTAAATATTTATTTTATTCTGTTTTTAGTATTTGTTGTTATAGCGGCAACAGAAATACATCATCTGTGACGGTCACGGTTCATGAGATACAGCCTGGTGAAAGACAGACGGACAGCATAGTCTTATTAATAGAGTCCCGTTTTTACCCTTTGGGTTTGGAACCCTAAAAATCTATCACACCGACATTTATCTGCATTGTTTGTTGCACAGACAAAATGGAAAAAAAATGGAAGTCAGTAACACTGGGACAAAGATAGCCTCAACACGACTCCGTGCTCCCGAAAAGCGACTAAATCACAAAGCGACTATTTACAGCCCAAGGACATATTTTTAAATCAGTCGCTTCCACATTTTGCAAGAATGAAACGTTTTCGTACAAGGTCAAGGCCGAATTGGATAACCGAGGCAGCGTCTTGTATTTCTTAACAGTACCTACTAATAAGCCAGGTTCCGTTGAGTATTGGATCGACTGTACCAATAAATATGATTAAATTGATTGCTTGAATGATATTTTAAAATAAATGTAGATATTTCTATAGGTGTTGGGACTTTTAGACCTTTATGGGAGGGTCTGGTAAAGGTTTAGACATACATAGTTTTGGACAAATGCAACCGCACAGCTAGCTAGCCTGCTAATAGTTACTGAGCATGCTATTCTGGGTTCGATTCCTGGGACACGTACTTACATTTTTCTGAATGTTTTCATTAAATATTTCAATTGCGACTACACGCTAAAGGGCTTCGGGCTGGCCCTGGAATGCAAAGGGCACTAGGAGGAGCACGGATGGGATTTACTCAGTTAGAGTCTGACACTCCCTCCCAATGTGCCTAGAGCGGGAGGACTAATCGCTGAGAGGAGAATCGATAGTAGGGATATTCCACTACCAACCATGAGCCCACCAACTTCATGTCATATAGGATCTCAAGTCGACGGCTGCAGACATAGCCCGCCTAAAACTACGCAGCGCTATCACCGCAGTCTTGACTCCTTTACAAGTTTTCTCGTCCTGTCCCTCGATGCTTTTCCCCCAGCAAGGAACAGGCTAGACCGAATTTAAAACACCGCCGTTTACTCATCGACGAATTTAATCGTGATGTGATGCCTTTTTTTTTGTTTATGGATGGGAAGTCATCAAATGACTCCTCCCACTCTGGGCGGAGTGGAAGGGAGTGTCAGACTCTTACTGACTAAAACCCATCCGTGCTTCGCCTAGTACCCTTTGCTTTCCAGGGCCGCGGTACTCTTGCGAACAAAATCCGCAACCCTGGTAGGCTCTGGCCCTAACGGGCCCCGTGTACTATGCTGACATCTCTGATGCGATGCCTTACCCTCTCCCGGCGGTCTGCTAACCGGCCCCCCTCTCCCGATCCTCATCCTCAGCTTGTTTATGATGCCGGAGTCAGTCCGCCCTGTTCCGTTCACACTGGGTGACAGCGGGTCCAAAGTTTCAGCCATGATTGGCTTCGTCACTGTAACAAATAAAGTAATTTGTGTTGAAAATCAAAACTTACATTATTTTTATAGCTCATCATCTGCCTAGCCTTTTTTCCTAACTTTATTGGGGTCGGCTCCCAGTCAAACCAGTTTCAGCTGAATACCAGTATTTGACGTGGAGCGGCTGCCTACCAGACCTCCACAACCCATTAGATGGGTAACACGGTACTTCTTGGCAAGACTGGTGTCAGATTTTCTGGCTTCTGACAATCCATAACGACTGCCAAAGATCTCCAAATGATAGCCGGGTCCAACGGCTTAACGTGCATTCCGAGGCACGGAGGAGTCTCGATATGTTAAGATAGTCACCCATCCACAGACCAACCTCGGCAAGCGCTGCTTAACCTTGAAGCGGCCTGTGCGGCTGTTACAATTTAGCCACGAGCTCCTCCTTTTATTATTTTTATAGCTCTAGAGGTAAAATTTTGTTTAGGATCTAGCTTTTGACCGCGACTTCGTACGCTTATATGCCGTTTCTTCTCGTTCCCGTAAGAATTTCGGGAAATCCTCTCTTAGCGCCCCCCTACGGAGTGTAGGGAAGCTTCAAGCCAAATTTCAGCTTTCCAAGACTAATCATTTCGGTTGTGCGTTGTCTGTCAGTCACTGTCAGTAACGGAAGAATTTTTATAACAGTGTATTATCTGAATAATCTGGGATTATTTTATTTGGAGAAAAAAATTAAATATTTTACCTAGTGATTTTTATAGAACTAGCAATGAACAATACCAGAATGAACATAAGTAGGTATCACTGACCCAGGTTTTAATGAGCCAATCACAACTTGAAGCATTATTCAAATGTTTCTATTAATAATCCATTGTTTGTTTTCCTACAAAGAAACAGGATATGTTTAATTATTTTGGTAATTATGTACAAATAAATCAGTTAGTGATTTATTTCAGTGATTTTTTTTTTGAGTAATTGGCTAGCTCTTGACCTCGATCACGCCTGATGGAAAGCGATGGATGAGGTCTATGATGGAGCGAGCGAGCCCAGAAATGCCTTATGGGACTGGTACTCCCACGCGTCGACGAAACACAGCAGGCTGCTTGACATCGGACTTTGTCAGATAAGACTCCTCTTCTCTATGGATAGGTAATTATTATATGATTTCTTCCGCGCGCGAGCAGAAGGGAGTGTCAGACTCTTACTGACTAAAACCCATCCGTGTTCCTCCATACCCTTTGCGTTCCAGGACCGCGGTGACTCCGCAACCAGTTATGAGTCCTAGGAAACACAGACCTTATCTAGTTTAAATTACATGCAACATTTAAACAACAATATTCTTCAATTCTTTTTACATTTGTTAAAATTACAACAAAATGTGTATGCTGCTAAAGGACTTTTAAATACAATTTACTGTAGACAGTTCATAGTATCGCCCTGGGAAATCCCTGAATGATATTATGAACATCTGTTTTACGACCATGTCACAAAACATAAAGCAAGCATTTACAACAAAAAAAAATCTAATATTATAGAGAGATTAAAATGGCTTTGGTAAAACATAATCTTTGGAAGTTCTGATCTGATTACGATAATTCTTTCACCAATAGATAACTACACCGTCAGAGTAATTTTTTTTTTTAAATAGGATCTCCAACAAAGAATACACCTTACATTAAGACAATAAAAAAAACAGTCATTCGGCTTTATTGTTCTATTATCTCAATTACAAGTATTATCCTGGAAAATTTTTGGTTCCTGCGAGACCGGCTAAAGGAAGTAGAAGGCATTATTTAAATGTTGCATGTGTAGTTACAGAATAATATGTTTTTATTATCTGCATAGACTGGACTTCACTGGAGAAGAGTTGCAAGTGACAGGTCGGTCAATGGAAATCGTTAGAGGAGGCCTATGCCAAAAGGGAATAGGAATTTAGGAAATAGGAAGGGAAGGAGGGGAACGGGGTAGTGAGGGAAATAAATGTTGCTGAAGTAATCACGATTCAAACCTCCCTGTCTGACATGTCATCAAAAATAAGCAAAGCAACCCGCTCTCCCCCTTTGGTGCTTACGTAATACTTGAACGGTCCCTAACTGGTATATACCTTGTTACATAATTTATACAAAAAATGAAAGGCTTAGCATTAAGCTTAATTAAGCATAATCAGATTATTTGGTAGAAAAGCCATTACAGACATATTGGATTTAGGTGGAAAAGACAAATCTAAAAACATAAAGAAAATATTAGTCGAAAACTAGTATGACGTAGGTACTAATCTTGCTGATATCAATATTATTTTTTGATTTGATGCAATGAGTAATATGCCTACTTACTTAATAATACTGACTCTGTGTTTACGTTTTATGTAATGATAAAACTAGATAACTGTTTAGAACATTATTGTGGAATAGGGTGTTGTACATTTGACAAAAAATATGTCTTCGGACAATTTCATCATCATCATCAATATTTCACCTGAAAGACACATTATTTATTATAAACTTTATTCATTCATTTTAAAACTTTATGCACAAAGTAAGAATGTCAGGCTTAATGTATTAGTCATTCTCTACTAGTCAACCAAGACCATAAGCCTTCCCAAAGCATTGCCAAATCCACCAGTCCTGTAGTCACTAAACTACTTGTTTCTAGAATGCCAAGGTTGTATTGCTACATGGGAATCTATTGTTTACCTGACAAAACTGTATAAGGAAGTTTTTGCCAATTACTTTAATTAAAATAGCCTTGATAAATAATACTGCACAATGTCAAAAAACTGTGAGTACTTTATTTAAATATCTATTTTCAGATTTATGTCCTAAAGATATTGTTAAAAGATTTGAAAATTCTAGGTATCAAAGTCAATGAATAATATGGTTGTACAAATTATTTCCATAGCCATAGCATGCAACTATGTATTGGAATATTATAGATATCACTACTAGTACAGATAAGTAGGTATATTGATCAGGATCTGTGTTTCAAATATCTTCTTTGACCTAATTATACAAAGTGACATCATCAAGAACTTATTTTTGTAACTTTAGGAGACTTTTTTGCAGACTCATGAACTTCAAACATGTCACAAGGGTGTTTTCGTCAAATAACAATATTTATACATTCTAAACAGATGTGGGAGGTGTGGGAAAGGAGTCATAACTAAAAAAAATAATATCTATTGTTCAAATGAATCACAAACAAAATAAAAAACTCACCGCTTATAAATCAGTCAAATAATGATTCCTATTTTACAAATACGGTCCGGTAAGTGGTGGTTTTCATAACATGGTTACGTGTCTCAGTTATTTGTTATTTAAAAACACAGAAATTGTTAAAATATGCGGAAATGTTTTCCCAACATACACAACACAACTCCAAACTGGCTCAAGCTGTCATACTGTCAGTGTCATTTTAACTGTTGTTTAGCTGTCACTGAGTGCCAACGGGTGCGTTCATATTTCGATCCGCTCTTATCTTACTCACAACCATGGAATGACTTGATTAGACAACATGACAACATGGCACCATATTGCAGATTTTTTTTGTTTGTCTACGTCTCCTCTACCCATATATACGCGACTTTGATAAAAAATAAAAATCGCATAACATAATGCTAATGAAGTTGTTTCCCCTTACTTATTTTTAGGGTTCCGTACCCAAACGCTAAAAACGGAACCCAATTACTAAAATTCCGCTGTCCATCTGTCTGTCTGTCACCAGGCTGTACCTCATGAACCGTGATAACTAGACAGTTGAAATTTTCACAGATGATGTATTTCTGTTGCCGCTATAACAACAAATACTAAAAATAGAATAAAATAAATATTTAGATATGTGCCATACAACAAACGTGATATTTTTGCCGTTTTTATAGATAATGGTACGGAACCCTATGTGCGCGACAGCGCGAGTCCAACTCGCACTTGGCCGGTTTTTTTAATTCTGTTTTATTAGCAACTATTTTCACATTTTCTGATAATTTGTACTAAAATAGAACAAGAATATTCTTGTAACTAGATTTCCTAGGAACTTAGGCTAGAATTCGGAACACAAATGATTTTCTTGAGAACTAAATAGCTTGAGTTGGTGGCAAAGTTGGCAATTTTGGTCTAAATTACCTATATAAGAACTACAGAGCTAGAATAGTTAGTTCATAAATTGCAGACTCACGAATTTATTTACTTATTTACTTTAGGTACAATACATGGGTGGACCTCTCAAGCACTGACATGTGGAAATTGGAAATTATGTAATATACGCGGCACGCCGGTGTGCCGGCAGTGCTTGAGCGGTACAAGAAGGCGTTCTCTACCAGTCAACCTTTGGGCCAAAGACTACAATAGTATACTGCTTTGGGCTAAAAGACTACCCACACTGTGGCAGGTGTACAACAAATAATTAATATGATTAAAATAGAACTTTGTTTTGGAAATATTAAACAAGTATAATTATATAATACTAATAAGTTTAATAAAAACATATACATGTCCCTCGTCGGAATGTATCCAATATGGGGCTGAAATAAAATACCAGACGTGTCGAAAAAGGGAATATTTTTTAATCTTTATTGTTAGGTTTTTTGTACCTCTTTGTAATAATAAATATGATATTTTATAATAATCTTTCTGATTGAGAGAACTAATTTTACTTATTGTGTACCTTAATGTGAACGCACCTTAGATGAAGCAGGTATTGCATGTTTTAATATTTATGAACACAGCTTTGTTAAGTGACAACACGAAGAGAAGATTGGGGGCGTTACCCTAGCGACTTTTTCTCACTTGTCAACCGTCGCAAGACACGGACTTATCCGTATTTTTTCAATCTCAATGGTTTATCTACTCATGTGCTTTTAGACCACAGAACAAACTGACTACTTTAGTCCATAATGTATTCATACATTAATGTACGGGGCAGTCTACTTTTTTTCACGATTTCGGCATCAGTCCTATCGTAAAAGTAATTAATTGTTCATAATGATGAGTACAATGACCCCTCAAGAGGTACCTATGCGTTTATTCTGTTACACGTTGTAGGTATATTACCTATTTACTGCAAGTTGGACTTTCATTCCATCTCTGATCATAAACCGTATCGTAAGACACATCAAGGGGACAGTCAATACCTACCATCTGCGTCCCCAAAAATAAAAGACAGATAATGTTTTAAATTTTAATCTTGTGCATTTTATTCAACGTCATCCTAATTTAGTACCTACCTACATTTAAAATGTAATTAAGTGCACCTAGTCAGTTGGCAGGTACTTCATCAGTTTTCCCAAAACTTAACCATTTATCCAGCCACAGTTGGTCGTTCTTCATCCTCGCTTTAGTTTCTTCAGGCCACACGACGCTTTCGATCCAGGGCACGTAGTACGACACCCTGGTGTACATGCCGGCTGAGCCGAGGATGCCGCAGTCCTTGCCGTATGACGTCACACCAGATATGGTGTACTGGCATTTGAACTGATTCGTTTGAAGAGGTCCACCACTGTCACCCTGTAGTGAAAAGAGTCAATGTGACTCAATGGGGCCTTTGAATTATAGTAGAGCTGAATTCGTTACCTAAACAGAACATTGCCAGGCCAGTGCTGGGACGGAATTTAGGTATCAAGACTATTTGTTTTTTTTTTTTTTTTTTTATTTATTAATGAGCTAGCTCTTGACCTCGATCACGCCAGATGGAAAGCGATAGATGAGGTCCATGATGAAGCGAGCGTGCCCAGAAGATGCCTTGAGGCACTGGTACTCCCACGCGTCGACAGCAGGCTGCTTGACGCCGAACTCCGGTGGGAGGGTGGTCGCGAACCAGGCGGGCGTTAGCCCTACCACCGCAAGGGAAGGATTGGGCAGTCTCATAAGGTGTTAGGTGAGACTGTCCAGGATGCGCCGAGCGCTCGGTTCGGTTGAGTGTCAGATGGAACAAATTGCGCTACACGAGGAGGCTCCTTCATGCATCCCACTATGTAAATGTGCTAGCCTAGCGAGCCAAGAGTGTCACTGGCTCATGGAAGACTTTGGCTATTATGACAGCCGAAACTTGCGCAAGCACGAAAATGGTTAAGTAGTACTTATGATTTAGAGCAGGGGTTCCCAAATTATTTCATTCCGTGGCGTACTTACAGATTCAGTACTTTGTCTTGGCGCTCTAGCTCACCGAGAGGTACAATCTAGGTACAAAAGTAAAACTTCCACAGGTTTTATTATAATGTTTATACAAAAGAATGATTTGAGTTTTTTGCGTTGAATTTAGTACCTTCGAATATCTAATCTAGGAGCGCCTTGCGGCACCTCTCTTTACTTCGTACGGCGCACCAAGGTGCAGCAGCGCAGACTTTGGGAACCCTTGTTAAAGAGTGTTGTCAGGCAGCTGGCAACATGTACCTATAAGGGTGAAATACAAGCCAGGGTTGCGGATTTTGTTCGAAAGTAACCGGGGCCCTGGAAAGCAAAAGGCACTACGAGGAGCACGGATAGTTTTTAGTCAGTAAGAGTCTGACACTCCCTCCCGCTCCACCCAGAGCGGCAGGAGTCATTTGATGATTTCCCATCCATAAAAAGGGGGAAATACAATGAAAGGGGGAAACTTTAAATAGTTACTAGGATTATGTTATTGTTACCTCACAAGTATCAATAATTTCTTTACGACTCCCGTAGCACATTTGTTTCTCGTGGTCGTATCCATTTTGCAACAGCCTGTGCGGTTGGTATATTGCCGCGCATTCTGATTTGTTATATTCTTCCAGGTACACCTGAAAAACGCATTAGGTTTTATTTTTCCAATTAATGTTTTTTTTTTAAAACGTTGCTAGGCCCTAGGAATTTCTCCTGTACCGTGGGTGCGTTTACAAACATATAAACTCAATACACAAACAACCAGACCCGGAACAACTATCTGTAGGCCATACAAATATTTGTTCCGTGCGGGAATCGAACCCGCGACACGCAGCGCACTGTCGATCTCTCAACCGCTGCGCCAACCGTGTCGGTTATTTTATTCTTTGACATTTCTTGGGACCCAGGGTCTCGGAACTTTGGAAAGCCTATGAGAGGACGAAGTCAACTCGCAGAGTCCCCGTTAGATGTTTTCAATGTACAGAATTATCGCTATTGTAAGAATAGATAGTGAAGAATTATAAAAAAGTGATGCTGATCAGGAAAAAAAGATTTTTAAGAAACATAAGATAGTTTTTAAACGGATATAACTATACAAAACAAGCTTATTCCTGTGGTTTCACTTCGTCGGCCGGTCTTGCAGAAGCCGTGCACGTTTCCGGATTAGGTTTATACTTATATCAGTTTAAGAATTTTCGGTAAATCAAGTCAGCAGTGCGATTCTCTAAACAAGTTGAAGTGAACACCCGGGCGGGGCGCACGACGGGTGAGTTGTCAAGCCATACAAATAAGATGGAATGACAGCTCCATTGTCGTTCACTCCGCCTAGGTGAACACCGTGAGATGTCGACAGAATCGACCGGCTGTTCTTCCGGGGAAAACTTTTACGAAGAAAAACAATATAACCTCCTTATGTACCTAGTTTAGATGTAATATTCTTCTGACTAGACCTAAACGCAAAATTACAAATATGAACGGAGATTAATACTCATCACTAATACTCATTTATTTTTGACTGTCAGAACTTACCACTTGTAACGTGTCTGCCAGATTTTGTTTGTGACCTAGACGGCCCCAGCCGGACGCTTCCGCAGTAGGATCCGATTTAGTATCTACATCCAGACACGCAGGTAAAAGGTCTTTGCCAAAATTGATCCTGAAATTATCATAATCTAAATTAATAAAATTGGATGCCTATGTGCAAAACTTGAAGACGGCTAGACAAATTCGATTTTTTTTTTTAATATTATAAACTACATTTTTCTTTTCTCATATCACAGATGACGGTGCTTACCAGTGAAGTGAATAGCGCCGAAGGATTAAAAAAGCCAACCCCATGTAACGGGTAGAGGCGAGGGCAAAGAAAAAGAAAGAAGAAGTTGTGGGCCGAACATAGTTACTTGTGGAACACCAACAAGCCGCTAGGGCTTGAATCTGGCAGTGCTTACCTGTACAGACCTAATAAGTTTTACGTTATATTCGTGGTTTATCCACAATCACGATTATTTTACCTACCTTTCTCAAAACCATAACATATTTTTCTTCATATTTTAAAATATCAACAATATACTCAATCATAAACTGTACCAAAAGCTTTTACCAAATCAAATTTAGAATTCAGTTTACTGTTTTTTAGCAATAAATACCATGAAATACCATTAAAGGGTAAAATTAAATGTGTTTCTACTCACTCGGTCTCTGTCTCCAAAAGCGCAATGTCATGATACTTATGAGGAGCCTTGTACTCAGGGTGAATTATAATCCTCTTGATCTTATGTATCTTCCAATATTTCTTCGGGTCGGTTCGTTTCAGAAGTCCGAGGGCTGCAAACGATATGTTGCCTCTGTAAATTTAATCAATATTATTTTACAGAAGTCGCTGCAGTTTTTAGAGCTCATTCATGACTCAGTGCATGAGCTCAGTCATGACTTCTACTGCTACTCAATTTATTTCTTTTATTGCAGGTAAAGGCGATCTAAACGCAAGATTCTAACGTGCATCGCTTGGAAAATTTTTGAGGTACTATCGTTTTTCAACCAATCACAGATTTATGCTGTTTTTCAGTAATTACTTCAAGTAACTATTTTAATAAATTCTAGGTAAACTTACAGCACTCGAGTAGATGTGCAATGAGCCGCAGTGAGTATGAATCTCTCGCTGATCACAGAACCACCACACAGCCACTGCGCAGAGTCCACGTTTTCTCCATAACCGAGTAAAGCCTGGAACATTAGGGCAGTATTCAATAAAAGATGTTGCTTGAAAGTAGGTGGGCATATCCTGCGAAATTTGGAAGGGTAGGGTAAGTTTTCTTCCAGGGTTGCGGATTTGTTCGAAAGAGTCACCGCGGTCCTGGAAACGCAAAGGGCCTTTGCAGGGACGGGTTGTAGTCAGTAAAAGTCTGACACTCCCTCCCGCTCCACCCAGAGCGGAAGAAGTCATTTAACGATTTCTCATCCATAAAAAGGGTAAATTTTCTTCTGCAGCCGCACTGGTTTCTGAGGAAGAGATTTGCCTCAGAAAATCCAGCTAATCTCAGAAAGTACTGAACATATTCTAGTTTTTAACATTTTTAGGAGGAACAGTATTTCTTGGAGAAGGTTTAATTATTCTTTTTCTAGATTTAGGTAATTTATATTTTTTATTTAAATCACGAGGGTCTCCTCTTTGATCATAATACTAATAGGCATTAAGTAATAGCATACCACATGAGGAAATTCCCATCTCTGTGCATCTCGCCCCCCTACGGCCAGAGCTATTCCTAGATTGTACTCGTGGCATTTCTTATCTTCCTTCCAAATCTTCTTGACTTGAAAATTGCCCCGACCACGACACGGATATGGCAGCCGCCCGAAATATTCTAGACATTCTGTAAATTACATTGATTGTAGTTATACAGGTGTCCAAAAGAGTTCAAGCAAAAATACTACACTACTACCCAAGCACACTTGCAGGCTATATTATGGATCTCATCCTGCGGATTGCCGCGAACTTCAATCCGTGCTCACCAAAACTGCTAGACAAAGGCATCTCTGAAGCTGCACCACGACACCTAGTTTTCCATCTGCAGCATCCACTCTTTTTTTTTTAAACGTTGCCCCACACTAAGAATTTCTTCTGTATCGTGGGTGCGTTTACAAACATATAAACTCACATACACAAACAGCCCCAGCCATCTTTTTCAGCATCGCAGCATCCTGAGCACCCCTGACAAGATTTGAATTTTGCGTCCCCAATTTTATATTTACCCGATTGCCCCAGGGTACATTAGGTATTGTTTTTTGAGAGTAAGTATCTATATTGCTTTGGCACGCTCTGTAGCCTTTAGGTTACGGCAGCGGACAGATTTTAACAAATACAAGATGGCTCCTGCCGTTAGGTAAATGAAGTCATCTTCGACAAAGTCATGTGTAGGGTACCAAAATAAAAGCCTCGAGGAGACAAATCCAGAACGTAACTCACTAAATATGAAGTAAATAAAAATATAAATGACACTAATCAAAAAACCCGACCATACAAAAAACTCATAAGTTCCAAATGCTTTTTAAGGCCTTCTGCCAGTCGCTTTACACGTGCAGCCTGTGGACCAAGTATACCCAACGGGCATACAGTGACCTGCGCGTCCAGTACAATAACGCATTCAGGGTGCTTTTGGGGTTGCCGTGGCGTTGTAGCGCGTCAGGGATGTTCGCGGAAGCGTGCGTCGACGGGTTCGCTGCGATCATGCGGAAGCGATGCGCTTCCATGATGGCGCGCTTGCGCTCCTCCTCCAATGGCATCCTGAATGTGTTTACAGACCGGTGGGACTCTCCCCTCTTACGAAGGTGGGTAAGTCTTCATACAAACTTATCCAAATAAGCGGTGTCTACTTGTTTATTATTGTAAATTTAATTTAATACTAACATTAGGCTAAGTTATACTACTACTAACAATATATGGATGTAATTCTGAAATAAAATATTTGATTTGATTTGAAATAAGTCACTTTTGAAGCAGTCTGATGTTACTGAGATCGAATCTATGATTGCACTAAACAAAACCCCGACCGACAAAAAATTCTAAACAATGACTTTTCAAGCAATCGCTGTTGGTGGTTACACCTGTAGGTCTGCAATGTGCCTGAAGGTTACGCTTCTGGCCCGCCTTGTCAACCCCTAGCTACGACGCTGAATCAGACCATCTAGCTAGGAAGCGTGTAAGGCGATGCTCGTGGTAATTTATGGGATTGTGTAATGGAATCGTGTTGTATAAGATAATGATAGAGAGAGAAAGATTTAGAACATTTTCTTGTTGATAAAAGTATGAGTAGGTTCTTACTGCGCGAAGAAATTGGTCCCTCATTCTTCGTAATCACTCCCAAAGGTCCAATCGCGTAGTCACGAAACCTAAAATGCATGACACATTACTTGAAATCACATAGGCCTTATCTAGTTTAAACTGACCAAAAAATTATTGTCGTTTAAAAGTGTTATTTTTAAAGCTATTTCCAAAATCTTCAATATACCTAGTATATAAAACTCT
The DNA here is from genome assembly GCA_947386135.1 of Melanchra persicariae. NCBI lineage: Eukaryota > Metazoa > Arthropoda > Insecta > Lepidoptera > Noctuidae > Melanchra > Melanchra persicariae. Next base: position 1,887,246 of record OX376669.1, read on the forward strand.
TCCGTTACTGAGTGACAGACGTAGCTGACAGACTACAAAGCCGAAAGCTGTTAGGCATGTAGGTTCGTTGGGGTGTGTTGGGGACAATGGTTGGGGAGCACTGAGAGAGGATTTCGCAAAATTCTTAGTGGAACGGAAAAAACGGAATATTATGCGCGTACAAAGTCGCGGGTAAAAGATAGTTTATCATAATTATATCACACAGTACCTACAGTGTGAAAAACGTATTTTGACTTCCTGTTTTGTCCCCCAAAAGTAACCACACATTCAAAATGTATTTATTTCCGTTAACTTTTCTGTTTGGGTTGATGAATGACCTTTTGGTACCAAAAGGTCATTATGAACACACACACACAGCAGAATCGATTTATATGTATATTATCTATTGGATGTTCAGAGCAAATTGGCGGTGACATATTTTACTACCTGCTTTTGCCCGCGACTCCGCCCGCTTGTAAATCGGTTATCGCGTAAAAAAGTAGCCTATGTCCTTCTTCCATATCTCAGGCTATATATCTGCCAAATTTTATGAGGATCCGTTCAGACATTTTAGCGTGAAAGCGTTACAAACGGACTTACTTTCGCATTTATAATATTAGGCATAGTAGGGATTAGTAGGGATTTGAAAGTCTTGCTATGGAATAAGTAGGTGGTACCCTCGCCCTTGATACTTACTCTCCTTCTTGTCTGTTCTTACAATCAGTGCAGCAGACCACTGGCGCATTTTCCTTATAGGAACAGATGTCTGGAAGCTCTGGAAGCTTGTATGTCACCACATCAAAACCTGCATTGGCCTAGAAAATAACAATGGGAAAGAACTAATCTAAAGACCCGCAAGAGGTGCAATAGTTTTCATTCTTTTTAGTGGGTATAATCCCTTATTCAATTTCAATCAACATGTGTAGCCCGTAATCATAATCATATAATTTTTTTCATTTGTAAACATGGGTAATTGGTACAGGTGTTTCATTTACTTACCACCGTACCTACGGCGGAATTTGTTCGAAAGAGTCACCGTGGCCCTGGAACGCAAAGGCCATCCAGAGGAAACTCTTTCGAACAAAATCCGCAACCCTGGAAGTAAAATATACTTGCCAATGACACTTCTGTGCTGCCACTTTAGATAGTTCCTGCACCTTCCGCAAAAAGTAATGAAAACATTTAAAGAACTCACGTAAAGGTAGGTCAAAGCAGCTGAATTGCACCGGAATATCTCCAAGCATGTGCCATTCAATCCTTTTGTTATACAGGGCTCATCTGGAACAGAAAATGTGGACATATCCAATACGACACAATATTATTTAAATAATATGATGTTGCTTTTTTCAGCTGGCTTGCGAAATAAATACAGCCGCACGGGTCGGACTTGGTTGCGGAATTTGGTCGAAAGAGTCTCCACGGCCCTGGAATGCAAGGGGTATTAGGAGGAACACGGATAGGTTTTAGTCAGTAAGAGTCTGACACTCCCTTTTTTATGGTTGGGAAATCATCAAATGACTCCTGCCGCTCTGGGTGGTCAGTGTCAGTGTCAGACTCATACTGACTAAAACCCATCCGTGCTCCTCCTAGTGCGTTTTGCTTTTCAGGGCCGCGGTAACTCTTTCGAACGAAATCCGCAACCCTAGCTGACACTCCCAAGGAGATTTTTGATGAATTCCCATCGTTAAAAAAAATACAAGTCGAACTTTAAGGTTACGCAACACTTGCCGAGGTCGCGCCTTGGATGGGTGACTATACATACCGAAACTCCTCCGTGCCTCAGAAAACACGTTAAGCCGTTAGTTCTGGCTGTCATTTGTAGATTTTTGGCAGTCGTTCGGTAAGGTTTGTCAGAAGTCATAAAATCTGTCAGTAGTCTTGCCAAGGGCTATCGTGTTACCCAGTTACTGGGTTACTGAACTCCAGATAGGCAGTCACGCCACGTACAATACTGGTATGGTCAGTGGGCGTGTTTAGCTGCAGAGCAACTTGCTGCTCCTGTCGCTAGCGTGGCAAAACTAGCTTTATCTATTTGATTGACAGACCTTGACAATTAGAAAATACTTGTTACTGATATTGTTGTAATAAAGAAATTTTTATTGTATTGTATTCAGTTGAATCCGGTGCTGAGCACGGGGTCTTTCCCCCGGGTCGGGCAAGTTTTTCGATATGGAATTGTGCCTGGTTGCTGGCAAAAGGCACGCACCTATTACATGGATCTCTAACATAATTGGCGATATACGCCTCTGCCGAACTTTTCGAGGAATTGAATCATAGGCGTGATTTTATGTTATGAACTAGCTGGCCAGCGCAACTTCGTCTGCATCACATATTGGAACATTTTTCATTGATGCTCCGCTCCTATTGGTATATATTATAGCCTTTAAACCTTCCTCGATAAATGGGCTATCCAACACTAAAATCGATTTTTTTTTTCAATTCGAACCAATACCTAGTTCCTGAGATTAGCGCGTTCAACCAAACAAACGCTTCATTATATTATTACTAGCTATTGCCCGCGACTTCGTACGCGCATTTTCCCGTTCCGGTAAGAATTTCCTGTTCCCGTAGTCACAAAAACGGCCATTACCAGCAAAATCGACAGGTCTCGACTCATGGCATCTCGGTACATATTTGAACGTCGAAAATTAATAACGAAAGTTATAACATCGAATGTTTAGATAATCTATATCCAAGGAGTATATTATTATATAATCGTGCCCCATGCTGCCCCTAGTCGACGGAGGACCTTGCAGGGCTCCTACTTCTGGGTGGTTTAAAAAAAAGCCAATTCGGGGTGCCCCAAGTCCCGAGCTCACTTCGCTCGCTATTGCCTCCTAAGTTCTACACGCATCACTTCACTTGTTACAGGATAAAGGAGCATGCGGCTCAACTGTCGACATGTTTATCTAATCTATATATAATCTATCTTACACATTTCAAGCTCAGTTATAACAATTTTAGATGTTTTGAACATTGAAATTTTACCCCTAAGTATTTTAATTTTCGACGTTCAAATATGTACCCATCTCATATAAGGAAAGGAAACATTAGGAGTCAAGGCCCAACTCATTACTTTATCGAAGCATGCATAAAAACTCACCTTCGTTAAGATTAAGCTCGCACGACACAGCACACAAACTTAGAGCTAAACACACAAATATTAAATGTTTGTGAACCGTCATGTCTTGATCTGACGCCAGTGTGAGCGACGAAGCTCTCAGCTGCACAAAAAACAAGTTAAAACAAATTAGGGTTGTAATGAAACCTCGCATCAGGCTCCGCAAATAAGAAACTTCCGCAAGAGTCGAGAGTATGGTTTCGCAAGTTTTTAGCGGAGGTCTAGAAAAGAAAATCCGCTGAGAAATATTTCAAACTTTCATGGTTTTGAACCCATGTCACTGCTGTCGTAAGGTTCAATGTCAAGAGAGAAAATTAGTGGATTCAATTTATAAGACACTAAGAAATCTCCTATAAGGTGACAAAGCCGCGAAAAGGTTTTTTTTTTTAATATGAACTTTGACCAATTTCTTCTGTTTTTCATCGCAGTGTTTTCTTTTTTTACACCATATCCATTTTAGCGTCCTTCGGTACATCATATCAGCCGAAAGACGTCCACTGGACTGGACATATGCCTCCCCTAGATGGGGGCCGGGGTTTGCCATAATTGCCACGCTTGGCAGACAGGTTGGCAATCGCAGTGTAGCTGTTGCAATGTACAGATAATGCTGCTGCTCATTCTCCAGTGAGTCCCTTAATCGCCTCTTACGAAACCCATGGGAAGCGATGGGATGGTACTATTCTTTTACGTCCGACACCGTAAGGAACATTGTCCTTCAGTACAACACTAGTATAAACAATTCTCAACTTGTAGTTGTTTGCTATAGGTACTTAAAGTACATAAGAATACTCTATCAGATGTAGGCATATAATTTTGATCAGTTTTTCCTTATATCTTGCATTGATATTAATAAGAAAATAGCTTATGTAATAAACAATTTATCTTGTCTCGGTTGATGATTGCAAGTGTTTTATAAGATAAGAAAGATGCACATTCCGGTTTGAAGATTTGACTTCTTCTCGAAGCTTGTATCCTCCTCGTCGATTTGTAGGTTGAGGTCATTTTATATTTTTATGCCTTTTAGTCGTATGACTATCAATAATCCATGCTTATAGTACGCAGGACGGCAGGAGAAATTGTTAAGCACATTGCGCAAACACAGGTGCAATTCCTCTTTCAGCACACTCATAGTCCGATGGGGCATTCCGACACGACCAGAGACAGAACTGGCTCAAAACAACTTCCTTAACTTTGCTTTACTGATTAAATCCTAACAGAAAAACCCTTAAACACTTTACTCGACCTAGAGTCAAACCCTTGACCCCCAGTTGACACCGAGACCAACTGGTCGTCAAAGTTGACAAAACTTGTTTTTTTTTTCTCATAATGATATCCAATCTTTAAGATATTTTTAAGATGTAAATTATCCTCATTGTATCTACCTGAAGTTATGTCAGTTTAAGTCAAACCGGGTGCTTTGGCGGGCGTTTGAAACTTTTTATTTTTAGTGCGCGCGAAAATGGCGGCAGATAAATTTTTAATAGTGTTGTGTACTTTTAGTGTTTGGTATTCAGTGACCTGTGACCTTAACTTGAGTGAAGGTGAGTCAGTTTTTTACAACAGTTTTGGCTGAACACGGTTGAAGAAAATATTGCAAGTGTTGCAACTGTGGTTAATATTATGTGACCTTACAAGCAACATAAACTTTTACTGCCTTATTCATAAAAAGATAACAGACTAGCTGCCACCTCACTTGCCGCTCTCCCCGCGTGAATGTCGGAAATTATCCCAAGGAAACATACCCACGGGATAAAAAGTATCCTATGTGTTAATAAAATAAATAAAAAATAAGCATACGTGGTGATTAATACTCGTGCCTTGTCAGATGTCTGATGAGAAAACCAGCCGTCAACCACTTGGGAGAAAGCTGTAATCCAATTCAATCAATCTACTTGCTTTTCCAATCATGGGGTCAGCCCTCCTGATACTTTTAGCCCATCGTCAACATGTCATTATGATTGCTTGTCGAAGTAGTCGGAACTTGGAATTTTGAATTCAAGTTTTGCCGGTGTCTTACTGTCGCAATGATAAGGATAATACCTCGTGCAAGCTGAGAAAGAGAAACAAATCAAGTATCTTGACTCAGCACACGAGGTTGTCGACATGTGGAATGTGGACTCGGCTGTCATTGTGCCGATGGTCGTTACGGCCAATGGCTTGATGGCCAAAAGCTTCGACGACCACCTGTCGAAGCTGGCGTTACGCATACAGAAGGCAGTACTCCTCGATACGGCTCGTATAGTGAGGAGGTTCCTTTCTCTGGAGCCCTAAGCACCGGTAGCTTGGACCCCGCTCCCGACACCGGCAGACTACTATTTTTACATTTTTAATTGTTTTTTTTTATTGAAATATTTGAAAATATAAAATGTATGTTTATAAAATGAATTAAGAGGATAATAAAAAGTTGGCAAAAAATATATTCCCGTCCTACTCACCAAGCACCACTGCTTAGGAAAACAAGTGGCCACACCCCCGGGCCTACCATTTGTAGATCAAACGTTCGAACCGAGACAGGAACTCTCATCATTATTCACAGCACACTTCGCCCACTGCTGAGCATAGGTCTCTCTTTTCTTGTGCCAATCCCCTCGCTCTTGTACCAAGCTCATCCAAGTAGGTACAAGCAGCGATGGCAACAATGTTATCTGCCGCACTACTTTGCGTAATTTATATCATCACTACTGCTTTCAAACCAATGAAAACAGACTTCCAAAAAACACTACAAAGTTCAAAATAACTTTAATTTCGGAAGTCGGTGTTTTTGGTTGCTTCTTCGTTATTTGACACCGACTTCTGAAATTAAAGTTATTTTGAACTTTGTAGTGTTTTTTGGAAGTCGGTTTCTTTTTTTTTGTGAAAAAGTTTTTTATTTTTCACTTTTTAGTGGTACCCCACTCCTAACTAAGCAAAAATACGCAATTTCGTACACATGGATGATTTTTCCAGCTATTTGGATTTAAAAACCAAACTACCGAACCGATTTTGATAAAATGTCAATGGGACCATTTGGGTAAGCAAGAGCAGAGAAGAGGAGTCTCAGCGGTGAGACTATCTACACCAAATGTGAGTGCGGAGCCCCCGTCCAAAATATGGCCCACTTGTATGACCCACAATGGTGCTGGTGTACTTGGGTGCTCCAAGTACACCAGCACCATTGAAGACCTAATGAATGTCACAGATGCCGCTATAAGCGTCCACCACCTACTGGACACAAAATGTTTAAGGGTCACCATCGACTCGAAAAGTAGAAGAAGCGATGGCAACATTATATCTGATGATTTTAAGTACGTAGGTATTTAAGAGAGTTCAAGGTCAAAAGTAATCCACTTTGTAAGCAATGACATTGGAGAACAGTCGTACAAAACATTAAGATCAGATAACCTTAGGAAACAAGTTTGACTGGTATATGACCAGTTTTCAATAAGATTCCTAACACCTGATGTTGTTTCTGTAATTCCGGTTTTGCATGGTTTCAATGATTGTGTCGTCCCGGTGCATGATAAAGCGCGCCTTTTATGTACAGAACTAGCTTTTTCCTGTGGTTTCACATGCAAAAAATGTAGCCTCATCTACCAGGCCCTAGACAATGTGCCATTCAATTAGCGAATGCGACTGTCGAAATGCCAAAATGTAAGAATTTGATCACGTGACATTTCGATAGCATCTGTCAATCCCATACATTTTTGACGTCAGCCTGCGCCACGCTACCGTTGACAGAATGTCACTTGTCTAGAGCCCCTGGTCCCATGTATCTCTGTAGGCGTGAAAGCGTACCTAACACATAAACCACGAACTTACTTTCGCATTATTTTACACAAACCTGGATCCGCTCGATATTAAGTAGGGGCGCATCCTGGTTTGGTTTTTAGCAAAGTAAACTCTACGACCAGTCCACTTCCAGAGGGCAAATTTTTAAAAAAAAATCTCAATTTCCATAAAATTTTTTGACGGATTGCAACTGAGATGCGAATGCGAACGTTGTTTTAAAAACCGGCCAAGTGCGAGTCAGACTCACGCACGAAGAGTTCCGTACCGCGTCCTGTTTTTAGTTTTAGTTGTGAAAATTTCAACTGTCTAGCTATCACAGTTTATGAGATACATCCTGGTGATAGACAGACGGACAGCGGAGTCTTAGTAATAGGGTCCCGTTTTTACCCTTTGGGTACGGAAGCCTAAAAATGATTAGAATTGGCCCTCAGGTCGTGAAGTGGACACAGTTTTTACTGTTTAATTTGCTAAAACCTACCCTTAGCGGGATCAAGCCCCCCGCCAAACCTGCTTATATTAGGCAGGGGCGGATCCAGGAAAAAGGCAAAAGGGCCACTAACAAAATCTTTTAACTCTTCTATGTTGTATTTCAGGCTCCCCATGTGACACTAAAGGTTTGCGAGGCACTTGTGTAAACATATTCAAGTGTAATTCGGCGGCACTTACGTATTTATATGTAAGTATTTTTTCAACATATTTGCTCAAAAAATGCATTTACGAAGACTATATACATTGTTCGAAAGTAAAAATTACACACCACACAATGGAATGTGCGGTAAAATAGGTACTCTCACTTAAGTAGGTAACCTACACATTTTACCGCATTCGCCGTTGTATAGCGCCGTGTGTAAGTATCCCTTACGGTTCTTTTTTTTACTTCGATAAAAATATTTAAGAGTTGGTTCCACCAAGGAGTTTCACATTACGAGAATAACTAGGCTGAATGATCGAACCTCCTTGGAAGCGCTTTTACACAATACGTTTGTCTCACTTTGATACTAAAGAGAAAATGAAACGAAAGATGTAGTTCCATTTGCAAATTGGCGCCATTTTCATATTGGAAATGTCAAAGATTATTGCGACTTTCCGACTGTTGTTAAACAAAAAGATTTTTTCATTACATGACATATTGTTTTCTTGCAAATGTGTAGAAAAACGTTGTATGACATACGTGCGGAAATTGGTATTTACAAACTAGTGACTTTACATTCGTCTACTCGTTTGTAAAAACCAACTTACCGCACTAATATCATAATAGGTAGTTTATCTATACTCACAACGTAGGTAATGTTCCAAATATGAGTTCAAAAACTATTGTATAAACACGTACTTTTTTTTCATGGATAGGTAAAATTAAAAAAAAACCATTTCAGTTCAACATTTTACTTCGATTTTCAACACTTTTACTTTTTAATTTATCGGCGTATAAGCTCATTGACAATGGAAAAATAGTGTCATCGTCTATGGATGCGCGCGCTAAATTTCCCGCCATTCCACATTACATACATTTTATCCGTGGTTGTGTTGGAATACCGTGTTTCATTTGGTGCCTAACACATTCATTTCAACTGTATGAGTGAAGATAGAAGTGTATGCAACGGCATATAATTAGGTATTAAAACACTCGTGTGATACTATTATGACACTCGGATTCGCCTTGTGTTATAAACCCACACTCGTGTTTTAATAACCCCTTTTATATGATCATTGCATAAACTACTATTTTGTGTTAAAACTTATGTTTTCTTTAAAGAAAAATTAACAGTTTTTATTTCTCTTTTTCAAGGCTAATGCTGGCTTTGACCCGGTAGAGTACAAGATCCCAGACTTACCAGAAATCTGCTCCTATAAGGACAATGAGCCGGTGGTTTGCTGCACAGATTGTGACATTGGCGAAGAGAAGTAAGTCAATCTCTTATCAGAATCTACATATAAGTATGTGAACCTAAAGGTTTATGAAAGTCTTATGATCCGGAAGACAAGATCATGATGGTAAATTTTGATCGAATTAATAATCGGATTGAATGTCGGCTACGGTGGGCAATCTCAATGCAGATGAACCAAGTACGCAGAAGATACAAGTTTATGCGCAAGCACAGGTCTTTGTTCCTTTACACCGATGAGTCGGCAATCCGACACGGCCTTAAAGAAGTCAGGACTACCGAATGGATCGAATATGATGGACAGGAATGGGAAGAAACGGTTATTGATTCTTTTTTTGCTTCTCTAAGATTTTTTGGTTGTTCACAGATATCGCAACACAGCTGTGGGACCTTATGGGGAAATGGTGAACAAAGAGGGCCCAGTCGCTAGACAGAGTAAGTTTTATATGTGGTGTAACTGGAAATCACTGCATTTTGGACTGAACTTCATTTTAAAGATCAAGTAAATCACCTTTTGTTTTTCAGAATGCTTTGATTATTTCCAAAGTCTGCCATTCTCGTGTCGCTTCCCCGGAAACTTTGCCATCGAAAAGAATTGGCTTAAAGACAGGAATTGCCATACCCATACTTTTAAAACCCACCAGGTGGGTTTCGGTGTTGGGGGACGAAACGCTGAGAGATGGGAGTTTCCACATGTGGTATGTGTTATTTTGTACTTTTGATTTGCCTTTCGTTTTCAGAGTGCTTTGAGTATTTTCAAAGCCTGCCGTTTACGTGTCGCTTTCCTGGCCGTTTTTATATAATCAAAGATTGGTTTGAAGACAGGAAGTGTCATAATCATACTTTTGATACCTATGGAGTGGCTGCCGCTGCTGGAGGACGTAACGCAGAGAGATGGGAGTTCCCACATGTGGTATGTATCCTTGGGACTTGTAGCCTTCTTCATAGGTATAAAGAAATTTAGTTTATGCAGGGAAAAGGCTTCTTCTATCTCTAAATTTTTTTGACCCATCCTTTAAGCAGGAGTCTAACTGAGGCATAATAATAATAATAATAATAAATATGTTTATTTTTCTTCCACAAAAAAAACACTTATTAACTAAAACTTAAAAATGGATAAAAACTATAATTATGATAATGTTAGTTTGTGGGAGACTGGCGCCTAAACTAAGCCGTGACTTGTATTTCAGGACACCAGGGACTCCCCACTACAGGCAGGCAATAATCATCAAACATTAATAAAACACTTAGACAATCTATTTCACGGATATAACCAATTTGTGGGAAGAGCAAAAATTAATAAAATAAAAAAAAAGAATAATAATAAGTAATTGTAAAATTTTAAATTTGTATGAAGTGTATCAGAGTTAAAGGTGCGTGTGGGATATGGGTGAGGGGTGTACGAGTATATTTGTGTTTATAGCTGTGTGTATATGCATGTGCGTGTTTTGTGTGTGTAGTGTTGAGATATGTAGGAGGTACGTGTCTAACTATCCAACTAACCCAATAACATACAGAATGGTGGATACATATATATGTACATATTTGGCACTGGTATAGTACTGGTAGGATACATTATTTAAATCCTAATTACATTTTAGTGACTAGTAGCTCTTCTGTTTTTGTGTAGTTCAATTTAAGAAGCCAGCTGGTTACTATGAGTTTACATTTAGATTTATTGAAATTAAAAATACCTAATTCTTTATTTAACTTATTGTAGAGTTCAGGTCCTCGGAAAGTATAAAATTTTTGGGCCAAACTTGTTTTAGATTTAATGGTGCTACATATTGCATAGTGCCTCCTCGTTAATAATTTAGAAAGATCGAATGCTGATGTATCTGAATGTTGCCGCAGGATAGTAAAAAGGATGTAAATTTGTCTCACAGTTAAAACCTCCGCTTCCTGATACAGCGCAGCAGTGGGGAAGAGTCGTGGTTTCGAAAGGCCAACTTTAAGAATCAACCTTTGGGCTCTTTCTATTTCCAGCATTTTAGTTTTACCGGCACCTCCCCAAGTTGTTATACAGTATGTCAGTATAGATTGAACAAGGGCAAAATATACCATTTTAAGTGTTTTACCATTGGCTACCTGTCTAAGCTGTTTAAAAATATAAGTGAGTTTCCGCACTCTTTTACTTAAATTGTGAATGTGTTCATCAAAGGACAATCTCTTATCAATGGTTACACCCAAATAACGAATACTTTGTGTCGGCTGTATAGTTGAGCAGTTACATTGATTCAAAGGAGGAAAAGAACATTGATGAACATATAAGGGAGGCTTATCTTGTAAGAATGTTTCTGCGCTCCTGATTGCAAAGGGAATGTATTTTGTTTTGTCTGCGTTAAGTGTGAGCGAGTTTTCAGCGAGCCAATGGCAGACCGTGTTTAGACCTGATTGAGCTAAGGAATATACTTCCTCCCAAGAATCACCCTTGAAAGTAAGAGTTGTGTCATCTGCGTATGATATTATTTTGCAGTTTTCAAGATTAAGTTGACACAACTCATTTATATAACATAAAAACAAGGTGGGACCAAGAATACTCCCCTGTGGCACACCATACTCTATAGGAAGTTCATCACTCAAGTAATCTCCGATTCTTACGCGCTGCGTTCGATCGGATAAATAATCAGATAATAATGTCAATTCATTTCCCCGTATTCCCATATTACTTAATTTACGAATCAGGGTGGGGATAGAGACTGTGTCAAAAGCTTTTGCAAGATCAAGAAAAATTGTTAGACATTTTTTGTTTTCGTCTATGTTTCTTACCACGAAATCAGAAAAAGTATGAACAGCCTCGTCAGTGGATCTATGTGCTCGAAATCCATATTGTGTTTCAGCAAGAATTTTATTTGACTCTAAGAATTTAATTAGTCTATAATTAATAGTACGCTCGAACACTTTCGATAGTGAAGAAAGGATAGAGATGGGCCTATAGTTATTGACACAGCCTGTATCCCCAGCCTTATATATGGGAATTACAACTGATTTTTTTAGTGCTTTAGGAAAGACACCTGTGTCAAAGCAACGATTTATGAGATCAGTGATAACGGGAGCCACAAAATCCACAACATTTTGCAATAGCTTAGATGAGATGGTGTCCCACCCAGGTGAGCATTCACTCTTTAAATTAAGGATGGCAGTTTTTACTTCGCTAATATCAACTTTGAGTAGTACGAATGAGTTGCTAGGGGAGGCGTCTTTAATTTCAGCGGTGTTATTGAAAGGAGTTACATTCGACGGTACGCGTTGGGCTAGTACTTTTCCAATTGTAGAAAAGAAGGTATTGACATCATTAATAGATGATTGAGGACTTTGATCTGCATATAGTAGTTCTTCAGGAGATTCACGATTTTTATTATAATTTGTAATAGTTTTAATAGAGTCCCATAATAATTTGGAGTTACCTTTAGCCATATTTAGTTTGTTTTGTTCATATTGTCGTTTTAATTTTTTAAGAAGATTATTGCAATAGTTCCTATATCGTCTATATGTTATACTTAGGGTGTCATTACTAGGTTCTTTTTTTGTTTTAATATGCATATTGTCTCTATTTTTAATGCATCTTAGTAACCCTGGTGTCATCCAGGGTTTTAAGGTAATTTTATTTCGTGGCATCCTAACAATCGACATATGTGCTATTGTTAAATTAGACAATAATTCGATAAACTTGTTGGTTGCCTGATTTAAGTCGTTCTCAGCATAAATTTGACTAAAATCTAATTTTGAACAGTCAGAGATGATCTCGGTCCAGTTCAGCTTTCTGATCTCCCTACTATTTAAGGGTTTTTTTGAGCCCCTGTACTTGAGACAAAATAGAATAGCATCATGATCAGTTATTGAGGTTTGAAGGTTAAATGTATAGGACTGCAACTGGCTCCTAACCAAAACATGATCAAGACAACTATTTCCTCTAGTTGGTAGGTTATGTGCCGGAAGTAGACCGTGAAATGACGTAATATCTAGATATGAAGACACAATAGAATCCGCATTCAATATATTTATATTAATGTCACCCACAATTATAATATTTTGAAATGATTTCAACTGTTCAAGAATGTTGTGGAGTGATTGCAGAAAAGTGTCCAATTTTTTAAAAGACGGTGACCTGTAAATAGCCACGATAACTATGTTAGTCCCAAATTTAATTAGGAGACAGTTGCAATCATTAAGAAGTGGTTCTTCTACTGTGTAATAATGTTCGTTACTAACCATTACTACCACTCCATCATTTTGATTAAATGTTCGGTTCGTTTTATAGGAGTTATATCCATTAACAGTAGGGATATCCGAAACCCGACTGAGCCAGCACTCGGACAACACTATAACATCGCATTTGAAGCGTAATCTAGACAAAAGTACTGAAAGTTCATTGAAATTACAATTGATGCTACGTATATTTTGTTGTATGATCTTTAGGTAGTTGGTAGCGGTTTGTAGGTATTTGGAGCAATTTTCTGGGTTACAACTTAAAGAGACAGAAGAATTAAATTGATCTAAATTATTTAATAAATCATTTAACATAGCGAATAATGATATATAAAAATCTCGTAGGACAATTTGAGAAGGACAAAGAAAATTTAAGACTATTTTCCGGTTTGTATAATATTAAAACTGAGATGTAAGTTGTACAGAGCTCGGAACTAGTGCATCTATTTGGTAAAAACGAATAAAGTATCAACCAATCTGGCGTACAGGGATCAAAACAGGTGAGACTTAGTAATATTTGCTTATTTCCACAGAACCAAAACACGATTTTATGTAAGAATAGGTGTGTGTGTGTGTGTTGTATGTTAATGTTTGTATACTTAATTTGAATTGTTGTGAATGGTAAAAAAGAGGTGGTATGTATGATGTGCAGTGTATATACATAAGTTCTAAGACATATTTTAAAAACAATAGCAAACAGTTTAACTAAAAACATGAACAGTCATATAATATTATCCAAATCTTCCGTGTTCTTAATGAGAATGGGTGAATCATCCACATTCTTCCGAATATATATTTTTCCAAAAGAAATCCAGCACCCATGAAAACCTTGTCTTTTAGTAAATTGTCTGGATAAGTAGAATAGTTGTTGTGTCTTTATTACTGCATACTAACAAAATAATTTTTGTATGCCTCAATGGCGGGACATAGCAGAACCTGTATCAAACACAACATCTTATGAACCACAATAAATGAATTGAATTGAATTGATCTCACCATCTGCTTTCCGAGGAAGAAAAGGAGAATCTAGAAAGAGGAAGCTAAAAATCATCTTTTGTAATACAGCGCTAGAGCAGCTACTATGTTCAATGATAAACCAGTGTTCAGCTTATCCACAGGGACTAAGATGATCGAATATGTTTTATTATTATGGGTTGTACTTAATTTCTTCTTTTTTTTTAGGCTCTTCTTGGTTATGGAGAAGACGTGGAGTCTGCGCAGTGGCTGTGTGGTGGCTCTGTGATCAGCGAGAGATTCATACTCACTGCGGCTCACTGCACGTCTACTCGAGTGTTGTAAGTTTTCAGTCGCGATTGATATCAGTTTTGTTAAGACTTAGCTAAGGATTTCACCTTTTATTAAAAAACAATATTATTCTAGGGGAAGCATAACCTATGCCGCACTGGGGCTTTTGAGACGGTCTGACCCTAAGGATTCCTGGAAAATATACAAAATCAAGAAGATAATCGTACACCCTGAATATAAGGCACCTTCCAAGTATCATGACATCGCACTCCTAGAGACAGACACCGAGTAAGTGTCAAACATTAATTTTATTTAAGTTTAGTTTTAGTGTTCTACAGGGCAACGTGTTGAGTCCCCTCTAGTTTTGAACATTCTCATCAAAGTTTCCAGATTTCTAGATTATGGTTTTAGGTAAATACTAATCTTTTGCTGGTGATTTCAGGATAGCTTTCGGAAGAGACTTACTACCTGCATGTTTGGATATAGGGGTTGAATGGCAACGTGTCGCTGATGCATCCGGTTGGGGTCGCCTCGGACACAGACAAGCTTTAGCAGATGTACTACAAGTAGTAAGTGCGAAGATTTTTGTAAAAACTTTTTTATTAATACTTTTTTCTTGAATACTTTTTATGAAAGTTGATATTTTTTTCGAAAAGTTTAGTTTTCGTTGTAACTAAAAATACTCTACATTGTTTGATCATTTTCATACCAAATCATATGTTTTTTCATAGTTCGTCGATTGGTGTTTCTATATTTAGGTGCTTTTATCCTGGTTACTTACAATTTCAACATCCTATACGTATATATATCCTATAACCTAGCGCCTAAACTAGTGCCTAGACTAAACCTATAGCTAGTTTTCCTAACCTACTCTAAACATGTTTTATCAGGTTAATCTGCAGGAGTTCAACGAAACAGACTGTTCAGTGATGTACAGACCACACAGACATCTCAGCCATGGTTACGATCATGCCAAGCAGATGTGCTACGGGTCAAATTATGAAGTTGTGGACACCTGCGAGGTAAGAAATATTCTTAAACTGCGTCACGTCAATGCATACATTGCCTCAAAGAAAACAACTACACATTTAAAAACGAATATTTTAAACAAAAACAAGTCCATAATTTCTAATAGGTAATGTACGTCTACTTCCTGTCCTAGTCCCATGTAACTTGAGGTCAGTGCAATTCATTTTGTTAAATGTGCCATAAGTTACCGAGGAGCCTATATTTTGGTCCTCTGCTGGGAAAGTGTCTTTTTCTAATCTGACTGTTATCAATTAACTTAGCTTCACCGTACGATGTACATACACCTCTCCCAAGCTGCGTGATAGCACCTGGCCCTCCGCCTTCAGACCAGTCTGTTCTACCAAGGGACGGGTATATGGATGGAATGTTAGGGGAGATATTGTCCAGTGCAGAATAGAGAGGATTGGAAAGAAAACTATTAGTTTCTGAGAGATAAATAGATAGAATTCTCTTCAATTTGTACTCCTTATCAGTTAGAAAACATAATGGGCAGAAAAATAACAATGGGCAGTGCTATCGTTAAAAGCTACATATTTTAAGTACTAAATGTAGGTGGTTTTGAGAGGAGAGACGACGAGTAATGGGGCAAGGTAGACTTACGAATATTTTTTGTACACTACAGGGTGATAGTGGTGGCCCTCTCCAAGTCAGCAATTCCAAGTGCCTGTTCCACGTCATCGGTGTGACGTCATACGGCAAGGACTGCGGCATCCTCGGCTCAGCCGGCATGTACACCAGGGTGTCGTACTACGTGCCCTGGATCGAGAGCGTCGTGTGGCCTGAAGAAACTGAAGCGAAAAGGAAGAAGGATGAGCAATGGATTAATAAGTGGTTAAGTTAAGGAAAATGTGGAACTCTCTGTAAGCATCTGTGTTGTCTACCCGTCAGCCTTCAAAGAAGAAGTGAACATCCTACTTCTGGACTCACTCGTTCCATCGTAGACCTCATCTTTCGCAAACCATCAGAGAAGGTCGATTCAAGAGCAGTTTTATCAGAAAAAAAAATCTGTAGATGTGTACAAGGGCTTATATTCAATACATCAAGATGAGCTTTAGTTTTTTGTTTGCTTCCCAAACCCTTTTCAGAATTCTAGATAGAACTTTTGATTGACTTCTCGAAAAAAGGTCGTCCAAAATAGCTCAATCATTTTGTTTCTACTGTGATTACTTCACAGTAGAAACAAAATGACATTCATTCTTTGGCATTCTTCAGGCAAATGAAAATGTATATCTTAAGGTATAAATTCCCAAGTTTATACAACGTGTAACATAATAAACGCAATACCGCTTAATGGATCATTGTGCTCATCATTATGAACAACTTTCACTATGGGACCAACACTGAAATTGCGAAAAAAAATTGACTGCCCCATACATTTTTGTGCACGCAAGTCGACAAAATGCTGATTTTTTTCATCTACTCATAATGTGGTAGAAGTAAGTTATTTTTTTAAAGGAAAGTTACATAGGTAGATTATGTAAATTGTAACAAAATATTATATTGGTGTTATACAAGGTGGGCCAAAAGAAGTCATCCGATGTTGCTTGGCTCTCATTTTTTTTCTAAATGAAAAACTTCGATTATGTTTATTTGAACCTTTAGAATTTTACTAGTCGAGAAGAAGTTTACTAGTCGAGAAGAAGTCGAGAAGATGATATCCCAAATGAAATCCCAAATGGGCGCCGTCACAATTGATTGCCATACGGGCTCGTTTTATGGCATTTTTCATCACTTCGGCGAGAACTTCAGGCGACAGATTCTCGCACTCGTGTCGAATGTTGTCTTTGAGGGCTTCCAGGGTCTTGGGCTTGTTCAAGTAAACACGGGAGTTCAAAAAACCCCACAAAAAAACGTCTGTAACGGTTAAATCGGGCGATCTTGCGGGCCAGTGCAAGTCGCCAAAACGAGAGATGAGGCAATTGCAGTCACTGGCTTCTCGTGCATCATTCGTGGATTTTCGGTGCCCCAGAAGCGATAGTTTTGCTTGTTCACGTAACCACTGAGGTGGAAATGAGCCTCATCGCTCATCATGATTTTGGTCGAAAAATCGTCCACTTCACGATTATTCCGCGTTCTTGGGGAGTGTATCGCTCCATGGCTTGTTCACTTGTATTCTACATCTGTCTAGTCCACAAATGTCTAAACAGATTTGACATTGGCCGCCATTTGCAAAAATAAGAGCATAGAGCAATAGGGTGATTACTTTTGGCCCACTACACCAGAGTCTTGGAGTGCTACTAGGTAGTGTTCTAGGCACTCCGTTATTAAAAAAAAATTAATGCTACGAGTATTACAGTTTATGGTTTTCTTGTTTGTCTTTCTGTTTGTTTGATGTAATGAATGACGCACAAACGAATACCTACCATGGATTCAGAAAGTAATTCCGGACCCCCAGTAACATTGAAGACATTGCTTTTTTTGTAAAAACAGTCAATTAATTATATTTTAATTATTAATGTAATTGAAACGGATAGAACGATTTAACAAAGTCTAAATGAGTAAACTGCAAATTGCGAAGAGATTTTTTAAATTTAATTTCTTGTTTTCTTTGTTACAAAGCTACAATCATTTGTGTTGATTAAGAGACGAATGATGATCCGAGAAGAATCAGATATACTGGTTTTAATAACCGGAATGATTTGCATGTGCATCATCCGTCTTAGGTAGGTATCTATAATAACAAGACGTTGCCAGAGTTCTTATACAGATTCAAGCTTATCGACAGATAAGACCTCCCGCTTGACCCTGAACTTTATAAATAATATAAGCTAATCATATATCTAATTTTTTGACACGTGATTATGATTGGAAAAGTCGATGAAAAAACCACTGGGCTTTCTTTTAATTTTGGTTTACGATCCACAAAACAAAGAGGTTTTGTAGATGTTTTTTTGTGAAGTATTTAATTGAATAAAGCTGAAGAGTTTGTTTGTTGTTTTTCATCAAATTAAGGATCTACCGTAGAAACAAGTTGAGATTTTTTAAACTTTACAAAAAGTAGCTAATTGATAGAAAATCAATATTCAAAACAAGAAAGAAAGAACACATATTTATTTGGTACACACAATCAAGAACACATTATGCATATGTTTACGAAAACTCAATGTTAAGTATAACATTGTGTGCCTCACGGCTACGCGACTGGGTCCTGGGTCCGAGAAGGAGGGATGGAGCTATACCCCCTATATAGCTCCATCCCTCCTTCTCGCTCGAACGACTCACGCTTTTACACGTCATGGTAGAGCCGCATTTCAGCAAAATGCCAGATAGCTAATAGTCGCCTGACGCTGGTTTTCAACTGATGCAAATCACTTTAGGAAAAACACAAATGTACAGGTAAAGAGCATAATCATAATCTTCGCGCAGCAAAAAATAATGCAAATTACATAGGTAATACCTACCTACACTCAAACTTGTTTGATACCCCGAATCGTAATATTTTTAGAATCAAAATCAGTAATAATAATAATTGTAGTGTAGTGGCAACAAGCGCCGAGCTTCGACGCAAGCTTGAGAGCTCATTTGAGAATCATGGCGGGCGATAGGTCTGTGATATTACTGTGTTTATTTAGCTCTTTGTGTTGCGTTGTGTGCGAGCTCAACCTTCCTGAAGGTGAATAACTTTTATACGTTATTTTTTTTCTACTACTAAGCATCTGCTCTCCGTCGTCGCTATGACAACAATTTAAATTAAATTAAATTAAAACTTAAGGGACACAATGGAAAATAACATTTGGCCTTTTTTTAGAGAACAGTTTCTGAATGTACAGTATTTAAAAAAACATTATGAGGAAATCTTTCTTTCCATGAAAAATTTAAAATCGGTCGAATTTATTAGCTGTACCTACCTAACACTTTTTCGAAAATGTTCTCTGATAACTTTTTAGACCTACTAATCCTGCTTCTGCGTAGGAAGTTTCATTAAAATCGGTTCAATTAATATTCCAAAAATAAGGACTTGAAAGTTTGTATGAAATGCCGTACGGCGTAAACGATGTGTGTTTTAGGAGTTTGTTTTGCACTTTCCCTAAATTTTTAAATACGAAGAAGAATTTGTTGTCTGCTTCATACCAACGATGTCAGTATTGCACATCACACGACACCACTTGGCAAGACTAGTAAGTACCTAAGAATTCAGACAAATTCAGACCGATGACCTGGTGAGGGTCGCAGATAGCCGATGGATGCGAGACGCACAGGACACATTGTTGTTGTGGCGACACTTGGGAGAGGCCTATGTCCAGTATTGTCCAGCAGTTGACGTCTTTCGGCTGATATGATGATGATGATGATGATGATTGTAATGAATGATCACCCATCCACGGACGGACCTCGTCAAGCGTCGATTAACCTCGAAGATCGATCGTTGCTCTTTTTTCCTCTATAAGGTAAAATGTTAAAACTATAATTTCCGAAGACGTTCACTGCTGGACATAAACTTTCCCCAAGCGTTGAGAATCTCAGCACTTTTCTTGTGGTTTTCCATTAGAAGACGCCCCAAATAACATTAATCAAAGTTTACAAGTAAGTTGTTTATCTTTTCAGACTCTCCATGTATCACGAAAGGAATAAATGGCACTTGTGTTAATGTTTTTAAATGCGGGACAGCTGCCCTTACGTATTTATATGTAAGTACAAACTTTATAGTCTCGAGAGAAGAATAAACTACTCGGCGACAGAATCTTAACAGAATCCATTCCAGACTCCGATTTAAGAATTAAATAACGCCAGGGTTTGATTCTCACCTTGACAGTCCAGCTTGATACTAATAGTCGCAAGCGAGGCCAAAACATTTGAGTATGGAAAATCATTGGAACATAAAATGCACAAGAGTTCCATAAGTGATGAAGGTGAAAGGATTCTAGAAAATGTATCCTCTAAAGATTTATAGTTTATAATCTTACTACTATTTGAAATGCGAGAGTTTGTGAGAATGGAAAGATGTAGTTTTGTTACTCTTTTACACAAAAACTACTGAACAGATTAGATGCTCACAGGAATCTCTTCCAAATTCTTCTTTTCCAGGTTAATGCAGGCTTTCCGCCGGACAGATTTCCGGAATTGCCTGATATCTGTTCGTATAAGGATAATGAGCCTGTCGTCTGCTGTACTGATTGTGTCATTGTCTCCACTTCGTAAGCATTACTTTTTGATACTTATTTTCAAAATAGGCAATGCCTAATCATTACCCAGCTTAGTTAAGATTTACTTTCTTAGTTAGGATATATATCTATTTATGTATGAATCTATATTCTTATATTGCTTGCTGTGTTTCGTCGACGTGTGGGAGTACCAGTGCCTTAAAGCATCTTCTGGGCACGCTCGCTTTCATCATGGACCTCATCAATCGCTTTCCATCAGGCGTGATCGAGGTCAAGAGCTAGCCCATTCATAAATAAATAAATAATATATATTTATAAAAACGAAAGTTTGAATGTATGTTTGCCACTCAATCACGTCAGAACGGTTGAACGGATCTTGATGAAATTTGGCAAAGAGGTAGATTATAGTCTGGAATAATACATAGGATACTTTATCCCGGGAGGATGGATATGGGGGATGATGATGATGATGATGATGAATTCTAGGAAGCTTGTTATGCATTAAGCAAAATAAAATGTTACCTTAAATGTGTTTACTTTGTTAAAACCCACCCTTATCGGGTTCAATCGACAATCCTGGATCCGCCCCTGCATGTGAAACCCTTGCTAGCTACGCCACTGCTCCCTCGTCCAAACTAAAGGCTCATTTTCCCTCATTTTATGTTCACAGTCTGAGAAACAAGGCCGTTGGACCATTGGGAATATTGGCTAATAAAGGGGACTCGATTGCTGTGACTAGTAAGTAAAATTCATTACAGAGATAGTCTACTCAAACATGGGTTCTAGCCAAATTAATATTTTATCAACGTAACGATTGCCAAAAAACCTGACTCGATTGCTGATATACAACTTTAAACAGACAAGCGTCTGAGGGTCAATCAGAATTTCAAATGCAAACGTTGCTTAAAAAATAGTAGAATTAGGCCTCTAGGCTTGTGTTTTCTACAACGTGTAACAGAATCAGATCATTGTACCTACACGTAATTATGAACTACTTTTACAATGAGACCAAAACAGAAATCGCAAAAAAAATCAACTGTTCAGGGCCTAAACCACCAACTCTTAAAGCAGTATTACTTTAATATAACCTACTTCCAGTGGGAAAGAGACGGAGCTATACGTCCTGTGTAGCTCCGCCTCTTTCCCACTGGAACGTTCCCCCAGTAGGTAAGTACATGTTTTCGAGTTATTTATGGGGAAGTCAATTTTTATTCGCAATTTCAGTGTTGATCCTATAGCGAAAATTGTTCATAATGGTGAGTAAAGTGACCCATTTTCAAGTAGGTATTACGTTAATTCTGTTGCACATTTTATTTGACGATTTTCTAGACACCAACCAGATTTTGTATAACGAAATAGACTACCTACTGTTATATTGATAAGTACCTACGATTATTTCATGCTTTCTCTTTTTATTTCTGTCAAAGCATTCAAGGGAATGGAAAAAAAACCTTCTTTAGAGAGTAGGTAGTAGTCAGCCATTCACATTTTAGGAAAAAAGCCGTTTTTTTTCATTATTGTTCTACTAAAATTGTCAACGTTTGTTATTTGTTAAGTTCATTTTGTTTTATTTTCCAGAATGTTATGAATATTTTCAAAAGCTACCGTACAAATGTCGAGGAGCTGGCAATGTTAAAATCAAGAAGACTTGGAAAGAAGAAACGAAGTGCTATGAGTATCAGTATGGCATTTCTTTGTCGGTTGGAGGTCGAGATGCGGAAAAATGGGAATTCCCACACATGGTTAGTTCTTATGAAGCTTTTTTAGGGAAAATGGTCCAGCGCAAATGAACAAGTTAATTATGATACTTATATTTTAAAATCATCCGTAAAAAAGAAATCTATTCTCTTTTATGAAGTTTTTGACTTGGACCATCTCATGGTAACTCATTTTAAATTCAATCTGCCTAACCTTTTCCGTATTTGACATGTATTTGGTTCTAGAACATGTCGGTTGCCTCTCTAGAGAGGTAACCGGTATGTTTTTATGTTGGGGTCAGTTTTCAGTCAGCTTCCAGTAACCAAATTCAGCAAAGTACCAGTATTTAACATAGAGCGACTACCTTTCTGACCTGCACAACAGTTTCTGTCAGTGCTGTGCGCTACCTACCCGTAACGTTGACATATTCAAAAGAAACAAAATCTGACTGAAGATGTACAAATGACAGCCGCCACTCAAGTTCTGTCTTCCTTTCAACGGCTCGTGCTTTTCGAGGCGCGCAGGATTCTGAGTATGTAATGGATGGTCACCCATCCACAAACCAACCTCGGCAAGCATGGCATAATCTAGAAGAAAGACCCGAGCGGCTGTTTTTTAACCGACTTCTAAAAAAGGAGGAGGTTCTCAATTCGGATGTTTGAGGAAAAATCATCCATGTATGCGAAATTGCGTATTTTTGCTTTCCTGTCTTTCCAGTGGTGTTGTTAGGTGTGGGGTACCACTAAAAGTGAAAAATAAAAAACTTTTTCACTAAAAAAAGAAACTGACTGCTTTTTGGAAGTCGGTTTCTTTTTTTTTTGTGAAAAAGTTTTATTTAATCACGAGGTCCTTCAACTCATTTTTTTTTATTACTGATATGCACGCGCTTGACCACTATCTATTTCCAGGCTTTACTGGGGTACGGAGATGACGCGGAGTCTGCGCAGTGGCTGTGTGGTGGCACTGTGATCAGCGAGAGATACATACTCACTGCAGCTCACTGCACTTCAACTGGACCACTGTATGTTTACTGAATTAGCATGTTATAATATTCCTCCTTAACAATTACGGCCATGACCGCTAATCTCAACGGTGACTAGGCATCGGCACTGAAGATATTATAGTGCACAAGTGTGTGCGTAAACAATCTGTGTTTACGCACACACTTCAATCTTCCATTATTCTCATAATACGATGGGACAGCTATCCGACACGATCGGAGAGAGGATCCGGATAAGGCTACGGGTTATCGTACCTATCAGAGACACGGAGGGCTATCACTACAAACTTTGAATTTTATATATTAATTAAGAGTTTAAAAAAAACATAGAATTCCTATAATTTTTCAGAGGAAATATATCGTATGCAGCACTCGGGCTCTTAAGACGAACTGACCCTCTAAATGATTGGAAGGTATATAAAATCAAGAGGATTATTTCCCATCCGGAGTATAAGGCTCCTTCCAAATATCATGACATTGCACTACTGGAGACAGAAACCGAGTAAGTTTACTGTATTGATAAAACAATTTCTATGAAAAACAAAGAGTTGAGAAGACTTATTAACCCAATTTTGAATACGACGTACTGAGCAAAGCTTTCGACGTTGTGTATCATAACAAATATCAATTTCAGGTCCCAAAATAAGAAAGAGGAGGTCATTTAAGAGCTGTTTAAGATATTTTCAACTTCGAACAATGATCCCAACTACATAAGTTTGTAAATTATGATTTTTTGTGTTTTTTAGCTGCGGGGTTCCTCAAGGCAACATGTAGTGTCCTTTTTTTTCAAAAACTCAAATTTTCATAGAAACTAGGTTTATTATGTGTTAAGTGTTAAAATATTTTTGGAATCGCTGGTAATAGATAGTTAAAGTAACAAAATCATTTGTTTAACATAGTAGGGAAATATTTAACAAAACTGAATAAGTTCTAGTTAAATACTCGGTCAAGTATGACACGGTTGTTCTACTGTCGAAATACATAGTTAAATTGACAATGTTTTATTTGCAGGATCGCATTCGGCAAAGATCTTTTACCTGCATGTTTAAATATAGATCAAGAATTTAATCGCACCGGGGAAGCATCTGGTTGGGGTCGCTTGGGGCACAGGAAAGCTCTAGCTGACACTCTACAAGTAGTAAGTGATGCACAGGAATATCAAAGGTTAAGAACATAAACAAAAAACTCAAGAATAAACATGAATTTATATTTTTATGGAACCAAGTCCACATGGCTACCGCTATCTACATTTCTATCACCATAAAATATAATTCACCAATGCAATATATATATTACCGACATAGCCCGAAGGATCGCCAAATTGAAGTGGCAGTGGGCAGGGGCACATTGCTCGCAGCGTTGGAAGGCCTCCCACAAGGTGGACCGATGACCTGGTGAGGGTCGCGGGTAACCGATGGATGCGAGACGCACAGGACCGGTTGCTGTGGCGACACTTGGGGGAGGCCTATGTCCAGCAGTGGACGTCTTTCGGCTGATATGATGATGATGATGATGAATGCAATATGACAAAGGAGACAGTTCAAAATTAACCCACCTCCTGCGCCAATGATTTATATCTCAGATTGAGCCGCTAGAGTTGAAAGAGTAGTAATAGAATACATTATCACCATTAACACGTTTTCTTTATTCAGATTAGTTTCTTAGGTGTTCATCACAAAAACTTATTCAAGGATCAAAATATGAGATAAGAATTATTTATGTAAAGCTTTTAAATAAACTTTGAAAAGAAAAGACTCAAAATCAATTATAATTTAGTTCAAGTCCAAGACCATAGCAGCATGGTTCTGGATGATCTGGTTTCCAATTTGGAGAAATCAAATAGTCATTGAAAACAAACGGTCCTAGAACTAAAAAGTTTATAAAACAAACAAAAGTATACAAAATAGATTTATTAAGAGAAAAACTAAAAATTACTAAAGGTTCACTTAAGACAAAACTAAAAAACATTATACAGGATTGTAAAGAAGTAAAAACATTAAATAGTATTAAACCATAACGATATAATATTACATAATTATGTAGGTATGCAATATGTTCGGTTTTTTTTTTTAAGTTATACCAAATTCAGTAAGTATGCTCCATACTCAATGGTGACACAACCAGCCGCCACTTGCTGTAGCACGATTATGAATGTGTCAACACTCAGCTGAGCCATACATTTATTTGTGTATACCACATTATTCTTCCACGTTCTTCTCCATGAAGACCTATGCTTTTTTATATGGATGGGAAATCATCAAATGACTCCTGCCGCTCTGGGTGGAGCGGGAGGGAGTGTAAGACTCTTACTGACTAAAACCCATCCATGCTCCTCGTAGTGCCTTTTGCTTTCCAGGGCCGCGGTAACTCTTTTGTACAAAATCCGCAAACCTGCCAGGCTCTGGCCCTAACGGGCCCCTTAACTTCTATGCTGACATCTAGGCGCGCGTGGAACACAACGCGCCGTCGACCCGGGCCTGGCTTTGATCGGACGGCGAGCCACCCAACGCTCGCCGTCCGCAGACCCGCGCCTACGGTGGCCTGGAATCGCCCTGCAACTCCCAACGCCCGGGGCGTCTCCCTATGTTGCGGCGGCTGGGGCGCGAGGGTTGTCTCTCCCTCAAGCGGCCCACTTCCTCCTTCACTAGCATTACTGCTTCGCAGAAGGAGGTGAAGGCTTCCCATGCCTCCTCGCTCCGGCTCATGGATTGAACCAGGGCGCCGAATCCGAAACAGGTACCTTCCGAAACAAAAGACCTACGCTTTGGAACGTACAAATAGCTTCATTTCTTTGACTGACCGAATTTGACAATCCAAAAGTGCCTGTAAATGGTATAATTGAAATAAATGCATTGAGATTTATAACATAACTCTTTTTTTATTAATTTGTGATTCGGTTTTTCTGTTATGTAGAAATACTACTAATTTGTGTAAATTTTATTTTTTTTTTAAATCGTGGTTACTGTTGATGTTACTAACATTAATTTTTCATGTCCATCAGGTGAAACTAGCGGCGTTTGAAGAACCAGAGTGCGCTGGAATATATCAACCACACCGACACTTGGATCATGGCTACGATCATGAGAAGCAGATGTGCTATGGATCCCATAATGAAGTTATTGACACATGCGAGGTAATTTCCTACATTTCTATATCATTGACCGTGACGATACAGAATATGAGTTTGTTCCCAGTTTGAGACTTCCTCACTATGCTTCGTAAATTAGAGAAATGAATTCTTCTTTTGTAGCGTCATCATAATTAGAGTAGAAATTTGTAGCTGCAGCTGGCTAGTTTTTAGAGTGTCTCATTTATTGGATTTTAGATCGCTGTCAACGATTGTACCTATTTAAACGGCCATTAACACAGATTCACGCTCTCTCTTCCACCACTCTCATCGTCCAATTGGACTGCAACCCAACATGGCCCCAGAGAGATATTAGCCGCAGGTTTGAAGGCTTTCTCAGGTACGAAGTATAATATACACCTTCTTCCAATCTCCGAGCTGCCTGCACTACACTGTGAATTTCCACTAACACTGCCTGACTACTAATGCTATTCTGTAATTCTGTCTTAATTCATCGTAACGAATGTGAAGTGAGTTTGAAGTGTGGGCTGTCAATCCCTAGCATCAATTGGAATGACAGCTCAGATCCCCTTTTCTGGTGAGTTTTTTTCGGAATCGACCGGCTGGAAATTGAACCCATGCTCAGCAGTCGCGTTTCCGACTGCTAGACCAACGGGCCCGTCAGTTTCTCTCTCAGGAATGATCTTGACACACTCCCAATGATCTTCATTTCTTGCTAACAGGGCGACAGCGGTGGGCCTCTGCAATACAACAAGGATGGCATCAGGTGTCGGTTCAGTGTCGTCGGTGTGACGTCATACGGCAAGGACTGCGGCATCCTCGGCTCAGCCGGCATGTACACCAGGGTGTCGTACTACGTGCCCTGGATCGAAAGCGTCGTGTGGCCCGAAGAAACTGAAGCAAGGAGGAAGAAGGATCAACTGTGGCTGGATAAATGGCTTAACTTGTCAGAAGCGAAAAAATAAGTAAATTATTGAAATAACAAAGATTATTTTTAATGTGTTTTAATGTTGAGGACAAAAACCACAGTGGACTCAGACTGTTGTCCTGAAATATGCCTCGATCCTCATCTGTTCTCCTGGAACTTCCGACGTTCTGGAAAGCAAACCACCATCCTACACTGTCCCATCCATGACAAAATGACAGTGCTTTTTTTTTTGTTTGCGCTGGGAAAAAATGCATTACGCATACCCTCCCATGGGGGGATTGGGGGGCTATGTGGGACTCCCCGGGCTGACCCGGTATACCCACTAAAACAACCCAACGGCATTCCCGCATCGTCTGAATGGAGGCCGTCCACTCGTACACTCTGGCGAGCACCCACGCCTCCAGCTCCCAAGAAGGGGTGCCAGCCAGAGCGCACGTCGCCGAAAAGCCCACCGAGCGGTAGGCCCTCGCCACCCGAAGTGCAATGGCCCTTTGGGGCCTGCGCAATGCTGTCGCATTCTCCCTCCTCTGGAGGGAGTCCGCCCAGATGGGGGCCCCGTATAGGGCCATGCTCCGCAGGAAAGTTGACAGAGCTGCATCAACTATATACAACACCATAATGCGCAAAGCTCGACTACAATTCAAATCTATTCATCAAAATCTTTTACCGACCTTAAAAACAATGAAAAGGATACCTTTGACGAAATATTATCGAATTATCTTCGGCACCATCTTGAATTTTGATTTCGATTTCGTTACTAGCAATCCCGAAAACAATGAAAATAGGGGTCCTAGGTCAATGAGAAGTACCTTATAAGTACGTATTGGTTGATTTACTTGGTTATATCAAAATGGAACTTAATTTTTTTAGAACTCTTAGAAATACTGAATAAGGGAGCTTATACGTACGTATTTTACATTCATTTCAACTGAATACCTCCACGGGAAAAAAGGGTCTTGATTTTTTTTTTTAAGACTAACAGACAGACGAATGGACGCGCGTAAAGACAACTAAGTGATCATATAAGAGTTCAAATTTTTTATTATGAGATACAGTACCTGCGTAACTCGGCAAAATGAGTATGTTGCACCTTTCAATACATCATTATTAACAGCAGTGCTTCAGCACTACGTGAAACTATAGGTACCTACTACAATAAAACAGGTTTTTGATTTAATAAATATTTATTTAATTACAAGCTAACCCGGTAACTTTGTACCACCCCAGTATCAATAAACGTTGTGATAGCTTATTAGCTGCATTCTCGAGATATCATCAAAAAAGCCGTTCCATGTGAGAAAATCTTCATTTTTTTCGCGATATATTCCAAAGTTATACAGGATATTCCAGAAAAGTGGTCATATTTAACGGTGATGTTGAGTAGCTGATATACACTAAGGAAAACTGCCTCCGTGGTCAAGTGGTTTAGTGTTTAGTGGCGGTGGGTTCGATTCCCACTGAAAGCATACTTTGTAAAGTTGCTTCCATTTTGGCTAAGACTTTGCAGGCTTGAATCACCTGATTCTCTGATAAAAAGATGATTCCGTGCTTCGGAAGGCACGTATAAGCTGGTGGTCCCGGCCGCCAAATGGCGGTCGTCAAACCATGTCAGAGGCCCTTGAAGCGGTTTACGGCCGCTTTCTATAATATATCTCAATCCTAATCTTGATCCCGATCCTTGTCTGTAACCAATCAACGGCCGAGTTTGTGTCCTTCACCACACAATCCTCACCTTTGATTGGTTACAGACAAGGATCGGGATCAAGATTGGGATTGAGATATATTATAGAAAGCGGCCGTTAGAAACTCTGACATTAGGGTGTGTGGGGTCGTTAGATCTTACTGCCCTCGCGACAAAGAAAAGAACTAAGCAAAAAAACAGAAAAAAGTGGCCTTTTTAAAAAGTTCGACAAGAATTTGTAGTCTGATTTAACGGTCGAAATTTTTGAAAAAAGTCATTTTTTTTTTGTTTGCTATTTTTTCCTTAATGTATATCAACTACCTAACACCACCCTTAAATATGGCCAGGCGCTTCTGGAACAGCCTGTAGAACGTTATTCTGCTATTTAGGACGGAGAAAAATCTAAAAAATCTAAAATCATAAAAATCGGTCTTACAGTAATCTTGATATTTAAACGGTCTAACTAAACCGACTTTTTGTATAAACATGGATTGACTCGTACTTTAGAGCACGTTAAACCGAACATCTAGAAGCAGCTGGTTCTTCTTGCTCCTCGCTTCAGTTTCTTCGGGCCACACGACGCTCTCGATCCAGGGCACGTAGTACGACACCCTGGTGTACACGGATGCGCCGAGGAAGCCGCAGTTCTTGCTGTATGACGTCACGCCGATGACGTAGAACAAACATTGGATTCCATCCCGGTTATGTTGAAGGGGACTACCGCTATCGCCCTGTAGACAGATGTAAAATCATGTGGAGTGTGCTCAGAGACTTCGTATAACTACAAAAAATATCACTAGCTGCGACAAAATTCCATTAAACCAATCATTCAAATACAGGAAGATTGGTATTTATGTCGTTGTCATCAAGTTATTGGGGTCAAAATCGTTGCAAATTAGCTCTAGAACATCATAATTGACGAGAAACCTCTATAATTTCGGTCAGTAGGGGGTCACTTTCAAAAACCATAGGAAAATTACCTAATCTAAATTAGTTATAGCAAGAAACTTTAGGCTCTAGCGTTGCGATCAATGACGCACGTGATCGCCCGGCACCACGGCAGACGACGTAGTAGATACTGTCAGGCGTGAGCGTAAGGTCCATTTTAGCGCGCACGAACTCCTCTAGGAATTTTGTAGGTACAGTTATAGATCTGTATATCTGTAAGGGTGTGTCCACATCTGGCGAATGCGCCACTAATGCGCCGCCGCTCGCAACCCGCTCGTGCGCTGCATGCGTGCAGTTACTGTAATTTGTTTGATGCCCCTCTTTAGCGCAACTCACACAAGGCTTGCAAAAAGGGCCCACTTGGCGTGCGATCTGCGCGTGCGCAGATCACCACCAAGTGCACCAACTCTCTAGGGAGCTCTATGAAGGAAGGAACCGCTTCAGTTTGGACAGATGACCTCCTCTCAGACAGTTTCCATCCAAGTGCGGGCGTGCGACAGGGATGCATAATATCTATACCTTTACTATTGAACGAATTAGGGCGTTTTTGGGGGACTTTTTTTGTAGAACTTTGACGTTCAGGTTAAAGATCTGGCACTCAGCCTAATTTGAATAAATGACTTTTGACTTTGAACATTTACACCGAGCTTGTGATGCAAATCACTCTCGAAGACTGGACCGTTGGTGTTGCGATTGGTGTAGGTATACCAAATCACCACACCACCATCTCATTTGCGAGTAACGCTGGCCTCATGGAGGAATTACTGCTTAGAATAGAGCGCGTGAGCCTTGCGTTTGGGTTGAAGAAAAACCGAGCTAAGCCCAAGATTATGATCGTGGATCGTGTCAAGGACAACTCGCCTGAAGTGACACAGATTGCGAACTGCGACATGGTTCAGACTTCGTATACGAGTATCGTGGGGCTTTAATTTCAAACAACGGCGGCAACATAGATGAGGTGAAGGTATGGAGAAGTTATGAAAAGTGTGGAGGAATCGGAACATTACCAAATCCACCAAAGTTAGGCTCGTACGAACTCTTATTTATTTATTTAACAGTTCTTGTACACACATTTAACAAAAATATAAGATTATGGAGACAGAAAAATAGGCGCGGCAGAGACATGAAGAGTGCGCGACTTGGAAAAGGAGAAGATAGAAACTAGAAATTTGGTGCTGGAGGAAAGTGCTTGGGAAATCTATGATGCAGTTTGAGTTTTCATCAACATCGGTCCCGAGAATCTATACCTGCATCATTGGATTTTTGAAAAAATATCACTCAGGGTTTAGATAGGTAGGTAGTCAGAAATATTTAAAGTAATTTTAGTAATTAATGACATAATAATATGGCAAACTAAAGTTTGCCATAATGTTACTAATTACTTCCCAGACTTTGATTTTTACTATCGACACTTTCGAATGGTGTAATAATACAGGCTGTTTTTTTTTGCTAAATCAATCGGTTCGATTCCTGGCTAGGAAAACCAATTTAAAAAATCTAATACTACAGTTTTAGTTTTCATCAAAATCGGGCTCGAGACTGCTTTCACTGGTTTTCGATATTCCTCTTAGGTTCAGCCGGTCGATTCTGTCGACATCTCACGGTGTTCACCTAGGTGGAGTGAACGACAACTGAGCTGTCATTCCATCTTATTTGTATGGTTTGACAACTCACCCGTCGTGCGCCCCGCCCGGGTGTTCACTTCGACATGTTCACAGAATCGCACTGCTGATTTGGCCATCCACGCACACTTTAAAGAATTCAAAAAATACGTAGGTAGTTAGAATTAAATAAGCAAACTCAAGCATACAAAAGCAGTTGCGGATTCTGTTCGAAAAAGTTACCACAGCGGCCCCGGAAAGCAAAGGGCACTAGGAGGATCACGGATGGGTTTTAGTCAGTAAGAGTCTGACACTCTCTTCCGCTCCACCCAGAGCGGGAGGAAACATTTGATGATTTCCCATCCATAAAAAAGCA
The DNA here is from genome assembly GCA_947386135.1 of Melanchra persicariae. NCBI lineage: Eukaryota > Metazoa > Arthropoda > Insecta > Lepidoptera > Noctuidae > Melanchra > Melanchra persicariae. Next base: position 1,918,902 of record OX376669.1, read on the forward strand.
TACAAAAGCAATAAAAATGTGCCTCCGGGCATCGCGTCGTTTAAATCCATAATGATCATAAAAACCTGTTAAGATTTACCTCGCATGTGTCAATACTTTTTTTATGGGATCCATAGCACATTTGCTTCTCATGATCGTAGCCATGTTTCGTGTGCCGGTGTGTTGGATATAGTTGACCGCACACTGATTCTCCAAACGCCTCCACTTGTATCTGATGAACAAGTAACATCAATACCAAGTTATCATAATATCTAAACAGTTTATAGAATTAAAAACTTAATATTAATAGTGATAACAGAAACGAAATTGATCCAAAAAAGTATATTAAAAGAGATCTATAGCAATCTCTGTCCCACTCGTGAAAATGCCGTTTTCAAGGGTGTGTTGCACAACAAGCAAAGTAATTCTATTTGGAACGTGCACGGCTTTGACAGCTTTAGTTCCTACACAGGCACCGACTTTGTCATCTAGCGGCGCAAATTCAAAACGTTAACGTTATATTTTGTCCTTGACATTGACACTTCTGTGCTTCTGCCTATAGTTTCTGCACGCTCCCTATAAAGAAGCATTGCGGTAGAATAACTTACAATAGCATTCAACAAACTCAAGTACTTAAGTTTTCATATCTCGGTTTTATAGTTCGCCACAAGACATTTAGAAGACACTTTTACTAGTAAGTAATAGCATTTCACAAGCGTAGAATCCTCAAGAGTATTTGCTCCTTATATCTCAGTCGTAAAGTTAGCTGATTATCTTTTAAGACCCTTTGAGGAGTAAGATAATGTTTGCAGTAAAACTAAATAATCCTCAATAATATTTTGATCCTACCTATAGTAATTTTGTGAGATAACAGGGGCCGTACCATGACGTGTTAAAGCGTCAATCGTTTGAGCGAGAAAGAGGGATGGAGCTATACACCCTATAAATCTCCATCCCTCTTTCTCGCTCGAACGACTGACGTTTTAACACGTCATGGTAGGGCCGCAGGATACTATAATATACTCCTTAACTGAGATCACTACTATGTATAATTTTGCGTCGTTATAGTTTTGCCCGAGACTCTTTTAAATCTAAACTTAGTACTAAATAAGCGTGCTATTCATCAAAAAACTTTTAAGCTACTACATCAATCACTTTATCAATAAACGTCAGCCATTTTGTTGAGATTCGGTTGTTTCTTTTCGTCTTGAGAAAATAAGAATATGATTGAAAAGGAGTGGTGTTTACAAAATAGCTAGAAAAGTAGAATGAATGAAGCCAAGTTCTTCAGAAATAAAATCAACAGGATCAGGAAGTAAATCAAGCGCGTCAAGTGCAAACACAGGTAAATAAGGGTTTCGCGACCACAAATATTTTTTCACCCTTAGATGGTGTTCCGCCTACCAATCAGATGGTGTTCTATGGGCGTTCTAGACTGACGTCAGAGTCTTCTTGTTCGAAACATAGACTAATTATCAACTTTCACTATATAGGACCAACGCTGAAATCGCGAAAAAAAATTGACGACCCTGAACTCGACAAAATGTACTGAACAGCTGATTTTTTTTCGCGATTTCGGGGTTTGTACCATTGTGAAAGTTGTTCATAATGATGAGCACAATGACCCCTTAAGAGGTATTGCGTTTATTCTGTTACAAGTTGTATACTACTTACTACTTGTAGAGTGTCAGCTAGAGCTTTCCTGTGCCCCAGGCGACCCCAACCAGATGCTTCCGCATAAGCAATGCTTCCTTGATCTATATTTAAACATGCAGGCAAAAGGTCTGTGCCGAAAGCGATCCTGAAACAAAAAAAAACAATTCAACTATTCCAACAGAAGACAAACATGTTCTCATGCTTGACCGAGTATCTAGCTAACCATAGCTAGATACTCGGTCAAGCATGATTGCAAGTTGACGACGCCAGACAAACGCCAGACGCCAGATAAACTTGCATTGACCTTTATGATATCCGAACAGTAAATTAAGAATGAATCGTTTTTCATTACCTAGAGAACGTAAAGGATCACGATAGGAGTCGATTCAGGACAGCTTTGTCTTTATTTTTGTTTTTGAAACAGGCATCACGCGCGCGAAACTCAGAACAACAGTCAAGCCCCGCCCGCATTTTATATATATGTAGGAACAATGGGATAAACAAGACAGTCTAACTATAACAGAGTCTTATTACACTTTAAAAAACACACACAATATAAACATTAAGTAATAAAAATACAGTCACTCGAACAGATCTTTAAGGTCACAGTTCGTACAGAGGCCTAAGCCACCCAAGTACAAAGTGTATCAGTAAGCCAATACAGCTATGTAAATATATAGCAGTTCTGTACCAGGTAAACCGACAGTTTTGTCGGGAGCAGGAGCTCTATAGTAAGTCAAGTCGAATCCAAGATAAGACTAAAGTAAAGTAACTCGTACACATAGTGCACTCTCTTTTATAATACCATGTTCTCCCTCCACAATAACTCTGTCCAATGCCGCACGGAAGTGCGTCACGTGTTTACTTGATACGAATCACAATAATTAGCTAAATCTAATAAGACTTGCACTGTAAATTAATCAAATTGTACAAGAATAATTATCGTAAATAAACAATAGTTGTTTACCAAAGTAAATCGTTTTAAAATCAAAATAACATGTCATCATTTTTACTGACGAAAACAAACGATTACTATTATTAAAATAAGTTTCCAAAACTCAATTCTAATGTACACCGAGTACTCAATAAATCATGTTATGATTTACCAGACAATAATTGATAGTAATTAACACTCAAATTAACAAATCTACAAACAAAACAATTCAGTTTGCACATTTTCACATTAACACAACTACCCACAGTTATATTTAATAAGATTTGACAACTACCCATAGTTTTATTTGATAACCGTCTCCGACATATAAAATTCCTATAGATTCCTATAGATATAAAATTCCTTTTTACAGTAATAATAGATTGGTGGCCTGTTGGTCTAGTGGTTAGTGACCCTGACTGCTAGGACGGAGGTCGTGGGTTCGATTCCCACACAGGACAAATCTTTGTGCGATGAGTACGATTATTTGTTCTCTATCTGGGTGTGTAATTTATCTATCATAAGTATGTATTTACAAATATATAAGTATGTTTATCAGTTGTCTGGTTGCCATAGTACAGGCTCTGCCTAGTTTGGGATCAGATGGCGGTGTGTTGATTGTCCCAAGATATTAAAAAAAAAAAAAAAGTTTTAAAACGCGTGAATCGGGCGACACACCGGTGTGTCGGCGGAGCTTGACCGGTTAAGAAATATCAAAAACAGCAAAAAGAAATTCAATAAATTTATGTGGGTCAGTGACCATTATTGCACATTCATCTGAGAGCCAATTCTACTTATTTTCAAACAATGTTCTCATTCGCATCTCAATCGCAATCTGTCAAAAGTGTATGAAAATTAAGGCTTTTTTGACAGTTTGCGATTGGCTTTTGATGACTATTGGCACATAATTGGTACTCTAGTAGCAGATACCTAGGTACCCTTTTCCTATTTTATTATAATTTTCCTACTTTGTTACACAATAATGAATTAACAACTATTAAAATATTGAGTGATCTGATTTACGATAGCTCATTTGTTTCAATTAATATTTGAGTAAGTACTTATTTTGAACATTTTTAAATGGCACATGCGGCTATAATTCTCAAACAATCATAGTTTTGAATTATTGTGAATTGTTTTCGATTGAAATTATCTTAACAGGCTCAAAAATCACTTTCTCGATCTTACTTTAGGAACTAAAATCGTCATTTGTTTATTGACATTCATTATTTGTTTGTTTAAAGCTCAAAAGCTTTGTTCAGTTTGAGATATTATCCCAAGAGTTTATAAGTCTTCTCAACTGTTTTGTTTGTCATAGAAATGTATTTTATCAATACAGTAAACTTACTCGGTTTCTGTCTCCAGTAGTGCAATGTCATGATATTTGGAAGGAGACTTGTACTTCGGATGAGTAATGATTCTCTTGATATTGTATACCTTCCTATCTTTTTGAGGTTCACTTCGTCTCAAGATCCCGAGCGCCGCATACGATATACTTCCTCTGAAAAAACGTAGAGTTTAGAGATTCATAAAATCTTTTGCAAATTGATGGTTTGAGCTCATAATATAACAGTGCCTGGAGTTTACACTCCAATTTCCAAACTACAGATTGGCTCCAGATCTCATTCCAGTCATGTGGGATTGCAGTTCCTTTAGAATATGAGAGTGATGGAAGAGGGAGCATCAGTGTATTGCTCACTCACTTGTCCATTATAATATCTCCCACGACAATGGGTATATAGTTTCCGTTGAAATGGCTGCAATGGCCCAAATCAGCCCGCCACTCCACATGCCCAAACCACTGCAACTCCTGAAAGCCAGACCTTTTTTTTCTGGTGGTCCAGAAAAAAAAACGCCGAGTCAATGAAGCTCGACGAGTCCCGGAGAAATGATTCTACTGTCTTGGTTCCCGCAACGAAATTAATCAGAAAATAACAGCGGAGTAGTGTAGGAAAAAATAATAATTTCCACTTCCCTCCTTATTAAGCAGGAGACAGAACAGTGAAAAGAGCTAAGCCAAATAGGCACCAAGGGACCTATACAACTGGGAGGGAGGAGGACTATCATAATAGTGCTAGTTTAGCAAACATACAGCTGTGGGGCTGACGAGCAGTGAGCCGCAGTAAGTATGAATCTCTCGCTGATCACGGAGCCTCCACACAGCCACTGCGCAGACTCCACGTCTTCTCCATAGCCGAGTAAAGCCTGGAAATAGATTTAGGTTTGTGTTTTAATTTAACTGAGGATGCGTACCATGAAGGCTGGTCGAGATAGCATCGGAGAAGAAAGCCTGGATGGACTTAGGGGAAACCTTCGTCTAGCAGTGGGCCATCAACGCACAGGTTCAAGAAGAAGGCTCAAAATGAGCCCACGTCCAGTATAGAAAGTGATCTCAAAAAATTATAAAAATAGTCCGGTCATATTACACCGAAAATAAGGCAAACTTAGCATTCATTCTTAACTCCGATTTTTTGCCGTTAACGTGTAGTGTAGTGTATAGGCAGAGAAGTATGTTAAAATGTATGCCGCGAGAAGTTAACCCCCGAATGTTCGTTTTTTTAAGTTTGATTTCAATTATAACTCGATGCGAAAAAATATTAACTGACATGTTTGTTTGGAGCTTTTGTAGAAGAGATCAAGTTTTACAGGTACCTAGATCAGTAAATTAAACATTTTTAATCCGTGGAACTATCCAATTTTTATTAATTAATGTTATTTTTTTATTTTGTACTTCTAGCTAATTAATGACTACTTTCTTTTCATAAAATTACTTAATTAAATAAGTATTTTTATACGCTAACAGACAAAATTGAACATTATTGTTAGTGCAAGTTATTGATATCAGTTGTTTCGCGATAGCGATTCTGGCAAAAATTCAACTGAATTAAATTGGGTTTAATTTTAATTTATAGGCCATGTCTGACTTAATCATCATCATCATCATCATATCAGCCGAAAGACGTCCACTGCTGAACATAGGCCTCCCCCAAGTGTCGCCACACCAACCGCGCGGTCCTGTGCGTCTCGCATCTATCGGCTACTCGCGACCCTCACCAGGTCATCGGTCCATCTTGTGGGAGGCCTTCCACCACTGCGTCTTCCGGTACGCGGTCGCCACCGCCATTCTAGAACTTTTCGGCCCCATCGACCATCTGTTCTGCGAGCAATGTGCTCTGCCCACTGCTACTTCAATTTGGCGATCCTTCGGGCTATGTCGGTAACCTTGGTTTTCTTGCGGATATCGTCATTCCTGATTCAAAAAATTTTCAAAATTCCGTATTTATTTGTTTAACGACTTTCCTTAGGGCGATTTTTTTTTAATTCTGACAAAATTAATTAATTTTACCGATTTTATAAACACATTAAAAAAAAAATTGAGATTGTAACTTGCTTTTCCTAGCTATTGTTGAAATAAACGCGTTTTTGTTTTTTCAGAATGACCCGGTTATGGAAAATGTTAATTCTTTTTTATATTATTAGAAGAGCTAAGATCAAATTTAAGAAAAATATCAGAGTTTGAATTTTTTGCAAGGTTCAAACTAATTTGACTGGCCTAAAATCATGTATACAGCGTGTAAGGGACATCGACGCACAAACGGGTACCATGAGTTCAGGACATGATTCTGGACCCATCTCATCTCTCATCTCTCACAGATCTCATTTTTCAATTTTTTTCAGCTGTTTTTTTTACTTTAGACTGTTCATAATCGTTATTCTTACCTAACCCAACGTGAATTTAATTAAAAAAACAATTAACTCACTACTTTCACTATAAAAAGCAATGTAAATAAAACTAGTTAGGCATCTGCTCATCTGTTTTGTAAAAAAGGTCAATGCATCCTACCTAGTTGTAACACACTAACCCGTGTGCATGTGTGTGTAGCGTCAAACATACCGTCTAAATAATACTGCCCATATGAAAAAATACGTATCTGCACAAAGCGGGGTAATCGATTTCCGACATTAACTAAACAACTTAAGGTCGGAAATAGGTTACTAAGCTTTGTGTCAATAAGACCCCTTTTTGTTTGGGGGCAGTTCGTAGCGCGGCGTCCTTTTGAACACAATGCCGCCAAAAGTCGGCGAAGTCAAAGGAATGTTTGAAAAAACATTTCTTTTACATTTAGCCGATTTTAATGGATTTTTATGTCAGTTTCTTGAAGACCTTGATAGCGAACGAGTGTGTTATTTTTGCAAAATTCGAGAATTCGGGACGTGACGTGACGTGACGTGAGACAAAATAAGTTTTCGTTTGATACTGCAATGTGGTCACTACATAATTCCTCAAATCACTCCAAGAAATAGGTGGAGGTTTTTAATGTCTTGTTATGTTTTCTGTTTGAAACGCGAAACTCCTTGATGATTTTCTCAGATCACGTACAGTTGATTTTTGAAAGTCGTTTGAATTTTTTGACATGAAAAAAATATGTTTTTTTTTTGGGAATTGTGTGTTGTCAACGGCCAGACGAGGTGATGATTTTATTCGGAACATTAATTTATAAAAATTATTGTGAGTTTATAAGCCAGTTAAGCTTAAGCCATGGTGCATATTTCCATGCAATATATCTACTAACTCTTGAAGCCGGATCACCGGTTTCATGGTCTGGCGATATAAATCGCAGATAAGCGAGCGAGGTTCTCAGGCTGCCACCCGAGAAGCGAGTAGCAGGGAGGTTATATCCCCAGAGAGTACTGCGAGAGGGACGTCCTATAGCCGTCGTCAAGAGGACGACGAGAAGGTTTCCTTTAAAATATTCGCCTGTGTATTTTATTCTTTTTTCGATACCCATTTTGGGTTGACGTCGGTCGTCTCCAGTTCGTGCGTGTAAAGACATTTATCGTACGCTTTAAAAACTTTAAGTAATAAGTTGTCCTATTTTTTTTTCTTGTGAGCGAACCAATCATTACGATTTACTTATCCTTTAGGGATCGGCCTACCGGCTTTAAATAAAACGTGTTGCAACCGTATTTTTTAAATCCGCTAAATTCGGTCAAGAAAATTTTATTACCATCTCAAATTAAAATATGTAATGATTTTCGTACAGTAAATTAGATCTTTGTTGTATAAAATTAACGGTCACGTCAACATGCAATTCTTTTTTTTTGTACTTTTATATACTAATTTTGCTATTTTTTTAATCATCTAATTTAGGTTTTTCATTTTACAAAATTATACGTATACGAAGCGTAATGAGTATTTCATTTCTTTTCTCATCGCAACGCTACACTACCTAGTAAAACTAATTCTGTGTCTGTGTCTGTTATTGTTTGTTTTTGTGAGTGTGTTTTAAAAATGTAATCTGGATTTAACGATTACTACAGTGCCCAAGAACACGGTAATATGCTAATGTGTTATGTATGGCGAAACACGAGCAAGCAGGCGGCGGGCGGCCAGTTTGAACCCTACCTGTTTAGGGGTGAGTTAGCTAGTTCATTAGTTTATACCTACATAATTACCGGATCTCAATATACTTCTAAGCTTATCGGAATTGTGATTATAGGAGCAGAGCTTCTGGCTCCTTTTTTTTCTCTTAACTTCTCCTTAAACATGTTCCTACCATCAGTCGGTAGGTATTTCTGAGTGATTAAAATGATTTTGTGTGATATTATTGTTGTCGGCAATACGCGATATGCGTAGGTACCTACATTAAAGCACAGCGCAGCGCCGGGTGTGAATGTGTGTTTGCAAGACGTGTAGATGTAGACAGTGACGTACTACGTTGACCACGTACAACGCTCTCGCGCGTTTAGATCGCATTGTTCCCAATACATTGCGCGCTCAAAAATGTAAATTTCTGTAACCGATCATTAGCGAGATTAATGACTTCTACAATTTGGTTAATGGCATTAAGTGTAGCTTTTTCGTGAAGTTTGCGTTACGATGTCCCAAACACCCTGTATAGAAGAAACTATTTTACAAAAAAATACAGCCGACTTCCAAATAAAAACACTACAACGACTTCCAAAATTAAAGTTAGGAATTTTGTACATTGTACTAAGTGTTTTTTTTTATTTGGAAGACTGTTGTATTTTCTTGTAAAAAAAGCTTTTTATTTTTCACTTTTTAGTGCTACTCCCCAAAAATTCTAACCAGTCCATATCTATTTAATGAAATTTAAATAGGATCATTTCGGAACAAACCTTTTTCGAATAAAAAAAGAGTTTTGCAAATCCGTCTACATATTTATGATGGAGTTAAGTGCCCGAACATACATAGAAATATCCGAATTGATGACCTACTTCTTTTTGAATGCCGTATTTCCGACAGCATTTAGGTACAGTCTTTTATGAATAGAGTTCTGAAATATGCGAATATACAAGGTGGGTAAAAATCGTGGTAATGGTAAATACCCATGTAGCACCCACTCTTATCAAGATTGGAGGCTCTGCAATCGAAGTTGTTGATGAGTACGTCTACCTGGGACAAACGATCCAGTTAGGTAGGGCTAACTTCGAGAAAGAGGTCAACCGTCGAATCCGACTCGGCTGGGCGGCGTTCGGGAAGTTGCACGGTATCTTTTCGTCTCACATACCACTGTGTCTCAAGACGAAAGTCTATGACCAGTGCGTGTTGCCAGTGATGACCTATGGACTCGAAACGTGGCCGCTCACAATGGGTCTCATCAGAAGGCTTAACAAAGGGCAATGGAGAGGGCAATGCTCCGCAAGAGAACCAAGGTTACCGACATAGCCCGAAGGATCGCCAAATTGAAGTGGCAGTGGGCAGGGCACATTGCTCGCATAACAGATGGTCGATGGGGCCGAAAAGTTTTGGAGTGGCAACCGCGTACCGAAAGACGCAGCGTTGGAAGGCCTCCCACAAGGTGGATCGATGACCTGGTGAGGGTCGCGGGTAACCGATGGATGCGAGACGCTCAGAACCGGTTGTTGTGGCGACACTTGGGGGAGGCCTACGTCCAGCAGTGGACGTCTTTCGGCTGATATGATGATGATGATGATGATGATGATGATGATGATGAAAAATCGTGGATCAAACGAAACAGGGCAATTGTTGGGGTTATTTGCAGTAAGCAGAAAATATCTCTCTGGCAGAGCACTCTCTTCTTAAAAGTTATGACTATTTCAGTGTTTTATGAAGCTACTAAAACCCACTTATTGATTTAAAATACCTTAGGTACATACCCATTTTACTATAATTACCTATTTATAATAAATTTTGGTATTTTTATCAAAAAACACTCAAATAGTTAGTAACTAACCATATGTTGGAATTCCCATTTTTCCGCATCTCGACCTCCAGCCGGCAAAACGGCGGTCATACTATATACGTCATAACACTTCTTGTCTTCGTCCCACTTCTTCTGGAATGTTATAATAGCACGTCGTGTACAGCCATACGGTAGCTTTTCCAAATATTCATAACATTCTGAAAACCACAAAGACAGAATGTCAAAATCATTTCATATAAGCTTCAGTTGATATAATTTACGCTTAAACTAATGATTAAAAGTTATATATGCACATTGAATAAGATTTATCGAATGTAAATTCTGCTTAAATTAAGGTCGTGATCAAGGAAAGTCGACAAAGCCTAGCTGTGCAGAGCTCTCATTTTTGCCTGCAGGGTTTAAAGAAACCTAACATGAATGGGATCACGGGAGCTAAGTTCGCTAGCTTTGCTTGCTCGAGTGAGCAAGGAGTTAGAGTTAGCTCCTGTCATCCCATTCGAACCTAACCTACTCATGACGGGGCGCTTTAAGTTTCTAAGCAGGCCTTTGTTCAGCGGTTAGATCAAATGATAGTTATACAAATAAAAATTATAATAAAAATAAGATTACACTTAACGGATGTTAAACAAAGTATTGTTAACACATAACATATGTTATTATAGAAACTAAACGATATTTAAAATGAAAATTATGTAAAGTGCTGTTAGATGCCGAAAAGGACATCATCAATTTTGGTTCAAATGTGAAAATGCCAACAAAAAGTGCTTTATTCTAATAGAAATTGTCCCGTTTGGCATTTCTTGATGGGGTTTTCTGTACTTGGTTTTTTTTTGAGTTCAAAAAGTCGATATTTTTGACTTCCATAAATGAGGTTCTACATTCGTGCGAATTCTTCGCCTTACCTTCTACCTTTTAATTTACGAGTAAAATTTCACATTAGACAAGTATCACTTTTTTTCTTTTTTTTTATTGAATGAGAAATCATTAAATGACCCCTTCCGCTCTGGGTGGAGCGGAAGGGAATGTCAGACTCTTAGTGACTAAAACCCATACGCATAACCCATAGCATGAGGCTGTGCCATGGGTGGATCCTCAGCACGATGGTGATTTGACAGCAGTCTTATGAATTTTACTCACTGGTCACAGCAATCGAGTCCTGTTTCTTCACCAATATTCCGCGTGGTCCAACGGCCTTGTCTTTCAGACTGTACGAACACAAAATGAGGCAAAGTGAAAATCAAACTAAAAAAGTGTTAAACTGTTCACTTAAAACGGGTGTCTATCTACGTTATAAATCTTTATCATCTGTCTAGCCTCTTTCAAACCACCTATAATTGGGTCGGCTTCCTGTTAAACTGGATTAAGCTGAATACCAGTATTTTATGCACTAACTGGTTTTCTGCCCTTGGACAAACTGTAACGACTGCCAAAGATTTACAAATTACAGCCGGGATCAACGGCTTAGCGTACCTACTTTCCGAAGCTCGGAGGAGTCTGAGTATGTTAATACGGTCAACCATCCACAGACCAACCTCGGCAATTGTTACTTAACCTAGAAGATGACCTAGAAAATGTGTTCCGTATAGTGTATCCGTGGCATCACAGGCCCTATCGGAATATCAGCGCTGTGATATTTTCTTTTTTTTAAATATCGCAGCTTATGCTGAGATAGGGACCTTTTTGGCCTCGCACAGAATATATACCTATCGTTAATTTTATTTTATTGTTTTACTTTTTGTTTGTCTTGTGCGAGTCCCAAATAAATATTTTTCTTTCTTTCTTCTTTTCTTTCAAGATCGATCCGTGTATTATTTTGCCACGAGTTTTAGTTTTAGTGTAGAGTTGTATTTTTTTACACACCTGCTATGAATTTGTGTGTAATGTTTGTGAAAAGAGATTTTGAAAAAAACGTATTTTTTTCTTGTACGTCCATAGGAAAAAAAAAGTGCCGCTGGGATGACGTAGTTCCAGCGGAAACAGTTTTTTGTTGAATAACTCCCCAATGGTTGGATGCACAAATTTGTACTTACCATACAAATTTACACGACGTCATATACTAAATATCTGCTAAAATGAAATTAAGAAAAGCGACATTATTCCGCTGCGATTACGCACACCATTTTAAACGGATTCTACTATAGAAAAAAAAATCATAACTTAGGTAAAAGCAAGGCCTCGTTTGATGTTAAAATATCAAAACATAAGACTTACGAAGCCACTCTCATTTTACAATCAGTACAGCAGACGACAGGCTCATTTTCCTGATATGAACAAATATCTGGAAACTCTGGAAAATCTCTCGCCAGATAGCCTGCATTAGTCTGGAAAAAAAAACGAAGAAATTTACAGAAGAGAGAACTTTTAACTCATCAGGTAGGCAGCAGGTGCCTGATGCCTGGTGCTTGATGAGTCTCGGCAAATAAAAGTTTTCTCTAAATAAAATTTAAAAGTTACAAAAAAAAATTGTGTGTCCATGAGCATTATAAATTACGAAGATCCGTGCAAACTTTGTCCCCTGCAGCTATATAGGGTGTATAGCTCCATCCCTCCTTCTCGCTCGAACGACTCACGCTTTAACATGTCATGGTAGGGCCCCAGCTCGTGCTCAGTGCTCATGCGTTTTGGGTTTACTACTTTGACCATGATTTGACAAATATCTGATAACTCTGTTGCTAATTAATTCTTAACTTGAAATCATACCCAGGGATACCCCGGTCATACCCAGGTATGACCGGGGTTAAGATTATGTTGCCTAGTAGTTTATTCTTCTCTCGGAACTGTAGTATAGGGTAAAACCGAGATAGATGCCCCAGTGGTATAGGTGCCCAATCGTAATTTCTCTAGTTTCCCGGATGTATGGTTTGCTTTATTATGTTTCTATCGAGAGATTTTCCAACTACCACTAAGTGGGCCGTGTCTCATGTCTCTGTGCGATTACATGGGAAGGCAAAGTGCGATCAAAGTTTTTTTCGGGATAGAAGCCCTGTTTTTCAGCGGGTCGTCTATCCTAAACGTGATCTAGGCAACTATCCCATATAAGGGATAGATCTCAGGTCCGCAAAAATCGCTAATACTCTGGAAATATAAAAGGTAATGTTTTTTGCTTTTCATAAAGTAGATAAAACACCAAAATACTTGCCATTTTTGAAAATAAAATATTTTGATTTTTGTACTGGGAGATACAAATGATTTCAAAAAGTGTGGCATCTATCCCGGTTTTACCATATACCTGGTATGTCATTATCATTCAGCCGAAATAGATCCACTGCTGGCATAGAACTCTCCTAAGAGTCGCCACATCAACCGGTCTTGTGCGTCTCACCGCCAGTGGATTCCCGCCTTCATCAAGTCATCGGTCCACCTCGTGGGAGGCCTTCCAACTCTTCGTCTTCCGATTCGCGGTCGTCACTCCAGAATTCTTCGACTCCATCGACTATCAGTTCTGCAAGAAATGTGCCCTGCCCACTGCCTATTAAGATAAAATATGTACTTACATAAACATACGTATATGCAGCTGTGTCACATTTAAATATGTTAAGACAAGTTCCATTTAATCCTTTCGTTATACACGGAGAATCTGAAAAAATAGATAAGTACACTTTTATGTAAACTTTAAAAGATTGTTAATTGTTCGTGTTGGCAAGAGGTTCGCCACATACTACATGCACATGACTGGCAGAAGGAAGGAACGAGCGAAAATATTGCTCTCAACGCAGAGTGGATGCATTCGAGCGGCCTCATCACAAATTTTACGTCAAGGCACTTGGTGGAGTGCCCGGTGAGTTTGAAATTAATTTAAATATTAAAACCTTAACACGTTTTTAGTTGTTCTGGCTATTTTTAATATCCTTTAGGTCTATATTTTCCGAAATCCTATTGAAAGAGGATATTTTTTTTTGTAATGGAGCCAAAAAAGTTAGTCGATGGAAAAAAAATTATGGATCATTTAAAAATAGACATGGAGTCATAATAGAAAGCGTCGCATAATAATACCGATTTCATTTTATAGCTTGTTTTACGTGTGTTATTTTCTATTATGACTCACAAAAATGGCCTATGGAAAAAAAATTAAAACCCACCGTAAATGAGTTTTACCAGCAACAAAATCTTCGCATGAAAGAGGTTCAAGGTGCGTCATTGAATCAGATATACACCATTGTAACGCTCCTTAAAACGTGTTATTTCTCAGTATGAACACAAAAACAAAAAATCGGCTTAAGGAGAGAAAAAAATAAACATCATAATGTGTTTGAACAAAAACAAAATCGTCGAATTCTATAATGACAAAGAGCTTCGGTGAATAAAACATATACATAATTTTAAAGCTCGTTAAAAGTGCTTTATTTTTTATAATGGACACTAATAAATCGGCTTATGGAGAAAAAAAATAAACGACATAAATGTGTTTTGGTAGAAACAAAATCGTCGAATTTAAGAGATGAAACATACATAGGCTATTGCGAACACACTATTTTTGTGATATGGTTTTAGGTTGGACATGTTATCAAGGAGGAAAACGTCCTCATGCGCTTTTCTTCCACTCAATTCCAGATAGTTTATAGACGAAGCAATGGTTTACCGCCTTTTAGGTCTTGTGTACAGCTATGCTTTAATAACTCTCTTGGGCAGTCCAAAGATGTGGCAAAAAGTTCGTATTCATCTCCAAACGAATGCCACTAACTGTGACCATGGCGTCCAACCGCACATGTCAGGTCTGCATGTCCCTGACTACCTCTTTGAGGATTATAGTCGTGAAGGTTCCGTGCTACAGGAACTTGGCAAACACTTCACTTTCATCTCATAATAACGAAGGCAACCAATGGTAACTTTGGCGTACAACAGCACATGGCTTGCGTACCCCTTTAAGGATTATTGTCGTGAAGGTTCCGTGCGGCAAGAACTTGACTATTAACGTTTAATATTATAACAACAGTTGTTTTTTATGTTAATAATTTATGTGATTTATGTTATGATCCAAAGATCTGTACTTTTGCATGCCGTAAGGTAGAGTGTGTTGGCACTGTTATTTATTGCATTATCGACATCTTAATTTTGTATACCCACATTCATCGCAAAATAAATTATTTCTATTTCTATTTTTTTTTAAAACACTTTTGCGTAAAGCTAGTCCAATAATGCATCAGATTAAATATGTGTACATCTGTATTGTTTACTTACGTTTTTGTTAATTAAAGAGCAACACATTTTAATTAATAGATAAAGTTTGTAATATACCTTATCACTCATGTAATCCAACAGCTTTTATAATAATTCGTTCAAGGTAAATGTATTACGAGGTTTCTTTTTCAGTCGCCTAAGGCACTCCACTAACTTAAATAAAAGCCAGCAAAAAGTCAACATGGCGAATAAGCGTCTTGGCTTTCCAAAAAATAAAGAAAGAAGAAAGAAAAATTGTTTATTTAGCTCACACAATGTAGGTAAAAATATAAGTAACATTAATTTTAAAACAATAACACTGTGTGCCCCTCGACTACACCAAATAGGTCTAGTTCAGCAAAATGCCAGACAACTAGAGCTCCTAGTTGTCTGGCATTTTGCTGAACTAGACGCTGACGCTGGTTTTCAACTAGACCTTACGTTGAAGTGTTTTAAATAATACAAAAGCATTTCGAAACGTAGCGTATTGAAGTACAAGCTTTGAACATTTTTTGATCTATCTCTTGTTTATCGAGATAGTCGAAAAGTCAGTCAGTCAGTTTATTCGAAAAAAAGAACTGCCTCTGCTGCTACATACAGGGTGACTCGTAATAGGGTGCCAAACCGGTAATTAAATGTTATCATTTAATTATAGGTTTTTTATTGCCATTTGTAGATCTTTGGCAGTCGTTACGGATTTTCAGAAGCCAGAAAATCTAACTCCAGTCTTGCCAAGAAGTAACTAGGTACCATGTTACCCTAATTATGGATTTTTAGGAACTTTTACCTAAGATTATTTCAATAGTAGAAGATCCTACTTACTTTCAGGAAGGTTGAGCTCGCCTATAACGTAACACAAAGAACTGAAGAAACACAGAAATATCACAAATCTATCGGTCGCCATGATCCTCGAATGCGCTCTCAGCTTTACGTCAGGTTTGACGCGGGATGGAACTGAACTACAACTTTGACTTCATTTTATTTTATATTTATAAATGATCGTTAGGATATGAAACAAGTTTGAGTTTGGGTATCTAAGCTTGCGCATTTACAATACCTATTCATTTGATTTTCCCCAAATGAGTAACTTCTGGGAAAGCTTTAAAAAATCTTAAGTTACCTACCTATTTCTACCGTAAGTATCGTTTTTGGGATGCATGAAGGAGCCTCCTTGTGTAGCGCAATTTGTTCCATCAGACACTCAACTGAACCGAGCGCTCGGCGCATCCTGGACAGTCTCACTTTATAAGACTGGCCAATCCTTCCCTTGCGGTGGTAGGGCTAACACCCGCCTGGTTCGCGACCACCCTCCCACCGGAGTTCGGCGTCAAGCAGCCTGCTGTGTTTCGTCGACGCGTGGGAGTACCAGTGCCTCAAGGCATCTTTTGGGCACGCTCGCTTCATCATGGACCTTATCTATCGCTTTCCATCAGGCATGATCGAGGTCAAGAGCTAGCCCATTCATAAATTAATTAAAGTAAGTCCTGGTCATTACATATGTATACGTCGCAGCCAATTAGCTTGATCAGCCGTTTAATTGGTTGCCTAGCCTTTTGCCGTGTGTAATGTGCCGATTTTTCAGTGACCTAAGTGACATCTTTTGTTCAATATCATTTAATGACTTGTCTATGTCACTTATGTTGCTGATTAAACGGCGCAGTTCAATGAAAAGGCTAGACTTTTAATGAAACGGCTGATTTAGCTAGTTGTCTGCGACATATATAAAATCATTTCGATCGAGAAAGCAAATAAACTCGGAGATCCATCTACATAGAGCTTAGACTACCTACCTGCAGTACTGTCCTTCTATATTTTTAATCCATTAACTTTCAAAGGTTTTTATAATAAAAAGTATTTGTTCTTTTTTATCTTGATGAACTTTACCAATCGAGAAGAACACGTCAATGCTCGTTCAGAGTGAACGTGCGGCGCGTGCGGTAGCGGGCACGATTGGTGTCCAGGTACCTGACTCACGCTTTAACACGTCATGGTAGGGCCGCTGTTCCCGATACCGGACTGGCGGTAAGGGCTCCAGAAAGCGGAACCTCCTAACAATGCGAACCGTATCCATAAGTACCGCGTCATGTTATTATCAATATGTCGCCTGTGCTGAATCGGTGACGAAGTTCAGTTCTAATAATCTGAAAGAGTAACGTACCCACCTACTACCTACCTTAGAGCGGATTTCACCAATGAAACTGAACGCGATCAGTACATCTAAACTGCGTTCAAGAGCTGTCAGTGTCAAAATTCCATAGAAAAGTAATGACACTGACAGCTCATAAACGTGGTTTATTCGTTGATCGCGTTCAGTTTCATTGGTGAAATTGGCCCTTAGTCGTATGATGCCATTTCAATCCTTCCAGTTAGGATCATACCTACCTCATGACGGTTCTCAAAATAGATTTATGGAGTTTACAAATAAAACAATAAGTTAAATTGGAAAAATAAAAGTAATTATCAAGAATTCATTGATATTTGGTGAAGGTTATATGATGATGATGACTAACCGAAAAGATACAAACTCTACAGGTAAAGAATCCGTTTTTGTTACTTGCGCCCGGTTCAGGGGGTCGATTCTGCTATTGCAATCGTGTCTCAATGACCGGTCAGTGATCGAATATTTGACAACTTTGACAGTTTTTGTATGGGAAATGTGTCAAAAGTTTGACGTTATACGTCAAAAATCGATCATTGACCGGTCATTGAGACACGATTGCAATAGCAGAATCGACCCCCTGGACATCTGCTCGCCTTCTACGAATGACCAACATGACTTAAAAGTAACACTTTTACACGCCAATTTGAGATGTGGCCGGTGTTTCCTAGCTGTCTGCTCTGAGAAGAAACACCGAATTATTCGGTTTTTCTTCTCAGGTTCTTTTAACGTCTTTTTAATGTAATAATTAGATCATAATATATGCGAGCATGTACTTTAATGCCTGAGGCAGTCGTTTGAAGAAAGCATCAGACATGCGTGGATTTTTTTTTAATTTTTGTCGGCGTCATCTTATATTTCATTTCGATCCAGTTAAAAGGAGGAGGTTCTCAATTCGACAGTATTTTTTTTTTTGTGTTTGTTACCTCATATCTCCGTCATTAAAGAACCGATTTAAAAAATTCTAAGTTTTATGTGAAAGGATATACTTTTCGATTGGTCCCATTGAAATTTTATCAAAATCGGTTCAGCAGTTTGGTTTTTAAATCGAAATAGCTGGAAAAAATATGTGGAAAAATCATTCGAAATTGCATATTTTGCTTTCCTGTGACTTTCCAGTGGTGTTGTTAGGTGTGGGGTACCTACCTACCACTAAAAAGTGGAAAATAATATACTTTTTCACAAAAAAAACCGACTTCCAAAAAAAACACTACAAAGTATATCATAACTTTAATTTCGGAAGTCGATGTCAAATAACGAAGAAGCAATCAAAAACACCGACTTCCGAAATTAAAGTAATTTTGTACTTTGTACTTTGTGTTTTTTTGGAAGTCGGTTTTTTTTTTGAAAAAGTTTTTTTGGTTTTAAACGAAACCAGCTATGACAAAAGTTTTTATTATGAAGTCGGTTGTAGGTATTTTTATATTTTTTTTTTTCACTTTTCAGTGGTGATAGTCCACAGCTAAAATGGCATTACACTCATCATGAGTTAGTCTACAAATTGCGCTATTTCCGTTAGGAAGTTATTTTATGTGGCTTCGCAATCCAAGTCCATACCAGCTTATCTGCCAGAGTTGCGAAATCTGACAGTGTTGCGAAATCTGACAGTGTTGCGAAATCTGACAGTGTTGCGAAATCTGACAGTGTTGCGAATTTGCTCGAAAGAGTCATCGCGGCCCTGGAACGCATAGGGGATTTGGAGTAACACGGATGGGTTTTAGTCTGTAAGACGCCCAGAGCGGAAGGAGTCAATCGATAAAAAAATAACCAGCTCATAGTTACATATTGGCATACACCTGACAATATCTCACTGGTGTATCTTCGATGTTCAACGTCCAATCATCTGCCTAGCCTTTTCCCAACTATATTTGGGTCGGCTTCCAGTCAAACCGGATTCAGCTGAATACCAGTATTTAACGCGAAGTTTAACGTCGAATGCAAATGCAATATAGCCATAACTAAACCCAACGCAAAAAGAATCACACACAAATGGATAACACTAAAAACATGGAAATTGGAAATAATTGGTGAAGTAAGGGTGTACCAGGGTGACCTGTACACATGTGCGCACCTCTTCCCAGCATACAAACAAACAGACATGCGATTTTGGCAATCCCGGTCCATTTGCTGTCATTTATTGAAGAGTTCCGTAGCCTATCTCCGACGTTCTTCATCAGATCTTCACCAAATTTACATGGGACTATTCCTGGCAAATACTCTTCCAAAAAATACCCACATTGCTTTAAGTGTGCTTAAAAATTTTGAAGAGTTCCCATGATTTCTCCAGGATCCCATCATCAGATCCTGACGTGATGACTATTTCACCACCTGGTAAGTATTTCAAACGAAAGAAGAAGTTTCCAAATCGTGCCATGCGTCTTTGAGTAATCGGGGAACATACACAAAAAAAAAGATTGCGACGAATTGAGAATGTATAATATTTCATATTGTATCTATATTATAATACAGTGGCAGCACAGCGTTTGGAAGGCGGTAGTGTGATACCGCCGTATGCCGTAGAAAGCTTCTATGTACGCCGTGTATAACAGCGTACGAATCTGCTGTTGTAATGTAAGTTCGACTCACACTTGACGGATCGCAACGAGACCGATTTAATCGCGCACATGCCGCAGCAGGCGACAACATTATTAACGACTATGATGGATATTAAATGATTAAATCAAGTATTAGAGAAAACATAAAATGGCATTAAGCCAAATTAACTTGGATAAGTGGCGTCAATGCGCCACGGGAAAATGTAAAGCTGGGCACTCACCGGTGCTACGTGGCGTAATGTAACATGTTACAAAGCGAGCATTCGTGTAGTCAGTACGTGGAAATAAGCACGAATACGCGCATGTTACTCTGATTTTAGGTCACAGCGTATCGTAACATGTTCGCTGCGAATGGTACATTACGGCCCGAACTTTCATAAACTTATACTTAGATACAAAGATAGATAGATAACACATTTATTGCATGGAACTCAACACAATAAAAATACAATACTTACCCGAAAATTATTACATTGGAGCACTAGTGTATCTGGCTACCCGTTTGTCACAGCCTATTTCCACCGAAGTAACTGGCCCAAAGACACTCTATGTACATGCCCAATTCAGATGAGGTACACGTATGAACTTCCGCGACCACGGACCACGGACGATTGTTGTCTGGTGGACAACTGCCTTACAGTTGCGGTCGGCCTGTGGTGTCTGTTCAAATCTCGCGGAGAACTCTGAGACCGATGTAGAATTTGTGTGACGTCAGATCTTTTTGTAGTTCGGTATATTTGCTACTGCAAATACATGTTTCTCACTGAAATTGAATCCGTGACAAAAGTAAACCAGAAAACAACCACTGCAGCAACCATAAGTAGTGCCAAATCTTAGAAAATCCCAACATACGTTTTCGCCGTAACCGCTACATCCGAGAGCACGTATTTATGTAATAATCGAATCGCATTATTATTTTCCACTCAAAAAATCATGTCTCGTTAATAAAAGCGTGTAAATGAGTAGCGAAAATTACTTCGAACCTAGCTTGCGGTATTAGTCTCGGCGCGTGCGCACTGCGCAAAACGCATGCGCAAAAATCATGGCGGTGGTTAATGTCATAGTTTTAATTTACACCATTGGTTTATTATGCTGTGGACTCTGCCAACTCAATCTTAGTGAAGGTAAATCTATTATATGTATCTTACCATTTATGAATTAAACTAGTGTTTGAGCGAAGGTTGATTTCTGGCCGAAACCGAAACCGATTATTCGGCCAACATCACCACCACCGGCCGAAGTCGAAGGTCAAGTTTAAATCACCCTTAGAAATTCAGTTGAAGACTGTCTTAAAGAGAGAAAGTATTGAATTCTTAAACGTTTTATGGACTATAGGTACGTAACGACATGAGTCTGCGTCGTCTGCCGATCGATTCTGTCGACATCTCACGGTGTTCACCTAGGCGGAGTGAACGACAATAGAGCTGTCATTCCATCTTATTTGTATGGTTTGATAACTCACCCGTCGTGCGCCCCGCGCGGGTGTTCACTTCGACATGTTTACAGAATCGCACTGCTGTTCCTTCGCGGTCTTGTGCACTCGTAAGCGTAACACTTCGTACAATTTCGGCACTTGCTAGAAACCTGGGCCGAAGTTGGCTGAAGCTGAAGATTCGGTCCAACACTACATTTATCCTGTCAGCTGAGTGAAAGGAAACGGACACTAATTCACCGTTTCGGGTTTGTGGATTTCACCTTACAGTAATCGTGGATAAAATTGAGATATATATTGTCAGTATTCCAATACTCATAAATTCAATTTTTCAGGTTCTCCTTGCACCACCAACAATGTCTACAATGGTACATGTGTCCGATTGTTCCGATGTGGATCGGCTGTTCTGACATACCTCTATGTAAGTACGATTCATTCATCATCATCATCTGCCTTTAGAAAACTATGTTCTAGAAGATGTTCCGGATCAGTACGTTGTCTTAGCCAGACTAACTGGATGAAGCTGGATATAGTGTTAGAAGTATTTTCTATGAAGCGCCTGCATATCTGCGGCTATATAGGGTGAGCTCCATCCCTCCTCGCTCGAACTACTCACGCTTTAACACGTCATGGTAGGGCCGCTGACCTCCACAACCAAATAACTGGTGTAGTCGGGGTTAACATAATAGATATTTAACATAATAGTTCAACCAAAACTTATAAAATGGTGCCAACCTAACCAACGGCCAATCAGTGGCTAGTATTCGCGCCGGCTAGGCTATTATTGGTCGGCGCGAAGCGCATGAGCGAAAGTGCGTTCGGATACCAACTACGGCGAGTACCGCTCAGGTGCTTTACCTCGACCTATGCGACCAGGGAGACGTTTAGTTACATCCGCTATACTGGGTAACACGAC
Source organism: Melanchra persicariae (assembly GCA_947386135.1). Taxonomy (NCBI): domain Eukaryota; kingdom Metazoa; phylum Arthropoda; class Insecta; order Lepidoptera; family Noctuidae; genus Melanchra; species Melanchra persicariae. The sequence continues at coordinate 1,940,879 of OX376669.1, forward strand.
ATCTCTTGGCAAATCAGGTTGCGAGATGTTCTGACCTTTTAACTGCTCGTCATGGCTATCGAAAATCTAAGAGTGATAACTGAAAGCCTTTAGGTTTAACATATAGACCAAGCTACAAATGTGTCTGTATCTCGGAAATGATTGTACCAAAGCGAGCATACCGATACTGAAATTAATATCATAATGTAGGGACTGTTGGTATGGCAGAAGTATCTCTAGATTTCTGTTTTCACCCGACTACGGCAAAGCCAAAAGGAAGGATTATGATTTTAGTTGTCTATGTATGTATGTGTGTGTATATATGTATGTACGTTCCACCGAAGCGCCTAAACTACTGAACCGTTTTTAATGAATGGGACATCAAAAGATTCCTAAAAATACTCCGGGTGACATAGGCTATGTAAATTTTCAAAAAAAAAATACGTACTGTTCCTGTCTAAACCACTGAACCAACTTCCGTGATTTTTGGTATAAAGATACATCAGACGTTGGAGAAAGAAATAGGATACTTTATTCCCACGAACATAATTATTCAAAAAAGGTCCTGTGATATGACGGCTTTCGCACTCACGAAGCCGCTGACAGAAGCTTGTATAGCCAAAACAATACACAGAGCATAGAATCATTGCAATTTGACGTAATGCCGTGTGTTGTATAACTTAACAATACGACGTCAATACTTGATTTCAGCGAAACGCGGGTTACACTGATGCTAAGCAGATTCCAGCACTTCCTGAAATATGCTCGTACAGGAGCGACGAGCCTGTGGTCTGCTGCACCGATTGTGTGTTCAGTGAGCAGGATGAGTATGTACTCCTTTCCTATGATTTCGTAATGTCATCGAAGAGTCCAATAGCTTCCAATTCTGGTTTCGTGCTGGCTAGCACAGTCTAGCTAAACTTTTGCAAGGTTTCGGCTGGGCCTGTGCCGCGACCCGTTTGTGACGTGCTCTACTAGTTTGCAAATTGTTACTAAGACTATTATACGTCTTGTTATTTTGAACTTTGAACATTAAATTATTTGTTGGGTACTATATCACCTTTCTCTTTAATCAATAGCTTTTCTTTTTATTTCAATCTGCAGTATGCCAGTGATATACATGTTGATCCTTTACCGTTTGCATCCAGTCTGCTCTTATCTTCAGCTAATAATTTCTATATCATTGTTGATGCTTTGCACTCTTTATTTATGGCTTTACAAATTCTCCTTCTGTTAGTGACCCTCAGACTCATAGCCTGCTATTCCCGTTGTTCCTTCTATCATACTATTCCACAATAAACCTATAAAGTTGCTGAAACTATTGGGATACAAGTCTCGTCTTTGTGAGAATGGAAAAGAATGCACAATAATTAGGTACACCGTTGTGGGTTCGTGGATGACACGCTATAGCAATAGTGGTAGGTACTTACAAATGTATCGAAGACTGAAGCACTTTTTTCTTACTTCTAAGTTCTAACTTCTTACGAGTAGGCATCCTTTTCACGCAGAATTTGCTAGGCCAAATAACTTGCCCGATTATATATTTATTTAAAAAAAATCATGTTTCAGATTTAAAGAATCCGCCATAGTTCCTTATGGGGTGCTAGTTAGCAGGCGTGGCAGGAAGGCATGGAAAAGTCAGTGTTTTTTTACTTAAATAAGGTCGTAATTAATTTAGTCAGTTCCGATTGCTGCATGTTTTGGGGCACAGAGGGCATATCTTGCCCTCTATCGTATCAATGATATAATAATAAGTTTATTCGTTCCACGCAATGTACCTAACATTAAAAATACAAAATAGAATTAGAAAAAAACTTTTAAAATTATTATACATGCATAATTAAAATCTCGCAATTACATATGTACATATTTTTTTAATGATTGCGTGAAAATTAAATTGTCTTATGACCAAAATGGCTTTCTGTTTCAGAATGTTTGGACTTCTTCCAAAGACTGCCCTATCCTTGCCACGGCAGAGGCGAGGTAGAGCTCAAAAGGGATTGGATAGAAAAAATCGAATGTCATAATGCCACATTGAACGTACAAGTGACTGTAGGTGGTCAAGACCCTCAACCTTGGAAGTTCCCGCACCTGGTGAGATCTCAAAGCATCTTTTTAATGTTGGCAGAAATGTTTAAATATCAATCCATCCTTAGTAACATTTTATTTTAAAATAAAATATACAAAAGAAGTCAAGACCAAGTATTGGGGTACACATTAGAATTACCTAGTGTTTATATGTATAAACACCGAAATTTTAGGCTTTCGTATTGAAATGTATTTATGGAACCTAAACGTACGCTGTGATTTACAGTTTATAGCAGTTAAAACATTGCGAGTATTGGCGAAAGACACAAGACAGTGTCAAAAGCTTAAGTAAAAAACAAACAATATTGAATTTCTAATCTTTACAAGATTCTTAAAGCCTGCAGTCTCACTCGTTAAGCTTCGCAGACTTATCGCCTCGAGATATTTTTTATAACAATAAGATGCATAATTTTCCAGGCGCTACTTGGGTATGGCGATAAGGTGGCCACTGCGCAGTGGCTTTGTGAAGGAACCGTTATCAGCGAGAGGTTCATCCTGACTGCAGCACACTGCACAAATGCCGGCGTTTTGTAAGTCTGCATCATAATATACCGATTCATTTGGGGCTCCTCTATTTTGGGGCACCTCTTCCTGTTAATAGGTTACCTCCTTTCTATCGCTCGTTTTTTGGCATTTCTGTACCCCTTTATCCATTCACACCATTCTAGTCTATACCCAAATATGGCCTACACTTTATTTGAATAATTCAGCAGGTCTTCAAAATCAAAATCAAAAGTCATTTATTCAAACTAGACTGAAAATCAGCACTTTTTGAACGTCAAAATTTACATGAAGACAGTCCCCCAAATCACCCAGCCCGTCACCACTTCCTAGCGTTTTAGCTGGGAAGAAGAAGTGGCGCAACAAACTCCCCAGCAACACATCTGTCTGTTAAGTTTGAAGAACTTGAATTTATACAATCATTGTATATAAAAAGTAATCATTGTACATAACCTTTATTTACCTTTATAACCTTTTATTTTTGTTATAAGTAAGTTTCAAGATAAAATAAGATGACCTACGTGTATTGGAGTTTCCATTCTTACTAGACGCGGTTAAGCTTTTTCCGTGATCTCAATAGTTATCATTTCCAGCCATATCATCATAAACACAATTCCGCCATTGTCTCTTTGGTCATTCCTCAATTTGACGGATATATTTAAATATTTTCAGCGGCACTATCGCGTATGCTGCTCTTGGTCTACAAAGCCCCGTGGATCCCGAGGAACAGTGGAAGGTGTACAATATCAAGAGACTTATCATTCATCCTGAATACAACGAACCTTCGTGGTACCACGACCTTGCACTTTTGGAAACAGAGACTGAGTGAGTATGATATTTTTGTAAAATCACCAACTTCTATCAGTGGCTTATCCCGCGTAAATGTCGAAAATTATCTCCCGGAATCGGAGACGGTAGCATATTTGATATTGTAGACTATAATCTATCTTTGTACCGAAATTTATCCAAATCCGTTCAGCCGTTCTGGCGTGATTGAGTAACAAACATCCATCCATTCAACCAACTAACTCTCGCATTTATAGTAGAAGTAAAATTTGTAAAATCTATACTCAGAAAATACATATCATAAACGAGATATTTGTGTGTTTGTTACCTGAGGGCCTAGCACGAATTTTTTTGACGTATAGTAACATAACGTATTTAACGATAACTATAATACTCGTTTCGCACATAATATTTTCTCGAGTCTTTCGGGACATCAGCAAACAACTTGTCGACTATTTACGTGACCAGAGGGCTGGGCTTTTCTTCGACCAAAGAATCAGCATTGCCATTCAACGCGGCAATGCTGCCAGTGTTCTGAGCACTTTTGTCATTGACAGTGATGTCGATGGACGACTTTCAAGCGGGTGAAGCCGCTGCTAGAAGCTAGTTCTTAGAGTGTTACTACACCAATCGATCAATCGTCGATCGATGCCATCGATCTGCATCGATCGACGTGGATCGATTGGTGTGGCAGCTTTGGCTGATAGAAGAAAGAAGAAGTAGAAACTATGGATCGATGTTGACTAACTCATTCTTTCATCGATCGACGATCGATCGATTGGTGTAGTAGAGACTATCGATCGACGTCAACTAATCGATTCCACCATCGAGCGATGGCATCGATCAACGGTCGATCGACTGGTGTGGTAACACCCTCATACTTCCAGTAGATCGCTATTCAGATCATTTCTGCCCTATGAACCATCCGTACGCACTCACTCCGTCAGCTGGGACTGGTCATCTCTCAACTGCCACGGTTTGTTTTAATTGTTAGTATTTTGAATTGTTCCTTTTTTGCTTTTGTCGTGCACGTCTTTCTACATCGTTCTCACATACCTATGAATAATTTCAACAAGAACAATGTAACCACAACTTTGTAATAGTTAATTGATTTAAAAGAGTGTCCATGGAGTTTCTTGCACGTTCTTCTCCATAGAGATCTACGCTTTGAAACGTGCAAATAGCTTCACCTCTTTGACTGACCGACCTTGACAATTCAAAAGTAAAAGCCTGTAAATGGTTTAATTGAAATAAATGCTTTGACTTTGACTTTCACTCCGCTATTGCTTACTGCCACACAAGTTTGGCAATTTTTTGGATCAGTCCGAGTTGTTCTCCTGTCTATCTCTTCATTTCTGATTCTGTGATACCGGGACACTCGAAGCATACCTACCCTCTACATTGTATTAAAAACGTTTCGGTGCTTTATGACACCACTGGCTACAAGCACTTTCGTCTTGTGACGTATTATGAACAATCTAAAGTTATAACTTCGATGTCTGGCTAATCTATCTGACTAGCCTTTTCCCAACTGTGCTACTTGAATGTCTTGAATGTGCCCTGGCGGTTGGGATTGTCATGCTCACTCAAAAGTCTAGCTGATCGTGGCGCATATCTGAAAAAGTGTAAAAAGCGCCTTCATCCTCTCTCCTATTGAAAAATTAGCTTTGCTGTGCCCGACAGGGTCCATAATTGATACGATGTTTTAACATACCAACTGTTACATGTCACATTATGGAATGCAATAAAGTATTGAGTATGTTGGATCATTTGGCTCCCTTCAATATGGTTGAGCCGAATGGCGCTAGCGCGCGCATCATTTTCGTGAACGGACGCCGTCAGTTGAGACTGGTCATCTCTTAGAGCTGTCAAGGTTTATTTTAATGATTTGTTATTTAAATTGTTGTTTTTTTTACTCGGAACGCTTTGACGTGCATTACTTTCTACATAGTTCTCACATATATATGTATGTATAAATAACAACAAGAATGATGTAACCATAAATTTGTAAAAAAAAAATATAAGGTGTCCGTGGAGTTTCTTGCAAGTTCTTCTCCATAGAGATCTCTACGATTTGGTACGTGTAAATAGCTTCAGCTCTTTGACGGACTGACCTTGACAATTCAAAAGTGCCTGTAAATGGTTTAATTGAAATAAACAATTTGAGTTTGAGTTAGGGTCAGCTTTCAGTCTAACCTGATGCAGCTGAGTACCAGCAAATCACATGGAGCAACTGCCAATCTGATCTCCACAACCCAGTAACTGGGTAACACAATACCCTTTGGCAAGACTGGTCTCAGATTTCCTTGTTTTTGACAAACCGTAACGACTATCAAAGATATATAATGTCACCTTGGAACAAAGGCTTAATCATCATGCTTTCCGACGGACAGAGGATTTGGTATGTAATGGATGATCAACCATCCACATATCGACCTCGGCCAGTGCTGTTAAGAGCGTTTACGCGGTACGGCTTTTCATACAAACTTTCAAATCATAATTCTTCAAAATGAATGAACCGATTTTAACGAAATTTGGTATGCAAACGCTAGATATCCAGGTCTAAATAGTTATCAGAAAACATTTTTGAAAAAGTTTTCAGAGGGAGAGAGAGAGCGATTTTAAGTTTTCTATAGAAAGTGAAAAATCACTATATCCTTCCCCCTGAACTCTTTTTCAAAAATGTTTTCTGATAACTATTTAGACCTGGATATTTAGCGTATGCATACCAAGTTTCGTTAAAATCGGTTCATTCATTTTGAAGAATAAGGACTTGAAAGTTTGTATGAAATGACATACGGCGTACACGCTCTTAAACCTCGAAAATCAAACCGTGTGGCTGTTGTTATCTACCCACGAACTCCTCGATTTTCCAATAACCCACATATAATAAATAATTCGTCCACAGAATACGTTTCGACCATGAAATTCTTCCCGCATGTCTGGATGTCGGTTTCCATGATATATCCCTAGCAGAAGCTGCTGGCATGCCTAGCATGGATAGGAACGAGGTGGATAATAAAAATAATGAGACGGAGAACGAGAAGAATGAATCGAAGGCAAACAACAGCGAATTGCAAACGGTGAGGGAGGATTTTATTAACTAACTCAAAAGATATTATCATGAAAATACCTTCTCCCTTCCCTTGCACTGTTTCTAAGTTATGCATTATCAATGACTTTAAGAATGAGATTATAAAAAATGTTGTGAGTAGGTTATTTGAGAAAGAATTTTCTTCACGAGAGAAAATGGTATTGCAAATGAAAATCTCTCCGAGTAGGCGTACCTTTGTGGCGGCATTTATACCACCACATACGAAAAATTTACCTGATTGACTTCACACAAGTCCTTAATCGCGGTATCAAAGCTCTTCTCGCGATTTGGACACATACAACTACAACCATGGAGCAGTTGCTCGCCAAACGGTTATGACGGTTATGACGGCACGGTTGGCACAGTGGTTGAGCGATCGACTGCTGCGCTGCGTGTCGCGGTTTTGATTCCCGCACGGAACAAATACTGGGTAATTTTTTTTTCAGTGTGCAAACTTTAAGAACCACTTCTGCCCATGTAAATGAACAACTTTCGCCAAGAAAGCCATAGTCAATTCCTAAAAAAAAAATTGAGTCTCCCATAAAAATTGTGGTCAGTTGATGACAATTTTGTATGGGAAGTTCAAATTTTTTTTTTAGGAATTGACTATGGCTTTCTTGGGGCAAGTTGTTCATTTACATGGGCAGAAGTGGTTCTCAAAGTTTGCGCACTGGAAAAAAAGTTATCCAGTATTATACAAATACTGGATAACTTTTTTTCCAGGGCGCCTACAGATAGTTGTTCCAGGTCTGGCTGTTTCCCGTATCGCTGTCGAGTCCACCATGAAATACCTGGGATTGGTGCTCGACAGCCGGTGGGATTTCGGACCCCACTTCCGACAGCTGGCGCCCAAGTTGTTGGGCGCGGCTGGGGCGCTGTCAACGCTGCTTTCCAATCTGGGGGACCCGAGCACCGTCTGTAGGCGGTTGTACGTGGGGATCGTGCGATCGATGGCCCTGTATGGGGCCCCGATCTGGGCGGCTGACCTGACGGCCGGCACCATCTCTGTTCTGCGGAAGCCGCAGAGGGTGATGGCCGTCAGAGTCATCAGGGGTTATCGCACGATCTCCTACGAGGCGGCTTGCGCACTGGCCGGATCTCCGCCCTGGGACCTGGAGGCAAAAGTCCTCGCGTCAATGCATCGGTGGCGCGAGGACGCGCGGGCGCGCGGGGAGCGACTGACGCAGCGACATTTGGAGCTGCGTCGGTCGCAGCTGCGCGAGGTCCTGGTGGCGGAATGGCGGAACAGGCTTTCACGCCCTACCGCCGGCCTCGTCACTATCGAGGCCATCCGGCCAGTGCTCGACCTGTGGCTCGGGAGAAGGCACGGCTCCCTGTCGTTTCGTGCGACACAGGTCCTCACGGGGCATGGCTGCTTCGGGAGATTCCTGTGTCGCATAGGCAGGGAGCCGGACGCTCGGTGTCACCACTGCGTCGACTGTCGGAAGGACACGGCATGGCATACGCTGGCAGAGTGTGCCGCTTGGGAGGAGCCGCGCCGTGCCCTCGTCTCTGTGGTAGGCAGTGACCTCTCGCTGCCGGCTGTAGTACGTTCTATGGTCGGCGGTGAGGAGTCCTGGGACGCGGCGCGTGGTGTTCCCGTGCGCCCCTCTGACGTCGCGGGGGGAGTTAAACACCTCACTCCCCCCGCGTACGAGATGTGGCCCGCAGAGGCGGGCCGGCACCAGCCGGGGATTACGGAAGTCGCATATGTTCCCGCGATCCCCGGCGTAGGTGGAACACCGGGGTGGTTTTAGTCAGTAAGAGTCTGACAGACCCCTCCGCCCGCCCCAGGGCGGAGGACATCCATGAGGATTTCCCCCCGTAAAAAAAAAAAAAGGTCTGGCTGTTTGTGTTTGTGAGTTTATATGTTTGTAAACGCACCCACGATACAGGAGAAATTCCTAGTGTGGGGCAACGTTTCAAAAAAAAAAAATAAAAAAAAAAACACTCGTCTGGTCAGAGGATCCTCCCTTAACAATGGTTTGCGGGACTTCACACCCTGTTCTGCATACCTCTAAACTCCAAAGTCCATATACTGTTTGTTTCCAGGTGTTTCTAGATAAATTGGAAACAATAATATGCAAAGAAGTATACAAACCACACAATAACTTAATACATGGATACGATCATAAGACGCAGATGTGCTATAATGTGCACAACAACACTGGCGATACTTGCAAGGTAACTACTGAACTTTTCAAAGTCTTGACTAATACTACACATTTAGTAGTTAATTTGGGGGCGTCGGTGCATAAATACTCGTATATTTTTTTTTTAATTGAGTAATGGGCCAGCTCTTGACTTCGATCACACCTGATGAAAAGCAATGGATGAGGTCTATGATGGAGCAAGCGTGGCTAGAAGATACACAGCAGGCTGCTTGACGCCGGACTCCCGCAAACCCTGGGGGCGTTAGCCCGACCACCGCAAGGGAAGGATTGACCAATCTTATAAGATGTTAAGTGAGACTGTCCAGAACGCGCCGAGCGTTCGGATCAGTTGAGTGCCTGATGGAACAAATTGCGCTCCAAGAGGAGGCACCTTCATGCCTTCCGAAATTATTCATATTCAACCAAAATCTCTGCCAGCAACTACACCGGCATTAAATTTGAAAATTATCCTAAGGGAGCTGCTCCCGGGATATAAAGTCCCATCCTTTATCCAATTCTTCGACATGGTCTACCCGTGTGCCAAGTTTCATTCTAAATCCGGCCTGGGAAGAGGTGGCGAGACGCCCTAGACGCCTATTGCAAGAGTTGGGCGAGGCCTTTGCCCAGCTGTGGGACAGAATAGGCTGATAAAAAATCTACTACAATGCTTGACTTTGCGCATCCTTCGCAAGACCCTTATACCACATTGAACATTTAAATATTTACACTGACTTAGTTATGAGCTTTAGAATTGAGCTTATTATTTGCAGCGCGTCAGCGGTAGTCCTTTACAAATCGATCAGTTCAGATGTCAATACACAGTAGTTGGCGTGACGGGGCATTCTTCAGAATGTGGCCAACCATCATCAGTACCTGACATTTACACCAGGATACAGAGCTACGTCCCTTGGATTGAGAGCGTCGTGTGGCCCGACAAAGACTGAACAATTTTGTTACTTTTCAATAAAATACTGTAGGTTTATAGTTAATTTACAAGGATCGTTTTATTTCTATATCACCGGCCTTCCAATTAAATGTTTTTGGTGTATGCTGCAAATTGTTACTGAAACAAATTATTAAAAGAAGTGCATGAAAAAAAACAATAAAACTGCCAATTTCTAGTTTTACAACAGTTTATTTAATATTATCACTTAAGGTAGGTACTCGATTTTTCTTATGGAAAGCGTTGATATCCGACACCGAACGCAAACCCATCCTTCTGATTGTGACCATCATTGTAACGACTGCCAATGATTGGGCTATCATTTGGAGCCGGATAAGCGAGTACTCCTGGATAGCCAGTCGACACATAACCGTCCTCTGAGTTTTCATCGTACAAGGCATCTGCATAGTTAATATCTCCAGCTGTATAAGTCATAGCAGTACCGATGCCCAAACTATCGCTACCACCTAGAGCAGATTTTTCGCTAAGAGTACCATGACTGCCAAAGCCAGTGGCTCCACTTCCACCTGAACCAAAACTAAAACCTCCACCTGATTGTTTTCCGTAACTTGTACCGTATTTTGACCCACCATAGCCTCCACCGAAGCCAAAGCTAAAACCTTTTCCAAATATTTTCTTTAAGCCACCAACACCGAGCTTGACACCATTGGTAAGGAGACCGTTATTATTAGCATCGGATGAACTAAATGCATGAGACTGAGATTGAGATTGAGATTGAGCATAAGCCTGCGCTTGAGCTTGTGCATGAGCTTGGGCTTGGGCTTGAGCCTGTGCCTGTGCATGTGCTTGCGCTTGACTTTGTGCATTAAATTGTGAGTCAGCCTGCGCCTGTACTTCAGCCATTGCCTGGGCATGCGCCTGTGCTTCAGCCATTGCCTGGGCATGCGCCTGTGCTTCAGCCATTGCCTGGGCCTGAGCCTCAGCTTGAGCTTGTGCTACAATTTGGTTTTGTATGACAGCCTGAGCTTTGGCTTCTGCCTGTGCTTCAGCTTGAGCTTGAAGAATTGCTTGCGCTTTCGCGATCGCCTTAGCTTGTGCAAGCGCTTTAGCATGAGCTTCAAATTCGGCTTGCGCGTCAGCTTTCACATCCGAGTTGAAGCTGAACTGATTGATATTGAAACTGTTTTTCTTGGATTCTGCCAAGACATCTTGAACTTTTTTCCAAGCTTCCATCTTGGAATTGGTCTCTAGATTAAAATTGCTATTGACGTTTTTTTCAAATTGTGTTTTGTCATTAAAATATTTTTGAATATCTTGACCAGTGTTTTTAAAAAAGTCGAAATTAAATTGGTTAGAACCTTCTTTGATCGTTTTCATATCGAACTTATCAAAAGAGTTAACATTGAATTTATTGGCACCTTTCTTTATTTCATTTATATCAAACTTACTTTCAGAATTCAAATTTCCTTCATTAATTTTATATGAACTAAGATCAATATTAAACTTAGTGTCCCCTTCAAATTCGTTTTTAAAATTGTTTTCACCTTTTATAATATTTTCAAAGTTATAGTTGTGAACTTGCATATTGTCGTAGTAGAACTTGTAAGCCTTTAGGATATCTTCAAGGTTGAACATTGTCATACCTTTGTATTTAATACTTAAGTTATTGCTACCATCTTTACTGCTAAAACACAGGAAACTGACTTCTTCATTAGAAGAACTTTCACAAGTACAGCTGTCTGCACTCTGTTTAGGGAAATTTGACTTGCTTAATATCTTCATGCTTGAACCACTGGACACTGTGTTATTAGCAAGACTGCCTTCAAGAGTAACGCTACTATTAGAAACGTCTTTTTCAGCACTGCTAGCACCAGTTGGAGCAATTTCAATTTCACCAATGTCACCATTTCTTGTATTACCATAACCAAGGGCTGTATCGTAGGCACTCCGCATATCTGAATATAGGTGTTTACGTAGGTTTGCTGGTTTCGTAAATTTGGTTTCACTAACAGTCTTTCCCGAGGAGTCTTGTTGATTTCTACGTCTTGCACCGTCAGCATAAGCTGTTTCATAGTATTGATTTACTCTGTTAATATTATCCTGCTCCCTATATCCCCTTCGGTTATTATAACTGTTCGGTTCCTTGTAATAATTTCTGGTAGGGTCGTCTACTTCGTTGAAGTCAACAGCATGACATATTGTGATGTGTTTGAGGACGAAAAGTAACTGTGAAATATAAAAAAAAAATAAACATCACCATCAAATACCAAGAATCAAATTAATACTTATTTAATTTTTAATTTTTTTAAATTTTTCAACAATCAAATTATTCATATACAGTCCGTTGTCAACATTTTCTCATCCACCCTAAAAACAAACGAATTTAGACCCTGTACTTGTAACAGTAGGGTTTATTCAATTTATACGAGCTTACCAGACAAGTGCTCGTGGACTCAAACAAATACAACAATAATACAGACACGCAAATTTGATCTTTATAACGTTAGCATTAGGTTATATGTTATGACTACTTGTTATAATATAATTAGTGTAATAGCTTATTTTAATAGTTGTGTTCAAGTAATTCTGGTCTGTGTATAAGACTGAGAAAAATAAGTTGCGATATCAAATCCTGCGATGAAGATGTTGTTTTGTTTTTCATTTAGAATTTATTTCAAAACTATTTCTTTTATATTTACAATGCAGAAACAGCGGACGATGCTTTTAACACATTCCACGACTTATTACGGTTATTCTACGAACTCTGTTTTCCTTTAATAAAAGTCAAAGTCCCTATACACAAACGACCACAATGGGTATCAAAAGGTATCCGAGTTTGCTCCAAGCGTAAACGTCAATTACTTTGGAACTACAGGAAATCACCAAGCCAACAAATTAAAGAATCATACAAAACGTATAATAAAAGATTAAAAACAATAATTAAACTAACGCAAAAATCTCAAAACGATTACTATATTAAAACATCAGTGAATAAAGCCAAAGCTACATGGAAGGTTATAAATAATTATAAAACAAATGTCCACCAGCAGTTTAAAAAAATTGACAAAATTAATGTAAATAATAAACCAATCACAGATCCAATTACAATAGCTAATGAATTTAATATTTTTTTTTACAACTCAGGCACCAAATAAACACCCTATTGACAAAAACACCCATTACAGAATCATGTACAAAAATTCTAACTCATTCTTTATGAACCCGTGTACCCCAGAGAGTATTGTTCAAATAATAAAATCCTTAAAAAACACAAATAGTGTGGGGCATGACGGAATAAGTACTAAAATAATTAAGGTAGTGGCGGAAATAATAGCGCCAGTGCTGTGTTATATAATTAATAAATGTATTGAAGATGGGGTCTTCCCATCAAAATTAAAATTATCCGTTGTCATTCCAATATTTAAAAAAGAGGATAGAGAAAATATGAATTGTTATAGACCAATATCTTTAATACCTATTCTATCAAAAATTTTTGAAAAAGTCATCTATAACAATTTATACAACTATTTAGAAAAATATAATATACTTGCGGAAGAACAAATGGGTTTCAGGAGAAATAAATCTATTAACAATGCATTTCATACTTTCCTCAAAACGGTACTAAAAAGCATGGATAGTAAAAAACATGTCTCAGCACTTTATATGGATATGACGAAGGCGTTCGACTGTGTCAATCATGAAATATTATTAAACAAATTAGAAGAGTATGGAATACGGGGAAAGGCAAGAGACCTCATAAAATCATATTTAAGTAACAGAGAACAACAAACTGAAATATCTAGCATTTCACACGTCACAAAAGTCGAAAAAAAACACCTGTCAAAACCAATAAAAATCTGCAAAGGTGTACCACAGGGGAGTATTTTAGGTCCTCTGCTCTTTATTCTTTATATTAACGACCTCCCCAAAGCCATCAAATCCTCCATGGTTCTGTATGCTGACGATAGCACTGCAATAGTGATATCGGAAGACCCCTCGACTCATGAACATGATATAAACCATACGCTGTCTTCTATAGCTAACTGGTTAAAATTAAATGAACTTAAAATAAACCTAACTAAAACATTTATAATGACTTTTAAGACTAAAAATTCAAAATCACACTCTATCAATATACATTATGAACAAATAAACATCGAAGAGATAAACTCGACAAAATTCCTGGGACTACACTTAGACTCAGACATGAGATGGAGGACACATATTGAACAAGTATGTACTAAGCTAGGTCGGTATTCATATGCCTTATACATGCTTCGTAAAGTGGTAAATCAAAGTGCGCTCTTATCTGCTTACCACGCTTACGTTGGTTCGACACTCAGGTATGGTATAATGTTTTGGGGGAATGCCACTGATAGAGAAACTGTATTTAAAGCCCAAAAGAAATGTATCCGGGCCATATGCACTTTAAAACCAACAGATTCATGTAAACCACATTTTATAAATTTAAAAATAATGACATTCCCATCACTGTATATTTATGAACTAGCATTAGACATTAGAAATAATATAAATAAATATGAAACATTAAAAAGTACCAGGTACGCCATAGAACGACTATGTTTGACAAGAGTGCATTTTGTATGGGCCCCAGAATCTATAATAAATTACCTAGTAATATAAAGAATGCTGACAATTTTATATCATTTAAAAATAAATTAAAGATGTATCTAATTAATAAAGCCTATTATAATGTAAATGATTATTTAAATGAAAAAATGTAATAAAGATGTACTTACTATTAAATATTAAAATTTGTAATTTGTAATTAATTATGAATAAGTAATATTTGACACTTGCATGTAATAGATATTTGCACACTTATTGAGGTAGAATATGGCAATAAGAACTTCTGTTGTTTGTAACACCTTATATATCTACCCATATTCCAGCAAATAAATGATTATTATTATTATTATTATTATTATTTTATTATTGTAAAGAACCATAGACGGATAATGTTCAAATATAAACTTTCTAAAATGGAAATATTTTCGCATAACTTATAATAAGTGGGTAGTTGAAAAATAAATATTGGTATTCATTATAAAACTGGTATTCAAAATGCTACTAAGGGTATGCAGTGACTACCTACGCGCAAACATATTTTACATTGCCTTACTTAAGGGGGATCCCTAAAGAGACCTCGCCATACATTTTTCAGGAGCTGTAATCTCCGTAAATAAACAGTTTCTGCAGAATAAAGCAAGTATAATGAGATTTTATAATGTATTGTGATCGCCTATCGCCCAAAATTTAGAAAAAAAACAGTCTTTCTATGAGAATTAGACCCAATAAAAAACGAAAAATCTTTACATGTGTGAGTGACCTGAATCGCGCCATCTGACAGAAATTTATAGAACCACCGAGAAAAAGTTCATTGCTGTTATGTTACGAGTTTACGTGCGGTGAACATTTTAAGTAGATGGCGCTGTTCGAAAATTCGAACAAGCGCCAAGGTTATCGAGTGACGGACGCGGCGATGCGACGTTGCCATTCAAGACGCAATTTGGCAACAACGCGTGTTGCCAAATTCCAGTCCATGTGTGATTGTGTGTCAAAATTGTGTTTCTAGCAAGTTAGCGCCGGCGCGCGGGTTTGCCCGCGGATTTTATATTTTATGATTGATGAAATGTTTTTTTTTAGGGAATGAGAAATAATGCTAGAAAGTGAAAACAATTATCTGCGATCTGCCTTTGGTTCACACAGATACAATACTAATGTTATTATTGTATTACTTATCTACTTTAAATAAATAGTGCCTACCTACCTAAAGATTTAAAAATCTTTCCACTGTATGTAAGTAGGTACTGATAAAACATTTTCTGACACGGTTAAGTACTAATTCATTGGTTTGGGTTGAATCAAATCAGAGAAAAGAAGTTCATGTAGGTATACTTAGGGTATACCTAAATCAGGCGATCAGCGTAGGCAAACTACCTATTTTTTTCCTAGCTACCTACGCAATGGTCGTCCGTCTGTCGGTCCGTATGTCTGTCTGTCCGTCTCTGTCTGTCACCAGACTGTATTTCACGGACCGTGATAGCTACACAGTTGACATTTTCACAGATGATGTATTTTTTTACATTTGTATCGCATGATTGTAATATTATAAGTCGCGTAAGATTGTATATTTACAAGTACCTACTTACTTATAATTTCTTCTAGATAAGACAAGTATTGAAACTATTGAATTTGGGTGTGATTCAGTGTATTCGAAATTATTTCTTCTCAACACATCATCTGCCTAGCCCTTTCCCAACTATACCTACTGGGATTGGCTTCCAGTCAAACCGGATTCAGCTGAATACCAGTATTTTACGTGGTGCGGCTGCCTACCAGACCTCCACAATCCATTATCTGTTCTCAACATAATCATAGATTATAGTCTAAAACATAAACAACATTTATTACAATCTTACGATGTTTGGAATTATCCGGTGACACATACGAGTACTTACATAGGTAGGTACCTACTCTAACCAACTAATACCAAGATATTCTAAGCTGATAACAACCCTTTGCTTTGCCATCTAAAACCATTCCACCAAAGAACGCCAGTAATCACACTAATCACTGAATGTTACGACTGTATCACCTAAAGAAAACATTCTTAGATCGCGACGAATAATTGCATAAATAATCTTTTATTTATTTAGTACCTACACGTCACAATTTATTTACACGTTAGGTACTATTTAGGTTCAGTCACATTACAACAACCTGTGTAGGTACAATATACCTTTATTACCATTAGATACGGGACTTAGTCACAGCAAGCGGTCCTACTCAGTTGGCACTCAGTCGCGCACGGAAAATCATTGATGTGACCTTCAGAATGATTGGCCAAAATGACCGATCAGCTTAAAAATATTACTAAGATCTAATACCTATTTGCTACTATTTGATATCTTTGTTTAAATAATTGGTACCTAATTAATAACTGAGAAAATGAATTTAAAAAATGGGCAGTCATTCTGATGTCAGGATGGACTGCCGACATTTAGGATCTCCACGTAAAGGCTCAAAAATTTCAATTCGCCTTTACAAAAATTTAGTACCTATTTGATACCTAAACATACCTATATTTTTTCTAGATTTTTAAGGCAAAGAATTTTATTAGAGATTTTTTGTTTAGGTAGGTACTATGAATAAATATACTTACCTAGTTCTACCCACATGTTAGCTTTTATCAGTATCTCGGAAATTGTTATTAATTAGTAGTACTTATTGCTAATTATCGTGTAAATTGAACTACCTTCACTCCATAGACTTGAAAAAAAATTGACTTCACTTGACTTTCTGTATCAAGTAGTACCTACCTAAACATAGGAAACCAAAAATCTGTAATAAAATCTTTAATCTTTGCAGCTCAACAGTGTTTTAATAATACTAGGAATAAAAATAAGACACACCACTCGTAAATACAGCCAAAAATGTTAATTTGTTGAAAATAACAAAAATATTTTATCGTTTGCTTCGCCATGTTTGTGAGAGCGAGATAGATATTAAAAACATGCGTGAGAGACACGATACGCACAATTCGCGAGTTGTTGAGAGATTTTGTAAACAACGCGCGACGACTAGTACCAGACCGAGGTTGCGTAAGGTTAGCAACACAAATTTCTTCAAACATATTAATAGTTTTTTATTATTATTGTTTTACCAACCATGATTATTTAAATTCAAGTCAATTTTATAAATAATTGATAACAGTTATGTTTTACGCAACAGGTACTTATTTAAAAAAAATGTTTTATAAGACAAAGTCTAGTTTTTAGTACCTAATTGTTGGTGCAGAATCACTACTTCACTATATTTAGTTATCTTTATTACGCGACTGTGGCAAAGCAAACGGTTATGATTTCAAGGCTTCCTCGTAACTCCCAAACTGCACGTCATGTGCAGCCATATTCTTTATTTATTTATACATAAATGCATAATGGTGATACTTAAGGCTCTTTTTTATTCAGGTTTCCTAAAGATGAATTAAGGAGACAAAAGTGGCTTGTTATTTTCCGAAAACAAAGGCAGAAGTAAAGCTTTAGTAACCTTGCGCGATCGAGCGAACAATATTAATTTCTTTTTTAACTACCTCAAAATAATTAATGTTTTTTATTTTATTTGCTAACGCTACCACATGCCATGTCATTCATAATCGTAAACATTCGTCAACATTCGGCAGCTAACGCGATTTCGCTCGCACGACAGCGCCGTCTCCTATCTCTATCCTTGTCTATCGGTAACAGTAGGTTGCGACTGTGATGACACTGATCACAGATGTGTGAGTTTCGGTGCATAGTCGTACGCCGAGCCCATGTTTACTGATTGCGATGTTAGAGCGTAACATGCAATGTTTATTACCCAAAATAATTTATCTGAATAATTTGTTATGGTGAAAAGGGATACCTTTTTACCACCAAATCCGATAGGATATCGAGCCTAGAAACAAAAATATGCATAGACCAATAATTATATTATTATTAATATTTGAAAATATTAGGTTTGGTAAGGATAAAGAAAGATAAAAAATAATTCAAAAATAAATACAACTATTGAGATTTGAACCCACACCAAGCCTAATGAAAGGCAGTCTCTAAACCGACAGTCTATTTGTACGGTTGATAATTGTTTCAAATAGCCGACCTTATTTATGTCAAGGTTTTTAGCTGCTCAGCTTCCCGAAAGTATAGCGTGATGATAATCATTGCTAAGGTTATATTAATAAGAAATAGATTGGAATATAACAATTTGGTCCTCTGGACATTTTAATTTCCAACCATTTTTGAATAAAACGACATCTAGTAGGGTCGAAAGTTACTACTATTTACTTTGCATGTGTGTGTAAAGAGTAAATTCATGCGGCTAAATCTTTATTCTGCTGTAATCTTTGTATGGTAGCAGTTAACAAGCATAGTGATTATCTAAAAAAATCAAGTTAATGCCCTAGGTATAGCCTATAATAAAGTTGTCTATTAAAACTTTCTATGTTAAGTGTAAAAATTGAAAATGTTCGAAATTGTGGATGTGTCGCCATCTAGCGACAAAATGGCAGTGAGAGCATTCATCCATTCACCTTAATTGCAAAAACAACGTCTCTTTACAATTTTTTATTTTCTATTTTAAAGGTAGTTTTTTTATTAACATGTCTCATTGGAGTGATTATTTAAAATATAAAATAATCTATTTGCACGAGAAGGTTTCCTGCTTGTGCTGTGCAAGAATAAACTTTATGAAAGCATACAATATGGTTCAAATTCTTTAGAATATTGCGTCCAACATAACAACTAAGATCAAATTTCAATGCAACTGATAAGAGTTGAGTTGGTCTTGTGGTCACTAAGGTAGTCTGGTGTTCATAGTTGTCTGCGTTCGAAACCAAGTTTAACCTAAATATAGCTTTTTGCTCAGCAGTTTTTTTTTTGTTAATTATTTTATTACACTTTTTTTTTCTTTAATGAATGACGTAGGGTCTTGTCTTTTTAAACGGGCAGTTTGTATAGAAATAAAACTAAACAGTTGCAAGTTTAAAATGTTTATTATTTCATTAAAACGCTTAGGTAAGATAAAGAAGTAAATGCTCATATAATTGCAAATTAATATACATTTTATATTAGTATGTCATAATCAAATCTAACCATTTATTAATATTAAAAAAGGCATGCTTATGCTTAAAAGTTTGTTAACGAGAAAATTAATTCATCTATGAAATGCTTTACAGATTTATAGCTGCCTATATGTAGTGAATAAACATGTTATTTAAATACAAAAAATCTATTTATAACAATAACATCACCACATAATCTGCAACATTTTAATGGTTTAACAATCAATCCATTGAGCATTTACTTACATGGTGTGTTTAAAAATACCTACTAGATTAATTAATAGCGGAGTGGCGCACCGTCCCCTGCAATAACTTGCTGTAAGCGTTAAAATTTAAATATTCCTGGGCAAAACGGACCCTTTCTTCGCGATGAGCAGGTGTCAATGCAATTTTCTTTGCCGGTTTATAATTCTTTATCCCAGCAGCGTGTAAATGCCTTCTCACTGTTTCCACTGAAATATTGTGGTTTATTGCGGTTACACGAATGGGCAAAAATGGATTTTCAACATGGCTTGAAACAATGCCCGGTGGCGTTCGAATTCGGGAGTATACTTGATGGCTTTTGCTCCTGGACGAATCCGTTGAATATTTCCATTGTCTCCATAACGTCTTAGCCATAGTCTGTCCGTATTTCTCTAAAACAAAAAAAAAAATATTTTTGGAACCGTGTATGTAATTTGTAAGGAGTGACTGTAATGGTAAAATAGTCAACTACGCGTTCATTAATCAAAATCAATAAAAAAAATAGGTATAAAAAAAAACACTTACTCCTATATTAAGTCGACGACCAATCTCTCTAAAACCAACATTCTGCTCATGTAAAAATATGATTTTTATTTGGTATAGTCATTAAGTTGCGACATGATGCTTTTTTACACCAAATTACTTAAAAATACTTATGATATTACGAGTGTGTCGTCGTATCCTACGAATAGGGGCGTAACTGCAAAATAGCTACTTTTCAGGAGACACAGCAACAATTAAATTGAATATGAACAAATATTTATTGGTGGTTTCAAACATTGTGTATGGGTATCTTATGGTTCGGCTGAGATTGTTTTCAATAAATTTTCTCTATATTTAATACCCATTTTGTTCCTTAAATCCTTATTCTCCGTTGTGTTTAGGCAGAGTAAGGCTGGACTTGAGCGATAAGTAACATTATGCCTTTTATCTCCGGAAATGTTGAGGCCACAACCGCCTTAACTTTTTTTTATATTATTCTGATGCTTGTATTTATTTTTATGTCATAGGAATATAATAACTATTTTACCATTATTGAAAGAACATTTGAATGTAATAAAAAAAAATAATTAAAGAATTATAACATTTAATTCGAAACAAAATCTGAATTCTATTAACCTAAGTATTTGCTCTTGTGCACACAGTATACAAAATAAAGTTTTTTCAAACATATAAAAATATCTATAGGATTACATTTATTTTTAACTTATGAAAAAATTTCAAAAAAATCAAGATAAGTAATTATAAAAATAGTTCGTATAACTCTACAAACCAAAAAATTGTATATTCATAAAAGATTCGGTTACTTTAATATTTCGAAACAAAAGAATATCTCTATGCAATCAGAGCTTAATTTTAAGTTAAGTCTTTAAAACTAAATTCCATGATAATCAAAATCTGTTCATAAAATCAAAATGCACGTTATCAAAACATAATATTTTCTTGGATTCAAAATTCTAACTCTTTTTCACAACCTCGTGGCACGAATGACTTGACGCTACCCCTTTCATCATTGCAACTTTCAAAAGTTATCATCATCTTCCTGTCCTTATCGCATGTGACTTGGGACGGCGCAACACGGTTTTTTCTTCCTTTCTGTCCTATCAGCCGTCACACTATCACTAACTCCCTTTTCTTTCATATCGCTCCTCACACAATCCATCCATCATTTCTTTGGTCTACTTCTTCCTCTCTACCCATTCACATTTATATTCATAACCCTTTTAGTTACAAACGTTTCATCCCTCCTCTTCACATGACCATACCAGGACAAGCGGTTACCTTTCCACTTTTCCGTCACTGGCGCCACTTTTAAACTACCTCTAATGTACTCATTTCTCACTTTATCCATTCTCGTTACTCCACAAATCCATCGTAACATTCTCATCTCCGCAACATGCAATTTGTTTTCATCCATCTTTTTCACAGTCCAGCATTCTGATCCATACAGTACGACAGGTCTTATCACGGATTTATGGATTTTTCCCTTCAATTTGAGGGGCATCCGTGGGTCGCAAGTTGTTCCAGTAACCTGTCGCCATTTCATCCATCTTGAGACGATTCGTTACGTCTCGGTCTATATTGCCATCCCCCTGGATAAGCGACCCGAGGTACTGAAAGTCGGAGCAGATTGGTATAGACGTTCCGGTGAAAGCTATAGGCATAGGACTGGAGAGACCGCCGAAATTGCAGAACAGGTATTAATTCTGTTTTGGTTCTGCTCAATTTCTAGCCTCTGCCACCACGTCTCCAATCTGCTCTGGACCTCGAGGCCGCTTTCGGAAACTAGCACAATGTCATCAGCAAACAGCATACACCAGGGAGCCTCTTCCTGGATGTCTAACGTTAGAGCGTCCATTACCATCAGGAAGAGGTAAGGGCTAAGGGCCGACCCTTGGTGCAAACCGACTGCCACACTGAAGCGGTGGTGCCCACTGCAGACCGGACTTGGGTACTGCATCGACTGTACATACTTCCCAGGCACACCTTTCTCCTTATGGGCCCACCACAAAACCTCACGAAGCCTATGCCTAGGCATAGCGTATGCCTTTGCGAGGTCCACGTACACGATGTGCAAGTTTTTATAAAGCTCTGTATTTCTTACACAGCTGACGGATAGCGAAAATGGCATCCATTGTACCCCGACCAGGCATAAAACCGAACTGGTTCTGTGAGATTTCAATCTCTTCCCTCAACCGCCTTTCAATAAATTTTTCCCAAACTTTCATACTATCTGACATTAGTTTTATTCCTCTATAGATGTTGCACTCTAGCACATCACCTTTGTTCTTGAAGATGGGCACCAACGAACTGTTGCACCAATCATTATGTATGGCTTCTTTCAGCAGCAAATTATTGAATCCATCTACCCGTAATGACTTCCATACTTCAATTGTAAACAACTTTCAAAAGTATTGGCTGAAAAAAAAATTAGAATCGTAGCCAACCCCTGTAATATGAAATAGATCGAAAAAATTTGCATGTATTCTTACTAACATTGCATAGCCATAACATATAAAATATATTTTTTCCAAAACGTTATGAAAAAGGTTAAATAAAGAAATAAATGTATCTTCGTGTAGGATGCTAAGAATGCGGTCACAAATGCTTTTATATACATTTTCAAGCAATAGAAGAAAAACCTAAGTGCAGTTAGGCCCCATCCCAGAAAAAGCATGAAATTATGTTTTCAGTGTTTAAATTTGTACAGAAGGGTTAAAATTGTGTTAGCGTATAAAATATTGTATTTTAAATAACAATGTGGATTTTGACATGCATCAAAGAAAGAATAAAAGACAAAAACATATTTTGAACGTAGAAGAAAGACACAAACGTAATTAGGGCTTCGTCTCTTCTATACATACGCAATTTAGCCATTCCATAAAACACGGCCACAATCACCATGAGGGTTTTTTTCTAGGTACCCAATATTGTAAATTGAATAAGATATTAAAATGACTTAACTAAGTACAAACTCGTTGATATTAAGTGTTTTGAACTTATGAAATACAGTACAATTTAACAAAACATTATTTCATTTCCTTAAAATCCCTTTAGCTATAAAATATTTTGATATAATCTTCGTATGTTTTCTTTCATTTACCCCAATTACACCTACTGTCGTCCTCGGCGTTTTATTATTTATAATAAAATGTAACGGTAAATTTGATAAATAATAATATTAGGTCTTTACCTATGAAATTGCCGTTCTGCAGTACTGGCCATTTCAAATCAAAATAATTTTTGTTTGGCTAAGAATTCTAATTTCATATTAATTTTATTTTAAAAACATGTTTTTTTTTTCCAAAAGTAGTCATTTGTTTATTGATTAGTGTTACATTTTCATCGCATTTCAATCTTTTTCGTCATCATGGATACGTTAAAAATTCGAGTAATTATGGAATATGAGTACCGTCGTGGCAGCAACGCGGCACAAGCGGCACGCAACATCGACGACGTTTACGGAGCTAACACTACAAACCAACGCACCACCTGTTATTGGTTTGCCCGCTTCCTTCTGGAAATTTCGACTTGAAAAATGAACCTCGCGGTCGTCCGAAGACTTTGGTCGACAATGACGAATTAAAGGCGATTGTGGAAGCTGATGATACACAATCTACGGCTGAATTAGCAGCAGCTTTCGACGTTAGCGTCAAAACAATATTGATCCACTTGCGTCAAATTGTCAAGGTAAAAAAGCTTGACAAATGGGTGCCCCACGAACTCAATGATCGCTAGCGCGAAGTACGCGTCGAGACGTGTCTTGCACTGCTCAACAGACACACAAATGAAGGAATTTTGAACCGCATTGTTACCTGCGATGAAAAATGGATTCTGTTTGATAACCGCAAGCGCTCAGCAAGTTGGTTGGATCCTGGTTCAGCACCTAAACAATGCCCTAAACGAAAACTTACCCCTAGAAAAGTGATGGTCACTGTTTGGTGGTCTAGCGCCGGTGTGATTCATCACAGCTTCTTACCAAACGGGGTGAGCATTACTGCAGATGTGTACTGTGAAGAACTGAACACAATGATGGAGAAGCTGGCACATCTCCAACCAGCATTGGTCAATCGCTCGTCTCCGCTGCTTCTGCACGACAACGCGCGACTTCATACTGCACAGCAGACGGTCTCCAAGTTGCAAGAACTGGGGTTGGAAGCTCTCCGTCATCCGCCCTACTCACCAGACCTTGCGCCTACAGACTACTACTTTTTCCAGAATTTGGATAACTCCTTGGCGGGAAAAAAATTCAATACCCGAGCGGCAGTACAAAATGCCTTTGAAGAATTTGTTGCCTCCCGTCCAGCTGATTTCTTTAAGAAGGACATCAATAAACTGCCACTGCGTTGGCAAAGATGCATTGATTGCATGGGTGATTACTTCGATTAATACAAATAAAAAATACATGAAAAAAATTCGTTTAATTTTTTCATACAAAACGGCAATTTAATAGATAAAGACCTATTATAACTAAAGTTTATTAGTATATGCAAAACTGTTATTTATTTAGAAATCAGATTACGTTCGCCGCAGCTAACAACCTTCGCGTTCCGCC
Organism: Melanchra persicariae; assembly: GCA_947386135.1. NCBI lineage: Eukaryota > Metazoa > Arthropoda > Insecta > Lepidoptera > Noctuidae > Melanchra > Melanchra persicariae. The sequence continues at coordinate 1,965,311 of OX376669.1, forward strand.
GAATAGTGGCCGAACGGCGCTAGCGCGCTCTCTCCGCGCCCACGCACCGCCACTACTCGCAAACAAAGAGGGCGTGACGGCGATTGTGACTTTATTCTTCGTTGAAAATGTAGTGCCTAAAATTGTGGCTTTTTAGAAAACCTAATTATTTGATAGCCTGTACCGTTTTCAATTGTTTTGTTGCACTGTTGCTATGTGGTATGATGAGCAGAATTTAATTATGCAATAAAAGATAAAAGCCCTTATGTTCGTTAGGGCAGTATTCGTAGGATACGACGGTGTGTGCGCAGTCACTGCTATTAGGCGCGCGTATCTTTGTCACTTATTTATGATCTACCTCACGAAGCAAATGTATGTTTTACTTCGTATCCAACCATTCTTGGTAAATATAAATTCTGTGAACTTAGTTTTTTAATTTACCCACCTGTTTACAAGAAAAGTTATTAGGCTTAAATCATATTGGTCGTTCTTTAACCTGTCCGGCCCCGGCGACACACCGGTGTGTCGCGAATTAATCGCGAATTTAATGTTTATTTACATATACATAAGATTTACTTTATATTAGGGAATTTTCACATGTTGGGCCCGAGTGGATGCAAGCAATATTGTAGAAATGAAAACAAATTAAAAAAGAAACTGATGTGTGGACTGCGTTTCGAACCCACAGGTTGTTCGTCGCCAATCCAGCATCAAACCGCTAAGCCACAAGGACTTGTTGAAATTACGCGAAATTAAAGATTGCGTTATAATTATGTAGTGTGACTTAAAAAGTTTTCAACTTTAACGTCAACGAGTTAATGATTAAAATAGCTTAACAAAATGATATATAATGCCGGTGGCTCCGACAATGTTGGCGAGCACTTGTCTGGTAAGCTCGTATAAATTGAATAAACCTTATTGTTACAAGTAGAGGGTCCAAATTCGTTTGTTTTTAGGGTGGGTGAGAAAATGTTGACAACGGACTGTACCTATGCATATAATTAGTTAGGTTTAGTAGACATAAATAGTTAAGTGTTCTGTTACAATGTTTAATGCTATATATCACTACTAGCTTTTGCCCGCGACGTACCTAATATATATAAAAATTCGTTTCGGAGCAGTGCGACCACAAACACTGTGACACGATATTTTTAACACAAGATTTTTAAATAAATAGATTAATATATTTTTTTAGGCGAAATAAGATCAGCAGTGCGATTCTGTAAACATGTCGAAGTGAAAGCTTGGGTGAAGTGATCACAAAGTGAGCAGTCAATCCATATACTTAATCAAGATGGAATGAAAGCTCAATTCGTGATCACTTCACCCAAGCCTTCACTTCGACATGTTTACTGCAGTGCGATTCTGTCGATATCTCACGGTGTTCACCTAGGCGGAGTGAACGACAATAGAGCTGTCATTCAATCTTATTTGTATGGTTTGACAACTCACCCGTCACAACAGTGCGATTCTGTAAACATGTCGAAGTGAACACTTGGGCGCTGCGCACGACGCGCGACGGGTGAGCTGTCAAATCATACACATAAGATGGAATGACAACGCTCTTGCCGTTCACTCCGCCTAGGTGAACACCGTGAGATGTCGACAGAATCGACCGGCTGTATAAACAACTCAACATTGTGTAAAATCTTTATGACATCGCCAAAGAGAATGAAAATGGAAATAATCCACTAACTAAAAATAATCAAGAATTCGGATGACAGTCTGTGCTTTCGCAAAAGTTTGAGAAATGATTATGAAAATGTACATATGGTTCTGCGGACTAGATAATTAAATTATTGTGTCCAGAAAAAGTTTTGTTTTTATTAGTGAAGGCTAGCTCTTCTCCTCGATCACGCCTGATGGAAAGCGATAGATGAGGTCTATGATAAAGCGAGCGTGCCTAAGGCTGGCCGCATACGCACGATTTCCCGATTCGGTTTCCTGATCAGGAATTCAGATTCGAAGTCCTGAATGCTTGTCTTACATACAAAATGTTCAACTAGGCGCACACGTTCGTTTACTTTCCGAATGGAAAAAATATCTGACGATCCTTTCAAAAACAAGCTTTATGTTTGGGTCAGAAGAACGGAAAATCGAACGTCTCACAGAATTCCGAATCTGAATTCTTGATCGGAAAACCTAATCAGGATACCGTGCGTATGCGGCCAGCTTAAGAGATGCCTTGTGGCACTGGTACTCCCACGCGTCGACGAAACACAGCAGGCTGCTTGACGCTGAACTCCGGTGAGAGGGTGATCGCAAACCATGCGGGCGTTAGCCCTACCACCGCAAGGGAAGGATTGGCCAGTCTTATAAGGTGTTAGGTGAGACTGTCCAGGATGCGCCGATAGAATCTCCACCGTCGACCACATCATCGCTTAGCATCACGTGAAATAATAGTCAACGCAAACCTTTCAAGAATAATAATATAAAATAGCTTACCAGAGTCTGACACAGCCATGATGAGAGTATGTCTTTCATTATTTCAACAAATTCCAGAGCCGCGCCAAGTGTCGATGGTCGCCAGGTAAGATGTGGGTGAAAATGGCTAACTATAATTAATAAGCCAACATTAAAATTGGTTCCAACGGTAGTAAGTATTGAAATCGCCATTCGTCACGGTCTTCCAAGCAAATAATTACTAAATAATACATTTATATGATAAGAGTAATTAGTTAAGTGTTATTTTTTAATTATTTCATTTGGTTTTTCACACTGCTTTGCCTGCGTGATATTGTGATTAATATGAGTGCCACTGGCACTCATATTATCATTTTAACCCCCGCACTTCCGCGGAATATACAGCCTCATCACCGATGGCCGTGGGTGATGCATCCGATTTGCGGTAAGCAGTGAGCGTACCCTCCTATCCAGGGCGTCAAGTTCCGTCTGAGTCCATTTAAGTATGCCGAAAGAGTACATCAATACCGGCATGACCCAACTGTTGAAGGCGCGCACCTTGTTTCCGCCTGATAAAAGACTGTTAAGTACTTTGTTCAGGCGGCCAAAAAAGCGCTCCTTCAACGATTGTTTCATGTCAGCAGCATTAATGCCTAACGCTTCCGACATACCCAAATACTTGTAGGTTTCGGTTGAAGAGAGGGACCTAAGGTGTATGGAATCCGAGAGTTGGGTTCCCACGGATTCCATAATCTCCCCTCGCTTTACATGCATGACCGCACATTTGCCCACACCAAATTCCATCCTGATGGCGTTATTGAAGGTTTCTGTTACCTTCAGTAGCTTCATCAGTTGCAAGTTATTAGGAGCAAATAGTTTCAAGTCATCCATGTAAAGGAGGTGCGATATGACCTGACCACCTCTTCTCAACCGGTAGCCTTGCCCCGAACCCTCCAGCAGTGTACTGAGAGGGTTGAGGGCCAGGCAAAACCACTGTGGACTCAGACTGTCGCCCTGAAATATGCCACGCTCGATCCTAATCGGGTCGCTGTTCGCCTGGATCTGTCGACATCGTGGATAGCGAAGGACCGTCCTCCACTGCCCCATACACGACATCAGGAAGGTGCGTAGGACTGGATCAACTTTATACAGCTCCGGCACCCTCATGAGCCATGTATGTGGCACCGAGTCATAGGCCTTCTTATAATCTATCCAACATGTCGACAGATCCTTTCGGGAACGGCGTACCTGTTGGCTAATGGCAATATCAATGAGGAGCAGCTCCTTAGTACCGCGGGACCCGTTCCTACATCCATTCTGAGAGGCAGTCATTATTGAACTACTGTCAATGTGATGGTTAATCTTTGCTCTCAAAATGGATGTAAGAACTTTATAGACCGTTATTATTATTATCATTACTAGCCCGTACTGTCCCACTACTGGGCAAAGTCCTCCCTCCATTCCTTCCTTATAATTTTCTTATTACCTACTCAAATATAATTATATTGACTTCGCCTAATAATGAGTTTTTATGTGTTTCTAATTGAAATATGTTTAATATTAATCGATTACAACTATTACAATTGAGTCAATTTATAAAAACAACATTTTAATTACATTTTTCTAAAGTAACGGTAATTTTAGTCAAACCGTTGAGCATAAGTAGGTACTCGGGTTCGACTCCCGTGTTGAGACAAGTGTTATTGGGTTTTCGACTCGGAATTTCTTACTAGCTGCCCGAAAGTCTGGATTCTTTTAGTCCATGATCTGGCAGAAGTGGGGTACATCTCTGCTTAATCTTCGGGGAATTCAAGATGTAGGTAATGTTGAGTAATAACGTTTATCCTAAATAAGTGGATAGAGGTCTGATCCAGAAGAATACCTAGGTAGGGTGCTGCTGCTGTACGCTCTTCTGATGATGAACGGAGTTAATTCTTTGTACTAAGTTTAGGCCACCAAGAGTACTGCCTGTCTAGTAATTTAACGCATGTTGATTTGTTCTGTAAGATCCAATCTCACGATTTAATAAAAGACGGAACTTATGGGGAGATAAACATCCATACCTACGAGTAAAAGAAACATAGGTAATACCCATGCTGAATAGTCAAGCAAGTTTTGTAATTTCAGCTGCTTCTTAGCAGTTGTACCTAATAAAACGGCCTCTAGTGCCAGTGATATAAAGTTTTGAGTTTTAAATCTGACGATAAATAGTTGTCTGTGGCGAATGCCGAATCGAATATTTAATTGCAGTTCTGCACTGCGATAACCAAGGTCACCAACAACTAACAGATGGCGCTATTGCATATACGTTATAGAATTTAAAAAAATAAGTTTATTGGCACAAAATACCTTTGTTTACAATACTAATACATTTCACATTAGGTACATTGGATTTTGGGAAATGGCTGCACCCTGTGACTTAGGAGTCAGTGATCTACTGTAACTTAGTCTAGGTACAAAAGAAACCTTTATTTATGTGTGTTAATTAACCTATAATGACCTGTTTTAACTATCAATAGATATGAATGTGTATGTGTGTAAAGGGAGGGATGGCTGTGTAAGTGGGATGGGGTGCGTTGAATGAACGATTAGTAATAAGTACCTACAAAATATTATACAAAGACAGAGAAATATTCATTGCATGATCCTGCTGCACTTATCCCAATCTATTTGTGAGCTTGTAATGTAAACGTCAAAATGGGCAGTATATGTACATATATAGATAAGTATCTAAACCTCGTCATTGGGTAATTCGACGCAGTTATATGACAAAATTCCATAATTACCTATGAGCGTCATGAACTCATGACCGTTATAATTTCAGTCTGTATCCACCTTATTATGATTAAACATTAAATAAGGTTTCTTGGCCCAACCCGAAAGTTCAGAACTTGTAGGTTACTAGTAGGTTCATAATTATGTAAATTATGTACCTACCACTAGCTTTTGACCGCGACTCCGCTCGCGTGGATGTCGGTTATCGCTTAAAAAAGTGTATGTCCTTCTTCACATCCCAGGCTATATATCTGCCAAACATGACGATTCGTTCACCCGTTTTAGCGTGAAAGCGTAACAAACAAACTTACTTTCGTATTTATAATATTAGGGAAGTAGGGATTGAGGAGCTCGCGGCTAAATAAAGACAGCCGCACGGGTCTGTCATGAAGAATAAGCAACGATTTCCAAGGTCGGTCCGATCCATCACACACAGAGACTCTTCCAAGCTTTGGAAAGAACGTTAAGCCGATAGTCCCTTGCCAGGGTTGCGGAATTTCTTCGAAAGAGACCGCGGCCATGGAACGCAAAGGGCATTTTGGAGGAACACGGATGGGTTTTAGTCAGTAAGAGTCTGACACTTCCTCCAGCAATTTAATGATTTCCCATCCTTAAAATAGGAGGAAATCTAGATCCTTTTTTGGCAACACCATGATGTGTCGTTACCATCACGATCCGTTGTCATATAGGGCAGTGCTATTTGGCCTGTATAGCTTCGACTTTCGCTCACTCTTCTCCGCTGACATCTCTTTGAGGCGCGCGTGGAACACTACGAGCCATCGACACGGGCCTGGTTCTGATCGGACGGCGAGCCACCCAGCGCTGTCCGTCCGCAGGCCCGCGCCAACGTTGGCCGCGAATCGCACTGCGACTCATGATCGGGCGACTGAGGTTTGCCTCTCCCTCACGCCGCCCGCCTCCTCCTTCACTAACATTAATGCTTCGCAGAAGGAGGTTTGATTCCCTTCAACGACCTTCACTGCTTGGTTACAGAAATAGTTATCCAGAAGGTTTAGAAGCTGCTAAGTCTACTGTAAGACGTAACGTTGGAAGTTTAAAAGATGACCTAGACGTGAAGCCCAAGCCGGGATTCCGCTGGATGCGAGAAAAACAGGACCGATCGATGTAGCGACTCTTGGGGAGGCTTATGTCCAGCAGAGGATGACATTCAGTTGAAGTGATGATGATAATGTTTGTTTTTTTGTGTGTGTAGCCTCTCGCAAGTCTAACCTTGGGAGTTGTCGTCTGCTTAACCGTCATGTGACGACCTTATGAGTTAAAGCCTTCAGCCAGGGCTTAACAACTTACAAACAAAGCGACTACTCGCTTAGGACACCCCCTGTGGGGAACGGACCTCGAATCCTAAGCCGAGGTCCGTAAAGTCTACCGTTATTTACAAATGTTTCTATTGTCATTTTATGGAGTTAATATTAGATATGTAGCAGCTTTCCATACGTTGCATACTCGTATAATGACAAATGACAAATTAGTCTTCGAAGTGATGTAGCGTTTAAAATCGAGACATTTTCGAAATCAGTTTTCGATTATTTTTAACTATTGTCCAATTATCAACACTTGTTTAATAGAAAATGGCGTATGTAATTAGGCACTCTATTAAATAGAACCTGAGAAGAAATTATTAGAATTAATGTAATATATAATTTGACGAAAATAAATCAACGTTTACACAATATGAGCAGTGTAAAATGTACATTTAATAATTTGTACTAACTTAATTCTTTTTCTTTCTTGCTTTGCTTCAGGGGCGTATCCAGGATTGTCGTTTGGGAGTCTCAACCCCGCTGAGGGTGGTTTTTAAAATAGTAAACATAACGTTCTAGTTTGCTTAACGCATAACAGGCCACCTTGAATTAGGTACTTTCGTAAATTCCGCTTTTCGTAAATTATAACCCATTCCAATAAATAGTTCTCGGCTTGATTAAACCAATTATAAATTCTGTCGCAAATTGCATTTTGCGAAGTTCCTAATAAATTGCTATTCACGTGTTCTTGTTTTAATTTTCTTCCAATAAATGTTTAAATCAAGCTGGGAAGTATTATTTTGATCTAATGCATTTAAACACGTAATTAAGTCATTTTAATGATAGTCATGGTTTTCACATGGTGACTTTACCTTGAAATATCACGGCAACTTTAGGGCACCATAATAAATAACATGTTTTGTTTGTTGAAGTGTCTTCTACCCATATACTCATATAATGTTAGCTCGTGCGGTGCGACGCACGATCTGAACTGCGCAAAATGTGATTTGCGCAAAATTTTCGACAGGATTTATAAATGGTTAAATCAAGCCGAGAACTATTATTAGAACACAATCTACTGATAATTATGTGATAAGTTAATTTCTAATGATTTTCATTGTTCTCACATGGCGATTTTTCTCGGCAACGTGACAGTTTAGGGCACCATGTTGCCAACTACCCTAGTCCTCTACCCATATGGGTGATAATTTACGAAAAGGGTAATTCACTAAAACCATTTCACCAGTTCAGTAATTCATGGAGGCCTGTTATGCGTCAAGCAAACTAAAACGATATTTCATGTGGTTTTTAGTGTTTGGGTATGCATGTTAGACCGCGCGCCGCAACTATGAAAAAAAAAAATCAAAGTGGCGGTGGGGGGGCCAAACCACAAAGTTTCTATCCCCTTTCTGTCACTTGCATGCAGCCTGTATTTGTTCCATTACATATCAGAGGAACACCTCTGCCTCATAACATTCTGGGCTTGATCATCTTCAAGCAAATAAAGACTCTTTTGGAACCAATTTAAACTTTTGGGAAGATTCAGTCCATTCTCAATGTCTGTTACCCTTATCGGGTGTAGAAACCCTCTTTTATTGGTCTCAACCTTCATTACTCTGCATCCATCGTGCTTCGCAATTATCTAAATATATTTTTATTTAAATCTTTTGTTATAGGGATTATATATTTTCTGTCAACATTTTTAACCGGTCCTTCGCTTTGTCTGCTGCAGCTTATTCACCTACCTGTACCTTCTCTTGTAGCAGTAGTAAACGAATTCTGTAAAGATATTCAAGCGCAAACCTTTGCGTCTAACTTTATGCCTGCCATTGAGTTTATGTTGAGATTATGTTTGAAATGCATTTGAACTTTTTTTCTAACCTCTTCTGTCCCACTCCCGCGCAAAGGCTTCCCTCCACAAATTCTACCATTCACAAGTCCGCGCTTTCTCCTTCCTGTTATGACAAAATCTGACTAGTTCGTCCGGCCATTTTCTTCGTCGTCTGCTGCGAACCCTTTTCACTGCCACAGGGAATCAGCTCTGTACCACGTCCGGCCATAGTTTGTCCAGCAGACATGTCCTGCCTAGTTTCATTTAAGTTGAGCAATCTTTCTACTCCAACCAGGAAACTATTTCGAGTCCTGGCTTTGGCATTAGGAATATTTTTTTATTATTTATCATTCTTCTGCCTTGCTCCAATTTCTATTGGTCGGCGGATTGCATACCATGACTTCTACTTCCATATAGGTACGTATAATGATTTATGAGACCCATAAATTTCTCTTGTAGCTTTACTATCGATATCAACATAAAGACAACTAGCACTTTTCCCACGACTTCGTCCGCGTGAATTTAGTAGGTAGATACTCCACAAACTTCAAGGCTCTCTTTCAAGCACAACGATTTTCATTAATTTTCCAGTCATTTCTGCTGCTGAATCTGTGGTCTCAGGATCAGCGCAACTGTTCACCCCGTTCACTCTGTCAGAGGTTGATTGTGCAAAAATTGTTAGATCTGTTTCAATTTTTTTGTTTTTTACTGGGGAGTTTGTTGCGCCATTTCTTCTTCCCAGCTAAAACACTAGGAAGTGGTGACGGGTGGGCGTTTTGGGGGTCTGTCTTTATGTAAAATTTGACTGTAAAATTTGACGTTCAAAAAGTGCTGGCTCTCACCCTAATTTGAATAAATGACTTTTGATTTTGATTTTTGATTTTGAATTATCCCACTTTTAGTTTGTTAATATGAATTTCCACGTAAATTGAAACAGGCAATAGTGTCTTCCCCTAAACACTTCATCACCTATTGGCGATTTTTATTTTATTACTGAAATCATTAATGCCGTGTTTTAACTTCATTGGACCAAGCGTTAAGATTCTCCCCAGTTCGCACAAACCGCAAAATTTTTCTTGCTTAGAGCATTTTTATATCAGTCGTAACTTTTAAACGGAATTGAACAATTTAAAGTGTCATTTACATGTAAGTAGATATGAAGTTTAATTATCAAACCATTGGATAAGAATTAATATCATAATACCAAAATCACCACTATTCCATTTCCATCCCACCCGGGTTTTGGTTGAATAATTTTAACAAAAAGCTTTTATACTTTAACAATTAACCATAATAGTCAGTTATGAGTACTTTAATCATGTAGTAGGTACCTACATTGTTTTTATGTATCATCAATAGTTTTCTTAGTGCTCACAAATAATGGATTTATTTGGAAACATTTTGCTACTTTGGGTTACATTATTGCAATTTTCGTAGGTATCTCTATTTTTTTCTGGAATAAAATATAGTCTATGTTTTAAGTTCATAATGTAGCTGTTATAATGGCAGAAAGAGTTTTTAAAATCGGTTGAGTAGTTTTTGAGCCAAATCGAAACAAACAAACAGCTTAATTTAGAAGTATATACTTAGTGACCCGCCTCGACTTCGCAGAGATTCAAATTTTAAATCAACAAAAACCTTCCTTGTTTATCGTACTTTCTATTAGTCAAAACCGAATGAAAACCCCGTTGCGTAGTTCAGAAGAAGTACCAAAGAAGAAATACAGACAGTTGCAGGCAAGGAATTTGTTTAATACAATTTAGAGATTCGTGATTTCAGGAAGCACCCCCGATCTAAACACGCTCCATCATGCTTATTAATTGTAAAATGTTCTCAGAAGTGTTTAATGGAAAACATCTTACTTATCAGCTCTTATCACTTGTAAATTGAGTAATTATTTGTTGGGCAACCGTGACAAATAACCGTTTATGTTCTAGTGTTTAAATTTGCTATAAGGCGCCATATTAAAGTCGACCAGCCTTCGTCCGCAACACCATTATGTACTGAAACCTGGCTCGAACTTGGGACTGATGATGACAATTTACCTGGTAACGTACCCTCGTTTACTTTCGTTGCATTAACACTAGTAGAATCAGCCGTGAATGGATTGGGTGTTGAGACCTACTGATTTTGGGAAAATGTGATACTTGTAACTCGATTATAGAAATTATTTAAAACCCAAAATACCTCTGCATTTTTGGGGCAATTTTTGGGGGACGCCTGTCTAGCAGAGCAGACCTCTCGGTTAAAATGTCGATGAATATTCATTTGGTACCTAGGTTACCAAGTTCCCAGGGTCCATTAAATCAAATCAAATCATTTATTTCTTTGCAAACATAGGTATAGTACACAGGTATTTTTTCTTAAATAAGACAATGAGAAGATCACAATAATTACCTATGTCAATCAGAGTAACAGTATGTCAATCAGTTAGTGAATCATCGTTAGGAAAATCGTCAATCGTGTAATAATATAAAATCGTTTAGCGCCATTTTAACTCTAATGTCGTAGTCATATTCGTATTGAGTCCGTATTGGATTTTTCCTGACCTCTGATAGTATTTTTTAAATAGATGTGGGTTACATTTTACAAACAAAGTTCCGTTTCCATTATAAATAAACAAGGCACTATTTTTTTAATGATTTAAAATAGGGAACAGCTAGCTTTTCCCTATTTGATGATTTCCCATCCACAAAATCCATGCTCAAATGATGACATGTTGACATAACTTTATGTCAACATGTCATCATTTGAGCATGGATTTTGTGTCAACGTAGCCAGCCATTCAGGGCTGTAATAAAAAATCATCGGTTTTCTTCCCCTTCAAATTCGAATGGCCGTTGCTGTAACAGCAAAGGATGGAGCTTAAAAAGAACTCAACTTTCTGAGCTCTTGCAGTCCATCATCTGCCTAGCTTTTTCCCAAATATATTTGGGTCGGCTTCCAGTCAAACCGGATTCAGCTGAGTACTGGTATTTCACGTGGAGCGGCTGCCTACCAGACGGCTGACTTCCACAACCCATTAACTGGGTAAAACAGTAGTTCTTGGAAAGACGAGTGAGATTTACAGTTTCTGACAATCCATAACAACTGCCAAAGGACCAACGGCTTAACGTGCTTTCCGTGGCATGGAGGAGTCTCCGTATGTAAAGATGGTCACCCATCCACAGACCAACCTCGGCAAGCGTTGCTTAACCTAGACCCATGTGGCTGTTACTGTTTAGCGACGAGCTCCTGTCCTCCTGTCCTGTTAATATTTAGTCCATTTTTGTTAATTTCAAAACTTTTGATTAAAATTTCAGTCTGCTCATCCAAGTGGCTCCCCATCATGTTTTTGATTCCACTTGTGTACACACATTATTTATTTATTTAACAGTTTATGTACACACATTTTGCGTTTACGATGGCCGTTTTGCGCCGATGTGACGCATATCTTCCTCAAAATCCCTTTTTGCTTTTATATAATATACTCATTTATTTTTATGGTGTGCGTCATGCTTGGCGTAAATAAACTCTTTTTCTTTCTTTCTTCTTTCTAAAATAGGTAGGTACAAAGGTGATGTATATTTTTATAATTGTTTCTACTTAGTTATAATTTTGTAAACTGTTGGCCCAGGGGTTTTATGTTCCACCTTTTTGTACCTGTGTACACAAATAGACGTATTGATTTTCTTTTAAAGGTATAAGTGACCTCCCCTTATTATATAAGAAAGTCTTCCCAGGATATTTTTTCCCGCGCCGCCTCGCACGGCTCGCACGCACCAGGTCGTCTCTCGACCTCTTTCAGGGTACGGGGTCACTGCATGCACCAGACGTGGTCTTCCCAATCCCAGTTGAGCCTAGCAGCCTGATTCTACATATCGTTACTCCTTTTACATTTTAGACCTTCCTTTAAAAAAAGCTTTTGGCCTTCCTCATAACGATCCCCGAAAAAAACTGAAACGTCATAACGGTGAAAATATAGTAAAACGAAAGAAAATCAGGGTTGAAAAAGCCCTAGCTTACAATATAGATGTCACGCAAAACGCGTAAGCAGTATTTGATTTGATTGTGTAAGAGCGCATTCATGAAAATAATTATGACAAAAGTTTCATCATGCGGTGATCGCGTTTGAGCAGTATTTGATTTGCGGCCGTGTTTTACAGTCACCTATATGTCTCTTGTCATGAAGGTGATTGCAAAACGTGAACAAGCATCGAAAGGCTCGTAGGAGAACGAACGCGGTGTCGTGCCATAATAATAAATTGCCCTTGAATGAACTAAGAAAAAGTAATATGAAAAGAAACTGGTCAAACTTCATCCGATTGCTTTGTTATTCCAGCACCTTTCCTTCATATTCCCTTTTTATTACCCTAATCGTTGCCTTTTTATCAGTCTACCTTTAGGAGACTCGAGAGAGAAAGACAGTAGAGAAAAACTAACTTTGTCTTTTATTTTCAGTCATATCTCCTCGCTATAATCGTAATATGTCAAGCGAATGAGGTGTCATGGAATAGGCAGCAGAATGCTTACTCCGGGCAAAGAAGAAATGATCTCAATCGAGGAGGCCACTTTGACGAAGGAGGTGGCCGAAGCGATAGAAATGTAGGTAGATCAACGTATGGCGGGAGCGTTTATGTAGTGAGAGCGGATAATGTCAACGATGACGTTAGGCGTTCAGGTAATTCTGCTGAATTTAGTGGCAGTCAGTCAATAGCTGGGAAACTGAAGAGTAGAGATAATTACCATAATTCCTTGAGACTCGGTCCGAATCAAGGACCTAATGTGGGCAGCGCAAGTCCAGCTCAGGGAGTCTCCAATAGTAAGCCAATCAGCAAAGATACAAGAGAAAAGACGGCAGATAAAGACCCCGTTGTTCTCACTCGTTTTGGTCTTGAACCTGCTGCCCGTATCCTTAGACAAACTAGGAGCATTCCAGTCGGAGTAAGTGGCGTTAACCCAGCTTATTTTAACAGACCCAATAACCTTAATCCAGGAGCTAACGTTTTAAGAAGTAATGATCTTAGCAGGGCCAGAGGCTATGGCCAAGCAAATAATCTTAACAGAGCCGGTGGACTAAGTCAAGTCGAATATGCAAGAAGAAATTCCATCTCACCAGTTCCTGCTGTTCGGTCTGGAAACTATATAAATAACCTCGATGTCACTAGTCAAAGACTCAACGTTGAAAGAACAAGTTACTATGATAATTCAGCTCCAATAGTAAGAGCAGGAAACTACGGCAACGTAAACAATGCAGGTGGCACAAACCAAAGACCTGAAGTAAGAAGAGGTGAACCTAGAAATGATATTAGTAGATCAAATGTTGTAAGACCAGACGCCCTAATGAGTCAACACGGGTATAATCATCCAGTTCCTGAAATTGATAGTAAACAGCTCGTAGCCCAATACGCTCCGTCAGTTTTAGATACCGCCGAAAGAAGCGCTGTCGACGATAGCAATAATAATGTCCGTGACAGTACCTTCATGCCAAATAAAGATTTTACTGTAGCCAGTTCAGACCACATTGAAGACTATAATCTCCTTAGTGATGCTTACGGAACCACAAACGATGGATATGACGTTTATGGGATTAATGAAGTCTCCGAAATGTCTAATCTGAGCCCTAATCATGGATATGGCGGCTTAGATTACAGCATGCTTGCTCCTGATTTTGACAATTTTCTCGAAAATGATGTTAACTCCTTAGCAGAAAATAAGATCACAAACAGCGCTGTAATGGCTGCATACAATGAAAGCTCTGACCTAAATATTGACAACAGTACTGATCTTAAGATTATCTCCGATCGCGGGGGCTTCTTTGATGACGATAGCGGATATACTGTAGATCACCGTGGCTTCCATAATACGCTGTTTTCAGATGACAACTCTAACAACGATGGCATTCCTGACGTCGTTAAAATTAGCAGCAACAGCGCTCCTATGAGCGCTAACAATGAATGCTACTGCAGCACTAACAACGGCCATCGTGTTTGTCATAATTGTGACCAGAACCATAATTGTGAGGGCGCGAACTGCCACCGCGTAACCACTAAAACGCATACTACCACTACAACTACTTGCGAGCTTTGTAAAGTTAGAGAGACGACCACTCCGAAACCCATAGTTTGTGAAATATGCAAACAACCACCGCCACCTCCTCCCCCGCCACCCCCACCGCCACCACCCCCTCCCCCACCACCTCCACCTCCACCACCACCACCACCGCCACCACCGCCTCCTCCAACAAGATGTGAATGTTGTGAGCCATGCCGACCTAAATGTGACCCCTGCAAACAAAGAGAATCTAGTTGTGAATGCAAACAAAGCTGTGGCTGCGGATGCAATTGCTGTAAAACTGAAAGCACTTGCTGTAAGCAAAGCAGTTGTTGTAAACATAGTAGCAGCGGTTGTGGCTGCAAGCATAGCTGCCACAGTTGCAGGCCAAAAAAACCTTGCAATTGTGATCCTGGCCAAAATTTCGACTATGGAAACGATAATGGATATAATGCAGAAAATGGAAATAACTATAATGGTGATAATGGAAACAATTACAATGGAGATAATGGAAACAATTACAATGAAGATAGTGGAAACAATTACAATGCAGAAAAAGCAAACAATGACTATGCAGAAAGTAAAAAAGTTTATGATGAGTACTATAAGAATTATTATAATCAGTTTGGAGGCGCAGCGTTTGCAGCAAACGCTGGCGCTGGGTTTACTACAGGTACTGCTGGAGCATTTACTGGCAACACAGGGGGAGGATTTGCCGGTAATGCTGGTGGGCAGTTTCATGCCAATGTTCAAGGAGGTGCATTTGCCGGGGCAGGAGCCTACGCAGGAGGAGGTGGCCTTATCACCGGCCGTGGCTCTGAGGCCGAAGAGTCTGGCTCCAGCGGTGGAACTGTGACCTTATTTTCCGATGGCGACGTGGATGATAACTCGGTAAGTAGCAGTATGAGCAGTTCCAGCAGCAGCGCCAGTAGCAATGCTGGCAGCAGCGCCAGTAGCAAAACTGGCAGCAGCATCAGTAGTCTTATTGGCAGCAGTAAAAGTAAGGCCGGTGGCACCACTAAAACTACTGTAAAAATTACTACTGGCAGTATCAAGACCGGCGGGAGCAGTAGTGGTGGTGGTTTTAGCAGTAGTACCACGTATGGTAGCAATAGCAATCCGTACAACCAACTCTTCAGCAGTTTCAGCAAGACCGGCCTGTTTGGAAACAAGTCCATATTACCTGGAAGCGTTTTCGGCAAGTAACACAGTTTTTAGTAAATTGATTAATAAATTGTTTTTTTTATTTACGTAGTTTTTTTTTTGGAAAGCATTCCTGGTTGCGACTTCTGAACTACCTTTACTTAGGTACTTGTTTTGTAAGACTACTTTGGTAAAAAGCGAAAATAAATGGATAGGACAGATGTAATTTGAACCTTCGAGCCATGGAACTCCAATACGAGTTAAAATCTGAGTTCTATGTTTTAATATTTAGTACGTAGCCCCCAGGCCATACTCTTATGGGCTACAAGTGGTGGAGACGCCTACCTGCTTTAAATTGAAAATTTATTCAGTTGGCACGATTGAAAAGAGTAGGTACGTGGACTGAAGACAGTTTCAAAGAGTTTAGCTATTAAATTATAATTATATTTTAGCATAGGGGTAAAATGTCTAATGGTCAAAACATCGAATTTATGAAACATGAACTTACATTTTAAAACCAGCAGTGCGATTCTGCCGGTCGATTCTGCCGACATCTCACGGTGTACACCAAGGCGGAGTGAATTGTATGGTTTGACAACTCACCCGTCGTGCGCCCCGCCCGGGTGTTCACTACGACATGTTTACAGAATCGCACTGCTGTACCCTTATAAGACTGGCCAATCCTTCCCTTACAGTGATAGGGCTAGTGCCCAGTGTACTCCCACCGGAGTCCGACGTCAAGCAGACTGCTGTGTTTCGTCGACGCGTGGGAGTACCAGTGCCTTTAGCCATCTTCTGGGCACGCTCGCTCCATCATAGACCTCATCCATCGCTTTCCATTAGGTGTGATTGAGGTCAAGAGCAAGCCCATTCCTTAATAAAAAAAAGCTACCAGCGGTCAGGGCTCCAGAGAGAGGAATCTCCTAACAATGTGAGCCGTGTCCAGAAGTAGGTAGGTACTGCTTTCTGAATCGAGCTCTTGATCCGAGAGCCTCCTAAGGTGTTTGTCGAGGCTCGTGGCAATTAAGCCGTTGGCTGACACGACTATCGGTACAATGATTGCCGAATAATTTCACATCCCACATATCTACAACCTCGAAAGCCAAGTCAAGATATTTGGTATTTTGTTTATCTTTCTCGGCTTTCACGAGGTTCCCGTCATGCGGAACGGTTATGTCGGTAGGTAAAAATAGTCAGAGATGATCAGAGATCAGAATAGGTAGACTATATTTACCTAAAGTTCGAAGAAGTAACAATATAGAGTTGATAATACCTCTTCTAAAATCCCGGAATCATAAACATGACAATAAAATTAAAACCCGAAATTGTGAAAACATGAATGTACAATGCGATTCAAATAAGAATAGGAACGTCAATGACCTCTATCTGTCAAATGTCACTTGAAAAATACGGTTAGCAAATAAAACGTGGCATTTCAATAACGGTTTATTTAATTTTTTTTTTAAAGTTTTACATCAAATTTAAATAAAAAAGTTCAATAGTAAGAAATTAGCTAAATTTAATATTTAATTATTAAGTAATTATTAGTTTTTTTTTTAATCATAACAGAACCTATTTTATTTTCATTGTTGGCACCAATTCACAAATACATTTTATTTAAAAAATAATCTTGTTTTGCTCACCCTACCGAACTGGTTTGAGTTGACAGCGATGACGTCACAAAATGGCGCAAAGTCGATCCTATTCTCATTTGAATCGCATTTGTACGTATAACATGAGTTGTCATAGTTAGATCGCTTGACGTAACTAAAATATTACGTAAATACGCAGATAGTATAGTTAGCTTTTTAATGGTACCATGAGTTGTGTCGATGCTTACTACTAACGTTATAGTTACAACTGCACCTTGTGTACTTTTGCGTTGTCATGTTGGCATTTTTAGAAAACGAAGCTCACTTCACGTTGCATCTTTTAATCTCTTTTTAAATAATGCACGACGATAGAGACAAAATATAGGTCATGCGGTATTCGACCAAATGTAGAAAGTCGCCTGACTCCCTCATTTCAATGAAATCTAATGAAGCCCAAATTTATTTGTGTTACGAAGGTTCCACTGACATTTGGGACTCGCTGGCACTCGACCGACTTACGATTAACGACTTTCCGCGAAGTGTTTACTAATGAGACTCTCTGAGTAGATTTTAATTCCATATGTTGCCGCAATAAATAACACAAAGTCTCAAAAGCTTCTTTGGTTAATCTATAAAATTTCACAAACTTGGTGCCACTTATAGTTTGAAGTGGATTTCCAATTAGAAAACGCATCTCACTTTGATGATTTCTTTGCTCGCGTCGTTCATCTTCTAATTCGGTAGATGTTTCGGACGGCAGGGACACGACCAGTGTCCGCACCGCGACCTGGGACAATCTCCCACGTAGTTCGACGTACGCCCCTTAAATTCCCTAGCGCTGGTTACGTACGCCGCCACGCACCCCTGAATGCGTAGGTATGTGCTTCTTTCTATTCGAACTCTTGGGACCTCGGGAAACTGAGACGGACAGGCAGAGGTGAAATAAAAAATGCTTCTTCCTGGGGTTTCTTGCTCCACAGGTTTCGGCTCCCTTTCTTGATGTTGCCTCTTCAACGGCTGCTCGACGACTGCCATTGAGCCATTTTTTTTTTTTTTATGTATGACCACTAGCAAGTTAACACACTTGGGATATCAACTGCTTAACCGGACTAACCTGTGGTGGCCTCAAATAAATTTAAGGCCCCCAGCCAAGGCAAAAAAAAATATAAAAGCTAAGGCCATGCCATTGAGCCAAAATTCGGCTCTACTTATATACGGCCCGTTGTTACCTTAACGGCGACCGTGATTTTTAGACTCATTTTGCTTGTTATTCTCACTTTAAGCTTCGGCTTTATTTATTTTTACCTTTGGAGCCTTTATTTATTGTTTTTACGTAAAAAAAACCCTTACAATATATATATTTAGATTCGTTAGACCTTACTCTATAACCTAGAATAAAAATTTTATTGCTAACTTTGCACAATAAAAAGATTCTAGAACAAAAACTGCAAAATTTACATCATAACAAACTTTCACTATACATTTTCCTTTATCTATAAAACTACAAGTCCTATCGACTTAATTCTTTTTGTAAAATAGGTTTTAGGTCAAGATCTTTATTTTGACACCAATTTCAAAATGATATCTCCACAAACTACGAAACTATTCACGGCCGCAATGGAGGACGTCTTCAAGGTTTTGGGCTGGAGAAGGCTAGGCATTAATGTCAATGGCGAGTACATCACTCATCTTCGATTTGCTGACGATATAGTCGTCATGGCTGAGACCACGGAGGACCTCAGTACAATGCTCGATGACCTCAGTAGAGCTTCCGAAAGAAAAATGAACATGGACAAAACCAAGGTCATGGTAAATACCCATGTAGCACCCACTCCTATCAAGATTGGAGGCTCTGCACTCAAAGTTGTTGATGAGTACGTCCACCTGGGACAAACGATCCAGTTAGGTAGGGCTAACTTCGAGAAGGAGGTCAACCGTCGAATCCGACTCGGCTGGGCGGCGTTCGGGAAGTTACGCGGTATCTTCTCGTCTCACATACCACAGTGTCTGAAGACGAAAGTCTATGACCAGTGCGTGTTGCCAGTGATGACCTATGGACTCGAAACGTGGTCGCTCACAATGGGCCTCATCAGAAGGCTTAAAGTCACCCAAAGGGCAATGGAGAGGGCAATGCTCGGAGTTTCCTTGCGTGATCGAATCAGGAATGATGATATCCGCAAGAGAACCAAGGTTACCGACATAGCCCGAAGGATCGCCAAATTGAAGTGGCAGTGGGCAGGGCACATTGCTCGCAGAAGATGGTCGATGGGGCCGAAAAGTTTTGTAGTGGCGACCGCGTACCGGAAGACGCAGCGTTGGAAGGCCTCCCACAAGGTGGACCGATGACCTGGTGAGGGTCGCGGGTAACCGATGGATGCGAGACGCACAGGACCGGTTGTTGTGGCGACACTTGGGGGAGGCCTATGTCCAGCAGTGGACGTCTTTCGGCTGATATGATGATGATGATGATGATGATCTCTACAAACAAAAAACCTCATTTTCAACTTACGTACCTATATTTTTACAAAGCAAAAATTCTACTTTAAAATTTCCTTACAAAATCTAAAAATACTATCATATTGGAGTCTTATTGGATCTGGTATGCACAAATAATACTTATAAAACTAATTAGAGAGTAATTAAACCCAAACTAATTAAAATCTAGCAAAATCTGATGAGTTTCTTTCAAAACTTTAAGACAACATTTCCCTATTCGCATGGTCGCCCCTACCACTACTTGCGCCTAGGGACGTGGACGGGGTCTCGTCGCCGACAGCAGCAGCTAACATTTCCAAAACAAAAAATGATCTATTGAACATTTTTAAGTCTAAAATCACAAAATTTATCGCAAACTATAGTCTTGTCACGAATCAAAACGTCGGTGAGCGCCGCAACTACAGTAGTAATAGTACGTTACTATGACATCTGTCAAATTTGTAACTCATGGTACCAAATTGTAAGCAAATGAAGGCCTAACTACAGTCGCTGTAGTATAGTTTACTACACGGTGACGTAGGATAGATAACTATGTAACTCATACTGCGCAGATATACTGTTTAATGGTATTTGCAGAACTGTTTTACTGAACGAATATTTGGCAAATGATATTTTCTGGGTGGTTTAAAAAAAAATAACCACGAAGGGGATGGCGGGGTCTGTTCGCTCGCTTCGCACGCTCACTTGACCCCGCCATCCCCTTCTAACCTAACCTGTCCGAGTCGGGGTGCCCAATGACCGGCTACTGTACCCAACTATCCGCTAGAGGCGCTATAAAAGTTTTCATACATTTTTTTAACTACTGGCATTAGCGAGTACCTATAGATTGATAAAACTCATGGGACTTGAGTAGTTACAAAAAATTTAAAAAAATCATTTGAAGAATCTTTTTCCAATTTTATAGGTAGGAATGTACCTTGGTAAAACCAAGCTCTTTATTTTACAGTTTGAGTACGGAGCTCTAAAAACATAATATTTAGAAGACTCTTCAATTACCTAATAATTTAGTTCAAAATTCTTAAATCCCAGGATTCAATGGTCATTCTTATGATGCCGGGATTTTAGAGGAGGTATTTATCAACATCGTGAGCATTGGAAGGAATGGAGGGAGGCCTTTGGCCAGCAGTGGGACAGTACGGGCTAGTAATAATAATAATAATAATTAGCACACTGCTGGGGGATTCAGGTCTAGGCTATCGGTTGAGAAGAGGTGGTCAAACCATATCTCACCTTCTTTACATGGATGACTTGAAACTCTTTGCCCCCAACAATTTGCGACTGATGGAGCTACTGAAGGTAACTGAAACTTTCAGTAGCGCCATCAGGATGGAATTTGGTGTGGACAAATGTGCAGTCATGCATGTAAAGAAAGGGGAGATTATGGAATCTGAGGGAATTCAACTCTCGGATTCCATACAGGTTAGATCCCTCAGCTCGACCGAAACCTATAAGTATTTGGGTATGTCGGAAGCGTTGGGCATTAACGGTACTGACATGAAACAATCGCTGAAGGAGCGCTTCTTTGGCCGCCTAAAAAAGGTTTTGAACAGCCTTTTGTCGGGCGGAAATAAGATGCGCGCCTTCAACGGTTGGGTCATGCCAGTATTAATGTACTCTTTCGGCATACTCAAATGGACTCAAACTGAACTCGACGCCCTGGATAGGAGGGTCCGCACACTGCTGACTGCAAACCGGATGCATCACCCACGATCGTCGGTGATGAGACTGTACATCCCGCGGAAATGTGGAGGTCGAGGCTTTTTAAATGCTAAGACTCTCCACAACCGCGAGATGTGCAGTCTCAGAGAATATTTTCTCAAAGTCGATGTGGGTATGCACCGAGATGTGGTCGCAGTGGACAAGGGACTCACCCCGTTGTCCATGGCTAAAGAGAACTGGCGCAAACCTGTGATACTTACTACAGATGACCGCAAGGAGGTATGGAAAGGCAAGGAGCTTCACGGGCGCTTCTATCGGGCTCTCTATGGGTCCGATGTAGATTTCTCAGCGTCCGTGGCCTGGCTACGTTTCGGTGATCTCTTCGGAGAAACTGAAGGTTTTGTTTGTGCAATTATGGACGAAGTTATCTTGACGAACAACTACCGGAGGCATATTATGAAGGACGGGACGGTTGACGTGTGTCGGGCATGTCACCGTCCGGGTGAGTCCATCAGACATATTATCTCTGGTTGTTCTCGTCTGGCTAACGGCGAGTACTTGCACAGGCATAACCAAGTGGCCAGGATTATTCACCAGCAACTTGCTTTGAAATACCAACTTGTTGATTCTGAGGTACCGTATTACAAGTATGTGCCCGACCCAGTTCTCGAAAATGACCATGTCACGTTGTACTGGGATCGGTCTATCATCACTGATAGGACTATCGTCGCTAATAAGCCCGATATAGTGGTGATAGACCGATTAGCGCGCCGCACAATAATAATCGATGTTACCATTCCACATGACGAGAACCTCGTCAAAGCTGAGAAAGAAAAACAAATCAAGTATCTTGACTTAGCGCACGAGGTTGTTGACATGTGGAATGTGGACTCGGCTGTCATTGTGCCGATGGTCGTTACGGCCAACGGCCTGATTGCCAAAAGCTTCGACGACCATCTGTCGAAGTTGGCGTTGCGCAGTTGGATAAAGGGCCTGATACAGAAGGCAGTAGGTACTCCTCGATACGGCTCGTATTGTGAGGAGGTTCCTTTCTCTGAAGCCCTAACCACCGGTAGCTTGGACCTCGCTCCCGACACCGGCGGACTACTATTTTTTATATTTTTAAATGTTTTTTTTATTGTTTTTATAGAAATATTTAAAAATGTAAAATATATGTGAATGAATGAATAAAGAGAATAATAATAATATGTTTCCGCCCGATAAAACGCTGTTGAACACCTTCTTCAGGTGGCCAAAGAAGCGCACCTTCAACGATTGCTTCATGCCAGTAACATTAATGCCTAACGCTTCCGACATACCTACCTAAATACTTGTAAGTTTAAGTTGGAGAGAGGGATCACATGTTTATGGAATCCGAGAGTTGAGATCCCACGGATTCCATAATCTCTCCACGCTTTACATTCTGATGGCACTACTGAAAGTTTCAGTTACCTTCAGTAGCTCCATCAGTTGCAGTTTAACTGGGGGCAAATAGTTTCAGATCATCCATGTAAAGCAGGTGAGATATAACCTGACCACCTCTCTTCAACCGATAGCCTAGTCCTGAATTCTCCAGCAGTGTGCTAAGAGGATTCAAGGCTAGGCAAAACCAAAGCGGATTCAAACTATCGCCCTGAAATATACCCCACTCGAATCTCACCGGTTCGCTGTTCCTCTGGATATTTCGCCATCCTAGATAGCGAAGGACTGTCCTTCATTGCCCCATAGATATCGTCAGGAAGGTGCGTAGCGTTGCATCAATTTTATACGGGAGGCACCGAGTGATAGGCCTTCTTATAGTCTATCTAACCAACATTTCGACAGATCCTTTCGGGAAAGCCAAACCTGTCGGCTAATGGCCATATCAATGACGAGTAGAAGCTCCTTAGTAACGCGGGACCCATTCCTGCATCCATTTTGAGAGGCAGACATGGCACAAATTATCATTAGACGCTATTCAATAAAGGCTAGGTAGCCAATTAAACGGTTTTTTTTTAAACTGCCCCACTAGGAATTTCTCCTGTATCGTGGGTGCTTTTACAAACATACAGTCACATACACAAACAGCCAGACTCGAAACAACTTTCTGTAGGCCATACAAATATTTGTTCCGTGCGGGAATCGAACCCGCGACACGCAGCGCAGCAGCCGATCGCTCAACCACTACGCCAACCGTGTCGTGAGTTGGCTGCCACATAAATACAATTTATAAAAAACTACAATAAAACACTCATATGCAAATATTTTACATTATTTAATTTCCCACACATTTGGTTTCGACAATACAAATGAACTATGAACAAATTTCAGAACATTTTTTTTTCTCACCCTTCTAAGTAAGCATTTTGCAAAATTAACAGTATTCTCTTTACATACAAAATTATTTGGAACGGCTTCTGTTGTAGGTTTCCTTAAGACATTTTCATAGTTACTGGTGTGGAGTTTTTGGCAGAATTTTATTTCATACCAATGTATGAAAATATTGTACTTCGCACACATTTTCCTATGTTAACTTAGATTAAGGAATGAAATTCTAACTATATTCTATCTAATGACTCCAACATCACGATGCTGTTTCCTCTGATAACCTGTAAAGAAAAACGAAACATTCAGTTAAAGGATATGCTTAACCGCTCCCAAGTTCAAGAAAAGCCGTCCTATCTTCAGATCATAAAGATCCTGGGGTCAGTATTTAAAATAAGGAACAACTCACAAAAAGTTTAAAAAGTTGGTAGTAGTATTATTTAATCCAAAAATGAATCATGATATTTATGTGAACTTAAATTAAAAAAATAGGTAAAAGCAATCGCTCATCCAACTTTCTACTAATTATAAACGTAGGTTTGTATGATTTCTATTCAATCACACTTCAAAAGCATCATAGATTTAAAAACCAGGAAGAATAAGGACAGTCTATTCCCACTGAAAATCCATTTAAGTTATTCAAAATAGTCTAAAACAATATCCCTTTTTCCTTAGGTGAAGCCTCCACTCTCTTAAACTAAAGAAAGCCAACTCAAGACTCAATGATTACAAGATGACACTAGTTTCTACCAATCAAACGACTTGATACAAGATTGAAGTTGCGCTTCAGTCTTTGGTTAGGTTATGTAAAACCTACTATCCAGACTAGGGTTGCCAACTCTCGAACGAACCAACCCGGGAGAATTTTAACAATTTTAAAAGTAATAATCCAGTTGAATGCCATTTTCGAATGAAAAATATTTAATCAATAATAGACATACATATTTTTGGACGCTTGCTACTGAAAAATATTCACTTGTTTTTTAAAGGCATGTAATTAAATCGATATCTGTATTTTCCCTTTTTTCGAACAAAATATTTCAAAGTTAAATCAAAAATACTGACTTGCACACAAATTATGCACACTAAATAAATCATATTAGATATACTGTTTAATGGTATTTGCAGAACTGTTTTACTGAACGAATATTTGGCAAATGATATTTCTGGGTGTTTTAAAAAAAAAATTTTTTGTCTAGGCCCCCTGGAGGGTTGGGAACCCTAATCCAGATTAAGGATGATCTATAAACAATAACATTGGTATTTTCTTTGAGTTCCTGTCTCACTTGGAATTATACATTGGTGTGAAATTTGAATATAATAAGTATGTGCTGAGTAACATTATAGATATTGACCTAGCCTCAGTCTCTAGAAGGAGTCATTTAATGATTTCAGTCTCTCTCGGAACACTTCAAATTCAAGCATCAGCAAGGAGATGTACTGTGCAATGAAAAGCGAACTTCACAGAAGTAATCAAGTTTGAATCAACCATAGTAGCGCGCACATGGCCTCTTATCTATTTTGTTAAACAGATACTTAATTGAAACCAAGCTGTACACACCACCATGCCAATGTTATTCCGCTGACCATCTTTACATTCCTCTACAGACTCGTCCAGTACTAGGTTCATGAAGGGATCGAATCCTCGGAGGACCCCGGTCACAGCACGACCAGCATTTAATTTGATTGACAGCTTCTTGTCCATGAACCTGCAAATATTAGGAAGGATATGTTAATTTTGCAAAGATTTGAGTGAGTCAAACATAACATTTTCCGAAAACCTTAAACATACTGTTACAACTCGGGACGAAGGCAGTCTTCCTTGATGAATTTTCCCCCATATTTTGAGAGAATCATGCAATAATGACTGAACAAACCCGGTTTCAATTGTTTCATGAAAAAGTTAAGTTTATAATTTCTCTGAGCTCAATCCGAGTGACACTGATGAAAAAGCAATATAACAAAAACAGACGGAAGTTGCAAATAATAAATATATATCGGATCACAGTGAAATAAGATTATTAAAAAAATCTCAAAAACAACAACAGGCTTTTGTTTAGGTTATCAATGGCGCGCATGGGACGCCACAAAAAGATCGTCTGTTTTTGCACAAATGCGGCTTAAAAACTTACTTCTTCAATTCTGGAGGGTGAGCTTTCGACATTTTTGCTGTTTTTATTTAGTTTTTAATTACTTTAAATAGTTATTTTTATTGAATTTTGCGGCCGGCAAACAAATTGTTTGCCTGGTTGGTTTATTGTACTATACTTTTTAGTTTTTTTAATCTATCTATGGTAGATAGACATAGATGGTAGAGTATGCAGTGTTGCCAGATGAGTCGAGCCCCAAGTTGCCGAAAATTGCAATCCAAGTAGCCTGTCTACGCAAGTAGCCTAATTTCACATTATTCAACGTACGTACTAACCTAACCTAACTTCTATGTGAAAATTAAATGTAAAAGTACGAACATGAAAAACAAAATCCATGAATGCATAGCTTAGCCTTTAATACACTACAATCTAATGTCAACTTTATTTCATAAGTTACAAGAATCATTCCTAGTTCTAATAAAACTTTTATCGAGATAAACTTTCAAACGCATTTTTATTACCAATCATGTTCATCGTTCTTTATATAATGTTGTATTAGGCAATATAATTCTGAAATCGCTTAAAACCGCCCAATATTTTTTCGGGTGGGTAGTACTAAACGAGTGACTGTAAATTAAAGTTTTAAGTGACAAAAACAATTAATTTACGTTGTAGTATTACTAGGTGAGCGAATGACTGCGAGTGACGAGAAATGAACATAACAGCAACTTACAAACATTAATTTGAGTTACTTAAAGTACAAAATGACAAGCTTTATAATATTTGAGCGACCTAATATAATAATAATGTTTGAGTGTCAACGTTACGTCCTGCATTTTTTTTTAATATTTGGCAAATGATATTTCTGGGTGGTTTAAACAAAAAACACGAAGGAGACCATCTCCTTCTAACCTAACCTGTCCGAGTCGGGGTGCCCCAAATCCCGAGCTCGCATCAGTCGCTCTTGCACACCAAATAAAACACCAAAATATTAAAACCTCAATTGGAAAAATCGTCTCTATCTTAATATTGAAGTTGCCCTCTCCGTATTTGTAGTCGCTCACTTAGTAATTCAGTCGCATGGCTAGAATTTTATTATCTGAAATGGATTAATTACAATCCACTTTTTGTAAGCTCGTTCTGGATTTTATTATTAGTCAATATTCGTCGATGGTTTAGTTAATTTTTCGCTTACTCAAATTCATACCGCTCAAGTTATTAAAACAGTATCTCATCATCAGTCGCTAAGTTATTTTTTATTCGATCGTTTAATAATTTCCTATTTTTTCTAGTATTCGCCAATCGTGTCAGCGCAGCACCCTTTCGTGTAGCCTAAATGGTGAATAGTCGCCTAATCTTGCAACACTGGTGGAAAGAAGCAGACATATTGCCACAGTAAAAAAAGAAAAATTAAACGAAAACGTCAACACGTGTATATGAACAATTATTTTTTTAGTAAGTATTTAAAATTCACAGGAATAATGTGAAATAGAAGATGGCAAATTTTAAAAATTGTTCTTATTTTTAGTAAATAACAGATACGCACACACTTGACGTACGTTGCAAACAATCCAAAAAAGAAAACACAAAAATAAAAACGTTCAAAAACCAAGTGTGAATTTTTTGTAATTTTCTTGAAAATGAAGAAAAATGTTGAAAGTTTTCGAACAAACCTACTTTCAGGTGGTTTCTATGTGGCCATAGCAAAAAAATAATAATTGGAATCGCATTCAGAAAAATGTCAAGCGCCACTTAAGATCGACCTATCTTCTAAATAGCTACATTAATTAATTCAACGATTGAAATAGACATCTACTAAAGATAACCGTATGGTTTAGATTTTTGTTTACAACTTTCAATCATTCTGTCATATTATTGCCATTACATAAAATGTTTTGGCGAATGTAACCCAATTTATTGACAAAGTTCACAAAATTCAAACTTATGGCATGTGAAAAAGGACAATTTTAATTTAGTAGACTAATAGTCATTCCTTTTATCACACGTCAAAATAAGTATAACCAATAATACAATAGCAACAAGTAGACAGCTGGGAGGATGGATGCTGTTGTGATTTTCATCAAATGCTATAATAAATAGTCCGTTCCGTTTAAGACTATGAGATTTTAGCGTACCGTAGTACTGCGTGTTATTAGTGAAAGTTTGTGATTGTGTATTACGTTAAAAAATGGATGAATCCGGGATCGACATGGGATTCGATCTCGCAACGTTCCTCACGAAAGATTTTAGTGTTGATCAGAAAGTCTTGGAGGAGATGACTGCAGCTCAGCAACACCAGGACTTCATGTTCTACGAGCTCAAGTCGAAAGCAGTGCCGATAACAGAGAGGTGAGTGGCATTTTTATTATAAACATGTCTATCATCTAGTCGGTGATGCGCTACGGCGAATGTCTACATTACGAATATTTTTAGCACAACATGAGGAACAATTTCACCGTAGTTCGAACGCCCGCGACCCTGAAAACTGGACTTGGCAAAGCCCCCAGTTTCACCTCTTGTTTATCTTTGGTCTACACAATTTTGCAAACATTCCATCGTCGGATGTAATGTGTGCAAAACGTAACTTACGCTTTCTTTAGTATTATTATCAGAGTAAACACGTGACTCTAAAAATATCAATAAACTTCCTATTCGATTTTTAAATTTCCCGCCTTTTTAGGGAACAGGATAAAAATAAAAAGGTATTTTTTTTATGGTCAACGTAATAGTCATCATGATCATCCTATTGGAAGAATAAGTATATAGGGAGGAAGTGTAAATAATTTGGTAGGTATGCACAGAATTACTTTCAAAAGTGACCTCCTTTGCGGATCGCAAGACGCCCGACGACTTTTTGTCCACCTAAATGCCTAAGTATGTGATAACTGATAATCTGACTTAGGTTATAATGTAGGCGTAATATGTTACTTATACCTAGTAAAACTGGATATTCTATGTCGTGCTGTGCCCTAAGTAGGTCTGTTGTTTTTAGCGACTCGCGACCGCCAAGTTAGGTGCGAAATTCCGCAAATTGACGTAAAATTTTTCCATTCCGGCTGAATTAATATGAAAACAAAATTGGCTCATTTTCTAAACCCCGACATCCTCAAAAACTCTCCTTAAAAATGGCACCTCCTACCTATCTACTATGAACAGGTACTATTTTGAAGCCTGAAGCCTATGTGATTTTCCACATGACATTCGTGAAAAGGTTCTCAGACGTTTTTGGGTGAAATTTTTTTAATTTAAGCATATGGACTCAAAATGGCCTAGAATTCGAAACCAACAGGCACCAACACCAATCAACACGCCATGCTAGGCACTGTACCTGCCAGTCCAGGGATGCGGACTTTGTTAGAAAGACTCACCGCGACCCTGGAACACAAAGGCCATTAGGAGGAACACAGATGGGTTTTAGTCAGTGAGTCTGAAACTCCCTTCCGCTCCGCCCAGAGCGCAAAGGAGTCATTTGATGTTTTCCCATCCATAAAAATCTAGGATACTACTGCCACAGATAGCACTGCCAGAAGTTGTATAGGATATTGAATATCATAGGTACAGGCCTACAGTACAGCAAGCAAAATAGGAAATCTATTTTCGCACGCGTTCAATGACCTCATAAACGCCTACCGTCCTGCTCTCGAACTCAGGACTTTTATAGGACCCCTCCTAGGCCATACTTGTGGGTGTAATCTAAATTATCATCGTCCACAGCCTGACTTTGCCCACTGCTGGGCATAGGGCTTTTCCTGTGCTAATCCTCACACTCTCATGCCACCCTCATCCAAGTTCTACCCGCGATATCAACGATATCGTCTGCCCATCTCGCTGCCGGACGACAAAACCTTTTTAGGGTTTCGTAGTCAACAAGGAACCCTTATAGTTTCGCCATACGTCCGTCTGTCTGTCATTCCAAGTCGGTAATTGTGACGTGCAACTGCTTACCCAACACTGCGCCTGGCCCGATACTCACTTGGCCGGTTTTTACTAACAGTCCTTACACGCCACGCGGTTACTGTTGTCCACCAGGACCTGTCATCAACGCGCCTTGCTATATGTGTCCTACCCTACTGCCATTTGAGTAGGTACCATAACTCGTTTTGCAATATCGAAGACCTTTGCTATCATGATCCAGGTCTCTAGGGTCTGAATAACACCGGACTTTACCCGATCGCTGGTGGCCCTGACCGTTTCGCTGAAAGAGGCCACTGCCCTGCCTGCCATGGATATTGTTTACGACTATAAACAATATTATTCAATTTCGAACTCGTGCTTTCAATTTATAAATTCATTTGTTTGTCTGTGTTGTTTCTTTATCTCCTAGCACCCCGCCCCGCTTCGCGCGAGTAGCATATTATAGACTCCCAGTTGGCTGGATGACTTTTTCTGACATCTTCAAAGATCTTCGTCATATTTCAGCCAGTTTGCAGAAAACTTCCTCGCGAATCACTCCGTCCGTTGGTGCAAACCGTGTGAAAATCCGTTCGGTAGTTTTTGAGATTATCGCGTTTGGGCAGACAGACAGACAGACGTGGCGGCAGACTTTCTTTTGTTTTTAGTGATGTGGTAAATACCCAACAGACAAATGGGTACCTCATCTAAAGTTCATTATAATTATTTACTTCTGGCGACGCCTCCTCGTCTGCCTTCCAAATTACGACTTTAGTCTACGACTTCAAACCGCTCTGTCAGGCCAATTAACAGGTCACATAGAAACTACGTCGATCAAAACATCGCTGTATGATCAATCATCATCATGAGTCAGTTGTCTGTCTCCGGAAATTGCTGACTCCGTTAGATTGTAATAAATCTTTATTAGATTATAATTTCTCGATATATTATGAAAAAATCGTTTTGTACTTATGTAGATAATCTTATCCAAATGTTTCCAATTTATCCGCGACTTATTAAGAAAAAAAAGTTTACAATTTCGCGATATTTAACAATCCTACGGCGTTTGCAATTTTCCCGTGACATCTTCAATGATCACTGCAGTGCGATTCTGAAAACGTCTCACTCACCGTGTAAGCTTAGGTGAAGGGAACATGAAGTGAGCTGTCAATCCATAAACAAGATGTAATGACTGTTCACTCATGCGGAGTGCGCATGACGTGAACTCAGTGAGTCTCCAACTAAGTTTACACGATGATTTTGACAGAATAGACCGGCTGGTACCTTAGGAATAGTCAGAAGGGTTCCGTTTCCGAGCAGTCAATTGGTCAAAGTCACTGGTTTCGTATTCTGTAACTCCATAGATGACTAAACCAATTAACAGTATAAGTAGTTAGTTATCTCTGACCCGCGTGGCATTCATTAATTAGTGTAGTTTTTCGGTAACAATCACGGAAAGTATTTGGCTATATAAGAAATTCCTGTTTGTGTATTAAGTATTTGTAATCGTAGCAATTTATCGGTCTTTATTCAGAGTTCATTTCGAGTTTTTGTTGTGTCACGCTTGTGTGATTGTCTTGTAATGTGGACATAAGAGATGATAAGAACTCTTTATTTGGAATGTATGAATGTCTTCAAACAAGCTATGCGGCATATCCAACTCCGAGATAACTAGTTGGTAGTGAGTAATAATTAGTAATTTAGGGGTTCATTATTTCGTAATTCGATTCAAATGACGTCTGTGAAGTTCGCTTTTCTCTGCGCAACCCCATCCTTCACCCGCTGTCACACTTGTTTTTTATGAGCCTGTACCTGTACCACTGCAGGGTAAAGCCTCCCTTCCCTTCTTACTCTTACTCTAGTTTTACTTACTTCTGCAATTTTTGGCCAGTCCTGGAGTCTAGCTCATTTCACCATCTCTTTCTGGGCCTGCCGCGTTGTCGTTTCTTTGCGTTTGGGATCCACTGC
Organism: Melanchra persicariae; assembly: GCA_947386135.1. Classification (NCBI taxonomy): domain Eukaryota; kingdom Metazoa; phylum Arthropoda; class Insecta; order Lepidoptera; family Noctuidae; genus Melanchra; species Melanchra persicariae. Next base: position 1,996,737 of record OX376669.1, read on the forward strand.
GTGGTAATATTTGCCTGCTCCTCCGAAATACGGCATAATATGACCAGCCCAGTTCCACTTTACCTAACCTCGCAGCTGTGTGGGCAACGGCAAAATTAAATAAATTTAAACTAAGTAGGTACAGTTCACAATTTTTTTGACATGAGGATTAATCGAGGTGCGACATGAATTTGGTACTGCGCAGCGTCCGAGCCGCCATTAGGTTTGTTTGTTTTGTTTGTTTGTTAGGTTTGTTGTGCTATTTTGATTTTCACTTACCATTGCAATTATGTAGAAGTTTAAAGAAAGAATATTATGTTATACTAGCTTCTACCAGCGGCTTCGCCCGCGTGAAAATCGGAAATAGGGGGGAGGTTTCTTGATTTGTATTGTTACTACACCTACCTACACCTACTATACACCTACCCTACACCTACCCTACACCTACCCTACACCTACCCTAACCCTACCCTACACCTACCCTACAACTACGCTACACCTACACTACACCTACCCAACACCTACCCTGCACCTACCCTACACCTAACCTACACCTATCCTAACCAGCCCAAAAAATACTATGACATGTTTCTGGTTTCCTGGTACTTGATGTTTTTGGTCTCCTAGTACTTGTTAATCTGTAGTACTAAGGCAGCAGCGGCTCTGAATTTCCACTTCCTCCTCAGTCTTCATTGATCCATGCCACTTACCGGGATAAAAAGTAGCATATGTCTCATTCCAGGATATGAACTACATGTGTGCCAAATTTCATCCAAATCCCTTCAGCCGTTTTTGCCTGATTGAAACACAAACATACAAACATACAAACATACAAACATACAAACATACAAACATACAAACATACAAACATACAAACATACAAACATACAAACATACAAACATACAAACATACAAACATACAAACATACAAACATACAAACATACAAACATACAAACATACAAACATTCACATTTATAATATTAGTAGGATTTCAAACGGTATTCTACATGCTATTCAGCACATTTTATCTGGCAACTTCAGAGCCAACTGTCAGACATGTTTATCTGAGGACATCGCACCGGAGTACATAATTTATTTAAAGTTTTCCATCAACATCAAGATACGAGTGTATATTTTTATGCGACAACAACCGATAGCGTAGCCGAATTGTCTTAAATACTTGTAATACTGTTATCATGAACGTTGAAACTATGCAATTCATTTTGACGATTGAGAAGGTATGACTCTGGGTCGGTACCATTTCGTAATCATTTATCGTTCTCTAATTTTGTCCTGTTGGTCTGAATTCAGTCTGTGACGACATCTGTACCACCACACGAACTAATCATTAAAAGCCTGATGTGACAACACACAAATCGTACATCGCCTCCGCAAAGTTCTCCTTGCCAACAGAAAGTTTGTCAACCCAACAACTGCACCCATCATTTGCCCACCAGGCGTTTCGCCCGTCTTATCGGAAGATCCTCGCTTTTCTATGAACGATTAAGAAATTTCCACCCTGTTCCACTAAGGTGACCATAATTTCTTATATCTGTACCTAGTATAAAAAAATCAACCTAGATATTAAATAATAAGGCCCGGTTTCCATCAAAGCAGAGAGGAGAGAAGATGTGTTGAATAAACCAATCCGATAAGAATAGAGATGTAGAAATAACGAAATCGGATTGGTTTGTTTAACACATCTCCTCTCCTCTCTGCTTTGGTGGAAACTGGGCCTATGTAGTTGAATACTCATATGAAATCGGTGAGTTTTTAACCAGCAGTTGCCAATTATAAAACCAGACTGTTTAAGCACAGGGTGACTGAGAAAATATGAAGCTAGAAACAACTCAGGCAGTAGATGATTATGAACCTAATGAAGCCGAACAATTAATCAATAGATAAAATCGAAATCGCGAATTGCAAATTAAAATTTAACACGAAGTAAGAAGAGGAACAAAGAATAAGCCAAAGATGATATTGATATTATAATAGTGGGAACCGAAACATTAATCAAGCACATACCTCATAAAATGTAAAGCTTGATAAAATTGCACAACGTAGGTACAAGTCCGTCATGCGTGCCGTATGTTTATTTAATACATTTGTATTAAATTTAAATATTAATTGGAAATTAATAACTGGTTATCAGAACTTAATAGAGCTACATTGACTTCTGTAACGCTATGTTTTTTGTGCAGCCTTTTATTTTTTTTGCTGTATTGTCCGATTACAGGGCAAAGTCTCTCCCTTTCTTCTTTCCACTCCTTCCAGTTTTGGGCAAGTGTGGACCAGTTCTGTCTATAGGTGTCGAGCTCGTTCCGCTATCTACGCCTGGGTCTGCCACAATGTCACCGGACGTTTTGCGGGTCCTACATTGATGAGGAGATTTAAAGCATCATTCACTGCAATGTGTAATAGTAGCAAATATTGTCAGTTTCGGCCCACTTCTTAGATACAATTTATAAAGCATCAACAGTTGAATCTATTAGTTCCTGCTATACAGTCTGGGTTTGATTTTCTTCAATTCTTTGTATAAACCAACCCACACTGGGTCCGCGTGTTTAATAAGAACCGCTGTTACTTAAAGAAGGGAGGCCTGTGTCCCTACGAACTAAGGCTTTTGCTGTGTTATGGATATGCAGTAGTTTTAAAACTGAAGTCCATTGCTCTGAACTTTCGGCCTAATTCTCTCATCAAATAAAAATCCTCATAGCTGACTTTATTACTGAGGTCGGCTGTTATGTGAGCTTCGTATCAGTTTCGCCCAAAATTATAGTGTGGGTGTTATTTTTATTGACAACTGAGTATTTGCCTTTAAAAATGAACTTCTTTTAGTTTTGTTTGATATGTTTGCTGTATTTTTAGGTTGTTTTTGTATTGTAAGTGGGGCGGTAGGTACGTGTCTGCATGTGCCGTTAGAAACTTGTTCAAGGTCCCTAAGCTGATAGGGAAATTGTTGAATTATATGACCTCCATGCGTTAAGTTGCTATTTTAATGCAATTGATTTGCGTTACTACCTTTAAATTATTTACAGCGCTTTCTAATGCTTCGATAAATTTATCGGATTTGGGAACATATGATTCGTAAGGGACCGAAGCCAACAATAAAAATGTTAAATTAACCATTTTATTTATAGAATCTTGTACAATAATACTCGTATAAGAACATCCATGCATCATATGGAGTTTGTTTAGAGTTTTTTGGTCCAGAAAGACGTATGCCGAGTATTGTCGAACACGAAAACTAGTATACAACGTCGATATCCTCTTGCCCTCTACCCCAATCTATCTTGCGTCTTCGCAGCACGTCCTTTTCTTCTCTACACCCTTACCCGTCATCTCAGAGTACTAATCTTTCCTAGCCGTATCTTCTTCGTCACACAATCCTTCTATATTTTTGTAGGTCTCTCTCAGTAACAGTTGTCCGCTTCCTAAATTAATTAGGCTAGGCAGACAATGAGTACTTGTCACTACTTCAGCATGAAAACCTAACAAACTTTGGCATTAGGATTTGACAATCTCTTAATTCCAAATGTAGAATAGGGATGTTTCCTGAAAAAATCTAATTAGTCCGTCAAATAGATTTAAAAAAAATATTGGACACATATTTTTTCTTTTTTTACGTAAAGAAATATCAAAACGATACAGTGCGTTGAAAACTCGTGTGACGTCACTTGAAAGTACACGTGACGTCACAGCCCCCCACTCCTGATCTGTGAAGCATTTTATCTACGTAATTTATTGATTTGACAAAATAAAAAATACGCATGCAATATTTTTCGAAAATCGAACTGACGGACTAAATATTATAGAATCATATTTTATTCAGAAACTTTATAGCCATCCACATTCTTACTAAACATTCTTCTCGTCCAGCTATAGTACCTACTTACGTAGTAGTTCAGCTCTTTTTATATCTTGTAAACTTGGAGATTAGATCTCGTACGTGCACTAAAATACTGTGATTATCCTATCTTACCGTGTTGGATTCAATTCATCTTCAGACAAATGTAACACGTGGCAAAAAAATTACATGCCATGCGAATTTGACAGCGTAAAGAGAGAATTTGACAGCGTAATGGGAGAATTTGACAGCGTTAAGGGAGAATTTGACAGCGTAAAGGGAGAATTTGACAGCGTAAAGAGAGAATTTGACAGCGTAAAGGGAGAATTTGACAGTGTAAAGAGAGAATTTGACAGCGTAAAGGGAGAATTTGACAGCGTAAAGGGAGAATTTGACAGCGTAAAGGGAGAATTTGACAGCGTAAAGGGCGCAATATTTGTTTTATTATAAGCAGTCGGATGGTCAGTTTATTTTTCATCAGTTGTCGGATGCATATCATTCCGCTTGCTTATCACAATTTGACTAGTATAGATAATCTGCCGAATTCTCGCACTTCTCATAAAACATTTTCCTTTGCCCTTTAGTGTAACCCTGTTTTTTTTATTGAGGAATGGGCTTGTTCTTGACCTTGATCACGCCTGATGGAAAGCGATAGATGAGGTCTATGATGGAGCGAGCGTGCCCAGAAGATGCGATGTTGTAACCCTGTATAGGTCATACCTCCTTGAAATAGTCCTTCGGCTTATTTGTCTCATGAACAACTGTCTCTATATTTAAGGCGATTATGCGTAGTGAATTTAAATACAATAATATGTTTGGCTTCAAGCCAGGACGGCTATTTTGTAAATGTTACGCTATATTGAAGAAAACTGTAACATTTTCTTTATGTTTGTTGAACGTAATTTGGCAATGTCTTGATTTTAATTTAGTGTTGTATGTCTCTCATTAATCTCATTCCTATTATTATAAATGAGTGTCTCTCTCTCTTTGGTAGTGGCTTCATCATCATCATCATATCAGCCGAAAGACGTCCACTGCTGGACATAGGCCTCCCCCAAGTGTCGCCACAACAACCGGTCTTGTGCGTCTCGCATCCATCGGTTATTGGTAGTGACTTACTCAAATACTTTAAATGAAATAACAGTATTTTACAATCTTTTATTCCATTTAAATAACTTGACTTTATCTTGAGGAGTCGGAGTCGCACGGGTCGATCTGCAAGGTTAAGCAACGCTTGCCGGGGTCGGTCTGTGGATGGGTGACCATCTTAACATATTGAGTTTCCTCCGTGCCTCGGAAAGCACGTTAAGCCGTTGGTCCCGGCTGTCATTTGTAGATCTTTGGCGGTCGTTACGGATTGTCAGAAGCCAGAAAATCTGATTCCAGTCTTGCCAAGAAGTACCGAGTTCCCCAGTTAATAGGTTGTGGAGGTCTGGTAGGCAGCCGCTCCACGTAAAGTACTGGTATTCAGCTGAATCCGGTTAACTGGAAGCTGACCACAATAAAGTTGGGAAAAGACTAGGCAGATGATAAACAGCATTTTACAATCTTGTTACGACGAGAAAAAAAGGTATCCCTGATCTAAGGTAGGTTCTTTCGTTTTCTTCTCTTAGATTCGAAACAGACGAGCCATCTTGGCGGTATGGTTGTTGGCCCATCTGAAAGCAAGTGGTCCGTCTGTTTAAGGTTAACTTGGGCACCGTCCTAATACTTATGTCACCGGAAAATTGCAAACGCTGCCGTAAGATTGTAATAAATATTTGCTGGATTATAATTTATCGATATAGTATAAAAAAATCGTTTGGTACCTTTACAATAAATTCCATCCAAATTCAACAGTTTCCAATATACTTATCCGTGAAATAATTTACAATTTCACGCGATATTTAAAAATCTTACTTTGCAATTTTCCGGTTACATTTACAAAGCATCTTTGAAGATATTCAAAATTTTCAAGATAATATCCGTTCAGTTAAAGATATCGAAAAATTTGAAGACGTTGAAAAATACACCATTTTAAAAAGTCTCTGTGAGTTGATATTTTTGCCTAAACACAGTTCAAACTAGATCACTTGTTAGTTTATTAACCATGAAGACTTTCCAGCACCCAATTTGTAAAAGAAGAATGTGTCTTCAACCATTATTGGTATGCCATACAATCGAACTTTGCCGGCAGACGCACGAGACAAAACAAAGAACATGGCGTGTGTATATAATATTGACTTGATGCGTGATTTTCTTTGAGCGTGCGCAAAAATAAACTTAATGTGATACATCACACACCCACTCAAAAAGTACCTAAAAATCATTGTTATCTGACCCAAATTGTGCAGACATGTTTAAACACTACAACTTTGCTGTCAAAAACCTCACTGAATTATCACTCATAAATCAACACTTTAATGATCATAATTACTTGAAAACATTTTCGCAGATGATACACGCATCTTACGTGTTAAAATCCTAAGTATGTGTGAAGCGGTGACGTCAGAATTTTGGTTATCAGCAATGGAAAACTATTATCCCATGAATTTAACTTAAAGGTTATTTGGGGAAATAGCAAAATTATGCATGGGATGAAAATTTCTTCTATGTAGGTACGAGTCTCGAGTCTCGTAATTTGAATCCGCTTTAATAACGTTTATGAAGATAGACTTGGACCTCTTGACGCAATCCCTTGGTAGCATTACCGGCACTTCATAGAAAAAACCGAAGAACAGCTTTTTTGGGTCATAGGAAAGACCTCACAGAAGAGGGACAGAGGTAGATTTTTTTTATATGAGAGTGAAACGGTACCCAGCCGTCCAGGCTGAGTAACGTTTGTCTTTATCCCATTAAAATAGGTCTAAATTACCCGTGCATGCACCTTGCCCTGGTAGAGAGTCCCCATATTAATTTTCCAAGGAGCAGGGCTAGTCTGTCCAGAATTTGTGAATTGCCCCCGACTCATGGTAGTGGTACGAACTGAGGGGTTTAGTCGGTAGGAGTCCGACATAACCTTCCGTTCTTCACAGATGGAAGGTATCCATGAGGATGTCCCCACAAAAAATGGTGCCAAGATTAGCAGCGACCACTGTAGATGCTCATAGATCTGAAAAAAGTAGTACAGTCACACCCAAAACAATCTGAGCACGCGTGTCGCCACGCGATGGCTCCGCAGTCGTGCCAAAGTATTCGATTCGAAGTTTCTATAAAGCAATAAGGTTCGGTTTTAGTTTGTGCCAATTACAACTCAACACTCAATGGAATAGGACAAGTTTTTCGTTGGAGGAGTTGCGTTTTTCGTGGTGTATGCGTGATTATCATCAGGCATGGTCGAAGCGACTCCTTCTTTTGAAGAAGACTGATATGTGGCGTATGTTTCGCAGTTCTCGACGGATTATTTTAGTATTATTAATAGACTCGCGTTTGAGCACAATCTCACGTCTCACCAGGAAAGCGATGTGGTCGACGCTGTAGCATGCACTTGCCTAGATGTAACCTAGTCACTGTTAACTTAAATACCCCAGGTTTTCGCGAGACACAAACTGCAGATTGTTCTTAATGGCTCGGACAGACATCTCAACAGTTTGGTCCAGGTGGTCCAATGGCCGCATTGGAACAATATGGATGTTGCTGTAGACATCAAAAGTTGCAGAGTTCTTGATTTTTGACCTTGTAGTTTAATAAGTACAAAAAGTTTATTTTTCTCACTTAACCATTGTCCTAATGATCGGTTTTTATTTAAGTTGAATACCACAAGAATTTCTTTAGACGGTCATGTCAACAATGATAGTCAAATTCAATGCCATGACGAGTCATTGCCCTCTGTATACCGATACCTATAATGCACAAGTGTACCGTATTATATATTTCACTTACGTACATTGTGTCATTTATCCTTGACGTTCTTGACAAACAATTTGTGGTTTTTAATTAAATAGCCAACTTAAATTCCTGTACCTATCTCTTCTATGTTCGCTTGATGCTGACCAGTTTCCCGTTTACTGAAAAGCATATTTTCAAAAATCTTACTACTAATAAATGGACCATGGAAACAAGACATCATTACAAAACAAATCTTCGCAAAATATCAGTTCACACTCATTTAATTTAACCCTATCGTTGTCACGTGAAACTCAGCTCTATTGGCTAAAGACATCGATTCTAATGGACGCCGGCCCGTCCAGCCAATCACCGACGACCGTTGAATTGATAGCAATTTAGCGTAATGATGCTTTGATACTGTTGGCAAATTGTTATCTTGTAACAGTACCAAGTTCATAGCTTAAATGTTTGAACTTTCTGTTTTGATTGAGGTCCTTTAAGGTTTCACTCAATACTGGTATGTATGTCGATAGGTCTTCGGTTGTAAGATGTGGATCCTTCTTCACCATCATCATCATCTCAGCCTAAAGAAAGTCACTGCTGGAGATAGGCATCTCCTTAACGTCGCCCGGTATTGTATTTCTCGCATCCATGTTCGTCTGTCTTTTCAAATCGCCATCATTCTCGTAGTTTACCGATTTATTAGAAAGGACCTTTCTTTCTATTGTTTTAGAAAAGCAAGCATCATTTCCGCCATCTTTTATTTTCCTCGTATTATTTCATCGATTCGATTGCAATACTTATCTTTGTTTCAGCCAACTTTCTCAACGTGAGACAGTTTTAGTCTGTACAACTATGCAAATAAGTTCAAAATGATTCGTGCTGTTCCTTGAAAAACCGCAGTTTTCACAACTTATTTTGTTCTGGTAAAAAACTAACATTATAAATAATAAGTGCATTCGTCCACTATCAACAAACTCATAGTTAATTGTCATTGACACACAACAAGGCACAAGACGTCCATTTTGTCAATTAATTAATTAATCTCATCATGCGGCTGCTTCGTGAGTATTCGCTTTTGCTCTGTTTTCATTTTGCTCACTGATTTACTGTTCGGTTATCGGTACTTATTGTGAGAAATGTACCTGTTTATTTCCATGGATGGATCTAGTATTAAGGGTGTATTTCTCGAATGGAAGGTCGCGATTAGCAAATTCGGCCTATTCTGTCAACGTCTTCAGTGTTAACTTAGGTGGAGTGAGCAAGAAGTCAACTGTCATTCCATTTGGTTTGTGTGTGTGGATTGGCAACTCACTTCATATATTTTTTTTTTTATTATTATTGATAGGCACGCGCTTGACCACTATCTCACCTGATGGTAAGCGACGATGTGGTCGAAGATGGAGCACGCTTGCCTTCTCCTAAGCTAATATGATGAGATGTTTCCAGAATCGCACTGCTGTAAGATTTGCTGCTATGGTCAAGACGTTCAAACCAAATACGTGTATTGTGTTGTGTCGGGCAACCGCACATTGATAGCCTTTTATGTTGTGGCAGTTACGGTGATTTTATTATTGCAAGTGTAACCACTGATGTGTGTGTTTAATTTTATTTTGGTCATTATGTTCTTTGATGGTTTGTAGAACATGGAAAGTAGTGCATTAAAGTTTGGCGAACCTGACGAACTATGGGTGTACTTTGATGGTTCAAAGTACACCCATAGTTTTTCAGGTTTGCCTTTTTTATGCAAAAGTTTAAAAAGCAAACAGTGACTAAATTGAATGAATATTTCTCTTTGTTATAAACCCGCTTTATATTATATTTATTAATGAAACTGTAACCACAACCACCCATATTTATTTTCTGCTTTTCCTTATTCTAAAATACCACAAACACTCCATTCACAACAACCGGCTTCACATTTATAGATTCCCTTTCGTACAATTCGTTATTATTGAGCTCATCTGCTGGTATTTGAAAGGAAGGTATTGCCTTGGCAATTCGTGATCTGGTACTTAGTGCCTCCGCGATTTCGTTAGCACCACATAAACAGACCGAGTGCGAAGAAATGAATAATATTGATCGGTTTGTGATAATTTGTAAAAAGATTTATTGTGCCAATGATATTAAAGACGATGTTGTTTGATCCTATCTAGTCTATACGTGACAATATCTAATCGTTGGTTGATAAATGCGTCTATGGAATGAATGTATGGAAATTCTGCATCCCATTTACGTAACAACATAATTATGTAATACTTTTGTATCATAATCCGTTCTTTAACTAAAGCCATAACTTGTTAATTTTTAATTTTCCAAAATAAAAGGAATTGCCATGGATTACGTGTTAAATATACTTTTTGAAGTAATTGCATGTAGAGATATGTTTTCTATTTCGAAACTTTCTTCTCATTCCTTTCTACCACCGCGGCACCGTCACCAACATCGTATTCATAACCATCTTTGTCCATATTATGGCAACCAGAAGCTATCCTAATCTTTTGTTTTGTTTTAGATACTCAGTATTTATACTATTTAATGTCAATAGAGTCAGAAGAGAAGGGGCGTGTGGTAAACACTTCCCTTCTCTTGTATAGTTGTCTTTTTGTTTAGCCTTATCGTTGTTATTTGGGTTCAGATCTCCTTGTCATACTTCACCGTCTACGTGTCTGTGCTGGTTTGAGAAATCTAAGTATTTTCGGGTCTTCTTAAGTATCGCCTTCGGGTCGTTGTTAACAGATCTGACTAAGTGGAAATAAAGTAAAACAGTCCACGTAACTGTCAGCTCGGCATGATCAAAAGAAACAAACACCATTTCACTCTGTCAAACAACAGTTCAAATTCTCCCAAATCACTTGGCACATACTCCTCAACTGTATTAGTCAACAGCTAGTGGCTAGACACATGGTTCAGCCACGGGGTTCCTAGTGCGTTACCGAATCTTGGCCGGACGCCACAAGAACTGTGCATACCACAACCTGACATCCGGAATAACAATATTTGTGTCTCTTGTAAGTGTCTGTTAGTCAGACACGGTATTTATAAACCTGTGTTTTTAGTTGTGTTACAAAAATGGATTTTCGCGCCACATTTTTCTGATGTTGTTTTCAAGGTTGAAAGGGTGCTTCATCATCTAGAACTGTATCATCATTTTCTTTTTCTTTTTTTCTGAAGTCATCTTTTGGTTTTGCCTTGTTTTGTTTGTAGGAGATAATCGAGAAGCACTGTTCCGATTATAATATTTTTTTAACTATTAGAAAGCTACAGTTTCGCTTAGTTTCATACATAATTATGGTATTATTCGTTCTGTTCTAATTGGGTTTTTTGTGTATATTGTTGTGAATAACAAAACCAAAAACCTAAATCAAAAGTTATTTATTTAAATTAGGCTGAGAGCCAGCTTTTTGAATGTCAAATTTTATAAACAAACTTTACATATAAAGACAGTCTCGCAAAACGCCCGTTCGTCACCACTTTCTAGTGTTTTAGCTGGGAAGAAGAAGTGGCGCAACAAACTCCCCAGGAACACATCTGTCTGCTAAGTTTTAAGAACTAATAAATTTATTTTAACATACAAATATCCTTACATTACAGGCCAATGCGATATTATAGCACACTTAAATTTTAAATAGTTACACTGTTTTTTCCATAACAAATTCTATAGGTTCTTGTTAATTCACCCAAAGCGCAACAGAATATGTCTATGTCATCAGCAATGAGGTTGATAGTCTGGAGCGCGCTCGTGAGCGGGGCCTCTCGCAGTAAGTTAGTTGAATTAATATAATAGTACGTATGCAAAGTATTCTGAACAGCATACGAAAACTTTGCCAGAATCAATTAATCAAGCATGTCGTAATGTGTTGCAGACTCAACATTTGTCAATTGATGATTGATCATATTGGAAAGACGGTATGGCTGTCTTTCTTCTTCATTGATTGTCGATCACTGTATGAGTCATGCATCATCATCTTCTTGACCGTATCTCAACATATTATGGTAAATTGCATTGTATTCTTCTTCCAAATATCAATAGAGTGGAAATACCTACAATAAAATTTAGAAAAGGGCATAATTGTGTGCTTTACGCTACTAGCATTATCTGCCAGATAACCTTTGGATAGTCAAGGTTGACGCAAAATTAGGTTAGTTCCTCTGTTGCTACCAAAGAAAAATCCGGCCAAGTGCGAGTCGGACTCGCGCACGGAGGGTTCCGTACCATTATAGATTAAAAAACGGCAAAAAAATCACGTTTGTTGTATGGGAGCCCCACTTAAATATTTATTTTATTCTGTTTTTAGTATTTGTTGTTATAACGGCAACAGAAATACATCATCTGTGAAAATAATATTTGAGTTGATTGAATGAGAGGTAAATTGCGGTTTACGATTTATGACGTATTAAAAAAAAACTACTTACTAGATCTTGTTCAAACCAATTTTCGGTGGAAGTTTACATGGTAATGTACATCATAATATATTTTTTTAGTTTTATCATTCCCTTATTTTAGAAGTTACACATTTTACCACTTCGGAAGTGTCTCTCGCGCAAACTATTCAGTTTAAAAAAATGATATTAGAAACATCAATATCATTTTTGAAGACCTATCCTTAGACTCCACACGTATGGTTTCGATGAAAAAAAAAAAAATTCAGTTCTAAGTATGGGGAACCCCCAAAACTTATTGTTTTTTTTTTATTTTTGTGTGAAAATCTTAATAATGCGGTTCACAGAATACACCTACTTACCAAGTTTCAACAGTATAGTTCTTATAGTTTCGGAAAAAAGTGGCTGTGACATACGGACGGACAGACAGACGGACAGATATGACGAATCCATAAGGGTTCCGTTTTTTGCCATTTAGCTACGAAAACCTAAAAACGTACTATCGACAAACAGGTCGCGACGATACGGTGTACTATAATTATGTTAATATCCAAAACCTCATGGCTTTCTAATCACTTCTATTATTCTTTCAATTCTTACCTATAAATTTTGGATTTGAACTCCTTCTTATTCATTGCCTAAATCATCTTTTGGATGGTCGAGATTTTCTTCTAATACTGTTTTTTTCCTGCGGCTTCGCTTCCCCTTTTCTTCTTTTTTTGTGGACGCACAGGACCGGTTGTTGTGGCGACACTTGGGGGAGGCCTATGTCCAGTAGTGGACGTCTTTCGGCTGATATGATGATAATGATGATGATGAAATCATCAAATGACTTCTTCCGCTCTGGGCGGAGCGGAAGGGAGTGTAAGACTCTTACTGACTAAAACCCATCCATGTTCCTCCTTATGTCCTTTGCGTTCCAGGGCTACGGTGACTCTTTTGAACAAATTCCGAAACCCTGGCAGGGGTTTCGCTCCCCCTAGGGTTACATCATAGGACCCATACATAGAGAAACACTTTCAAAATCGGATAAATAGGTACTTCTAGAGATTTCCTCCTATAAACAAATAAAGAAAATAATAATTTTACCAATTTATAAAATGCCTTATTATTTTGGTTTTATGTGGTTATTATTTATAGTTGAGATGAGCTTTTGTCCAACTGCAACTTTTATTACACAAAACCAATACGCTTTCCCAAATCATAAATAATTTCCAAGTACAAGTTCTCGTTGCGATCCGAGGCCATCTTACCTCGACCATGCGTGCGCGCAGACTTTGAACTAATCAAGATTTGTTCAACAGAACTGTCTTTGAAAAATATGAATTTACGATTATTAGAGGTAATGAAGGTTATCTCTGGGTTAATGTTATCATCCTTTATGAAATATAGATTTCGCTTGCGACTTTGTCTGCAGATTTTTTTATTGTAGGTACCTCTACCTACAAAGATATGTAGGTCAAAATGGGTCCTTTTGACACAAGTGAAGAGATTCTGAATTGGTCTTTTTGGAATTTGATATCAAATGTACAACTCTCTGGAAATTGGATGTGGTTTGAGTGGTTAAATTAATAAAGAAGACACATGAGAAAAATTTCCTTGAAATAAACATGTTTTTTAACGGTTGAAGTTACCAGACTGGTCCTACTAAGAACTTTATCAGTTTCTAAATTAGCACAACTTAACAGACAGACAAATAATTCAACCCACACATATTACAAGACTTTCTATTATACTTTGTTGCGGTTATTTACATATTTATGACTCGCCTCCCACTCTCACGAGATAACATTACCTATAATGCCTGGCTAGCGCTGATAAGTGTTGCACAGTCTAGACCTGCTTTGCCCCTTTAAGCACTGATCCATCATTTGGCATTCTCATCCATCATTCATCTCCTACCATTCAACTAGAGAAGATCGCCGCTCTCCCTCGCCGAACAGCATTCTTCACCTCTTCCAATTTGCAGCTCCAAGGCAAGAACACGACTGCCTCAACGGCCATGAGTTCTATGCCTGATATGATCATAAATAATTCTGCTTCTAGTTCAGTTCAAATATACCTATGCATATTTAACAATTCTGATCAAAGAAAAGAGGACCTAGAAAGTTGCCTTGTGGAATCTCACAACCAATTACCGTCCTATTGGCAATTCACTTTCTTCCCATTTTTAGTTCTGTCAGATCACGTAATTAATTAATTAAAATTCTTCGGCTGCAAACGATACACATATCCATCATTGCTTCTTTGTGTTTTTAACGTTTTCATGACGTCTACACATCGTAGGGACGCTTAGAAATGCTTTTCTTGCGCCATCCATCTTTATTTTGGCAACCGCCACTACTCGTAGTTTGAATGATAAAAGGTTTATTTCACGCTTAGTACATGATAAATCAAATGTTTGGTATTTTTATTTGTAATTTATAATGGCATTCACAAGGTTAAGTGGCTATTATCGTTGTTTTGGCGTTTGGGAAAATAAAATAACAGTAAAATAGGTTTTCGTTGTCTAGCGTCTGGCGACCTAGTGTCTAATTTTGTGATATGAGTGTACATCAACGAATTAGAAGTGGTAACAGAGTCCCAACCTTCGTAGGTCAAGACTGGCGAGGTCTGGAAGCTTCATCCTGCATTATGACGTATTTGCAGGCAAACTAAATTGTGACATTATAAAAACTTTTGTGAAAAACATGCTTTTACCAACGTACCTATTAAAATAAACTGCCGCTGTTATTAACGTGGCCACCTACTGGGCCCTAATTAACTGGGCTTAAATTATAAAATTACCCATAGCAAACTTAACCATAGACTTAACGAAAAAAAAACCGTTTTCCCTAAATTTTTTCTAATCAACAACACTGGAGCCCTTGAACTTGAGTGGCGCGGGCGCATATAAATAGTCGGCGTGTTAATAAACACACACTCGTCTGCCAAATCCAAATTTTGTATGTACGAGCCAATATTTTTTGTTTATCATACAAAAAGAAAATTGCGTGAACATGTGTCACTGTTTTTTTAAATATTTTTTCCAGGAAACGGCTTTTTTGGAGCTTGTCTTGTTTCCTCGTGATCAACCATAGATGTAGCGTATACTCTATAAACATCGATGGTGATTGGTGATATTTAATAAATATAAAGTGTTGTCATGTCAATAATTTCATGTTATTGACAAACTTACTGAACAGATCATTAGTCCCATAATTTCATCCAGACCTTATCCTTTTGTCGTCTATTCTGCTTTAACCACTCGCACGCCACTTGCATTCTTAATATTATAAACAATTTACACGTTCTTTGATGAATTATTATTTATCGAATTTTCCGTTACAAATTAATTTGTTTAAAGATGCTAACATTTTCAACTACTTTTCAGTCCAAATTTACTCGGTCTGGTTTGAAGACCGGTGTGGTAGTTAATCGAGCGATTCAACAGAGTTACCTTGTGAAGGACTAAGATGGTCTAGGTCTGATGATTATTTCTGTCTGCATGTGCTTTTTGTCTTCTAACTGCTAGCCTGTTTTGTGCAATTCTTTGTAAAGGCCTCCGAACATTTCATCCATTTCCGCGCCTCATTTCACATCTTCAACCCATATCTTCCCAGAAGGCCTCCATGGAATGGATTCCATGCCACATTACCCGTTCTGGACATACCATATTTTTCTTTTAAACTGGTTTTCTAAAAGAATTATGATACCGCAAACACATTGCTTCACAAGCTCACATCTGCAATTGTTCGCCTTTGCATTTATTACGTTTAATATTTGGCCTTAACTGCGAGGGTAAAAGTCGAATATGAGATTATTTCATAATAGAAATAAGCATGCTCCGTTGATCAGCAGATGTCACATTACTCGACAAAATCCGCAATAAGCATATTATCTTTCCTTAGGTTACGTTTTCCAAAACGAGTACCATTTTTTTCCAGACATTATGAAATTCAAGAAGGAATAGTAGCATTCCAGGCCTTTGCTAGGAAAACCTTCAGTATTCATCATTTGATCCGAATGACGTGCTTTAAGCATCGTCACCATCGACTTGCATAACTTATTCATTTTGTTTTTATGCGTCATGCTTGGCGAAAATAAACTCTTTTTCTTTCTTTCTCGCATCCAGCAAACCCCTGATCCTAGTAATATTTACCCTCGGACAAAAAGCCTATTATAAGTAAAGTAATCCATATTGTAACGGCTCTTATGTCCTCAACACGCTTGTGACGTGCAATTACGTAATTATACGAAGTATTCCACCGCATTGGATTTTATGGCAGTGCTTAACTTCTTGTATTAACATTGAGATCATAGGGTTTATAGAGCTTATGGCGTACAAACGGCCGTTACGGCCATTTTGAATATCTTTAATGTCTCATTCTTTATTTGGCTTATTCCTGCAGCTTTCTTATCGTCATGCGTAACCTATCCTGCAGGAACCTTTAATTTAAAGCCAGCAGTTTTTAATAAGGCTTTAAAGGTAGACAACGACTAATATTTTCAGTGGGAGAACGGTTCTAGTAGAAGCAAAACAAAAAAAAGAACAGAATTTATGATTGTGGAGTCTGGTTCTTAGTCCGGTTGTCGATAGCAAATGTTACCTGAATTTCAAACTCCGCACTGCATTACCATCGTCACCCCCTTTTTTTTTAAGGATGGGAAATCATTAAATGACCCCTTCTGCTCTGGGTGGGGCGGGAGGGAGTGTCAGATTTTTACTGACTAAAACCCATCCATGCTCCTCCTAGTGCCTTTTGCGTTCCAGGGCCGCGGTAACTCTTTCGAACAAAATTCGCGACCCTATCTTCACCGGGTCGATGCAACACGTGTTCCCTTTTCCATTGTCCCTGTCCATCGCCACGCTTTCGTTCACCCCCCTCTCCTTCATGTAATTCATCACAGAATTAGTCTATTCACTAAATGTACAAGTATTGAAGGTGTTCTCTACTTCTAATTTGTGCAGTTTCCACATCCTTACACACCTCTCTTAACAAAGTAAACACAGCCATTAAAAAGTCCGTTTCATCTACGTAAATCTGAACCCATAACAAAATCCTTGAGTGCGTCAGTTAGTACAAAAGAGGGCTATTTATCATGATGGGTCACATTAGTATTATGACAACAATATTGGCTGTATAGGAGGAGCTGAGTGCCTCGACTGGTTGCGATATTGGTCAAAGTCTTACGTAAGATTTTACCAGTCCTTAGGCCAATGAAGCAGTTATAACCAGTATTTACCGCCTCATTGGTCTATTGATCGTCACTGCGACTGTTCAGCAGGTCCTGGGCCGAAAAATGGGTCAAGCGAAATGTTATTGGGTTGTTCAACTTGAAAATTCTTAGCGACAGTCCTGAAGTTTGATAGTTTGATATAGAGGCCTTTATCAATGGCAACGGCGTAACTTTTTCAGTCGTAATTAAGCTGTAATCAAAGTTTAAACACTTTGATTACAGCTTCATATATTATATCATATATCATAGCTGTAATCAAAGTGTTTAAAAAGTCAGGATTTCTTATGGAAAGACTCCTTTGGTGAAGTACTACTACCATACCTATCTGATTCTTCGTTTGCTGTGTTTCCTTAAACCAATACCCTCAGTGGATACTCGTGTTTCACTTGCGAGTCAATTACACTGTTTATGAGATGGCATGGCATCGGGAAGTCACTTAAGATCGCACCTAGCTATCTGCGAATGCGGTGAAAAACAAACAGTACCCAAGTAATTTGAAATTTCAATTAGTGGAATAAATGTAGTGGCAAGACACGTGCAATTTTTTATGATGTTACTATTATCAATAATACACATAATTAAACAATTTAATTAAATAATTGAACAGTATCGTCTTCTTCATAACGTGTCAAAACAGTTATCGTTAATGTATTGGATAGCCAGTCGCTATACTTGACTATTTACGCTGACCTTTTAGATATTGGTCTAAGAACATTGTAAATATAGTTCTTATAGAACTCGAGACTAAAACATATTAGTCTAATTTTGATTGAAAGTGCTTCGAGCGTAATGTATCAAAATTAATTAGGTCCTTTTTTTGTCATGATATAGACAAGTATTTTAATTTGTTTTCGTGATTTCAAGTCTTGTTTTTATTGCATGAGTCCAAGATCCTGGTGTTGAAAGGTTAAGTAAACATCAGAGTTGGACTCACTAGTTGGGAACACTCCAGCCACATTTTATAGTCGGCGATTAGTCAGCACAAGTTGTAGACTATTCGGCACTTAATGAGCTATAGAACATCAGGATGTAAAAGATATACGTCGCCGTCACGTTTAACATTTTTAAGAATTTAACTCTTCGTCTTATGAAAACTGCATACTATCCAACTAAAACAAAATTAATAAAGTTGAATCGAGAAGCTATCCGGCCAAATTTTCAGTCGGCGACTAGTCTATTCGGCTTGTAGGCCGAGTTCATAGTCGACCCTTCTCTAGCAAAACATCTTCATATGAAACAAAATCTTCCAGTTTATTAATACCACAATTAAAACGTTATGTGTTATGTAAATCTATATTTATTACATCGACCTCAAACCTCACTGGCCTATCAGGAAAACCTTGATATTGAGGATTATTATCTAGTCCAACAAGTCTAGACAACGACCAACTCATTTGATTATAGGTTCAAGATTGACCAGTGTTAGGTGAACCTTTAACTCCTTGGTACTATTCGAGGATAGGGATCAAGGGATTTGTGCTATCTATTTCTTGATTGACGGGTGTAAACTAGCTGTTTGTTCCGAACTGATTTCAATAGAAATTGGCAAAGAGCATACGTCTCGAAAAACATTTACAAACTTTTATCGGGGTATTTGGGATACATGTACAAAAGGTTCCCGTTGAAACGTAAAAAAAAAACTCTAGGTCTTAATATTCTGTTGCTACAAACTTGTCTTAACTTCAGAAGCGAAAGGCTTCAGCGGCTTGCAGGCGACTTGTAGGTTTGATTATTATGTAACGTCTACCATCGTCTCAAACATCGATACTTATGGGAAAATCACATACATGTGCTTCCAAACTTGGCTCCCATTAAATCTAAGGTTATTGACGCTATCAATATTACGGATGTTGTCAAAGGCCACCATATTTGATAATCTCGGATAGATGCAAATTACCTTCATTGTCACTAAGATCAGTCGTCTTTGTTCTTATTGTTCCTTTGACCTTTGCGCGCAAAATCTCGCTAAATATTCGAATAACTCTTAGTTATTGACTAAGAGTTATTCGAATATTTAGCGAGATTTTGTAATAATTTAGTAAGGATTACGACATTAGGACGCTCTTCCGGGGTCATGCAAGTAATTATAGAGCTTATTGTTACCATGGCGAAGTCATAGGCTAATTCATTTTGGCGCCCAAATGAGTCATATTTTGACAATCGGACCCTTTTGGGCGCCAATAGATCAGCGTCAAAATTCGAAATAGTCCTGGATTTTCCTGTATTGTGTTTTGAAAGATTGATTGGCAATGTCAATGTTATTTGGGGTACGGCAGTGGTTCTGAATTTCTGATAAAATGATAGATGTCATCATATACAGCCGAGATGTCCACTGCTGGGCATAGGCCCCAAGTATCGCTACATGGACCCGTCTTGTGTGTCTAGCATCCAGCTGATTTCCGCAAATGGTAGATGTATTGACACAGTAAAATCTCTTACGAACCAGAGTGTGTTTAAAATATTTTAAATTATTTTGTGATACAAGACATAAAAGAGGTGGGGACTTGTCAAGGAGGTAACCAAATACTCATATATTCTGCTGTTTGATCCGAATCGTTGCCATGCCACCAAAATTAGCATTTGCATTGTTGTCAGGAAGTTGCATCTCCATCGAAATATCACTATCACGATCTTATCACGGGTGTTATCATTGACGTCACAATGACGATGTCTGCCACCGAAACGTCCAATATTTACTTTTTGTTACAAAAAGCTGCAATGCTGATGTTTTTATTTGTCTACGTCTTTGTGACACTTTTCTTAACGTAAAAACAAAGTGACTACCGTTTATACGTCATACGGTAAACATACAGCGTGCTTAGCTATTTTATCTTGAAATAATGATCAAACAGGGTTTTTGACATTACACATCCTAACACATAATAGTGTGGTGGGATGTCTTATCTGATGTCTTGCATCACTGCAACTCCTGCAAGCCAGGATCAACAGTGATGATGACGAATAACAGAGAAACGCCGAGGAAACAAGCTCCACGAGTGCCGAAGAAAGGATTCAACTGTCTTGGATCCCGCAACTAAATTAATCAGAAAAGAACAGCGGAAGAGTATAAAAAACAATCAATCTCCACTACCACTGCTGGTTTGATGTAATCATGACAATTGTCTAAATGCAGTGTTACCATGAAGTCCCACTTTTGTATGTGCAGGTGGATTAAAGTGATGACACCAATGCATGATAAGTGGCAGGGTGTAATTTTTCTTAATTGTTCTTATTTTCAGTATGTTTTAAAATAGAAAGGTATTCCACGTTTTGTTAATTTTATTTATTTGACGATGTGAATACTGACGAATCTAAATGGTTCATGAATGAGGGTTTCCAGGTTAAATTCAAGCCACCAGTTGACGCCACTGAGGCGAGATGTCCTCGTCATAGAAAACGTAACTTTGATGTAATTATGACGTTGACGTCAATTTAACTAATGTACGGAAAACATAAGCATTTTGACAGGTGACCAGACCTGACATCTCAGTGCTGCCTCCCAGGTGTACCTCATTTCAGGAAACCCTCAATAGCCTCTAACCTTTAAGAGTTGACCTGTGCATACAATTAGGCAGGTACTCTTGCGTTGGATATTAATTAGTAATGCCATTGTTAATAGTTCTTAGATAGCAGTATAAGATAATAATTACATTGGATTTAGACCAGATAACAGCGAGCTGTTTTGACTACCTGAAGTAATGCCCGTTTATATTTAAACATTATGAAACACCTTGATAGCTAATTTGCAAAATTTTGTCGTGTTTCGTTTCATGTAGACTGATTAAACTTACCAACCTCTTTTTTGTTTTTCAGGTAATTTACACAACGTATTTACGGAACAGATTGTAACGCCATGTAAGTAAGGGCTATCATTATCATTTACCAGCGGCACACCGCAGAAAACTCATTTTTATTTGTATTTTTTTTCAAACCATCCAAAGGTTGTTTGGTAGACAATTACCATAGAATTAAATTAGATAATAGAGTTGTTGATCTATTGGCCCGCCCGGAATCGCCTGGATGTATCTTTTTAAAAATTATTCTTCTTCTTCCTCATTTCTCTCTAATGATTAATCGTGACCACATACGGTGTGTTTCCAAGTTATGCCGTTTTCTGCAGTGAGGACCTCCTGCAACAGCGCTCTTAATAACATGTGACCATTGTGTTGGTGCTGATTGGGAAGTGGTGAAGAAGTATTGGGAGCTTCATGTTCGGCGGTGATAGAGTATTTTAGTAGGTATCTAATCTATCTTTGTCATCTGTATGAGTCTGTACTATTTTGAAGCTACAGTACTTCCTTTGCCCTTTCTCAAGTACCTCTAATGGCTATCTTTATATCTCATCATTGTTCTAATCGTCTATCTCAAAATATTTGTACCATCCCATCTTCACAGTCAGAGTTCATCTCATTGTTGCTTCATTATTTTACTTGCTGCGTGGGAGTGTAACGCAGTTTCAATAAACATTTTGGCACAGATCCTGACTACTCTTAACGCATTCAAAATTACAAGCGTGACAGAACACGTGTTGACAATTCCGGTTTAAGATTCTTTACTAATGGGTTTTTTACTTTTGCTGTAATCTTACAGGATTCTATAATCTCTGTGAAATATTCATCAAGATCCTAATCAAACCATCCAAAGATTATCTCTTCAATGCAACAAATATGCGATTTCTGCCCAAACTTCCAAAGCAAGATTTGACGATTTATTCTTCGTTCGTCCTGAAGTTTTGTTCCACATTCCAAGAAATTCTTAGTTTGGTAGTATGGGCCGTAGAAGGAATATAAATAAAATAGGATGAAACGGGCACAAAATACTTAAAATTTATTTTGGGATTAGGGAACCAAATTGTTTGGGACGACCGGGCGACCCAGGATTTTTTTTATGTAGGACAAAGTCAGTGGGCTAAACGAAAAACAAACCGATTTGGCTCTGGCATCTAAGTCGAATCTTTAAGTATACTGTGATTGATAACGCTTTCTTTTTTTTCTATTGGCCTTTGGACTAATGTATTTCAATATTTATTTGCTTTCAGTCTAGATGCAGCTGAATACTAGAATTTGCATGATGTGATTGCCGATTAGTTGTCATGAATTGCAGGTTGCTATTATTTACAATCATTATATTTTGTATTTCCAAAACAAAATACGTGTAGGTCTGAGCTCACTGATCCTTCACCTACGACCCGTTATGTTTGTACACAACTCAATCAGTCGTAATTACTGTAATTACTCAAAATGGCGCCCGTGCTAGGACCAAATAATACTCGTAAATATCCCTTGATTATTATTCTCATCCTATAATTGATTTCAAACGTTGCACACTATTATATAAATTCAAGTTCTTAAGAGCGTTTACGCGGTACGGCTTTTCATACAAACTTTCAAATCCTTATTCTTCAAAATGAATGAACCCATTTTAACGAAACTTGGTATGCATACGCTAGATATCCAGGTCTAAATAGTTATCAGAAAACATTTTTGAAAAAGATTTCAGAGGGTGAGAGAGAGCGATTTTAAGTTTTCTATGGAAAGTGAAAAATCACTATATCCTTCCCCCTGAACTCTTTTTCATAAATGTTTTCTGATAACTATTTGGACCTGGATATCTAGCGTATGCATACCAAGTTTCGTTTAAATCGGTTCATTCATTTAGAAGAATAAGGATTTGAAAGTTTGTTTGAAATGACATACGGCGCACACGCTCTTAAAACCTAATAGATGTGTTGCTGAGGAGTTTTTTGCGCCCACAGTTGCACCACTTCTTCTTCCCAGCTAAAACGGAAAACGGAAAGTGGTGACGAGCGCGCGTTTTGGGGGACTGTCTTATCTGAAAATTTGACGTTCAATAAGTCCTGGCTCTCAGCCTTATTAGAAAAAATTACATGATTTTGCTAACTTTAAAGTTTCTTCGGTCATTATTTAACATCACAAACTAACTTTTATCTCCTTCATGATCTATTTGAAAGTAAAGGATAGCAATTGTGTGTTTGGCGAAGGTCAAAATTGGCGTACATCCTTTAAAGCATTTTTTGCACTGTTGTTACTGTATTTATTTGTTTGTTCATTATCTTGATCTAATACACACATTTTTTGCTGTGCTGTAAATGAGTTCGTTGCTCTTTAGTAACTAAACGGGCTCTCAAATAGTTTGAAAGTGATTGACGTTTCATTTTAAGCTGTATCGAATTGTTTTAAATGTATCGCCATTGTGTAGTTTAATCGAACTAATTATTATTGGATCTTCTTAAATAAAGGTTCGCCACTAGTTGGACTTCTTCAGCATCATCTAATTTCTGCTAGAATATCATAGTCTTCGAATTAGGTTGTTCTGTTTGTAATGGTGTACAGTCGGTTTTGTATTAATGTTATATTTTCTGAACTGTCTCTATTAAGTAGTTTTTATTCTTGACAAGTCGTGATTTCGCGAGTGTTTTAAGTACTCGTTTCTTTTGCTTTTTCTTTGAGAACCATTATGTATTCGGCTCTGGCATCAATACACAATCGTTAATAGAGGTCGTTTAAGTGTTTTACCTTTCGGAGCCTCAAGAGGTACTGTTGGGCTTCACAGGTTGTATAAACGTGCCAGGATGTTTTGTGGTGTAGAAAATTGGCATTATTGATTGAGTAGCTTAGGCACGGTTTGTTTTTTAACCTGGACAACCTCAGGTTTTTTTGCCTTTTTTGTCGAGTAATTTTGTAAATATTTGTGCAGTGTTTTTAGTCTGCGCGCTTATTGTTTAACAATCCTTGTCGGGATTTGATTCCACGATATAGTAACAAGAAGGATGTATACAGATCTTATGAAAATTTTGTGATTAAAATGATATTAAAAGTATAAAAGAAGGGTCACTGCAACGTTTTTGTTTTAGTTAATATAGATTTTTAACAATAATTATGAATTAAAATAACGTGAAACGGGACGTATTTAAGAACAAAATCCACGTCTAGTGACGTCTCTGCTGTTATGGCAACGAAAATAAAACTTTTAATCTTTGAGGTATGCTGACAGTTCATGACCAGTGACAGACAGAAGAGACTCATCGTCCGTTTTCGCGCGAAAATTGAAACTGTCAGTTTAAAACCGCAATTTTGGTAATAAATTAAAGTGTTTTAATTTATATTATGGTATATTCCACATGGAATTCTTCAAAATGAAAACAAGATGAAAATGTTGCATGTAATGAGTGAGACCGAATAGGTTATCAAGTGTCATTAAAAACATGATAAAGCTTTCTGATCCAAATCTGGTTCATATAATGGGTGTTATTATTACCTACACCTACAATATTTATCTCGTCTCCACATGTGTGTAACTTCGCAGGGGTCGCGGGTAATCTCTGACGACTACCGATAACAATTTGCGGTAATAATTGCCAATTATGTCTTATATCTCCTACAAATGTAAAGATTTGTTGGTTTTGTCGCTCATAACTTGTTTCCAAAGATTGCTGTTTTGTAATACAATTCGAAAAATTTCCAAGAAGGTTTTGACAGTATATTCACAGCTGATTGTTCAATTAAACGGTGTCTGTGTTTATTATATCATTATGAATACGTAGTCACATGAAGATTTCATTTATCATCATAGGAAGTCAAAATCGTCTTGGAACCGTTCTAGGACGATATGAGATGCATAGGTTATAAGTATTTACTTAAAGTCTGGATAAGGAACACTGAGTTCATTAGGTACTCTAAATTTGTGGTAAGACTACACAATTAGATTTATAGGTGGGTTCCTTATGCAAACATGCTGATTAAAATTCACAAGTCCTTTAAACAACTATAATTAAAAAAATCGGTCCTAACATGATGCAACAGATATTCTTGTAAGCCACGCCGCGATAGGAACAATAGAAGACAAACATTATTAGATTATAATGGATTATTCTAGCTATATTAATAACAATCATGTTATTGTGTGAAGTCCTGAGTCTATTGAACAGTTGCTCGAAGAATGTTGAGTTGAAGGACGTTGCAGTTAGAAAGAAACGTGAAAAAAACGTGTGTAAAATCAGATTAGAAACGTACTACTAGAAATACTTAATGATATTTTTAGATCGTTTGTAAATTATTTTAGTAAACGAAAAGAAAAAAACAATATAAATAGTCAAGTCTAATACTTATCATGTTGCTGTGTCATGGGAGATCCACAGCACAGCGCTGATTTCTGTGGTCCCCTAAAATATAGTTATGTCTACGACTACGGTAAACGATGGCGGCTTTGTGGGGTCTATGAATCATCAAGAAAATAATTATTGCCACCGTTTCCTGTTGCTATTGGCAAAATTCTAATGAAGCTGGATCTATTTATGCATAATGCGTCGGGCAGTCGAGATACCATCATTGACAACCAAGGAGGTTGTGACATGATGCCCTAATCTATGCTATTCTGACGTTGACGTTCATCAACCTCTTGCAGTTATTCTGCAACACTTCTATAATTTCTAAGCCACCATTCTATTAAAGCTCTGCCACAAAGTCTTGCCTAGGATGTCCAGCTCCATTTCAGATGTGAGCGCATTTGGAAGCAAATCTTGACAAATGCTTGCGATGGCTAAGTTTCGGGATCACGTTATTAGAAGACTAAACTTACCACGCGTTGACCTCATTACTTAGGGATCCGATCAAGTCCGGATCTTATCGGGTGAACCCGGAACAAACACATAAGTATGACTAAAAAATTACTAAACGTAATTCTGTCTTCTTTGTCTAGTGATCACAAGCGCTACTGCTGAGCTTTCCTGGAATTGGTTGGGATCTGGTCGGGTAAAGTTTGATAAGGTTGTTCCGATCTGAAATTTCGCGTTAGCATCCTGGAGACTGGATCTGTGTGTGTCCAGTAATGGCAATAGACTGGGCTCTTATTATATGAGTCTTGAACGTAACTGACTTTCCATCAGGTCATATGTGAGCCTATCAAAAATAAAAAGGTACTACGCAAGTACCTTTTTTCACCTGTTTTCACCGAAAGGTTAAACAGAGGTTCTGTTTAACCTTTCGGTGAAAACTGGTGTTGTATGATTCATGTCAAAACAAGTACTCAAACAGATGTAAATCCTAGAGCTAAATTATAGTAATTCTCATAATGTCTGTTGGTCTAAAGTGAAAGTGAAGAATGCGTGGAGGTTGATACAGTCACAGAATCACGTGCTTTTACGAGTAAACAAATCTAGTGCTTGCTTTAGTATGTCGCGTGTCATAATGATGTGTAATGGCTTGTTTATGTATATATTTGTGCGATATCCACGAAGAAATTGTGTGCCTTTGTATCTTTTACATTTGCACAAAATTCACTAAGAGCTGTTGGGGATTTCTTTTTTCCTGAACCCTGTCTTCTGTGTTCGGAAGGGCTTCAATTGTTTGACCCACATTCGATATTTCATCTTTCATCGACTTTGATTTGTTGAGTAGCTACCATAATTTTGAATATTGTCAAACGACATCACTGTCTCCCCCTTCAAAAAGCATCCACATGACTACGTTGTTTGCTTCGGGTGTTAATGAATTCATCGTAGCTTTCGTAACAACCTCCTAGCAACTATAAAAACATCGAATAATTATATTGTTCTTATGTTGTATACGAGCTGCGCGGGATTCATTGAGTTTTATGTTCTGCTCAATAAATTCTAGGCCAGACTAAACATTAAATCTTGCCATTCAGTGTAAGCGGTAGGCCGTGGTTATGAAATCTTAAAGTACACCGCTACAAACAGCTAGGTTGGCAGAAGTCTGATGAAGGTCGAGGCCGTTGGATGCTAGAAATTCTGAATCTGTCAATTATAAAAATATTGAAATATATATAAATCAAGTTAGTCTGAATAAAGTTCTCTGTTAATAAAAGGCATCTCCCAAAGTCCCAATGTGCGCCTCTTCATTGAATTGTCCTTCTTCCACTCTACCCTTGCTTTCTGACTATCATTCAAATGAACCTGAATCATCATCATCATCATCTTCTTCTTTCTGCCCTTGCCGCATGTTACTTGGGCTGGGCGCAAACGCTTTCCATATTTATTTTCTTATTTCTGAAGAAACCTTATTAAACAAAATAAAAAACACCTTCTTTAAAACGTTTTCTCAGAACATTTTACTTCAACTTTTGTAATCAATATTGAGTGAAATTAAATGATACCGTCCTAGATCATTCTTTTTCGTAACACCTAATTGCAAAAATAGCGTTACTTAATCTGATTACGTCACAAAGAAATTGTGAAAGTAGAATTCATAATTAGCACCCTCATACCTAAAGATAGTAATACTATAACATAGACAACTAGCTCTACCTGTTGTTATGTTGGTAGCAATACGTAGATCGATCGTTGTCGAGTTAGTTCGGGTGTTAGCCGCTAGATGGCGTTACTAGTGCGTTATAGATCTTAAATGCACGGGAAAATTATCGATGGTACTTAAATTAACTATTTATGGTTTTTACATATTTTTTTTACTAACGCTTTCACATTATTATAATTGACTATGAAGATCTGGGTTCCACTCCCAGTTTGGACTGAGATGTTATACTGATGTTACTTTTATGAGACTGGACGGAATTGTTTTAATTTTAATTTATAAACAATGGGATAGAATATTGCTTTTTCGAATTGCGAATTCCGGATTTATCGCTGGTCTGCCTCTTTGTAATATTGTTACAGTAACTAAAAACATATATAGAGACACTTCTGTGAAGCCACTTTAATCCAAAAAAATCAAAACATTATTAGTTATGGATTTATTTACCAAGCTATCCCTTTTTCCTCTCTAGTAGGAATTATTATGAGGTCAGAGCGGACAGACCCAGTCGCTGTCATTAGTATGTAAGGGCGTCTTTCGTCTTGACCTGATTGTTGTGTCCTTAACCATGCGCCGGAGATTTCCATGTGCGCAAACACACGTAAGATATAGTGCAGAAGTTACATTCTAAAGCATGTGTAAGTAACCCAACATTACAGACAGATGTCTTGCTGGGGAGTTTGATGCGCCACCTCTTCCCTGCCAAAACACTAAAGAACTGGTGACGGGAGGCGTTTTAAGGGACTGTTTTCAAGAAAAACTAGTCTAATTTGAATCAATGACTTGAATTTTGGATTGTAAATTTTTTAGTCGTGACTACTCGTGACCCGACGATTTGGTGGTGGTTACGGGTTGCATACAGCGCAGGACTGGAAGTTGTGGTAATCCTTTGGGGGGGTCCATATCCCGCAGTGGAACTGAATGAATGTATAAAGACACTCATAGGCTTACTTCTTCATCTCTTCTACAGTTCTCGTCAAATAACTTTGCCCCTCTGAAGTTGGCTACGAGTGGCTGCGTAGTAGTCAAAATTACGAACAAACTGCAACTGCGCATGCGCAAGAGACATGGGGGCGGGGCGCGATTTTATGTCTCGGTCGCTCGTTTACGTTCGATGCATGCTTGCGTCCCGCTTGCTCCCGTCTACGTGACTGCACCTGCGCGAACTTTGCAAATGGCTAACTTCAGAGGGGCAAAGTTATTTGACGAGAACTGTATCTTTGAACAAAGTGACCAAAGAACGACTTAATCGATGACCGAGTCTTGAAATCTTTTACTGCAGATTTTTTAAAGCTTTTATTTAAAACCTCCAAATGACCCTGAATGATAACTTTACAGTGCACATTGCAGATGTACCAGCTCTAGGCGTATTTCTCAAGTACTAACAGTTGGATCTTCTGTTTTTTTTACATTGGGGCAACTCAAGAATGTATTAAGACGGGATGTAGTCCATTGCGTGTCATATACCAACACTGTTTAATTAGATAAAAAGTAACATATGGAAATACAGCTTTCGTGGAGTTTTTTGTTGGAAGCCGTTCTTGTCACTCCATATCCTGTCTTAAAGTCTTAATTGATTTAATTGCGTAAGTGTAGGTTCTACTTTTACTTTAATTTATAATAAGTCAGACTCGAATTTAATGTTCTCATTACTCTGAAAATTCTTTCTGTTAATGGGCTCGCCCTTTTATATATTAACCTTAAAAATAAGCGGTGATGTGAATGTGGTTGTACTATAGGTACCTCCACCTCTGACTAACCCTTCCCGGAATATAAGGATGATATTATTAGTTTTGAGTTTGTTTTAGTTAACTTTTCTCGAAACAGGTATGGCCTCAGTATTGTTCCTTGCAAAGTCTACATTTTTTACACTGAGTTACCCCTAAAAAAAGCTTTGGGTTCGTAAATAACAGTGTTATAAGCCTGACATGGATATAATTTCCCGTCTATTTATTAAAACACCGATACAACAACTTATTCCAAGTCATTGGCATTGACTACCTACTGGAGTTGATAGCTTAAAATAGAATTAGCTGCGTTATGTGTGATAAGAGGACTAAACAATAAACAAAGGTATTTGTTTAAACATGAGGGTGCCGTGAATAGATATTCTGTAATTATTTCTAGGCCCATTAAAAGCAACTTTGTTACAAAATTAATTAGAAAATTAGCATCAAAAAAAACTTTTTCACAAAAAAAAGAACAAAAAAAGTTCAAAATAACTTTAATTTCGGAAGTCGGTGTTTTTGGTTGCTTCTTCGTTATTTGACACCGACTTCCGAAATTAAAGTTATTTTGAACTTTTTTGTTCTTTTTTTTGTGAAAAAGTTTTTTATTTTTCACTTTTTTTGTTTTTGGTGTTGTTAGGTGTGGGCCTAACAACACCACTGGAAAATCACAGGAAAGCAAAAATACGCAATTTCGTACACATGTATG
Source organism: Melanchra persicariae (assembly GCA_947386135.1). NCBI lineage: Eukaryota > Metazoa > Arthropoda > Insecta > Lepidoptera > Noctuidae > Melanchra > Melanchra persicariae. The sequence continues at coordinate 2,026,699 of OX376669.1, forward strand.
ATTTTTCCACATATTGTTTCCAGCTATTTGGATTTAAAAACCAAACTACTAAACCGATTTTGATAAAATTTGGGAAGTATACCCTAACAAATCGGTTGGCAAGCGACGGAGTTAAGCGCGAACAAACATAAAAAAAGCATACAAACATCCGATTTGAGAACCTCCTCCTTTTTTAGGAGTCAGCTAAAAAGTACCGATATTTTAACAGTCATGATGGGCTCCTCTTTCACCAGCGTTGTTATTGTTGATAGTTGAGATAGATGACTTTGTGTCTAAATAAAACAGCTGCATGGTTCGAACTTCGAGTCAGGTTACGTTTGCCAAGGTCAGTCCATTACGTCACAGGCAAATCCGGCCCTTCGAATTTTTTTTTAAATTTTTTATTATTGAGGAATGGGTTTGCTCTTGACCTCGATCACGCCTGATGGAAAGCGATAGATAAGGTCTATGATGGAGTGAGCGTGTCCAGAATATGCCTGTTCACTCTTGCTTTGAAGGCAGACGGGTTATATGTGGAAGGGTACATAGACACTGGTAGGGAGAGTTCCACACTTTCTTTGGGATGAGCTTGCAAAGTCTTTGCTATACGAGAAGGTCGAGGTTTACTATCTATGATAGACTTTGATGCCCAAACTGCAGCTTGAACCCGATAACATAAGCCTTTACACACCTTTTACACACTGTGTTTACTTTACTAATCCCACTTTTCTGTCGCAGGTCTGCTGGAAGAAATTTCTTTTGAAATAAGCAGTACCTTTGTGCTCTTTTATCTGTATGGAATTTTCTTTTTTAAGTTTATTGTGTGTACATAAATAAATAAGAAAATCTGGCAGTCCAGAAGAACTACTTTTTATTGAACTACCATGTCAGGGTGTAATGTTGACATTGATTCCTTGTCATCACAATGACGGGTCATTGGAAACACAAGCTAACGAGCCAAAGAATTGGGTCGGCCCATCAAAACTGCCGCTCTTCAGATCCCATTGTAGATACATGATGTGCGTCATTCCATAATGTATCCCATTGTTTAAAGGAACTAATTGTAAGTGTAATTGTTGATTAGTAAAAATTAGACGCAGTTCGCACGGTCTGTTTGTTACTGCGACGTTTCTCGACCCGAAAATTAAGTCCAAGATCCTGCTGAACGGTTAATTATTTTTCTAGCTCTGTTTTACTGTAAACTCCATGTCTTGTCAAGGTATTAAAGGCGTTGGCAATAGTCAAAGATACCGCCAAGAAGACCTCACCCTGGGCGGGAAGTCTCGACATAATTACCGATCGCCTGCCGACCGAATTCGGTCGAAGTCCTAAGGCCACCCGTACATAGTCAATCGTACGATCAAAATCAATGATCTGATCTGTGGATCTCGTTCCAGATATATTGTGTACGGGTCGCTTTAGAACTTATCGACCGAATTCGGTCGGTAGGCGATCGCTATCTGTGTCGAGACTGCAGGCCCTGGACAACTGCTTTCTCCGCTAGAGCTTTTACTCGCATGATTGCGTCTATGGTAGAGCGACCTCGGCGAAAACCAAACTAGTTATTTGAAAAATCGGTCTCTTCGCCAGGTAAGTGCCGGACACGGCGGACGGTAATAATTCCCCCAATGGCTTACTCGTCTCGTCCTAAAGCACAATAGGCCTGTATGCCGACGGAGAGTCTAAAGGGCGCCCCTTTTTTTTCAGCAGGACCAACTTTCAAGCTTTCCGTCCGCGTCGGCGTGGAAACTGACCCCGATCAAGGCATGCAGTAAAAAGTCCCACAAATCTGGCCCAAAATGCATTGACAAGGCCATTTGCACGGCCTGGTATTCCGTCCGGTCCTGGAGCAGTGTTTTAGCTCCCTCCCCTATTTTCCCACACACCCTGGTCTTTTGCCCAAATATCCAGATGCCTTTTGAAGTTTTCCCCCTATATAAAAAGGCTCTATCGTCTATTTAACAAAACTCCACATTTTCTCTAGGTAATATTTTATCTAGGTAATATTTGTATGATCGTACGCACTTATTAACATTATTCTTTCTTTTCAGGTAAGCTATCACTTCTGGTAAACAATGTACAATCACGTGTGGCGAGCTAACTACCGTCATAATAACACAATTATGACAATGTAGTTTTTATACTGCGCACACTGATCAATTATTAAAAGTTAGCGTCCCATAATTATTTTTGGTCAATGTGTCGGTAGTTCGAAAAATCATTTTATTAAGACTTGAAGGTAAGTTGTTTACATTATACTAAAACGTCACCATTATGCAGATAGTAGTTTAATAGATATACCATTTCGAAGTTATCTCGAAAGCTAAATTATTATAATAAGACTAATTTATCGTTGTTTTGCGCTCCTATTCAAATTAAGTTGGCTAAGTTATCAGCGTAAATTGTAAATTGAAAAAAATGGTGCACATGAAGGAAGGTCTGTACTTTTTATTGGTATATAAACAAAAAATAAAATAGATCAATTTACATTATTAAAAAAAATATATTTAACAATGTACTGATATTTACTAACTTTTCTAAGTTTGAACTGTGTTACGTTTAAAAGTACAAATTAGTACATTATCATATCGATTCCATTATATAGCAGGGACTACTGGCTATACAAAAATATACATTATTTTTCCGGTGATTGCCGGTTTCTATAGTAAAAAGTGTTTTTTTAGGTAATGGTGCCTCAAAAAAATGATGATGATTTATTCAATATTTTGTCATTACATCGACCAGTGAAGCCACTTTCAATTGACAATAAAGATAAACTACTTAGCTATATTTTGGAGACATTGGATTTACCGGAACTGCCTACTGCAAGTAGGGAAAGTCTTCAAAAGGTTATTAAAACTTTTACTGTAGCAACTTCAAGATTTTGGCAAAAATGTTCCCTTAATATTATTAGATTCCGGAGTCAAAATGAAAAATGGCTTGATCAAATAGTAATCAATTCTGGCGGGCAAGAAAGTGGACCCTCTACGTCTACTTCTGGAGAAACTAAACGTAGAAGGTTGAATGGTGAAATCAAAAAGTAAAGAAGAACTCTGTCTCGCTGCTTCGATGAAGTTACACTCAGAAGGATACCGCAGAGCATCTTCACTTCTCCTAGACATATCTGCCTCACCCGATAAAGAAAGACACTGCTACGCTACGCTTGATATTGAATTGTACAGGTGGTATCCTATGACACCAACAGTCCATAAGGTTCTCATACACGGCAAGGATATCATCGACAACGTTTTGTTGCCAATTGGTACGCTTGGAGAAACGCACAGGAAAGTCGCCACAAAGATGTCACATATTACAGAGAGCATAACACCAGGAAGATGACCAGGAATCAAACTAATGAAGATCATCAGAATATTACCTGTAAAACAAAAACATATAACGCCAATTGAGGTACTTAGTCTTTTACAAGAACCAGAAGTCGTGTTAGATGAGGAGTGATGTAACAAAGTACATAAATATTAATTACCAAGTTAAATTATGTGAAAACGATTTTTCGATACTATTTAATGTTATAAATATACCTTTATTTCACGATTTCAGTATTTAATAATTTCGTCCCCCTAAATTTTTAAAATTGATCACTGTGCTGCGGCGTCACGTGAATGACGGTCGCTGAAAAACTGAGAATGGTAAACATTTTGACAGTCTGTCTACTGTGTTGACGAAGTTGAGCTTTTGGTAAGTGATTTTATTTCTTATTACTATTTAATTCTACCTCGTTGGTCCAGTGGTCGACCTTGAGGTCCTAAACTCGATTCCTGGGAATCGAGTTTAGGGCAAAATTTGTAACTGGGTTTTTCCTAAATAGATGTGCTGAAGATGCATCTCTGCCTAACGCTTAAGAAATATAGGCGTGATGCTATGACGATTCTACAGTTAACTTAGTTTTATGCTCATAATGAACGTTGAATGTCAAAAAAACAACATAAGTAGTGCTATAATATACGAGAAGCTGTAAAACCATTGCGCAAGAGTCAACAATCGTATCTAAGCTTCGGCCGAGTTCGGCTACCTTCGTGTAGAGCCTAGATTTAAACATTTTAATGCGACGAGTGCTATTTTGATACCGCGAGTGAGTAATATGTGGCTGTTAATATTTTGATTAATGTTTGAAATATTTAAAATAATTAAATATTTGGCTACCTCTTTTTTTATTTGAACTGTGATAATAAAGAAAGAAAACACGTTTATTCCGTTAAAATGGTAATTGTAACCAAATATAAATAAATAAATAAATAAATATTTCGGGACAACTCACACACGGCCATCTGATCCCAAGCTAAGCAGAGCTTGTGTTATGGTAACCAGACAACTGATATACATACTTATATAATTTATAAATACATACATATTATAGATAAATTACACCCAGACACAGAACAAACAATTATGCTCATCACACAAAGTTTGTCCTGGGTGGGAATCGAACCCACGACCTCCGGCTTTGCAGTCAGGGTCACTAACCACTTGACCAACAGGCCTGTCAGGCCTGGCAGGTCTGTCATATTTTTTGCCGGAAGGACTGGCCTGCAATGGCAGAGGACAGACGTGTGTGGAATAGAGAGAGGGAGGCCTTTGTCTAGCAGATAGACATAACAGGCTAACTACCATCAGGTTAGATGTATTCATAAAAGGCCTATTTGCATTTCGCTACCGCTCTGAGTAACATACCACGCTGAACAGTCCTTAAGTCTTACATTTTAGTTATCCAAATGTGTTACTGCTGTTCTGTATTCTGTGGTTACTTCATCATAATATCAGCTGTAAGACATCCACTGTTGGACATAGGCCTCCTCCAAATAATCGCCACGCTTGGCAGACGGGTTGGCGATCGCAGTGTAGGAGCAATGTAGGTACCTATATAGAACGTCCGACACCATACAGAACCGTCAGATACCATAAGGAACACGGTTACTGCATGTATCTCACAAAATCCGGTAACATACCACGCGACAGACGAGTGCCGTGACTTTGTTTTGAACTTATCACCTTATCGCATCTGTCACAGTTATCAGGAACACCGGTTAGTTTGCCAAGTATGATCTTAGGCAAATAGCGCCGGGTACTCTTATGTAAACCTACATAGGTATTTATAGAATGCTCTTTAATTAATGGACCAAACCAACCACCACCCGCCAAGATACTTTCTTTCTTTCTTTTCGAGTCGATGGTTAACTTCTTAGATTTTTTGGGTCCAGTAGGTGGCCACAGCAATTGCAGCGTTGGTGGTATTCATCAGATCCCCCAAAGTACAGCTACATGGGCACTTAAGGCACCACAACGTGTGGTGTGGCTCATGCTCTAAACAGGAACGCCGCACTCACATTGTGTATCCGATGGGACTTTGAAACCCCATTTGGCCAGGTTATGTCTGCAGCTTCCACCTTAATTATATACGTAATAAGGATGTTTCTTGAGTAAGAATATATGATTCTATTTAGTCCGTCAGTTAGATTATAGAAAAATAGTGGATACGTATTTTTTCTTTTATAAAATCAATAAAAAATTACGAAAACAAAACGCATCGAGACTTCTGACGACACTTTCCGGTGAAAAGTGTATCGGTCTTTGACGTCACACGAGTTTTCACCACACTGTATCGTTTTAATTTTTTGTTTACGTGAAAGAAGAAAAAATACGTGTCTAATATTTTTGGAAATCTATCTGACGCACTAATTCGATTTTTTCAGAAAACATCTCTATTGTACACCATATGTAGTTTATCAAAGAAGGAAACTTAAAAGTAAAAAATAATTATGATAATGGACTTATCGCATTTCGTGATCTCTTCCAGAGGCCCTAGAACTGTGCCATTCAATTAGCGAATGCGACTGTCGAAATGCCGAAATGCCGATTAACACGTGACATTTCGGTTGCATCTGTCAATCCCATACATTTTGACGTATTGGCAGAATATTACTTGTCTTGAGTCTTGAGCCTGCATGTTTTGTTTTTTCGACACGAACACTCAGGTACATACACCTATAGGTGACATGGGGAAAACTTGGATGACTAGAAGGAAAACAGATAAATGCTTACTAATATTGTATTATTTGAGTTAGCCTAAAAACCTTGCCTGCCTTGCTTGTCTTACCTTATTCAAAGTTTACCTATGTAAAATGTTTATGGAAATGTTCAGTGACTTTAGTGCGAGTTTTAAGTGTTTGATGTCGTTGACGTATTACGTCAATTTATACTAAAACTGAATAAGCGCCATCTGGTGACAATAATTGAAAAAAAAACCATACGACTTGACTTATGAAACTCGATCGGGTACAGTACCGAATGGCAACAACCTAAATTATGAACTAAATAATTTATTCTGACGGAATCGACGACAGTTGCTATAAATTATTATATCGGTGGAAATTATGAGGAAATTAATTAAGTAACTACTTCATATTCGGAATAGGTAGAAATAACGACTGCATTTAAAAAATAATTTTGCATGCCGTAAGGCAGAATGTAGCGGAAACACCCAATACTGTACCATCTCAAAATTGTACCTACATTGCTGGCAAATAAATAAAAAAAAAAAAAAAAAAAAAAAAAAAAAAAAAAAAAAAAAAAAAAAATTGTTTCGCGTAATTTCCATCAGTTCATTATAAATAATTGTTTAATTTATATTTTATCGTATTTGCAATTAAAATAACGTTGTGTGTATGGAAATATGAAAATACCTAGGAATTGATAATATCAGTCACCATTCCTAATGATCTGAGCATTGTCCTGTAGATTGTCCTGCATTTGTAACACCTAATTTGTATTAATTATATTTTATTTATTTATTTATTTATTATATACTTTATTGTACACCTCACATCAATCACAGGTAAAAAGTTTATAAAAACAAGTGTACAATGGGCGGTCTTATCGCACAGGGCAATCTCTTACAGTCATCGTCGTCGTCATTCTTTCAGTCTTCATTTTCCCAACTTTATTGGGGTCGGCTTCCAGTCAAACCGGATTCATCTCAATAGCAGTATTTTACGTGGAGCGGCTGCCGCCTACCAGACCTCCACAACCCAACCGGGTAACACGGTACTTCTTGGCAAGGAGTCCGATATTCTGCCTTCTGACAATCCGTAACGACTGCCAAAGATCTACAAATAACAGCCGGGACCAACGGCCTAACGTGCTTTCTAAAGCACGGAGGAATCTCGATATGTTGAGATGGTCACCCATCCACAGACCGAAGATCGACGAAATCTGGTCCACTGCATGGATTCTCATTAGAATAGAATAGAAAAACGTTTATTCGACACAGGCAAAACAACAGCACCAAACACATTAAAATCAAGATCAATAATATAACATTACATGGGGCTGTATTATTTTAAACGGCTAAATGGGACATTCTCCACCCACCCCAAACGCAGCCGCAGTGCCGGACAAAATTTATTTTAAGTCAATCAACACGAGAAGAAGACCGGCTCAGTCTGCTTGTTCTGTACTTACAACCTTTGTCAATGACTTCAGAAAAAACAAGTTTCATGTTGTCCTCAACTGCATCTGCAGCTTTTACGACAAATCTTTTACGGTACCCAGCGGTGTGGTTATGGAATGCTTTGCCCGTGTCGGTAAGGCGTGCGCAATCTTTGTCCAGTTTTAAAACGATGGTCAAAAATCACTACCTTTCTCTTTAATCGTTTTTGCTTGGGTTCTATGCTTTTGTTCCATTATTATTATTGCATATGTTTATCTATTATGTATTACTAAGACTACCTGCAGTACTGCCTTTCCTTTTCTCTTTAAAATCCATCCAAACGTTGTCTTGGAAAGATCGCTTTTAGCGATAAGGCCGCCCATTGTGTCACCCTATGTAATGTTTTCTTCATCTATATTGTTTTGTAACTTATATGGTGTACATAATAAAGAGTATTCTAATCTATTATATTCTGCAACTATACCACTGGCATAGCAACATGCAGACACACACTGCTTCCGCGCGAGTCGTGCGAAAACTGTGAGAAACCGGTACTATGGATCGCGTTGTACATAAATAAATAACTAAATAATTACTCATTTCAATTAGTTTGCAATTATGATTCTGATGACGGGGCTTGCATTCCGTCTGTAGGGTCTTACCCATCTTTGTCATAAGATAGCATTTTATTGCAAGCCCTTTTGTGGCCTACTATTGGGCATAGGCGTACCCACTATCCTGAACTGTTTCCACCTTTCGTGAGCTCGTGCTGGAGTCTGAAGCCAATGCTTAATGTTGTCTTTTGTAGAACGCTTCAAAAGTTTGCATTATTAAACATTAAATATTTTGACATACATAGAAAACTGTGTTCTCTTTTTAGCAGGCAGCTTCGCTTCGTTTGTATCGGCACAAAGTATTAAAAAAAAACAAAGTCGAGACAAAACATTAGTTTCTCCATGGATATTAGAAAAATAAAAGAAAAACGACAAAACACAGAAATTAAAGACTGAAAGATGCTTTTGCTCAATGGGGTCGTATCAGCCCTTTCTTTGTGCAACGTCTACCGCCTTGTACACTCGGGAATCCTTTGGCGCTCCACCATATGTAGCACCACAGGGCTCTGCCCTGTGCGCTACTTATACAATGTTAGAAATTAAAGACTATTTGAGAATAAATTCAAAAATTATTTACGCCATCCGGCCCAACTACTAGCTACTACTGACTCTATAAAAACAAACACATTAATTTTTTTCCTCCCTAATTCAAAATACTATTATTTTCACTGGACGTTTCCAAAGCCCAACGCCTAACTTGTCTGCCAGTGGTTGCAGCCAAGGACGTTACAATATACCTACATATACCCCAGGCATTGCACAGAGGGGTCCCTGGATGGTCTCACTAGAACATGCTTCTCCTTAGAGCTGGTTTTGATAGAGTTGGTGGGAAGTTTTAGTGTGGTTAGATTAGAATTATACACTGACATCCCCAAAGTTCGTGTACCTTTTGAGGGAGACAGCTAAGTGCTATAGGTATGTATGTGGGACTTTTTCAGCTAAGAGCCTACGGAGCTGTTTCAATGTCGAGTATTATAAAAGAACAGTTCCCTAAATAGCCCGCGATTTACCACTTCCTAGCTGGTGTTTTAGATAGGAATAAGTGGCAACACAGACTCCCCAGATTGCCTACGGTACTTTCATCTATTATATGCCAGGGTTGCGGATTTTTTGAGACATACCGCAGCCCTGGAACGCAAAGGACATGAGGAGGAACACGGATGGGTTTTAGTCAGTTAGTCTGACACTCCCTTCCGCTCCACCTAGAGCGGAAGAAGTCATTTGATGATTTCCCATTTTCGCCAGGAAGCGAGCACGGCTATTCTATAATATTAAATCCTTTGAAAAGAACTTATAAAGTTCAACTCAACAGCATGCCAACACATGATATAGATGAACTCTAAACCGCTCAATAAAAAGTTTAAAAGCACAAAAATGGCGCCGCTTGTAACCGCCTCGAACCAGTTTCAATAATCATGAGGAATGCTTCACTAATCGTGATCACTGGAGGTCATTAATGTGTGTCTGGAACCCTTGGACTGTTCGGTTCGTGGGATTATATTGATGAGTAGTTAGATTTGCGTCATACCAAAACTTACCTACGTTGACCATAATTCTTTGAATCGCCAGCGCCGTCACGTTTGGAACAAGTCGAAAACATGCTCCTGGTCTGGAGGTTTCCGGCGACTGGGACCGCAATTAACTGGGACCGCGGTCTCAGTTGCCGCATCCATTTAATTTTAAATATTTTTCTTCAATTTTTTATTTAAAACAGTCAAAAATATTGTTGTTGTTTCTTTAAACATTTTTCGTTTGACTGTACTGTTTTTACTGATGGTCCCAGTCGCCGGAACAAAAATATTAAAATTAAATGGATTCGGCAACGGCGGTCCCAGTCGCTGGAAACCTCCTCGTCTTTAGGTACATAAACAAACAGCAATGGTTCTAATGTATGGCATCCTTGAATTAATACAAAATAAAATGCTAGGGACTGTCCGTTTACACGTGGCTAGAATTCTGAGGCTAAAAGCCGTAAGGATTTTCCAAATATTTTTAACTTGTCTCATAAACTCATAAGTTCATAACATAATAGAGACATGTTTAGAACTCGAGACGCGGATCTGTGTACCTATCGCAAACCAAACACAAATTCTACGAAGTCATTTTTTATATGACGTCTACAATATGTACATATTGTGTACATCGTGTACATACAGTGGAACCGTGATATTTTATAAATATGTACACTAAACTCGTGAATATGATTCATTAAAACTATTTGATTATGAATTTAATAACTTACTGACGTAGAAATGAGATGCGGCACTCTATTGTGGTCAAATTGGTCAACATCAGTTTCTTGTGTTTTTCTTACCTACATCACACTTTACATGGCCATACTAAGCTTTGTCTACTATATCCTGACTGTTTAGCTGAGACCCATGAGCGGCGCGGTTCGGGTGGTATGTTGACGCGTCAGTCAGAAGCTGATGGGGGGTGTCTACACCCATCGATGTGCCTCCACTGCTATCACATCATATTGATTTCAGCCGAGAGACCTCTACTGATGGACATAGGCCTTCCCAAAGTACACCACTGACACCCAAATCGAACGGTCAGTGCTTCTCCCACATAGCGGACTCCTTTGTCCCTCACTAGGTCCTCGGTCCTTGTGGGAGTTCCACTTGAGATTTCAAAGTTCCTATAGTAGGCGCCAGATAAATGAAGAATAACGGTCATTGACCAGTCCTTAATATCTCTTCGTAGGTACCCCCGGACAGTAAATTATGAATCGTTTTTCATTACTAGAACAGTAAGGATCACGATAGATGTCGATTCAGGACAGCTTTATGTCATTATTTCTGTTTTTGAAATTAAGTGTGTCAATAAATGTAGGTGGGTCAATGACCGTTATTGTTTGTTTATCTGGCGCGTACTATAGCCCATGTCGGCATCGCAGTTACTCGTGCTTATTTTAAAGAGAAGTAGTTGTTAAGGTTTTGGACCGAGGCGATGGTCTGAGACGCCACGTGGTACTTGATCTGGGAGAAAAACCCGATCTTCTGTTCTAAGATTAGTAGGCACAAGATTGTAGTTTAGCTATTCAGTAAGATTGACAGTAAACTAAGCCGATTTTGATAACTTCCTGCTGGCACCAATATCTATAAGTGATTGTAAGCAAGCATGTTTACTAGAACCAATATCTATAAATTGTTGTATCTCCTTGACGCACAAAAATATGTTTGACTCAAAATCGATCAGTTAGAATACCTGTAGAGTAGAGTTCTGATGATGCGAGAAAGTTGTTCAACTTTATGGCCCTGATACTTTGATCTGTCTGTTAGATGTGTACCTATACTTATCTTAAGGTACGATGGGACTGACATACGCTGCGCGTTATAAAAGTCCCTAAAACAATATTTAATACCTGTAGAGAGTCCCCACTAACGTCCACTACTGCCGGTCTATTCCGACAACGTCTCACCGTGTAAACTTAGGTGAAGTGAGAGCGAAGTGAACTATCATTCCATCTTGTTTGTATGGATTGACAGCTCACTTCGTGTTCACCTCACCTGTGCTTACACGGTGAGACTGCACTGCTGGATATCAGCCTCCTCCAAGTGCATCTACCAGATTCATGGCTCACATCACGTCATCGGGCTGCCTCGTGGAAGGCCTGCCAACGCTGCGCTCCTTCTAGTACGCGGTCACCACGTCAAAATCCTTCGGCTCAATCGGGCATGCGCCCAACGAGGCAGCGCGAACCAACTCCTTAATTCAATCAGTACGATTTGAGGACTCCCATAAATTCATCATCATCATCATCATATCAGCCGAAAGACGTCCACTGCTGGACATAGGCCTCCCCCAAATGTCGCCACAACAACCGGTCCTGTGCGTCTCGCATCCATCGGTTACCCGCGACCCTCACCAGGTCATCGGTCCACCTTGTGGGAGGCCTTCCAACGCTGCGTCTTCCGGTACGCGGTCGCCACTCCAAAACTTTTCGGCCCCATCGACCATCTGTTCTGCGAGCAATGTGCCCTGCCCACTGCCACTTCAATTTGTTCCCATAAATTATCAATATGAAATCAAGGACTTCATCAATCATTCCTCTAGTTTTGAAACCAATTTTGCGGTATTTTAGAAGGGAGTCAGTGATAGCAAGACGGGTAATAAAATAGAATGAAAAAGAAAACGTGTCGCGCAAACCCCAAGTAGAGATAAGGGTAGGAAGATGATGTGGTCTGCTGACATAACGATGATGACTATGATGATGTAACTACTGCGGCTAATTTAATTCCAGCCATAAAGAGCGCTTACTGAAATTAGTCGTATTTTCTTTCGCCTTGTCTTATCTCAATACTACTAGCCTGATTATAATGTAAACACAATAAAATACTAATCTTCACGCGGTTACGCCATTTTGATTCATAGAATTACTGTAAAAATGGTGTTTGTTTTCAGTGCGTCACTTTGGTTTTAATAAAACTGGCAAGACACTATTGGTTTTTGATGCAGGTGTAGTCGCAAAAGTAGCTTTAGCATTGTACAACAATATCATTTGCATATTTCCAGCTGCTGCATACGCAATATCTTTGACAAGTTGCAGAGAATTATACTCATCAAAATTTTGGAAAAAATAAATCGAGTAAGCAACATTCTCTCATAGATGTAACATATTCTATGTCAGCAGCTAGATAATGGTATAATACACGACATACCCTTTCACTACATAATCTAATTATATCCCTTTGCAATCCTCGTATCTTCAGTGACGTTTTCCACTCACAATTTCGTAAAACTACGCATGGTCGTCCAGCCAGAGCATCACGACCAGCCAAACAAAGAAATGTTTTATGACACCGCCAGTCATAACATTACAGTTTAACCTCACTTCTAAAATTATGTGCGACGTCTATTTTTGTTGGTCTTCGATAAACGTCACTGAATACACGAGTAGTGGCGTAATGGTTTGTTCTGCTTGGAGCTTTAGATAAATTCTATTCTACGTTATTTTCGTCTTTCAGTTGTTGGATTGATTTATATTTTTCGTCTGTGTCATCTGTTTTCGCATCGCGTCATTAGTGTAGCTCCTTACCGAGTGTTCCTCAGCACTTTCTTGACTCTGTGCTATTGTAATAGGAGGTTAATGAGGGTTTCCAGGAAAACGTAAATGTAAGTTTTCCAAATAAAATAAAATTTATGACACCAATTGGCGCCACATAGGCGAAATGTCCTCTTCCTTGAAAAAGTGACTGACGTGAAAAAGACGTTGATGTTAATTTAATAAAAGTGTCAGAAAACATTAGCGTTTTGACAGGTGCCTGGACCTGACGCCTCAGTGCTGCCACCTGGTGCTCGTTATTTCAGAAGCCACATTCAGAACACGATATTGTGGAAGCAAATCCTTATCAGTATCGGGACTTAAGTCCAGAAATCATTTTGGGATACCCTTTCTTGGGGCTTTCCAAGTTGCTACAAGTGAAAACACTTCAAGTACAGTTCTAAACAGCTATCTAATCATCAGAATCACCAAAACAGTTACCTACTAATTAATTAGCTAGTGCAAAGTAGAACATTCATGACGTCAGTTTACTCTGACGCGAGCCAACGTCACAAGTGCGAGTGTAGGCTAATTTTAGTGCGTCTACGCACCGTTCGAGCCAGCGCATGCGTACGTCCGACGTTAGAAACATCTGGGATACTTACATTCGCAGATATAACTCCGTGGACTAAAGATTCTTCGGCGATAATGATTCCAGTTTCGTTTGGACCTGGATGATGAAGTGCTTATGAAAGAGGGTGGTTTTGTCATTGGTGTTCGTGGGTGTAACTCAAAACTATTTAAATTGATATTTTTTTCTTTATTGATTACCTTTCACACTTCTGGGTGTGCATCGCAGTGCTAGGAGTTTGCTGTCTGATATAAAATATCAGTGAGAGGTGTGCAGTACTTAAATAATTTATTTTGTATTGATTTTTCTGGAACTTTTATCTTCAGGTAAATAAATAGTGGTTTATATTGCGATGCACCATGATTTTAAGAAACTAAAAGCAGTCTATTTCGTAGTTGGAAACTTTGCCGTGACTAAGTTTGGAAAGATCGTTTTCTACCTAGAATATATGAGTTCTTGCGTCGAGACGGCGCCAGTACAATTGTTGGTACATATGTACATTATTTAGCGATAGTATACAGGAATGCGTACGCGCGTCAGCTGTTAGTACACGCATCAGTTGGTAATTCCGCGAAATGATTCATTAATTGTCTTTGTTCTTTGGAACTGGAACATTTTCCTGGAATAGATGATTTTTGTAGTTTGGTTTAATATCATCAATCAATAGTCTATTGTTTTTTGTTACTAGTCATGATATTCCTGAAAATATTCCTCATCGTCATGTTGAGCAACTAAAGCTTGTAATTTGAAAGATCTTTCCTGATGCTAGGCTATTTTTATACTTCATTTGATTGCAACATTATTGCCAATTTTAGGTTCTTAGCGAGTTATACTATATCGTACCTTACTTTTTTTTCGCAAATCAGGGAAAACCCTTAGTTTCAATTCTGTAACAAAAATTGCAACTAGGTTAATGACTAGTATAGTTATATAGGGAAAAGTCCACAGGTAAACGGAAATTGATTCACATGATGCAACAAGGACCTTTCCTTCCTTTACCTCGTCCTTACAGGTCCTTAAGTAGGATTAAATGGTGCATAGAAAATTGACGATCTCCTTAACATAACCGAGGTTAACAATGTTTACCTCAACTTTGAGATTAAAAGCGATAAAAAGCCAAAATATTTGCATTCAACGTTGATGCACTATTAATCTTTCTGAATTAAGATCGTCTCAAGGATGTTGTTTGGTTGGCAACGAGCCAGGAACCTGTCATTTCTTCATTCTTGCGGTTATTAGGTAGAATACCAAGGTTTATTTTGCCTGGAAGAACGTGGTGTTCATATTTCCCTGTAAAATGAATTTTGGAGCACTCGTTTCATGTAAAATTGGTATTCATCGGCATCCGGATTCGAGAAAATCCTGGACGATATCTGATTTTGTAATGATAGTATTATGGCTAATATCAGAGTGATTATTGACGCCAAAACTAATAGAGATGAAAGAAAGGAGAAGACAAACGCCAAACGCAAAGAAATAACAAAAAGGTCAAAAGGATGACGCGCTCCTTTATTCTCTTAAAATAATTCTAACATTTTTGATTCTAAAACTCTGTTATCGTTTAAGCCATCACTTAAAGAATCACATAAAGATAATAATGACACAAATACTAGAAGTCACTCAATAGTACTACAACTCCCACGTGCAGATATATTAATGATTGGTAATTGGTATCATGATGAGAGGCACGCAACACGTGATGCTACACGAAAGCCTTTGTATACAAAGTGGATAATGATTGGCTACTTGAATGAGGATTGTGAATTGTTTTAGTATTTTGAATTCACGTGAGAATTCTGTTCAGTTAGATTTGTGATAGCGGGTGGAAGCTAAGAGAAATTTTGTTGATATTTTTTTTGTTTTAAGATACAAGAGACTGTATCTGCTGATAGTGATACGGGCTGCAGAAGAAAAAAATGAGGTGTAAGAGCTCTACTTCAATGACGCACACATTCATCAATTTGTCAGTGATTGACTTTTATGCCTAATGACAAAATTGGGCTGACGTGCCTAACAAAAAAATTTGGTGCTGAAGGCACCAAATTTTTGCATCAATTGTCGTCAGTGATTGCATATTACAATAGTTTATTTGGATGAGCTCGGTGATCCATACTTATGATGGTCCTTGGTTATTGAACCATCACTCTTGGGAAACTAAAAAGAACCACAATATTAATATACCACCCATCCCATCCTTATATTGTTGATAGCGCATTTGATTAACATCTTCTGTTACTGTGTAATACTGTGTACTGTTTATTTCTATGTTTAAAGAACTAGCTTATTTCATGCTATTATAGCCTCATTCTCTGCCAAAGCATGATAGATCTGCTCAAAGTCTTTGGGTACGATACTTATATTTTTCACTTAAATTCTATGTCATTGAACTAAAGTGTTGACACCAGTGTCCGAAGTGCTATTGGTTACATAATAGTCTCTTATTACGTCTATAACGCTTGACTGATCGATCTAGTTTTGTTGTTTGTTATTTTATTGCATCTCGTTTGATGCATTGCTTGGAAATTCTGTGACGTCACTATTTTTAGGTTATTAGGAATTGGAATGTGGGTATATTCTCTTCTGAAGGTGCAACGTAAAAGGACTTCAACTTGCTTTTGCCAGACTCACCAGCCAGTATATTCTGTAAAAACCTCATCTAGAACTATTTGGTGGTGTAAGCTTATAGTGAACAGTGAATCCTGTCAATCCATGCAATCAAGATGGAGCTAAGTTCTCTCGTTCAGATTTTTACAGAGTATGAATGAATAAATGATATTTTATTTGCAAGAATATAGGTAGCTAACATACGTTCATAAGACTTATGGGGTTTCACTATATTCGGCATTTCAGCCGTACAAATTTTACATCTTGGTTACATACTTATAGCATGCAGTACACAATTAGCAATAATATAAAAATACTTCTAATAATAATTTCATGATTTAAATTTAGATTTCAGTGCAATTAATAAAATTAAATACAATTTATATTAAAAGAGAGTAGAACTACAACACACAGTAGTACAGTAGGTCAAGTGGACGATGTCACAGACTATTTTCCTACCTATGTCCTATGCATGTCAAAGTCAAAGTCAAAGTCAAAGTCAAAGCATTTATTTCAATTAGACCATTTACAGGCACTTTTGAATTGTTAAGGTCGGTCGGTCAAAAAAAAAAAAGATGAAGCTATTTGCACGTTCCAAAGCGTAGATCTCTATGGAGAAGAACGTGCAAGAAACTCCACGGACACTCTTTTAAAAATAAGTTTTTGTTACAAAATTATGGTTACATCATTCATATTGAAATTATACATATATGTGAGAACGATGTAAAAGACGTGCAGGATAAAAGAGTCCGGAGTAAAAAAGAAACAATTCAAAGAAATAATTAAAATAGACCATGGCAGCCGAGAGATGACCAGTCTCAGCTGACGGCGCCCGTTCACGAACATGACGCATACGCTAGCACCATTCGGCTCGACCATTTTTAAGGGAGCCAAATGATCCAACGCATACGCCACCATCAGCCAGACTTTTGAGTGAGCATGACATCCCCAATCGCCAGGGTACATGTCAAAGACCTACCCAAAATGATCATTATAGTTTAAATTTGAGGGACCTACATAGTACTCACACATGTGCCGTTAATGCATGAAATTATACAATGCTAAATAAATTGAGTCTATACAATATGTCATGAAATGGTAGGGTGTAAAGTTATCCATGTAGTCTATAAGTACTAATATTATTATAAATGCGGAACTTCGGATGGATAGATGGGTGCTTGCTACACAATCACATCAGAACGGTTGAACGAATCATGTTGACATTTGGCACAGAGGTAAATTATGGTCTAGAATAACACATAGGACACTTTTATCCCAGGAGTATGTTCCCTCGGAATATTTTCGACATTTACGCGAGCGGAGCCGCGGGCGGTAGTTAGTATGAAATATAAAGCAGCAAATTTAAGCGGTATTCTAAAACAGGCATGATTCTTCACAATGAGCTTAATGGCAATAGCATGAATGCACAGCTGGCTTTTAATTACACTTCATTTGAAATGCGCCATTTTAACGAGTTTCCCACGCGACAGAATTACGACAAACCACTGGAAGAAGGTAAACACAAAGCTAACGTAACTTTTATTTTTAGGGCTTTCGCTCGCAGCTACCTTGGACGAGTGCGTTGAGATGTGAATCTTCGCGGATCTAATACATAATTTTAGCTTCAACCCTAACCGTCTGGCCGTCTGGCCAATTAGTTTTTCTATTTTGGACCAGACCGCTAGTACGCGCGTGCGACGCCGACCGTCTCCACAATCGCTAATAAACCACAGTTTAATATGAATAAAATACGCTATAAATCTGTAACGAGCGGTTTGAAAACAAAATGGCGGATAGTGACATAAATTTTCGCGCGTTCTACGGTTTTGGCGCGCATGAGTGGTGTTATTGACTTTTTAAGTTCAACCTAAAAAGTGTATTAAACCAGTGTAGTTAAGGTTGAAGTTTCGGTGGTATCGTGTCGTGTTATTGGACTGTCTGTGCGGTCGTGAGCTTTTTGTTATGATGCACAAGTCGGCACAATTGTTTGTTTTGGACGGAGCTATACGCGCCTGCGCACCATGATGTTTCGGCGGCATGTGTGTGTTTTTGTACGGATTTAGATATTCGTTGATGAAACTTAGGTATTACAGGTAAACCTGCCTGGTTATTTTGATCGTCGTTTAATAGATAACTAAGCATTGAATTTGAATTTCACAGTTTTTATGATGCTTCTAAATCATTTTTATTACAGAAATATTTGATTGAAATTAATTAATTTTCCATCATAAAAGTTATATTGATTATAATGAAGAAACGCAAAAAAATAAATGAGATTCAACGATAGACAGAAAATTGCTAACAATCTACCAGTCAGGTGAGTTAGGCTAATTTACTGACTCATATATATATCTAATCTAATCTAGCCCGTTATGTCCCACTGCTGGGCAAAAGCCTCCTTCTCCCTTTTTTATCCGACTTCTAAAAAAGGAGGAGGTTCTCAATTCGGATGTTTGTATTTTTTTTTTTTCATACTCGCGCACAACTCCGTCGCTTGCCAACCGATTTGAATTTTTTTTTTTGTTGAGAAGGGTATACTTTCCAAATGGTCCCATTGAAATGTTATCAAAATCGGTTCAGTAGTTTGGTTTTTGTAACCTTGAAAGCCCGGCCTCTTCTTGGCCAGGTTCACTTAACGTAACATGTGTCGATATGTATAGAAACTGGAATCGTCACCAGCAGCGTGTTTCAACGTGTAATAGTATCTAATAACTGACGTACTATACCAAATATTTGCCAAAATCATTGACGTGATGAAAAATGTCTAGTCTTAATAACACGGAGAAGTATTTTTCACTTTCAACTATAGTCTATCTGCTACACCAGAGAAAAAATCAATTAAGAATTAAAAGGCATTTGAAGATAAAAATCTTCGAAAGCCTAAAAAACCTAAAATATAACAAATTCCTAAAGCTAGATAGAGTTTATATCTGTCGATTTGTTTTGCGAAGGTATAATGTAGATGGTTACAAGATTCAGAGACCAAGACCAAATAAACGTAAGATGAACTGTGTGAAAGATGACACGGCTAGAAATGGGCTGACAACTAATACAGAAATCTGGCAAAAGAAGACATGTTGTGCCGATCCCAAGTAAATTAGGAATAGGCAAAGAGTATAATGAAGAAGTTATTGGACGAGGCTGGCACAGGAACTTGGGTATTGGCACAAGAAAAAAGAGGCCTAAGCTCCCGCCCGGAGGACACGGTGGAGCATAAGGAGATCTGCGGTGGAGCACCAACGTGTCCTCGTCAAGGCGATCAGAAACGATCTCTCGCGTCCGGCCCTGGTTCAATCCATGGTCCGGAGCGAGAGGGCATGTGAAGCAGTCACCTTCCTCAGAAGAGAGGCAGTCTTCCTCCAGAAAGAAGAGGCGGGCCGCAACAGAAGATGCCCCAGGCGTCGACCGTAGACGCGGGCCTGCGGACGGCGAACCAACCATCGCTCGCCGTCCGTGGACCAGGCCCAGGTCGACGGCTCGTTGTGTTCCACGTGCGCCTCAAAGACATTTCAGCATAATAGGCGGGGCCTGCTAGGTCCAGTGCCTGTCAGAGTTGCGGAATTTGTTCGAAAGAGTCACCGCGGCCCTGGAACGCAAAGGGCATTTAGAGGAACACGGATGGGTTTTAGTCAGTAAGATTCTGACACTTTCTTCCGCTTCGCTCGGAAGGAGCATTTGATGATTTCCCATCCTGAAAAACAGCTAAGTCGGGCTGACGATGATGATGGTAATGATAATCTTCTTTTAGACAAACCTGTCTCAATTATACAAACAAGTGGCTGATCATGATCACACTCTTATCAACGGATTAGGAATCATCCACAACTCAACTGTCGTATGAATGTCATCCGTATCTTAGATTAGTGAAGATCTACCCAATCCTCCGGGGCTTTATCGCTGATAAACTATTGTTCGGTGTTATTATAGTTAAGAAATATCATTGAATGGTGATGTGTAGTAGTAATAATAAGATCTTAAGTTATGGTTCCTTTGTCACTAAACGGATGTGCTTGTGTGCTCCTCAGGATAGCCGTAGTTGCTCTCTACGAGTATGTCTAGTCGTGTTCGAAGCTGTTCAGTACAGGACGGTAGCTCGTTATTGTCACCTACTGGTATTGGGAGAAATTCTTATTTTAACTTTGGGATAATAATAATATTTTAAGGTGAAAGCGCCAAGGTAGCCCGCGAAATTCAATTTTTCTTACGTTTTTTGCAATTTGCAGGTCAATATCAAAATATGATTCGCGGCTGTAGCAAGTATGTATTTACAGAACTATAATCATTAAAATCATCAATACAATTCTTTCAGTTAGAATTGATGCCAAATGTTTTTCATGTTTTCATAACATTTGGCATCAATTCTAACTGAAAGTTGAACAAAAAACTTAAGAAAATTTGAATTCGCAGGCTACCCTGGCGCTTCCCCCTCAAAGGATTGTCTTCCTTCTTTTTCTTTAAAAAAAGACGTTGCCCCACACTAGGGCATGTATTTCTCCTGTATTGTGGGTGCGTTTACAAACATATAAGCTCACATACACAAACTACCAGACCCGGAACAACTATCTGTAGTCCACACAAATATTTGCTCCGTGCAGGAATCGAACCCAACACGTAGCGCAGCAGCCAATCGCTCAACCACTGTGCCAACCGTGCCGTCCATGTTAAAGGATTAGCTAAACAAGGGCCTTGGTTCTTTCCATTGCATTGGTGATCCTAGAGTTTCTGCAAAATCGATAAAACTTGAGACCTCTGGTAAGCTAATTCTTAGCAGTTAACGTCTTGCGTAAAGGACCAGTTGTTATGGCGACACTTGGGGGAGGCCTATATCCAGCGATGATCGTCTTTTGGCTGATATGATGATGATGATGATGGACGTCTAGCGGCTAAATGGCAATGAATGATTACCACCTCCTTATACCAGGCCGTGCTTCCACCATACGGAATTCCACGCTTTGAGTTATCATCACGAATTTTGAAACCATGTGTTTAGATTAGAAGCCTTGAGCTATCCCATAAAATAAGATCGATGGGACATTTTGTCAGCAGTATTCTCAATCGTACCTTCTTTTCTCAAGTCACAAGGTACTTAGCCTTGCTTGCAAGCACCTAGATCAATAACTACAGTGATACGATCTCATGAGTCGACACGTGTAGCCGTATGACGTGGGAATCTACCTGGATATGCATGAATAGAGTCAATCGCACTTTAAGATTTTGTTACTGGTCAGTGTAAACACAGCTTCTATCTGTACCTTTAACAGTTAGGAGTATAGTCTTTTGAGATATTTTTGACCGACTTCCAAAAAAGGAGGAGGTTCTCAATTCGATTGTATTTTTTTTTGTGTTTGTTACCTCATATCTCCGTCATTTATGAACCGATTAGAAAAACTCTTGTTTTATGTAAAAGGATATACTTCTCGATTGGTCCCATTTGAATTTTATCAAAATTGGTCAAGCAATTTGGTTTTTAAATCCAAATAGATGGAAAAAATATGTGGAAAAATCATCCATGTATACGAAATTGCGTATTTTTGCTTTCCTGTGACTTTCCAGTGGTGTTGTTAGGTGTGGGACCCCCCACACCTAACAATACCAATAAAAAGTGAAAATTAAAAACTTAATCACCAAAAAAACTGACTTCCAAAAAAAAACACTACAAAGTACAAAATATCTTTAATTTCGGTGGTCGATGTTTGGTTGCTTCTTAGTTATTTGACACCGACTTCCGAAGTTAAAGTTATTTTGTACTTTGTAGTGTTTTTTTTGGTGAAAAAGTTTTTAGTTGGTTGAACTAGAACCCTATTGAGTGCGATCAGTAGTGTTCAACAGAATCACTGTTTAAGGAAGTACACAAGTCGTGTAGTCAAGGTGCCACCATTGAGTTGAACGTTACATTTTACTGTGTTTACCAGTTCTTCATTTCTAAAATAACTTTTTTACTGCTAAACTTGATTGATACTTATACGTATTACTTTTGTTCTTGCTTGTCACTTCTCACTGTCTTAAAATCTCTGTCCGTGTATGTTTAAATTGACCTGTATAGTTTATTACGTTTTAACTCCAGCTTTTGCTGCTTAAATAGTAATTATTTCTTCTGTTTTCTTCCGTGACCTTCCAAGTTTACCTTTCTCAAAATATCCATCCACATGTGCTAAAACATTATCCCTTATCCTTAAACTGGTGAGTTGTTTTATTTCATGAGCAGTTTCTGAGAAATTGTCAGCTTGGCAACACAAAACAAGGTCGCGGTCGGCGAACCACCATGGAATTCTTGTTGTAAAAAGTTCAACTTCCATTTTAGCATGGTGAATTCCAATTGATATTTTATGCGTATGTGACTATAATTCATGTTTTATAGCTTTATCTCATTGCTTTGTGACTCATCTCGGGATATTAAATGGGAATGTTACAAGTTATGATATGGTCATGCTTTGTTTTTGTATTCCAAAGAGTAACCGTGTTTTAAAAGAGTGTCCGTGGAGTTTCTTGCACGTTCTTCTCCATAGAGATCTACGCTTTGGAACGTGCAAATAGCTTCATCTTTTTGACCAACCGACCTTGACAATTCAAAAGTGCCTGTAAATAGTCTAATTGAAATAAATGCTTTGTCTTTGACTAACTTGCTGGTGTCTTTGTTTCATCCCATTCTGTGCTTAGGAGACCATTTACTATACTATTGGCATAAATACTCATATGTGTACTACTGATAAGCAGCACTGCTTTTTCAGAACATGTGTAAAATTCATCATTCATCAGTGTATCGAGTTTTAACTGGCATTGAGACTTCAATTTTGTCATTAAAGTTAGCAAATTCGCGGTAATCATCTGGTTGGAAATGCAGATGTCCATTGTGAATTTTTGATCCAAAATATAAAGGTGTCTTCAACACCTGGACATGGCGAATCATAAACCACACACTTAATTAAAAGTGACCCAATACATCTCAGTGTCACGCACTAACAGCCTTTAAAGTGACAACGTTACATTAACGGGATATTGTTACAAGACTCGATCGTATTTCGGTGATGTCATCCGATGACGAACACACATACAGTATCAGTGCTTTATTATACGGATTTTTATATCTCTACTTTTGAATCGTACGTTTTTTTATTGTTTTATGTCTACTTGCGGAACAAACCTGGTAGTAATCGAAAGTTGTATGAATCAGCCGGAGAAAACGTGGCTGATAAGATACTCGTACCTACATTACCTACGAATATTTCAAAATAAATAAAACAGGTTCGATCAATGACCTTGCGTTCGAAAACTTCGCTTCTTCTACATATGTGCTAGCTAAAATTTTTTTTTTCGACGCTATTAATCCTAACACTTTAGTCATGAATAAAACAGAATGAAAAATATGGAAAAGGTTTTTTTATTATTCCGTTCTGTTGCAAAATCCAAGACATTTTAATAGTTATTCCGAGAGTCTAGTATCATTGCTTTTGCGCATTTTTGGTGGTAGCCATTGTTTTCTCTGCCTAACAAGAACTGCAGTGGCTGTGAACAGTGTGACTGGCTTGTCATGAAATATAAACCTGCACAAAGTAAAATAAAAAACTGCTGAGCGAGTGAACAGTTTGTAGAATTCTATCAAAACGATTTAATTGTCCAAGTGTGAGAGCCCTGATGATCAATGGTCGTCACGCGAGGTCCAACTGTTGCTGTGCGCATGCACAGTTTACTAAAACAATTGAGTTTTATTGAGATAATGGGAGTTGTACTCACACAAATTCTTGGCTTATTCGTCTGTCTGCTAGTGTCTCATTGTAGGTCAGGTTTTCTTAACTTAAACGCTGTTCTCTCTCTTTCTTGTCTCTGTCACCAGAAAATTGTAAACGCCGTGAGATTGTAAAATATCGCGTGAAATTGTGAACTTATTTTTCTTTAATACACGGATATATTGGAAACTATTGAATTTGGATGGGATTATTGTATACAAAACGATTTTTTCATAATATATTGAAATAATCTAATAAATATGTATTGAGTTTGAAACTGCAACAACCCGCCTGCCAAGCGTGGCGATTATGGCAAACCCCCTCATTTGGGGAAGGCCTATGTCCAACAGTGGACGTCTGTCGGCTGATATGATGAGTCTGCACCTTCCAGTGACATCTCTTCTCTTTTGGCACACTCTTGAGGTATATTGGCGAAGGATCCTCTTAGTTATGTATTCGACGCCGTTCTTCTTTCGCTTCTGCTTTTCGTGTATGAGAAGCTGAATCTCTGGGAGTAGGTAGACAATTTTGAAATTCAGTCCTATCAGATCCTTTGAGTGATACAAAACGTTAATTTTTTTAGTGGCGAGCCAATTAATTAAAAAAATAGGGACTCTTTTAGAGTCCCTTATATCTTGTAAGCACTTGATAGTCATGAAATTATGAATCGACCAGTGTGTGCTCGCCCTAATGATCGACTGGCGACACGC
The DNA here is from genome assembly GCA_947386135.1 of Melanchra persicariae. Lineage (NCBI taxonomy): Eukaryota > Metazoa > Arthropoda > Insecta > Lepidoptera > Noctuidae > Melanchra > Melanchra persicariae. The sequence continues at coordinate 2,051,392 of OX376669.1, forward strand.
GAGGACAGCGTCGCACGCGCAACGTATTGAAACAATTGAGATAATGGATGTTTGAGCGCTTGATCGTTTTGGGTCCGTAAGGTCTTCGCGTTGTGGGACTACGATGATGTGTTATTTACTTCTTATTAGTACTTGTATTACTACAGCGGATACATAATCCGTAGAGATAAAATAACGTTCCTTATGAACATTTACGATGAGTAATCTTAAAACCTAAAATCTTATAATCATGGTGTGTTTTCCCAAAAATATGTTCTTAAAGACACTTAAGGAAACCCGGAATCCGAAAAGCGATGCGAATTGTTATGATGCCAAGATTGTGCAATAAAACTCAGAAACTGAACCAACCAGACAGAAAGCGCCAGGCGACAGACGTGATTCAAGTACAAATGCTATAAATAAAAGTAATCATAGCACTGTTGTTGCAGGGGAAACACATACTCCCGATAAACCAGGAAACCCGGAATCCGAAAAGCGATGCGAATTGTTATGATGCCAAGATTGTGCAATAAAACTCAGAAACTGAACCAACCAGACAGAAAGCGCCAGGCGACAGACGTGATTCAAGTACAAATGCTATAAATAAAAGTAATCATAGCACTGTTGTTGCAGGGGAAACACATACTCCCGATAAACCGATTTTATGTGACGTCGGAGTCAGTGTCCTTGTCTGACGTCAGGATACCCTTGGGTAGACATGTCTGAACAAACCTCAATGTACATTTATATGAAGAGAGGTTTATTTCATAATGTAAGAAAAAAGACAAAGTGGTTTGGATGACATCCTTGCAACCCCATTAACACAATTATTCACGAAAGACTTGTTAATGTGCATCCATAAAAAAGGTTATAAAAAAGAAAACAATTGAAACATCATTTCATTTTTATTATCACTTAAGTTAAAATCTCTCATTGTTTATATTTCATCTTTTTATAATGAGGCGTCTTATCTCGTGTATTTACTTTTAAACCGATGCCTTCAGCACTGCTTATTGCCTCAACTTTCCATTTCATTCCATTCAACGCACGATCACTTTTGGCATCTGCCGGTATATTCTGTCACTTCATGTGAGACCATGTAAACTTAGATGATGTGAGCATGTAGTGAATTGTCATTCCATCTTGTTTGTACGGATTGCCAGTCACTTCACTTGAGCTTACACGGTGAGATGTTAATAAAATCGCTCTGCTGTTTTGGCTTCCACCTCAAAACGAATGTAGACAAAAACAAATCAAACATACACCATGTTCCCAGAAAGATGTTAAAGAACAGGCATGGTAATTGCATCATGCATCTATATATATTTTCAGAGGCAATTTACCTGCTACATACCTGATTACAGTGATGATAATGCGCGGGCGCCGACTCTGATCCACGACCATAGCGTAAAATGCCGTCAGTGTCATTGTGAACGCCGCCGCGAACGCACGCGCTGTGCCGCGCTAAATTGTAACGCCACGTGTTTTTGTGAGTAAATAATCAGTGGTCACCAATTACAAACAATTGGTGTGGACTGTGTTTGTGAACAAGTGTCCTGGATCTAGTGACACGTTTGGATTGCATCTAAGGATTTAGTTATACGGTACGAAATTCGAGTCGCTTTGTTTATTTACGACTTGAGGAAACGTAGGAACATCAAGTCCTTACGAATTTTCTCGTCATATCAAACGGTAATGATCATGAACAACGTATATGGTAGTAATCAATTCATCTACGCCTGCTTTAATAGCTTCAAGTTGTCAATGAGAGCTGCTATTGAATTGACCGATGTTTTCAAACGACTGACTCTTATGTCTTCAGTTTAAGAATGACTATACAACAACAAACATGTTGTAGGTTTAGATAATACAATTGAGCAACTACTGATAGTGTTGTATCAATATAATCAATGGAAAATAAACGGGGTTGAATGAAAACATGGTGTAACAGTTATTAGCTGAAGTGGCTATTCAGTTTAAGATCTATTACAAAGGACAGGGATTTTTTCATTAATCAGAAGTAATCTTAAAGAATCAGTAGCCTTGGGTCAGTTAGTTTTTTCTCTGATTGCAATGGACGGTTTTTCTATTCGTTTGCAGACTTAGACACGGTTGTTTATTGAAGTAGCCATAACAAACATTACCTTGAATGATTTTGACTTGCAATTCACGGCTAGATCAAATTGATCTGCGATCGTAAAAGCAATCAAAGGAACAATAACAACTACTTTACTACTGTACGAACAAGTTGTCATTCATCATTAACTGCTGATAAACATTTACTGAATATTTAACCTCCTTTCATGAATGATGGTGCATGAAGAAGATAATGTTATTTTAATATGAAATAAAAATACAGTTCATACTTATGTGATGTTTCTCAAAAGTAATCACAATATCAGAGACCAATAAACTAAGAAAGAGCAATCAATAGAGGCATACGTAAAACTAAATAAAAATAGTAACTACTCATTAAGAAAACACTAAGTACCTAATGTTACAGACTTAAATTAGCTTATTCTTCCTAAAGTAAAAAGAGGTTTACACAAAAGTGAGATGAATCCTTCCATGAAGTGATAAGGTCATGATCACGACCTTCACACACCTATTATTATAATAGTCACACGTCATATACACTATAATTATGACCAACATTTGATCCTAATGATAGAAATCATACAACACCCGGTTCTGCTTAAATCTGTGCCCGGAAGAGAAAACTAAAACAGTAACGAAGAATATAAATAAACTCTTGAATTTAATATAAGCACAAGTGTGTATAGAAATGAATAATTTGCCACAATGTCATATTGAATTAAATAAAAATAATAAACAAAATTGTGGAATGTTTCGCCTTCTTCTTATGAACTTAATTTTGGACATTACAATGGACAGAAGATGCCTATTCAAATAGAGTATTTATACATTTGGACCACCCAACTATCATATTTAAACCAATTGTATTATTTATCATCAAAACAGTTCGCATGATTAAAGAAAATCAATAACTAGTAACATTCGTACCAGATTACGAGGAACTGAATAATGATAGTATCGCTTCCATTAATAAATTTTGTTTGCCGGCTTCGTTCATTCATGTATCTTTAGTTTCCGCTGCTATTATGCTGTCCTTGCAGTTTTCCCAATCTTTAAATTATTTTCAGTCAATTTGCCAGTGATTCAAGCTAATTTTGATGTTGCCTGTTGAAGCCTATCACTTTCTATTGCTACTCGTAAGACTTCACTTGATTCATTGTCGCTACCGTTATCAGACGCAATTTTTCACGTTCAACACACAATACTAGCTGCAAAGTATGTATGCCAAATTATCTTTATAGTCATTCGAGCGTTGCAAATAACATTTGTGACTTTCCAATCAGTCAATGACACAGGCATATCATCGGGTTTGTATGCATACGCTAATAACTTTTAAACTGGCATCGTTTTGCCGTTTAACTTGGTGTTAACTCTCTAATTAGTATAATTACTTCGACAAGTAAGTCATTGTTTAACTGAGACATTATAATTCATTCTGCCGGTTCAGTGTTAAATGCTTGTAATTACAATATTGTGCAGTGAAGTGCATACGATCCTCGTAAGCGGACAGAATATTTTGCCATTGAATCACTTAACTTGGATCCAGAAGTGGATATATAAATGGAATATAAAACAAGAGATTCACTTCCTTCATGAAACATCATGAAAGACAGCACAAAAACATACTCGTTACAAGAATGCGTGTACCGCTAAACAAAATGCTTCATCAACATTATCAAAAGCTACCAAATGGCACCAGTGCGGCCATTTTAGTTCGGCAACTAGAGCTAACAGTTAATTATCTAAACAAGCTAAATTAGCTATATAATTACTCACGTCGCCTATAGCAGCGACTGTTGCTCTAATTGTGTGTATGGTGTATTTATTTAATGGCACTGATGTTAAATTTTCTGTTAAAAACTTGGGAATATTGGGTTACTTACTTCAAAATTGTAAAGGTGCAACTATTATCCTTATCCATTAACTATTATTATTATCCACTATCCGAACAGTCATTAATTCTCGAACATTCTTAATAAATATTAATTATGTATCTAAATACGAAGAGACAAGTTGCAACAAAAGCTGTAATTGGCATAATTGGCATCAAAATCAAAACAAGTAAAACATATTGCAAGCCACTGAACTCAAATGACTAGATACCTAATGTGGGTTGATTGTGGTCTAATGTCATTTACAAACCTTATTTTAGCGATGACCAATCAGAAGAAACATTGTAACATAACTGTTATAACTAAGTTGTAGAAAGAAAGCGAGACAACTTTTTTAATAAGGATATGTTTGGAAATGGTCATTGAGGTAGGAACTTCTTAATTCAGCAAAGCAGATTTTGAAATAAAGCTAGATTTAGAGCTTCGAAGCCCACATTTTTATTTTTTGAAGCACATATTTGAAGTTGGATGTTCATAAAATTAAAAATAATATTTTGACCAATCGTCATCATCATAAACTGTAGAAAATTAATTTCTACATAAATATCACATCTACTGTACATAATTTACCGATTTTATTACATTCACTTTACGAGACATACCATAAAACCCCTCATATAATTTTATTGTCTATTAAATTAATAACATCGAAGACAATAAAATCCATCGGATACCCTTAAAATTCTCGCTAGACCTAAGAAATGTTACACAGAGCGACCTCTTAGTAGCCTTGACCCACAGTAACTCATTGTAAACAATTGATTATGATCTGTAACCTGTTCTCAAGTTTATAAGTCAGGTGCCCTTTTTAGAGTATTTGGTTAAGATTAAAAGTGACAGACGCTATGTATAATTAATGATTTGAGACATGACCAGATTTATCAGACATTTTTGGGCTGGTATCGTTATTGGCATGGACTTCATCGAACGCCAAGCTCCTGCTCTAGATTGGAGAATTTAAATCCTATACTCGTATTTGAAAGAAATCATTTGTAGTATAGGCCTCTCTAATATGAGCTGTCAATTAATTTGTTATTTATTACTTCTGTTTCGAGTCACAAAGCCATAAACAGTTGTTATATGTATTAACTGGACTTTTTCTTAAACTTAACACCTCTTCGTCGTCGCCAAGTCAAGTCTTCTTTTCCGTTCTACTTCTTAATCACTTTTTACATCTTATTCGACGATTAACTTACTTTTCTTCATGTAATGGGGATATATTGCACAGGATGACACTTAAATCTATTACATTATTTTCCTGTCGTGACTAGACCTTACATAAGATGTCACAGCGAAAGGACTCTGTGTGCTAAAGCCTCAGGCAAAAGCTGGTTCACGATAATATTATCAGCCTTGAGTATGTGGGGTAATAGCAATAGTTCATGTGTAACATACGGTATGTGAGACAGATGATTGTGTTTTGTTAATTAATGTTGAAATATCTGTGAAAGGGGATCACAATGTTGACGGTGGCGTATATTTATTTGAATATCGCAGGAATCCGTTGAATGTGAAAAGCGACCGGTCGTTGTGGTGACGTTTGGAAAAGCCTTTTGTCTAGCAGTGGAAGTCTCTCGGCTGAGTAATAATGATGATAATTATGTATGAATTCGTTGGTGCAAAGTACTTTGCAGATGTTCTCTTTGTTGTTGATAGACATATTTAGACCTCGAAGTGGGTGTGATCTTTGTACCTATTGTAGGTATACAAATAATAAACCAAAGTCCAAAAATATTCCACGATGACCTTATCATGGAAGGTTTTATTAAATAGTTCTGTGTTTAAATATGTTAGTTTAATGTTACCGAGATGAGACGTTCTGTTTCTGTGTCTGTGATGTTATGCTGTTTCTAAGCTAAATTAATATGCATTGCATCAACTTCGAGTTTCAGCCTATTGAAAATATCATCTTCATTTTTCCTAGTACTGGTATCTCCTTCATAATTCTTTTCCAAGTTTGCTTAAATGACACTGTTACAATGGAAAGACACGACATTAAAATTAATTTTCCACTTTTTATTTGCTAGTCGTAAGTAGTAGTAGAACAAGTCATGAATAACCACTGTAGTGTGTTTAAGTAAGCTAATACCTATACTTATATTACTTAGTATAAAGTACTACTATTCTATAATACATTCTAACCTACTACAATATTTTTAAATTTTTTTAACAAAGTTATTAAAAAATTAGTTGCATCATCAGTTAGATTAACTCTACTTGAATATATTCAAGTGTAAACATCGAGTTTCACTTGCACAACAGATAAAAGTCGGCCATGTTGTGAATCATTCTCAATATCTGCGCAAGCGTCGTTATTCCCCTTGCACAGGAAACTATGGATATGAGACTGGGTTCAATGGAACACTGTAAATTATATCTAAGGAGGTGAGGTGAGGAGGCGACTTTGAGCCTAAGGATGCAGTTTGCGTTGGTGTTAGTTGGCAGAAATAGTCTGAGAAACGTCCTATTATTTTGACTTAAGAAAACAAGTGAAAGAATCGCTCATGAATCTCGTTCAATTAGAATTATTAAATTCTACTGAAGACTTCCAATTCTCTATAAATTGGCTATAAAGAATCTAATTAAACATGTAAGAATTCTAACCTCAATCATAATGATAATTTCCAATCAAAGTGAGCCGCTAATTTATTTGACAATAAACCTGTTACTCCTGTTAGTAATATGTTGATCATATTCTCACATAACTATATATACCTATACTCATTAAAAATTTGATTGACTCAAAACGGAAATGCGTAATCGGGACATACACGGATTATATTGAAAAGGGAGTTTTTGCACGGAAGATTTTTGTTATTAAACACAATAAAATAAAATCGTAACTTCCTTAATCATCATTGAATGGACATAATAATATTATGATGATACCATTGTAGTAATTTCAATTCAAAATAAGGATAACTACAAAATTTTAACTTGAGTGCTCAATTTTGCTTAAAATGGTCATATAAAAGTTTTATTCAAACAAAAACCAGTATTGTGGAATATAAAAATGCCGGTTGACTCAGTCAGGTAACCAGATCTTTCTCACGATCTTAATATTGACCTACAAACAGTCATCAACAGTAAAATATTTGCCACTGGACCTTAAAATGTGAAAGGATACCTAATTCCACATGTGCCGGAGTTAATAACGGACAATTACACAATTTACAATTATTTAAGGAAAACGAAATGAGCAAAAGAGGGAGACCTGCACACAGCAGTGGTTGGATTAAGACTGCCATTTTTTATAACTGACATTTGACCACTATACCAGCAGGTATCTCAACTGATGGTATGCGACAATGTGGTAAAATATTGTGAACGCTGGCCTACAAGTATCCACTAAACCTATCCACTCAAGACCTGGATACTGCGAGGTTATTGCTTAGCAGGAGACACAGACATCAGTAGGGAATTACACTCCTAAGCAACTAATGATGATGATGGAAAATATAATTATGTAAGGTGACAAGCCCTCGGCAGTAATATCAATTACTGGTGACGTGTAATCCAGTCAGTGTCCTTTATGTAGGTCGTTTCACATATGGAAATGATTTGTAGAACTTATGAGGAAAATGTGTTGTGCTAAATAAATATAGCATAAGTTGATAGTCATTTGATTATATCCTGATAAACTTCATTTTCTTAACGGTTTTTTTAGTCTGGCTGTCCATCTGGCACAGATGAAACATGAATTAAATTATTTTAGTCTGTCTCTACAGGAAAGGACAGTCGATGTCTGGTTAAAATTCCCCTGCATTGCTTATATGTTTTACTGACTATTGGGTTTCCCCTGAATTGCCTACTATATTTAAATGTTAATTTTGTTACGGCTTGTGTAATATTCGTCCATATGCACGGCAAAATAAATGAGTCAAAAAACAGTGTGAAATGTGTTTGATCGACCCGGAAACAAATTTTCATGTGCCGAGTTCAGTTTCATCAGGTCTTTGAAAATCAGGAGAATACACAACAAAAAAAAAACATTGCAAATGTTTATTTTATTGACACGTGTCACCCAACAAACAATGTCTGACAAACTGTCTGATACCGGTTTCGATAGCCATCCGCTTCGCACCCGATATTTCAATCACACTGGACGCGTTTTGATCGAGACATGATTCAAGTATTTCTCAATTAAGTAGCATCAGACAAATACATATGTACATCTGCTACTCTTATTGATTTCTCGTAAACTGATTTGTCATCTTCAACGACATTAGCGTTAGCGGCTTCTTCCCTGTTCTGTGTAGGTTTCATTTGTCAGATGTGTGATTCAATAAACTGTCGACTCTGGGAACACACATCCATGGCAAGATAAATGCATCATGTGCATTAGTTATGAGGAAAACTGCTAAGTTCTCTTGAAATATGTATATTTTACTACGTTATATCTACGCTATCATCTAGCATTGGAAAGGACAACCTTACACCAGATTTTTTGTTCCCTTTGTGACCTTTATGGGCCTTATTCAATCTAGATGAGGTATTATCCTGCACTGTTTAGAGTTAAGAGACCTATGCTGTGTCAAATCTCTTTTTGACTAGGTCAAGTTTTCCAATCATTTTGGTGATCAGCGGTTTTCCTAATCGCCTCTCATCATCTGCCTAGCCTTTTCCTACAACTATATTGGGGTCGGATTCCAGTCAAACCGGATTCAGCTGAATACCAGTATTTAACGCGCAACGGCTGCCTACCAGACCTCCACAACCTATTAGCTGGGTAACACGGCACTTACTTAATGTCCTCTGTCTCTTTTAAAATGTGTTTGGATGTGTTGCTTGGTTTTTCATACCAAGTTTCTTATCATTTTAATCATCAATTTATCCACAATTTCAATGTCCATCATGAGCCAAACTTTAATCAGTGCCGACGCCCTGCAAACAATTTGCATTAAGGCGAGATATAGATTTTTTATTTCGATAAAAATCAATCACAGGTTGTTCACCCGTCTCTTATGAACCTGCTGCTAATTTCAATCATGCTTATGATTTGCTAGTTGATCCTTAGCAGTTAAGGCGTCTACTAACGACCGGGAGCTCTGTAGAAGATTTATGCGTCCTGCTTATTTACCGTAGTTGGTGATATAAGCTGTTCATGTGTCCATTTTATGTCGTTTCAACGAAAACCTAGCAATGGCAGTTTATAAGACGCTGTAGCTTTATTTTACGCTTACGCTTACGTTTTAGTTCCGAAACTTGTTATCTACAAAATAAGAAAGCATGATACAGGCATAATTCTTATTTTGACCAGCAAAGCTGAATTATTAGATTTGTAAAAAACATTGGCAAAAACGTTTATGACATTCAATAAAGATAAAAATAGCCGAAAATCGACTCAATAATTTAATCCGATCGAAAGCCCCATTACAATCACAATTTCAATATTAAAATTCCGCGCAGATGTCAATGACACAGTTCACCCTGCGCGTACGCACGTCCTTGTAAGCGCTTTCGCCGAATACTTGTGCCACCATGTTGTACCGTGTTGCGGAAAAGCCAATAACTTTATTACTTGCAATCTCTCTGATTGGTTGTTGCAAATTGTATTTGTTAAGAATGAAGGTACCTAGTTTTATTTTGATTTGTATTGTTTGAGGTGTTGTGTGGTGTGGAGAAAGCTCTGGTGCATGAAAGGGCAGCGTTTGTCCTCGTATGGTAATTGACCTCAGAATTCGTTTGTTGAGTTGCGTCACGTCCTTTAACATTATTGGCTACACCGTAATTCATTGTTAACAGCTTTTCGTACGCACTAGTGTATATGCTAATAATTAGTAGTCAGTTTGCCTCTTGATTTGTTTTGTTACAACTAAGTATCCATCTTCTTGATGTTTACACTTCAACCTTATCCATCTAGGTTCCTTTTGCCTCAAAATCTGGAACATCATTATTCTGGATCATACCATTCAAACAAATTAATAATCCTCATAAATATTACCAAATCTTCAATAAAATTAATATGATAAACAGATGAGGACAGTCATGAAATACTTAGCCAAATCTCTAACGGCCACAATTGACAGGTCGCCGTTATTGCCTGTCACTTGTCAGACCAAAAAATGTGCAAGCAGGATTTGTTCAAAGCTGACGGATGAATCTGTAACATTGGACTAATGAGCTGTTGTTATTAATTAATTAATCTTATGGCTTTGGTGTTTTAGGTAAGATATTTTAAATTACTTGGAATGGAACTCGAAACAAGTGGATATGTTGATCGTGAAAAGCCTCAGGTATCTTACGAGAGAATATTTCTATAACTAAAATTAAAATTTACACTCGTGAAGTAATTTAATTTTCTAAAGGGTGTTTTTGCAGTGATCTTGAGAGAATGATAGCTATACATGATATATTAAAATAAAGGTCTGGTCAAAGCTCCAATAATAATACTAAAAAGAGCACCTAAAGCCAGAAACACTTTTATAAATCAAAATATAAGCAGAATTAATTTGACTAAACTTACATCACTTAATAAAGCTGAGTAAGCCATACGGAAATGCCAGTGTGAAAAAACAATAGAGAGAAGCTGCAGTACTCCATGTTTCGACAGAATATAAGAATAGAATAGAAAAAAAACATTTGACATAACATAACTGCAGCAAACAGCAAAAGAGAAGAATAATTGACTGGCCTGTTGGTCTAGTGGTTAGTGACCCTGACTGCAAAGCCGGAGGTCGTGGGTTCGATTCCCACCCAGGACAAACTTTGTGTGATGAGCATAATTGTTTGTTCTGTGTCTGGGTGTAATTTATCTATAATATGTATGTATTTATAAATTATATAAGTATGTATATCAGTTGTCTGGTTACCATAACACAAGCTCTGCTTAGCTTGGGATCAGATGGCCGTGTGTGAGTTGTCCCAAGATATTATTATTATATTATATTATTATTATAATATAACAGAAAACAAAAACATTCATCTCACATCCCAAAACGAAATACAAATACGATGTCCAATGACCACAAGTTTTTGCCTGCCTCCACGGGTGACTTAACCTCAGTACAATTTGTAAACAAGTTTGACATAATACGTGTTACAGTTGATAGACAAGATAACAGTAGTTTTGGCGACATTAATTACGTATGTCTTTAAATTATAATCGCTATCGTGATGTGATTTAATAATGTAGTATGTAATTTTCTTACATGTTTCAACTTTCTAATATTTATTGATACTGACAGTGGTTGTCCTGATTTCATTATAGAATTTTATAGTAACTTTGATAATTTCAGTTCAGTAGCAAACAAAAAAAGTACGTAGATTTTTGTAACATTTGTTATGTAGCTTGGCTTGCATTCAGCTATAACTTCTTGTTCTATTAATAATTTGAAGCTCATAATCCCTATAAGGGTTGTTTGCCAGCTTATAATATATGAATCAAAACATATTTAGCTCACAGCTATTATTGCTCTCTGTCTTATTAAACACTTTTCAAAAGACGGATGCAGTAGCAACGGATATAGATTAAATATCAAATGACGATGTTGGCCATATAGTAATAACATTGTAAATTTCTTACTACGCATCTGCATCAGGACACGTCACGCTATGAAAACCAGCTGATGTCTATCCCAGTGTCATACTCATAATGCAGTGGGCGTCAATCGACGTCAGACAAAACAATTAGCGTGTTTGTCAGAAATATAATTATTGGCACAAATTAAAATACCACGACTCATATCTTCAAAGTGTGTGGGATTCCCGAAACAATGCCGCCAACTAGGCGCCTGAATGCATTCATACCGGTTTGATTCCGTCAGTATTATTCAGTATTGTTAAAAATCATATTATAGTCCAGTAATGCGCCGTTCTTCTTGGTCACAGCGTGATGTTATATAGCCTTCCTCGGTAAATGGGCTATTCAACACAAAAATATTTTTTTCAATTCGAACCAGTAATTCCTGAGATTAGCGCGTTCAACCAAACAACAACTCTTCAGCTTTATAATATTAATAATATAGATTTATCATTATAATGTATCAACCTAAACATCTCTTAAAGTTAGGTTTATTGGAGTTTTGTCATTGAAGTGCACTAACAACGATTCTGTTTGTTCCTTTTACTGATTAATCATTCCAAGTGCAGTGCCACTGGTCAAGGGCAAACATGAAACGCTGGAACTTTTTGTGCCCATTAAGTATAAACTTTTATCACAGATTTAAGATTACTTGCAATTATGCTGATTTAACCTGACAAGCCGCAAAAAGAGTAGGAAGCCTGAACACGAACGGAGTACACCTGAAGTGACTACGAATTCATGTGTATTTGAAATCTAGTACACCGTAAAGAAACTTGAGATTGATTACATTATGTAATAAGAAGATGAACTTGACAAACAAACAATGACCGTATGATGTAAAGAACATTGATTTATTACATATACATACATTAGATCCGATCCTTATGACATGCAGAGATATTGCTGAGAGATTTAGAATAGGTTATGTATGTAAGGGGTTTAACAAGTCTACCACAACTCAAGCATTGTCTACTTAGATAGATAAAATATTAATTTGGTGCAAGAACAGAAAACACAGCATACAAGAGAGTTACAGATATTATAAGACAAAAATAAAAACTAGTGATCATACAAACATTTAAAAAAAACAAACAAAAGAAAAAGACAGACCACTATGAATAAGGCAATATATGGCAGAAATGCCAAAATCACCTACCTACTTTAATAATTATATTTCAAAATGCAAAAAAAAACAAATTGTGCGGTGCGTGTCTCCAAGTTGCACCAAATGGGAGTCCAGCTCAGCATGTGCCAGTCAAAAATACCTGACACTTAAACTTCAATAATTTCGTAATTCAATGCAGACTACTGATTGCCAATTCTACTAATTTTCAAGCAACGTGCGCATTCGCATCTCAATCGCAAACTGTCAAAAATGTACGAAAATTAAGGCTTTTTTGACAGTTTGCGATTGACATGCGAATGCCAACGTTGTTTAACAGTTAGTAGAATTGGCCCTCAGGTCTGTAACTTTCTCTTGCTTAACAAAGGTTTCTTTTCATAAGTAAAAGTGACGGATATTCAATATGGTTTGAGACCTGTAAAGAGTCCAGCTTTCCTCACGATCTTATTCGAACGTGAGTCAGAGATGTCTATCAAATTAACTGTTTTACCACCAATTTAGCATTATTACTAGGCCCGAAACAATTTTATTACAAAAATTTAAGTGTAATCTCTGGCAGATTTCCTCTCCCACTGAGCTATTGTCAAAATGCGAAATTCGTTACATCAGTTTTTTTTTGTAATCGGCGATTAAGACGTGACCTTTGCTCAATGACTGATTTCTGTCGATTTTTGCGAGTAAAAAAGGATCTTTAGATTGTTTTTCTGCCTTCAACTAAGTCTGAACAAAAGTCTTGGTTTTTTTATGAACAGTATTGCATATTCGTTTATTTATGTTTGCAAATAAAATATACTTGGCACTGATGATTAAGTTTTAATAGTTTCACAAAGTGCATTATAAATACGCCCAAATTATATCAAAATAAAGCACAAAGCAGAATAAAAACAAACCGGACAAGTGCGAGTCTGACTCACGTTGAAATTTAATTAAAATAGCCATCCATGAACAATTGTCGATAGGCAAGCTGTCATAGGCGTGTTTATAAATCAATACAATTTGATAAAAAATATGTTCCATCTGGTTATCAGGTGGGCGAATGTCGATCTTCACCGTCTCTTAGACCAATACGGCAATACTAAGGGTAAATATTCATAGTAATTTTGAAAATTTTTCCTCATACTTAAATAAACTGGTATCCACGATTTCTAGATTTTCCTGTACTAATAACAACATCGTGAATTTTGATAAAGCCGACGATAATCTTATAATTATTACTTTGACCTCCCAGTTTTACCCCGCAAGGACTTTCCTCTTAATATTTGGGTCACGGAAATCCAGTTTCGTTAACTGAGAATTTGCAGATGCAATCGAGTGTGTTATGCATACAAAATAGAAAAAAAATGTGCAACTCGTACATAGATTGCAGATATTCGAGTAGGAACGTACAGTTATCTTGTTGAGGACTCGTAATAAGAATTCAAAAGTATTTTATTGTACTATTTGCATAAAACAAAGGAGAGAGTTACCCAGGGTACGCTACTAGGACCACAATTGTTCACAAAAAAACGCCATATTCTACCGAGGCATTTATTGCGCTGTAATAACGTAAATAGTTTAAGAATTTAACAAATACAAAGTGTTTTATAATCGAATGCGCAGTTCCTTTATACGTTAACGATCTGTTTTCAAATATCACGACTCGTGTGAACCTCGTATTTTCAGGATTGTACTAACTAACCTGCTAATTTTGTCACCTGTCTGGTTAACTTTACGAATACTACAAGTACGCAGTAAGCATAACATCATCAAGTTAGACCGGAGAGAAAATGTATTCTTTAAAACACGTACAGCGATAATGTATGCAGATTAGATAGACGGGTTTAGTTACAGCAGTACAAATGTACAGGTTTTTGTTCACATTGAATATAACAATACCTAAGCTTAAATGATTCTGCAATCTTCGTCTTCACTCGTACTTATCGAAAGAGAAGCTATAATCATAAAGGAGAATACAATTCTGTACTCTCGTGGGAATTATGACAGAACCAAAAAATCTTAGTTTTTAGTTTAAGCAGATTACAGACGGTACATAATTTAGTCCTGTACTGTCCTGTGTATACCTAGTCCTGAATTTAAAATCAAGTCAAGGTCGATCCATATTTTCCACTTTTACAATATGAATCACAGAATTATCTAGTAAACTTTACAAAATACGTTTAACCAACACACCGGGTGTTAAGGAGTGTTTGTTTTCCCGACACTGAGTCTGGTTAGGATCACAACTGACTATATTTCATTTTAAACCCATTAATTATTTTAATAGATTTTCGCTGTCGGCGCTTTAGAGCTCCTTCAAATTCTTGAGCTCATGCTGGAAATGCTGACTGATATTCAAATAATACTTTGTGTTTATTATAATTTTTATCACCACTCGTGTCCATTAATTCACAATATGTATTATTGAAAAAACTACTTTGAATGCCAGCAAATTATCAGTATTGTCTTCTATAATTGGATGGTCGTTAGATATCTCACGGCAACCAATGGCGGTTCATATTACTCATAATTATATGGATATTATGCATATTAAATTACCCGTATCTACCGATTATCACGTTATGTTAGCCATTGTTACTACGCAAGTTGACGTTTACACGCTGATGATATTCAGGAAAGTAATCAAAATGGCGGAATCATTGATAAATGAAAACCAATTTTACCTTTTACAAATTTCCTGTTTGATAGTGATTAATAGATTAATTATGATAACTATGCCGCATTGAGATTCTGACGTGTCAACCGTACGCACTGCAGTGGATTCGGATAGGATCGTGTTTTATCACAATAATGTTATAATACTGACATTAGTCGCTGATGACGTTGTCGCTACAGTTTTTGATAAAGCTGGGGGCGGCATCGCACGCGATACATTCATGTTTTATAAACTGTTTGTCATCAACTCATCACCCTTGCTCTTGTATAGTTTTTTTCTATTATTTATGATTGAATTTATCTTAATTACCTTTGATAAGTTATGTTGCTACAGTACTGTTATATCATCTCGTATATTTGTAACTACATACATTATTTGTGTCTTTCGGTTCATTCAAGTATAGGTAGGTAATTTATTTAAGTGTAATCATTGAATTGAGCTGGCATCTCCCTTATCGAAGATATCTCTATTCTAGTATGCGTGGACTTTGGCACAATACCAAATAATACCTGTTATACCTACAAACCAAAATATGTGTATATACCTCATCAAGCCTAGGTTTTCCCTATCTAAGCAATTGTTGTTTCCGCTCAGTCAGTACCATGATTACCGTGCGTCATTTTATGTGTTGTTCCTAGAATTATATTAATTTACAAATTAACTTGGAAAAAAGCGGGTTTAGTATTCATATTAAGGCAGTTGAGTGTTAAAACTGCGTTAGGTAACTCTTAGTCACA
The DNA here is from genome assembly GCA_947386135.1 of Melanchra persicariae. Classification (NCBI taxonomy): domain Eukaryota; kingdom Metazoa; phylum Arthropoda; class Insecta; order Lepidoptera; family Noctuidae; genus Melanchra; species Melanchra persicariae. The sequence continues at coordinate 2,067,398 of OX376669.1, forward strand.
ATCAGTTCGTGTGAATGATTTTCTTGCGGTTCCATTGTCGCGTCCGGGATTAGGTATAGTAAAATGAAGTAAATGTCGATCAATAGTAAACTATGTTCGAAAGGGTACTGTGAAATGTTTTCTAAGTTTCAAGTATATCGTAACGATTTGAGCTAGACTGAACAACCAGACTTTCAGCGACATGAAATATAGATAAACTTTTCTAAAAAAGTCTAATTCTATTCTGTTTTTTTACACCCATATACTTAACATGTTTGTACATCTTTCCATAGGTATAGTTAGAGCCTATAGAATACCAACTTTCATACTCCTGTATGTAAGATGCTCCTTAGCTAACGAGATAGAATTCTCGTTCCAATGACAAACAAGTTAAACCATACACTAATCTCATCCAATTATATCATAAATCCGTCATTTTATCGTATCGTATATTACAATGGGTGCGCACGCGCCGTTGATTGCACAAAACAAGTGTAGTGTGCACCAATGCGCCTGCGCCGTCAACTGCCCCGGTTTCTTTAAGGTGAAGGTTTGATGCCGGCGCAGGCTCAATAACTTATAAGATATAAATAACGAGTGCTAGGTGTCATTACCTCACTTTATAAGAGTAATGCTGGTGAAATTAATTTTTCCATCAGCAATTTGTGATAAATATTTTTTTAATTCTGACTGAAAATCCATATTATGGTATTTATCCTTATATTTCTCTACATCTGTCTTACGAGGGTATAATGTTGTCAGCTGTGCCTGGTTAGGCTGTAAGACGATCCCAATATGTTTAAGAAAAGGCTGGTGATAATTCAAAGATATTCCATGATGGTTTATTATATTGTTTCTCTTTCGAAATCAACTTTCTTAATCATTATTTCTACTACTACTACTACTTTCGATATATTACATAATATATGTGTGTAGTTAGTTACATAAAATGTGTCGAAGCTATAGAGGCTATATCCAATCATGATGAAGAATGTAACATCATCATCTCCAACATAGTAATGAACAAACTAACTTGTTATCATCCTACAGCTAATTAAAACAACGATCAATAATCCTAAATTGATAACGTCATTACCTACAGATTTACCTTTAAGATGCAAGGCCACGATACATAAGCATTGGAAATTCCGAACTGGGTAATTTACCGTACTCAAGTTCGACGTTTTTTGCGGAAACCTCAAGAACATAGGTATATATAGCTAGAAGAATATGTTATGCTTCCCAAGCTTCTATTATATGTGAGATAGGGTATCAATAAAGACAAGCCAGTAACACGAACCGTGATTGTATCGATAGAGTCTATTAAATTGATATTTGAGACAGCAACTACGAGTACCTACTTATTAATGTGATCGTTTATTATTCTGCTTTATTGGACTACGTTTGTTTCATAATCTTTGATGTTCCTTGTATGTTCCAATTTTAACAATTTTATATTATTTTTGTTTATACCTTTACTGACCCTTTTCCCGAGACGGACTCCTGCTACTGTTTCACTAGAGACTTTTGCTTTGCGATTTGTAATTACTAACTTTATCCTCATTAACCTTACTTTCAATGCAAATGACCGACAAATCCCAACTGACATCAAAACAGACGTAGTTGAAGAGGTCAAAAATAAACCTGTACCTGTTATACGCAACGCTGCTCTCATTCTTACATCTATCACTCCGACCGCCGAGGAAAAATACATTAAAACAATCTCAGCAAACTTGCATGGTAACCTGTCGCCCCTGACGGGTTTGGGACCGTCAGTAACATATTGCGAGCGAGAGCCCCAAATGACTCCACTTTCGACGACCTTCGTCATAGTACTGTCCCCGATTTGCGCCAATCACTTGCGCAAGAGTTGTTTGCGCACAATTAGACTGATGGCGATTTGATACCTCCGGACAAATTGAACAGTTTCATCAATGGATGGACACATTTGCATAAAATAACCATTGACACTTAAATTTGCACATAACGTACAACGTTGGTTCAAGAACATTCTTTATACCACACGAAATGTCTACAATAATACTAGATTCTTAATTTCCGATTAATAAACTATGATTCCTAGACTAGTGGTAATCTAGAATTTGGTATACAACGTAGGAAACAAAACATTGTGTTATTGCACACTACATTAAACACAAAAACAAGTAATAAAATGACAACAATTAAGATCATTAAAGTTCGTAAAATTTTGATTACCATGTAATTCATCATTAAAATGCCATCAATGGATGTCTGTTGGTTTCATTTCGTTCTCAAAGAATTCCGCAGACATTCATTCATTAATTAAGCCATAAAAACAAATGGTAAAGGTCGTTTTGTTTCGCGGTTTCATATGAACAGTTGCCATATATATATTTTACGAATAATCAAGGTTAAAGAATTAATTTCTCTTTTTCCCTATAATCAATCAGCTCTACTCCTTTAGTGAACTCGTCCATAAATGGATGGAGATTTAAAGCATTACCTTTTATGTAGCTATCTTATATATTAGCTTTGATTTCTAAGTATATTATGATAAACTTAGAAATCAAAGCTATCACTATCTGGAACACGGCAGTGCCCTCGCCATTTCATTTTCTCTAAGCAAAACACCTAATTACTTCTTGCTCTAAAGAATTCAGATTTTCATCATTATCAAAATCATATCTTGTTTCGTCTCTAGTAAGTCACAGCTTCATGTTCACCTTCATCTGTAAAAGCTATTGTTTCTAAAAGATGTAACAAAATTAATAAGTAATCTATGCATCGTCCGTGTCTTGAATACTAAGCAGTCACAGTAACCTTGGTATTGTTAACGGGTAAATTAGTTCCGCCGTAATGATTCCCTTCCATCTTAGTTTTATTTATGATACTTATGATTATTTGTCTTCTACAAAATCCTATTACATCATTGACTGGACCACCCTGTGTATATTTTCTTCGAAGTAATAAAATACTTCAGAATCTTTATCGAGGACGTTGGTATTATCTTTTGCATGAATGAGAATAAACTGATCAACGATTCTTTCACCAAGATTGATTTAGTAATATAGATCACAACCACTTATTGTGATTTTAATGATGCCCATGTTCAGGTGATCTAGTCTATAGTCTAATAAGGATAGGAAATTAACATTTAAAACAAATTGTAGAACCTAGAAAAGTGTAACTATTATTGGAATCGTTAAAATCTTCATCACTGTTATATAACAATAATTACGAAATAATTCAGTTGTTTACGGTGATTAAGGACTACCGTAAAGTAGTTAATTAAATGCGACAAGTTGGAGTTTTGATAACGCAATACAATAAAATGATTGAAAACATTATTGGCCATATGTGCACAAAATATTGAAATAACGGGTAAACCATTTATTTATCCATATCACCCCGGTAGAAATTGTTTGGTGTAACCTTGAAGACCATGTCAATCCAATTTTTTTTATTGCTGGTCTTTGAGCACCCAGTGACGATGACAATGATATGAATCGAATACATCTTACAGCTAAAGCAAGAGTGTAAACCAAGTTATGACAACCCACATTGATCTTAAATACGAGCATAGACGAAACCAATGTGACGCGGAAACCAAGATCAACGGCTAAATACAAACAATAAACAGTAAATGGAGCGATAAGCTTTGTTTTTACTTAAATAATTGTTTGACGTAAGGTCACTTCGGCCTCAACGGTTTTTTAATTTTCAGCCTTTTCAATAGTCAAGGATGGGTCTTTGCTCAAAGAATTTATTTGTTAGAAATTATTGTAGTTGTATTTTTATTATTTGTCGTCAAGGCTGTTGTAGATAATGTCAGTCTTGCAGAGATCAGTTCAAGTAATTAGTTTGAGGTTGTATCAATAGAAGTACGCTGATTTATCTTTGAATTAAAGTTAATTGGCAAGCTTTCCGTATAGGTTGGAAGTAATGAGAGTAATTGATTTTAAAGTTTTTAATAGGGAGTGGTACTCATTCTTCCTTATTTAATATGTGACCTTGATAGTAACGATTATCATTATGTGAACTGTTCTTGTATTGCTAATTTGGTGTCATCAAAAAACCACTGTAAGTCGTTAATTTAAAGAACAAATCATCGCTATCCTAAATATAATTGTTATTTCTGCTTCTAAGGGAATGTTCTTAAACTATAGTTTCAAAGTAATTTTATCTACACTCAAGCCATGTTTGTGAAATGCTTTTGTCTCAAATAAAGTTCTCATCTCAATTCTATTCGCATTGAAAACAAATCTGTCGCACCAAGCTGTCTAGCAACGCAACACGTGCAGCCCATTTAATGATATATGGGTTATTGTTCACACGACCTTCGAACGAACATCAGATGGCTCTGGACCTTTTCCTCGTTCGTCACTCTTAATGATGAGCAGTCCAAAGTCTTTGGGTATATTAAGTGGAACGAAGTTTTTATTGCAAAAGTTTTGATAATTGGCCTTGAGTGAAGCGTTATCAATGGCGTTGTTTGGAAAAACAGTAATAGTGATTTAAATTGCACAATTTTAATTACTAAATGTAAAACCTAATAGTAATGGCAAAGTTCAAATATAGCTATTAATCGCTCTCGGTTATGCGGATTTAAGAAAGAACGGAAAATAATTTAATGAACAGAACTGCCATGCATACAAATTATAAACTAAAATACCTTAACGATAGTAGTAGTACCAAGCAAATAATAGTAAAGACAAATATTAAAATATTTTTAAACAATTGAAAGAACAAACAATTAAAAATAATTAAAAAGATTCTGACGATGGTGTTCAGCACATAGCGAAACAATTTCGAAAGTATCTATCTATGCCTCCAAAAGCCTAAACTACAACGCAAAGCATCATCATCATCATCATCATCATATCAGCCGAAAGACGTCCACTGCTGGACAAAGGCCTCCCCCAAGCGTCGCCACAAAGCATATTGTGTAATATTTAAAGCATTCTTTCATTCATGACAATAATTCCTAAGCAAATTCTTTTAAACTTACATAACCGTTGGAAATCTCCGCCCAGCAACCGTGGCGTCTTAGTTACTTCAGTTACCTGTCAGTCAGGTGTGTGATAGATCACTGCAATCTGGCAGTCTCCGAGAGATAAGATAACGACATAATATAGTTTATACAACAGCGTTACAACTGTAACATATTTTTATTTTATCTTAAATTAAGATGGAACTGGGTATTTTTCTGATGTGGACGAACTCGGTTATGTTGTTTCAAGGCTACTTTGAGTTTCAATTATAGGGGTTGCACAATCGATGAACGAACGGCGAAAGGAAAGTTTTACACATATGGTTATAAAAATAGGAGGACCCCTAAGAAGTGGCAGATGGTGTGTCAAAAAGAATGTGTTGAAAGGAAATGAGCTACTGTGATACACAAGTGAATAGGTCCTCCTTGCCAACCACAAATACTTAAAATAGTAAAAAGCCAGGACAAAGACGATGAAGATGACGTGAATTAACCCGGAGCACAGGATTAGTGGAACAGTTGGACAGGAATCTCGTATGCCTGAAATATGAAAGTTTATTTTAAAAAGGATCTTACCAACTTGTAATGTGGTAAACGTGTTCATAAGTAAGCATTTCGTAAATACTTAAGGCTTCACAGCTCTTCGTGAATTACTTTATCACGAACTGTGCAATCTTTACAAATTGTCTTAAAAACCAGTTGATAGTCCAAAACGTCTGACCTAAATATAAGATTAAATCCAGACTGACTGATTACAAATCTTTCGAGTTCTCTTTGTGCGATAACTGCATCTGTGTCGAGTGAAATACTAAACACTTCTCGAGGTTTGATGCAATTAAATAATTCATTACAGTTATTACTATATTTTTCCTTAATCTGGCACTTATCATGACTTGTTTTCTAAATCAGATTACGTGGAATAATTATCGCATCAAGTATTTATAGACATGCACTTGATGTCTTTGCCGCCGTTTCTGTCTTAGTAACCGTCACAAACGTTTTAAAAAAGCCTGAACAATGTTCAAAAGACAATATTAATAAACATACATTTGTATCTCACCCCATAAATTACACAGATAGTAGAACTTCATAAGAAGAAGCGAACAATATGGCACAAGGCAAATATTATTTACCTGAACGTGAGGAGACGGCGCCGGCGCATCTGACGTCATTAAACGATTCATTTACTATTGGTCGATGGGAGTGTAAAAAGTTGTAGAAGTCTTAGTCCATAATAATCTTAATGATACTTCATACTAAGTGTATCTGTTGTAGGACAAGAAACTGGACTTGGTTAGAACGTAAAATTCTGCTGCACGAAGTTGTAACTTTCCAACGAAGCTGTTGTGATAACGCACTAGCCCAACCAGCCAGGCGACATGAACTACTTGAAGCAGATTAAAATCAGCATCAGTCAAGTATGTTGGAGTCGGCTTCCAGACTAACCGAATGCGGCTGAATTTTAACAGTATTTTGGAGTTACTGTTTATATAAGTCATGTTACATACTTCAAGTATGTTCTACAGTCTATTGAAAGGTTCTTCATCAGACTCATCTTCATTTAAATGTCAAAATTTTAAAAAGGTTTTGTTCTGAAAAAATCCCCTCATATTTTCTGTTGATTGTATTGTACTTGTAGTAACATAAAAATACGAGGAAAAATGTATAAATACCTAATATTATCTTATTCCGTATGAATTGTTTTGTATTGTATTGTATTTTATTGTTAAAAGACGGTTTCATCATATGATAAACTAGCTTTCGACCCTGTCTTTGCTTTCGTGAAGTTTCAGTGATCATTTTCTACTTATAACCACCTAAATGTTTAAGCCTAGCCACATTTAAAAGCTTATTTCGAATAGAATCATTTTCATGAATCATTGAATTCCTTTTATTCGGATCGCAGTCAAATCCTCTCCACAAGTTGAAAATATTGACCTAGGATGTGACTGACCTTGTGATCTTACTATCTTGTATTCTGCAGTTACACATCTCTATTATTATTTACCTAAAGAAACAAGTAACTGATATTGTTCTCCAATATTATTGTTTCCGCTAACCAAACACGTTTGACAAGCCCTGCAAATATTAACGTTATAATTTATCGTTTCTTCTGATTTACACGTAGGCACTTCGTACATACACACCAAGAATCATACAATAACTGAATACTTGAAACATATTTTAAATAACTAGCTTTTGCCAGTGACTTTGTACGCGCATATCCCGTTTCCGTAGGGATTTCGAAAAATAATCTTTTAGGTAGGAGTCCAGTTCGTCTCACCATCTCCTTTTGGGTCTACCGCGTCGCCGGTCCGCTCAGCTCTCATGTGGCATGCTGCAGATATGGCCTGCCCAGTTCCACTACAATTTGGCAGCTGTATGTGCAATCAAGTTATAAAAGATCATATTTTAGAAGAATTCTGAGGAATCCAAGTTGCAAGATGATTAAGCGTATGTCCGAAGTTATTTTAGTGATAACTTCGGACATAAGCTTCATCCAGGAAACTCCTTGAAAAAGTTAGTGCTCTAACGATGACGAATTGTGTCAAACTAGATTATAAAAAGACTACGACTTGATATGGTTATGTTAAAAACTGCCTCTACCCATGTAGAAAAACAAGTCTTTTCAAGAAATTAATATTATAGTCTCAAACCATGTAGAAAAACAAGTCTTTTCAAGAAATTAATATTGTATTCTCAAAGATATTACCACACCTTTCCCGTAGTACTACAACAAAATTTGTACCTCTAGGCGTAACTAAATTTAAACCTAAACAAATTTTTTATAATTTAATTTTTACCTCAAACTGGTACGTGTGCACCGAATTGAACCAACACGGTACATTAGGCGTACTTGAAGCAACGTCCACTGTTTCCGAAGTTACTACACTACACACACATACAGACACCTGTTTGACATTATCTTAACACTACAATGGCGGCGTGAGGTACCGTTTCACGTCCTTATGTCACAAACGTGACTGCGTTTAAAAGGTTGTATTTTTCTACAGACTTGTTATGTCATGAAATGTGTAAAAAGTTCTTTTCAATACTTTGTTGGTTGTCTAATTTAAGAAATGAACTAGAACCGAGTACAACTACTAAGCGTTTGTTTTTATACTCATTATTATTGACAATACAACTAGACTAAATATGATTGCTTTGGGAACTTGGTTGAAAATAGTACTCATATCATATAGCTTCTACCAGCCGTCTTCGCCCGCGTGGAAGTCGTAAATTATTTCAAGGAAACATGCTCCAGAGGTCCTAAACAATGTGCCATTCAATTAACGAATGCGTCTGTCGAAATGCCAAAATGTAGGAATTTGATCACGTGACATTTCGATAGCATCTGCCAATCCCATACATTTTTGACGTATTGACACTCGCCTTCGCCACGCTACCGTTGACAGAATCATACTTGTCTCGAGCCCCAGGGATCAAAATATCCTTTTTCCTATCCAAGACATGGACTACCCTTGTGCCGAGATTCATTCGTTAAGACAGGCAGACATGCAGACTCTATACTTCACATTGTAGTATAGAGTATGAAGAGAAAAGCAAAAAGCTTCTTACCTTGACTGATCTTCTAAAGAATTATTGTCACTTCCATAATCTAAATTCAAAACTAAGCATCGTTTTATAATACCCGACGTGTACCCAATACACAAGTTACCAGCTAATAATATCATTAGATACATCTACCAACCTCAACCCGAATCCTTGATTTCTTCACTTGTGACATACAGACTTACAAATTAGAAACACACGACGCATACGCGCTTTTCGTATTCATTGCTAACCGATTCCATCACGATTTTCATGATTTTTATATTTGAACATGGAATACTCGTACAATCAAAAAATGAATTTCTCTTTAAGTTGCAACATATATAGCACAAAAGTTTTCGGAGAATTTTGAGATTTCTTGGTCTCAGCTGCATGCTGCTACTTCAGCTACTATATCACCTTTTCCAATAACTTCTGTTTGTTTTATGTAGGTACCTATGAGCATAACGATTCTGTCAATTGATGTAACCCCTGCCACAAAACTACTAAATTATTTTTGTCTACCAAGTGACATCAGCCGGAAGTTTTTCAACGAATGTAAAAGATAGTAAAGAAATCATTTAGAATTTTGAAAACTCGTTAAAAAAATAATCTTAAAATCATAGACACAGAAAAAAACGAAGATAATATCACAATATTAGGTGTAATTAGAAGCACACATGTAAAAGATAACCTAAAAATATCATCGACAAATAAAGTGATAACGATCACGATTATCATGATTTTTTTATTATTAACATTATAAATGTGGGTGAAGTTTCACTTAACATTGCGCCATTGGAAACTAAATTTAGGTCTGAAGGAACTGAAAGAAAATTAGTCGCTCACGTTTTGATTAAGAAAAGTTAAGAGTAACTATAGAAATAGTCATAAAACTTCAAATGCGTATCTCTGAAAAACATGATGTTATTATTTAATTTTTAAAACATTACTTGAAATTGAAATAGTATTATTATTTATTATATTTCGTTGGTTTAAATGAGGGTTGGCTGCATTGTACAAGTAAACACTTTAAAATACTCTTTGTGGATCAACTTGATTCGCGAATGATTCAGATATTCTTCTATACTTCAAACTTTAATCATGAAACAAAGAAAAAACTGCATGATAAGGGTTGAGGAATCAGAGAAACGATGGATGGATTGTGTGGCTAGTGTAGATGTGGTGACGGAAATTTATTGAAGAAGACAGAAGACATGCTGCGCCGATCGCAAATTAACTAGGATAAGGCTGAAGATGTGTGAACAAACCCATCCTCGCACATTTCTGGTGGAAACGCAGCCTAAGAGCTGGATAGATACTCGTAGAAGTAATAATAATTACATTCTTCTGCTAGAAAGATAGAATGCTACCTGTATAACTTCTGACAACTCTACCAGCGATCTACCGGCTCGCCCCGGTGTGGTCCGCGCGAGCGTCTCCGCAAATAGCGCACTATTGTGCAGCACGTTAATATTCATGAGCGACGGATAAGGACGACTAATTACCGTAACATTGCGCTGCTTATTCAATTTACCGAGGATGATGGTTTTTTGGAACACTCGTTCGAAATCAGCGAGAAGAATTTTGTGAGATGAGAACTACATGGTTTAGGTTGCACCAGTAAAATTCGTCGTAGAAATAATGTTTAGAGAGACAAGCAAACTTTTACCGAAAAATGAAACAAAATGCAGGACTTGGCAGGGTTCTGATTGGTAGGTACATATACCAACTGGTATAGTATTGGAACAATTAACCAAATAGTGCCTTTGCTATTTCTGTTTGATTTGGGGAAGGTGACTGAAATGGTGACAAGGAGTAATAATAAAACATTTCCTGAAGCTGGAGCTAATTAAGGATAAGCTTTATTCACACATGACGATACTTTCAAAAGGCTGAGATATGAACCTCCGGCGCCTATTATCCTTAAATACTTACAAAAAAATCAAGATACTGACAAGAAAAATCTAAATACACCAAGAATGACTGTTGACACATGAAGACCTTGACGGTTCAACAATTCCTTATATTATTATACTATTATTTGCTTCATACCGATTTGCTTTTATATCTCTGTAATCTAATTACGTGATTACAGTTATAATTATATTTTTGATAAGAATTTGTTCTTTCCTGTGTTTTTCTTTCTGTTTTGGTGCAATAAAAAAAAATCTATGAGTAATGTATCTTTGAAACTATGTTTCAAGAATAGTAAAAGCTTACGAAAGCTTTGGCATAAAACTAGCTCTCTTCTGAAAGCATATACGCCCGAAGATTACTACAAGAGCTAGAGTTTTTTTTAGAAATTGATTCCATAAACCAAATACAAACACATACCGTACAGCTAATAAGCCGAAACGAAAATGAAATTCCTTCAATGCATGATAAGATTAATTACCTAACTGACGTCGTAATTTAAGAAACGGAATAAACCGTATTATTTAACTTGAACGTTTATGTGTTAGTTCTTCTCCGGATGGATAAACAGCGGAACACAGTACCTATTACAACGAGCAACCTTGATGATCTAAAACTATTGTCGCGACCACCTCATTAACACTTCATAGATCCGGACCTCAAAACATAATCATCTGAAGTATTTACATAAACTGTTGAGTAATGGCATTGAGAAAACTCTTTTAGAGGTAAAAAAAAACTAACAGAAGCGGTTAAAAGAGTCAAAAGGATTCTACATACAAAAACAAAAAAAGATCTACCGACCTCAAAACAGAATCCTCATTCAAAAATCAAGATTCCAATTTCAAAAATGTTTGTAGAGACGTGCGTCCGCGCGCACTGCATGTCCTCGACTAACGATACCTGTGGTTTATCACAACGTTGACTTTTATTTGTGTTTTTTTACGCGATAATGGCAACGCCGTAATCAGTCCCACTCGGGTTTCAAGCGTGGATTGACGTAGCGCATCTCTATGCCCATTCACTAGTGTTGTGACTTCAATACATAGACTATTTTACGCGAGTGAGTTTTTCTATTGTGTGGCTGGACTGAAAAGTTATCGACTGGAGTCGACCGCGGTATACTGAATGGTACAAAACTTTTAGATTTTAACTCACGAGTCAAACTTATAGTAAAAACTAAAGCATTTCATTTAATAGTAAGTACGAGTAGTGAAAGTGTAACTAAAATACTATCGAAATGGCACGTGGTTTGGTTGATTATTTATGCATTTTACATTTGATTTACGTTGCGTTATTTGTAACGTAGCATTTTATATTAATGCGAAACATGATCTCACGCATTTCACGTGTTTAATTTTATCAAATGAATTCGTTGACTGTGAAGTTTTAAACTTTTGATTAAACTACAAATACGGAAAGCTTCATCATATAAATTTCTAAAGTGGTGCTAAAAATCATTATAATTACTAAAAGCCACAACCTTTTCTTATTTATTTTTGTAACAGGTTTTTAGTACTGTTAAGTTTGCGTTTGACCACAGTCTCTCTTGATGGAGTGGTCGACAATGGAGCACGCCTGCCTAGAAATAACCTATTCACTTTTGACTTAAAGACCCTCAGGTTGCAGCTATAGCGGTTGTGGACTAATATACGCATTAATGACCGCAATATTTTTCACGCCCTAACACATAATGACGTGTTTGCGTGTATGTCACAGTATTTTGGCAAACTTAGTAATTTGAGCAGTAGGTTTATGACTAAAAAAAGAGGTTAGCAAGTGACAAACAGTTTTTAAACAAATCACACTGGTCCTAACGTGAATCTTCAGACTCTGCCTATGAAAGTTGTAATACTACTCTGAAATGGCTGCCAGATGCTAATGTCGCCCTTTCTAGTATTAAAGTTACAGAAGAACTATCTTTGAGTGTTCTTATCATAGTCTACCGACTAATCGTACCTGAACTGAGTATTAAGAGAGGTTATATTAATAGTTACGACACTTGCAAACTGTTTGTCGAACCTCAAACGTCTATTGAACTTCAATCGTTCGGTTAGATTATAATGTCAAGATTATTATATTCTTCCATGTCTATCTCTCTATGTATAAAGTAGATACAATTTTACGTTAAAAGAATCTGTAGTTGTACTTGTGTTGTTATAGTATTTCCTGTTTCAGTACCTTCCATAGTTTTAATATCAAGATTTGTATAATAAAGTCTGTTTGTCATTATAATAAAAAAATGAGTTCCTTTACAAGATCCATTGTTGTTGTTTCTCAAATGAAAACTCTGCTCTCGATTTGAGGGATCTCCAATAACATTTGTGAAAACTCCAAAGACCATTTAAAAATGTTTCGACAATATTATCATCATCATCATCTGCCTTAACTATATTAGTGCACGCTTCCATTTAAACCAGATTCAACTGAATACCAGTATTTTACGTGGAGCGACTAACCTTCACAACCCATTAACTGGGTAACACTGTACTTCTTGGCAAGACTGGTTTTGGAAGAATGATTCTGGAAAAGCCATTCATGTGTAGATTACAACATGTTTTAAAACAATTGCCAAACACGAGCTTCTTGACAATATCTTCTTCGATAATCAAATAATAAAATCAAGGAAACGCATGCAATTACCAATTAATCACTGTAAAACGTACTAATCAATGAAAAGATATAGTGTATAACCTACTTATTACTGACTTAACAGATCATAATCTCAACCAATGTGCTAAATCGTGATAATTTCACTATCCTGATGACGTCAGAGTAGTACAACATAATTTATGTTTACTGTTACGTGGCTGCTGGCAACGTCTTTAATATCATCTGCCATTTTATCGTCATAGATATCTCGTTCTTTTGTTGACGTCAAACGTAAGAATCCGTAACATTCATCTTAACTCAACTCATTTTAATTCTTCTGCTATTTTTATGTACACATTGACTGCTCAAAAGTTCTCTAGGATTCACCAAGTGTTGCAATCGCAGCACTTAGTTGATTGAACCTAACAATGAGTTAGTCTGTTCTACATCTGATACAAAACGCTTCTTTATGTTAACCTACAGTCCACTGATAGAAATATAATTAGCCTCAGAATCAGCAGTATCAGGGTCTTTGATTTTTGGTTCCTGTCTTTTCAACTACTTTCGTTCTCACACTTGTGCACTTTACGATATCCTGCATGGATGACTGTTTTGGGACTCCGCCGTGACTATTATTTAGTATACGTACTCTGTGAATAGTTTCATCATTATCCATAGTGTCTTTAACTTCAAAAAGTTTTTCAGCAACCTTGTTCGCTTTCATGGTTGTCTGCTCATCATCGTGTAATTGATTGCGACCTTTAACGTCTTTCGTTACACGTAAGTTATTGAGGGTTACCTAGATGACGTATTTCATATTCATTTTCTTGAATGAAAGAACACAAAACATGTCGTTGGATCAAGAGAAAATCGTAAGAGATGTACAGAAAAGGTGACTTTATTTTCTCCATGATAAATATTCGTATACATTTGGATGAGTTTCCTTTTTAATTGAATAAACCTGTACCTATTGAAAAATCAATTAATCAAATTCTCATTAACTGTTAATCAATCAATGTTCTTATTTTTTGTAACTTTTCAATCACACATTTTTGTCCTCCACTGAAGCAACATATGGAAATACAATAAATTCTAGATCCATGTTTCTGCACATTTTAGCAATAGCCTATGTCAATGTATTAGCATAGAAGCGACGTCGTTCACTGCTTCACGCTATTTAGAGCAATTAGTCGAAACTTTGACCGACAATACCCAGCCCAATGTGGAGTTCCGTACGAGGAAAACGATGGAAAAATTAACGTAGATCACCATCTTGTATGTGCAATTGTTTGTTGTTGAAATGTAGTGATTGTAAGTTACTTGTAAAACGCAATTGGATACGCAAAGAACAGTGAAAATAGCATAAATGCAGTTATAAGCAAAAGCTTAATTTGATTAGGAGATTCGGGTTATGCGAGATTAGGTATTAGATGTTGGTTGGATAGTAGGTAGATACTGACAAGTCTGAATCGAAAAGACTAATATATGACCATTTGTATTACCTAGCCTAGTATCAATGTTTCTATTGGATATAACAGAAGCGAGATCTTTCTTGAAGCAAACAAAATCGTCAACCGGGATTGTAACAGCACAATCAGAATGATCAAAATCAGCCCGTTATTATGACGTCATCATATTCCAACAAGTATATGTCAATGTGATAAATTGATCATATAGTATCTGTAGTAACTAGTAACCATTGAAATTCGTGACGTTTACATTATAGTTGAAATCGTGCCTTCAAATTGGTTAGATATTTTCAGGGTAGTCCCAACCCAAGTATTTGATGACGTTGGTAAAATAAACAATAGTAGCAATGCTTAGCAGGAGAGAGTAGATTTAAGTACTAAACACTACAAAACTGATATGAAATGTATTATGTGATATACTCAAGTTGAGTATTCTGATACCTATGATTATAAGGCTTTCTAGTTATTTCATCATAGGTGCTGTGATTGCTGTGTGCAATAACAAGTAAAGGTTCGAAAGAGAAAATAAATATAAGTTGCATTTGGAATAGGTAGGTATGTTTGATTCAGAGAAGTGCCTAGTCAAAGCTTCCAGGTAATCAAATGCAATTAATTTATGGATGGTACTCGTAGGTACTGATAATGCTAGATTCGTGACTTAGATTTCAGTTGACACCATTTTGTCTGCTTTCGAAGTTCTGAAACAAGATAGCTTTAAGCTTAAAGCCCTAGACCGGACCTAGCCTTTAGCCTTTCTTGATCATATGGTCTTAAGGAAATTTCGTCTATACAGAACCTCAGAAGAAACAAAGTCACATAAGTAATATGAAATGGTAACAATTCCAACAATTGTCCAGGACGCCATTGTAACGTCTGATGACGTAATTCCACAACGTTGTTACGATCACTAGCGTCTCCTTGTTCATAATTATTGTTCTAATTGCTGTTTGCCACTCTTTAACTTGTTACACTTAATTATTATAGGCTCGGCGCCCCAGCCAAGTATTTATTTTTAATAGCTAATTTGTGCTTTGTTGGAAACAATTGCACAAAGTCAACCATTGTAGGGAGATAATCGTGAAATATTCCAGTAATCTTCTTCTTTGTTTTCTATAAGTTGGCATTAAAGAAAATAAAGATCCTATGACGCTTAATCTGCTTCGCGTACTTATGTATCTAATATTACATCTACCTACATCTAAAAGTAGTGAAAAACACCTGTCTGAAAACCAGTTTAAGAAGTCTAAAAATAGTCCAAACTTAATTTAACTAACAGCAATTATAGAGAAGAAAAAAAAAACTAAATTTAACTAACAGCAATCATAGAGAATAAAAAAAAACTAAAACATCCTCTGAATGCTTGTAACACGGTTAGGTACTTATTACATAAATATTTTGTAATGGCAACTAATAGAAACCTATTTAGAGACACAAAAAAAGTACAAATAACTAGAGTAATGGTTACGGTGTACTACGGCAACGTACTTATTTGTAAACCCATTCATAACCGTATTGCCCAAGATGTAACTTCTGCTTACGCAGAAATAGATCAAGAGATAGAAAAATAAGAGACTGTGGTAAGTACCTATTTCTTCAAGAAATTGAAATGATATTAACAGCGGTACATCAATATGTATAAAACTTTTCCGTTTCTGAGTTACTGACTGACAGACAACGGGCAGCCGAAAGCTGCTCGTAAAAAGCTGAAATTTGGCACGAAGGTTCCTTGGGGAGTGTAGGAGAGCACAGGGACATGCGCGTACGAGGTTGCGGGCAAAGCTGGCATAATATGAAAAACTCTAAACAACTTGAACTAGAGATAGTCACAATATCAAACCAAGAATATATTACAAAATGTTTGGCAACTTTACAAATATAACATATGACTTGTGAACATAGTCGCACCACCTTGAAAGTACTCCTATCAGCATCTATCTTAGACGTGACAGCTTATCATGAAATAACTGCTCCATCTTCAATAACTTGTCTAAGTTCTAAGATAACTATGTCAGATCTTATCAGAGACAAATCCCTTACAAAATATTCTTATTTCATGTATCCTGATTATTCAACTATTTCAGTCAGTGTTTTGGTTATTTCAATATCTGCAGCTTTGAGGTCATGAAATTCTTTTCAGATTTCAGAAATTCTTTTACATCTAACAAAAGTTTTGCTTCCTTGTTAAATATGTTACAATGAAAATTTAAATTTAAATACCAAAGAGAAATTCAAGAAATGTTATTTCATCTGTATTTTAGTTAAGTTATTAGTATTCCACTCTTTGCTCAGTAAAAATAAATTTTTCCTCACCAAACCTAAAAGATAAAACAAAAATTCTGAATGGCATAAAATGTAAGAAATTCCGAAATTGTTACGAAAGATAATAAGAAATGTACACATGGAAGGTAATCCTTGTAAATATCATTATTCAACGCAAGCTTACAAAATGTTACATAATGGCAATAACTACCCAAAATCAAAATCTTCAAAATCCTTTTATCGAAGTGTGATAACGATAAAAGGTTTACATTTTCAAATCTGTCGGCCGAGCACCCGTCACGATAAAACTGATTGTGGCTGATGAATGACCTCGTCAAGACGTTAAACCTTCAAGCATGAAACAGCCGTAGCATCCCTTAGAGTTACAGTCTGTCATCTGTAACTGTACGGTACTAAATAGTGTGTCATTATTTGATTACTGATTAAATTCAAGTTCCGGATCGGAGTTAAGATAATCATCTTCGTCATGGACGACCTTTGCCATATTTTTAGTGCTTTGAAGAAAACAAAATATCAAAATTTAGTTAGGGAGTAGTTGAAACGCAGACACAATTAATAATAAATTTATCACGTCTTCTAGACATGAAAGGTGCATCAAAGTATGACCTGCGCAATTATTTCTTTTCTATAAGTCGAAGTTTACTTAACCTGCAAGATAATTAAGTTGTTAATTAAATTCCATGAGAAAATTGACGTAAAGTGAACAATATAAAAGAAACAGACGATAAAAATGATAATATGAAAAGTCTGAAAACAGTAGATCCTACTTTTCTTATCTCAGGAGTGTTTGTAATTGTTTTCACTCCTTTATTACACAATTTAAACTTATAACAATAAGATATCAATTACTTGAAATGTGAATCTTGTCATCACAACGACTTGATAAAGGAAATAGTAGCCAGAAGTGATTGATTCACTACATGTAAACAAAAGTATCAATGCTTCTATAATGCCTGTTTTCTAGGATATATATGCGTGTTATTATTATTATTTATTTATTATTTATTTATTATTAATTGACAATTTATGCAACAACTTATGAACTATGCCCCACAAAACCGTTACAGTTTTTTCGGATAAATAAGAAACTATATGTGTAAAAAGAAAAAAGAATTAATAAGGTTATTGACTTTGGTAATGTTATACAGAGTATCTGTTAACAAAATCTAGTTCTATCCTCAATGACTATAATTTGTCCAATCATTCTTATCTATTCATTAATGTCTTCTTTCAAAATCTGATTCAAGCGTCCTAAAATTTCGGGAGAAACAATTTTCTGGACAATTAGATGCAACATCAGATGCAAGTTCTACAAAATCTAGACATGCTGTCTAGTTTGTCTGATTCCAGACGATCTGGCAGCTAACCCTGTCTATCTTTAGTCGCGTTTCTTTTGAAACTAAAAACGATTCTCGTTTATTTTATTCGGACACGCCAGACCACACCAATAGGTCGGCGAGGGGAAATTTTAGAATTTCTGGTCTGTTATTCTAGGTATCAAGATAATTACTTAAAAATCGTCAATCCTATGATTTTTACAAATCAATCAGTCATTAAGTTTGTCTCGTGCTACATACAGTTAGCGTCAGCTCATTTTCTCTAATTAATACAAGCAACTTAGATTATATGATAAATTTAAAATGTGTTTCCAAATCAATGTCTTGAACAACATTTAAAAAATGGTAGTTTCTTCGTCGTTAACATAACTATCACGAATAATAAATTAGATAGACCTCTTGCTAATAACACGAATGTTAAGAGACACTTAATCATAATGGTTTCAAACGACACTTGGAATGATATTGCTGCTTCACCTTAAATCTGACTAATTTACAACTGCATATCACTCAGATGCATTTATCTTATCTCGACATATCATGGAGCGGTATTTATTTACCTATAACTCGTTTTATCTGTCGTTTATTTAAATATTTGCCCGTTACACTTATGATGTTACATTTTTATTATCAGTCAGTCTAAATTATAATCACACTCATTATATTGTGTGGATTTACTTTGTTATGACTTCGACTTTTTTCTTCAATTTGAAACCTTGGTTGATATCCCGACTATTTGTAATAAGCGCTTCAACCGATTTAGTATGCGAACAACCAAAGTGTGAAACTCGAAGTCAGCGTCTCCGTTTGTTACTGCTTACAAACCGTGTCAGCTTTCAAAGCAAGAGTGAACAAGCAGCTTCTGGGCTCTCTCGTTTCACCGTAGATCTCATCCATCGCTTTCCTTCTGTTTTGTCTGCTGCTTTAACATCACTATTCCTAAATATTCAACAATGTTGGAACCCGCTAACCAAACTGACGTTATTCAATTATTACCACCTTTCCCAAAAAGGGCATAGCATTTGTCTATTCAAATAAATAAAGCCACGCATCATACATTACAAACAAATCCAGCAGATGACACAACAATACACAATTGATCTTTTCAATATATCCACTACAAAACAGAGTGGCTATTTCAATGTAATTGTGGTTTGCTACAAATTCTGTACCATTGTCTCGTTTTATAGTAACATTATTGACACCGTTTGGTTCACTAAATACACTATTTGTTGTTGGTTATTCATCTGCTATGTGATTTTTCCTGTTTACTATAGGTACAGAATTTGTTGCAAACCACCGTTCAATGAAAAGGCTCGGCAGCCAATTAAACGGCTGATTAAGCTATTTGGTGGCGACTTATGCATATTGCATACATATGTCCAGCATTAGTATTGTTTAAGCATAGTGTTAAATTCTAAATTACCACTGTGTTTTTAAAGCTACAATATTGATATTCTGATGATTATTTGGAATAACTGCGAAACCTACATCATTAACGATCACCACTTGAATGTTGCGAATAATAAGTAATGTGTAATAAATAGCTTATGGTCCACTTTCTAACAATTAACAAAAGCCTAAAGAAGAAGTGTTTCGACCTACTTGTGCGTAACTAATTACCTCTCATAATTTAAAATTCCTATCTTTTGTATTTGCTTAGGTTGCCTACACATTAGAATACCTATTCTATTTCTACCAACTGGCTTTTACCGCCACTTACGCACTAGGTTACCACATCTTGGCTTTCATTTCCATTACTAATTAGAAAACCCTGATATATTTTTACCTGTTCAGTTACGATGTACCCACAATAATATAAATATTGAAATCACCATTGGCCTGTATAACATCACCTTGACCAATTTCTTTAATTTTTTATCATCAGCTTTCGATTTAAAATCATGGCCATGGTTTTTACTCTCAATATAATCTAAAAAAAAAAACATTATTTGCAAAATATTTGTAACCTTGCTTTTTGGTTGACTTGGTCCGATTTGCTCTAAAAAATAATTGAAGATTAGCGTGCAAGAGGCTCTACCACTGGCATTGTTGACATCAATTTTACTTGTTTGCCTTTTAAAATATTGTAATTATTATCAACGCTTAGTTCATTCATCATTTTCCTACCCTGGGGTCGACGCTCCTTCTTTTCCTCTGTCATGCTATCATTCCCTACCTTTTCTTTCATGCGTACATACTCCATTCTTTTTTTCAAATGTATGCAGTGCCATTTTCCCATTGATTTAACTTCAATTTACTGTCTCTTGTTCCTTGATGATTCAATCATGTTAACACTATCAAATCGTTTACGTATGAAATAATCACGTGCACTGAGACAATTACGTCCTGTTCACACTTTCTCACATAATACCATGTAATTGACTTCATCACGTGGTTTCAGTCACATGGCAAATAAACGATATTACTTTATTCGATTTAAGCTTTGAGAGTGGAAAAGTGAAATATAAGGTCACATCTTTTGGGTCTTCAGATGATATTTATTCACTGTAACTCGTAAAAGAGTCCTGAGCTTTGGTACAATTGGTTACTAACAAAAATAGAAGTAAAAACCTTTCAGAATAAGTAGCGTCGCTTACGGCCATTGCAAATGCCGTGCATTCGACGTAAGCGTAACCAAAATAGCATTATGAATAATAAATATTGACATTCTTACATTGTAACAATCATATTATTTGTAACACCTAAAAATAAACCCACTATCGTTTTAGCTACATCCTTTTATCCCAAAGCAACACTTATCGAGAATTCGTGACAAATATTATTTATCAGCTGAGCTGAAACATGCTGAAAACCACAGTCATATAATCTTTAATAATCTTTATTATCATTCATCTGTCAACCCTTTATCAATCGGTTTAACCGATTTTGTTTGAGTTCTAAGTCTTTTAAGTAGCACGTTCTAAAATGTCATTCTTAATACTATCTTTTGATCATTGTTGGTTTCATTGTTTTCAACCCCTTTCTCTTGATTTTTGCTTGGAAAGTCTATTTTGTTACTATTTACGTCCTCTTTCAACACGTATGTAATTTTCAATTCTGATGGCCACGAATGTGTTTGTGCCACGATAGGTCTGGGCTTCTCCGTAACAACAAGTTCCTATGTTTATCATAATTGAGCTTCATTAATCGTTCGTAGCCATTAATAATACAATTCTAACCTGAATCGTCACATCTGTTAACATTTTTTCAAAATGACAGTTCTCTCACATATTATTTATCAAGATTGTATGACAAGATACATTTCATACAGGTTTTCTTACTTTATTTCTTGTTATCTCCATGTAATCTTGGGTATTTTCTAGTTCGCTTCGATCAATCTTGTCGTTCATATATTTTGGCTTCTGATATCATTTCATTCAATGACTATTTTAGGTGTCGGCTAAAATTGATACTTTTGCTTTCACACTTCACTTTGGTGCAATCACCCGAATAATGGCAGATGTTATTAACAGTAAAAACTCAATAATTACTTGACACACACAACACAATGACGTAGCACAGTCAGTAAAACCACAATGAATTATTTACTACGCAAACAAGCGTTTGAGCTGGAATTCCAATTAACAAACAGAATACTTAATTTAGAAGCTGTCAAATTTACGCTCAGCCATTGAGCGCCCACTAATCACAGTTGACATGTGTAATATGAACAGACGTGGCCAATGGACGGCCATCAGTGGTGTTCACGGTAGCTTAACGAACATAAGTATGGTCAAGTTAGACCAGAAAATTAGGGAAATGGAAACTATAACATTGATTGTAGTAGTTCAAAAGATTATGTAAGAAATTTCGAGGCTGATAAAGAATAGAGGTTCTACTGAACCTATTCTTTATAACTACTGCAATATTTCAGTAAAGAGAATTTAATTACTGTAGTTAGGTAAGTGAAGGGCTGATAATGTGAGATTAGCTCCTCCTTCCCCTTCCTCCTAGTTTCTTTATAATGTTACTTAACTTCGATTTTTTTTTGTCTTGATAAATATGCATTAAGCATATCTTAATGCATTCTTTAAATTTTTCGCACAGCCCTTATAGAACCAACAACATCTAGAAAAGTTAAAATATAACAACCAGTTAGTGGAAAAATCCGTGTACCTACCCTACATAATTATAATTATCTTTGTAAGATTCACTTTCAGTGAAGTAATCGCAAAGATAACAGACAATGTTGTTGGAAGTCTTGATAAATCGCTGAAGATACACCTGGAATGCAGAAAAAATGTAATAGTTAATGAACATATAGTGAGAAAAATAGGTGGATGAATCTTTTGACTGAATATAGCGATACAAGAGAAGACCGTTGTACTGCAATTAACGATGCAGTGAGCAGCATACATAGGTGATGGATCTTAAGACAGAACACTTTTTAAATAAAGAGAAGAGATGCAAGAGAAGCCCGTTTCCCTTTAACGAACGATGCAGTGCCATAGTTAAAGAAATATGTAGGTAGAAAATGGGAAAAAGAACACAAAAGTGATCTCTCACAAAACTACAGCGAAATCGAAGACGTCTCCCATCTTAAGCAACACAGGTTACACAGGAGACCTGCCTACTACTATAGACGAAACAATAGAACTACCCACGTCATTCTAGAACGTTACATTATATAACAGAAGCACTGAAAGACAACCTCATGAAACTGAAGCTAATACAGTAACAGTAATACATGTTATTACAAGTATAATGCTCAGAAATGACGCGTTGCTACATTGTATAGAACTGTTATGCGCCTCTTTGTAAATGGAGGGGCTCTTTGGTACTACATATTGTTGAAGTTCGCATCCTTATGTTGGACGTTTAAATGATGTGAAGATTGGAAGACGTGTTTTTAGTCCATGAAAATTGTTATATTAGTACTACATAGAGGTTCTTCCTTTGTAACACATTATGAACATGATCTTCAGCATATGGTAACGAAAAAGAAGAAGAAATGCTTAAAGATGATGAAAGCTTTCTCTTTGCTCTATTATTTCTTGCTAAGTACCAATCTTGAGCAAACGACCTCATACGTTATTAAGCTAACTAGATTTTTCTTTCATTAATTTTTGCCAAATGCCCATTTCTTGATCCCCATTACAACAAAAGCATGCAGACTGAGTTAAACATACATGTAACTTATAACGGAAAACAACAAGTAATATGATTATTTAACTACCTTCACTGAAGAGAACACGACTCCTACACAATAAGACCTATAGAAATCATTGTTAGGAAATGGCGCCAGTCAATATCTAGATAAGTGCATTTAACTGAGATAATTTCCATGTTATCGTCAACGCGAGTCGGCGAGACTTGATAGGAAGGCAGTTTGGATTAAATCCATCAATCAATTTTTTTTTAAAGGTCATGATGACCTGTTGGTTGGCAACAATGCACGTCATTTCATCAATGGACTGTAGTGCTAAAATGTGACGGTATGTCGACGTCATTGTAAGCTGTCACCACTATCGTCACTCAAGATTGTATACAGTAGGTAATCTGAACTTTCATTGTAATGTCTGAACATCATTGATAGATTGTTGTGTCACTTCAGCAATATAAGTTTGTGTAGCGTAAAGTGTATAGTGTAGAACTATATCTTAACAACTTAACTAAGTTTTCATGTTACGAAGAATTTAGATAACATGAGCAGTTTTTCAGTAGTATGTTAACTTGTAAAACGACAGCAAATAATGTAATAAGAATTAAAGAGAAGATCATCCAACAACTGGCGGTTCTATAATATTTCTTCTGAAATGTTATCATCATCACCCCTTTTCATCGTCACCTCGGCGACTAGCCTTACTCAAAATAATATTTACATTATTATTGTTTGTGATTTCTTTTGCATGTACTAGTGACACATTTATCACAATTTATCAACCTCCTGACATAATTGTGATAAGGATACCTGACTCTACGATAATGCTACCAACTTGCGCTACACACCGGAAGGCAAGATGTTTGTCTCATTCTCGCCAATTTTGTCAAATCTCCGATGTTATAGTCGAAAATTGGGACTTTGGTCACTGTAGTGGGAGTTTATGCCTGTTCTCTTTTATCGAGTATCTCAAAAGCTTGCTCTTTTTGTTTATTCGTGTTTATAACATCCTTATTTGCAGTAGAAATAACACATAGGTCACCATGATGACTAGGTATAATCCTAAACCGACGTCACCCAGTGCCGTGCATAGGCCTCTCCTTTCTTGTGCCAGTCCCCACTTGGTTGTTGCTATTAATATGTACTAACCATAATCTCTGATTTATATCCTTTCTGGGCGGAGGTCCTCATTAAGATTTTAGATATTCTTATTCTTTATATAAATTTCGTATATATAAATCAGATAACGCCATTATATCACTAGATATTTCTCTATCCACAGCCTTCAATATTACCGTAGCCTCAGTACTACTTACAGGCGGACAATTACTGCAATTAATCATATGCGCGATCAGGTAATCAATACTCTTTTGTTTATCTGCATAACACGTGTCACGAACATGTCTTGAGACCTATAGTCCACTCGTTCGTATCATACCATCAATCACGGCGATAGCATATCTTTCGTATCGAATACGCACTAAATTCAATGCAATTTTTAACATGAAACCTTTATTTTGATTTGAAATTATGTCGGTTATCTAGGTTTTTGTATCTGTCAGCTCGTATGGATTTGTTTTTATCCGGTGGATTTAACTGTTTACGCGCTGGATATGTTTCGTCGGCTTTAAAATATTCAACACGCATAATACGCTTGGTTTCTTATTAGATTCTATTAATTATCATTCTTTTAGCATTGGTAGTATTAAATTTCGTAAGAGGATCTTTCTTGGTTTTTTTGTTGTTGTTTTGCATATGTTGTTCCACATCTGTCTTTTAGTGTCTCCAGAAACTTGCTCCCGTTATCTTTCGACTTTCGTAAGTCTAGGCTGGATACAAGCGCTCTTTTTATATGATGGCCTCCTTAGCCGTCTTCCTGTAATTCAAAGACCCCTTATAGTTTACAATCAACATAATAATTAAGTAAGCACTTACATTTAATTATCTCAGTCGTGCAAGAGAAAATCTCAACTGTGCTCAAGGTCATCAATACAGTAACTTATGTAGTTGTGTAAATGTAGTTATTTTAGCTAAAATGTATACTGACTTTTCATCATCATCATCCACAGCCTGACTTGGTTCATTGCTGAGCATAACCCTCTCTATTCTTGCGCCAATCGCCACATTCCAGTGCCAGCCTCATCCAGGTTCTAAGCGATGTCTAAAAATGTCTATGAAGTCATTACTTTAAAAATGTTTGTATTTCTAATTCTTTTCGAGTTCCTAAGTCATCTATATTCTTATGTGGTTAATAGTAACGTCGATAATCATTTGCCAATCACAATTCACATTCTATTGGTAAGTAGTGACGAAAATAGTGCTTTTGTGGTAAATATAGGAATCTACGTGTACTTCTTTTGTAGGCTAGATTATCGTCTTAAATTAAATTTACAATGACGGAGATGCTATAAATTATTTGAAGCCTGGAAAATTCTAAAAACTTCTTACGTGTAGTGAAAACGGGTGCTAAGTGTACAAACTAAAAATAATAATCGATATCCATTCAATGTTTTTATTATCTTAATAACATGAGTGAGTATACATTACTGAAAACTTTATCAAAACCTAGTTATCTCAACTAAAATCAATTGATCAATAATTATTAAAACATGGCATAATGTTTTTAAAGAAACTAATTTTCAAGGACATATCGGTAAATTTTTATGAACGTAGACGTTTCGTTTTAGCATGGCAATAAAGGTCATTGACCTTTGCAATATTATCTAATAGCAGAAACCTGAACTATGTTCTGTTTTTCATTTTTTTTAAATAAGGAAAACGAAATGTTCCGGACGGATTCATGACATTAGTGATAGTTCTGTACCATCTTGCAAAATTTGCCAAAATCAATCTTATTACCATACCCCTAGTTGATTGAATGGTTTAATCTTTAATAGGCTAAATACGGCAAATGTGGCTCGGTGCTAATGCAGGCAGTTTTGTAAAATTAGCATGAATTTCTGTTGGCAAATTTGATCAAAAGTAAGTTCTCAAATGGCATGAAGTAATATGAAATTAACAGTTTAAACCAGCCTGTTTGATCAAATTACTCGAACATGTATGGCCCGCCTAATATAAAAACACGACAATGTTTGTTTTTTTACTAAAAAAAAACCGAAAACGTGTAACGAGATAATTGAGATAAAACTGTGTCTTTATATAAGAAAATAAAGAACTGCGAGATTTAAAGAATTTGCGTTATCATTTTGTTAAATCGTAAAATATTTTTTTGTTGCTGTATGCAATTCTTTTAATCTTTATCAAGTGCAATCTGTCACTATAGTCCCATGATTAGTACAATTTCAGGATTACAAGTAGATATAAAAAAAAGACTAGTGGCCTGCCCCGGGTTCGTACAGGTAAAAATTATATACACAATACCAAAGTCCCTTCCCATTTGCTCCTTTAAGTTGACATTTCCAGTAATTCTTTCTTAGCTGATGCTTTTTTTGTTAATGATGGGAAATCATCAAATGACTTCTTCCTTCCGCTCTGGGTGGAGCCGAAGGGAGTGTCAGACTCTTACTGACTAAAACCCGTCCGTGCTCCTCCTAATGCCCTTTGCGTTCCAGGGGGTCTACTCTATAAGCCCGAAGTCCGTAGTTTCGGCCTTATTAGCGGGCGTTTTCTACTCTGTATCACCTACGTACTTACGATTAGTCCCGAACCCGAACTAAGAAAAACTGCTAATCGTACTGTCATTCATTCTTAGTTTGGGTTCGGGACTAATCATAAGTCCGTAGGTGATACGGAGTAGAAAACGCCCGACACTAAGGCCGAAACTACGGACTTCAGGCTTAGAGAATAGACCCCCTGGGCCGGGGTGACTCTTTCGTTACGTTCCAAAATAAACCCAAAATAACATACCTGTAATCCCAATTTCAGCTTTCTAGACTTAGTCGTTTTGGCAATGTCAATCAGGACAAACGATTTTATATGTAATGATTTGCAATCATTTTCATTTTAAATTAGTACTCCATAATGTATTTGATTTGCACTCAAGCTTTAGTTATTTATAACAAAAAAATGATTATTTTATGGCTTTCAGTTAATCTAACGCGATTAACACGGTTTAAGAGATAAAAGGAATGCTAATGCGTATATTATCTTTTAATTCTTAAATCTACCCTATGATAGGGTACTGTCTGGCAGCTAGATATCTATGTTATGATTTACTGCATAGGCTTAGTTTTGAGTAGGAAACAAACGTGACGTTGTGGAATATACAACGTGTAACGGAATAAAAGCAATACCTCTGAAGGAGTCATTACACTCATCATTATGAACAACTTTCACTATGGGACCAACTATGAAATCGCCAAAAAAAAAATCGACTGCCTCATACATTTATGATCTCCACAAAATGTAGAAGTACCTACTACAACTGAACAGCTGTTTTATTTTTTCGCGATTTCAGGTTTGTTCCTATAGTAAAAATTGTTCATAATGATGAATAAAATGACTCCTAAAGAGGTATTGCGTTTGTTCTGTTACACGTTGTAAACGTATGACCTATTTTCGTGAATTATTTTGGCTAACAGCTCCTGTAAAAGCCTACGGATGCTTTAATTTTTCTCAAGTCTTCTATTTTTCTCTAGTCAAGTTATCCAAGATAGCTTCCAAGGAATATAATAATTGTAGTTTCTGTCAGCTTCAGAATCCTATACCTCTTCAATGCTTTCATTTTGCGTACCTATAGCTAAGAAGTGGAACTCTTCAAGACAAAAGTGAATAGGTTACTTCTAGGCAAGCGTGTCATCATCGACCACATCATTGCTTATATTCAGACGAGATAGTGGGCAAACGCGAGCATAATTACCGAAACCTTCGTCTTCCTTAGACTGACGAAGGACGAAATCTTTTTAAATTGAAGCCGTCCGCCATAACAATTCATTCCGCTCCGAAATTCAAACTAAGGGCAGTCTGCCAGGGTTGCGGAATTTGTTCGAAAGAGTCACGCGGCCCTGGAACACAAAGGGTATAAGGAGGAACACGGATGGGTTTTACGGCCGCTTTCTATAACATATCTCAATCCCAATCTTGATCCCGATCCTTGTCTGTAACCAATCAAAGGTGAGGATTGTGTGGTGAAGGACAAAAACTCGGCCGTTGATTGGTTACAGACAAGGATCGGGATCAAGATTGGGATTGAGATATGTTATAGAAAGCGGCCGTTTGTCAGTAAGAGTCTGACACTCCCTTGGTAGGTGTCACTTGATGATTGCCAATACTTAAAAAAGGGTAGTAGTACCGTCCCTGTCAAATACTTGTCTCAATACAAACGTAATATTTGAAAGTTTCCTCAAAGCCATTATTAATACAGCTTTAAAAATTCGGTCAAATACACGTCAAATAAATGACGAAAAGAAAATCCCGTAAAATCTTGACGTTACACTAATATTTGTAACCACGTTAAAGATAACTGTTATCAAAATCTTCACATACATCATCATTCATCATATATGCTTGACGTAAACTAAACTGATTCTGTGAGCCATTTCGTTTAACTACGCGGTCAGGTTAACATGTGTTATTTTTTACTATAGTTTGTTATATAATATTTTTTTTAGTAGTAATTTGAGGGTAGGTAAACGACATCGTTCGTCAACGGTTGTAGGTAGGTAACGCTAATTGGTGAATCTCGGTTCAGTAACGTTATTTATTTTATTAGTCATAAAGTGGAAATCATTTTTCGTTTTGTATTTTTAATTAAATTTAATAATATTATAATCGTTTTTAAATACATAGTATTTTTGCAGTAATCTTGGCTTTTACAATTTCATGTGTCAGTCTGAATTTGTTTTGTTTTTACAAATTATCTATTACTCATTATCTCAGTGTTTGATTTAGGAGTATTTATTACACTTTCGTAATTCAGATTAAGGAGTATTACGTATCATAATCTCATTTAATCCTACTTTCTCTAACAAAAACCAGAAAAAAACTTGCATCAATCAAAAATAAAAATATCTTTAACATCTTACGTAATTAAAAAAGCGACTCGAATGACGATAACTTATCATTTCAGCAACAAACAGTATTCAGTATATCAGTGGACGTGATTCAATCAGTATTAAATGGACAAAATAGTGAGTTTACTATAAAGATGTGTGTAAAAAGGAACAGTGGTCGACAAAAGTGATAATGACAGTCAGGTGACGAGAGGACCGGCCTGTTGGCTGTGGCTGTGAAGCTGAAAACATTCCCCTATTAAAAATATTATCCAAGGGCCCAGTGGATTCTAGCAAGGATATCTGCAAAATGACCAAGGGCCCTCGGAAAGTGAAACTAGTCATTGTAGTCAACAATAAGAAAGAGTGAGTATTTTATTTGTTTTTTTTTTGCTTCTAAGGGCCAGTTTTCACTATTCTATTTTGAAAAGAGAAGATATCTCAAACTAATAACAGTTATTTGTTAATTTTAAGTATCTGTCGCACGCATCGCTTTAGTGAAAACTGGCCCTAAGTGTCTATTGAAAAAATATAAGCTAAGCACCATCAAAAGGTTTTATCCGGCTACTGAATAGCACCATGGAAACAAAGTCACTTGCATAGTCAATTTACCTAGCATAAGTCGATGTCGAGGAGCTCGTGGCTAAATTATAACAGCCGTACAGGCCGCTTCAAGGTTAAGCAATGCTTGCCGAGGTTCATCTGTGGATGTGTGACGATCTTAACATACCGAGTCTCCTACGTGCCTCGGAAACCACGTTAAGTCCCAGCTGTCATTTGGAGACCTTTAGCAGTTGTTATGGATTGTCAGAAGCCCAAAAATCTGACACCAGTCTTGCCAAGAAGTACCGTGTTATCCAGTTAATGGGTTGTGGAGGTCTCGTAGGCAGCCGCTCCATGTAAAATACTGGTATTCAGCTAGCTAGCCGACCCCAATATAGTTTGGAAAAAGGCTAGGCAGAATATGATGTTGAAGTCGACGTTGCAATTGCAATTCAAGTAAACTTAAAAGTATTTGTCGTTTAAAAAAAGGCTTATTAAATGTGGATACAGGTTTCCTTCCTTAATGTTTATGTAGTGTGTCTTACCTTATTATAAGGAAGGAAAATCGTTTTTTTGTTATTTAATTCATTACTCAAGGAAAGTCCAGTTCGCTTTCCGATATTCTCAAGTTCTACATTCCTAAATTAAGCAGTCATTAACTTAGTGAGGACAGGGTGGACCACAAGTTTTTCTGACGCCACGAATTGCCCCGTAATTGTTCCATCTAGATTAAACTCTGCACGCGGTCGATAATATTCGGGAGCAGTCGTGTGCACGATTGCACTGCACGACTGCACGTTCGGACGGCCCTACCTTAACTATTTTGGGTGCGTCGTCCTCGCATATAATCAATTGATTATTGACAGTGTTTGGATAATCGGGCGCTTATATACCTAAACTTCTTTCTGTGAAAGAATAATATGGACATTCCTTTCTGAATAAATAAGTAATCCCGGGTTCCCGGGATTGAACAATTTTATAAAAGCAACTGTTACAAACTTAATGAAATTATAGCAGTGGTTATTTTGATTTAGTATCTTTATTTTCATAACAAATGGAAAACCGATTAAAAAATTAAAAGTTCTATTATAATCGGCTATTTAAATTTTTAAAAAAATACAATAATAGTTCACAACGAGTTCTAACTATATTTTGAATGCAATGAATTTTTAGCAATCTCAGGAATTTCGAAGGATTCCGGAATCCGGATTTCTGAAAAGCATGTCCGACTGTCCGTGTTATACTTTCGTGGGAATAAAAGTGAAGTTTAAGTATATTACCGCCGGATTATCCGATCACTGATTATTAAAGTGGGCAAAATATTGTAAAACTTTTATTTTTAAAGAGTAGGTTGTCCGTTCTTCTCCATAAAAATCTACTTTTTGCGAATGGACAACTAGAGTCACTATAATATTTTATTTTCGAACTGTAAATTTGACGTTCAAAAGTGCCTTTTAATTGACTAGTTGAATAAATTAATTGACATTGACTTATTAAAGTCTATACATAGAAGTAGGTACTGCTTTTTATGTCCTCTGTAGAGTTTTCTTTGCCTACACTTTGTGTATAAAATCGATTGTTACGAACAAAAATATTCTTGTTTTACATCTTGAATACATATTTTACATGTAACTAAGGACACAAAGTACAAAAGTCGGGATATTGTTCTCGATTCTAGTGCCAATTGAGTGTGACTAACAGGTATCAATGAACGAATAATGTCAGAAAACCTTACTTTGTTACAAATACTTGAAATAACCTCTACACGTGTTTGTAATGAGTAAAAAAGATAATACATTGTGATAAAATTATAATCTTCTAGAAATGCCAAGCCCCCGTCATCATTTGCAACATTTGCTTAGACTTGCAGACCCACTTAAAAAACACCGGCCAAGTGCGAGTGGGACTCGCGCACGGAGGTTTCTGTACATCTATAAAATAACGCTTGTTGTATGGGAGCCCCAATTAAATATTTATTTTATTCTGTTTTTAGTAATTGTTGTTATAGCGGCAACAGAAATATGTACATCATCTGTGAAAATTTCAACTGTCTAACTATTACGGTTCATGAGATACAGCCTGGTGTCAGACAGACGGACGGACAGCGGAGTCTTAGTAATAGGGTCCCGTTTTTGCCCTTTGCCGTACCCAAAAAACAATAGAACTCTTTGTTTGTAGATGTTCACTAACTGGCGTGGCGTGATGAAACAGTATATTAAGTTGGCAATTAAAGTTAGTTATCACTAAGTTAATCTTAGTGATTATTAGCTTGTAGCTGACTTTAATTGTTAACCTTTGGCTACGGAACCCTAAAAACGGAGACTATGCTTATATACTTCTACATTTTTGGAATATATTCAGGGAGCGAACATGGTGATCTGACCTTCAGATTTAGCCTAACTACAACGAGCCATAGTCCACAAACAAACACAATGCTGATTTCAGACAGGTTTGATTCTACAATGCGACTACGCCAAGTCTTTCTAATCCGTAGAACAATTCGTATGACAACTTGCAGTCTTATAGGGGCATTGCACCTGCTTGTAGGAGCCTTAATATCCACCTAAAAGCTTATTTTGCGTCATACCATGAAAAGAGATAAATAACAAATCAATTAATCATTGTAAAATAGTACGTATTACCATAACATAGGTCTTAGACGCAGCCTCGTTAGTCACATTGAAGAATCTGACATTATAATTGTTCTAAACATAATCATCCAAAGACGTAAAGATTAAAAAACTAACCATTTCATTAGTATCTAATTACAAAGACTACATAATTAAATAAACTACAAGCCAGTCATCCTTGGTGGCTGTCATCGCAGCGGATACAAGCCATTTTCTCCCTATTGTGGTAGGCAATTAAGATGATTTTCCGATTGCATTAGCATATAATGGGCCACGTCGGTTCATTCATGGTTTCCATTCAAGATATTTTGTAGTGCTTGCGTATTTATTTATGTAAAGTAAGGGCTCTGACGTATTTAGTCTTGGGTTGCAGTTAAAAGCTTTACCTATGCTTAAAAATGAATTAAGTGGCAAAAATCAACACGTTTTCTTCCAAAGCTACTGAAAAACGTTGTGCATGGCAGGAGCCCATGATTAAAAAAACTTCGGGAAAACTACAATAGGTAATATGCACGTAATTCTTTTATTTACAAAATGAAATACTTAGTAGCTTTAGAAAGCACTTATGGAATAATTTTTAAAATAACTTTATCGGCGATGAAGTTATAAAGCTTCAAAGTTGACAGTTAGAAAGAGAAGTCAGATATGGACTTTGACGTCAAAGTCCATGACGCCTACACAGCTGCTTCGCGAGAGGGACAGATATCATCATCTGCCTAGCCTTTTCCTAACTATATTGTGGTTGGTTCCCAGTCAAACCGGATTCAGCTGAATACCATTATTTTACGTGGAGCGGCTGCCTACCAGACCTCCACAACCCATTTAGCTGGGTAACACAGTACTTCTAGGCGACTGGTGTCAGATTTTCTGGCTTCTGACAATAGATATATTTGTTTAAAATAGTTTTGTCTCGTTTGTTTTTCGATCAATTTTGATTCTATTTTCACCGTTAGTATTATGTTTTGAGATATAAACTGTGTAGATAAGAAATATTTCTTTCATGCATATGTATTAAGAACTTGGCTATCTTTTTCATTTTTGTTTTTCGTGGGTTTCAAATGACTGCGTCTATCATCCTCTCTGCCCTTATCTCAGTCTATTTGAGGTCAGCGCAGCATGCCTTCTTCTTTCATACGTAGCCGTATAATTATGTAGCCGTAGCACCTTTCTCACAATCCATCAATAGTTTATTTAATCTTCTTATCCCAATTACCATCTACATTCATATTCAGAACTCCTCACCTTCCTTCTCCAGATTGTCCTGTCATTACAAATACAATGAGTAAAAGCTTTCAACGTAGGTACCAAACAGGGGAATAACTGAGGAACTACAAAGGAACATTATAAGGAAAAACAAACCACAATGGTTCCTGTAAACATTCCAAGTGTTTTGTTTTTTGGATGCAATCATACTTTACGCTAGTCCTCACTCGGATCATCATCATCATCATCATATCAGCCAAAAGACGTCCACTGTTGGACATAGGCCTCCCCCAAATGGGGGGGTTTGCCATAATCGCCACGCTTGGCAGGCGGGTTGGCGATCGCAGTGTAGCTGCAGCAATGTACCTACAGAGAATGCTGCTGCCCATTCTCTGGTGTGTCCCTTAGTCGCCTCTTACGACACCAACGGGAAGTGATGGGATGATGCTATTCTTTTACGTCCGACACCATAAGGAACACTCGGATATTGACTAAGTAGAAACATACATATTTTACCTAAAAGCAAGGAAAGAAACGACGATTAAAATGATATTGTCACCCGTCAACACAACGTACATTCTTGAAGCGCGGAGCATTCTGTGAATTACAATCGTTTGTTCATTAAAAGGGTAATTGTACGGCAAAAACGTTTTACGTATGTACCTCGTCATTCTATATTACTGAAAACATGCTTTCAATTAAATGGCTCTGTCTGCCATTAACTAATTTAGGTTATTTTTATGAAGACAAAGCTGATAAAACGTCACCTCGCTCTCGTGTGCCAAGTTTCATTAAAATACGTTCAGCAATTAAAACGTGGGCAAGTAACAAACAGACATACAGAGAGAAGTGGAAGTCACACGCATTCATAATTTGCAATAAATATTTTTTTATGGATCAGAAATCATCAAATGACTTCTTCCGCTCTGGGTGGAGCGGGAGGGAGTGTCAGACTCTTACTGACTAAAACCCATCCGTGCTCCTCCTAGTGCCCTTTGCTTTCCAGGGCCGCGGTGACTCTTTCGTACAAATTCCGCAACATATAAGTATGGATGGATATACCATAAATCCTACAGGAAATCTAGAAAAATAAACCACTTACGTCTCTTCATACTTCTCGTAATTAATCGCAGATCGGAATCCAACAGAAAATGTATCTCTAGCAAGTATTTATGATGGTTTAAAGTTATTATGAGGGTAGAATGTGTGTCTAGGCCCCACTCAGGGCCAGATATAATTGATGCCAATCTAATGAGTGAAAAACGTTTTCCGTTTTTCTTTTGGTCTCGTACCTAGAGCATGGAAAATACCAAACCTAAACAAAATAATTAAAGAACAAAAACTAGTTATTGTCAGGTTGGCATGATGATTAAAACCGCTTTTAATTTTATTAATGTTTCCTCTCACACGCAGGCATAGAAACGTTTTAGGCTGGTAATCAGCCTAAAACGTTTGTTTGTATGTGAATTCCTTGTATCTGAGTGATAATTATGGGTTTCATTTGGAACACATCATATTATGAAAACCTTCTTAGCCGAGTACGGTAATCACCATCATCATATTGCCCTTGTTATTATTTTATTTCGGATCGACGTAACAAATATCATCTTCAATAGTTCTCCAATAGATATCATCGCAGTAGTCACCCCTCTCTAGACACATATAATCATCTCTTTCACACAGTCCTTCCATCGTTACTTTGGTCTTCCCTTCCTTTTTCAGCCCATCCACTTTCATACTGAATTAACTACTTACTTAATTCTCTCCGACTAACATCACAAAGAAAAACTGAGCACTTATCCTTTTTACAATTTTTAGCCTTATTATCTGATGACGAAGTTCTTTCCTAAGCGCCACGTTACCTAACAACAATAAAAACATTTCAAAAACCTATCAATGACTAACATTCGATTATAAAACAGATTAGTAAAATTATCGTAATCAAACTTCAATATCAGATTTTAACAATACTCCGATTAGATGTAATTACCTATCAAAATATTATTAGTTTTGAACGTTTTCAGGAAAAACGTTTCGCTTAATCACGATTTGTATTTCGACCATGTTTTGATATAGTGATGCCAAATAGAGATACAAAGTTGAGTAGGATATTACGAAACCTTGTGCGAAGATGCTCTCCATATTCTTCCTACTTGGTTGTCTTTGTTGGTTGTTGGTATACCAATTTACCACCAAGTAAAGAACACTAAAAAGCTCTCACATCAACTAACACATTTCTTAACGTAAAAGGTTCCTTGGCAAAGAATATTGCGCGATGTTCCACATCCGTATGATGACCAACCACGCCAGGCTGTAGTAACCTAAACGACAACTAATATTGTCAAATGAATCTTAAAACAAAATGGCTTTAAGACACATCATCTGCCTAGTCTTTTTTCAAATATATTGGGGTCGACTTCCAGTCAAACTGGATTCAGATAAATACGAGTAATGGTTCAAGAGACCATATTCTTAGTAAGCCCTAACATTGATCAGTGAATGTTTCCCAGCTCAGACAACAAATCCTCTTCAATATTAGACCCACGTCTTTCTATAGGTGTTTAACAAACACTGTGGTGCGTGACGGTACAAGCAGCGATGGTGCTAATAACATCGTCTAGGTGTCTGCTATGAATGAAACATTAGTATTCGCGATGGCTATCGTGTAACTAGGAGTTACATGAAGTTGCAAACTGATTGTATTTTTTTCTTAACCTCATTCAAATTGATGAAGAATTACTGCTGGACTTCTAGAGAAAAATATCAGCACCATTTTGATGACAATAAAACACCTGAAATATTCCTCGACAGAATACGGAGTAGAAATGATAGAGCGTTTATTGAACTCGGGGTAATTTAGAAAGCTTCAGTCTGATCATCACCATCATTCAGTCCGGAATCAACCACTGCTGGGTATAGGCGTCCTCTTTCTTCTGCCATACTTCCCGAAATCACTGCATTCTTCATCCCGGTATCTCTCGCGACTTTGACGATATCGTAAATCCAACAAGCTCTTCAGCCTTCAAGCTCAGCCTTGGTTTAAAGCTTTTCCCATCAGCGCGGCTGAGGCCCTTGATAGGTTTTATAAACGGTGGTGCACAAAAGTCTCCCAAAATTAGGGCACTAGTATATTCTTCAATATTGTCGAGACCATTCCAAAAATTTTGCCAACCAACAAGGTTGTCACCAAGGCTGCCCTGGTTACGACGGTCATACACACGTGCAACCATCATCCCTAAACGCCGCTTAACCGTGAGTCATACACAATTTACCATTGAAATAGTAAAACTCAGTTTACTACGCAAATGAGCTGTAATGATTGCCGTACGATACGGAAATGTCACGGCACAGCGGAGTTGACTGTCTCTCACGCGATTTGACGTCCTTGGTCAAAGGAAGAGCGTCATTTGCACAGCTGTCAAGGCCGACTGACCGTGAGAGTCCGGACGATACATTGATATTTTGTGTAAGGGAAAATGCACCGAATTTGGAATCTGTTGATGGTCGGCTTTGGTAGAGCTTTGCTTGAAATTTCAGAACTTTTATAAGTCGGAACATTTTTAGTTAACTGTTGGTTCTTTGCTACGATGTCACACGTCTTCTTCGACAGCCGGTTTTATAACAAGAAATTCTGATTCACGTACACCAAAAGAGCTTCTAACAAATAGTCCTGTTGTCAGTCAATAAAACAGGACACAGCGAAGATTGAAGACATGATTGGGTATTACAAAAATCTAACGAAGTTAAATGAATCCCTGACATCATTTTCATCCTTGCATCATAGTAATGTGTGTCACAGACAAAGATTACTCCAATCAATTAAAAGAGATCCGCCTCAATTTATCCCAAGTTTTAAAACATGGTCATTGGGACGAAATACCATGATCGCGTGAGGCTTGTTATTAAACGATTATAACACTCGAGACTAAGTATCGGTTAGCAGCGATTTATTGACTGCGTAAACGGGATTTTCTCGAATTGTTGACGCTGTGTTGTAATTGTGATATTTCGCATCTGCAACTGCGCTTACGCACGATTCAAGTGTGTTCTAGTTTGTGAAATTTATGATTCAGTATCGCTTATAAGACGCTGGCCACATTAGTGCTGATTATGAATTGACGCATACATCGTCCTGAGAACACAATAAAAACCAAAGGGGCATTTCCTGTATTTTTAAAGAACTTTCCTATTCTTATCTGTTTAAATCCATCAACTACATCTCATAATTCTGTACATTTCAACACAACAACACAAGTAACACAAGCTAAGGTCCTACACAAAACAGGTGAATCGTATTCACTCTATTAAAGCTTCACACTCCGGACGTTCCCGCCTCCCGTTCATCGCTTGAACCACACCACGAATTATGAATTAATTGTCATAATGTCCAACGGTGGGAACTGTACCATTCATTCACGTTTGATTCGCGTTTTTGTTGTATTTATAGTACTCGTACTATATTTTTAACTTCACTGACTTTGAAAGGTTATTTGTGTCATGAATAGCTATTTAAAGGTGATTTTGGTTAGTTACCAACCACATACCGTACTTTTTGGTCATTTACATTTACGACAGGCTAAATAGTTCTCCGTTAACTGAAAAAGCAAATGTGATGCCTGTGGAAAAGGCAGATAGAATAAGAAGTTTTGGCGCCATTTCTGCAGCCGCCATCTTTACTGACGCCATCTTTTTTTTTACCGCCATTTTAAACTCAGCAAAGACTTCTAGGACAAGAGTACCTATATGTTTATCAAAGTAGGTGTAACACAATGAGTTTACTTATGACCTTCTTCTAATTTGTGTTCACTGGATTTTATAGGGCCAAATTCTCGCAACTTCCACCGAATTATCGGTGGCAGCGCAGAGGTCACTTTGACTGCATCTTTCTAGGTACTGAGGGATGGAGAAGAGGAGTCAAACCATATTTTTTTGTTAAATCCACATAACTCTTCTGACCTACAGTACGGTTGAAAGCCGCAACATAATATTTACAATTAATTCGTTACGTCACGCCGCCATGTTGTCGCACGCCCATAGAGCACAGAGCACGACCGTGATTAGGGTAATGACGGGAAGCCGTGCTGCCATGGTTCTACGGCTTCCGCGAAAAACGGCCAGTCATCATCGACCACCATCATTATGGGTTTGCAACGTCATTGTTGGTCAGTTATGTGACAATGTCAGGGTGCTAGTGGTGGGCTTTTGAAGAAGAACAAAATGTTAGTAAAATATTTCATCTTAGCATTCTTTCTTCTTCAGAAGTTAGTTCTTAGTTTTGTACTTTAAAACTAAGAAGAAGTTTTTCTTAGTCTGTTCTATCATCCTCAAGTATATTACCTTCTCCATTTGCTACTTAATTCCATGTCAGATGAGATGTGTTAAACAAGGTAGTTTGTTGTTATTAAATGCTAGCCAAAAGCATTTTAATCGTCATCCGAAAATAATAACTTTATCAAAGTTTTTGCTGTCCATACTTAATTGTAATGACGGAAATAACATCTCGATTGAGCGACAATTGCTCTCAATAGAGATATTATTTTAGTAATTCACACATTTAATGACTTCCTATTTGGAACACTTGGGATTTCGACTATATATCGTTACTATAAATGTTTAAGTTACTGTTTATATCATCATCCTATATTGCTATGTCCCTTACTAGCAAAATTATTAATTTTACCTCGGCTGGTATTACTTTGTACCTATTAGTAGTTTAGTGTTATTTTGGGTTTGTCGTCCTCACATAATTATTTGATTAATGTATACAAAATATTGTAAAACTTATTTGAAAAGAGTAGCTATGGAATTTCTGGTCCGTTCTTCTCCATAAGAATCTACTTTTTGCGAATGGAAAACTAGAGTCACTATAATATATATATTGACGTTCAAAAGGACCTTGTAATGGTCTAGCTAAAATAAATTAACTGACTATCCGGAATCACCCACTGTTGGGTATAGGCTACCTCATTCTTCCGCCGTAGGAAGGTCCTTTCCAGCGTCATGCTTTTATTCTAAACATCTTCGACCACATCATCGCTTACCATCAGGTGAGATAGAAGTGAAGCGCGTGCCTATCAATAATAAAAAAAACATGGCAAACAGTGCTGTTTTAAGATTATATCTGAATTGAAGGTAATAACCGCTGCTTATAAATGACCGAATGCATGGAGTAAATATTGAATCCATTTGACAAGACTGAAGAAATGTCTCATGCTGGTAATTTCTCCGGTGCTTATTTTACAAACCAAAATACAGCTGCTTGGCGACTATAAACCTACTTCCACATTATCTTTATAGACGAAATACAAAGATAATAACAATAAACAGCTAAATATCCACAAAAATACCGTTTCCCCAACTTTTATGGCAACAGTTCTAAGAATGGGTAACTTTACACACAGAATACATTAATAAAATAAAACAATTATTTTAATCGTACGCCATACTCGTGGGAAAACCGAATGAAATCAGAATTTTATTGCCAAAAGATATGGGTTGACTTATCTGTGCCAAACGTGCGGATTTCATAGATATGAGTAAAAATAAAGATTATTGCGATTAACTGATAAGTTGGGGAAATGGCGCTACCTTTATTTTGGTAAGTAAATAAAAGATCGATACTCCGCGGTTTGAAAACCGAAAAGGTTTTACAAATTCTCATTCATATGCGCATCGAGTTTTAAGAAAAAGTTGCTACTGCCAGAAATCGAAAAGTCTCACAACCAGGGCAAAGGCCAGGGCAAAGTCGCTCATGTAAAATTACGTTATTCCGGTAGCAACCGTTTGGAAGCGTAGGCCGAGCTTTTAAGAAAAAAACCTTTATATGGCGTTATCTTTGTCACTCATTCATGTTTGTCTCTTTCTGTTTCTTTCTAAAGCTTGATGTAATATTACGTCTAGATACTGTCCATTCATTTCATGTCCCGAAAGCACAAGATTCTAACTCGTTAGCACTGGCCAAATAGAAAAGTCATATCAAAGGTCAATCCGTCAAACGGCCTCCATTTTGTTTTATAGCCCCAACAAAATGGCGCCCGTTTTTCAGTTATGTCAAGCTTCGCTATCTACGTGTGCCGTGCGTCAGTACCCTATCGCTAATTATGTGGAGTAATCCTACTGTATCTATAGTATTACGTAGGTAGTCGTCATAGCAATGTAACTATTAGGTAATGTGAAGTAATTCATAACATACCTACATTTGTGTTGTCAAGTTGTTTTTGTGTGGTAGACTGTTTTTATTGATTATGTACCAGACATAATCTCATTGCCGATTCCAGTGCTCCAATTCTTGAATATGTTGAGGACAACAAACTTTTTGAAGAACCTTAGACTTTCAGGGAAGTTTCCATAGAAAAAATAAGAATAGGGGATCGAATTTCATTGAAAGAAAATGCGTATAATGGTACAAGTAAAGGTACTAGGTATATCTATGTCACTAAATGACGCTGAGAGCTTTACTTAAACTTAAGTTACGGAACCCAAAATGATACATATTGCAATAAACCAGGCCCAACACAATCCCCCTTAAAACTTAGCAACAGCCCACTGACTTAACACAAGATAAAGCCTACAGTTACCCATCACAAATATCACAATGCGTCCGTCCTTGTTACTAGCTAACTCGGCCATCACGCAGCGTTTATGAAAATCACAAACATGTCACTTGCGTCAAAGGAATATGTGTGTTACTACTTCAATGTAGCACAATAAACGATTCGATTTACACTTGAGGCTATTGTTGGCACATTGAGGACATGTCTAGACTTGGGATTGTCTGGACACCATTCAGTATTTCGGTCGTGGTGTATTAGATCCGGAATTCTGTAAGGAATCTTTGGTCCAGTGGTCGTTAGCGCTACTTACTGCTGAGCATGCACGTGATGTCCTGGGTTAGGTTCATGGTTCGGGCCTAGTATTATGAGCCAGGAATTTGTGCCTGGTTTAGTGACAATAGACTCTTACCCCTGTTACATAGGTGGATTTACATAACGTAATTGCCGAAAAGTGTTGTAATTGCAAAACTTTTTACCTTGCAACCTTCGAGAAAAACAGGCGCGATGTAATGCAGTTATGATATGAAACATAGAGTAGTAAATGCAGTGTGTGTCCAAAAATAGGGGTAACTAGGTTACCGGATAAGTTTGGATAGCAACTTGAATTTTATTCACCTCAATCCTGCATCCTTGGATCCTAAAAGATGAAGAGGACGCAACAATGACACTCAACGCCGTCATTTCGACCGCAAATCCTACTCAAATGCTACAACAAAAACACGAAAACGTGTCAATCAAAAGCACGAGACATGAATCGAAAGCGATTCACTTACGTTTCACTGTTGTTTGTCCATTGAAGGTTTCTATCACAACACCGACCAGCCATCTTTAAAATCTACACATCAAAATGTTAATCTAGAAAAATTCGCGAACGAAAACTGCGATCAATATTCAGACCGCGCAAAATTTCGCGACTTGTGCGTGTGCGTCCTAAATATATTATTAATTGTCGAAATGCCGTACTAGCGGGGTCAAACGGATCATTCGAAAATACGCGTGCAGCTAATTATTGTATTTA
Source organism: Melanchra persicariae (assembly GCA_947386135.1). Lineage (NCBI taxonomy): Eukaryota > Metazoa > Arthropoda > Insecta > Lepidoptera > Noctuidae > Melanchra > Melanchra persicariae. The sequence continues at coordinate 2,109,498 of OX376669.1, forward strand.
TTTATACTAATGGTCGTACACATTGTTTTTAGTGACTCAATTTGATGATGGGTGGCGTTGCCAACTTTTTCTGTCGCGTGAAATTTTGAGCGGTGTTCTCGGTTGAACGATCTTTCGTTGTATAGTTGAAGGCGTGTAAATCAATCTGCCTGCCTAGTCTTTTCCTTACTTCCGCAGGTTAAGAGACTTTTCACACAGCTGGTATAAGATCAGGAGCGGGCTAGAAATGGAGAAAGGAAAGGACGGGCTGCGAAGCTGTGTTGTAGTGTTGCGGCCCATTAATGGAGCCTTAGACTAGTCTTCCACCCCTGAATGGGGGAAAAGGCAAAGAGGGACAGGACGAGATAAATTGTAAAGGAGTCAAGAAGCGACTGATGTGATAGTACTGCCTATCTTACGGGCGGGCTATGTCCGCAGCCGTCTCCTTGAGTTACAGCCCATATGACATGATGTCGGTGGGACCATGGGTGGTTGGCAGCCTTTTCCGAACTACATTAGGGTTGGATTCTAGTCTTACCTGATTCAGCTGTGTAGTATTTTTCTTCGGGAGCTTGTGTACATACAGTACAGAACTTTAAACAATGAACAATGAATGTAAAGAGAAAATACTAACTTTGCTGAAGATGTAAGTGATACATACAGGGGAAGACATAAAGAATCTCGTCTCAATAATTTTGAAAGTTTTAAAAGAACAGCTTGTCGTCTAGAAAATAAATTTTGATACGATAGTGACCCAATTTCAAAAGCTGATTGTGAGTGCAATATGATAAAACTTGTCGTTGATTGAAGATGTTTATCGAACGACAGATAGCCTTATTCAGTACGTTTTTAGTCTGGTGTTTCTTGATTTATGAGTCTAAATATTTTGTTATGTTATTGAGAATATGTTCCAAGAGAATCTTTGCAGAGATTTTAATTTATAGCATCTACGTCATGATTCTGGCCACCTTCTGTCTTCGTTCATACTTCTATATTATGTATCAGCCTTCTACAGTCTTGTAGTTAAATCACAAGTTGTATATAAATTACTTTTATAATCCGCCAGCTGTCTTTGGCACTAACCGTATCATTGTATGTATCACCTCGCGTTGGATGCAGTGCCAAGCTTTTACCAATATGATTGAAATCTCTTTTTTCTTCATCTCATTTTCTATTCTGATGATCCGTGGTTAGAAGGTGAGGATTATTTATGATGTGAAGAAGCTCAGCAGCAGGACTTACTAAAAAACCAGCCATGTGCGAGTCGGACTCGCGCACGAAGGGTTCCGTACCATTATCTATAATGTTTATGTATGTTTGTTGTATGGGAGCCCTACTTAAATATTTAGGTATTTTATTCTGTTTTTAGTATTTGTTGTTATAACGGCAACAGAAATAATATTTCTGTTGCCGTTATATTATATCATCTGTGAAAATTTCAACTGTCTAGCTATCACGGTTCATGAGATACAGCCTGGTGACAGAAAGACAGACAGCGGAGTCTTAGTAATAGGATCCCGTTTTTGCCCTTTAGGTACGGAACCCCAAGAAACAATAGAACTCTTTGTTTGTAGATGTTCCCTAACTGGCGTGGCGTGATGAAACAGTATATTAAGTTGGCAATTAAAGTTAGTTATCACTAAGTTAATCTTAGTGATTATTAGCTTGTAGCTAACTTTAATTGTTAAGAGATAAATGTCAAGTTCTTAATAAGTTATTTATTACAAAAATCTATGAAAGTCGTAATAAACCTGGTTCTCAATAAGCGCAAAGCTTAAAGCTGTCACGTGCGAGTAATAACGCTAATAACGTTTTAGTACGTAATAACTAATAACCATTTACCTATTTATTAACATTTTACTTAATACGTCGTTTATAATAAACTGCTTGCTGCATAGAACAAGAACTGTAGTTGATTTGTTACTACTACTATTTAAAAAAATGCTCGAAAACAATTTAACGTCTTGATAATCTGTGTAGAAAATTTACAAAACCTTGGACCAATTTTCATCAAACATATCTAAGAACACTCCCGACTAATTCACCTTTCAAACTAAAAAAAAACAAAATCAGATTCGGTTCATCAGTCTAGTCTAAGGAGCTACGATGCCACAGACACGTCAAACTTATAACACCCCGTCGTTTTCGCATCGGGGGATTAAAAATTAGAATTGAGAATATGGTCTTCCCAAGTTTGTCATCTGATCGTCTCTTCAATATCATTAATACGATTTAGTGAAACTGTTAAATGCAAATCTTCTTTACACTGTTATGCTTCAGCTGCTATATTTCTGTTAACTATCTCTCCTATCCTATGTCTTTTCCTTTTTACCAAAAAAAAATAGTAATTGCGGCAGCCTTCTATGTTTCAACCTGGGAGTCTTTATGTCAAGAATTAATAAGTTACTTCTAGCAAGCAGACTCCATCATCGACCACATCATCGCTTTACATCTACAGAGATTGCGGCTTAATTTAAAAAAAGTTTGTCAATCACGATTATCATCACAGACAGACCCGCGGCCCAATCATAACTGCCTGGCGGCCATGTATTACACATTGGCATAATTTGCGCGCACCACACCGACTTGCGCGCATGTGTGCTCGACAAGTGAGCCTTGACCGTTAATTCCCGTCAATACCAACACTAGCTTATGTAGATGCTAGAATTTTGAGCTCTATACGTAATTTTTCTACTACGGTCTAGCTCAGTAGGTATCTTACTTCAAAGAGGGAGGATCCTCCGACCAGACGGTTGTTGTATCTGGTGGTCAACTGCTCAATGGTTGTTGTTGGGCGACTGATATGCTAGTCGGGCGGATAACTTTGCTTGAACGATGGAAATTGTGTGGCGTCAGTTCGTATGTGGTGTTCGAAATGGTGGCGCTTCAAGAGGGACTGTCTTCTCTCTTCTACGTCATCATATGCTTGTTCCTGCTAGACCGTTTTATCTCTTGACTTTTAATAGGCTACTTGATATTAGAGAAGGATTGTTGACCACCGCGCCTGCTTAGTACTAGTTGATGATATCAAACTAAGTTCGTTCATCATCATCAGTTTTTCAAGAGTCTATAGCTGGGCATAGTCTCTCCAATCGCACGCCAGCCATTCAATTTGTTCCTCAAGAGAAGACCTGTATTAATAACGACGCTCATAGGTCGATTACGAACTAAAATAATGAAATGGAATGCGGAAACAGAGAATACAAAAAAATAAACATTACTGCATGCAAATCCTCGACATAATAACACATCAATTGACAAGTTTACTACTGTAAGTAGACATCAAATGATCATTACATGGTCATCACTCATCTTATCAGTAATAACAAATACCTAAGTCATTTTGTGGCGAATAGCCGTTGTCAGCAAATTACTTACAGCAAAATTGTTTTCCTAGATTTTATCTTCCTGATCCCATGTCATACTTTCCAAGCCTGTGCGCGTTGAATCCAGTTCTTCTTCTTTTTTTTTATCTTTATTTAGAGAGCTTTTTCGCTAATGCGAATATGACGGTCTATAGGTATACAAAAAAATGATTTACTAACATCTTACTGCTAGGTTCTGGGTCTGTTCTTCAAAGCGAACTTAACCATATTTATTACAGGAATTATATCATCCGATAGCGGGTTTGATAGGTTTATGTTATGCACTCCAATTTGTGTTCTGAGCGATTGATTCCGGACACATCTCATCAAAATATGATACGTGTCCTCATCTGTTCTTCTTTTATCATAGCAAAGGTAGAAGGGTTTTGCCACTTAAATATTAATCAAGGTTCGATCCAGCCCGTACCTAGATCTTCACCCCCAGCGATGCACTAAGCCGAGATCTGTATCCCACAGGGGGTGCCCTTAGCATAATAATATGTCCGCCAAGGTAAGGCCGGCCAAGCAGACTATTGCTCTTTGCAGGTCAACGAGGTTGTCGTCGTTGACCTGCAAAGAGCAATAGTAAAAATAAATCATCCCCCAAGCATTATCAATTCATCATACAACTGGTATTTTCCTGCCCACTATTTCTGATTGGACTAAAAAGAAGCTTCACGCAAGCAGACACGATTAGTCCCGAACCCAAACTAAGAACAACTGTCAAATCATTCTTAGTTCATTCATCATCGAGTTAGTCATTCATTCTTAGTTCGAGTTCGGGACTAATCGTAAGTCCGTAGGTGATACGGAGTAGAAAACGCCCGACACTAAGACCGAAACTACGGACTTCGGGCTTAGAGAGTAGAGCCCCTGACACTTACCTACATATTATTTCTACCTTCTAAGTTCCGAGGGTTCCCTTCAAGATCGTGCGTGGCACTTGTGTGAGGCCATGCAGTGACATTTAATAACTGATATGTTGCATCTAAGCTGTTAACCTGCATAAGTATTACTCATAAGTGAATTAATAAGACACGACATCTTCTACTTATAATATTCAAACTACTGTTACAAGCCTGTATTAAATTGCGTAATAGCATTGTCGGATTGCCACATAAAATGTTCTGCTGTGATAGACAATTCCAATTTACGGATGCTACTGAAAATGTCTTGCTGGATATTAGGCAATTCAAACTAACTTGCCATTCGTCACATACACGTATTAAACACAAATAAATCTATTCATTCGAAATACATTTCCCACCTGTATTTCTACTCATGCGCGACCGTCGACTCAGTATGCGTGCGCGCAGCCTAGGACGTGAGCGAGTACCTTCTCATAGCCACAAGAAAGATAAAATTCAGAAAGCCAGCTCCATAGAACCAGTGAAAACAGGCGCGCGCGCACATAAACGTACGTACGATAATCTCAAACAAATGCCGGTCGTGAGTGCGCTTGCACTTTCTGTACGTGCAGTTTATCTATGTGTGCGTGCGTTTTCGCTCGTTGTACGGAGTTGGTTTTCTGTAACTATTTATTCTGTGCCTGAACTGTTGATCGAGGATAAGCCGATGTTATGTATTAGCCGTAATCTTGTGACGACATGGCTTTTTGTTTTCATGTGAAGGTTATTTGCATTGGAAAACATTGTCCTTTTTTATGTAATTGTTCTCTAATTTGCCAATAACATTTAAATTTATCATCAGGATATTCCTGCCTTTATCCCATGTTACTTGGGATCGGCGCAACTCGTTTCTTTCTTAGGTGCATTCCGTCCTATCAACCGTCACGCTGTCACTGTTTCCTTTTTATTCATATAATTTCTCACAAATTTATTTGCCTTTTACAACCTCTTGATTTCTCCTGCAGTTATACAGGGTGTCCCAAAACTCAACGTCAAGCCGAAACGGGGTGACAGGATTGATCATAACCATCACGAGAAAAATCTGAAAAAAAATCTATCCCATGCAGTTTAAAAATTATGGGCATTTTAAGAAAAACCTAGAAATTTGATCAAACTGTACCATTTTTCGGTTATTGTGGTTATTCTTTTTTATTTTTGTTCATTTGAACTTTGGAAACGTAATCCTAAATAACATTTCTAGAATCCCAATAAAAAATAATGACACAATTGCCTCAAGTTTCCGAGAATTGAGACTATTTGTTAAACTACGAATTTAAAATTTTCAAGATTCGACTTTGACGATTCGACTTTGACAGGCCCTCCTATAAAAAAAATGTACTAGAGTGCCTTGGCAAGTGGCATTAAAAGTTGGCGCATTTAATCAGAATTCTAAAATGGTACAATACTTGTTAGTTCCATACAATAGAAAAGAGTAAAAAAATTAAAACCTCAAGTAACCCGATTTTTGCTATCTCATTTTACTCAGTTAAAATGTTTTTAATTCACACAAGCTCTAGGTAGGTTCTTAATTTTAAGACAAAATGATGAGAGAGATGGATAATGGGTATGTTCGCCATGAGTGAGCGAGACAGATAGTGACGCCACTTTTACCAAAGTGAAAAAAAGTTAGTAAAATTAGTAAAATAATTAGGTTTGTTGGAATAAAAGTCAGATGATAGAGAAATAACGTTTTTTATTAAAATAAATGTTCAAATTGTTTACCATCAGCCTCAATACAAGCCCTACATCTTCTTAAAAAAGATCTACTTATTAGTCGGGCATATCTTCGAGAGTTGATCGCCTCAGCTGCTTGAGAAATGCGTTCACGCAGGTCGGCTACGTTCTCAATGGGCTTTGAGTAAACTTTTTCTTTGAGAACTCCCCAATAGAAAAAATCCAGGGGATTTAAATCTGGTGAACGGGCGGGCCACGAGATAGTGCCCGAACGTCCAATCCACCTTCCCGGATATTCCTGGTCAAGGAAATCTCTTACTTGCACTGCGAAATGCGCTGGGCAGCCATCTTGTTGAAACCACATGTCGCGAAGATCTGCTAGTGGTACGTCCTCTAACAGGGTTGGTAAATCTTCTCTTAAAAAATGTAGGTAATTAGTTCCATTCAAGTTCTCAGGCAGTTCAATAGGCCCAATAATTTTACCGTTTAAAATTCCGGTCCACAGGTTTACTTTAAAACGATACTGGGATCTATCTTCTCGCATTAAATGTGGATTCTCCACATGCCACTCGTGATAATTGTGCAAGTTCATGTAACCATCTTTTTTAAATGTCGATTCATCTGACCAGAGAATTTTTTGGATGAATTGGGGATTCTCATTATGCCTCTGTAGCATTGTTCTACAAAAAGAAATCCTTTCCTGATAATCTCGAGGTAGAAGACTTTGAACTCGTTGTACGTGAAACGGATGCATTTCGGCTCTTTGTAAAATACGATGAGCAGTGCTTTTCGGTATTCCCGTTCTTTCTTCAATTCCACGTACGGAAATACTTCGGTCACGTGCGACCTCTTGCAATACTTCTTCCTGGAAAGGAAACACAGGTCTACCTCCAGCCTGTATTTGATTCGGGAAATGGCCGCCCTCTGTGAGTGAACGGTGCACATTAACAAACACGCGGTGATCCGGGTAGCGCTCTAAATTTGGATATCTTTCACGATAAAGTCTAGCGGCAGCACTTGCGTTGCATCTGCATTCCCCATAAATGAGGTGCATGTTCGCATATTCTTGTGAAGTGTAGCGCGTAGGCATGGTAGATAAAAAGGATGCCAACACAAAAGTCCAGAGAGAAGCCAAAGTTGCCGGTATGTTATCAACAAGTCCAATTCACAAAGATTCAAGTCCAAAAAGAGAAGCCAAAGTTGTCAGTACTAAATCAACACAAGCGAATACGAACGTGCGCAGTAGACGAATGAGCGAAACGTACTAACTGGTTGGTGTCGGACTGGTAGCGTAGCCATTTGCTTGGCTGAAACTAGTGCGAATGAAACAGATAGATGCCATAGCATCTATCTGTTTCATTCGCACTCGTTTAAACGACGCATCTCCGTCTCAATGCGTGGCGTCACTATCTGTCTCGCTCACTCATGGCAAACATACCCATTATCCATCTCTCTCATCATTTTGCCTTAAAATTAAGAACCTACCTAGAGCTTGTGCGAATTAAAAACATTTTAACTGAGTAAAATCTGATAGCAAAAATCGGGTTACTTGAGGTTTTAATTTTTTTACTCTTTTCTATTGTATGGAACTAACAAGTATTGTACCATTTTAGAATTCTGATTAAATGCGCCAACTTTTAATGCTACTTGCCAAGGCACTCTAGTACATTTTTTTTATAGGAGGGCCTGTCAAATTCGACGAATCTTGAAAATTTTAAATTCGTAGTTTAACAAATAGTCTCAATTCTCGGGAACTTAAGGCAATTGTGTCATTATTTTTTATTGGGATTCTAGAAATGTTATTTAGGATTACGTTTCTAAAGTTCAAATGAACAAAAATAAAAAATAATAACCACAATAACCGAAAAATGGTACAGTTTGATCAAATTTCTAGGTTTTTCTTAAAATGCCCATAATTTTCAAACTGCATGGGATAGATTTTTTTTCAGATTTTTCTCGTGATGGTTATGATCAATCCTGTCACCCCGTTTCGGCTTGACGTTGAGTTTTGGGACACCCTGTATAAATTATCGTTTTACACATAATTTTAGGTTAGTAACAAGCACTCGAATGCCTAAGCGAAGGGCTTTTAAACTGTTTCGTTTGTAATGCGAAGCTCTATTGAATTAGCCAAGAATTATTTCCAGTTCCAAATCTTCATAATATTAACAGTATGTTCTCTTTGTTCCAGCCCGCCTACGTTCAAGACATTGACGCCGACATCTCGCACCCAGCTGAAGCAACAGTTGATGCGAGAACATGCACAGGAACAGCTGCGCAGAGAATCACTACAAGTAGGTAGCTTCTTCTTTTACTGTAACTAAGCTAAGACAATTCACGAAACTAGTGATATAGAAGACAATTCACTTAATGTGAGCTAGCAGTATGATTAAGGTCACCATGCTCTTTGTGTAGCCTGCATGAGGGGTAAATGTACAGCGTTCGCTGGGAAGTCTACTCGAAGTCTGCCATGATGACTGGCTAAGCTATTAATGGCTACAACATGTGCTTTTGTAATACATGTAGTTCGTGTTGATGCTAAAGAAAAAAGGGATTTAGAGGCATCAATTTTTAAACAGTATTTTTTCTTATCGATCTCTAATTCGTGGTTTGAAAGCTCGGCGGTCGAGACGGCAACTAGAAAGATATTTTTCTTTAGCCAATAAGTATTTTATGTTTATGTATTACATGAATTCATTCTGAGAAGGTTTTGAAGGAACAAAAAGAAAAAGGAGGAAGGCAGAAGTTACGAGAGGGAAGACAGACCTATGTATCTTACTTTGTATATTAAAAATATAACAAAATGGCATTTGATCTATGTTTACAAATAAATAATTCTGATTCTGATAGGTAATTTGCAAAGCAAGAAGTTACAAACTTGACCCGCGGTAAAGGTTTTAAGCCGGCGTGGGCGGGGAAACACTGGGACAAGGAAAAAGCGAAGCAAATATAACTCTACATGAGATCAGTTAAGGGTTTATAGACATTTTACTGGCATTAATTTAAATAACAGGCTTCATACTAAATGCGAGCATAATTCTGGCACGTCTGATTCCACGTAAGATATAAAATCACTAAGTGTATCAAGCCGCGAAACTCCCACGCAGATTCAGTCAGGGGAAAACCTGACTAATGGTGGTTCTATAGTCCATAGGTTACTGACCTAGTGTTGTATGCACATCGTATGCATTATGTAGTAGCAGAGTATTGTGATCGAAGACGTGATTTAAGTACAACAGTGATAGTCGTTTTGCATTTACTCTTGTGGCCAGTTATACCATCTCTTAATACCAGTTACCTCATGTCTTAGTAGGTTTTCTCTCAACTTCTAGTTTTCCAGTGTCTTTGTGTGACAGTGTCTTTAAAGATTGAAGGTGAATGAAATTATTTATTTCACTGTTTAAAGAGATTACCGCGAAAACACTTTCATTCATGCTTGTCCAACCTTGTGAGAACTGTCCCTTTTAGATAGCTTTTCATTTAAGTGTAGAAATCTTCTGCATTCTATCTAATATGTTAGTCTACGTTTCGTTGTAGTCTTTCCTATACTGGTATATCTTCAATTTAAGAATAACCTTGACCTACATTAACACTTTCCATGCTGTCTTCAATACTAATTAATTCCTGACTTTCAAGGTCAAATGCTTCGTTCAACTTGTCAATTGTCTGGGCAAACTGATTGAACATATCACTGTCCGTATATGGAGCGTTTGTTTTCATGTCTGTTTGTCGTCTCATATCTAATCCTATTAGCATAGGATGTGTGTTTTCTTGTTAAATAGTAGCTATATTGTAAATGATGTAGATCGGCCACTTAGTTTCTTTCTAAATAGTAGATACTGGTGATTTACTTGTTTGGGGTGTCTGTTTTAGCGCTCCCCGTGTTTAGTCTCGCGGGTTTTTGTAGGTGCTAAGTTTTCATATGCTAAAATAATTATTGTCTTGAGTCATTTCTTCAATATTTCTGTAGGTTGAAATCTGGTTTAGAATCGTTTATAGATCTGTAAAACAGAATTCCTCAATATTTTGAGGTTCGTTAGTATCGTCGCTAGCAACATCAGCAGTTGGGACACTGCTATCGTAGCGACCAAAACCGCTACGGGGTGCCGTAGCTGTTTTGGTGGCTGTTATTTGCCTTATAATCACACTGTCACTCCTGTTAAGGTTTAATTTTTATTGTTTCGTATTTTGTACCACCTCGATCGCATATTTTTTAAAATTATTAATGATAGGCCCGCGTTGGTCCACATCTCTTATGCTTGCATAATAAGCTGTATACTAAAGTTAATGCCTTGGAAAACAGATGAGCCATTTAGAAAATTGGAAACTATGTGAATGCCCATCAGATTGATTTCTTAAGTACACGTGTTTTAGTATCATCTACTAATGAACGTTATTCATTACTTACAGGCACAACAAGCAGGCCAGTCCAAGGACAATGAGGATAAGAAGAAGTCAAGTCCGGCGGAGGTGCCGCGGATCACGCCTCACGTTGAACTACCGCCACAAGTATTACAGGTCAGTACCAACAAGAAACGTATTTTGTGACTCGCAGAAAGCTTGCCTTAAGGGCCTGTGCACACCACGTTTTTTAAAAGCGCCGTTGACGCGCGTTTGTAGCGATACAGACGCGATATGCACGCGAGTCAGACGCAGCCTGTAGAGCTCTGTAGGATAGAAGCGCGCCGTCGACGCACGTTTTTAAAGCGCGCGTCAATGGCGCGTTTTAAAAAACGTGGTATGCACAGGCCCTTACTTCTGCGATTTGAATTAAGAATATTTATATTTCTTGTGACTCCTAGAAAGCTTCTCTTTACTTATAAAATCTTTAGGCTATATTTGATGCCTCCACTGCAGGGCTAAGACCTTCCCTGATTAAAGAAACCAGCTTTAATGAAGAAACTTAATAGACACCTTTACCGATGAATAGTAATATCTGTTCATGTGATGTGTCTTAGGGAACTTGAGGTTAAAGGAGAGCTGAACGTGTGTTAATCACGCTTCGAGGCGATTTAGGATAGTATTCTTGAATGTCTGCGCTACCAGTACGCCATCAACGTCATTATTGTTTACTTATAACAACTGTTTAATATTTCAGGTGCGAACAGTTCTGGAGAACCCCACCCGGTATCACGTGATACAGAAGCAGAAGAGTCAAGTGCGCCAGTACCTCAGTGAATCATTTCAACCGCAGACGCAGGTACGGTAACAACAAGTACGGTTCCTTATATTGGTTTCGTCTTTTCTGGTGGAATAAATGGGTTTTCTTTCGTCTTTTTCTTTATATACTCATGTTCTCCTTGAAAAGACCAACGTTATTTAACACACCAATAAATATGTTGAATGCTTTACCAAGATTTTTGAATTCGTGATTGAAATGAGGGAAAACCTGGGTGGTTTAAGTCATCAGTACGTGTCTGACAGACTATACCGCCGACCCCAGGGCGGAGGGCATCCAAGAGGAATTCCACTCCAAAAAAAATTACTTGGCCAAAAACCCCGACCGCTGAAAACTACTAAAATCTTCCAAACAAGTCGCTTTTCAAGGAGTCTGAGTTGGTGGGGGTGGCATCAAATCTGTGATGTGACTACTTAAAAATGGCCTTTTTTGGAACTTCTAAATCGCATTTTGCTTTGTTTTTTATTAAAAGTCAACTTTTGCAATGTTTTCGCCAAAATCCACTGTTGGTCATACCCGCATTGCGGCTTACAGACTCAATGGAGACACACTCCGGTAAATGCGTGACCGCGTATCTCTACCGGAATGTGCTTTGTAAACTCCATACATTATGTTTTGCTGTCCCTGTTTACTGTTGTGGTCAGTGTTTAACCTAGCACCTTCATATTCGCAGGTGTCACCGCGATGTGCGCCCGCGCAGTCGGCGCCGGAGCTGGGCACACGCCGTGCCTCGTCCCCCGAGCGACCCTCCTCTTCCCTGCGCTCGCCCGCCATGCCCTCCGCTAGCACTAACTCAGAGGTACGCTTACTAAACTGGCGAAAAAGTAAACGAAAATACCAGCAAACAATAACAAGGCAAAATAGACACCGACTGGAGGCCGACTGGACCGATGACCTGGTGAGGGTCGCGGGTAGCCGATGGATGCGAGACGCACAGGACCGGTTATTGTGGCGACACTTGGGGGAGGCCTATGTCCAGCAGTGGACGTCTTTCGGCTGATATGATGATGATGATGATGATGGAGAATAAACATGATACACACATAAACTGACTTTTTCGTAAGGGGTAGGCAGAAACTACAGAAATAACCTTGAAGTTGTTAATTCCAGGCTGACGAGTTCCTGGAAGACATCCTCTCGCTGGACTCCGGCGCGGGCCCGCTGTCGTCGTCGGGCCCGCCCTCGGCCGCCAGCTCCGTGGCTGGAGACTGTTCCCTGCTCACCGATTCCGACATGCACGCGCTCGCCAAGGATCGCCAGAAGAAGGACAACCATAATATGAGTGAGTATCCTGACGTTTTCACAAGGTTTGCCAACGTGCTATAGAGCGCAGTATTTTTTGCTGATCGTTGAAGTGGCTTAGAAGGCTGCCCAATTTGGGCTGGAGATGTCTACCGCATACCCATTGAGTGGTGGGCCCGAAAAACACAAAATTGGTGCCCTGAAATCGCGGCAGACCACGAAGGATATGGTGGGACGACTTGAATGTTTTCCTTAGGTATGGGTAAGAAGTGGCACAGAACCGGAGACTAATAAATGAAAAAAGGTCACCTAAGTAAATGCTAAAAAATCGAGAAATTACGAATACTTTAGCACCGATTGACCTAGAAGGTCAATCGGTGCTAAAATAGGAAGTGATCCGGTTGTGGCAGTAAATTCTATGAATAGGTGTTTACTGGAAACAGACGAGGAACATGTTGACGCTATCATAAAAGACCTGCGCGTAGGCACAGCCTAAGGCTGCGATGATATCTGTCATAAATTGTTAAAACTCACAAGTCACAAACTAGTAACGCCCATAGCACACATTTGCAATCTCCCACTATCCACTGGCATTTTCCCTAAGCCCCTTAAAAAAGCCATCGTTCACCCGACCTAAAAAGCTGTTGACAGAGGCAGTGTTAACAATTATCGCCCAATCTCGGTACTTCCAGCAATCGGGTAGATGCCTAAAAAAATCTTACTAGTCCATCAGATAGATTTCCAAAAATATTGAATTTTAAAAAAATATAAATATTAAATATTCAGTTGATGCGTTTTATCTTCGTCAATTTTTATTGATTTGATATTGCAAAAAATACGTGTCCCAATATTTTTCGATAATTTAACTGACGGATTAAACTTACTTACTTTTACTTAGGAATCATCCCTATTGCAAGAATACTGGAAAGAAACATTCACAAGAATCTGCTCAAGTATCTGGACAAATATAAAATCATTGCAGAAAACCAGTATGCCTTCAGAAAAGTATCGATGGAAAATGCCGCACTATTGGACTCTGTTGCCAATAAAATCGACAACAAATACGAATGTATCGACATATTTTTGGACCTGTCCAAGGCCTTCGACAATGTCTCGGTCCCTATTTTACTCGGAAAACTGGAGCGGAGTGGTATACGTAGCACAGCTTTAGAATTGCTGCTGAACTTTTTTTCAGACCGGACCCAGTGTGTAAAAATAGGCGAATATGTCAATGGTGAACAATTATTAGACTTAGGTGTGCCCCAAGGGAGTTTGCTCAGCCCTCTTCTCTTCCAAATCCATGTCAATGATTTCTGTACTCACAGTTTCCTTTCCTTCCCCGAGATAATTTCTGACAATCACGCGGGCGAAGCCGCTGGCAGATGCTAAGAGGTATCGGTTATAAAACTCATTTTAATCTCAACCCTTTAATTTCAGTCGAAAGACGCCGCCGTTTCAACATCAATGACCGAATAAAGGAGTTAGGCACCCTCCTGCCGAAGACCAACGACCCCTTTTACGAGGTCATCCGGGACGTGCGGCCCAACAAGGGCACGATCCTCAAGAGCAGCGTGGACTACATCAAGTGTCTCCGGGATGAGGTCAACAGGCTTAAGCAGAGTGAGCAACGGAGGAAGCAGATTGAAATACATAATAGGAAGCTTATGTTGAGGATACAGGTATGAACAACTATTTTTGACTTATTTAACCTAAAATCACAGATGATGATGTTACCAGGAAAGTCGTTCTTTTCTGATTTCATGCGAGTTTAAATAACAAATATTTCATACATAATGGCCCTGTAGATTAACGCCGCCACAAAAAATCAACGTAGCCAGCTATCTCGACAGCTGCCAACTAACTTGACAAAATCCTAAATCGCGATATCAGAGTTTACCGTGCGATTAGAACATATACATAGCCCGTATATCAACTGTTGGGCAGTTGCCCACCAGACACACCAACCTGTCCGTTCGGAAGTCTGGTCGGAAGATCCTCCATTGGCGAGATAAGTTGAACGGGGTTTGTCCTTCCGGAGTCAAGCTCTACGTTTTGGAACGGAAAACAAGCTTTACTTTTCTGATTGACAGTCTGGCTCTTGCCAATGTACCTGCAAATAGGTAATTGGTTTATCTTATGCGAAGATGGTGAAACAAGCCCTAATGTGTTGTTTGTTTCTTTCCAGGAACTAGAACGCCTAGCCCGCGTGCACGGGCTGCCCGTGTCCCCGGGAGAGGGCGGCTGGTCGTCTCCTCACACGGACGACTCGGGCGTGGAGTCGGCGGCCGAGCCGGCGCCGGAGCCCCGCGCGCCGCCCACTCCGCAGCCCAGCCGCACTCCGCAGCCCGCGCCGGTGAGCACGCCGATGTTATCAGTCTGCTGCCCTAACTAACTTATTTAGTCTCAGCAGTCACCCCTATTATAGCCAAATTATCTATCACACAGTCCATCCGTCGTTTTTGTTTTGGTCTTCTTTCAAAACTTCCCCAAAACTTTTCTCACGATATTTTCTATGTTCCTCACCAACACGTATAGTTCTATGATAGTATTTGATATAATACCTAAATAGCTAAAGTTCTAGAGAAACAAGGCAAGGGTATGTCGTCCCCAACGTCACCAACCGCGTTAGTTACCAATACTTCTTCGTCTTGTGGTGCGAGTGGACGAAGGTGGTGTAGAGTGCCTGTCGCCCGCCTATCACCACCATGAGGAGGGAGAAGACTGCGTCTTCTCCGACCTCTTCTTCGCCTTCGAAGCGGCGCAGCGAGAGGGTCGTCCTCACGCTCGCGCTCCGCCGCCTCCTTTTGCGAAATGACGTCCTCGCAAAAGGAGGCGACCGCTGCCCAGGCACTCTCCAGCATGGAGTTGACCACACTGAGAAGCGAGAGGTCCGTCCTGTCCGATCTCTGCATTCAGACCGCGGCGCGGCTCAGACCAAGCCGGGCACGCTTCGAGGGTGTGGTGTACCGTGTCCTCCGCCGCGCCGCAGTCATGGCACACCAGAGTCTCCTCCCTCCCGATCCGGTGCAGGTGTGTGCCAAAACAGTCAGGCCTGACAGCACCTGCACCAAACGGAATGAGAGGAAACCGTGTGGCCGCTCGGGCCAGTCCAGCAGGACTGGACCGAGCGCGTCCAACGTTCGGCGGCCAAAGGTGGCGGTGGCGAGGTCCTCCGTCCAATGGACGATGATGGAGTCCCTCGCCTCCCGCCGCACGGCCGATCTCCTCCGCGACGGGGCGATCCCCGAGCGCTTTCCGTCGCGCGCTCCATTCGTAAACTCTAATGGCCCTTTGGGGCCTGTGCATGGCCGTAGCATTCTCCCTCCTGTGAAGGGAGTCCGCCCAGATGGGGGCCCCGTACAGGGCCATGCTCCGCAAGATGCCGCATATAGGCGTCGGCATCGTGCGCTGGGCCCTTTCAGGTTCTGTAGGAGCCACGAAAGGGTGCCCGCAGTCTTCAGCAGGCGCGTCGACAGCCCGCTAAAGTGCGGGCCGAAGCGCCACCTGCTGTCCAGCACCAGGCCCAGATATTTCATCTGGGTCTGGACCCCTACCCTAGTGCCCTCCAGGACGAGGCGTGAGGTCCGTGAAAGAACACAGCCTCGGTCTTGTTCAGCGCCACCTTCAACCCCAGGCAGGTGGATCCTCCCCGCCACCAAGGAACCGCCAGCCGAGGCCAGATAGGCCGCCTCCCCGAAGTTCCTCCCCCGGGCAGTGAGAAGAGTGTGTACCTACGCCAATTCGGTCACGAAATTTTTACCGGACTGCGTCAGAAAGAGGGTAATGTTTTACTGTACATGGTGTTCAACTTGTATCTAATGATTATTTTTCCAGGAGCTGGTCCTCCCGAAGACAGAGCCGGCGTCGCTGATGGAGTTCGGGTCGCCGCGGCCTGACCTGCTGCGAGACATGCCGGCGGCAGCGTGCCTGTCGGCGCTGGACGCGCTCGGTACGTACCTCCCCCCCCACCTGCTGCGCGACATGCCGGCGGCAGCGTGCCTGTCGGCGCTGGACGCGCTCGGTACGTACCTCCCCCCCCACCTGCTGCGCGACATGCCGGCGGCAGCGTGCCTGTCGGCGCTGGACGCGCTCGGTACGTACCTCCCCCCCCACCTGCTGCGCGACATGCCGGCGGCAGCGTGCCTGTCGGCGCTGGACGCGCTCGGTACGTACCTCCCCCCCCACCTGCTGCGCGACATGCCGGCGGCAGCGTGCCTGTCGGCGCTGGACGCGCTCGGTACGTACCTCCCCCCCCACCTGCTGCGCGACATGCCGGCGGCAGCGTGCCTGTCGGCGCTGGACGCGCTCGGTACGTACCTCCCCCCCCACCTGCTGCGCGACATGCCGGCGGCAGCGTGCCTGTCGGCGCTGGACGCGCTCGGTACGTACCTCCCCCCCCACCTGCTGCGCGACATGCCGGCGGCAGCGTGCCTGTCGGCGCTGGACGCGCTCGGTACGTACCTCCCCCCCCACCTGCTGCGCGACATGCCGGCGGCAGCGTGCCTGTCGGCGCTGGACGCGCTCGGTACGTACCTCCCCCCCCACCTGCTGCGCGACATGCCGGCGGCAGCGTGCCTGTCGGCGCTGGACGCGCTCGGTACGTACCTCCCCCCCCACCTGCTGCGCGACATGCCGGCGGCAGCGTGCCTGTCGGCGCTGGACGCGCTCGGTACGTACCTCCCCCCCCACCTGCTGCGCGACATGCCGGCGGCAGCGTGCCTGTCGGCGCTGGACGCGCTCGGTACGTACCTCCCCCCCCACCTGCTGCGCGACATGCCGGCGGCAGCGTGCCTGTCGGCGCTGGACGCGCTCGGTACGTACCTCCTCCCCCCCCCCCAGTAGGACGCAACACCACCCGAATCAGCAGCAGGATGTGATGCGCTGAGTCGCAAACTATGCTCCACCTCCTATCCCGCATATGTGCCCCAAAATATGCAGCTTAAGTCATATATGCGCTGCCACCAACGCGCGATGTCATCGTCAATCAAATTAACATAATGTCGTACCTGTGACGCGAAGAAGAAGGCGTCGGCCTTCTTCTTCGCGTCACCAAATTTTTTGTGCCCCTTAACGACAGTACTGGTGGCTTCTGCTTATCCAGACGATGGTGGCCGCAGTAGCATTTTTTCCAAAAAACGACTTGTAAGTGTAACAAGTAAGAGACTAACAGACAATGATTTCCCCACAGACGGCCTGAAGCTAGGCTCGTGCTCGCCCCTGAGCCGCGAGGAGGGACTGTCGCTGAGCTGCTTGGAGCCCGAGCTGTGCCTGGAGCCCGTGCCCGAGCATCTCTTCAGCCACAGGGACATCAAGGTCAGTTTACAATTCAAATAAAGTAATTATAATTATGCACTATTTTATCTAAAATATTTAATAAAATACCAGATGCAATAAAAAACGAAACTAGCGATACAATTTTTACAAATAAGCTTAAACAATTATTAATTAAAAAAGCATACTACACAATAAACGAATACATACATGACAAAAATATTAATTTCACACAAACAGACACCATACATTGTTAGTTGTTTAAAATTCTATTATTTAAAAATTGTATTATTATAAAAAATATGTTAAAGTTTATTTAAATCTTACCAAAAAAAAACAAATTGTTATGCTAAAAGTGTTAATATTGTTAAGTTAATATCAAATAATTAATCTTTAAATAAAGGCTATAATTAAGTTAATTAATAAAAGAGGAAATGTTTTAAAATTGTTAACTAATATATAGGACATGTTTTAAAATTGTTAACTAATATATAGGACATGCTTTAAAATTGTTAACGAATGTATTAATTTTATACTTTTTGCTGTGCCCTACAGGGTCCGTAATTGGTTCCTAGCTTTTAAGCTCATTATAAGACCTTCACATATTACATTATGGAATGCAAATAAAGATGAATATGAATATGAATATGAATATCTGTCTAATGCGGGCTATACACGTCCAAGTAATTTGATTGAACAGGCTGGTGAAACAGTTTTTATCAAATTGGCATAAATGTCTGGTAAAGTTTGATCAAACGTGAGTTTTTGTTAAAAATGAGCTCTTTCCTTTAGTTTGCCATGTTGTATTACTTCTCATTTGATCCTAGACACTTTCGGATGGTGTAATAATACAAGATGTTTTTCAATTTTTTTCAAAGTCAACCAGTTCGTTTCCTGGCTAGGAAAACCCATTTTTCAAAAATCCAATGATGTAGTTTTAGTTTTCATCAGAATCTCGTAACATTGAAAGGAGTCTCGAGACGTTGAGACTCCTTTCAGTGTTTGTGTGTTAGTGGTATATTCCTTAAAGTGAGCACACTTTAAAATTCTGTCATCGTGTCTTCCATACATCTTCCCAATATTGAGTGATGATTGTATTGTTACAGATGCGACTGTCGCCGACTCCCAACCTGCTCAGCAGCGAGGACAGCGACGCGGTGCTCAACTTGGCGCAGATAGAGGACCTCATGGATGACGACTCACACAACCCTGTCACCTCAGGTAACTACTGTTTAAAACAGGCATCTTCTGCGCACGCTCGCTCCATCATTGACCTAGTCTATTGACGATGACCACAGTTGTAGTAAATAAAAAACTAAATTGCAGTCAAGCAAGATGCCTGTTAACTCGAATATTCCACAAATTTTCGCTAAATCACATAAAAATATATCATATTATGTGATTAGTCGTAGTAGCCACCACCACTGAAAGAGTTCTCGAGTCATAAGCACACTGAAGGGACATACACATCATAGACAGTTTCAGTTCTTTATTCATCGCTAACACGACTAGTTTGAATTTATTCGTGTTTAATGTCATGGGTTGTTTTGCAACCAACGTAGGATTGATTAAATCTTGCTATGTACTAAACTCAGAACCTTCGACTCAGAATCCTACTAATATTATAAAGGTGAAAGTTTGTATGTTTGTATAACAATCAGGCAAAAACGGCTGAAGGGATTTGGATAAAATTTGGCACACATGTAGTTCATATCCTGGAATAAACAATAGGCTACTTTTTATCCCGGTTAGTGGCATGGATTAATGGAGACTGAGGAGGAAGTGGAAACTCAGAGCCGCTGCTGCCTTAGTACTTCAGATTCACAAGTACCAGGAGACTAGAAACATCAAGTACCAGGAGACCAGAAACATGTCATAGTATTTTTGGGCTGGTATAATTATGTAGGTAGGGTAGGTGTAGGGAATGTGTAGGGAAGGTGTAGGGTAGGTGTAGGATAGGTGTAGGATAGGTGTAGGGTAGGTGTAAGGTATGTGTAGGGTAGGTGTAGGGTAGGTGTAGGGTAGGTGTAGGGAAGGTGTAGGGAAGATGTAGGGTAGGTGTAAGGTAGGTGTAGGGTAGGTGTTTCCTGAGTAAAAAAATGTACAATACAAATCAGGAAACCTTGCTATTTCCGATATTCACGCGGGCGAAGCCGCAGCTGGTAGAAGCTAGTAATTCATAAATTCGAAGATTTACATGATAATCTATGCATGTCCGAGGAATGATTGTTAACGTACTTGAACAGGCAACCAATCAGTAACCAGTTCCACAATCTAACAGATTTCCTGTGATACTATCGCCCAGTTAAATTACTACGCTTACGTTTCAGCACAAAAGTTAAATCCCTAATTACTGACTTATGTTATTGGAAACGATTTTCATATAGCCCGCGGTAAGAAAATTTTATGAGGAGTAAAATCGAGCGTTAACTAAAAGTGAGGCGTTACGTTCCTTTGCGAAACATACTTTGCACACCTTTCATTTCGATATTATGTATGTGTTTTGTACAAAGTATACTCAGCTTATTATTTTGTTAAATAGTTTATGTTAAATATATGAGTATCAGAAGTGTCTTCAAGATCAGCCATAGCGCTGGCGCGGGTATTTATGGGCGTAGTTTTAATCAAAGTCTTGTAAGATGTCTCGCAATCAATTTCTTATAATTGGTCCTCCAAATAAGTAAAAACATTAACATCTAAGTAGAATTTACGAGTAACAATGAATCAAACTAATCACGAAACATTAAACGATTACACCGAATATTAGCGATTCGTCGTATTCGTGGTGCACGGTCATCGTTGACAGACGAGAATGTCCGTCCCAACATGGCCGCTTCACCAACCAATCGACGCTCCGCTAGACCGACCACTGTCAGTCTTCTTCGGTAGTAATTCGATAGATGGCGCTAGTCGATACGCTGTCAACCAATCAACGCTCCGCTGGACCGACCGCTGTCAGTCTTGTTCGGTAGTAATTTCATAGATGGCGCTAGTCGATGCGGCTTCATAATATGACGCCGCATTATATAATATAATATTATATACATAATATTTACATCATCCCAATGAAATATATTATATTTCATTGGGATGATGTAAATATTATGAATAAATATTTTATATTATGTACTTCGATTATTTTTTAAGATGCTTTGCCGTCGTAGCTTTCATTTAACCTCTTTACATAATCTACACAATAATAGTTCTTAAGGAGTAAATTCCAGTCGTGCGTCGGAGCTGACACACACACTTTTTTTTTATATGAGTTTCATTTATAAAGTCGTAATGTTTGTTTTCCTCGTTCCCTCCAGGGGATCCGATGCTGTGCTCGTCGCCAACGTCGCAGCTGTGCCTCAGCAGCGTGGTGGCGGAGGTCAACGACAGAACCATCTCCTCCATGCTACACGATGACTCTGCCACCTTCCACACTGCAGGTAAATACTCACTGTACCTGAATTTATAATATATGATTAAACGGCACATTTCAATGAAAAGGCTAGGCTTTGAATGAAACGGCTGATTGAGCTATTTGGCTGCGACAATTATACAATAAAATCAAATTGAAGTGTCCGTTTGTAATTTCAAAATTACAGCTGTTTACTAAACGCATAGTACATACGGTATATAATAAGACAAAAACACAATTTGTGTTTGTCTGTTTGTTCTGGCTAATTTCCGAGCTGGACCGACTTTGAATGAAGTATGACAGCTGATGTTATAAGGAGTCACTCAACCTACTTTTATTTTAGAAAAATGATAAGGGTACCCTGCAAAAAAAGCGTGAAAACTTTTTACGTGCGAAACTGTGGGTAGAAGCTAGTTCGAGATAATTTGAATCCACCCAACTACTATAGATTTTAATGCTGTATATTTTAAATTTAGGTTTAAGTGATCATTATTTTCTTATAAAATCTCCCTATTCATTTTAAAAGGCTCTAAAATATGAGTTAAAATAAAATTTAAAATTTATTTGTTGCTCCAAAAGATAAGCACCCTTTAGTTAAACCTATGTTAATATTTCCAGTGACCAAATAATATAAAGGAACATCAAAAAGGTTTTACAAGAAGCATAATGTATCCGCAGGCTCATCATCCCTGATGTCGGAGAGCGCGCTGGGGCTGTCGCTGACGGAGGGCTGCCTGCCGGCGCTGCTGCTGGGCGGCCCGCACCACCACGCGCCGCACTCGCCGCACTCGCACCCGCGCCAGCACTGCTTCGACATGGACCTCGGAGCGTAGCGGACCTGAGCGTAGCGTAGCGGAGCGTAGCGGCCGCAGCGGGGCAGGTTTAGTACAGCGCCATCTATTGGGCACACTTTGAAACTCGGTTACATTCTCATTCATTCGGGTTCAACTCGTCTAAATTTTTGTTATTTAAAGCCAACTTTATATGCTACAGTAATTGTTAGTAAATGAGGAATATTCGTAAAGCAACTCAAAAAGCAATTAGTGAAGTGACATTTCAAACCAAGAGATGGCGCTGTACAGCAATATTACAAACTTCTCCATTTTCACAACAAATGGTGAGTTTCTAGTAGAATTTCTTGGCTAAGAGTATTGGTAGCTTTTTTAAAACATCATTATATGAAACACAATTTAGAGATCTCTTCCATAAGTTTGAATGTAAAAAGACGAGTATGAGTGCCTTTTATATAAGATTCTCAATAAGACAAGAACGAAATGATATTTGCACGAAGTTCCGTACCTACCACTTTTGTTCCTATTCGCATATCCATTTAGAAATAAGACGTTTTTAATACACATCGGGCACTTTTCCAAAGTGTTTTCTATCAACTTTTTAGGTACGGAACCCTAAACGATGTTTTCTAGTGATGATGTGTTCAGTACCAGATGTAAGTAGGAGAATGAGTGCGCTGAATAATTTTATGGATTTGTAGTAAACTTCGATGTCTTGGACAATAATATTAAATATTATATGAAAAATATTTTCTTTTTACTATCTGATGTAAGAAAAAAGTGGCAATCATTTTAATTTTGAAACTGCTGAACAACATTTAATACAACGTGATCTATCTACCTACTTATCTAAATAAAACGAATAAGTTTCAATGCTTAAAATAACAACGAAACAGCAAAATGAAACTTATTTTTAGGCAGAGCGAACCAATCTTTATTAGATATTTAATTAAGTCACTTTAAACTTGTGTCAGATATTTCGATGGTTCTCAAAGATTTTTAAAGGACTTTTTAAAGTTTACAAAACTTCTCAAGGTACGTAGAAAAACGTACATATTTACACAAATCGCTACACAAACAGAATCCCAGTTGATCGAAAGCCAAAGAGTTCATTTAAATCGATAAAAGATAGGTGCTTACTATCTTTTATAACTTTCAACATCTTGAATACTGCTGGACTAAAAAGAAAAAAGCTCATTTAAAAAGTTCCCTAACGGTGGGTACTGACCGGTGTTACTACGACCATGTTTCGATACGCCATGTCCTAAAATCCGAGTAACATTCGCGTGTTCGTGTTCGTTTCCACGTACTGACTGCACGATTGCTCGCTTTGTAACATGTTACATAGCGCCCCGTACCACCGGTCAGTACCCAGCTTTATCATTTAAGAATTTCAATAGTCAATATTAACCCGTCACAGAATTCATTCTAAAAACCTTAGCGGCAGATAACGGGCTCAAAACTGATCTCACAAAGATTCAATATTTCCTTACTGAACCCTAAACATATGGGACTGTTAAATGAGATTTACGAATGCTAATTTAATTATTGTAATATAATATCCCTATAAAGTTCAGCAGTATGTAAATATTTAATAACGTAGTAAAAATTCTCCATTATTAGTTTAGGTTTACTTTATAGAACGATGTGATGAAGTAGTTACCGACTCGCTGTATAGTTATTGTTATGTACTTTTTATTCAAATACATTCATCATTACGAGTAGCCATATTGTATCTGGCCTGATCAATGCACCGCCATTTTGGGGTTCAAGTCCCCGTTAAGTTTGAGAAACGGTGGTTAAAATGTATATAAAAACCTTATTTGTTTTTAGGTCTAAATTTGCTGCAGCTTATGTATATTTTATAGTGTTTAATATCTTACGTGTTCTATTGAAAATTAAACTGTGGAATTAAAATATATACTTATTTGGGTCTTCCAGAAATGGTGCTAAGATTTGAAAACCACTAATTTGGGAAAGTAATCACTTTACTCAGTAAAATGAGAATCTTTGAAAGGCAGAAAATGTGGTAGTCAAAATAAAATTAAGAAGGCTTTCACAAATACATGTTTCCAACTGATAATTTTAATAGAAGATTTAATTTGTTAAACAATCATTGTAAAAATTCAAAATAAATGTCTTTAGACGCAAAATCGCCTTCGCTACATACATATTACATAATAAAACAAGTATTATATACTATTATACATAAATAGAGGTGCTATATTTTTTGATAAACACTTTAATATTATGCGAAACTGGGATATTACAACAGGAGGACCATACATTTGTACAGAATAAATCATTGTGATACAAAATATATTTTTAGATGATATTTATTTAGAGATATACTTACATACAAACTATATTTTTTGTATATAAATAAAGTTAGCGGTTATTTCACGAAGTGCCTTGCTTTTTAGCCAATTTAGTAGGAAAAGCTTGATTTTTTTTCTTAAAAAAATATGTAAATAGATTTTTTGTTAAAAATCTAACACTGGTTAAGAAAAACACTATGTATTTGTTAAGTTTTTATGATGAATTTACGATATTTCATTATATTATGATATTTTTGAGACTATGTGACGATATATCGATATCATTGGGTTGACTCATCGACTAATTAATTGAACAGCTGCAGTATATTTTAGTATATCTGATAAAACTAAACTAATTTAGTCGATTCAGTCAACCAAGTCGTTTTTTCGACTATAAGCAGAACATACTGTGAACGTTGCCAGCACCATCTTTAAAAAAAAAACAAAATAATTTTTACTTTTTTAAATATTTTTAATTATTGAGCAATAAAATATTTTTTTGAAACTGGCAATTCTTTACAGTTGTTAAGAATAACGAACAAACGTATTTCCTTAAGATTTAAGAAAGAGAAGATGCGAATCAGTGAGCCTTATCACTTATTGTTAGATAATAATGATCGTTTTTGTTAATATAATATTATTATGATCGTGCGCATGTTATTATTTGTATGTATTATTATGTTTTTCGCTCGAAATAGACGCTGTAGACTAGGTAACTGGCTATTTATAATATTTTAATGTTTTTTTCTTTTAGACAGATTAATAAATAAATTATTACTTCTTATTGTAATTATATTTTATATCTTGTTGACAGAATTGTTTATTTAGCTACTATATTATTTTTCGTTGAAAACATCATAAAATATTTTTGTGAAATTATTGTTCTAAGACGTTATTTTCAATATTTTATCTTAAAATAATGCATCAAAATCTATAATTAAATACTTATGACCGAAAGCAATATGACGTCAATTATATTAATTGATAAACCTCAAAACGGCTAACATTTTAAGATGAACTAAATTGGAATTATCTTCAGACTCCCCCCGCAAAGGGGTGGTTGATACATAATCGAGCGAAACGCGAAACAAAAGATTATAATGTATGAATGTTATTTAATATTGTATGAGATTAAAAATGTTGAAGTACAAAAAGTGAATAACAATGAATTTACGAGTAATATTCGTCTTTTATTGTTCTCCAAACCTCTTAAAACTCAAAACCACATAAACAATTTAATCCTTTTTAATACCTGTAGTTCTGTCTTGAAAAAAAGTGTTTGGCTTCTAACTAATTTGTGAGAACCACAGTCCTAATCAGTTTCTAAAGAAACCAGTCTTCAAAGTTTTAGTGCTCATAAGAATTTGGTGCATTTAGAACTACAAGTTGGTTCCGAAATCTTTAACTTTTACAATCAAACAGGCAGAAACAAGGAACTACCTTCTCGTAATTAAAAAATAAATGAAATTCGACACTTCACTATTCTGACAAAAAATAAAAACTCCAACAATAACTGACCCAGTACAACAGTGGCCTACATCCTTGCTCCCCTCCGTACGGTTCTCAATATAATCAATACGCAGTTTGACCATGCAAAAATCCTTATTAATTCAAAATGTCGCTTGCATAAAAACTATCGTTAATTCTATTCGGCACACTCTTGCAACACAATAGCCAAGACCTGCGCAAAACACATTTCCCCCAAAAATTGAAGTTGGCAACAATTATTTTTATTCATTCAAGCTGGCAACACAATGGAGCGTTTCAAATTTCGATCGAAATTTGCGTTTTTGCATAAAATGGTGCGCGGCCGGCGCGTGCGCCATTAAAAAGCGCGGTGACCATACGACGCGACGTCGATATCAGGACATGATAATCCTGAGGTACATAACTTATTAGCATCCCGCGAATTTGAACTTTTAACTGAAAACTTATATAAAGAACATTATAGACTTTTGTTTATACTGCTATTGTCCTCAATTTGCGATGCTTTTTAAAGCCTAGTTTAGCAAAAAAGGTTACCTATTGATTGTGAATGTTTTCCCTCCGGGTAGATATGTACGTACATCGAAACTGTTCTTACCCGTATTTTCAGAATTAAGAATTCAAAGTCAAATAGTTGTCAAAGTCTAATTAGGGTTTGACACGTTCTATACTCAAAATTCTCAATAAGTCGTCATTCATAATAAATGCATATTTTTTTTATTTTACTACCGACTTTCACCAAAAATTCCTATGATCCTCAAATTCATGGTCACCCCGTGCCCTATTGTAAATGGCATATATTGTTGCACCCGATTTATAAAAGCGATACAGTTTCCCAGTTTTTTTACACAAAAATTTAAATGAATTCCCCCATTCGTAATAATAATCTCGACATTTGCATGAATTCAGATCACGTTAACTGCTATTTTAGTTTATGGGAAGCGCGGGAATCGATAAAATGCATTGAAAATGTGTAGTGGGGTTAGCTTATTTGTGATATTCGAGACTGACCGGATTGGCGATGTTTTGTTTTGTTTTCAGAATTTAATACTTGGATAAGTAAAAAAAAACCGGCCAAGTGAGAGTCGGACTCGCGCACGAAGGGCTCCGTACCATAATCTATAAAAGAAAATTGCAAAAAACACGTTTTTTGTATGGGAGCCCCACCAAAATATTTATTTATTCTGTTTTTAGTATTTGTTGTTATAGCGGACAAACAAGCAACAGAAATACATCATCTGTGAAAATTTAGCTATCACGGTTCATGAGTGACAGACAGACGGACAGCGGAGTCTTAGTAATAGGGTCCCGTTTGTATACCCTTTGGGTACGGAACCCTAAAAATAAGCTTCTTAAAGTGGAATTGAGCCGAACATGTGTCTGCCTCTAGACCAGTGAGCTAGAAGTTGTAATCAGCCGGTCGATTCTGTCGACATGTCACGGTGTTCACCTAGGCGGAGTGAACGACAATAGAGCTGTCATTCCATCTTATTTGTATGGTTTGACAACTCACCTGTCGTGCGCCCCGCCCGGGTGTTCACATACACATGTTTACAGAATCGCACAGCTGTTGTACCTAGTTAGATCTCATTAAAGCTACTTACACGACATTGTGGCAGACGAAGATCAAGGGACGAAATTGTTTCCTATTTAGTGTGCATGTTTAGCAGACAGATTAAATTGAGAAACCTTATAGAATTGACGACACGGTTGGCGCAGCGGTTGAGCGATTGGCTTCCGCACTGCGTGTCGCGGGTTCGATTCCCGCACGGAACAAATATTTTAATGGCCTACAAATAGTTGTTCCGGGTCTGGCTGTTTGGAGTTTATATGTGTGTAAACGCACCCACGATACAAGAGAAATTCCTAGAGTGGGGAACCGTTTTTTTAAACAAAAAATCCATGTTACACTTTTTGCCCGACCTGGAAATCGAACCGTTTTAGACCAACGGAGCATTTAAACTGCAACATATACGGAGATCTGCAATGCCATACTGGATTTTCGGATACGTTACCCGTCCGGACACAAAACTACCTATGTCTCATGCTTCTAGGTGTCCGGTGAAATGGTGAATTGGACGCAACAGCAAATTCTTTGACCTAAATAAAGACCTGTCGAAACGCTTGGGTCATGGGGTCCGAGTATACGTCTCCTGTTCAAGGACGTAACTCGCCGACTGATCGACACTTTGCGTGATCAGAGGGCTGGCTCGTTTTTTGCGCAAAGAATTAGCATTGCCATTCAACATGGCAATGCTTGCAAATGGCGCCTTCTGGGCACGTTTCCGGATGACAGCGATGTAGAGGAATACTACGCCTGAGTGTATTTTGTTTTTGCATATTGTGTACCTACCTATATAGTTAGGATTAGTATATTTATATAGTTAAGTTAGTGTACTCTTATTATTTTTTGAACCAATAAAACCTTGAATCTATTCATTGGTCTGAGTCAAACGCCACCTCTTCCTTGAAACCTTTTACTTCTCCTAATTCCTAATCTATGCTCCCTGACGCTGACAGTGTATGTCAAGCATTTTCAAGGTGATTTTCAACACATTTGCCAAAAATCGGCAATACGACGGAGATGAAATAATTTGCAAAACTTAGGAAGTCGATACAGGTTTCAAAGCTAATAATGATGCTGCATACAACTCCTATTCCTCCTGTGTCCATCCACGAGGTCCTGAAGACTGAACCCTTAGCGGAGGTAGTGCCTGAGTCACCTGTAATCAGAACACGTCAGGTACCTACTACCTACCCCTTATTACCTACTGCGGCTGTCGCTGAAAACCAGGCTCTGTCTCGCACACGAGTCCCAGCATTATGCTGAGCGATGGCCGTTTTGCGCGAATGTATGCATATCTTCCCAACTTTTGTAATTTTGTTTATTACTGGTACCTACTTATGCGTCATGCTTGGTGCAAATAAACTCTTTCTTTCTTCTTTCTTTACTGTTAGCTGTGCACGCGACTTCGTCCGCGTGGAATTTAGTGTTATCTTGTACCACTACAAAATCTAAATATTGTATGCTAAGACAGCGAATTTTCTCGTACCTAGGTGGTTTTTTGAAAACCACCTACAAGAAAACTCGTCTGTCTCTACTATGTTGGACAGAGTGTAATTCGGAGCAGAATTTTAAACCTGCAATGCGACCCACCTGTGAAAACTATATGAAAATCCATGATTTCGTTTCGCGGTCAGTAAAATCATGTTCAGTAGTTTCGGAGATTTGTCAGAAATCGCTGATTTGTGTTCTATGACTCTTCTTTAGTCACGTCCTGTATTTTGTATTATTTTTCTTTCAATGTACAGACACATTGGACATAACTATTTTATTATACAGGCTGTTCCAGAAATGCGTAGTCATATTTAATGGTGATGATGGGTAGCAGACATGAGTACCTACTTACATAAAAAAATAGCAAAACAAAAAATAAGTACAAAAAAAAACGACTAGAAAGTTTTTTCAAGCAGTTTGTTACAGTTGGCGGCATTTACTTTAGTTCAATCACAGATTTGATGTCACCAACTGCATCAGACTGCTCGAAATGTCATTTCTTCGGAACTTTAAGTCGATTTTTGTGGTCGTTTTTTTTTCCAAATCTATATTTTTTGTTTTGATATTATTTCCTTAACGTATTCAGCTCCTATATGACCACACACTTCTGAAACACCCTGTATCTATAGATATTTAGTAGATCGGTACAACGTGTTCCTTTTGATATCCCTTAACTCTAGGGTTTCAATCAGTTGCGGAGTTTGTTCGAAAGAGTCACCGCAGCCCTGGACAGCAAAGGGCACTAGGAGGAGCACGGATGGGTTTTAGTCAGTAAGAGTCTGACGCTCACCCAGATCGGCAGGAGTCATTTGATGATTTCCCATCCATAAATAAGGGTAGGTATCAATCAGACCAACTAAGAGAATCAAATATTTTACAATTCTAATTATTTTTTTCTTTTTGCTTCTTCTACAAAATAATTCGACAAAACTGCGCCTGTCCATGTAAAGTGACTTACCTACCTGAAAAACAAAACAAAAGTGGATGACTGAACTTAGGTACCTACTTATCAATGACATCACCACCATTTATTAAAACTGGCGCTATGTAATCTTGAAAAAACACCGAACACTGCTGACAACCTTTTCGGGAACCTACCTCACCTCCGAAAGACATTTTTTTAGTATCTTAGTTATTTTTGGTGTTAGCTGCGTAACTAAGCGTTTCTGAACCCATGTTTCTTAAACATTTAACATTATTTCTATTCCTATAATGTAACCTTAAAGTAAGGAATATCAAAAGGAACACGTTGTATTATGCCAAACGGTTGTTTAGGCAGAAGGCGTTGCTGTACCTACTCATAAGTAGGCTTGAATGTTTATGTTACCATCTTCTGAAGAAGATGCTGCTGGGATAGATATCTACTCTTGGGCAGTAATCGCAATAAGAAGGTATTAAATAAAGTAAATGAGCTAGGTAAAACTAACCCTGTTTTTAGTTCATGCCGATTGCAAATCGGCACATACCTACTCGTACCTATCAACCATTTACGTCAGTAGGTTGGTAGGTGCTTAGGATGGCGCCATCAATGGTCGCTATAATTATAATAAGGTCACAATCTATCAAGCATTGACGTCAGGGAAACAATACATTAATATTCTTCCCGGGATCTAAATATAGAAGTGTATCATTTACCCATAAGGACCAACCTACCAGTTAATTATTTAATTAAACGACTTAGATAGGAGACCAAAGCCGGGACTCTCTGAGCTTAATATCCTTGGTACTTTTGTGGTTGTCTGTCGCCACTGTTGATCCTGACTTTCAGGAGATGCAGTTGTTGAAACAGTGTGATAGCAGGCAGGCATTCTTTTTTATTATTATTGATAGGCACGCGCTTGACCACTATCTCACCTGATGGTAAGCGATGATGTGTTCGAAGATGGAGCACGCTTGCCTAGAAGTAACCTATTCACTCTTGACTTAAAGACTCCCAGATTGTAGCTATCAGGAAACACAGACTCTGGCAGGGAATCCCACTCCTTAGCTGTACGCACAATGAATGTGTTCCCAAAATGCGTGTGTGTGAGATGTCCACCATGTACCGGTGGCGCATCGCCGTACGTCTTGTGGTCCGATGATAGAAGGAAGACTACCTTTTCTTAAACCAAACTACATAATATATAGAAATTAACACAATAGGTTCCTTTAGAAGACGTTTACGGCAGTTTTTAATGGACGGGCAACGGAAACTAGACTTGATACACTTGAACGTTTCATTAATATAATGTTCTATTATATATTATCTACACATTATCTGTCACTACACACCAAATTATCACACTACACATTAACAATATATAATATATATTCACCTATATATTTAACACCTTGCTGGTTTACATCCGTACACATCAACGTAAGGTTCAGTTGAAAACCAGCGTCAGGCAGCGCCTAGTTGTCTGGCATTTTGCTGAACTGGACCTATTTGGCGCAGCCGCGGGGCACACAATGTTACTTCGTTTTTAAAATTCAAGTTTATTTTTTGTTTGTACCAACATTGTGTGTATCTGTGTGTGCCAAATAAACTAATTTTCTTTCTTTCTTTCTTTCTTTCTTTCTAAATCATGTCGCTTTTTTTGTAGGGTTTGCCTAGAACCTTATAATAATCTTCACTGCACTGCAGCTGCTCTGTCCAAACGTTCGGTGATAAAATATAGATAGGCACATTTTTCAGTAAATACATTTTTGTATCAGTCTATCATTACTCAATAATCAGACCAAAACAGATCTCTTTACCTCCAATGAAGGAACAAGTGGTTATTATTGGTCATCTCATTGACCTGTAGTTGAAGACTGAGAGCAAAATGCGGTCTGAGCTAAGATGAACGACCACCCAAATTCCTACAATATGATTTTACCTACCTACTCAAACTCATACTTCATCAAAGCCTTTAAGAGCCCTTCCTCAACTGAACCTCAGGCTCTTCTGAACAGTAAAGCAGCCGTTGAGTAAATCAAAAACTTGATGCTAGTTGCACGTTCGAAAACTTGCAAGAAAACTGTTTTAAATTAAGTCATTACTAAATCCTGATTACTTAGAAACTTCCACGTTCCAGCCAACTCCTGAGCTTCCACTTCTCCACGACCTACTGCCACTAGACCGACTGCTCATCACCAAGAAACTTCGCGTCAGGAACGTGGTGTTCCTCAAGGGGAGGAGGAACAGATACCTCGTCAAGACCTCAGATCAGGCCCTCATCTATACTGTTGAAGAGGAGAACAGGCGAGTTTTGTCATCGTCTTCGAAGCGTAGCCGAAAATCAAAGAAAATAACAGTTAAAATCAGACTTTTTATGTGTTCACTGAAATAGGTCACTTAACTTATAAGAGCATAGATCCAATAACTCACGCAATAGATAATATCAATAATCATCACGCCTGGTAATTGTTTAAAACAGCTTAGATCATCCCACTTCCGGGCCTCTACTCATACAGAAAACACGTAGTCATTGTTACCACTCATGCTAAGAGTCTGCGGTTTCTCACTCACATTAGATTCCCTCACGATGTCTTCCTCCATCCGTAGTTCATCATCATCATATCAGCCGAAAGACGTCCACTGCTGGACATAGGCCTCCCCCAAGTGTCGCCACAAAAACCGGTCCTGTGCGTCTCGCATCCATCGACTACCAGCGACCCTCACCAGGTCATCGGTCCATCTTGTGGGATGCCTTCCACCGCTGCGTCTTCCGGTACGCGGTCGCCACTCCAGAACTTTTCGGCCCCATCGACCTTCTTCGTTCTGCGAGCAAAGTGCCCTGCCCACTGCCACTTCAGTTTGGCGTTCCTTCATACGTAGTTATGTCAGAAAAAAATAATAACATTTTCAGGTAGGGACACATTTTATCTCCAACTTATCACCACCAGGTGGTGGGCAGGCTACTTCTGCTACGGCTTACGGCCCCTGCAACTCCGCGTGATGGACGACAAGGGCATAGAGGTGATGAGGATACACCGGTCCTTCGCCTGCACCGGCCGTTGCCTGCCTTGCCAGTTGCAGCACATAGAGGTGCACTCCAAGGGGCAACGATTAGGCACCGTGGAACAACAATGGACGCCCATCAAGCCGCTGTATCTAGTGAAGAATGATGCTGGTGAACACTTGTTCTGGATTCGTGGTAAGTTCTGTTGCTGTGTCGACAGATTCTATTAAGGAGAAAAATAATTCACTATAATCCTCCTAGCAATGATCCGGTGCGGACACCGGAACACTGCAGGGAATAGTAGCAATGACTGTCTGAGATTGTTTTGAAAAACCTACAGGTAAAATATTTTTGAGGCTTTCGAACGTCCGTATGAAAATCGGAACATTTTTATGACTTGAGGACCACTTGTATGTCTGTCTGTCACACTGTCATGTATAGAATAGAATAGAAAACATTCATTCGGCACAGGAGGCCTACTCTAAGAATGAATAACAACACGATTTGACAGTTGTTCTTAGTTCGGGTTTGGGACTAATCGTAAGTCCGTAGATGACACGGAGTTGAAAACGCCCGACACTAAGGCTGCCCGAAACTACGGACTTCGGGCTTAGAGAGTAGACCCCCTGACACAAACGTAGAGCAACAAAGACAACGTTAAAGAAATAATAGTTGGTACAGAATTGCGCTGAGCGTGCTCATACCGACAGGGTCTTATATGAACTTTGTGACCCAAATTAAAAATAAATGAAAGTTTTACAAGCTGTGCCATTTCACTTATCAAATGTTAGCGAGCCCAAGAAGTGCAATCTTGCTTTGAAAGCTGTTGGGTATATGGTGGGGACACTGATTTTGGCGGACAGTTCAGCTCTTTGGTTGTGCACATAGTAAATGTGAGGAGTATCGCTTAATACCTCTTTAAAACTCCCCCTATCTCCTCCAGGTCCACTCATAACGCTGAGCTGTTTCCGCGACGTCCAGTTCGAGATCCTGCGGCCAGACGGGACAGCAGTGGGGGCCACCTGCAAGCGCTGGCAGGGACTCATGCACGCGATGTTCTATGCACCGGTCATTGATAAGTTAGTAAGGGACTAATATTTTTAACAAATCACTTTTTAATTTACAGTCTAAACCTAAACGATTTTTTTTTTTTTAAATCCAATGATGCAGTTGTAGATTCTCGGGCCCGATGTTGATAAAAACTAAAACTGCATCATAGCTTTTCAAAAATGTATCAGTAATTTTTTTTTGGATATTAAAAAAGTATTTATTTAGTTAAAAAATAAGCACTTTTCTTTAGTTTGCCATGTGGTATTACTTCCCTGAATTTGACCCTTACTAACTACACTTTCGGATTGTGTAATAATCATAATACAGATGTGTTTGTTTATCAAAATTAACCGATTCGATCCTGGCTAGGAATACCGATTTTTCAAAAATCTAATAGGTAATGTTATAGTTATAGTTTTCATCAAAATAGGGCCCGAGACTCTTTCAGTGTTTTTCGATTTTTCTCATTGTTTCGGGTCCGGCTCCGGACATGCACACTGTAAAAATTCACTTGTATAATATAAATAGGTAGGTACATTATCTACCGGATAATTCTGGATTTTTTTATGAAATCGTTGGCTGAATTTAAAACTCTTCCGTTACTGAGTGACTGACAGACAACGCACAGCCGAAACTACTGGTCGTAGAAAGCTGAAATTTGGCATGTATGTTCCGTAGGATTTCCTGCAATACCTACGGAAATGGGAACAAACGTGATATGCGCGTACGAAGTCGCGGAAAAAAGCTAGTGAGCTAAAAACTTCCCAACACAAGCCTCTTCTATATGAGAAGGAATGGGGCGTCATGCACCACGCGGGCTCAGTGCGGATTGGTGGATGTCACCATGTCGAAGGTCCTCGGGCATGCCGGTTTCCTACTTAATGGGTTTTGTAGGTAGGTCCCGTAAATTCTTATGTCATTAATTTTCCCAACATATAAGGGACATCCATTTGTGTTGCTCTTATAATATTTGAGGTTAGAAATTACCAATGAGTATTATTTGTAGCATACATTCTACAAACCAACATTGGCTGATAGACGTATTCTGGGAACAGTATTCCTGGGGTTTGTTGAGTAACGTTACTCTTCACGGATTCTGGAGCCATCTCATTTTGCTATGGACCATCAAAAGATTATTCTCATCCTAATTTGATCTATTTCGTCTTAGATTTTACTCACAAAATCGTCATCTTTTCCAGCTTCGGCGTAGCCTTCGAGCAAGACCTCTCAGTTGAGGAGAAAGGCCTGCTGCTGGCCGCCACCTTACTAATGGACTATATGTACTATGACGTGTGATGTTCATGGAATACAACGATAGTACCCAGCTTTGTTTGCTTTTCCTTCCTTAAAAGCTAGGTAGTTTAGTGCTTAGTTAACTGCAGTGGGTTGCGGTTTAGAGACAAGCATACCTAGGTACTTTATTGGAATATTGCGTTGTGTGGACCCAGGTGTAACTTTACAAAAGCTACCTACTTTAATTGCTCATAACACGAACTCACCGCCGTGTACTTTTAGAGTGATTTTACACATTCTATTGAATACTTAAAATTGCTATTTATTTCTCTGTAAACTATATTTCGTAAATGTTATTATCTAACTTTTAAGATCTCGGCAAGTAATAAAAACTTAAAGTTTCATTAAAAACGGATCATTCGTTTCCAATAATAAGGACTTAAAAGTTTGTATGAAACACCGTGAAAAATAATCAAACTTAATCATGACGTAGCTAAGATACAGACAAACACCCTGTTTCTAAATTGAGAATTTGAAGTTAAGAACATATTAAACTGATTCCGCCTAGCCCGTTCCATCATCGGACCACTAGACGTACGGCGATGCGCCACCGGTACATGGTGGACATCCCACCCACACGCACAAAGCGTTTTGGGAACACATTCATTGTGCGTACAGCGAAGGAGTGGAATTCCCTGCCGGAGTCTGTGTTTCCTGATAGCTACAACCTGGGAGTCTTTAAGTCAAGAGTGAATAGGTTACTTCTAGGCAAGCGTGCTCCATCTTCGACCACATCATCGCTTACCATCAGGTGATATAGTAGTCAAGCGCGTGCCTATCAATAATAAAAAAAAATGTTCTAATGCTAAAGTTTTTTTTTTTTTTTTTTTTTTTTTTTTTTTTTTTTTTTTTTTTTTAACTTTGGACAGTCTTAGGATGTTTGTTGCAAAATATATGTACTGATGCTGAATCCCAAACTAGGCCAGGAGCCTGTATCTTGGGAGACAGTGTTCAGTCGCAGCAAAGGTACACAATACTGTTTGTACATAGGGTTGCTGATTATTAAGTTAAATTACGCTATTAATTTTAAATTATAAAATTTCAAAATTGTGTTAGTATATGTGAGTCTGTGGTGATAGTGTGTCGTGGTGGGTGTTTGTGTCTGTGTGTGTGTGTGTGAGGGAGTGTATGTGTTTGTGTGTACGAGTGGATAACTTGAATTAGTGGGATTTATATTTGATAGCTAAGAAGGTCTTCGGTTGTTTGATAATCAAGTTGTAGAAGCCATTCAGTAATTTTTACTTTAACTTTACGTCTACATAATGAAACGATGTTAAGTTTCTTATTTAAATCGTTGTATAGTTTAGCGCTTG
The DNA here is from genome assembly GCA_947386135.1 of Melanchra persicariae. Classification (NCBI taxonomy): domain Eukaryota; kingdom Metazoa; phylum Arthropoda; class Insecta; order Lepidoptera; family Noctuidae; genus Melanchra; species Melanchra persicariae. The sequence continues at coordinate 2,145,756 of OX376669.1, forward strand.
TACTACGTGTTTGCCTTTTCGCGAAAGAAGTTCTACAAACCACACGAGGACATACAGATGATAGGCTGCGTTTATTTGAGTTTGGGATGGGCACATCTCGATGCTTTTTGAGAATAGCATTCAAGATGAACAGCTGACGAACTGTGAGGACCTTGCAGTTTGAATAAAGTTAGAAAAGAGTTCGTGTTAAAGTATCTAAGTAGAAGTTTGACCTTTAACTTAACCTCAAATCCTCAATTCAAAAATCTGGGGTTACTGAGACATTGTGAATGTCTGCTAATGTGGGTAGGTACTTCATATTTTTTCATAGAAGTTAATGTTTTCCATTCTAAAGATCTCCTTCTAGACTCTCGTTTCTCCGTCTTGTCTTGGGCAGAGTAACTGAAAGGCGTCATAAACGTTGTGCCTGAAAAAGAAAACCATTGATAGATAATATTATTAGACAGAAAAGATAAATTACTTGGTACTAGAATAGAAAACACAAAAATTCAGATACTCGCACTTGGCCGGTTTTTATTTTGGTCTTATGATATAATTATGTCGTAAGACCAAAATTAAAACCGGCCAAGTGCGAGTCGGACTCGCGCACGAAGGGTTCCGTACCATAATCTATAAGAAAAACGGCAAAAATCACGTTGGTTGAAATAAATTATTTAAGTGGTTTTATTTAAGTATTATTTTTATTTAATTTTTTTTACTTCTTTGTGTCTTGTGTGAGTCACAAATAAATATTTTTCTGTCTTTCCATATAAATGGGAGCCCCACTTAAATATTTATTTTATTCTTTTTTACTATTTGTTGTTATAGCGGCAACAGAAATACATCATCTGTAAAAATTTCAACTATCTACCTATCACGGTACATGAGATACAGCCTGGTGACAGATAGACAGACAGACGGACAGCGGAGTCTTAGTAATAGGATCCCGTTTTTACCCTTGAGGTACGGAATGAAAAATATGTCGTGGTATTCTGCTGGATCCCTGAAGTGAAGTGATACGGACGTCGAGCAGAATATTAAAACTTGGAAAAATAAATACTTAGTGATTTGCAGTGTATGGAATTGTTTGGTAATTATTACCCGCATCGGTTATTTAATTATTGTACATTGTTTTTAGGTATGTGTGTAATATTAATAAATATAAATATACATACCTATGTTTAAGTATAGATAAATGTAGGTACATATGGATAGGAATAGGGTCAGTGGGTCGTCTTAGGGGCGGATTTATAGAAATAATATATGAATGATGCGATATTGAGAGTAAAAGAATGGCTGTGATTAAGGCGCTGTGATCAGCAAAACTCGGTCACTCTCGGACTGTATAGAAAAGAAAGAGAAGCGCGACGACACAATGCTTGCAATTTATTGCCAAATATGAAGCATTTTATCGATTTACTCAAAACTAAGTTGAGCTATTTAAAATCTAAAACAACAAAGTTTTGCATTAAGATTCGATTCAATATTTGGTATAAATTTTACTACGGCATAAGTAGGCTACGGAGGATACGGATTTTTTTTTCTAAGGTCAAAGTTAGAGGTAACTTTGACGATAATTTCTATCGAGGTTTTATTTTTAAACATGTTTCGGAAACAACAGTGTTCTTTGAAATATAATTAAAATTAACATATATTTTTTCTGCAGCTTAAAACTAAACAGATTTGGCTAAAATTACGTGAGAAAACCAGCAATTTTTTCATTTTTTTATGCTCTCAGCGCCTTAACTACGTACTTACTTATAATAATGCTTTATATTTTTTCATTCTATGCATTTATTTTGCAAAAAAATATGGATAGCATGATGCTTGTGAAAACACAGAATGTGCTTCAGACAGACCTGACATCCACAATAAATTATTATACCTACAACAGCAAAGCTCCGACATTTCCAAAATTAAAATAGGAATCTACTAAACATTTCACATTTCCAATTATAATTTACCTAACTAACATTAAATCTTTGCACAACATCCATAAAATCCATAAATAATAAAAATCCAAACCCATTAAATGCAAAACATTAAAAACATTGCCAAGTGATTTTGAACCCTACGGTATTACCATATCGCTTAATTTATCTTAAAAAATAAATACTCGGACATCAATATTGAAATGAGGGGACATCGTCCCGTTATAGTTTAAATGCATTTCTCCATTTTGCACACGAAAACGACGTAATTCCCCTAAAAATGTCGTCCTTCCCCTATTTGCATTGTTAACTTTTTTTCTCGGCAGATGTCCGAGCGTAATGGCGCGAAATTTTGACAGCGCGCATAATTTTTGGCGCGAACTAAAACTTGCAAAAAAAGAAACTAAATTACAGGGAATTTACCCAACCCTTTTTTCCAAAGGATTGAATTCAATTATGAAAAAAAACGGGTAATAAAAGGGTGCTTTTACAGAAATAGGGAAAAATGTATGTAGGTCACTGTGCTTTAGTGAATTAAAAGTTTTTTTCGCAAATAAAAACGCGTGGCTGGCGCATGTCTCTTTTTTTCATAAAAAAGCAAGGGTTTAAAAATGACAAAAGCTTTTATAAAATGATTTAGAGAACTTTTTCGCGGCAGATTTGTGAAATTACGTTTTTTTTATAAAAAGTGTATTTTTTACTGTTTTGTAAATAATAAGGTCGTGGGGCCGCGTGTCGAGCGGAGTCGGGTGATTGATCGCGTATTGTTATTTTTTAATAAAAATAAATGAGGATGTTAAGATTGATTCTGATCTCGCGTCATTTTTATACGGGCGACTAATTTTATAAATTTTTGAAATCGGTTTTTATTGATAATTGTATGGGTACTGGGTGTCAAACATCCAATCTAACATCTACTCAGTTCAATTTTACATATGAAAGGAAAATAATTTGTCCTGTGTTGTCTCACTGTTGCGCAAGCAAAGGTCTCCCAAATATTTGACCAGCAAACTTTACCCCTAAGTACCATCTGCTTTCTCCGGCGAATCTATCAAGAATGAGACCACGCCAGTGTTTTTTAGGTCTGCCCCGGTTATTACCACATCGGCCTTCAGGTGCCTACCCATCGCGTAACGATCCTGGCCCATCTGTGCTCGGGCATGCTATAATTATTTACAAATTCTATTGCATCAGGTAAATTATGTCAGTATGTAATTACCTACCTTAAATATGATGTGATACACACCTATAGGTAGATTCAGTCATTTTCCGCGCAATGGGATTCAATAAATATTTTATAACTTGAATTCCTCTTAGAACGTACCTAAAAGTTAGTGTAATTTTATGATTTTCGTATTGGTATTGGTACCTAAGTATTTATTTATTGAATTGTTATGTATTTGCCCTGTAACAGGTACCTACCTATCTAAGTTGTACGATACATTTTCACAAAATTTATGTCTATCAAAATTATTTAGTCGTTATGAAGTTATGAACGTAACTTAAATCAAATATTTACCGTTAGTCCGGTTAAGCAGTTGATATCCCAAGTGTGTTAACTTGCTAGTGGTCATACCTAAAAAAAAAAAAAAACAAATATTTACCTCTTTGTAATTAATATTTGAATTTGTTTATGAATTCTAGTTATTTCCTGTGGTATTAAACCACATTGAATTAGTTTGTAGGTATAGTTTTCCTTTTCAGAATGCACCTGGAATAAAGTTGCGAAATTATTATTTTATTTTAGTCTGTTCTGTCTGTTTTACTGCAGGGCAACTGGCAAAGACCTTCCTTTCCTCATTCCATTCCTTCTCCGGCTTTGGGCAAGCGTGGACCAATCCTGTCTATAGGCCTCAAGCTTGTTCCTTCACCTGGGTCTGCCGCGATGCTGCCGGACATTTTCTGGGACCCACATCGTGGTTGATTTAGCCCATGAATCGTTCGACATGTGTAGTCCCGCGGCCTTCACAAGTCCATCATATGGGACAACATATTAGTTTTAAATCATACTGCTATTATAAACGCAAATGTTTGGATATAAGGATAGATGTTGATAGATGTTTGTTACTCAATCACGCCAGTAGGTACGTACGGCACGGGTCGACAGCGACGGCGCGTTGTGTTCCACGTGCGCCTCTAAAAGATGTCAGCAAACTAGAGGGGGTCCGCTAGGGCCAGTGCCTACCGGGGTTGCGGAATTTGTTCGAAAGAGTCACCGCGGCCCTGGAACGCAAAAGGCATTAGGAGGAACACGGATGGGCTTTAGTCAGTAAGAGTCTGACACTCCCTTCCGCTCCAGAGCTGAAGGAGTCATTTGATGATTTTCCATCCATACAAATGTTCGGCTGAACTGATCTGAAAATATCAAATCTATCTAGATATAGTCTGGAAAAGCACATAGGCTTTATACTACGGGAGTATATTCCGTTGGGATAATTTTCACAATTTACACGGGTGAAGTCGCTGGCTGGATCGCCAACCCGCCTGCAAAGCGTGACGATTATGGCAAACCTCCCCATTTTGGGGGAGGCCATGTCCAGCAGTGGATGTCTTTCGGTTGATATGATGATGGTGATGATTATGCTATTAGTGCTTTTATATTAGTTATTGCGATTATATTAGTGCTTTTTTTTAAGAATAGTCTGCTGAATCGTTTTCAATCGAGATTTGGTCATAGCACCACTACAGCCGTAGTAAACTTTACTGATGACATACGGGTAGGCCTGCAACGAGGAAATTGACGATTCTTTGCTTTCTAGATTTTAGTAAAGCATTTAATACCGTCGGTTCTGATATCCTACTTGGCGTACTTCGGTCGCTTAACATATCTCCAACGGCGATTGACTGGTTTCGCAGCTACCTCTATGGCCGCCGTCAACGTGTATGCATAGAAGAATCTAACTCTTCCTAGTGTCACACAACTGCTGGTGTACCTCAGGGTACCGTTTTATCTCCTTTAACATTCGCAATATTTATAAACGCTATTTCCAAATAAACTTCTCTCTTCCTACCACCTTTATGCAGACGATTTCCAAATCTACAAACAAGCTAGCCTTGTAGACTTGGCTGATGCAATTATTGCAATAAACAATGATTTAGCTACAATTTGTGAGTGGAGTGATGCAAATGAGCTTCAGATTAATCCGTCGAAGAACCACGGCATTGTTGTTGGTAGATCAAGTATGATTCCAAAAGTAAATTTGTCTCAGTTTCCCAGGTACATCATCATCATATCAGCCGAAAGACGTCCACTGCTGGACATATGCCTCCCCCAAGTGTCGCCACAATAACCGGTCCTGTGCGTCTCGCATCCATCGGCTACCCGCCAAACTGAATTGGCAGTGGGCAGGGCACATTGCTCGCAAAACAGATATTCGATGGGGCCGAAAAGTTCTGGAGTGGCGACCGTGTACCGGAAGACGCAGCGTTGGAAGGCTTCCCACAAGGTGGACCGATGACCTGGTGAGGGTTCCCCAGGTACAATTTAACGGAACTACTATTCCTTTAAGTGAGACGGTTAAGAACCTTGTGGTTTGGATCGATAAACATCTGTCTTTGGCTCCGTAACACCGACAACACCGCAACATCCGAACACTTGAGACTAAAGACGCCGATGCATTCCACCAGCTTCTACGACATATCTCTTACAGTTCAAGCGGTGCGGTTATGGAATGCCTTGCCCGTGTCGGTGCTCAATGTTTGTCCACTTTAAAAACTATGGTCAAAAATCACTACTTCTCTCTTTATTGATTTTACTTTGGTTCTCTGCTTTTTGTTTCATTAATTATTGTAGTATTTATATATTTATTATGTATTTATTGTATACTTATATAAAAGTTCACCTAAAACTACCCCACTACTTACCTGCAGTACTGTTTTTCCTGTTCGCTTTAAAATCCATCCAAAGGTTGTCTTGAAAAGATCGCTTTTAGCGATAAGGCCACCCATTGTGTCATGAAATGTATCCTTCTGTAATATTTTCTTCATCTTTCTTTTCTGTAATATATATGGTGTACATAATAAATAGTATTCTATTAAAAAAATACATGGAATAATAAGACGCACTTTTAAACTTTATAACGCCTCTGACTCATTTAGGACACAATTGTTTACAGTCCTTACTAATATCAACAAAGGAAACTCATCGTTTACTACCTACGAACTTGCGTCAGTAAAATATTAATTAAAAAACTGGTCAATTAATAATTTCAATGTTATTGTATCAAAAATACAATATTGTCGTCACTCGAGAAGACAACGCAATTACAAGAAACAATTAGTGTTATTTTCGCGTTAGTTTTTAATTAAGAGGAATCAATTGCTTGTTTGTATTAGTAATGTTTTGTTGATTTATATTTTACCTTGTTTGGCTTGGTTTACCATCGTAAGCACAATAAATTAGCCTTCACGGAGCAGCTGCCTAACTGACCTCCACAATCCAGTAACTAGGTAATCAAATACCCCTTGGCAAGCCTGGTGTTAGATTTTCAGGCTTCCGACTTCCCGTATCGACTGTCATGGTTACAAATGACAGCCAAGATCAACATCGTAACGTGCCTTCCAAGGCAAGCAAGAGTCTCAGTATGCGAAGAATTGAAGAGGTCATGAATTGCAGAGAAAGCGTTTACGCCCTACGGGATTTCAAACAAAATTTTAAGTCCTTATTTTTCTAAATGAGAGAATCGATTTTAATGAAACTTGGTAGGTATACATATTTACGCTCTATCCAGGACTACATAAGTAGTAGAGAACATTTTCGAAAAACAGTTTAGAGGGAGAGAGAGAGTGATTCGAAGTTTTCTATAGAATCTTTCCCCCTGAACTGTTTTTCGAAAATGTGGAAGGTGTTTCTGGAAGGCCCGTTACGTTGTTGATCCTGGCTGTCATTTGTAACTTTGACAGTCCTTACGGGAAGTTGGAAGCGTAAACGCTCAAAATGAATTGTAGAGTTTACCCATCAATGGGCCAACCACGACAAGCGACCCATACCCTACTTATCCAGCCCCAAAATCTTATAAACTTCTATGGATCCGTTTCAAAAATCATAAAACAAGTTCATGTACAGACGCCGTAGATCTAACTTTCCGCGGACGTCGGCCAGCCATAGCAATACGCACTCCACCTGTGATTTGTCTTGTGTCTTGTCTGTGGTTTGTTTGTATTTTTTGTTACTTTTCTCGTGAAGGAAAAGGCTTGGTTTAATTACTCATCTTAGAAGCAAACTACTCTTGACTCCTAAGTACTGGTAGGTACCTACGAAGTATCCGTTGAATCATGTTATTGAATGAATGAAAATTATGCCATTTCAATGAGTTTTTGGAATTTCATACTGTTTGTTGTTGTGTACAAGGTTTTCTCCCAGAATGTGAAAGTTGCCACGTACGAGTATAAAGCGGACCTTTTTTTTAACCGACTTCAAAAGAGGAGGTTCTCAATTGGGTTTTGTTCCCTCATAACACAGTCATTTATATACCGATTTGAAATTTTTTTTTTGTGAAAGGAATATTGGTCCTATTGGTCCCATAGAAATTTCATCAATGTCGGTTCTGTAGTTTGGTTTTCAAATCAAGTAAACGAAATTCCGTATTTTGCTTTCCCGTGACTTTCCAGTGGTATTTACAAATTACGAAAAATTATAAAGTACCTACCTACTAAAAAGCGTAAAATAAAAAAAAACATACGTAATTTAAAAAATACAACCGACTTCCAAATAAAAAAACACAACAAGTATAAAATAATTTGAATTTTGGATTTCGGTGTTTTTGGTTGTATCTTCGTTTTTGACACCGACTTCTGAAATGAATGTTATTTAATTAGAAGTCGGTTGTTTTTATTCTTTTTTTTTGTAAGCGGGCCTAGTCCATTATTACTTACATCATCACCACCATTTTGCTTAGAATAACCTACTGCTAGGTATACGGCTCCCATTTCTTCTGCCACACTTCCCAGTTCCACGCGTTATTCAACCAGGTGTCTCCCGCGACTTTGACCATGTCGCCAACTCAACGCGCTCTTGGCATTGGTTTCATCTGTAACTTGATCAAAAACTCGTTGTCCCAGAGACTAAACGACGATCATTCAAAATGTATTAAGGCCGGTGTCTGAATTGAGTACCTAAATGGAGTTAAGAACTATCAACGACCCTAAGGCCTAAATACTAGGAAGTGTCGACGGGAGAGCGTTTTTTTTTTTTTTTAAGGTATGACCACTAGCAAGTTAACACACTTGGGATATTAACTGCTTAACCGGACTAACCTGTGGTGGCCTCAAATGAATTTAAGGCCCCCAGCCAAGGCAACAAAACTAGCTACATGCTAAACGGGAGAGCGTTTTGGAGGACTGTCTTTATTATGTAAAACCGACGTTCAAAAAGTTTTGGTGCTCAGCCTAATTTAATAGGTTAAAAAATACTTCAAATTCTTATTTTAAATCAGGGATTAGAAAAAAGTTAAAGAAAATATACGCTCTAAAGCATGTACCGTCGTACTTATCTAAGCAGCATGAAATTTAAAAAAAAATATTAACAACAATATTGCAATTTAACAAAAAAAACTCAAAATCGAGTTCAAACGACAACGAAGCGTGTCGGCCCGCGACCGGCGGGTTAACCCGTGTAATGTCGACACTGTCAGCTTAACCCTCGCCCGCTCCATGTTTTGCCATGTTTTTTTTTAACATTTAACCCATTTTTCAACAATTTTACTGCATTTCCCCCACGATAAGTTTGACAGATGCGACACCCTGCAACCCTCTATCGTCGCGATTTTTAATGGATGTCTATTTTTTTACAAAAAACGCGCATTTTTGTCAAGTTTTTTTTTATTAATCTAAAGCTGACAGTTGACGCGGATATAATCTTTAATTAAGACTATTTTTGGTGGAGGTTTTTTTTGCTTTCGAGTTAGGGTTGTAATTGTATGATTTATTTATAGATTATTTCGCTGAATGGTTTTAGCAGCTTTTTTATCTTGGATCTGATTTTTGTTGTCCTCATTATGCTGGAAATTTATGTTTTTCTTGTCAAATACAAATACTAATTCAAAACCATTACTTGGCGTAATTAAGGTAGGTACAGAATGTTCTTAAGGAAAATAATTACTGATCTCTTATTCTGCCTTTAATTTCTGCGTGCTAATTATTTTTAGAAGTTATTGGAACATTCAAAGTCAAAATTCATGCAATAAGTCAAATTAAATAAAAATTAATTAACATAAATTATTATTAAATTAAACATACATTATATTACTTACATAAATTTAAAGTGGAACATTAAATTCTCTCTCCTCTCAAGCGCCCGACATGTGTCACAATTCAAAATCATAGTAGGATTCAACTGTCTTGGATCCCGCAACGAAATTAATCAGAAAATAACAGCCCTCCGCTGTTATTTTTAGTAGGACAGGTAGGAAGGCTTACTTGTTCAGCAGTGGATGCCAATTGGCTGATATGATGATGATGATGATGATGATGATGATGAATAACCAAACAAAAAATTTTACCTTTTAAAGTCCTGGACATTTCTCGGAACCCTTGGAAGCCGTACGAGGTGCCGAAACCAACTCGCAGGCGCCCCGCTAGACGCTATACAGCACAAACCGACGATTATCCATGTACCTCTGCACTACACTACACCTAAGGACAACCACCATTAATGAATATACTACCATCTGTCTATCCATCCAATATTTCGCACCTATAATAGATTTAAGATTATTTTAGATCTATAATAGAGGCCCGCCACGACTTCCCTTTACTATTCTCTACTTACTATCTTCTTTACTAATACACAAAACTGTTTCAAAATCTGTTGCGTGGTTTAAAAGAGGAGACAGGTATACAACGACCCAAGCAAGCGTGCTCCTATAGTGGTCAAACACGTGCCTATCAATAGTAAAAAAACGACCTTCCTTTTTTACTATTTAAGATCAAAGAAAGCGTAATAGGAATTTGTTAGAATTCGTCCACTATCCTGAAAAAATTATCAAAAGTGAACTGAAACCGACAACATTGCTGGCCTGGCGCCACTTTCTATCTCAAGTGCTGCCATCTGACGGGCTTCAGTATTATTTGTTGCAAGAACAACTACCTATTTACGTGTAGGTGATGTTGGCTGAAGAAACTAGATGACTCAGAAGACCATTAGATGTACTATTATTTGGGGGAATGAGCAAAGATAAAAAACAAGTCTCCTCTCAGATTAATTGAAGTTTTTTGTACCAACTGAGGCACGAATTCTAAATAGCTTAGCCTCTTTCAAAAAAAGTCTGCAGTAAGTCTTCTTTCCTCCAGGATATTGGGAAAATTGAATTATCTCAGCTTGAGTTTGGTGAATAAGGAGGGAAAATAAAAACTCAACAATTATTTGTATATTTAATTTATTGAATACGGTAGAAATGCTTCGTAGTAATTAATGGAAAACAAATACATAACAAACAGACGGAGCTAGGAACATATACCGACCGCAACCACGCTGTAGCCCCTAATACTCGTACTGGGAAATACTGAATTATTGATTCACCTGACATTTTTACTTGCGCTAAATTAACTTCTAAAAAGTTATGAACGGACTTTTTCCTTGTAGTAATTTTCCGTTCTCATAAAAGTGTTGATAACCAAAATTATCTTTAATTGTGACAATACTAAGTTCTACAAAATGGCCGCGGCATAAGGTTTGGCTTTCTCCTAAAGCCAGAATATAATTCTCTTTATATATTTTAAAATATAATTTTATCCAATGTGGACGCCAGAAGTCTTTAAACTGCTATTGCAATTTAAATTGAAAATAAATCATCTCCTAGGTTCTCCTCCAATTTTATATATTGTAATTTCCTAAATATATATATTTTTTATATTTTCCCACAAATGGCCATCCACATTAGTAAAACTTTTTATAAAATAATTTGACTAGAAACAACACAGTTTTTATATAACTCGAAAAATTATTTTCATGTTTTACAAAATACAGTCGCACTAAGTTTATGTTAAAACTAAAATTAGGAACGACTAGAACAAATTACATATTATTTGGAATGAAGGAACTTTTGAATAGAGATCATAACGTCTTTGTCAACATCAAATACTTTTTTTAATAATAAACCTCTTAGATATTTGAAATTGACAAAATGAGTAACAAAGTTATTAGGGATTTACCTCAGATCTTCACAAAATATTAAAACTTTGATCTGAAATCAACCACGAAAACATTTGTCCACTTGTTATTTTAAAATACTTAACTATACTAACTTAGGAACATATTATTTTTGCAAAAAATATTTTTAAAATATTATTTACCCGTTTCGAAAAGTATTTTTCATTTTGTGTTTAACAGTTAAATTATCTAGGTACGTATTTATAATCTTTTTTGTTTTTGTAATGCACTCAATGGTGGTGATGTTTTGGTTTAAAAAAACTTACAAAACATTTTTTATTTACCATAAACTTTACTATAAAACTAAAAACTGTTGTTTTTAAATCTAAGACGCTGTATATCCACGCACAACTTGCGTGTCTTTTATTAATCACAATAATTATGACAAATTAAATTATGTGTATGTAGTACTTAATCCTATTTGAAGAAACTAATACATCTTCTAAAAGCTAAAATCATTTTTTGCAATAACAATAATGACAGAAAATCTAAAAATACGATTTAAAAATAATAATACGGATTATTATTTCTGGAAAGCGTGCGACTGTATTGCCTGCTTCTAAGCGTTGTACTTGAGTGAATTATTGTTAACTATTAATATCACTCCTGTATACCTTTCAGCTACTCTTAATAATTAATTTGTACTGTTTTTATTATTTGTTTACCAACCTCCGATACCTTACACACTTGGTTAACAAATTTGTACTATTGTTACTTTGCAGACGTAGCTAAGATGAGAGAGACCGACAAATACCATGTGTCTATATTACACGCGTTTATAAAAACTTTGATATATATATTTTTTCTTATATTTTAGTCTCAGTAGAGAGCGGCGAGCTAACAGAAATTGTTAGCACCAAATTATTTGTTAAATAAAATAGTAAAAAAGGTATGCGTGTGAAAATTATATTTTTTTAAGTAGCTAGCTAGTAGCTAGCTAGTAGCTAGTTTATATTATAATTTTTACTGTAGTGATTTTGCCATGCAGAAGAATCCCAAATATTAATAAAGATACTTCAAAAACGATAAAAATTGCATTAACAATTTGCGGATTGTTTTTTACTTTTTGTTTGTCTTTCCCACAGAATAAACCCAAATTAAGAATTATAATTGACTAGCATTTTCTAGAATCGAATGCGTGCTTACAATAACAATTCACAATGTGTATTTTTATAATGAGAATCAGTTATTTTGAAAATTATTTTTCTAATATCTCTATATTTTTGTCATGTGTGTCAAATGAACGATATAATATTGATCAAAATGGAGTGTTGTTCTTTCATGGGCTCTAATAATATTTCTCCAGTAATAGCCACTACAACTCTAATTCTACTTTTACGCGACCAACCTTCAGCTTTTTTATTGGTTTGTTGCTGTTTTCAGATCTATACATAAATATTTAAATACATAAATACCTATTTTATACTATACATGTAATATAACTGATCTAATATAATAAAAATTTCTTACGGGGTCATCAAATGTTTTACCCTACTATTTGATTAGCACTGAATATACGTATATGTGAATATTTTTGGTTACAATATATATCATTACATCTAAGTGATTTCCACCAACATTATAACAGGAAATTACTTATGTTTTCCATCTTAGCTACGTCCCCAACCTTAATTTTGATCTCCACACCAAGTACAACGCGTTTGGGGAAACAAAACGTCTCGAACACAATTTTAATACATTTTTTTTCACTACATCCAATGACATCGATCTGAGTGACCGTCCATTCTCCAAATATAATAAAAACCCGGCATTCTCTACTATTGTTCCACGAATGCTCATAGAAAATGGACGATGACTTGAGATCTTACCACGCGTACAATTGTATTAATTTGTTATTATTTAAAACGTTATTAATATAATTTGTTGTATCGCGCGCCCGCGTCTCGGCTCCGAGTAGGGTGTTGTTTGGCTCTGCTCTCTGCATCCAGGAAGACTAGTAGGAAGATGGATCTCCAAAATAATTTTTGACCTTATTTTAAAATTATATGCCTAATTTTGACGTCTTGGAGTAGGAATTTCATTTTGGAACTATACGTAGGAACTTTTAAAATATATTAGTAAATTATTATTAGGCTTCATAAAAATTCGTTGTCAACAACAAAAAGTACAGAATATTTCCCAAACCACTTAAACGTTGTTTCATTTTTAGTTAATACAAAAATGAAAATAATCACATTTTTTGTTCAAGCAAAATTGAATATGATTTTTCATTTGTTGTTAATATAAAAATGAAAATGATTTTTTAATTTAGGATTTTTACATTTTCATTTTAACAATTATTTTTAGTGTCAATTTAATTTCCGATTACGATTCATTGGATTACGTAACCATCACTTAGGTAAAGGACTATAAGCGTAGTTACTCTATTTCCTCAAAAGATTTACCCTGATCCAAAATCACAATTATTATCATAACAATCAGGTAGCTTACCCTATCCGGAGCCGTTACGAGAGCGACCTCTAGTTTCTTTAAATTTAAATTACAACTTACGTACATACATAGGAACTTTCTTTAGAAGCTGCATGGTTTGTACAAGCTAACCTCCACACTGATCTACCAATAATGAATTATTTAAACAAACTTTGTTACCATTTTACCCATCAAATAAGTCTTGATTATCAAGATAATAATATTAAGCGACGCCCGCCTCGCTTCGCTCTGCAGTAGCCATGACTTTATTCAATGTTCAGTCTTTTCTGATGGCAGTAAATATAACTATTAAAAATTTACATCTCAAAATCCTGTTTTCAAAATATTATTTTTAATTTAAAGCGGTTTACAAGTGTTCAATATCCGTGCAGAGCGTAGCGGCGCGAGCGGCTGCAGCAGTAACACATTATGTTTACGATTACAATACAAATAAGTATAATGCAGCGGGGCGACCCGGCGGGCGCGCCTAGCTCAGCCCGCGCGCGCCCCAAACAATGACCCGTATATATAAATATTGGTGTGTTACACAACAAAACCCGTCTGACCGAGCCCCACGACCACATATCTAATCAAATTTAATACTAAATTACGTTTAATGTTGATCACTGCCCAATAGTACGTATCTTTGTGCTTTAAGTCACTCGTAGACAACAATAAATAGTATCGAGTAGCTAACATGAGCGCGCGGCCTCCGTCCGGCGCGGCGTAGTAACGCACTAACTATATTTGTACTTTATTGTAACTCCAAAATATAATTTATACAATAACAGCTAATATAAAAACTAACGTCGTGAGGTAGAGCGGTTGTCGTAGTACTACGTGGCATGCGCTAGCGCCGGTACCGTGGGGGAGCCGCGCCGCGCTACGCCCGCGCACGCCCGGGCGCCGCGGGCGCTGGTGTCGCGCTCGGCGCGGGCGGCTCCTCAGTGATCAACATCGCACTGGTACTACGACGCTATCGTGAGTGCGCACTCACCGATAAAATACCTTTAAATAATAATTACTCCTAGGGTGTATTTCTTCTCCCGATCGAAATCGACGTTTCATAAACTCGTCTCGGACCGACCCGACGGAACATCGAGGAGATAATAATAAATAATCGAATTTATAAGCGGCAACGTTTCATATATCACCCGTTCAATATAATTCTCAATATATGAAGTTAGACTCTGACAAAAAAGAGGCCGGGGGCCGCCGCGCGGTGTAGCGCTCGAGCGGGCGGCCGCTGACAGCTTCTCCCTTTACAAATTACGTCTCATAATATTTCAGCAATCGCTTGAAGGCACACAGCGTTAAATGTAGTTAGTACAGTTCAGCGATCGAAGGCGCGCGCACGCGGCGGTGTAGTCGCGGGCCGCGCGCGCGCGCCACGTCCGGCAGCCGCGCCGGCGTCGGCGGCTAGGCCGGCGTCAGCGTCAGCGTCACGGTGGCACGGCGGGTGGCGCGCCGCCGCACCGGCAGGAACACCAGCGCCGGCACCAGACTCAGCGCGCCGCCCGCCTCCTCCACGACGAAGGGCTGCATGGTGAGCGGCGCCTGTGGGGCGCGCGGCACGGCCAGCAGCGCTCCCGCGCCGCCATGCGCTGCGCGCAGGTGCGCTTCTAGCGCCGCGAAGCCCTCCGCACGGAACTCGCAGCGCGAGCACGAATACTGCGCGTCCCCGTCGCCCTCACCCTCACCGCTCTCCGGCCCTCCCTCTCCACTCTCCATCTCGCTGCCGCACACACTCCCCGGTGGCTCCGGCGGCATCTCAGGTGGCTCGTTCACCTGCTGCTGTGCGTGCGCACGTTCGTGCGCGAACAGGAACGCGAGCACGTCAGTGGTAAATGGACAATACGAGCAGGCGTAGGGTTTATCGCGCGTGAGCAGGTCTAGAGGTCGCGGCGGTGGCGGTGGAGGTCTCGCAGGTGGCGCGTGTTCGGCTAGTAAGTGTGCTCGCAGCGCCCGCGGCCCACGAAAACGACGCGCGCACAGCGGGCATGGCTCGGCGGGCGCGGTGGCGGCGGGTGCGGGGGGCGCGGGGATTCCGTGCGTGTTGTGTTTGTGCACGCGCAGGAAGTACTTGCTGCACAGCTCCTTATGGCAGATGTCGCACGTGACGCCGCCGAGCTGAGTGCCGCTCTCCAGCGAGATGCCGTGCATGCGCTGCATGTGGGTGCGCATGAAGTACTTGTTGCACAGCTCCTTGTTGCAAATCTCGCAGAAGCTGGAGCCGGACGAAGACGCTCGCCGCTCGTCGGGTGGCGGTGGCGAAGCGGAAGGGGGGCGCGGGCCCGGCTCGCTGGGCTCATCTGCGAGCCGCTCGGCCGCCAGCTCGTTCAGCTGAGAGATCATCGTCTGTAACTTCCGCAGCTCTTCGCTCGCAGACCCGGGAGATGCGACGCCGCGCTCCTCTACGATCAGATTTAATGGACTCGTTTGTCCGTCGCGTAACGCTGCCTCGAGCTCGTCTTCGCATTCTCTTTTAACTTCAGCCATTTCTTCAGGATCCAATGGTGGCGGCAGTGAGTGTGAGCGCGGTGGCGTGTCGGGTGGTGGTCCGGACAGCGCAGGCGGCGTGGTGAGTGGCGTGGTGAGCGGCGTACCCAGCGGCGTGCACAGCGTGCCGGGCGGCGTGGCGGCCGGCGGCGAGTGCTCGTTGACTGGCGAGCGGCGCGCGGGCACGCCGTGGCGCCGCTCGCGGTGCGTACGCAGGAAGTATTTGTTGCAGTACTCTTTACAGCATATTTCGCAGAATGCTTCTGGATTAACAACACCGAGCCGACGCAGTGCATCAGGCTGGAAACCGGACTCTCGCGCGCGCCTTGCTGAGTCTGGTGACAGGCGGCGCGGTGTTCCACCCGACTCCTCGTCTGAGGAGCGGCGTGGTGGTGACGGCTGCGCGGGTGGCAGGGGCGCCGGCTGTGGGTCACCGCCGTCGTAGATTCCGTGCTTGTTGGCGCGGTGGGTCTTCAGGAAGTACTTGTTACAGAACTCTTTGCAGCAGAGGTCGCAGTATGCCTCGGGGTTGAAGATGCGCGGGGGCTCGTGTCGCGGAAGGAGTCGGAAGGCAGCGAGGGGGTCGAAGGTGGGCAAGCCGAGCTCCCCGAAGGCGAGCGCGCTCTTGTATATGTCCGCCATCTTGGCGTGCAGGTCGAGGGGCGGCGGTGCGAGGTGCTGCGGCTGCGCGCGCGTGGGCGCCGCCTGCTTGCGGCGCTTGCGGCCGGGGCTGCTGCCTCCACTCTCCAGGTCCAGCTCGCGCTTGACCGCCGGCGCGACAGACATCGCGTCACCGCCGCATCTGGAACGATACAGACAACACGTTACTATCGAGGTAGACTAACACAAGAAGCAAGGAGTTTGGCAGGAGTCATATTGAGATATTGTATGCGGGCCTTTTTCAGTTGTATTAAATAGGTACATTTGGAGAAAGTACTTGTGCAAGCGTCACTTGTGCTGGATGTATCTTGGTGTGTTTGAACCTTTTATGAATATGAGCAATTGGGCATAGCGTACTCTCAAATGTTGTTAAAAATCAAAATAGTAACTATTAGATATTATTGTTTAAAAAATAAACCGATCAGCCCATCAAGGAATTTGGAATCAGTCCAAAAAAGAGTTTGTTACAGCTAACGTTATTGACTGTTAAACATATATTTACCTACGTACTTGAAACTTTCTGACTAAAGACATTGTTAAACACAAAATGAAACATTATTTAACACGAAATATAACAAGACTTTTTTAACACACTTTTTCTAAGAAATACCACAACGTACCTACTTTACTTCTATATAATAGTTTACTTGTCGTCAAATAATTTTAAGAACTTAGAATTATTTTTGTTTTGTGTCTACAAAACAATAGTAATTTTCTACGGAATACAATATAATGAGTTTCAAAGAAATAGACGTTTATTAAGAACAATTATTTTTGCCAGAATTATGAATTATACCATTACTGAATGGGCTCGCGTAGTAATAGGCATTTAGGTATGACTAAGGGAAAAGAAATTACTTTTATAACAACCAAGCATGGTGGCATCGAGGGAGGTACAGACCCTTAGATTAACATTTCAAACATAATACCAGAGAAAAAAATTACTAATTTATACCGTTTTAAACTTGACCTAATCTTAGAAATTAGTATTTAATTAGTACAAGACAACATCTTATTTTTACGCCATATAAGATTCTAATAAGAAATACCCTCACCTATTGTTATCCTGCCTTAGATCTATCGCCTCCATCGATCACTTATAGTTCTAATCACCGCAGTAAAATGATCACTATCTCAAAATCACCAGACACACACATTTTCACAGTATCACAAAAAGTATCATCAGCGTTAAAAATAACCAGAAAAAACAGCAAAGTACAGTCACTCGCGAAAAGTTCAGACTTTTTCTTTAATTTTTTGGCACGTGCTTACTCTTGCGCGTGCGCGTTTAAAACTGATGTTTTAAGTAAAAACGCGTGCTGCATTTCTTTTTTTTTGTTAGAAAATAGCAAAAATGGTGTTCCCCAGCCGGCCACCCCTGGTACTGTCGATTATTTGACAGGGGGCCGGTGCATTACGGTGAAGCCAGGGTTTACATGGCGCGACTGTATTCTTTGATGCAGTTTGTATTATTGTGAATACTTTTTTGGTGAAGAATGATTTTTAGTTTGAAATTGAGCTATTCGGTATTATCACCATAGACGAACTTAATAACTTCTTATCCTAAATCTTGATTAGTACTGTGATTGCTTTTTTTTTATTGATGAGGCCGCATCTAGTTAGAAATTACTAATCAAAATTGTCGTGTAAGTGTTATGTTTAACCTACTTATAATGCTATTCCACCAATTCGCACTAAACGTTTCCAAACGTCTTTTATAATGCGCACAGCAAAGGAGTGGAACTCTCTGCCTGCGTCTGTATTTCCAAAAGCTTTCAACCCTAATCTCTTCAAAGTTAGAGTGAACAGGCTCCTTCTGGGTAAGCTCGCTCCATCGTAGACTTTGTCTCTGTCATCTCTGACATTGACTAGAGTCAAGAGCAAAACCATCACTAATAAAAAAAAAATCATTTTGACAAGTCGATCAAGTCAATCAAAGATATTTTTCTGGCATCAAACAAAGTTAGGTATACTTACCAAAATTTATTTTGGTAACATAACATTAAGGGGGATCCCTAAAGAGACCTCGCCATACATTTTCCAGGAGCTGTAATCTCCGTAAATAAACAGTTTCTGCAGAATAAAGCAAGTATAATGAGATTTTATAATGTATTGTGATCGCCTATCGCCCAAATTTTAGAAAAAAAACAGTCTTTCTATGAGAATTAGACCCAATAAAAAACGAAAAATCTTTACATGTGTGAGTGACCTGAATCGCGCCATCTGACAGAAATTTATAGAACCACCGAGAAAAAGTTCATTGCTGTTGTGTTACGAGTTTACGTGCGGTGAACATTTTAAGTAGATGGCGCTGTTCGAAAATTCGAACAAGCGCCAAGGTTATCGAGTGACGGACGCGGCGATGCGACGTTGCCATTCAAGACGCAATTTGGCAACAACGCGTGTTGCCAAATTGTTCCAGTCCATGCGTGATTGTGTGTCAAAATTGTGTTTCTAGCAAGTTAGCGCCGGCGCGCGGGTTTGCCCGCGGATTTTATATTTTATGATTGATGAAATGTTTTTTTTTAGGGAATGAGAAATAATGCTAGAAAGTGAAAACAATTATCTGCGATCTGCCTTTGGTTCACACAGATACAATACTAATGTTATTATTGTATTACTTATCTACTTTAAATAAATAGTGCCTACCTACCTAAAGATTTAAAAATCTTTCCACTGTATGTAAGTAGGTACTGATAAAACATTTTCTGACACGGTTAAGTACTAATTCATTGGTTTGGGTTGAATCAAATCAGAGAAAAGAAGTTCATGTAGGTATACTTAGGGTACCTATACCTAAATCAGGCGATCAGCGTAGGCAAACTTACCTATTTTTTTCCTAGCTACCTACGCAATGGTCGTCCGTCTGTCGGTCCGTCTGTCTGTCTGTCCGTCTCTCTGTCTGTCACCAGACTGTATTTCACGGACCGTGATAGCTACACAGTTGACATTTTCACAGATGATGTATTTTTTTGCATTTGTGTCGCATGATTGTAATATTATAAGTCGCGTAAGATTGTATATTTACAAGTACCTACTTACTTATAATTTCTTCTAGATAAGACAAGTATTGTAAACTATTGAATTTGGGTGTGATTCAGTGTATTCGAAATTATCTCTTCTCAACACATCATCTGTCTAGCCCTTTCCCAACTATACCTACTGGGGTTGGCTTCCAGTCAAACCGAATTCAGCTGAATACCAGTATTTTACGTGGTGCGGCTGCCTACCAGACCTCCACAATCCATTATCTGTTCTCAACATAATCATACGATTATAGTCTAAAACATAAACAAGATTTATTACAATCTTACGATGTTTGGAATTATCCGGTGACACATAAGAGTACTTACATAGATAGGTACCTACTCTAACCAACTTATACCACGATATTCTAAGCTGATAACAACCCTTTGCTTTGCCATCTAAAACCATTCCACCAAAGAACGCCAGTAATCACACTAATCACTGAATGTTATGACTGTATCACCTAAAGAAAACATTCTTAGATCGCGACGAATAATTGCATAAATAATCTTTTATTTATTTAGTACCTACACGTCACAATTTATTTACACGTTAGGTACTATTTAGGTTCAGTCACATTACAACAACCTGTGTAGGTACAATATACCTTTATTACCATTAGATACGGGACTTAGTCACAGCAAGCGGTCCTACTCAACTAAGTGATTGCCCGTAGTTGGCACTCAGTCGCGCACGGAAAATCATTGATGTGACCTTCAGAATGATTGGCCAAAATGACCGATCAGCTTAAAAATATTACTAAGATCTAATACCTATTTGCTACTATTTGATACCTTTGTTTAAATAATTGGTACCTAATTAATAACTGAGAAAATGAATTTAAAAAATGGGCAGTCATTCTGATGTCAGGATGGACTGCCGACATTTAGGATCTCCACGTAAAGGCTCAAAAATTTCAATTCGCCTTTACAAAAATTTAGTACCTATTTGATACCTTAACATACCTTACCTATTACCATAATTTAACATAGATTTTTAAGGCAAAGAATTTTATTAGAGATTTTTTGTTTAGGTAGGTACTATGAATAAATATACTTACCTAGTTCTACCCACATGCTAGCTTTTATCAGTATCTCGGAAATTGTTATTAATTAGTAGTACTTATTACTAATTATCGTGTAAATTGAACTACCTTCACTGCATAGACTTGAAAAAAATTGACTTCACTTGACTTTCTGTATCAAGTAGTACCTACCTAAACATAGGAAACCAAAAATCTGTAATAAAATGCAACATGCTTTGCAGCTCAACAGTGTTTTAATAATACTAGGAATAAAAATAAGACACACCACTCGTAAATACAGCCAAAAATGTTAATTTGTTGAAAATAACAAAAATATTTTATCGTTTGCTTCGCCATGTTTGTGAGAGCGAGATAGATATTAAAAACATGCGTGAGAGACACGATACGCACAATTCGCGAGTTGTTGAGAGATTTTGTAAACAACGCGCGCGACGACTAGTACCAGACCGAGGTTGCGTAAGGTTAGCAACACAAATTTCTTCAAACATATTAATAGTTTTTTATTATTATTGTTTTACCAACCATGATTATTTAAATTCAAGTCAATTTTATTAATAATTGATAACAGTTATGTTTTACGCAACAGGTACTTATTTAAAAAAAATGTTTTATAAGACAAAGTCTAGTTTTTAGTACCTAATTGTTAGTGCAGAATCACTACTTCACTATATTTAGTTATCTTTATTACGCGACTGTGGCAAAGCAAACGGTTATGATTTCAAGGCTTCCTCGTAACTCCCAAACTGCACGTCATGTGCAGCCATATTCTTTATTTATTTATACATAAATGCATGATGGTGATACTTAAGGCTCTTTTTTATTCAGGTTTCCCAAAGATGAATTAAGGAGACAAAAGTGGCTTGTTATTGTCCGAAAACAAAGGCAGAAGTAAAGCTTTAGTAACCTTGCGCGATCGAGCGAACAATATTTCTTTTTTTAAGTACCTCAAAATAATTAATGTTTTTTATTTTATTTGCTAACGCTACCACATGCCATGTCATTCATAATCGTAAACATTCGTCAACATTCGGCAGCTAACGCGATTTCGCTCGCACGACAGCGCCGTCTCCTATCTCTATCCTTGTCTATCGGTAACAGTAGGTTGCGACTGTGATGACACTGATCACAGATGTGTGAGTTTCGGTGCATAGTCGTACGCCGAGCCCATGTTTACTGATTGCGATGTTAGAGCGTAACATGCAATGTTTATTACCCAAAATAATTTATCTGAATAATTTGTTATGGTGAAAAGGGATACCTTTTCACCACCAAATCCGATAGGATATCGAGCCTAGAAACAAAAATATGCATAGACCAATAATTATATTATTATTAATATTTGAAAATATTAGGTTTGGTAAGGATAAAGAAAGATAAAAAATAATTCAAAGTCAAAGTCAAAGTCAAAGTCAAAGCAATTTATTTGTTAAACATAGGTAATATGGTACATGGTATAAAAAATTGTGTTGTATCACTATGTTTTACCTTGCAAGGCGTACAAATTAGGCGTAAAAAATACCAGCTAAGTAAGTCTATTTCAAACAAGTCGTAAATAATATAGAATAATAAGTGGATCGGACATTTTTATTTTATGCTTCTATCATCTAAAAACTCATTGATCGAGTAGTAAGCCTTTTCAACCAGGAGTTTCTTTAGCTGCGATTTAAAATGGTTTATGTTGGTCATGCTTTTTAAAGTTCTTGGTAATTTATTGTAAATCTTTGGACCCATGCCTAGACAGCTCTTTGAGAAAAGAGCAGTACTGTGTTTTTTGGACTTTAGTGTGCTTTGGTGACGTCTTTAATAATTCAAAAATAAATACAACTATTGAGATTTGAACCCACACCAAGCCTAATGAAAGGCAGTCTCTAAACCGACAGTCTATTTGTACGGTTAATAATTGTTTCAAATAGCCGACCTTATTTATGTCAAGGTTTTTAGCTGCTCAGCTTCCCGAAAGTATAGCGTGATGATAATCATTGCTAAGGTTATATTAATAAGAAATAGATTGGAATATAACAATTTGGTCCTCTGGACATTTTAATTTCCAACCATTTTTGAATAAAACGACATCTAGTAGGGTCGAAAGTTACTACTATTTACTTTGCATGTGTGTGTAAAGAGTAAATTCATGCGGCTAAATCTTTATTCTGCTGTAATCTTTGTATGGTAGCAGTTAACAAGCATAGTGATTATCTAAAAAAATCAAGTTAATGCCCCAGGTGTCGCCTATAATAAAGTTGTCTATTAAAACTTTCTATGTTAGGTGTAAAAATTGAAAATGTTCGAAATTGTGGATGTGTCGCCATCTAGCGACAAAATGGCAGTGAGAGCATTCATCCATTCACCTTAAGAGACAACATTTATTTTATACTTAATGACACAATTTATTTTTGTAAAACATACAAAGTGTAACAGAATAAACACAATACCTCTTAACGGGTCATTTTACTCATCATTATGAACAACTTCTATTATGGGACCATACATGTATGTGCTCATAACTCGATAAAATGTACTGAACAGCAGATTTTTTTTCGACTTCGGTTTGTTTCATAGTAAAAGTTGTTCATAATTATGAGTACAATGCCCCTTAAGAGGTATTGTGTTTATTTTGTTACACGTTTTACATATTTTTAATCAATTTTAATTACATTTAAAATCGACAACATTTTTTTTTCTATTTATTTTCAAAATAACAGTTTATTTTATGATTCATTTTCAAACCAATACAACATTATCAATAGTCAAAAACTTTTGGATCCGACCCCTGAACACCACCCCATGTAAACCAACTCCAATACCAAACAATACGCGTTCCTTTCCAAAAATTTGGAAACACTATCAAAAGGGCGTCTCTGATCAAACATGCTCTTTCCCTTACACACATTCGTCGCTCTTACATCTCCCTCTCTTTCCTTAAAATATATATTTTTCTCTTTCTTCCAATGTTTTGTCTACGTAATGGTTATTATGGTGTTATAATAAATCTAGCTTTTGATTTCAAAGAGATTTTTTTCAAACTTTTTTTATAAATTTTATATTTATTTTCGTAAAGAAAACTATGCTGTTAATAATAATCTTAATTGTTCAAAATCTTATACCTACCTACATGCAAATTAAGATTAGGGTAAGTAATAAGTACAAAGTATTTATTTATTTTTTCTCACCACAATAAACATTGCAGACAAAGTTACACTTAAGGTTCGTACATATTATGCGATAAGTTTACTGTGGGAGACTGGTGCCTAAGCTAGGCTTTAAGGGCCTGTGTTTCAGGTCACCAGGTCTATAGATACTTCATCTATTCTATTCTATATTTTTATATGGCAAGCAAAGCCGATGTCGACTATTCTGCCAATGTCTAAAGTATATTGGAAAAGCAAGTGTGTTTAAAAAAGCTGGTAATGAACAGTAAGATACTTCATCAAAATTGACGTAGCAAAGAAAATGTGACAACCCTTTCAAGTACAGAACAAAAACAAGTTGCAAGAAAAAAAAAATTAAACAAAATATTACAAAAACCATAACCAAAGTTCGGTTATGTATTATTTTATAAACAAGCAGAAAGCGCTACCTAGCGCTTTTTCATAACATTTTTTCACCACCAAAGTAAAAAGTTTTTATTAAAAAGTCGAAAAAACAAGTTTAATTACTTCTTAAGGAAGTGGACGGGGCGGGGCAACATCAATTTGCCTTATTAAAGTGTTATTGTAATTTAAGATAGCCTGCCCCATTTGTTGGTCGGTTTCTGGGGTCGCATTTATAAACGTAAATGCGTTTGTTTAATGGCGATGCAAAGTTTCTAACTAGCGCCGCTGCTGCGCTGGTGTCAAAATTGCGAAGCTGTCTAAGAACGTCACTCTGACAGTTTTCGCTGAGTGTCGTTCTCAGGTAAATTCAAAATTTCGCCGCTAGAAGTGCGTGCGTAATATCTATCTAGATCTATTAGCATCGCTTATAGATTTCCTAGGTTTTGTGCAACGAACGCTACGCTACGCTGTTAAATTATAATTTTTAGTGTACAATAAAGTAGGTATATTAGCTGATTTCTAAACTGAAATTTTGAAATTAAGAACGTTGCCGAAGTATAATAGGTCGTCGTTGGCAAAAAAAACATATATCTGTAAGTAAAATACACCTTTTCAGTGAGTGTGGAACACATACATTTTCTAGAGCTTAAATAGCTAGGTTTGAACACAAACATTAAAAACTAAAAAATCATTTATCATTTAAATAGTGAAGTCGAAAACCTACGGAACACTTTAGCGACTCCATTACGAGTCACACTTAATCATTATGAAAAGTGGATTGTCTGAATACCTCGGGTTTGCGGTGTCATTTAGATGCCATTCATTTTAAAATGTTTCCCAAATATTTTTAATGAGTTTTCTTCCTTTAACAAGTTTTTTTCTTAATGGCTTTGGTTGGTCTAATTATGAGTTCTTTTGCGGCTACGCTCCCTTCATTCATGTGACCTAAATCGCTTTGGGCAACAATAAGGATGGGTGCCCGTAGGTTTGTGCCAGTTGGGGGATTCAAGCCGGTGGTAGACCAACAGCTAATTTAAATTAGCTTAGTTATGGCACATAGCTGAGTGTATTTTTAATTTGTTGACCATATTTTGCGGTCTGCACAAAATTATGAATAGGTTAGGTAACGATGGGGCTGTCATGTTTAAAAGTCGTTAAATAACAAAAATTAAAAAGGTATAAATTGTTACCTCAGGTAAGCAAAACTATTTGATCCACTTTGACACCATTTGTCAAAGTGGATTAGACATAACACTTATTCTGACCCGAGAATCGAGCCCAAGACCACATGCTCAACAGCGCTACTGCACAGATATTCTTTTGAATGACTAAATGTTGGATGCAATGCAATATCCACTTATGATTTCACTTTTCATTGGCTGCCCACTTTAAATGTGTAAGTAGAGCAAACATTTAGGGCGAGCTTACCAATTTAATAAAACCAAATAACTTTCATTTTATTATGATACAGATAACAACTGATAGACACCTTGTATCTGTAAAAAAAGTTCATAAATTGATAAGCTTGGCAGAAAAGAGGTTATCATTTTTTAATAAATCGCTTTTTAGGTGAGTGATACGCTGAATACAGTGATGCCTTTGCCTGCTAACTCCACGTTCTAAAAACAAAACAGAGACAACATGGCGCCTAAATAATGACAACTACAAAAATGCGATCACTGAGCAAACTGTGGTTCCATTTTACGAACACCACTCAATATTCATTCATTTTTTCGAGTCAAGTGCTATATTTTACTGCTAAGTCGTTAACTTTGAAATATCGGTCGCGGGGGAGGCTTGGGGGTGGTGGGGTGGTTGGCAAATAAAATAAAAATAAAGGCCGATTACGGCCGACATTTTATAATGGACGATGAAATGACATGCGGGCGCCGCCGGGGCGCGCGCCGGTGGAGACTTCCTAAATGTCAACGCGGGATTTTTTGGCGATTTCAGCTTTTATTTTTTTTGTATTGTTATATTTTTGTGAACTATTTTTTCAAAGGGCGGGCTTGGTTTCTGTGTTAGAAGTTTGAGGTTTTTAGATTTATGTCGAAGCTGACGCATGAAGGAAATTACTTAGAGTATTTTTTGCAGAACTTTCCTACTTACTCTTGATTTCAAGCCAACTTTAAACTATGTAGCTAAGAGTTATCAGTCTAGGTAGGTAGTAGTACTTTCTAGATCAGTTTTAACCAGTCGATTCATAGGATTCTTCAAACACTGAATAGGTTTTTGAAAGACACCCAGCTACGATCAGAAAACATATAATTATGGGTATATCAAAATTAAAGCATCGAGTCAAAAATCAAAAATCAAATTTTAGAATCAGCCACTCCATAACTTTCCGCTCCAAGAGACATGTCACCGTGTATTTATATTCAATCACTCGGGGCGGGATCGAACCCACGACCCACACCCTCACAACCCCGCCAGGTGCTAAGGGCTTATAATTTTATAATTGATGCCTGGCACTGACGACTGACACACCCGTACATTTTAAAGCTGCACTTGTGGTCGAAATTTCAAATGGAGGGAGGGTTCCGTAGAGTTTTTTTGTTTAATATTGACAAGATACAAAATTTCATTAGAGCATTTTTTGTACTTTTTCTCTTTTTTACCTACCTATATAAATGGTTGGTTATTTGAATTATGTATTGATATTTGGAAATAAATAATATTTCAATGTAAAAAACTGTTCAGAATAATATTCTAGACACGTTTAAAAACTACACCTAATATTTATAATTAGTTTACCATGACTACTACTAATCAATTTAAGCGAAAAAATAGCCATAATCTTTGCACTAAAAACTTTAAACGGATTTTCAAATCTTACGGCACCAACAAGTGAAATAAGTGAGGCTTATTTTCGGCCAGGAATTACGCGAAACCTTATATATTTTTCTTTAAAATGTGGCACTTAGTACCGGCCTCATTAGCGACTTTATTAGAATACGATACTTAGGGAATCCTTATAATTAAGTACGTCCATTCATCCGGATGTAATTCCATTATTCACTCGCATTTTTACAATTTTCAGTTATGTAAGCAAATTCAATTAATTTACAAGGTAACTAGGTCGATACCGGGGAGGAAAGAAATGGGAATCCTAAATGTTGGGATAATCCTTAACACGATGTTTAATACATAGTACAAAATATCTGTGTAGCTTATCGGTATTTTAACTTATAGACTCTCTAACTCTTCAAACACACAATTGGCAGGTGTAGAATTATATTACACTAGCTTCTGCCAGCGTCTTCGCCCGCATGAATGACAGAAATCATCCCAGTGGATATGTTATTCCAGACTATAATCTATCCCTGTGCCAAATTTCATCAAGATCCATTCAGCCGTTCTGGCGTGATTAAGGAACAAACATTCATCCAAACTTTGTAATTTATAATAGTAGTGAGATTCAGGTAAATACTTTTTTTTTAAATGTAGTTGCAGGTTATTTCGTTGCTTTTTGCAGAAAACATTTAAATTAAAAATCTAAGTTTATTACAAACTAATCCAGCCATTATTTAAAAAAAATGTCATGCAATAGTTTCCCTCTCCGACTACGGAACCATAAAACACAAATCAACGGCTAAGAGCGGTTGGCAGAGATGTCCCCCACATACTGTTTACAGTATATTATTATGATTATGTCGCCATTATCGTTTGTAGGGTAAGCAGCACTCTAAGTTAATACAAAACTTATGAACTTTTGAGTTATTTAATGATGTGGTCAAAATATACATCGTGCTCGATGGTCAGGTTTCACTTTTAAAAGTTCCAGAATGATAAATAAGGAGAATATGAAAGATGAAATTCATACTTAACTTTTGACTTGGGTTACCCAGAGGTTACTTAGTTTGTACTAAAAGTTAATTTTCCAAATAAAAAAAATAACATCACGTCCCTTCTCAGATGCAAGTTCATGATTACAAAAAAGAACACACTGAAATACTCTTCACCTACTCTCCACTACTACCCCTCTCAATAAGACTACCCCCAATTTTTCAGCAAGCTTAAACACCCCGAAGTTAGACGGCCCTGAACCTATTTGTGTATAACGATATCTGAACAATCAAGGCCGCGCGGTTTGCTCAGACGACCACACTTTGTAGATCAGACGGCCGACTGAAAAGTTGTTCATGAATTTATTCTTAAGGTGACTGAACAGTGCTTCGGGGCAGTTCGGGGTGTAATGTAACATGCAAGCAAGCATTTGTGTAGTCAATAACGTGGAAACGAGCACGAACATAATGCGTATATGTATGTGTTTTGATTTACACGGATTTTTATTAGGACACGGTGTAACGTAATATATGCTCGCTGCAAGTGTTACATTACGGCTTGTAACACCGGTACCTTTAGCGATACACAGTAATATATTCATCAATTAATGAGGATTTTCTTTAAGATGTTTAATAATAAATTCCTCTACTCTACTAAAAAACTCCTTTACAATAAAATACAACCGACTTCCAAATAAAAAAAACTAAAAAGCCTATAATTTCTATGCCTATAATTTCGGAAGTCGTACTTTTGGTTGTTTCTTCGTAATTTAACACCAACTGTTTTTTATTTTCCACTTTTTAGTGGTACCACTCCACCACTGGAAAGTCACAGGAAAGCTAAATACGCATTTTCGTTTACTTGGATGACATGTTTTTTCCAGCTAATTGGATTTAAAAACCAAACTACCGAACTAATTTTGATGAAATTTCAATGGGACCAATTGGAAAGTATACCTTTCACATAAAAGATGTTGATTGTTTTCTTGTTTTCAATAAAATAACCCGAAGGATCGCCAAACTGAAGTGGCAGTGGGCAGGGCACATTGTTCGCAGAACAGATGGTCGATGAGTTCGAAAAGTTCTGGAGTGGCGACCGCGTACCGGAAGACGCAGCATTGGAAAGCCTCCCACAAGATGGACATGACCTGATGAGGGTCGCGGGTAGCCGATGGATGCGAGACGCACAGGTCCGGTTGTTGTGGCGATACTTGGGGTATCGTATGGGGACTATGTCCAGCAGTGGACGTCTTTCGGCTAATATAAAGATGATGATGATGATGATGATGAAAAACATAAGTGTCATGAAGTGAGATAGAAAAGACCACAAGTAGCGCAAAATCTTTACAGTGCGATTCAGAATTCGACGCTCAACTAACAACGCCATCTATCGGGAACAAATAACAATCACGGCTCAAACAAGGAACAAAGGCAGATGATAATGATTGACTTGTCAAACATTACACCTAAGCATTACACTGACAAAGGTCCAATAAAGAGTCGTACATGTTGAATTATTTCTGGTTTTTAAATGAGATATGAATCAGTATACTCTTATTAATCTAACATTGTCATAAAAGTTGACGAATATGAATGTGTGTCCTTCAAAAGGGACGCACGTGTAAAGTTATGACAAGATCTAGGAACTTGGACTGTAAAACAGTGTTAGATAAGGATCTCTTTGTTTTGATGGGAAAGAGTGTGAGTTTACTTACCCATAAGCGCTTTATAAGAAGATGTACCGCATGTAACAGAATAAATACAACACCTCTTAAGAGACCATTGTACTCAACATTATGAACAACTTTTACTATAGGGCCAAACCCGGACTCGCGAAAACAAAATCAGCTGTTTAGTACATTTTGTCGAGTGATGCGCACAAAAATGTATGGGGCATTCGATTTTTTTCACGATTTCATTGTTGGTCCTATATTGAAAGTTGTTCATAATGATGAGTACAATGACCCCTTAAGAGGTATTGCGTTTATTCTGTAACACGTTGTAATGGTATTTGGTACAAGATATAAAGTCCCGCAAACCTCCATTGAAATGGGAGGATACTCCGACCAGACAGCTGTTGGGTCTGTTGTGCCACTGCCCGGGTGGCTCGCTGTCCGATCAAAACCAGGCCAGGATCGTCAGCAAAGTAGACGGTGCCCGTTAGGGCCAGAACCTGGCAGGGTTGCGGAATTTGTTCGAAAAAGTCACCGCAGCCCTGGAACGCAAAGGGCATTTGGAGGAACACGGATGGTTTTTAGTCAGTAAGAGTCTGACACTCCCTTCAACTCCACCCAGAGCGGCAGAAGTCATTTGGTGATTTCCCATCCATAAAAAAGGGCTAACACATATGGTTAAATCGTTCGGAGAACTTTTATAGCAAGATGTCGGATTTGTGAGACATCTAGTTGTTATGTACGTGGCGACACGAGCTTTTGTTTACTTCTACTGCCACAGCTTCAGCGAATCGGTGAAAATCGTCGCCGAAACTAGCCTGAGAGTGTACAGGGAACTCTTCAGTTCTCATCTTATGTTTTATTAATTACTATTCAGTCAGATAAGCAACGCTTGCCGAGGTTGGTCTGTGGATGGGTGACCATATTAACATACCGAGACTCCTCCATGCCTCGGAAAGCACGTTAAGCCGTTGGTCCCGGCTGTCATTTGTAGATCTTTGGCAGTCGTTACGGATAGTCAGGAGCCGTTAAAAATCTGACTTCAGATTCTTGCTAAGAAGTACCGTGTTACCCAGTTAATGGGTTGTGGAGGTCTGGTAGGCAGTCGCTCCACGTTAAACACTGGTATTCAGCTGAATCCGGTTTGACTGGAAGCTGACCCCAATATAGTTGAAAAATAGCTAGGCAGATGATGAGTTTCCACTCAAACAGACGTCTACTGCAACAATGATCGGTTCTACGGCTAATATAAGTAGTACAACCGGGACTTCAGCTTGCTAATTCTGTCAAGCCATAACAAGAACCCTGGTTCTCTGCCATATCACCTCATAAAATTCGATCTCTCGCAGACTACAAGTGTAGTCATCACAGCTATATAAGACATCACCTGACAGGCTGCCACTAAAAAATCTTCCACAATACCATAGAAAAATCGCCCATCTGAACACGTTCTTAGATAAAAATCGCGAGCGACGTCGCGGGTACAGACAAGCTGACATAAATATGTATGTATCTCTCATATGTGACGCGACCGGTATTGATTTTGTGTCGAAAAAGTTTATATTTTTATCTGTGGACTGCCTAGTTTAAAGATAAGCTGTAGCGATAAGCGAAATTAAAAATGTAGTAAATCATTCATCGATTAGTTTTATCTAAGTATTTGGCACACTGCATATGATTTTTGGGGGCTTAGAGAGGTTCTGGTGTTGTTTTTAACCGACTGTCTCTGATGGACGATATTTTTTTTTTGCTGAGCCTCCTCTTTTCAGGTCACCAGCTCTGTGGTACTTTGTCTGACACAGTTTTCTTCGGATACCTGCTTAACGAACGAAAACGACGTAGACAGGTTTTGCCAAAACTGGAATGAGGAAGTGCGTTTTCGCGAATGGTGGAAGGAATGAACGGAGGCCTATTTTCATTTCTAATCTTTTGTTTATCATTCACAATTGTACAAGTAGTAACAAAAGAGAATAACGGCTAAGCCAGGGTAAAGTCTTAGTAGTATTTTTGTAATTGTCATTAGTATTTTTTATTGTAACAGAAAAATATATGATTAAAGTCTTTACACACAAAACAAGTACCATGCTGAAACTTTTATTGCGGCCAACTATGCAAAAATACAAGCAGGAAACACCTTATAATATAAGCCTTGCAAAGTTCACAAATACAATGTTTGGGTCAAACACAAGAACATCTCACGCCGAAGGTCGACAAACTAAACGATAGGAATAACATTTTACAATCCATTACATCTTAAGATCGAGAGTTTCTATAAAATTGTTATTGTGCTCGAAGATATTGCGCGATGGATCAAAATGTAATGTTACGATCGAGTATTACATAGTTATCTTAGGTTATGTAATTAAGGTCGAGCTTTTGGAAAAATCAAAACTTTGATGAAAGGACAATTTATAACAAACAAGCAGAAGTTGAAATTAATAAATGATATTGAGCACATACTTAACTCACAATATGATCGCTTACCATCAGGGTGAATAAGGAGACAATGTTTAAAAAAAATTACCCTCCTTCTGAGGCAGTCGGGTAAAAAACAGACAGTCAAATAGACAGTCACACGACTGATCCTAAAGGGGTTTCTTTTTTCACACGGAACCCTAAATAGAAAAAAGAGAAAACTAATAAAAAAATAAATTTGAAAATCGGTCCAGAAATCGGTGAACATACAGTCGAACATATAACCAGGCCCTTTTTGAAGTCGGTTAAAAATTCAACAAATAAGAGCAGTTTTAGAAACACTTAAACGATACTGGGACAGAAAACTTGGTATCAGATTTCATAACCAGGATTCACATAGCAAGAAAACCTTATCATTTTTAAATTCGCATGCTCAGAATATTGATTTTTCGATGCTGATTGTGCATCACACTGGACTTAGGACTTAGACCAGATCCACAAGGGACCTTCCTCGTACCTCTATCTCAAAGGACGTATAAAAATGGTTCGATTCCCGTACAATACAATATGGCTCGACCTAATATCCTTCACTTCCGACTATAAGCATGATTGTCTATGAATTTTACGACACCATAAATGGCTTGTTTGAGATCTATGAAGGGGACAATCAACTCAAGATCATAATACTTTGCTAACACTATCACTAACATATTTTTCGAAGAACACAATAAACCACTAAGATTAACTATAATAATTAAAGAACATACGAGCTCTAATGCTATTAGAAAACTATTGTCAAAAGTCCAAAACTTTTTAGGATTAATTAACATAGGTACGCTATTGAAATGTCGTTTTGTCATTCCCAACCATTTTGAAATTTCAAAAATCGTTCTATATTTAAATCTAATATTTTAGATTCGGTTTTTAAAATTAACTTTGCCGTCTAGGTCCTAAGCAGTCGCAGAAGGACCAGAATATAAACTGAAGAAAAAAAGACAAAATCTTAGGACAAAATACTTTTTCACAAAAAAAACCGACTTCCAAAAAAACACTACAAAGTACCGGAAGTCGGTGTTTTTCTTCTGCTTCTTCGTTATTTGACACCGACTTCCGAAATTAAAGTTATTTTGTATCTACTTGTTTTTTTGGGAAGTCGGTTTTTTTTTGTGAAAAAGTTATTTTTCACTTTTCAGTGGTACCCCACACCTCACAACACCACCACTGTAGAAAGTCACAGGAAAGCAAAAATACGCAATTTCGTTTATAAGGATGATTTTTCCACATATTTTTTTCAGCTATTTGGATTTAAAAATCAAACTGCTGAACCGATTTTGATAAAATTTCAATGGGACCAATCGAAAAGTATATCCTTTCATATGAATTTTTCAATTCGGTTTTAAAATGACGGACATAAATATGAGGTAACAAACACAAAAAAAAAAAAACAAAAAAAAAATACGATCGAATTGAGAACCTCCTCCTTTTTTTGAAGTCGGTTAAAAATAGTAGATTGTGCAAAGTTTTATGTAATTACGGTGCAAAAGCAAAAGCAATGAAAGGAAACACCACTTAGTACCTTAGATATAATTATGTCAGTTCTTCCCAGAGATAGTTATAAATTACAGTGGGCTTTCTTTCCCATTAGCAACCTTGCGAAATTCGTCGCTTTTCTGACAAAGTCAATCGAATTTCATTTATGCCTGTAGAATAATTGAAATCTACTACTAAAATAGACCTGTCATGTAGTGTCACTTGTCAGTTACTTAAAAAGCTTTGTAAAATAAAAATATGATTTCGTAGTGCTTCCAAAGGAATCACTGTTTGACTGTTACCTATGCTTATAGAAAAAGGGATCTTTTTTAGGATTCCGTACCTGAAGGATAGCCAACGGAACCCTATTACTAAGCCTTGGCTGTACGTCCGTCCGTCTGTCTGTCAGCGGGCTGTATCTCATCAACCGTAATAGGTAGACAGTTGTTTGCACAGACTGTATTTCTATTGCTGCTACAACAACAAATAATAAAAATCTTATAATTATTGCGAGCCGTCCTAGACGCCTACTGCGAGGGTTGCTCTGAGGTGGAGAGGGACAAAAAGATCTGGAAGGAGTTGGGGGAAGCCATTGCCCAACAATGGGACAGAATAGACTGATAAAAAAACATTACCATTATTGGAAAAAAAATAAAGTCATACAGGAAATGACATTTTTTCAGTTTATTTTACGGAACCCTTTGTGTGCGAGTCGAACTAGCACTAGGCTGGTTTTTATATAACTACATATAGGAACCAAAGTACATCTATTTTCAGTATTCATATCAGTTAGGTTTAAAAAACACGTTTAAAGTAAATAGTGTATTTGATACTCGTGCACTGTTTCAATGTCAATTTTATGACGATGACGCTTAAAGGACTTTGACCCCTATATCGCTGGACCGATTTTGATAAATTTTGGTACAGACATAGAAGGGACTCTGGAGACGGTACAGGCAAGACTTTTTTTGCAAAAATCAATATATATACAAACTCGAAAGAAGCCGCGGCCAAATCGAATTTTTGTGTTCATAAAAACAAGTTGGTAATGATTATTTAAATTTCGTATTGCAAACAACATATTAATAACAACTCTGTTATTGTAAAAAACTTCCTCGATTTATTCTCTATTCGTAGCAAAAACAATGCCTTCTGTCATACATAGACAATGCGAACAGGATAGTTTGCTTGATTGATAGCAGAACTGTAACGAGCGAAAAAAGGCAATTTTAAAACGGGGAGTGCCGTCACCGTGTCCTCCTTTATGTGGGCCTCCACCAATTACACCACATTACGACCATCTTTTTTGAAATCTGACACTCTACGTCACAGGTTATAAAAGGTTCTCATATCATTGTATCAGGCGACTGTCCGTCCTCAAATCATTCCCCGGCCCCCTAAGACACAAGCACAAACACACGAACGTATATTAATCTAATCACACTCCGTTTCGGCAAGAATGTGTGAGTATACGTCTTTAATAATATCTGGGGGAGGCCGCCCGGGGAGGCTCTCCCCGTCCTCCTACCCCACTAGTGAAAAAATATATCCTAAGGAAAACAATATTATAAATTGGACGGCGCGCGTGTGTGCGCGCCTGTAGAAATGGCAATGTATTTCCTTCGCATGTCTTTTTATTTCATTTTACTTTATTTTATTCCGTATGTGATGTAGTATTTTTTTTTTCACTTTTATTATATTTTCTTTGACGTAGCGGAGCCTCGGATGACAATGTCGCCGAATCGAATTTTCGTCGACGTTACATTTTGTGTCGCGAAATTATAACGCGCGCCTTAAAATATGCCTTTTTGGCTTTTTTTTCTGTCGTTGTATATTTTGTGGAAAATACGATGTTTCACGTACAAATCACTTTGTTGGAGGATTTTTCGCGATTAGAGTTTTATTTGTTGTTTCTTTGAATTAATAACATGAAATAAGTTATTCCAGACATCGTTTTATTACGTTTTGTTAGGCGCCGGGAATGTCGCTTGTCCTTGAAAAGTGCTGCCACGTGTATGAAAAGAGAATAAGTTTGATATATTTATTTCAAAGTTTCGCTATCTTTAATATTTGCTTTGTGTTCATAACGAGAGACGTGCTCATGTATCAAACTCTGCCTATTAGAGGCAGCTGAACACAATCGGAGACGAAGTTATTTCATCATCTGATAAAAGAACTAGGTACTGAAGCTATAATATATAATGGCAAAATGTAATTTGTGACAAAAAATACGAGATATACCCCTCAGGTACCTCTACTCGTATTTATTCAAATCATAAATCGAAAAGCTTACACTTAGCAGACCTATTAATGCATCAATTCAGACAAAATACAAAACTAGTTACGTCAGAACGCACTACCGGGATAAAATATATCTAATATTGTAATCCAGGACAAGGTCGATCCGTGAGCCAAGTACCATTTGAAACTGTTCAGCCATAGAGGTGTGATTGACGAACAAACATACAGACTTTCACTCATATAATCATACTAACTTTTGCTCGCCACTTCGTAGGCGCATATCCCGTTCCCGTAGGAATTTCCTGAAATCCTCTCTTAGTGCTCCCCTACACTCCCCAAGGAACCTACATGCCAAATTTCAGCTTTCTACGACCAGTAGTTTCGGCTGTGCGTTGTCTGTCAGTCACTCAGTCAGTAACGGAAGAATTTTAACCGCTCCAGCCCTGACATGTGAAAATTCCCAAATAAAAAATTAATCTTATGTAATTGGTAAATAAACATTAAATTCGCGATTAATTCGGCGCACACCGGTGTGTTGCCGGTGCTTGAGCGGTGTCACCCGATAATTGCAAACTCCGTAAGTCCGTAAGTAACTCCGTAAGTCTTTTTAGATTGTAATTTTTCGGTGTACTGTAATATGAGCAAAATAATTTTGAATACCAACAGAAATACCATCCAAATTCAATAGTTTCCACTAAATCCATGCTTTATTGAGAAAAAATAGTTTACAATTTCACGCGATATATTAAAATCTTACGGCCTATGTATTTCTCACTTTGTCATTCAATGCTAAGCCTGCGCCACGAGCAGTATTAAGGTACTATTAACTATTATATGCCACGAGGATAGGTATCTGAAGGCTTTACAATGTAAACCTCCACGTGCGTAAAATAGAACTTATGAATTATTTAGGGGTGCGGAGGTACTTTAAAATCATTCAGTAGATATACCTATTGAATCAACGACTTCTAGTGGGTGGCAGCGTAACCAGGCAACGTTGTAAAATGGATCCCAGTGTAAAAAAATAATTTAAACATAATTAAATGTATTTTTCAAGTATTATCATAAAATGTTTAGCTATACCATTGTATAAATTCAAGTTTTTCAAACTTAACAGACAGATGTGTTGCTGGGGAGTTTGTTGCGCCACTTCTACTTCACTAAGAAGTGGTGACGGGCTGGGCGATTTGAGGGTCTGTCTTCATGTAAATTTTGACATTCAAAAAGTGCTGATTTTCAGCCTAGCCAGTATAAATGACTTTTGATTTTTGATCAATAAGTAGAGCTAGCAATTTCGTTTAATTTAAGGATTGCCTTCGTAATTGTATCGAGAAAACCTTTAAGCACCGTTCTTCATATATGAACTTTCGAAACCATAAAGAACAATAGCCACTCGGCTAACATGCTTGGACTATTAAAATCTAACAAAACGAAACTTGATGAAACATATGTCGTTTCATTCGCCTATATAAATATAACTGAGTACGGCCTTCAATATATTTTTAAAAAACTATGAAATATATATTTTTGAGGTTATGTTTACATATTATTAATCTGTAGCATTTGTGTTTTCTGCTCTTGTTAGGTAGATTGCACGCCAGATAAGTCTGCGCGTGGCTAATATCGGAACTAATCATGGTCTGCCACTTAGCGTGCATACCTATTTATTAATTTGAAACTTTCTACTGCGTTCTAATAAATAAAGTAGTGTTTTTAAAAAAAGATTGTCTATATTTCCCCAGTTTTAAGAAAAAAAAGGAACAACGCACTACATATTGGTGATAGTTTCATCTCGGTGGCAATTTCTGTTTTTTCCTAGTCCAAACTTTCCATTGTTCTTTCTCTGCCTTACCCACATAGGAAGATACATGTCACCGGGAATGTGGATGCATTTTTTTTATTTACAAAATATATACTTATTAGCTTTAGAAAGCACTTATGAAATAATTTTTAAAATAACTTTATCAGCGATGAAGTTATAAAGCTTCAAAGTTGACAATTATAAAAAAGTCCATAACGCCCATACAGTTGCTATTATATAAAAAAACAGCGTTTTCGCGAGACGCATAACTATTTACCTATATCAAATATTTTGTTCATGCATATTGCCTATTCTCCTCGAATAAACGGATTCAGTATTTATCAATAACAGTTAACATACCTAAGGCTAGGTGAAGTACAAATAGTTTACAAACAGGCAACAGCGTCTTGTTAACAATGGGTTTAATCGGAGCGGTACATCGGTCCCCTTCGGCCATTTGAATGTTTTCACAATTCTACCCCGCGCCGGTGTTGTGGCCACTTGCTTGTCGAGACATTTGTCTGAGATCAAACAGTTGGGGAATCAGTTTCTTACTTATTTGATGTTTAATCGTTTAGGCATTTTGACATGAATTTATTAACAAAATAATGTTTATATGAACTAGGTGATAAATAACTTAACATACAAAAATTGATAACAGTTTTAGATTATGTACAAGCGTGTATTATGCGGGAAATACACGTTCAAGTAATTTGATCAAACAGGCTGGTTCAAACAGTTTTCTCAAATTGGCGTGAATGTGTGTGGGAATTTTTTATCAAAAATGCTATACAATAGTTGAACTATCTACCAACTTCATCTAGTTTCATTTGACAAAACAAATTGACGTGTAGAAGAGTTATTTGTTTGTAAACTATTTGCAAAATAAATATCAACTACCATTTACCTATTTAACACATTACAAACGCAATTCCTGGGATATACCAATATCCTAAAGTTAGACACAAGATCTCCACCGAGATACATGTAGGTACGTATGTATGTATGTAGGTAGGTCATCATCTGCCTAGCCTTTTACCAACTTTATTGGGGTCGGCTTCCAGTCAAACCTGATTCAGCTGAATACCAGTATTTACGTGGAGCGGCTGCCTACCAGACCTCCACACCCCATTAATTGGGTAACACTAACTTCTTGGCAAGACTGGTGTCAGTTTAGTGTAACTTGCTTGTTTGTGCAATCAACCACATATCACTTGCTTAGATGAACAGGGTTGTGTAAAAATGGTAGATTTTTCAGACAATTTTTCCCTTCAACATTTCCCTGCTAATAATTGTTGAGTTTACCTCCCCTACACCTAGATTTTTAAAACTTATTGCTTGGAGTATAAGTATTTTTTATTTTCTAAACATTATGATTTACCTACATACATTAAACACCAAGGCAATTTTTATTACGACTGCATTAATATGGTACAAACCAATGTTTTTGAGATACTAGTTTCAAATACATCAAAATAAGGGGTATAGAAAGCCTACAGGTATGTACACCCCGTAATACCTCTTTCTTTACCCAAAAATAATGATTTAAAATAATTAACATATCACTGCAAAAAAATGACTTGCAAATAAACCACAAAACGGCAGTAAAATAACCATTTCAATAATAAAACAACTTCCTATATGTACATGTTATCGTACTGTAGGGTGACCACGACCGCGGGTACAACGGGGTATTTACCTCCAGTGACGTCGCGAGGAAGGTGGGGTCGAATCGACACGCGCAGCACAATGGATTCAGATGTCAGTTTTTTATGTGTGGCCTTTAAGTTCACGCGTTAGTCTAATAACCCTTCTTGTACTTAGTAAGAATATAGTTTTTAATGAAAGAATTGGATGTGATTTTAAGGGCTGATTTTTATCAGATAACTTTGAACTGAGGAATAAAAATGGGCCTTTGACAGATTTTATTTAGGAAATGTGTCAACCCGACATATTCATTCTTTAGTCAAAAGTTACTATCTGACTATTGAAAATCGACCCTAAGTTGTTTAAGACAATGAAATGATAGGATTTTATAATCACAAAAAAATCTCGTATTTTCGCGCACTTTTAATGACTTGGGAAGAAAGGAGGAACGAATTGAGATGCTTTCTTACTAAAGTTTATTTGCGGATTTAATTTTGGTTTATTTTTTACGATTCTCTATTTTAAAAATAACTGTTTCAATAAGTGCCTTACTCTTATGCAAAAAAATTACAATTTAATTTTATATTTAAGATATACGATCTTTTAAATTTCGTCAGTCTTACGACAAATAGACGGAACTTACAAAACAACAAAGATAGCTACTCGCATATGATATCTACTACAATAAAAACACAACTATTAGATACATTTACACAAAAAATATTGCGGCTGTGGTCACGACAACAACGCTATGTTTACCTTCAGTACGTGGTAAGAAAGGCGGGGTTGGTAACAATAGCTTTAGTTATTTGTTAGTTTTTTAGGGGACCATTGATTCGTCTTGACATCAAAGCGGTCACGAGGATTCCGTAATCCGTGGCGGCTTCGAAACTATGAAGGGGCTTGTACAATCTTGTTTTTTTACCTATATCTTAACTGCGATTGTAAGAAGGTTGTATTTTTGTAACCTGCTAAATGTGGTGCATTTTTGCTTTTGTCAACTCTTATTTGCAAATATTTTATGTCTTTCCTAATTTGAATTATGAAATGTGTAACAGAATTAACGCAATACCTCTAAAGGGGTCATTGTATCTTCTAATCATTATGAACAGCTGTTACTATGGGACCAATTCCGAAATCGCAAAAGAAATCAGCTGCTTAGTATATTTTGTTGAGTTATGCGCACAGAAATGTATGGGACAGGTGATTTTTTTTCGCGATTTCAGTGTGGGTGGCATAGTGAAAGTTCTTCATAATGATGAGTACAATGACTCTTTAAGAGGTATTGCGTTTATTCTGTTACACGTTGTATTGACTTTGATACCTTTAAAAAGCAAAACCACCAGTTTATTTTAGTCGATATAGTGATTAAACAGACAGGACTGTCCATCTGAACACTTTATCTCATGGCCGTCATACACCACGAAATTAGTACCTACCTACAACAAGTTCGACTAAAAACTATCCTATTTAGTAAGTTTATTTACAGTAATTTCTACATCATGCTTTATAATTATTTAAAGTTCATAAACAAGCGATCTTTAAAAATTTACCGCTAGAATAATTATTAATCTTATAATTATTGTCATTCAAAAGTGCCTTTAAATTATCTAATTTAAATTAATTACTTGACTATAACTTTAAGAACATATATTTAAGTTCACCAAAAAATCGATATTCAACAAATGTTGTGCCTTGGACGTTTTTAAATTTTTATAACTTAATAACGTTACTACCAATTATTATTAAATAAATTATTAGTCATTTACAAGGGTAGAATAACCATTGTAATTGCAAGTAAGTAGGATATCTCTTAACGCAAAATGAGAATTTCGCAGAAACACCTCTTAGGCATAGGTATGTAGATTACATCCCTAAATATTTCATGTTTTCCTTTCAAACAGAATATTCAAAGCTAACAAAATTATATATAATCCTCGTTCCAAACATAATAATGTTAGATACACGTGCTCGTCCTGTGTATCTACTTAATAATAATATCCAAGAAAGTAAGTTCCATGAAGTCGGTATTATTATAAGTATCTCAAGTACTTACCAAGGTACCCAATCATCAGAAGTCACAGCATAAGTACGTACCTACACAGTGTTGCCAACACAACGCCTTCATATATTAATTAAGGCGCGAGTTCAAACATATCCAACATACTAACAACTATATTGATTTTTTCCACCCCACGGACGGCCGTTGCGAAATTATCGAAATCTAACAAAAGCATCCCGAACCGAAACTGGTAAGAAAACTAATAACCCGTCTTACACCACCCTGTACGTACACACGCGCGATATACGCACCACACACGCGCCACGCACGCACCACACCCGCGCGGTGCACGCACACTCGCGCTCGGCAAAAGTCTAATTATATACGTCCACGAAGAAAATAAAGATTGGGGAAAAATTTTACAAGAAACAAGTGTGCCGACTGTGGGAGGGGGAACTGACCGCTCCCCGTCATTAAGCCCCCCACCACCCCGTGGGGGGAAGGGAGGTTAGTTCTCCCCTTGGATGTTTAATAATATGAAGAATTGGAGATAATTTGCGAGAAACTAAATAAGAAACGCCGGACGAAAATTGAAAGGTCGGGGGTGGAAGTGCGCGTGGCGAGTCTGCCGTCCCGCTCTCTCGGAAGCGCTAGTTCGTGGATCACTTGAAGAAGATTGTTGTAGCTGGTCGGGATATATTTATAAGGTTTATTGCTGAATTGCTAACTATTCTATAATTATTATGTTACTGAACACTTGCAATAATGAGCTAAAGCTACTGATCAATCACTGTTCAAAAACAAGACTCGATTTTGTCAAATAGATTTTCGTTAAAACTAAGCTGGTTCAATATAATAAAATTGAAGCAAACGTAAAATCTGTAAATTATAACTAGCATTAGCCAAAAATAAGCCGCAGTAGCGTATCGTGGGAAGAAAGGAATGATAATATAAACCCGCGGCCCGTAGCGTCACTGAAACCTGAAAATTCCTGAAATTAAGTTAAAGTGAGACTTGGATGAGTCTTAGCTTAACTTAATTTCAGGATTTTGACAAGACAGTCTGATTTTGTTTGAAACACAGTTTTTGTTAATACATGATGATCTATTATTTGTCTCTGATATTTTTTCCCATGTGATTTCAAAGCCAAGCAAATCTTTACTCTAAAAAACTATTTTACAATAAAATACAATTGACTTCCTGAATATTTTTTTGTTTTCACTTTTTAATGCTACCTCCAAATTCCAACCAGTTCATATCTATAATATTTATATGATTTTTAACTGTCTATCTCTGAAGTTCTTTATCAGATCTTTACGAAATTCAAATGGGATCATTTCGGATTGAACCTCTTTCGAATAAAAAAAAATGCAAATCCGTATAGATATGACAGAGTTATGCCCGAACATACTTAAAATATATAAATATAAACATACGAATTGATACCCTCTTCCTTTTTGAAATCGGTTAAAAATGGTAACTCTGTTTATTTGTTTGTAAGAAGTTATCTTTGAAAGCACTGATCCGATCCAGGAAAATATTTCACTAACATAGCTCAACACTACTACTTAATAATACAAAAAAAACACAACCAAATTGAGAACCTCCTCCTTTTTTTGAAGTCGGTTAAAGA
This sequence comes from Melanchra persicariae, assembly GCA_947386135.1. Taxonomy (NCBI): domain Eukaryota; kingdom Metazoa; phylum Arthropoda; class Insecta; order Lepidoptera; family Noctuidae; genus Melanchra; species Melanchra persicariae. The sequence goes on from OX376669.1 coordinate 2,188,735, forward strand.
TAAGATCCATTCTAATATTAAAATCGGGTCATGAATAGTTTATTATTAATAAAATTATCCCATTTATTCTCAAATAGAGAGGGAATGGGAATGATCACCCTTGAACGATTCCTGACCAATTCGTTTACTATTTCGTAAATTTCCCCCTTTACCCATCTAACCCCTTTTGGGGATACATTTTCAAAAATATTCACGCACCTTCTTTGTAATACGAACACTTTTACAAAATTTCTTGGCTTGGAGTTATAGATATTGGCAAATTCAGTAAGATTGTAATTTTTCGATAAAATGTGATCTTATCATTTTGAATAGGTACAACAAATCCCATTCAAATTCAGTAGTTTCCAATATATCCGTGCCTTATTGAGAAAAATGAGTTTACAATTTCACGCGAAATTTTACAATCTTACGGAGTTTGCAATTATCAGATGACAGACCCACCAGTGTAGGCGGTGCGCTGTAGTGAATTCTTATATGTTTTTACAAGTAAAACATTTTTTTTTAGATTGGTCTAACATAACAATATAAACTAAATAAATAAGAAATCAGGAACTCACAAAGCCATAAAAAATTCGCTGCAGCATTGCTATGTTGAATGACTATGATCTTATGATATGACTCTTTTGGCGAAAAATAGGCCAGAGAGCCAATTCTAGGTACTATTTTTAAAATGTATGGAAATTGAGGCTTTTTTGTGAGATTGCGACTTACATGCGAATGCGAACGTTGTTTAAAAACCGGCCAAGTGCGAGTCGGACTTGCGAAGGGTTCCGTACCATTATCTATAAAAAAACGGCTAAAAAAATCACGTTTGTTGTATGGGAGCCCCACTTAAATATTTATTTTATTCTGTTTTTAGTATTTGTTGTTACAGCGGCAACAAAAATACATCATCTGTGATTTTCAACTGTCTAGCTATCACGGTTCATGAGATACAGCCTGGTGATAGACAGACAGACAGACCGACAGCGGAGTCTTAGTAATAGGGTCCCGCTATTACCCTTTAGGTACGGAACCCTAACAATTGGCACTCCGGTCATTTGAAAAGTCGCCCAATCACTTTGCGATATCCTAAAAATCTAATTACCAACTCCATCCCTATGTTGCTCTAGTGTTTCAACCCATTTTCAACCCCAAATGACTCAAACATATAACTCCCAATGAGGTTATTTTCGCTGTTTGAGGTGCTTAAATGTGAAGATGTCCATTGGCACCACATCACTGACTATTATCATTGAATTATGTTGAATACACGCAAAACACGTGTAAATGAATCCACTTAGACAGTACGATAACCGTACAAAAACTACACATTCGAGTACCTAAGTCATTCATGTCATGTCATCAAAACGATAACCGCAAGCGATCTTAACTCATGTTTTTATAATCGTACCTAATCTTCAAATTGATTGTGACACTAATCTGCATAAACATAGAAGTGAGAATTAAATGATTACAAGTATTTACAGTTCTGTAGTCAAATAAAAAGCGTAATACGTGAAAACGGGTCATTGCACTCGTCATTATGAACAACTATTATTAAGGGACCAACACTGCCCCATACATTTTTGTGCGCATAACTCGACAAAATTCATAATTATTTATTCGGTAATATGGGTTTATTAATTACCTAAACTTGTTATAATTTTTTTTGTGATTTCAGGGTTGTCCCATACCTAGTAAAATTTGTTCGTAATGATGCGTACAATTACCCCTTAAGAGGTATTGCGTTTACTCTGTTACACGTTGTATAGGTAATTGACTAGCTCCTTTTTTATAGATGGGAAAAAGTATGGTAAGGTTTGACAAAATTGTTGAAGTCATGGTGTGTGTGTGGTGTTGGTGAATGTGTCCCTCCCAGCAATATTAACGACAACTTGCGAAAACCTGACCAACCGGATGTCGATTAAATATCTTATAAGTAGGCACTTCTAAAATGATTGTGGTTTGTGGTCACACATTAGATAATCATTATCAATCAATTTTTGAAATTTCAACGAGACCCAAGCTCTCCACCTCTTCCAAAACGAACGTAAGTGTACTTCAAAATTTCGAATTCATTACCAGATTATTCATGGACAGTAAATTAAGTACAAATAACGGATGTTTTGAAGTATTTTCGCTCTGCTATTTAAGTACAAGACTGTTCTTTGGGACAATCAAAATTCTTGTAGAATTTGTTGAATTATAGAAATGTATGGAAGAAAAGGACATGCGTTGCTCCGACCCGAAATATATTGGTGTAAGTCTAGAGTTTGTTGGGAAAAAACAGTTAAGGCGCTGTGAACAGCAAAAACTAGAAAATTGCTGGTTTCCCCACGCAATTTTAGCCAAATCTGTTTAGTTTCAAGCTGCAGAAAAAATATATGTTAATTTTAACTATATTTCAAAGAACACTGTTGTTTCCGAAACATGTTTAAAAATAAAATCCTCGATAGTAATGATCGTCAAAGTTACCTCTAACTTTGACCTTAGAAAAAAAAATCCCATATTACTAGCCTACTTATGCCGATAAAAATTATACCAAATAATGAATCGAATCTTAATGCAAAACTTTGTTGTTTTAGATTTTTAATAGATCAACTTAGTTATGAGGAAATCGATGAAATGCTTCATATTTGGCAATAAATTGCAAGCATTTAGTCGTCACGCTTCTCTTTCTTTTCTATACAGTCCGAGAGTGACCGAGCTTTTGCTTAAGCTGAAGTGGGAGTGAGCTGGCAACGTTTCATGGATGCACCCGGAGAGAAGGGCGACAATCGTCTCTTACTGGATGCCTGAGAAAGGAGGTCGCCTTGAAGGCCGACCGGTCGATGTTGGTGTAACCATCTGAACACATTAGCAGGTCAAACTGGACCAGAGATCGCACAAGATAGAGAGGCATGAAACGAGAAAGGGGAGGCTTTCCTAACAGTGGGACACAAGTTTAGTTATGCTAGTAAAAGATAAAAACGATTCCAATGAACGTCTGTATCTCTTAGGCCATAAGTAGCACCCCAGGGTTGCGGAATTTGTTCGTCACCGCGGCCCTGGAACGCAAAGAGCGCTAGGAGGAACACGGATGGGTTTTAGTCAGTAAGAGTCTGACACTCCCTTCCGCACCACCCATAGCGGAAGGAGTCATTGAATGATTAAGTAAAAAAAAACACGAATAAAAAAATGGTTCTTATAGAGGTTTAAGAACCATTTTAACCCACTTAAATAGCCCTCTTTTCAAACACCCTTTACACACATTTTTTTTAATCCGTCTCCATTTTGCTAACCCGACATTCTTCTCCATTTTCAGATGTCATATAACTTCGGACGACACAAAGGTTCCAATCTCAGCCCCCAATTAACAGCCACGGATATCGATTGCCCATCTCCAGGGTTCCGCAGGCACCTCATAAATATGTAGTTGCAGTACGGAACCCGTATTGTTAACCGGGGAACGATTTATGTCCGTCTTCAGCCTCGATGAGGAATATTAAACGGTTCACACTAAAACAAAGGTCCGAGGTTCGATCTCTGGGTTGGGCAGTAAACTTGGGGTGGATTTGGTTGAATTTTATTAAAAGGGCAATGGAGTGTTTCTATGTCTTCGGGAATTGAGAAACGATGGTAGAGAAATTTGGTATTGAAGACGGGATTTTTAGTTTCGATTTGCTATGAATTAATCTGTATCTGCCTCGCAGTTAAGAAAAAATAACAAAATAAATAATATTGTTTTTTTTTTACAAAAAAACCCGACCTCAGAGAACGACTAAAATGTTCAAGAGAAAACACTGTTGAAGCAACTTGATGTAGTTTTTGGCGTTTAGTTTAGTTCAATCACAGATTTGATGCACGCAATTATTGCGTGCATCAAATGTGATTGAAGAACAAAAAGGAGTAAAAGCAATATTTTTGTTTTTAAAAATTATTGAAATTAAAAAAAAAATATTGCTTTATTTTGAGGTCGGTTTTTTTAAAGTCAATCTTTTTTATTTTGTTATTATTACTTGGCTGTATACCTAGCAGATACAGAATACCACCCTTAAATATGACCTCGCACTTTTCGAACACCTTGTAAATTACATACATTACTAAACTTGTCACAATCTAAGAAGCCCGATTTGACAGCAGGATAAAACATTCCTTTTCTAGTAAGTATGAAAGAGACATGAAATCAATCTCTTTCGCACTTAGAGGAAAAGCGATCTTCTATCCCTCTCTACTCGGCTGTCAAATCGGGCTTCTTAGATTGTGACAAGTTTAGAAACGTATTATTTTAAAATGGACTAAAGGACCCCAATTAGGTACAATTATACGCTAGACCACATCGCGGCAGACCTAGGCGAAGATGGCAGAATAAGCTCGAATCTTAACAAAAGGACTTCAGCTCGGGAAATTTATTATGTGAAAAAGGGCGAGACACAATATAGGCTAGCAAAATTAGAATAAAATATGATACCTTAGAAGATAGTTGACCAAATTACTATAGACCAGTGATGTTAAATAGTCACAGTGAGAACTTTACCGAATAAACTGGCTTTGTCATTTAGTCATCATATCAGCCGAAAGACGTCCACTGCTGGACATAGGCCTCCCCCAAAGGCCCGGGTTTTTGCCATAATCACCACGCTTGGCAGGCGGGTTGACGAAAGCAGTGTAGCTGTAGCAATGTACCTAAAGAGAATGCTGCTGCCCATTCTCTGGTGAGTCCCTTAGTCGCCTCTTCGCACTTCGCACCATCCCATCACTTCCCGTGGGTGTAGTACCCACGGGAAGTGATGGGATGGTGCTATTCTTTTAAGTCCGACACCATACGGAACATTATCATATAGTACCTTAAATCAAAACTAAACGTCAGAAAACCTACATTGTAAACAGCAAAAACCAATTACAACAGCTAAGAGAAAGCACTATCATTATTATCGCACTCGGGGTTTTAACATTACAACTGTTGTACAGGTACTGCCCCAAGAACATCTTTACATCAAAATGACTTATTTTTTTCTTATGACGTAGGTCCTTAAGACCCAACCACAGATGACCTGCGAGCTTACAGAAGATAGTATAAGGAAAACGCGTCAGAACAGAACAATTTACGTGGGTAACATACATATTGTTGTGCGTTACGTATAGTATTAAATGTTCTCTTACGCAGGACAGACGACATCAGTGAAACTCGACCAAAACACCGGTTACTGTTGATAGCACAAGGAAACATGTTACATTCGAAAGACCGTTTGTTACCTATGTTGTTTGGTTTTGTAATTATTTAAGTGGAACACTGGTATCCTGGTATAAACAAAGTGTTGTTCAACTATGGAATTTCAATTTAGTGTCGTTGAGTAGATAACACTATGTATGAATTTAGATTCTAACAAGTATCTTGACAAATGTTTGGGATCGGTTACCAAAGAAAAGAAAGAAGAACAAAGCATTTTGGGCTTAGTCAATGATGAAGTGACTAGGGTGGAGGTGACCACTGAGATGACGGTTGATAAAAATGTGTGGAAAAAGACGCTGCCTAAATTAGTATGAGAACAGGAGAATGACAATGTTGATTCCTGACACGTAGATCTAATTGTTTGTGCAAGCAGGAAGATTATGGAAGTATTAGAACAGGGAGATGAAAAAAAATGGTACAAAGAAGTTCAGTTGTAAAACTATAGTGAACATCTGAATAAATGGCAATATATCTAAGCTGGGAAGCCAGAATACAGCATAATTAATTTGTTGGGAACTCCACGTTCTTATTAATATTCAATGGTACGTTATTTGCAGAAAACGGCGATAGTTATTTCCTTCCTGCAGTTGACCATGATTCTGGTAATTGATTGCTTTTTTAGGAAAGTGAGAAAGTTGAGGAAGTGGGAAAACATTGGGGAAACCAGAAGGCCGCAAATAGAAACATTGTCATGCACATTCACAGACCTGTGAAATAGCTACCAAATAAGAAACCAAGATAAAAACATTACCCGGGCTTATAATATATCCAAATTAGCTTCAGCCAGCGGCTACACCGGATCGGAACTACACATGCCCGGGATAAAACTATTCTACATAATATGTCCTATTCCAGGACATTATTCACTTGTGTGCCAGCCGAGTTCCTTCCGAATCTGTGTAGCTGATGACAGACTTAATTTCGCATTCAGCTGAACCCAGTTTGACTGGGAGCTGACCCCAATATAGTTGGAAAAAGGCTAGGCAAATGATTAATGTATCTATGTAGTAGTAAGATACATTGAATCTGACGCTAAGTTAACACAAATTGACTAAATATAAACAATGACAAAGTTACATTCATTATGTCTAACATGACAACGACTGAAGGTGCAGCCGACCGACTAAAGATTCAAGCGTGCCTTTAGAGTTCAAGAAAACTTTTCACAATGTTACACCACCTCGTTATAAAACACAAAACTTCTATAAATACCAAAATACCGACATCAATAAAAATTTACCTGTTACCATACCTTCCCTATTCAAAGAGGAAATCGTTTAAAAAATGTGAAGTCACATAATATACCGTTAAATGGCCAATTACGTCACCATGGATATGGAGGAAAACCCATAGATTCTCTATGATAGCTTCCATTAAAAGTATACAATTTGATAGAAGGATAAAATTGTTGATACTGATGACGAATCAAAGATGTGCCTACTCGCAACAGTGATGTTAAAATTCTGCGAAGATTTTTGAGCCAGATGTAATTTGAAATGATGATGATATAATTGTTTAGACTGGTTTAATTGCTCTGAATTTTGATTGTTTTGGGAATAATATGACTAGTCGGCTAAAAATAAAGTACTTAATTGCATTGGGTCGAGATATTACCTATATTTTGTTAAACTACTGCTTATACTTGTCTACCGCCAACTGCCGTTCATCATCATCATACCAGCCGAAAGACGTCCACTGCTGGACATAGGTCTCCCCAATTGTCGCCACAACAACCGGTCCTGTGTGTCTCGCATCCATCGGCCACCAGCGACCCTCACCAGGTCATCGGTCCATCTTGTTCCCGAGGCCTTCCAACGCTGCGTCTTCCGGTACGCGGTCGCCACTCCAGAACTTTTCGGCAACTGCCCTTCCTCTGTTCTATTTCAGGGCACATAATACATTCTTCATCAGCTTTTTGTCTAAGAAGGCATCAACGATAACTGCGATATTACAAGATGTTCATAGGTAACTCATTTGCCACAAAATTTTATTTCAATAAATATTATCTACATTTTAGTGAGTTACAATTTTGGAATCTTCTCCTCGAACCCTTTATTTTGACACGATAATATTCTTCGCTTACCTAGCTGCGGCCACCATGTTGTTGTCGCAGCCAACTAGCTTAATCAGCCGTTACATTAAAAGCCTAGCCTTTTCATTGAACTGCGCCGTTTAATCAACGACATAAGTGACTTGGGCAAGTCATTAAACGATATTGGACAAAAGATGTCACATAAGTCGCTGAAAAATCGGCGTATTTAAATGAAAGGGCTAGGCCACCAATAAAATGGGTGATTAAGCTAATTGTCTGCGACATTGTTTTTTCGTCAAAGTCAAAGAGATAGACTTACATTCGGTATCTGAGCAAAAAATGGGTTTTAGCGTGTCTGAACATTCTTCATAAAGAGTCATAGAGTGCAGTGATGCAAGCTATGAAAGTTCGCTGAATTTTGTAACTTCAATTCTTCGTAATTTCGTTTTGTGGTCGCCAAACTACCCGTGACCTAGCTACATCTCTGCAGATTGCACTTTCACGAAATGTGTCATCAAATCTGTTCATCAAGTTGCAAAAAATATTTTTCTACCAAGTAAATATGGGCTCGGTATGAGACGCTCAGGACCGATCCATGTGGCAACGCTTGGGGAAGGTCTAGGTCCAGCAGTGGATGTCTTTCAACTCTTCAGTTCAGTTCTGTACTTTCAGCAAAGCATCAAATTCCTAGTGTGGGCCAATGTTTTTAAAAAAAAAAAAAAAAGTTATGACATCAGATATATGAACAATGCAAATACAGGAGTAAAATATCAGCCTGTCCATGGTAGGAAGCCCTGTTTATGAAACTCAAACTCAAAACATTTATTTAATTAAAACCATTTACAAGCACTTTCGAATTGTGAGGGCCTCGGTCAGTCAGAAAGATGAAGCTAATCGAAAACATCGCCTTTCGAAGAAACAGTTTATTTGTTTAGATGAATGTATACTGTGGCCCAATTATATAGGTATATCAGTTGAATCGACAAATGAGATTATACTAAACAGTTGACGGAAGTCTAGGCAAGTCTTCTAAAAGGAGATTTATTATGATTGAGCCTGCAGAAAGCAGCTATCTTATTTTCTCTCTGGCATTTTTCCAGAGGCACTAAAATAAATTCTCTCAACATAATTTTGAATGCAGATCTACAAAATTTAAATCCTCCAAATCCATCGCATCTGTTTAGTTTGAACGTGTTTGTCATACATACTCGTAAGACTACAGTACTGCGTCAGCACTGTCTACTAAATACAAATGGCTATTTTCCCCAATTTTCCTGGATATTTTCCCAATAGTTGGCACACACACACACATGGGCGAACATCCTCGTGTGTGTTCCAATGAGGGGGTGTTTTGGGGTGTAAGGGGGCGCCGGGTGGGGGTGTACGAACACTGTTAAACTAATTATTGTGAGCGGCCGTAGGGGGGCTACTAAGATTTTTCTACAGCCAGCGAAGATACGGCTGTGTGTGTACAGTATATACACGTATGTAATCGAGATTAATATTTTGCAATAAAGCGATGGTGATGGTAGTTTATTGATTAACTCATAGTTGGAATGGTCATTGGTTTCCTTTTTGAAAAATTAATGAATCCCTAGAAGATTTGGTAAGAGAACTACTACGCGCCTCAAAAAAATGTCAGTGATTCATTTGCGTTGTTTCGACTGTAACGTCGTTTGTAAATGACTTTTAGTCCGATCTGTTGTTACCTAAACCTTCAGGCTTAGAGTTACTGCCTAAAGTAGTTACTGTATATCTGAAACTGATGTTTTATCTAACAAAAATACATCTCTTATCTATATATTAGCAAGTTTGAAGCCTATCGTTGATACGTTTTGGATTACTAGATTGACTAGGATGCCTAAACATATTAAAGTGTTGATAGCATCAAAATTAAGTGGCATCATTGTATATTGACTTGTGAGCTCGTCGTTAAATAATATAACCTGATCTGTGGATGGGTGACCATGTTACCTACCGAGATTCCTCCTCGGAAAGCACGTTAAGCCGTTGGTCCCGGCTGTCATTTGTAGATATTTGGCAGTCGTTACGGATTGTCAGAAGCCAAAAATCTGACTCCAGTCTTGCCAAGAAGTACCGTGTTACCCAGTTAATGGGTTGTGGGGGTCTGGTAGGCAGCCGCTCCACGTAAAATACTGGTATTCAGCTGAATCCGGTTTGACTGGAAGCCGACCACAATAAAGTTGGGAAAAGGCTAGGCAGATGATGTTGGGAAATCATCAAAATCTTTCGAACAAACTGCAACAGGTTTAGTGATGGGGTTCCTTTTGGTGGACACATACCTATACTATAAAAACCGAACTCTAAAGAACAACCTTTGCTTACTACGTGGCTTTTCTACTACTACTTTATTTTGCGTCGAGGTTCACAATATTTCCCACACCAAAGTCTAAACTAATGTACATACCTACAAGTAATTTCACCGAAAAAATTAGGCACACAAATAAAAATTCAATTAAATTAAAATTAGCTGAAACAGCTGGTGGTAGTAATCGGAGCCTAGATGTAAGGTTCCATGTTTAGTGGTCGATATAACGCCGATCAGCCGCACGCGACGTCTGAGGCTACCTTTATGCCGGTAGCAGAACACAAGCTAAGCTATATTAGTGTAATTCGCTTAGGTTCGCTTGCACAAATCAATCTTATCTTTTAAATCCGAGCTAGTAGAATATTCTACAAAGTAGAAAAAAATAAATCTTGTCAGTCTTTGGGGATTGCCGATAGAAGTACAAACAAAGTAATATTGTCCTAATTGCGAGGTATGCGGTAAAACAGAAGATGTGCAACATCTCTTAATGGAGTGTGTCAGGAACGAGTCTGAGAGAAATATAATTATTAGGGAGTTAAATATAAATAGATTAGACTTAGGCATATTTTATAATTTTCTGGCTCGACCTTTGTCCCGTGAGGCTAAAATGATTTACTCTCTAGTTAATATTTAAAGGTTTTTGTTGAGTTTAGTTTTAGCTGTTTTCTGTTTTTGTAAGTAAGTTAAGGTTAGTTTATGATGGGGCTGGCGTGAACTGTGTTCAAAAGCCCCTTAAAATATAGATAAAAAAAAAGTAATATTGTATTCTGTGCACGGGATGCGTGCAGTGACGATGACGCGAGTTTCACGCTTTTGTTTACCCAAAAAGTACTTACATATTATTATAAATATACACAGTATACATTGTATATAGCTCATGGAAAGCGTTCGGTGACGATGACGCGAGTTCCATGATTTTTGTTCACCCAAAAAGTGCTCAACGTGCCTAAAGAAGTTTTCACATCAAAAATCTATTTAGTACGTCTTAACGGCTGAACAGATTGGAATGAAACTTGGTACACAGGTAGGCCATTTTCTGGAGTAGATCATACTTTTTCGACTTGCACGCGGGTTATGCCACTGGCAGAAGCTAATTGAAAATAATAATAATAATAAATCTTATTTTCAGGTAACAAAGACACACCTTATTTATATAGATAAATTCCTTAAGGGTGCACTAGTGGAACGGCTGAACTCGTTGACGGGCGCGGTAAAATGCATCTCATCCAACATCATTTAAAGGAAGAAATAAATACTGTGATGAGTAATATGGAGCTAGTGCGCACACAAATTTTCGGTTTCATATCATATTAGATGATTTATAACAAAAATGAGCTCGTAAAATTTATTGAAAGACATTTGGTAATAATCAGGATATTAAGAAAAAAATACTGAATGTATCTGTTTAAAATAATATATTTAATATAGGAAATAATCTATCCCTGTATGGTTAATATTATGCCAATTTCGTACTACATAAGTTTTTTTACGCCCAAACTTGTGTTAAAATTCGGAAGTTTCGACACAAATAACTTGCACATCAATATTTTGTTTTCTGTTTTGTTTCTATACAGAGCTAGATAATACTTACCGAGATAAATATATGTGACTTTTTTTCTGAACGTACACCGTCTTTCAGTAGAGTAATCGCCAGACTACGTTTGTATGAAACAATGACTGACTAGGGCACCCTTAAACTAAGTATTACATATAATAACAATTGTGTTAGTAAATAAAACTTAAAACTATGTTATATCCTATTGATTTAAAAAAGTGTGCATGGAGTTTCTTGCAGTTCTTCTCCACGCTTTGGAACGTGTAAATAGCTTCATCTCTTTTGACTGACCGACTTTGACAATTCAAAAGTGCCTGTGAGAGGTTTAATGGAAATAAATGCTTTGTTTTGAGTTGGTTCATAATACCATATCTATCGCAACGCAGCTTATCGCTTATCGCTGGTGGTAAGGCAGCCTTATTTCAAAATGCCAGTCTTGTGTTAAATTATGCATTCTTTAATACTACCGTACGTATAACTTCTAGGTTTTTCCTATTAAAGATTATACGCTCAATGACTGGGATTTTGTGGTTTATCAAGCTACAAAAATGTTTTAGAGGAAAAGTCTGAGATTAGAATAAGAATAATATTTATTTTCAAGACTACAAGTACAACAAGCTGACATATTATACATTAGGGATTCCGTCATATTCTACCAGGTCACTGGTGTGTAAATATCGAATGTAGGTTGTTACTAAAAATACACCCAATACAAGACCCAGCGAGCTTTGAAAAATTGCAATTGAAATTACAAGCTGTTCAACATAAAGACATTATTAATAATAATAATCACGGCTAAGTGCATAATTGCCAAGAGCCTCGATCAACATCTGAGAAGGCTCTCGTTGGGCAGCTGGATCAAGGGCTTGATCCAGAAAGCAGTACTCTTGGACACGGCTCGTATCGTTAGGAGGTTCCTCTCTTAGGAGCCCTGACCACCGGCAGCTTGGACCCTGTTCCTGATACCGGTGGGCTATTTCTTATATTTTTAAATGTTTCTTTATATTTAAAAATGTAAGTAAATTATACTTATGTGTGTAATTTTTTTTTATTATTATTTATGAATGGACTAGCTCTTGACCGCGATCACGCCTGATGGAAAGCGATAGATGAGGTCCATGATGAAGCGAGCGTGCCCAGAAGATGCCTTGAGGCACTGGTACTCCCACGCGTCGACGAAACACAGCAGGCTGCTTGACGCCGAAAAATAAATGAAATAATGTAATTATTTACAATCGGCACCGTTGATGGTCAAGATACATGAGCATGATGTCTGAGGAACACGTCGTGAGGAAACTTTTGAGGAGAGGAGTGTCCTACAATGGATGGTTTCTTTTTTTTCTTCTTTTGATGGTCTCGGGTTTGACCACATTCTCACCTGATGGTAAGCGAGGATGACGATGGAGCACGCTTGCCTAGAAGTAACCTATTCACTCTTGACTTAAAGACCCTCAGGTTGTAGCTGTCAGGAAACAGACTCCTGCAGGGGAGAGAGTTTAGAAGGTTATAGTTATGGATATGTCGCAGCCAACTAGCTGAATCCGCCGTTTCATTAAAAGCCTAGCCTTGTCATTGAACTGTGCCGTTTAATCAGCGACATAAGTGACATGGGCAAGTTATTAAACGATATTGAACAAAAGATGTAACTTACGTCACTGAAAAATAGGCACAATGAAAAGGCCAGCCAAGCAATTAAACGGCTGATTAAGCTAATTGGCTGCGACAGATAGATAAGGGAGTTAAGAGTTATCATGATGAAACTATGTATCTCTTATAGTTTCCTGTACTTACCTATGTTTTTCATTCAGACGTACGGAATCCTAACAAGCAAATGCATCAATAAATTTAAGAGCAGTTTTATCATGTAAATAATTACCGAACAGAAAACTTCTAAAAATACATCTATAAGTAACTGCCAAAAAAACCCAATAATGCATTTATTATGCAGAAATAGTCCTCCAAATGCTCGACATCAATATAACGGGAAGGAAAATCATTATAATTAAATTAACCAAAATTATCCATAAATACTACATAGGTATATTGTGGGTTTCAGGAACGTAGTCAATTAGTAAGAATTATATAATATTATTTTAACAATATTTTAAATAAGTAGGTAGCTACCTAATGATGATTTGGAAACTAGTAATTGGCCATAATTATTACGGTTAAACTATTACTAACTGTAAGTATCGGTTCAGCTGTTAGTTTTCCTAAAATAAATAAAATAAAATGAAAAAAATAAATAATTTAAAAATGTTGCAAAATTTCTAAATATCCTACTTCTTACTTATCATACATAGGTAATGCTAAATTAAAAAATTGCAATGCTTCCAGGCTTCATGCGATTGCAAGGATGCAATTTATAGGTACACAAATCTACCTCGTTTATTTATATCTTTTAGAAGTGTGGTATAGAAAAAGTAAGTGGAGAAACAGGGCCGGCAGACAGTGACTTCGTTTTATCTAGATATGGCTAGAATCGTTCACACCATTTTTGATGTGGAATAAATGTATGTTTCGAAGAGAAAGATATTCTCCATTGAAGTAAATCATCAATACCTATAATATGGTACCCATAAAAGGTAGATAGATAGGTACCTAGGTACTAGGTAAAATAACACGATTCGCCCCAAAACATGTAGGCAACAGGGCTGTTGCGGAATTTGTTCGAAAGAGTCACCGCGGCGCTGGGGGTCTACTCTCTAAGCCCGAAGTCCGTAGTTTCGGCCTTAGTACCGGGCGTTTTCTACTCCGTGTCGCCTACGGACTTACGATTAGTCCCGAACCCGAACTAAGAACAACTGTCAAATCGTGTTGTCATTAATTCTCAGTTCGGGTTAGGGACTAATCGTAAGTTTGTAAGTGATACGGAGTAGAAAACCCCCGACACTAAGGCCGAAACTACGGACTTCGGGCTTAGAGAGTAGGCCAGGAACGCAAAGGGCATTTGGAGGAACACGGATGGGTTTTAGACAGTAAGAGTCTGACACTCCCTCCCGTTCCACCCAGAGCGGAAGAAATCATTGGATGATTTCCCATCATTAAAAAAAATAAAAAAGGCAACAGGGCTGCCAGGCTGAACATAGGCCAGAGTCAATGCAATGGCAGCCAGAAGACGGAAGTCGTCGCCAACAACGCGCACGGGCAGACTTTCGTCTTGAAAGACTATACAAAATTATATGAGGCGAGATGATACCGCGCAGCTTTCCAAACGCTGCCCAGTCAAGTCGGATTCGACGATCGACCTCGTTCTCAAATTTAGCCCTCCCGTAAAAACGGGACCCTATTACTAAGACTCCGCTGTCCGTCTGTCTTTCTGTCCGTCTGTGTCTGTCTGTCACCAGGCTGTATCTTATGAACCGTGATAGCTAGACAGTTGAAATTTTCACAGATGATGTATTTCTGTTGCCGCTATAACAACAAATACTAAAAACAGAGTAAAATAAATATTTAAAAGGGTGCCCGTAGGGCTCCCTTACAACAAACGTGATTTTTTTATTGCTGTTTTTTTTTTCAAGTAAATGTCTACAACTTCGATTGTAGACTCCGACCTTGAAAATTTCCTCATTTTTACATGGTTAACCCCAAAGATATACTGTTTTTTTATATTTCTATGGTAAACCCCATTTCATTTTCCTCTAACTGTAAAGTGAAGATTTCCCCTTTTTACATGATGGGGAAAACTCATATCAAGAGCTTATCACCGTGTTGTGCGTCTTCCATGACCTGCGTATGCGCATAGTCGCAGATAAAATGGCAACGTCACATGTGACCTACTGCCGTTGAGTCATGCAACAACGCGGGTCTATTACGTGTTGTGTAATCAATTAATTAATTATTTATTAGTTATTGGTGAGGTTAAGTGCGTGTTCGAAGTCGGATGGGTCATACAATGTTAACTAACTGTACTAAAATATGATTAATGCTTATGTTATTTTTACTTTTAATTAATTTTTATTACCTACCTACCCATCGTTAATTTTATTTTATTGTTTTACTTTTTGTTTGTCTTGTGCGAGTCACAAATAAATATTTGTCTTTCCTTCTTTACTAAGCTCAAATTCATCTTGTTTTTGAGCCGTTGTTTATTTATTTATTTAGACTTTATGTACAAAAGTGGTACATGGGCGGAGTTAATGCAACAAGGCATTCTCTACCAGTCAACCTTTGGGTTAAAAAGACTACACTGTGGTAGGTGTTCAACAAAAATATAACATAATAACGTTGATTTTTTTTTTTTGTATTTTTTTTAAAAATCGACGCAGCTAATTGAAAAGCAGCTGATAAAGGTTAAAGATACTAGATTACTGCAATTAGGTACCTATTCGTATAACTAGTACCTTTTTTTTATTATTGATAGGCACGCGCTTGACCACTATCTCACCTGATGGTAAGCGACGATGTGGCCGAAGATGGAGCACACTTGCCTAGAAGTAACTTACCAACTATTAGAAAAGTA
The DNA here is from genome assembly GCA_947386135.1 of Melanchra persicariae. Classification (NCBI taxonomy): domain Eukaryota; kingdom Metazoa; phylum Arthropoda; class Insecta; order Lepidoptera; family Noctuidae; genus Melanchra; species Melanchra persicariae. Next base: position 2,204,307 of record OX376669.1, read on the forward strand.
TCAACGCCGTTATCGCTAGTATTGTAATTTATTTTAGGGCAAATACAGGCTCATTACTGTGAGGTCAATACATTGGCGGATCCAGGGGCGGATCTAAGCGGCTCAATCATAGACCTAGATTTCACTGGTGGAATTTACGAAAAGTAATCCAAGGAAGCTTGTTATGCGATAAGCAAAATAAAATATTATGTGTTTTTTTAGTTTTTCTTTGCTAAAACCCACCCTCAGCAGGTTCAAGCCACAAACGACAGTAGTATACGCGTTAAACTACTTCAATATTTTTTTGGTTTGTATTTCTTAAAGGGAGAGGACTAGGGAGCTCCGTGGACGAATACAACGATGGGTTCGTGGAAACTGTTCATACGGTCGGGTCTAAGTTCTTCAAGACTCGCCGTATAGATAAGACCAAGAGGCTCTCTGATCCGACTCTCAAGCTCATGAAGGAGAGGCGGGAGATGATTCTGCAGTCTTCAGACGATGCGTGCAAATACCGGCAGCTCAATAGACGGATCTCCAAGTCCTTGAAAAGCGACCTCCGCCGCTTTAATACTGAAAAAATTAAAGACGCGATAGAGCGGAATAAGGGCTCCAAGGTCTTTGCAAGAGATTTGTCTATTGGGCAGAGCCAGCTCACAAAACTGAAGACCGACGATGGCAGAACCATATCCGCCAAATCGGAGCTTCTGAGGGAGATCGAGACATTCTATGGACAGTTATACACGTCAATGACCAAACCCGCAGCAAATCTAGCGAACGACCCAAGAGCTAGATTGACCCGGCATTATACCGAAGACATCCCGGACGTCAGCCTGTATGAGATTAGGATGGCTCTGAAGCAGCTTAAAAACAACAAGGCGTCGGGTGAGGACGGAATTACGGCCGAACTCCTGAAGGCGGGTGGAAAACCAGTCCTTAAGGCCCTTCAGAAACTGTTCGATTCCGTCATACTCGAGGGGAAAACGCCACAAGCTTGGAGCAGAGGTGTGGTGGTACTCTTCTTTAAGAAGGGCGACAATGCCCTACTTAAGAATTACAGGCCCATCTCACTTCTGAGCCATGTCTACAAGCTGTTTTCCAGAGTCATCACAAACCGTCTCGCACGCAGGTTTGACGACTTCCAGCCTCCCGAACAAGCCGGATTCCGAAAAGGCTTCAGCACCGTAGACCACATACACACGCTGCGGCAGGTTATACAGAAGACCGAAGAGTATAATCTGCCCCTCTGCTTAGCGTTTGTGGACTACGAGAAAGCCTTCGATTCGATCGAGACTTGGGCTGTGCTGCAGTCTCTCCAACGGTGCCAGATCGACTATCGGTACATCGAGGTGCTGAAGTGTTTGTATGAAAACGCCACCATGTCAGTCCGACTTCAGGATCAGACATCAGAACCTATCCTCCTGCAGCGGGGTGTGAGGCAGGGAGACGTAATATCTCCGAAACTGTTCACGGCCGCAATGGAGGACGTCTTCAAGGTTTTGGACTGGAAAAGGCTAGGCATTAATGTCAATGGCGAGTACATCACTCATCTTCGATTTGCCGACGATATAGTCGTCATGGCTGAGACCACGGAGGACCTCAGTACAATGCTCGATGACCTCAGTAGAGCTTCCGAAAGAGTGGGTCTTAAAATGAACATGGACAAAACCAAGGTCATGGTAAATACCCATGTAGCACCCACTCCTATCAAGATTGGAGGCTCTGCACTCGAAGTGGTTGATGAGTACGTCTACCTGGGACAAACGATCCAGCTAGGTAGGGCTAACTTCGAGAAGGAAGTCAACCGTCGAATCCGACTCGGATGGGCGGCGTTCGGGAAGTTGCGCGGTATCTTCTCGTCTCACATACCACAGTGTCTCAAGACGAAAGTCTATGACCAGTGCGTGTTGCCAGTGATGACCTATGGACTCGAAACGTGGTCGCTCACAATGGGCCTCATCAGAAAGCTTAAAGTCACCCAAAGGGCAATGGAGAGGGCAATGCTCGGAGTTTCTTTGCGTGATCGAATTAGGAATGATGATATCCGCAAGAGAACCAAGGTTACCGAAGGATCGCCAAATTGAAGTGGCAGTGGGCAGGGCACATTGCTCGCAGAACAGATGGTCGATGGGGCCGAAAAGTTTTGGAGTGGCGACCGCGTACCGGAAGACGCAGCGTTGGAAGGCCTCCCACAAGGTGGACCGATGATCTGGTGAGGGTCGCGGGTAACCGATGGATGCGAGACGCACAGGACCGGTTGTTGTGGCGACACTTGGGGGAGGCCTATGTCCAGCAGTGGACGTCTTTCGGCTGATATGATGATGATGATGATGATTTCTTAAAATAACCCCTTTCTAATTGTTATCTCGCAAAATTAGCCCTTTGTTATAATCGACTTTCCTTAACCGGGGATTTCTAAAAGATAATCGAGATCATAATTAGTTTTGAGAAAATGTTTATAAATAAGTATTATATTATAGAATGTTATATTACTGTACTCGTGTGTTTAGGTTATCATTTGTACTGACCTTTTGATAACAAGGCATGCCTGTCTGGTTTAATTAAATATAAATTGTTATAATAAGACACGGAAGTATTTCTAAAAGAGATATTTATATTTAAAGAGTTTCGAGCGCGCGCTGAGCCACATTCTTACAAATTATATAAAGGAATATGTGCCCATTGTTATGCACGTTTCTCATTTCAATATCACCAGATAATTGCAAAGTCCGTTAGATCACAAAATATCTGGAGAGATTGTAAAATCTCGATAAATTATCGACGGAACATTTCTTCGACAATGATACGAATCAAAATTCTATATTCGATATATCTCCTTGTTGTCCGAGAAAGTATGGAATGACATAAAATGGCGACCAATCAGAGCACGAGGTTACAATTTATCCGTTTTCGTATGAACGCAAACCTGGAAATATGGCTGTCATTGGTCTGTTCAGATGTGTCGCCATAGAGTTACGAATTAAATGAGAGGTCCATTTCCAATTGACAAAACATTTAGAAGAATCCCATGACAAACGAACGTAGTTAGAAATTATTAGTATTGACCCTCGGAGCTCACACCAACAAAGACCAATGAGGGCCAAGTTTCCAATTTTACTATCACACCTAAACATATAAATTGTAGACCAGAGTGCTGATTGGTCACTAGCTTATGTTACAATTTCTCGGAACGCCACGGAGATAAAATTATCGACTAAGTACCAGATTTTGATTCTTATAATTGTAGTACAAATGATTATTTGACAATTTATCGAGAGCTTACAATTGTTCAATATATTTTTTAATCGTACGGAGTTTGCAATTAAAATTTAAATACAGGTAAAATCTCCATTGCCTCAGAAAGAAGATAATTAATACCCAAAAATGATTATGCTTTGTCTTTAAACAAAATTAATCTCAAGTGACTGCCAATTATAAAGTCCTAATAACATCCCATACAGAAATACAAAACAGCTAACAATGCTCCGCTGTACCGCTTTTCCCACGGCTTAAAAAGCCGGTTTTTTTATCCATGATTCATTTATATTTGTTTTACTCAACTATACATCAACACTGCACCACAAAAGAAACTGAGGCTCAGTTTCCCGAACGAAAATGATCACAACATTTTTGTGACAAATTGCCAAACGCGCGTTACGTAGCTGTGATTGATTTAATAATAATAAATGTCCAACACCTTAGGAGGCTCTTGTTAGGCAGCTGGATCAAGGTTTTGATTCAGAAAGCGGTACTTCTGCGAGCCGTATCCAGAAGGATACGGTTTGCGTTGTTAGGAGGTTCCTCTCTCTGGAGCCCTGACCTGTAGCTTGAACCCTGTTCCCGAACCAGTGGGCTACTATTTTTTAAATTTTTAAACGTTTTGTTATTTTTAAGAAAAATTTAAAAAATATGTAATTATAATAAGTACCTAAGTTTAAATATTAATAATCGGTAATGATAAATATTTTTTGTTATTCTTTAAATCTTTTTAAGAAACACTTACTCGTACATCCAATACGGCCAGTTTTCATTAACATCTAAATTAATTCCTAAACACTATCGGAATGTTGGGTTTTCGTCTTTTTTATCTTTTTTTCGATGAGTTAGTCGTTCCTTCAATGTGTTGTTAATCCAACCGTGTACTTTCATTTAGGCATCTATTATATTAAGGCAAACATAGTATTAATAAAATAGGAATCATAATATTTTTTAATAAAACCATCCATAAACATATTGTACAATCTATTTTACATTTAAGTACATCTCATAAAAAAAACTAACCTTGTATAAAAATAGCCTCCCTCTACCTAGCTTCTTCCAACAGCGCTACTAACCTAACAGCCCCCCTCCACCCCTATGACGTCACAAGCCGCCACTGCCCAATTTCCTGGCCCGCCTAGTGTCAGTTATAATAAACTAGAATTGCACTTTTATAGCTTCACCATAACGTTTCGAGTGATAACCGAGCCCTGTTTACTTAATTTTTATTACGGCTCATCATTGGATGTGTCAAATTGTGGAATTGGGAGTGTCAAAATTATTTATTTTTCTTACTGGCTGTTGTCGGGTTCGCTCGCGTTTGTTTTATTTTCGTTAAAAAAATTGCGTATAACCATCAAATATTCATCGAAGGCGATTTCAGCGTGAAAGCTTACAAACAAACACAAACAAATTCACTGTCGCATAATCATATGATTTGTAATACATATTAGGTAGTTAGGCTAGGATGATATGAGATATAATATACTCTGGAATAACTCATGGGATACTTTTTTATTCTAGAGGTAAACATTATCACTATCTAAAAAAGCAGGTTTCTTTAAACATTGTGATACCTACTTATCGTAAGTATCTTCCTCAATTAGGTAATCACAACGTTACTGGAGTTATTTACAATTATTGTAATTAAGATAGTTTACTATTCTTCTAGTGTTTTCTATGTAGATTATCATTAGTGCTACGACTATTTTCAACTTCTACTAACTCATCATCTGCCTAGCCTTTTCCCAACTATAATTGGGTTCGTCTCCCAGCCAAGCCGGATTCAGCTGAATAGGTACCATTATTTTACGTGGAGCGGCTGCCTACCAGACCTCCACAACCATGGTCACCCATCCACAGACCAACCTTGGCAAGCGTTGCTTAACCTTGAAGCGGCCTGTATGGCTATATAGTATAGATAATAAGCTGCCATGTTTCATGCTTTTTTGACTGGTCTATTATACATTCGTGAAGTCAGTCAAGCCATTCACCAGCGATGCGCTTTTTTTTTGAGCACATAATAAAGTTGTCAGTTTATCAGCCAAAACATATCTAATAAAATGTTCATAATTATATTGAGTCAGCCATTAATTTTAACAAACTGCAATCGGAAAACAAGGTATGCCAATCATTTCCTGAAACCAAATTCTTCATCCAGGTATTCGAACCCCTAATTCATAAAACTTGTTATTTCTAAACAAGTTATAAATCCTCTCTCTCTCTTTGTTTCTATTCAATAGAATGAGAAGACAGTAGTCCCACTGCGGTTCATCCCAGCATCGGGCAGTGGTGTTCGATTTTTACTTTTTACTTTGGGAAGGAGCTTCTGGCTAAATAATAACAGCCGCACGGGTCAATCTTCAAAGTTAAGCAACACATGCCGAGGTTAGTCTATGGATGGGTTACCATTTTAACATATCGAGATTTCCTCCGTGCCTCGGAAAGCACGTTAAGCCGTTGATCGCGGCTGTCATTTGGAGATATTTGGCAGGCGTTACGAATTGTCAGAAGCCAGAAAATCTGACACCACTCTTGCCAAGAAGTACCGTGTTAACCGGTTAATGGGCTGTGGTGGTCTAGTAGGCAGCCGCTCCACATATTCAGCTGAATCCGGTTTGAGTGGGAGCCGACCCCAATAAAGTTTGAAAAAGGCTAGGCAGATGATGAACAGGTTCAGAGAGTATTCAAAATAAATTGTCAACTGTCAACACATCAGATGATCAGACACAATAGTTGTTAAACAATGGCGTCATAACTAAATTAGGTGTCGCGACAGGAATGAGTCAAAATTAAATCTTATTTCGAATATCTGACTCATACATAATAGGGTAGTGGTACAATTCAATTTTCTGTACTTTGAGGGATAAACTATTTTTAGTTCCCAAAAAAAATTGTTTATGTGCCTAAGTAAACAAGTTAAAAGCGTTAGCCTAAAAAACCTTCAGAAATGTCGAGACACAAATAAAAATAACATATACATAGTTATACGAAATATAATATTATGTATGTAATACATAATATGTCTACCTACAATATGTATTAAATATATCGACATATTTTCTAAGAAATGTTTTTGATATCATTAGACGAACAGATACAAGAAATAATTGAATATAATTTCGTCCCGGCGGGAGGCGGCAATTTACCAAAAAAAAATATTTTATTTATTTATTTTCTGTTTACTCTCCTAATTTAATAAAATACTTCGGCGTTGCTTGACTTTTTGCCTTTAGTCACAAGCATTTCCTATAACAAATTAAGACCCTACAAACATTATGAAACTAAAAACCGTCAAGAGCAGAAGTTAAATTAAACATTTGATTTGTAAAATACTTCCTTCTACATATTTTTACTCCTTTATTATTTTTTCTCAACCATAAAATATCCAGAAAGAAATTTTGTAAAAAAAAGAAAATTATTTAACAAAATAAAACATCGACACCTAAACTTCTAAAATTACATTGAATAATTTAATTCGAAAGTAATCAAATTAAACAAGAACAATCAATTCAAACGTACCTACCACAGCTAATGACGAACCTACCTGTTCCAATTACAATATAATACTAGCAAACAAACAATTATTATTAAAATGAACCTACCGACAGACCCCAGCTGATAATAGCTATATCGTTGACTCAGTGACTTAATGGTGTATAAAAGCGCGCGAGTTGGACGTTTGAATCATTCTAGTAGCGAACCTCGCAAAGTAAACAACTAAAATGGCCGCCAAAGTTCTCTTATTATTCGCTGCGATCGCCGCCGTCGCATACGCTTCGGACACTGAATGCAAGTGCGACCCCCCATCGGAACAGGAGGACACAGCCCTTTGGGACTTCCTCAAAAATCTATCATCGGAAGTTCCTGAAGGAACAGACGAACGTTTGGACGCCGTCCTGCCTGGAGAACTGTCGCCTCTCCTCTGCAACTGCTTGGACAAAGCCGAGACGCGGAGGAAACGCAAGATCCTGCCAGAGGTCGTCGAAGGATCCATGGAGATGGATTACGATTTTGAACCCGACTACGAACGGAAGGAGAACCCCAAATGTGCTGAGGGCTACACCTGGATCGGCATCATGTGTGCGCCACATAAAGCAGTGATGGATAAGTGAACGAAAAGTGATACGGAACCTTCAAGCAAATTTTCATGAGGGCAATTTAAAAACACTGTTTTAAGTGTTCCAGAATAAGATGCATTTAATTTGTGTAAATAGTTCTAGTTTACGAAATTAACTTATTGTTTTTTATGTGATTTCAGTGCGTTGACAATACTCAAGGTATTAATAATTATTTTAGATTCGATTTTTTACAAATATCGTCCTAACTTATGAAATACCAGTACTAGTCGTTTTTTTTAAACGTAGGTTTATGATTTCCCAATAGGGATGTGACATTCCAAGTATTTTAGTTATAAGTATTTAATAGAATAAAAAATAATTCAAAATGTGTTCTTTTTTTTGTTCATTTACTACCCAAATAACACACGGACATAGCACACCTCTATTGTGCTTAAATAGGGAAAAATTAAATAACTGAAACATTTTTTGTTATGTGTTTTTGTAATGGGAATGCAAAACATTACTTAGGTATCGCCAAACAACTTATTGTAAATCAGTATTTAATTTATTAATTTTTTAATTTAATTACGTTTTTGACACAATCGTTAACAATGAGAATATTTATGTCATAAAATAGTCCTATTCATAAAAAATATAAAGATAATAACACTAGATTAATTAAACTGAAAGAACAATAAAATTACACTATTCATGAAAAAAATTAAAACATCAAGACATTAACATCAACACTATACATTATATTAGCATTCCAGACGTACATTTATGACAACAGAATAGATGAGTCAACATTTAATGGTTTCCATACTTAATTCATTCATTAATGAACATTGTAATTTGACCTGTCTAGACAGGAATCTATCAACCAATTAAAGTTTTTTTCACGAAGATGTACCTCTTAACCTCATAAAGAACTTTGACAAAGTAGTATAAAATTACTTCAAATATTAAAATGTTACATAAACTCATCCCCGGGGGTCTGGAAAGACATTATCCATGTCTCACAAACTAAACGCAAGTCAAGTGATGCTATTGGCTGTTGCAAGTTCTATCAACCAATCACAGTAGCTGACGCAAGTTAGTTATACCATCATGGTTAAGGTCTGACACACGAATTCTAGTAATGACTTCTTACATAGCTGTAGAATCATTCAAGTCTAATATCAGTATTAGTCACCTATGACTAATACTATACCAAAAAAATCACCTGTAGACTCATATCAAACAAAAGCATGTCCAAATTTATTTGGAGACTTCACAACATGTGTTCTTCTTTCATAGTTCTCTATTTGTCGTGCTGTGTGTCGTAGTCACCCCCTGTTTATCCTATACAGACAATTTTTTTTTGGATGTGGATATTTTATAGTGTAAGTACCAATACTCTATTTGTATTCGTTCGTTTGTAATTTATGTGAAAACTTGTTAAATGCCTTTTTATTAGCTGGAAGTTTTCCAAACATTACAAAATAAACAAATAATAAAAATATCTCTAATACCTACTAACAATACCTAATACTGATTTTGAGACTCTAAATTCAAATTCTCTATAGAAACATTTGAACAAAGATTCTGCTAATTCGTAACTATTAAGTGTTTTTCATTCGCATAAAACAATTGGTATAAATTCTGCAAAGCAAAGAACTTACTAATTCCATAGCGAAACACCATTGTTGGTCACCGAACAACGTGTTTTTTTTTAACAGTCTGTGAGGGCCAAGGAAGTGACATTTATGAGCGATAATGATAGTCAATATTTCTAACATGCATGTCACATGGTCAATGACAAATAGTTTGAAGATTTGACAGAGATCATTGGTAATTGGTAATAGAATGTCACTTTGCATTAAGCCTAAGGTTTATCAAAAATGAAACGACCACCCTCCCACCGGAGTCCCGAGCATCAAGCAGCCTGCTGTGTTTCGTTGGCGCGCTCGCTCCATCATATACCTCATCCATCGCTTTCCATCAGGCGTGAATACAACACAATAAAAAAACACATTTAGAAACAGTTACTTAAAAGTATTTTAGAGGGGATTCCCATCTAAAATACACGACGAATATAATAATTAATTTATTCAAAAGATGACTGAGATTTACTTGTGATGAGTGTGATGACTCACACAAGCTTTAGTTTTGAAATCTATTTAATAATATGCATAATATTGAGATTTTCCCCTACCACTTCTTAGTGCGTTCTAAATGAGGAAAACATAATATTATTCTCCAAGTAAATTGATCTAAATACGTAGTTACGGTTATACGTTGATGTAACAGGAAAAACGGGTAGGCAGCAAGTATGCTGAAGTGCCTCTATGGGGTTCCCAAGATCAAACGTCAATCGGAAGCTGAGGATATCTGTAAATACATTTTTTATGTCGTATTGAGAATTTAGAAAAACCAATTGAAATGCATGATACACCCATAGCAAAGAGTCGCTACGCCACTGTTAATACACTAGAGTCCGGTCGCGGAGCAGAAAGAATTCGTACTCTATTTGCGTGGGAGTAAATATAATGGGTCACGCGCGCACAGATGCAATGACGGCCGTCCGTGCGAGCGTGACCCATTATATTCACGTGGGAGTGAAGGAGACAGGTAAAAAGAGGTCATTGTACAAAATTCTTTAGTCATTGTAAACAGTGGCGTAGCGCCTAAGGTGCCAAGTAAAGCAATACACTAGGGCCCTGAGGGTTAATGGAAGCCCCACACAGCATCAGCGGTATCGATAATCGGCACAAAATTGTTGTTTATGGCATCGTGTCCATTGAGCGCTGGTCCAGTCCAGGACCCCCACCATAAAATTCGTAAAAATCAAAATCAGGAACTCAACCGTCGCGGTCTATAGGCTATGGGTATAGTATTTCCCCTAATTCAATTTAAATAATCACCCATTATCATGTCAATCAAGTGAAAGGGCAAAATACCAATTAACTTTTAAGATATTTAAACCAAAATCAACTCTATTTCAACAAGTGGCTATGTAAGATTGTCCGACGATTGAAATTCTTAAATTCTCTCTTGTGGTCTTGAGAGTCAAAAACGCATGAAATATTTATTTATTAAAAGTTTGCCCTATGCCCGACAGGGTCATTATTGTTTCTCTTCATTAATCTTTAACACCAGTATATTATCTGGGTACATTATGGATTGCAATAACGATTTCAGATCGCGCGGTTGGCGCAGTGGTTGAGCGATCGACTGCTGCGCTGCTTGTCGCGGGTTCGATTTCTGCACGCAACACATATTTGTATGGTCTACAGATAGTTGTTCCGGCTCTGGCTGTTTGTGTTTGTGAGTTTATATGTTTGTCAACGCGCCCACGATACAGGAAAAACTCCTAGTGTAGTGTCATTTAGAAAATAAAAAAGAGTTTCTTTTCTAAAGGCCGAAAAATTAATGAAACAACTTGACTGCATCCTGCCAGGGTTACGGAATTTGTTGAAAAGAGTCACCGCGGCCCTGGAACGCAAAGTTCATTTGTGGAGCACGGGTGGGTTTTATTCAGTAAGAGTCTGACACTCCCTTCCGCTCCACCCAGAGCGAAAACCATGATTTCCTATCAGAAAAAATGCTGTGATTGCATGAATTGGTTTCCGCAGCTAATCGCATGGAATTGCTATTAATTGGTGAAGCGTCGTTAGTTTCTTTTGAGGAACCGGCAGCCAGCCGGTGAAGAGTAGCGATCACCGATTCAAGAAGACAAATTTGTGTCTTCTTGAATCGGCTTTTGGAGAAACCTATATCAAGAATTACCGTTGTTAATTTTGTTGTTGTTAATTATAACAATTACTTATAAAGATTTAATTATAACAGTTACGGTTAAAACATCGCGTTCAAGTAATAGTTACCTTCCCGTGCAGTTAATTCATGTTGATTGAAGTAATTAGATGACTACGATGAAATATGACGAATTTCCTTATCATCTTCAAGTGTACTTTATATTCATTTAATGAAAATTGTCTTTTAGGAAACCGGACCTGAGGGTCTGAGGCAGAGAATCAGACTCACTCCAGGGTTGCGGAATTTGTTCGAAAGAGTCACCGCGGCTCTGGAACGCAAAGGGCAGTAAGAGGAACACGGATGGGTTTTAGTCAGTAAGAGTCTGACTCTCCCTTCCGCTCCGCCCGTAGCGGTAGGAGTCATTTGATGATTTCCCATCCATAAAAAAGGGTGTAATATTGTGACTGTGGCCTAATCGCACATGAAACAGTCCTGTTCATCTCAATTTTCGCCTGGGGCTTCTGTCGAAGGAGGCCTCTGTGCAGTTACGGAACAGTATGCAGTACCTGAAATTGGGTGGAGACCGAGGATCAGCAAACGTAAGGCCCTCGTGCTAGGTGGAGCGAGGATCTTGGCAGGGTGGCAGGCAGCAGCTGAATGATAGTTGTTGAGAATCAAGATGAATGGCATGTGACTGGAGAGGCCTATGTCTGCCAGTGCACCGTTGCAGGTTTATGATGATGACGTTACGAAAATGCACATGTTCCTTATAATATGTGCCGTATTACGAACTGAGCATTCGTATTGAAGGTTGTACCTTCAATACGGAATGCTCAGTTCGTAATAACAATAACTGTACTGTATTTTAAAACTCCCTGTTGAGATGTGTCGGGGTCGTGGCCCTCAAGGTCATGTGCCTTTGCGTTAATCGTTACTTTACGTCACTCGTGTCACGACAATTACGAGTTTTTAGTCTATTCCTAAGTGGTTATTTTTGTGTGAACTTCTACAGGGTGTAACGGAAAGGTGTAATGTTATTTTAAAACTTCTTCTGCCCTTGTAAATGCACAACTTTTTTAAGACAATGCCCAAAACAAAATGGTTTTTTATCCAAGGGTACCTACGAGCATTTGTCAACCCCATACATTTTTGACGTATTGACAATCGCCTTCGCCACGCTACCGTTGACAGAATCTCACTTGTCTCGAGCCCCAGGTCTCTTACTGGTGCTCTTGGCTGGACTGGATTTTTAACCGACTTCAAAAAGGAGGAGGTTATCAATTCTGATGTTCATAAATATATTTTTTATGACCATAACACCGACCGACCCGACCGACCGAGACCGATATAACTCCGTCATACATACACAGATTTGCAAAATTATTTTTTGGTCCGAAAGAAACTTGTTCCGAAATGGTCCCATTTAAATTTCATAAACATCTGATGAAGAACTTCGGAGATAGACAATCACATTGATATGAACTGGTTGGAGTGAGTGGAATGTTGGGAGGGGGGGGAGGTTTCAGCACTAAAAAGTGGAAAATAAAAAAGTTTTTTACAAAAAAATAAAAGTGACTTCCAAATTCAAATCACTACAAACAAAGGCGCAAATACACCTTGTACAGTTTTGAGCCGTTTGGGGTCGAAACGCTTGGGTCATGGGGTCCGAGTGCACGTCTCCTTTTCAAGGATATATCTCGCCGACTGATCGACACTTTGCGTGACCAGAGGGCTGGCTCTTTCTTTACCCAAAGAATTAGCATTGCCATTCAACGTGGCAATGCTGCCAGCCTTCTGGGCACGTTTCCGGATGACGGCGATGCGGAGGAATACTTCGACGCCTGAGTGTATTTTATTTTTAAATATTAATTATGTTAATGTGCAATTATTTAGATTAGAGTTCAATATTATGTGTTATACTTAATTTATCAGTGTTGTTTGACCTTTTGTAACTTATCGTAAGAAACACTGAAACTGTTATTGCTGAAGCATAGTTCAATGATGCAATGCAGTTACAACTACAAAGTACAAGTCGGTTTTTTTTAATTTAATTTATTTGGGGTCAACGCAGCATTTCTACTTCTGTACAACTCGATTTGCCGTTCAATCAATAAATCGTTAGTGTACCTATATGCTGTATGGATCTCTGTACTGGACAATATTCCCGTTTTACCTTGAAAACCATATGCAAACTTTTCATTTTGCATGTGTCATAACTATTAATACGGTCAGTACCTAATCGATCTGCTTTCTGAGTATTAATGTTACAACTGCTTCACGTCTGCATGGGGAACTCCGACCACCATACCATTTCTGTCCCGGTTCAAAATGGTTCGGGGAAACACAGCTAATGAGACTCTCAAACATTATTCCCAAATAAGGCTATGGTTACCAGTCAGCCCGCCACCCGTTGCTAACTGAATAATATCTGTACCGAAGTATTGTAACACTGGAGGACCTCCCTCACAGTATTAATTATTCGTCATGATCATCATCATATCAGCCGAAAGACGTCCACTGTTGGACATAGGCCTCCCCCACATGGGGATTGTTTGCTATAATAGCCATGCTTGGCAGGCGGGTTGACGATCGCAGTGTAGCTGTAGCAATGTACCTACAGAGAATGCTGCTGCCCATTCTCTGGTGAGTCTCTTAGTCGCCTCTTACGACACCCACGCAAAGTGATGGGATGGTGCTATTATTTTACGTCCAACACCATACGGAACAATTATTAACAAAACACAGTTTAGAATTCAACTATTGCTTATTTATCCCATCTGATATCCGTAGAAGCGAGCTAATACCTACATTGTCTGCTGTATAAAAACAATCCATATTTTTTCATTCGTAATTTAAATACTATTTTTATACATGCTAACAATTTTGGATTTGAATTGTTATTTTATTTAATTGATAATGTGTAATTTTTTTTTTTTTTCATTTTGAATTAAGTAAATGAATTTTATTTATTTTTTATATTTTTGCTACACTCTTCCAAAGTTCCATTGACTAACTTGTCTGCCAGGGACTTGCAGCCAAGGAGGTCACAGTATATTCCAGTAATCCTATTAATGTTGGAGCGGATACCACACACGAAAGGGTAATAAATATATTTAGGGCTAATTTAACTAAACAGTCTATCGTCTTGTGGTCTATAATTCTCATTAAAATCAACATCGCCCAGTAACTGTGGACCACTAGTCACCGGGAATGAGATGAGTAATCCTGTTTGTGAATGAATGAAAATGTCCTTAAGGTCACCCTTATTCGTAATAGTACGAGAGCTGATTCATGGTGTTTACGGGCATCAATACTATGGGGATTGCCATACCTAATAGGTATGTATATTTTAAATTTTTTCAGTTTGTTTTTGAATGTACTGTGCAGTGGTTAAATTCAGGAAATTTGAAGCAGTAAAAATTTTTTTTTTGCAAAAAAATATAACCGACTTCCAAATAAAAACGGCAAAGCGCGTGTCGGGCCTAGTGTTTTTTATTTGGAAGTCCGTTGTATTTTTTTGCAATAAAAAGTTTTTTTATTTTTCACTTTTTAGTGGTGATACCCTACAACTAGATTGACATTATTTCCATAATGAGTGATGCCGCTATTGCCCGTTAAGGAGTTATTTTGTATGACTTCGCAGTCCAAGTCCAGACCAGGTCATAGTCTTCTTCTTCTTCTTCTTCGTGCGGGCAGTAAGGTCTAACGACCCCACACACCCTAGTGTCAGAGTTTCTAAACCGCCTCAAGGGCCTCTGACATGGTTTGACGACCGCCATTTGGCGGCTGGGACCACCGGCTTATACGTGCCTTCCGAAGCACGGAATCATCATTTAATCAGACAATCAGGTGATTCAAGCCTGCAATGTCCTAGCCAAACTGGAAACAACTTTACAAAGTATGCTTCCCATGGGAATCAAACCCACGACCACCGGGTCACAAGGAAAAAGCCTAAACCACTCGACCACGGAGGCAAATAAATATCTACTTTGGGATTGACGTTAACCTAACAATATGTCACTTTACTAGATTATAATGATCTTAAGTTGAGGAGGTCACTGGTTTATCGTTTAAGTTCAACATCCTATGCAAATGCAATATACCTAGCTATAACTAAACCCAACGCAAAAAGATGATCAAGATCAATTAATCAACAATAAAGTTATGCCCGAATAGATAACCCAAAAAACATGAAAATTCAGGTTGACTTGTGTACTGCTGCGTACCCCTTCACAGCGTACCGGCGTGATGTTATGTTATAAACTAGTGTAAACAATAAACCGATATGCGATTTCAGCAATCCCGGGAGATTTGCTATCATTGGTTGAAGAGTTTCGTTGCCTTTCTCCAAAGTTCTTCATCAGATCTTCACCAAATTGAAATGGGACCAGGTAAATACTCTTCCAAACAAAAATATAAAAGATGACTCTATTCTGTGCAAGTGGGCCTTAAAGTGTTATTTTTATCCAATTTACAAGATAAATAATATAATTTATCATTTTCGCTGGTTGGGCAACCACCGGCTGACATTTGACAGTCGTTTGTCTTATTTGGCAGTCGTTACGGATTGTCAGAAGCCAGAAAATCTGACTCCAGTCTTGCCAAGAAGTACCGTGTTACCCAGTTAATGGGTTGTGGCGGTCTGGTAGGCAGCCGCTCCACGTAAAATACTGGTATTCAGCTGAATCCTGTTTGACTGGGAGCCGACCCCAATAAAGTTGGGAAAATGCTAGGCAAATGATAATCATTTTCGCTGCAGCTATAAAAATACCTTTTTAAAATTTTGTTGAACACAAAATTGCGAGATTAAAGTGGGATTGGGTGGGTCACACTTACAGGATCCAGGACGGCAGATGGTCCAGGATCGTCAAGCCGTGGGTGCCTGAAGATGGACGTTGCAACCGAGGCAGGTCTAAAAAAACGCTGGCGTGACAATTTGGATTAATTCCTAACGGATTTGCTGTAGAAGGCAGGCTGGAAAAAAATTGGAGGCCTTGCCCCAGCTGTGGGTTTACTAAAAAAACACGTTTAATGTGGTATCTAATTTTGTAAGGAAATCATTTATGAATCCTTCTGAGCGGACTGAAAGGGAGTGTCAGACTCTTACTGACTTAAAACCCATCCATGTTCCTCCAAATGCCCTTTTGCGTTGCAGGGCCGCGGAGACTCTTTCATTTCGTTTTCTTTCTTTCTTACAGTGAAATAGCTACCAGTACAAATACCGTTAGGTACGTAAATAAGTGTCGGTTCTAATTTTTCCAATATTTACTTTGGTGAGTCGCTTGTTAAGGTATGTTAGTGATACCTATTTACCTGCCCCCAAAGGCTGAGTCGTCTTGAAAGAAACCCAGGGAAAGTTCACGATGTGTTAGTATGTGCATTTGAACACGTATATAATACTTACGAGATGAATAACTACACTTCACAATACAACCTACTATAATAATATACTTGTGATTTTTGATTATGGCAAAAGTTTTGGGGAGGCTTATGTCCAGCAGTGGACGTCTTGTGGCTGATATGATGATCAATAAAATTGGTATTTACACATATTATGACACAGGTATGTCATCATATTGTGTAATATTCAAGTATTGGGTATTTTTAAAATGTAAAATCATGCGTGTTATCGAAGGAATGTCGGTACTAAATACACGTACGTTTCGCCCATGGAGGTAAGCAGATACTACCTAGCTCCTTTTATTTTTTTTAATTTTTTTTTTTTTGCTTTTTTTTTACAAAAAAAAATATCTGGTAGGAATTGGGGGAGGCCTATGCCCAGCAGTGGAATATAATAGGCCGATAAAAACAAAATAACATGTTGTTTTTTTTTTTGGTTGTTTTAACCATTGCATGTTACTTAATGAGCGCTCCCGCTCATTAAATTGTTTGAACACGCGCTTCATCTTAAAAAAAAATAGTTTTTAGATGATCAAGTTTCTCGTCAAAACTCACCTCAAATAACGCATTCTTATAACTTGTCAAAATGTTAAACTGGACACCAGTCTTGTCAAGAATCCTGGTGGTATCCAATTACTGGGTAGTCAAAAATGCAGTCGCTCCATGCAAGAAACTGATACAGAGCTTTATCTAGAGCCACTGTACGCCGACCACAGCATATCAACATTGTTCAGAAAACGCTAGGCAGATGGATTCCTACCAGGGTTGCGGATTTTGTTCGAAAGAGTCACCGCGGCCCTGGAACGCAAAGGGCATTAGGAGGAACACGGATGGGTTTTAGTCAGTAAGAGTCTGACACTCCCTTCCCCTCCACCCAGGGCAGAAGGAGTCATTTGATGATTTCCCATCCAAAAAAAAAGACCTGGTTTGATTGAATAACTTTTCTGAATAGAAACTCAATAGAAATTCAAAGCCTTTAAATTCGTACATAAAAAATAAGGCCACAAAACCAAAATCCGTTTCCTATTAAAGTGTCGAAAATTGACAACGTCATGGCATACTTTATTGCAATTTGACATTTCATAGACATCCGTTTGACCGGTCACCTGCGTCCGATATTAAGCAACATATCAAACGGTATTACGCCAGTATGAATTAACATACGTCATTAAGACGAGTATTATGTTTTTTCCTCTACAATGGTGACGCCAATCTTATGGGGAAAGAATATATTATTATGGGTGAGATGATTCATTAATTTATTTACGTCAGGAATACTGATTCGAAATTTTTGAAATTCAATTAAATGGAGTCAAGAGACACAGGTGTAGTCATAATCTTCCTTGTCTCTCGTTTGGCAATGTAAAAGGAAAGTCAGGGACAAATCGAATCAGGTGCATTGAAAGAGCTCTTTTATACACACTATAGTAAACTAACTGAGCAGATGGCTGCGCACTCCAGGGCCTGTTATCCTCGCTTCCTACTTTGCCTACAAGCTAATTAGCTAATTAAAATGTTTAGGATGTTAAATTGATTTATTCCATTCTAATACCAAAAACTAATACCACTGGTATTTGTTTCAACTCATATTTTTTTTCTATTCCGAACGGATACCACTTTTTAAATAATTTAATTTAATGTACGAACGAATACCAACAACTTGAATTTGGTACAGTCAGCGCAGTCAAACCTAATCAAAGTAAATTTGTTTTTCAATATTTTTATGTATTACCATACTATCCCATACTGAGCTGCAAATTGCAAAAAACTTACGATAATTTGAATTTTGCGGGCCACCCAGGAGCATCCACCTTAAAACATGTTTTAACTAATGAAGGTTTATACCTTCGGTAAGCGTTATATTATGAATAAGACAGTTAGTGTTCCATCTTTCAATATGTATTTTTATCCGAAAACTATTTTGCTAAAGCTATTTTGTTGTTCTCACAGGATGGCAATATTTCCAATGAGAAAAATCATAGCTGCGAGCCCGATGAATTCAAAAATGTAATGGCAAAAAAGCTGGATGATTTAAGAGATAAAGTGATGAAGTCTGATTTCGCCCCAATACCAAACATATATAACAAATTCAAATCACAATTCTGCGCTACTGAATCAGATTTGGTGAGAAATATCCCATCGTTTGCAAACATCAAATCAAAATTGTATTATGCAAGAAACAACGCAGCTGGTGTAAAAAAAATTAAATGTAAATCAATTGATGAAGTAGAAGTTCCATTACAATTTAGAGATTTTTTGTTTTACGATTATAAAGATGAGTCTTCCAATACCCGAATAATAATCTTGGTCAGTCCAAATCAACTAGAGATAATTCCGAGCATTAAATTTTTTGAAAGCGACGGAACATTCGATTGCACCCCTGAGCCTTTTGTGCAGTTATATACTATCCACGGAGATCTGGGAAGTGACGAAGATCACACTCGTATAGTTCCTCTTATTTATGTTTTACTTAACAAAAAAACAGAAGAAATATACAAAAAATTATTTGAAATTTTGAAACAAAACATTCCTGGGTGGGAACCCGTAAAATTTTTAACAGATTTTGAACTAGCCGCAATGAACGCCATTACAATTGTTTTTCCGTCAGTTGTGATTAAAGGATGCTACTTTCATTATTCCAAAAATGTATGGAAAAAAGCAAAACAGTTGGATCTGACAAAAGATGCTATCACCCAAAGACATGTAAGACTTTCAGCTTTACTGCCTTTACTTCCTCGTAAATTCATATCAGAAGGATGGTGCTACATAATGGAAGACTGTCCTGATACTGACGCCATTCAAACATTTAATGACTACATGGTGTCACAATGGCTAGAGAACGAGAGTTTTGTAGACATTTGGTGCGTTCATGGTGAACGCCATCGAACCACAAATGCCGTAGAATCTTGGCATAAGAAATTAAACTCGACTGTGCCAAAGAATGCTAATTTATATCAGCTTCTGAACGTGCTGAAAGAGGACGCAGATTTACAAACAGTGGTTGTTACTCAATATAAATCAAACGCACCCCCCGCAAAACGATGTGCACAGACAACTATTATGAAAAATTCGTGGATCACATACGTAACTGACCAACTCCTCAAAAACAAAATCTCCGTAGGTCACTGCTTAGAAAAAATAAGGGTTTAGCTACTAATTGTTGAAATATAAGAAATTATTTACACGTCATTTAGCTGATTATACTAATAGTTGATTTTCTGTGATATTTTATAATTCTTAGATTATAAGTGAATTATTCATACATGACGTTTTTGCAAAAAAAAATTGCTGATTCATTGCTATATAGGTGAAGAATGACTGATTTGATTAAACAAAAAGTTGATTTTCTGTGAAATTTTACAATTGTTAGGTAAGGTTAGAATTCATTGCAAAAAAAATTGCTGATTCATTGCTATGTAAGTGATGAATGACTGATTTGATTATACAAAAAGTTGATTTTCTGTGATATTTTATAATTGTTAGATTTAAAGTGAATTTTTCATATTAGATATTATTGCAAAAAAAAAATGCTGATTCATTGCTATGTAGGTGATGAATGACTGATTAGATTATACAAAAAGTTGATTTTCTGTGATATTTTACAATTGTTAGATAAAAAGTGATTTATTTTTGTTAAAAATTTACCTGACATAGTTGTTATGAGATAGGTAGACGTGAATAATTACGTACCTGTCTAATAATAACTATGTCAGATAAATTTCAATATAAATTAAGAGTTAATTTTTTGAGATATTTTGTAATTTTTAGATTGTAAGTAAATTCTTCCTGTTTGATGTTTTTGCAAAAAAAATATTATACAGGTATAGAGAGGAACTAAAATTATATTAAAGTTGATTATTTAAGTGATATTTTATCATTGAACAAGACGTTTGCTAACAAAATTTGATTTTTTTGGAGTTATCTGTTTTTTTTTTCAATTAAAGGTCTTATATTTACATACAAAGCATTTTTACTGACTGTACCTTATATCTTTGAACTTGTTTTGGTATTAGTTTAAACAATGGTATCGGTTCGGAATAGAAAAAAAATATGAGTTGAAACAAATACCAGTGGTATTAGTTTTTGGTATTAGAATGGAATAAATCGTTAAATTCATTAATTCGTTCACTGACAAAAAAAAATAGAACTAGGCTGCTTGGTCTAGAATGGTGAACGTTGATCTCCTAAAGGATTCAATATCAGGGTTGCGAAGTTCGAAAGAGTCACCGCGGCCCTGGAACGCAAACGGCATTTGGGTGAACACGGATGGGTTTTAGTCAGTAAGAGTCTGACACTCCCTTCATGAAGTCATTTGACGATTTCCCCATCACTAAAAGAAAGGGGTTTAATAGGATATGAAAGTGTTTATGGAATTTTGCCATATTTGCCAATGGGAAGCCTCATCGGGCACACAGAAATAAAAAGAGATTTAATATATTGTTTTTTTTATGTGTGATGGTGTGTGTGTTTGTGTACCTGTTGGACTGTTGTCAAATAGTTTTTATTTATGCATACTTTAAAGAAAGAAAAACCAACTATTCAATAAAAAGGAGATTGCCAGTTAGAATTCACTAACGATTTTTTTACTGGGGTCAATTTCCATAAGTTCAAGAATGAGTAAGCCATTTCAAGTTATCTTTGGACTTGGTTCCCACTATACTGACGTCACAAAAGCGCCCACATCTCCGTTTCTCACGGTGATTTTGCGATTACTATGAGAATGTGGCTTTGTAGTGAGTTTTTACCGGTTTTAAGCCGACCTTGATAGTAAAGACAGCCATGTTTTTATGAGGTATGATGAGTCGCAACTCGGTGCGGAGAAACAGTAGGTATGTATGTAATGTCTTGTTACATAACGGAAGGTGTGGTTGGCGCAATGACGGAAACGATGCGTTCCGGGGTCGATTCCCGAGCCGGACAATAGGGCTGATTCCTGGTTAAAAAATATATGATTCTATTTAGTCCGTCAGTTAGATTATCAAAAAATATTGGACACGTATTTTTTGCTTTATCAAATCAATAAAACTTGACGAAGATAAAACGCATCAAAGATCAGGAGTGGGGGGTTGTGATGTCACTTGTACGTAAAAAGTGTACTTACAAGTGACGTCATACGAGTTTTCAACGTAAGTACTGTAACGTTTTCATTTTTTGTTTACGTGAAAACAGAAAAATACGTGTCTAATATTTTTTGGAAATCTATCTGACGGACTAATTAGATTTTTTTAGTTTTCTACCCTATTGTTTCTTTGACCTGCAGATCAAAAAAGAAAAAAAGAAAAAGTAAGTAAGTAAGTATTAGCGACAGCGACACTCAACATCAAAAGCTTTTCAAAATGTAGGGGGAAAGTAGTGATTTTTAGGGCTCCGTACCCAAAGGGTAACCTATGGAACCCTATCACTAAGCCTCCGCTGTAAGTCTGTCTGTCAGCGGACTGCATCTCCAGATACCGTTTCAGGCAGACAGTTGAAATTTTCACCTATTTCTACTCGTATTGCCGCTATTACAACAAAAACGACGAAAAAACGTGATCTATTTCGGGTACGGAACCCAAAAAAGAAACTAAGTAATATCAAATAAAATGGTTCATTAGTCGTTCCCCAAACGTTATAAAATATGTTACAATATGAATTAGCAATTATAAAAGCTAGACTCAGCCCTAATATGATATCTAAGCATAACATTATGTTTAGTCAAGGGAGTGTTAAATATATGAGGGTTAGGTAGTTCATTGAACTGTCGATTTGTACCTGGTTCATTTGTACCAGTTCATTTATTTCATGATGGCTAACTGCCCTGCTATTTATAAACTTGTTCTTGACTAGTTTCTAGTGCCCATATTACAAAAGATAAACTGCAACTCAACTCGAGCTTGTCTAATTGATGTTTTCATACTCGAGAGATGAGCAAACAAATGCAAAAACTTCAATTTATCACAAGCTCCGATGTAGTTGGAGTTCGAGTTGAGTTGGAGCTTACGTTTTGGAATATGGGCCTTAGGGCTGATTTTTCAATCGTCAGTTATCTTCTAACAGAGGAATAAAAATGGCGGTTTGACAGCTGTCAAACTGCCAATTTAATTCTCCAGATACACGTTATCTGACTATTGAAAAATCAGCCCTTAGTGTTTTAAAGACTTTACAGATTAATCTATCTATGTACCTATGGGTATAGTTATACTTTGTGTGGATTGGTAATAATAATAGCTGCAATAAAAGCAAGCTCTTAAGGGTTCGAATGCACTGATAATTATTTTTAACAGACTTCAAAAAAGGAGGAGGTTACGTCATATTTCCGTCATTTATGAACCGATTTGAAATATTCTGGTTTTTAACCGACTTCTAAAAAAGGAGGGGGTTCTCAATTCGGATGTTTGTATTTTTTTATTTTTTTTTTATGTTTGTTCGCGTATAACTCCGCCGCTTGCCAACTGATTTGAAAAGTTCTTTTTTTGTTGGAAAGGGTATACTTCTCAAATGGTCCCATTGAAATTTTATCAAAATCGGTTCAGTAGTTTGATTTTTAAATCCAAATAGCTGGAAAAAATATGTGGATAAATCATCCATGTATAAGAAATTGCGTATTTTTGCTTTTCTGTGACTTTCCAGTGGTGTTGTTAGGTGTGGGGTACCACTAAAAAGTGAAAAATAAAAACTTTTTCACAAAAAAAAGAAACCAACTTCCAAAAACACTACAAAGTGTAAAATAACTTTAATTTCGGAAAATGGTTTTTTTTTGTGAAAAAGTTTTTTATATGAAAGGATATATACATCTCGATCGGTTCCATTGAAATTTTATCAAGATCAGTTCAGTAGTTCGGTTTTTAAATCCAAATAGCTGGAAAAAATATGTGGAAATATGTTTTACATGTATACGAAATTGCGTATTTTTGCTTTCCTGTGACTTTTTAGCTCTACGTTCCACTGTTTCACCGAGAGGTCCAGTGAAATCACCTTTAGAGAGCTAATTAATGGTTAATGATAATGCGATGTTACAATTTTCCACGCGGGCGGAGTTGCGGGCAAAAAGTAGTAAATTATAACAAAAAAAAATAGTATTAATCGTGACTTCATCCAAACTAGCTTTTGCTCGCGGCTCTGCCCGCGTGGGTGTCGATTATCGCATTAAAAAATAGCCTATGTAATTCTCCATATCCCAGGTTATATATCTGCCAGAGAACAATGGCCACTCGGCTAACATGCTTGAAATAGTAAAATCTAACAAAACGACACTTGATGAAACATATATGTCGTTTCGTTCGCCTATATAAATATAACAGACTACGGCCATCAATATATTTATAAAAGGTCGAAGAATCAAGAGTAACAGTAAATTCTGTTAGTAGATAAGCTTAGTATAATAATTAACGTGAGTTAATTAATAAAATCATTAGACTTTAGAAAAAGTACGGTCATCTCTAGTAACGTAAGAAATTAGATGTGTTCGAAATTAGGTATTTTATACTGCGTTCTAATAAATAAAGTAGTGTTATAAAAAAAAGATTATCTATATTTCCCCAGCTTTAAGAAAAAAAGGAAGGGATCCATTAATTACATTAACAATGCACTACATATTGGTGATAGTTTCATCTCGGTGCCAATTTCTGTTTTTTCCTAGTCCAAACTGACCATTGTTCTTTCATGACGATCAATCAGCCGTTTTAGCATGAAAGACATACAGAGTTACTTTCGCATTTATAATATTAGTCAAGATAATCACAGTTTTAATCGAATCCTGATTAAAACCAGTTAAACAATTAAGAACCAGACCAATTATCTAACTCAAGGTAGTAACAACCATCACTTTCCAGTCTATGGTCGGGCCGGGGAATCCCTCAGTCCGCTCCACTGGGTATGTTATTCTGTCTGTCACAGTTGACCTCGGAAACTACTCGGTTACGGATGGTTTACTTTCACTGGGGTTGCTTATTCGCTGGAATTTTACTTAATTTAAAACACGTACAGTATATCTGGAACACTTCCTGACTTCATAGTAGCAGCCGGGAGTCCTGAGTCTGGTTGATGGCCCGTCCTCCCCTATCAGCGAGGGTGTCCACTGTTCCATTTTAGGTATTTAAATTATACTATATAGTACGCGCATATCCCGTTTTTTTCCGTTTCCGTGGGAATTTCCCGTTCCTGTATAGCCTATAGCCTTCCTCATGAATGTGGCTATCATATACAAAAATAATTTTCAAAATCGGTTCAGTAGATCCAGAGATTACCCCCTACAACCTGACAAACTTTATCTCTTTATAATATTAGTATAGATCAATCATATTAATAATCGTAAATCAAATATTTTCAAATACCTATAAAAATTCCAACATTATGTAGGTATCGTTTTATTTATTTATTTAATACTTCATGCACACAAATATACAGAGGGGGAATTTATGCCTTAAGGATTTTCTACCAGTCAACGTTTGGGTGATGCAGAGACAAATAGTGGTAGGTACAGTTCTCGTCAAATAACTTTGCCCCTCTGAAGTTAGCCATTTGCGAAAGATCGCGCAGGTGCAGTCACGTAGACGGGAGCAAGCGGGACGCAAGCATGCATCGAACGTAAACGAGCGACTGAGACATAAAATCGCGCCCCGCCCCCATGTCTCTTACGCATGCGCAGTTGCAGTGTGTTCGTAATTTTGACTACTACGCAGCCACTCTACACAACTTCAGAGGGGCACTGTTATTTGACGAGAACTGTACAATGTTGAAAAAGAAACGCTATAAATAGATATTTAATTAATACAACGATTTTATATAGAGTGACTGACAGACAACGCACAGCCGAAACTACTGGTCGTAGAAAGCTGAAATTAGGCATGTAGGTTCCTTGGAGAGTGTAGAGGAGCACTAAGAGAGGATTTCCCGAAATTCCTACGGAAATGAGATATGCGCGTACCAAGTCGCGGGCATAGGCTAGTGAAATAATTATAAGAAATGAAACACCTTAGGAGGCTCGGTAAGCAGCTGCTTGATTCAGAAAACGGTACTTCTGGATGCGGCGTATTGTTAGGAGGTTCCTTTTTCTGGAGCCCTAACCACCAGCAGCTTGGGGATCCTGCCGATATGGGCTACTATTTTTGATATAAATATTTAATAATGTAACTTATGTGTGTAGAAAAATGAATGAACGAAAGAAGATTTATTTTTAAAATACCTGTTTCATCATCCAAACCAGAGTTTTGCCCCACACCACACTGCATAGACAATCATCCTATTCTATGTAAAACCAGACTCGTTTACGTCACAGTCTCCCACACCGTGCATAATTTATTAATGAGCTCAAAACATACGTATCTAATAAAAAAACACATTACAAATGAGCACGACAAGCAACCAAGCAAATAGATGGACAAACCCACATTCGGCACTATAGACCTGCGCACGCGCTCACGAGGTCAAATTACAAGAGAATTTGTGCAGAAGATCAATTCGGTACTGTATGTCGTGGTCGAAATTTGCCTTTTTGTGAGGCCGATGTTAGGTTTGAGAAAACTTAGGGCACCCCGGCACGAGTAGGTGACGAATGGGATGACGGGAGCTAAGTTCACTCGTTTTGTTTGCTCACTCTAGGCCCGTCATCTCATTCATATTAAGTTCCTTTAAACCCTGTAGATAAGCGGGGCTCCATCGTTGAGGTTAGATTTGACGTGACCATTTCCTGAAGTGGCCAACAATATCATGAAATGGCCAAATTCTACGATTTGGCCAAAACAGATACAATACTGGATAATAAAATTAAAGGCTCGACGCATAATAAATAAATAGTTTGAATTTATAAACCACTTAGTGCTTGAACAACTGCCAATAAAGGTATTTTTTAGGGAGTGTCCCTGTTAATTTAATCACCGACTAGATTTAAAAAAATGTTGTTGCTACTACTACCAAGTCATTTACGGGTGCCATACAAGGCCACGCATATTACATTCATTCACTCACTCATGGTAATTGGTTTGTTTTTTAGGATTTTTATCAGTCTCATAAATCATATTCGACTAATTTTCCAAAAACATGATTATTACTAGTCCCTGATAATACTATTGCCAAATTAATGGCCTCGACAGGGGTTTTGAACTTCTGTTTTTTATCGATACGTTCCAGTGAGGAATTGATGACGTACATCCTGCAGACCATAACCAACTAGTTCGACGACTGTCGTCACATTTTCGTCATTAATCATTTACTATGGTTTCAAGTCATCAGTATCACGTAGGTAAGACAATGATTAGAACATTTTGTGACCGAAGGTTAATTTTATAAATGGTTGATCGTCGGGTTCAAAAATTCGTTGTTGAAGATGTTTCGTCATCCTGATGATTGAGTAACTCTTGATATTAGTAGTCAGTGGTGACGATTTACATGACTCAGCTAAAAACTAGATAAGTACCTAACTTATAGTTTTACATACTCCCAGAATAAAAAAACTCTATGTATTAATTCAGACAATATGTGTGCCAAACATCATGACAAAATGTTTTGGAAAATGCACCGAAATTAAATGGCACCTCATGTCAGTCACCTCGGTTCGCTGGTAATATTATGAACGTGGAAGTTTTTAGGATAGATGGATATTGGTTACTGACATCCATCATCACTAAATCAGCCAATTGCCGTCCACTGCTGAACGTAAGCCTCCCCCGAAGAGCGCCAACCATCCCGGTGTTGAGCAGATTGATTCGAGATTAAGATTGGTTACTGTATCATGCCAAACCTACTGACTCGGAAGATGATTTTTGGGATGCATGAAGGAGCCTCCTCGTGTAGCGCAATTTGTTCCATCAGGCACTCAACTGAACCGAGCGCTCGGCGCATCCTGGACAGTCTCACCTAACATCTTATAAGACTGGCCAATCCTTCCTTTGCGGCGGTAATGCTAACGCTCGCCTGGTTCGCGACCACCCTCCCACCGGAGTCCGGCATCAAGCAGCCTGTTGTGTTTCGTCGATGCATATACCAGTGCCTGGCATCTTGTGGGCACGCTCGCTCCATCATAGACCTCATCCATTGCTTTCCATCAGGCGTGATCGAGGTCAAGAGCAAGCCCATTCCTCAAAAAAAATATAGTATGTAATAAATACTATGACAATTAAAGTAGTCACGAAGTATTGAAACCTCTCATTGACCTCAAACAGATCGAAAGCGGGCCTCCGATAGGATGTAGTTTGACATTAGGTAGGTCTAGCTAGATCTATACCGGTCTAGCGGAGCCGCCACAAAAGGGCAAGCCACGTATCGACCTCAAATTAGAACATTTAACTATAGCTTTGTAACTAGCTTCTTGGCAAGCCATTTCATTTCATAAGTCGCACGAACAAACTTTTTTAATGAAAATTAGTTGTCACGTCTTGTCCCCCAAAAGCGACTCCATATTCGATTTTTTTATTTTTTTAAATTATTGATAGGCACGCGCTTGACCACTATCTCACCTGATGGTAAGCGATGATGTGGCCGAAGATGGAACACGCTTGCCTAGAAGCCTATTCACTGTTGACGTAAAGACTTAGTTTTGTTATGCGTCCGTGTTTGGGTCACAGAAGTTCATATGTTCCAAAATTCAACTGAATCTGTTTAGTAGATCGGAGCAAATTGGCTGTAACAGACGGACCGACAGACACACGACTGAGTTTATAAGGGTTACGTTTTTTCGTTCGGTCGTACGGAACCCTAAAAATATAGAAGCAGAATTCCAGCGCATAAGAGCCAAGGGAAACCTTTGCTGTAATAAATTCTACCACCTTCATTTAAATGTTCTGCTAAGCAACATTTCTCTGTTTAGTGAAGGATAATTACCAAAATGATACTAAAATTCCAATTTAAGAGCGTGTACGCCGTATGTCATTTCATACAAACTTTCAAGTCCTTATTTCTTCTAAATGAATGAACCGATTTTAACGAAACTTGGTATGCATACGCCAGATATCCAGGTCTAAATAGTTATCAGAAAACATTTTTGAAAAAGAGTTCAGGGGTAAGGATATAGTGATTTTTCACTTTCTATGGAAAACTTAAAATCGCTCTCTCTCTCCCTATGAAATCTTTTTCAAAAATGTTTTCTGATTACTATTTAGACCTGGATATCTAGCGTATGCATACCAAGTTTCGTTAAAATCGGTTCATTAATTTTGAAGAATAAGGATTTGAAAGTTTGTATGAAAAGCCGTACCACGTAAACGCTCTTAACCGTCTCAAAGATTCAAAACACATCGCTTTCTACATATACCTATAGGCGATACTAACCACTTTCAAACCGGTACAGCGTCAGTCTACAACAAATTACTCACATAAGAAGGTGGCAAGCGCATCCAATAACCACCTATAATGTTGCCAGTACCTTCAAAAGGCCAGCCGACGTATTATGGCAACACAAAAGGAGCGTCGATCGTGATCATGACTCTTCGCCGATCCTTGCTATGCTAATGTTGCTGCATCGTCGCCATTGTTAGGTTAGATTTACATGTACCTTTCTTGATGAGGTATGCGTAGGTACCGGATCTTCATTCATTGAAATTTATCGTTGTTTTTAAATTATTTATGCCTTTCGTGGCTATTATGTAGAAATTCATAGATTTTATTATTTTAATTTTGCAGCCTTTTTACGAGTAATTTTGGGATACAAAAACTGTCCAAGTGCGAGTCGGACTCGCGCGCGAAGGGTTCCGTACCATTATCTATAAATAAAACGGCAAATAAATCACGTTTATTGTATGGGAGCCCCACTTAAATATTTATTTTATTCTGTTTTTAGTATTTGTTGTTATAGCGGCAACAGAAATACATCATCTGTGAAAATTTCAACTGTCTAGCCGTCACGGTTCATGAGATACAGCCTGGTGACAGACAGGCGGACAGACAGACGGACAGCGGAGCGGCTGAAAATAAATGCATTTGGTCGCACATGTGCTTTCATTTTGACATTGCAACCGTTTTCATTGCGTGTTTACGTTGTCGAGCTGACGAGATTTTAAACAAAGAAGCTACGGATCTGAAGTACCTACCGATTTTTATAGGTATACGTTTTTATGAGTTACACAATTGTTTTGCTGATAAGCCTGCTCTTGACTTTGATCTCGCCTGATGGTAAGCGATGGATGAGATTTGATATTCCGGACTGGGCCTGCGAGGTGGATTTCGGCTCACCCCCTCTCATGGGGTCCTCCGTGCCCTGTTCTGTGTCCCAGCAGTGGGCTGATTGTACTATGCTAATGCTGCATTGTATTTGTTTTCATCCAGAAGTGCGATTCTGTAAACATGTCGAATTGAAAACTGAGGCGAATTGAACGCAAAATGAGCTGTCAAACCATACAAACAAGATGGAATGACAGCTCACTTGTCGTTCACTCCACCTAAGTGTACACGGTGAGATGTCGACAGAATAGACCGGCTGGCTTCGATGGCGGCTGCTAGGGTTGCGAATTTTGTTCAAAAGAATTACCGCAGCCCTAGAAAGCAAAAGGCACTACGAGGAGCACGGATGGATTTTAGTCAGTAAGAGTCTGACACTCCCTCCCACTCCACCCGGAGCGGCACACGGTGGGCTGAAATCGCGAAGTTGGGACTTAAGGATTTTTAAATATATATTTGCATTGTATATACTTATACCATACTTTTATGTTTTGGAACTTTTTTTTTAAAGTAGGTTATTACCCTAAAATTTCAGAGATTTAATTTGTATGAATAAAACAAAGAATTCGATGCATGGTGCATATTATTAGGATTATTATTATTAGTTTGTTGTAAATATTTTGTGCAACTGCATTCCACACCACTCTTTCCACAACACCAAAACCGGTTTTCTTATCAGTAGACGAGTCGTCATTAGTGACGTGCGCCAATCAGAGGGCAGTAAATTTGCAGGTAAAAAATATTTGGGGTAGCAAGTTGAAAACAATGATATCAGTTCGTTGTAACCACCCTTTACATACGGACTACCCGCTCGTTACTTGATTTTTGTTAAAAGTTGATTTTCGAGAATTTTGTGAAAATGTTTAGTGATTTAGTTACTAATGTTGATATGTTTGTGAAATTGAAATCAAGTGGTAGTATTAAGGATCATAACTTTTTATACAGTGCTATCAAGTCAAAATTGTGTGATTTAAATCAAGATAATGATAATTTGCTAAAGGAATTCTGCGCAAAGTATTGTTATAATACTTATAAAAAATGGGAAAATGCTAAACGAAAAGAACATACATTTAGAAGTAAATACAGTGATTGGTTGGCATCGGAGATAGTTTGGCCTGAGTTTATGAAAGATTTTGCAAAAAACGACGACGATCCAGTTCCTAGCACATCAACTACATCTCATGAAAAGGTGTCTGTTGGTACATCAACTCAAGTAAGTCCGAGAAAACCATTTACAGAATTAGGTCCTAAACAAAAAAAGAGACGTACGGAACTTACTACGCAAACTATTGCTTCAGAGGAGTTGTCACATGCCCATGTTTTTAACTTAAAAGCAGAAGGAAAGGAAGATGTTGCTGACATATTACAGCATCTGCTCAAGCATCCACAGGACGTGCAAAAAGTAAAAGATTGTCTTTTTGGAAATAAAAAGAAATCAGTATTCTCTCCAGATGAAGCTTTAGGCTTGTTTTTGTCTTTGAAATTGTCAAAATGGCAATATAATACGCTACGAAAAAGTATCGCAGAAGTAACTGGTACCAACGTATATCCCTCTTACTACGCACTGCAAAATGAAAAAATTAAATGTTATCCACCTAAAACTGCTATTGTAGTAACAGATAAAACGGCTACGATAGAATTGCAGGCACTATTGGATATTACTGTGAAGAGAATTATAATGTCAAACGAAATTAGTGAAACTTGTAAAGATTTGACACTGATTAGTAAATGGGGATTTGACGGAGCTTCGAATCAAGCCAATTATAAGCAGAAAGTTGGAAGAGAAAATGAAGAAGATGAGGACTTTGACGATTCTAGCGTATTTATGGGTAGTTTGATTCCTATCAAATTAGTGTCTAGTGACAGAGTTATATGGGAAAATGATTCCCCAAATTCCTCATTATGGTGTCGTCCGCTGTTTTTTAAATTCATGAAGGAAAACAAATTCAGCATTTTGCAAGAAAAAAATGCGATTGAGGCAGAGATTAACAATTTAGTTAAGACAGTGGTTGATGATTTGACCATCTCGCACAACCTAATACTAACCATGATAGATGGTAAAGCGACTGCAGTTCTTTGCGATACATCAACACAAAGATGTGACATATGTAAAGCTACTCCAAAGGAAATGAATGATTTGTCCTTGGTTTTGGCAAAAGAAATTGATGTCGATTTATATAAATATGGTTTATCGTCGTTACACATCTGGATACGATTCATGGAATGCATTCTTCATATAGCGTACAGATTAGATTTGAAGACATGGATGGTGAAAGGTGACAGTAAAGCTATTATGGAGAGCAAAAAGAGAAATATTCAGGAAGCATTTAAATCCGAAACAGGACTTTTAATTGATGTTGTGAAACAGGGTCATGGTACAACAAATGATGGGAATACTGCGAGGAGATTTTTCGAAAACCCCGATATTGCAGCTTCGATCACAGGAGTAAATGAAGAATTAATAAAAAGATTTAAAACTATATTAGAAGCAATTTCGTCGGGTCACCGTATTGATATATTGAAGTTTAAAGATTATACCGAAACCACCATGGAACTATACATTGAATTATATAATTGGTTTTACATGCCTGCAAGTGTTCACAAAGTTTTAGCTCACGGAGCAGCTATTATTGAAAGCTTGGGTATAGTGCCCATTGGAAAATTATCCGAAGAAGCAGCTGAAGCACGCAACAAAGATTTTCGGAGATATCGTGCTCATAATTCGAGGAAATTCTGTAGAAAAGCTACTAATGAAGATATTTTGAACAATTTGTTAATCAGCTCTGATCCACATATTTCAAAGATACGACACAAACTGGTGCGAAAACAGAAAGCCTTTTCAGAAGAAGCAACAGCTTTGTTGATCGTTAAGGATACATTTGTTGACGATGATGATCAAGAAAATTTAGGGGTTTTAACTGAAGACCCGTTATTGTCAGAGCATGGTGTTGAGCATGGTGCAGGCCCCTCCTAAAAATATTGGTAAATGATTTGAATTTTGAATTTGTCTTTGTAAGTCTCACACATACAGAACACAGATTTGTAGTCGTGGATTAGGCCTATTGGGGAGACCACTGATAAAAAAAACGCGCCTAGTTCTCTACCTCTGGGGTGGTGTGGAATAGAGAATACAATAATTATCACTGCTAAGTATTCTGAGATTTAGGTGACTTTTAAGAT
The DNA here is from genome assembly GCA_947386135.1 of Melanchra persicariae. NCBI lineage: Eukaryota > Metazoa > Arthropoda > Insecta > Lepidoptera > Noctuidae > Melanchra > Melanchra persicariae. The sequence goes on from OX376669.1 coordinate 2,237,048, forward strand.
ATTTTCGTTCAAAAAAATCTAAAAAAGTCTAACTACCTACTAAGTCACAGTAAACTACAGTAGACGATTAGATGCAAATAAATTGTACTATTAAAATACTTATCCAACAATTGGAAGAAATTTGAGATTTTGTAGACTTAAATGCGATTTTAATAAGAAAAAAAAAAAAAAAAAAAAATTCTCCTAAATCGCAGCAAAGCGCAGTAGCTGACTAGTTGTAAAAATAAGCTAATAAATAGTACTATTTTAATATATACATCGCAGTTGGAGATGTTTTCAGATTTTTGAGATTCTTTAGATTTTATGATTTTTTCTATACAAAAAAATATTTAAAAAATTGTAGTACTAAAAATAATGCGTAAAATAAAAAGTCATAGAACAATAATTTACTGTATTAGATAGTAGAACAAATTTGCATCATTAATCAGTAAAAATAAGATGACTTTTTTTTTAATGTCCTAAGTCCACTACGTATATAAATCAACCCACCGTGCGGCAGGGCGTCATATGGCGGGATGAGCTGGACTTAAAAACTGTTCCTAAATAGTCCTTAAGAGTGAGAACTAGACCCCAGCCAGTATAGTAGTACCCAAGCCAGTTTTCATAATCATTTTTAAAGAAATCCACAAAAGGAAAAGAACTTACTCATTCGGCTTTATTACAAAACGCGTTCTAACTTTCAACCCAGGTTTAAACCAACAAGCCATTTTTGAATTTCGAACTTTATTCCAAATGTCATGAAGTTCTTGAATGTACATTGGCAACATATACCGGGATCTAAAATATGTTTTTGTATTAATAACTTTAAGATAGTCGGAATATAGTTCACGGACCAATCTTCAAGGTTAAGCAACGGTTACCGAGGTTGGTCTGTGGATGGGTGACCATATTAACATATCGAGACTCCTCCGTGCCTCGGAAAGCACGTTAAGCCGTTGGTCCCGGCTGTCATTTGTAGATCTTTGGCAGTGTTTACGGATTGTCAGAAGCCAGAAAATCTGACACCAGTCTTGCCAAGAAGTACCGTGTTACCCAGTTAATAGGTTGTGGAGGTCTGGTAGGCAGCCGCTCCACGTAAAATACTAGTATTCAGCTGAATCCGGTGACCCCAATATAGTTGGGAAAAGGCTAGGCAGATAATGAATGGGATTGAAAGTTTAGGCTTGGACTAAAGTTAGAGCGCGTTTTGTAATAACGCACATTGGGTTTTTTTCAGTTACAGATAACTTTAATCTAAAACAAACACCATAAGCAAAGTTTGGCAATAATTCGCTGAAAGATTTCGGTAATCTATGTAAAAAACTCTTAGTCATAGTAAGTCCCCGACGTCTGTCTGTTCGTCGGCACGTGTAATATTTCGTCACAATGCTACCACTGTATGATTCCGACACACATGTAAAAATTCGTCTCAGAATTATAGCTGAATGTCGTCATCAAACTGGAGGTTAGGGATGCCATTCAAAAAATTGGTTAAATGTGATTTCAGATACATTTAGTTTTTTTTTTTTTACTAATGATGGAACTTTTCTTGTAAGTTTTTGCAGAACATAATCATTTTTCATGTTTTGTGTGACACTAGACATTCTATATAGTTCGGTCAAGTTAGCTCATAATAATTCGCAAAGAGCTGATTTGTTACGGATGTTGGTAACACCATTATAAATAGAATGTGAAAAGTCCCTGTCGAATAGTATCAATTGCAAATCAGCTCTAGTACTACCCATTTCATAGAACTCAATATTATCAGTCAGCCTGCTATATAATCAGCGTACTCGTACATATTATGAAGAACAATTATGTTTTTGAATTGCTTTAACTCAGAAATGATAATTCTTAGTTAATAATTGCATTACCTACAGTTTTTTGTCTAACCTAGTTTTATAACCTAGTTTTATATAGCTTGCCCGCGACCTCGTGCGCACATATCCCGTTTTCTGTAGGAATTTCCCATTCCCGTACAGCTTTTCTCATGAACGTGGCTATCACATTCATGAGGAATCATTCATCAACAAAAATAATTTTCAAACCAGACTGGTAGTTCCAGAGATTAGCGCGTTCAAATCAACTCTTCAGCTTTATAATATTAGTATAGATAACGTTTTGCTGAAAAATGCAAAAAAAAAAATACATAATTGCTAACTTTGACCTTGATGGGGAATTTTCACATTTTATTTATAATGATGTTCCCAACATCCGTACCAATTTTCACCTCTATGCGAATTATAGTTACCTTGAATGTCTATTTTGACCGGATCACCGGACTAAATGTACAATTTAGGTGGATGAGAACCTCATAATTAATCAATTTCAATGAAGTCTTGTAGGTATTCCTTTTCCTATCACTTTGCAATCATGATCGAGGGAAAACTAAAAAAGAAAAAGGGTTTATCAAACTATAGTCTTCTAAATACTGAAGTCTGAAAATCGAGTATTTATCATACTCAATCGCTTACTTATGTAGATTATAAAGTATGCCTGTGCAAAATAGAGTACTATAGGAATGATTCTTGGTTAAAAAAATAATGATCATATTTCGTCCGTCAGTTGGATTATCGATATTGGACTAATTCGAATTTTTTAGCCATCTAGCCATCATCCTTTCTTTGCATTATGAGTTTGAGTACGGTTGTCAACCCTACTGCAATCCGATTATGAGCAATTCATCACATATAAATCTCCACCTGTTCCTAGATCCGTTTAAGTTTCTACGAATGCCTCAATTATGGTGAGAATTAGACCAGATGCAGTGGCGATTTGGGTATCGACCATGTATGGACCATGACTAGGGTTGCCAGGTACTAATAACAAATGTAGCCGATAAAAAAAAATGAATAAAATGCCCGGGTAACTTATCCTACATACACAGGGTTATTTGTAAAACACCAACAACATTTCAGTGGGTGAAAGTACTCATGATAATAAACAACTTTTGTTATGAGATCAACCCTGAAAAATCGAAAAAAAATCGACTATTTCATATATTTTCATCGGGTGAATATTGCATTTTGCAATTCAAAAACGCTAACAAAATTCGGGCAGGGCACGCATCCTAAACGCCCCTGTAGTGGGAACACGCCTTTAGTAGGTAGAACAAGAGATTTTTTTTAAGTAAAGCAAGGTGTTTCTATCATTTACCATAAAGTCATATTAAATTTTAATCCAACAACCATTAAATTGAATTAATAATTCTGCTTTAATATTATTCATTAAATATTCATTACAATATTAATTCACAATTCGAGAGGGACAGCTTGCTAGTCCGCTCGCTTGTGCTAGTGATACAAGGTGGCGAGGCGGGCAGAGCGGAAATCAACGCATGACAAATACAAAAAAATACTCAAACTTAAAAAGCCTAATAAAAGCCGGACAGACCGGACACAGTCTAATTTGACCGCACACGCAACTAAAAAGCCTGACTGTCCGGCTTTATCCGAACACCTGGCAACGCTACCTGGGAGTAGGTATGTAAACAAAGATGGTTGAGTTGTTGTATGAACGGATCCTAAGGTATGTCAAGACAAGCAGGTGTATTATTGTAACAGTGAGAGGAATAACCTGTATCTAACTATAATAGTTAAGTATACCTACCACAGATCACTGGAACGCCTCAGCGATTACTGCTAGAAATCGCATTGTCTTTACGTTTCATTTAAACCAAGCGAGTCAATGAGTGATGGCTCGATATGTTTTTTTTTTTTTTTTAGGTATGACCACTAGCAAGTTAACACACTTGGGATATCAACTGCTTAACCGGACTAACGCCCGTTATGTTTGCACAAGTATTAAACTATATTCGTGACAATCTAAAAAGGTCGACTGACAGCTGGATACAACACTGCTTTACTAGTAAGTATGAAAGAGACAAGAAATAAATCTCTTTCACACTAAGTGGTAAAGCGATCTTCTATCCCTCTCTACTCAGCTGTCAAATTCAACTTCTTAGATTGTTGCAAATATATTTAGCTTACTTATAGGGTATTTTTTTTACTGGAATGGAAAAGTGTTTTTTTCAAACACGCTTGGAAATTTGAGCAGTATTTTGACAACCTTCTTCGAGATAAATCGAAATTGCTGTACTGGCCCAAATATGCGAGCAGCGGCAGCGGCCGGCAAAAGTTGTATGAAAATCCATATCTGTCGTGGTCAAATAAATTACATAGTAAACTCATATCTGACGACACGGTTGGCGCGCGCAGTAGTTGACCGATTGACTGCTGCGCTGTGAGTCGCGGGTTCGATTCCCGCACGGGACAAATATTTGTATGGCCTACAGATAGTTGCTCCGGGTCTGGCTGTTTGTGTATGTGAGTTTATATGTTTGTAAACGCATCCACGATACATGAGAAATTCCTAGTGTGGGGCAACGATTTAAAAAAAAAAAAGAAAAAAGAGAATCTGTCGTGTTATTTAAAAATGGAATAATCTTTTACTCCAAAACATGGCAATCAAGGAAGTAGGTAACTTATCAAAGGTTTTATTTAAATTTCGAACTGGCTTGCAATAGAAAGCTATTTATTGAAAAAAAACACCAAATGAACGCGGGAAAAAATATTGTTGTTCGTTGTTCGTCATTGATTAATTTTCTAGGTATTACCTACTTGGATTTATTTTCCGTGCATCGTTTGAGAAAAGTACTACTTATACAAGCCTTTGCCACAACTAAGCATGGATGGACTTACGTATTTGTGTGCCTCGGCTTCGCCCCACATTTACACTTTCGTCCATCAATGCCTCTTTTGCTGGCCGCTGCAGTAATGTACTATTTTCATAGCGAATGAGTTGCTGCGAGGTTAAAATCTTTGCTAAATTTGATCCAAGGCCTGGTTAAAACGCTTTCCGTCCGCGTCGTTGACGTTTCGGTGGAAAGAAGCAACTAATGAATATTCAGGGACATATTGACACCTCCTTCCAACTTATGTGATAAAAACCAGAAACAATTGTTGACATTTTTAGATTTTTTAATGTCATAAGTATAATTGTCTGATCTCTTGGATGTTCAGTCGTAATTAATTCCAAACAGGACTTTCAGTGTTCAAAATTCTTTTTTTTTAATAGCGCTCCATATATAATATGTAATAAGTAATTTATCAGTGACGTGATAAATGCTCTGCTGAAATGGAAAGGGCAATGCTCGGAGTTTCCTTGCGTGATCGAATCAAGAATGATGATATCCGCAAGAGAACCAAGGTTACCGACATAGCCCGAAGGATCGCCAAACTAAAGTGGCAGTGGGCAGGGCACATTGCTCGCAGAACAGATGGTCGATGGGGCCGAAAAGTTATGGAGTGGCGACCGCGTACCGGAAGACGCAGCGTTGAAAGTCCTTCCACAAGATGGACCGATGACCTGGTGAGGGTCGCTGGTAACCGATGGATGCGAGACGCACAGGACCGGTTGTTGTGGCGACACTTGGGGGAGGTCTATGTCCAGCAGTGGACGTCTTTTGGCTGAGATGATGAAGTGATAAAAATAAACATGATTGCATTATGTTTATTTAATAGGGCTAGTCAAAGACATGGTTATCTTATTTTATATTCCATACTAATTGCCTTAACAGTAAAAGATTTGTTATTGCAGCTTATTATAGAAATATAATTAACTGCAAAGGCATAATATTAGCAATGGCCGTTTCTAGTCGTTGCCAACGGCAGCGCGGCGCACAACGCTCTGTGACATCTACCAATCGCATTGCAGCAGGTTTGAACACACATGTGTCATTGATTGATTATGCAATGTCTCGGTCTTTATGTAGCCAACTGCAGCTTTAATTAAATACTGGTCTACTTAAGAATGTTGCATTGAATGAGGATTATGTATTTTTATTTTATTAATATTAAGTATACACCTATTATTTGTTGGTACCTATCCTATTCCTTCCGAAACAATTTTTTTTGTGGTACATCTATCACTGTGTAGTCTTTTTAACTCAAAAGTTGATCAAAGTCCGCCCAAGTACCAACTACTATTGTACATAATGTTCAAATAAATAAAACCTTGTGTGATCGAATCAGGAATGGCGATATCCGCAAGAAAACCAAGTTACCGACATAGCCCGAAGGACCGCCAAATTGAAGTAGCAGTGGGCAGGGCACATTGCTCGCAGAACAGATGGTCGATGGGGCCGAAAAGTTCTGGAGTGGTGACCGCGTACCGGAAGACGCAGCGTTGGAAGGCCTCCCACAAGGTGGACCGATGACCTGGTGAGGGTCGCGGGTAGCCGATGGATGCGAGACGCACAGGACCGGTTGTTGTGGCGACACTAGGGGAAGGCCTATGTCCAGCAGTGGACGTCTTTCGGCTGATATGATGATAATGATGATGAGTTAAATTTGTTTTGGAGTGAAAAGTGCACCTGTAGGAATAATAAGTCTGCCAGGGTTGCGGATTTTATTCGATAGTCACCGCGGCCCTGGAACGCAAAGTGCACTAGGAGGAGCACGGATGAGTTTTAGTCAGTAAGAGTCTGACACTCCCTCCCGCTCTACCCAGAGCGGAAGGGGTCATTTGATAATTTCCCATCCATAAAAAAGAAATAACAAGTATTATAATATGCACAGCCTTTTCGCAAATATGTTAGTTTTCAAGTCTAGATCCAGTCTCAGTCGGTTTCCGGTTTTTCCATCCTAATCTCCGCAATGCCTGTTAAAGATCTTGAGATAACGTGCTTACCGAAGCACAGAGTGGTCTCGATATAGACGGTCACTAAGCCCCGAATCGGCCTCGGCAGGTGGCTTAACCTATACGATCGAGCCGTGCGTCTGTTTTATTTAGCCACTAGCCACAAGCACTTTTCAAAATCTTACATAATATGCACAAATTCAAACCCGGAAGTACACAAACATTATTTGGTTCTGTGCGAAAATCGAACCCGCAACCCGTAGCTCTAGAGTGACCTCGGGCAACCATCAAGCCATCGTGATCATCATCATCTACCTAGCCTTTTCCCAACTATACTGGAGTCGGCTCCCAGCCAAACCTTATTCAGCTGAATGCCAGTATTTTACGTGGAGCGGCTGCCTACCAGACCTCCACAACCCATTAACTGGGTAACACGATACTTCTGGCAAGACTAGAACGTGCTTTCCGAGTCACGGAGGAGTCTCGGTATGTTAAGATGGTCACCCATCCACAGATCAACCTTGGCAAGCGTTGCTTAACCTTAAAGATTGACCCGTGCTGTTTTTATTCTTTATCTACGAGCTCCTTCCTCATCGCCATCTTGATCGGAAACGTTAATGATATTGATCCTTTAATATATGGTGCGATTATACATTAAATGTTAAGTACCTATATGATTGTTTCATTATTTTTTAGTTAGCTTTTAATAGCGGCTTCATCCGCCTGATAGGCTAAAGTATCCAATGCAAACGTGTCACTAAAATTAATCCAGGTTGTGATCTATCTGTGTACAAAATTTCATTCAAATCCGATCAGTTGTTGAAGCGTGATTGAGAAACAACAATACATAAATATAGAGTTTAAAAAAATATTAGAACGACTAAGTTTCAAGACTTATTGGCGCCCAAAATAGGCTGCAACAAACAGGTCGAAAATTTTTAAAAATAAAAATGTTTATTGTACAAGTTTTTAATTATATTATTAAACTCAAAATTCTCCTAATATTATTTTTTGTTAATGCTGTGCGGTTATCCGTAAACTTCGAGTCACCCGTTCTTCACCAGCTAGCATGACAACAACAATTCTAGAAAAATGTGCATTTGTTGCAGTTGCAATTGATAAAGCTATACCTATGAAATAAACAAATAATACAATAATTGTCACGTCTCAAAGTAATCCTGTACAATAGTAGAAGCGAGAAATCGAACCCGGAACCATTGTCTACCATAATTCTATGAATTTTCAAGCAGTTCAAATGCCATGCCTTTCAATATTAGAGTGAAAACCATGCATAAGTAAATAAAAGGGCATCGTAATAAAATGTCAGTGATGACGTCAATCCCAAAACGGTAAATCAATACCAATCATTGTCAATTATGAATAGATGAAGCATCTCTACTTACCCTCCAACACCGGTTGGGCAATAATAAAATAATGTTGAAGCATCAACAGTTAATATCAAACTAGCTATTCTGGGTAAAAAATAAAAAACGGCTACCCGGAAATGGCGCCCAACAATTAGATCGACTACAAATTCAAAACTACCCTCGCTTCAATATAAAATCAAGATCGACACAACTTCCGGGTTCGTCACACATCGCTGCATTTCCGCAGCGAATGACCATAACACAGTACTCATGGGGCAATCGAATGCAAACCAAACGAAAAGTTCGGAGTACCCGCCGTTCGTAAAGTTCAATTTCTTAGCAACGGTTCACAATGGGTACGCGGGCATTCGCACACGTCATCACGGCCTGTCCGGTCTCTCCCCCAATAAATGAAATTTAACAGAATGAGGGAAAAAAATCAATACCAACACTAGTCAGTGGATATCGGCCACTATCGCAGCCCCTCTAATTTACTACCTACGATAAAAACAATCCGGTGTGTGCGTGGCGCCGCGTGCCGAACAAACCTATCATATTAACTGCTACAATATTCATGCGACATTATGAACGCGCCCTTATGTAATATATCGCACATCAATAATTCCTAAACGCGATTGATTTCATGAAAAAAAAGTAGGTACTCACGGATACAGCAGCCGTCAAATGTTATGAAAGTTGAGCATCGCTAGTGGACCCCGGCGAGGTCGACGAACCCGCAGATCACGCTGACAAACACACAGGCCGCCATGTTGTATTTCAAAACGTCAATTTTTTTTTTAAATTTTCCAATCGGCGAACTGTCAAACTCCGGCCGGCCGAAACTTGGTCGAACTTAAACCGCCTAATACTCGAAAAACTCCCTCCGTTAAATTTTGCGCCTCAACTCGTTTTTGGTGTAGTAACTTTATGTTTATGTTGTAATTACGCCTATCTATAAACACTTTATTATTGTATAAAACGGTATAAAAATATTAAAATTATGAACGATGGAAAACTTGTAAATTAAAACGAAATATAAATATATATTAATAATAATATAAACGTACTAGCGGCTCTGAGTGCGAGCGCCTACTGACTTAAAATTTTTGGGTATAAAAACATGCTACAATAGCCTCCTGCGGGAGTGAGCCGTCTTGATACTTTCTCCGACCGGAAAAATCGCGCGCTTCGGGAAATATAGAGAGAAATGTCAAAGAAAGCGCTAGCCAATTTGATCTTTAAGACTTACGACACAAGACACAATGCCAGTCAACTTTGAACGTTCACTTTTCTATTAGAAATAAATTATTTAGAAAATGACTATGAAATATTTACTAATCAAAATGCTGATAAAACATACTTAAAAATATAATTATAACAATGAAATTTATCACTTTTATTGAACAAAAATAGGCATTAAAATTTGTTATGTAAACAGTAATCTAAATTGTTTTTAGATCTTATTGTAAAAGTACATTGGTTTATACCAATGTACTTTTACAATAAGATCTACAAACCCTTATAGTACACAAAAAAATACTTACAAGAAATAATAAGACTAATAATAAAATAAAACCCGCACTATATTAAGATTCGCTTTAGTTACTGATAACTACAAAGAAGTGACGAACAAAAACATACTAGGACAGAAAGATTAAATTCTTTAAGAAAATACAAGTGGTTAAATTCTTAAAAATATCAATTAATTAATACCCTGAACTCTCGCTCATATTTTATGGTGTACACTACTAACACTTTTGACAATCTTTCAAAAACAGTCCCACAACTAACAACCGCAGAAAACAGAACACTTTTCATTTCGAAAAAGAAAGCAAAAGTGCTAGTGAAAGTGCAAAGGACCAAGACTGTCCGCTTACTCTACAGACACGTATGTGTGCGTGTGCGAGGGGGCGCGCGGGGGTGGCAGGCGCGGCGCCGCGCGGGGGGGGGAGGGGGCGAAATTTTTCGTTTTTCGCCCACTTTTCCGTCCCGCTCTAGTTTTTCGTCTCCCTCATTTTTTCTTCGCCCGCTTTCTTCTTCCTTGTGCCCCACCACATGTGTGCTGGCCGCAGTATATGCGAGGGTCTCAGATGAAAAACCAATCGTTTCCGGTTTGATCTGCCTCTTGTTTTTAATGATAATACGCGGCCTCTGTATCATTATTTTTTATTTTTTATTTTTGGTATGCGTCATGCTTGGCGCAAATAAAGTCTTTTTCTTTCTTTCTTTCTTTTCTATTAAAAAGTTGACTGGTATCAAATGATACAGTACTAGATTATTTTATTTCTGTAATTTGGTTTAAATAAACACTTTCATGTCAAATTAATAGCTGTGTTTCCTGATATCTACAACCTGGGGGTATTTCAGTCAAGAGGGAATAGGTTACTCCTAGGCAAGCGTGCTCCATCGTCGACCACATCATCGCTTACCATCAGATGAGATTGTGGTCACACGCGTATTTAAAAAACCCGGACTCGCGCACGAAGGGTTCCGTACCACTCTATAAAAAAACGGCAAAAAAACACGTTTGTTGTATTGGAGCCCCACTTAAATATTTATTTTATTCTCTTTTTAGTATTTGTTGTTATAGCGGCAACAGAAATACATCATCTGTGAAAATTTCAAATGTCTTGCTGTCACTGTTCATAAGATACAGCCTGGTGACAGACAGACAGACAGGCAGACAGACGGACAGCGGAGTCTTAGCAATAAGGTCCCGTTTTTACCCTTTGGATACGGAACCCTAAAAATATATATATTTTTGAAACTGACGGGATTTTTATCTCTGAGGTTTTGGAAGCTTTATCTGTTATCTTTGTGGGTAAATGTGGTGTTAATACGTGATTCGTGTTATCTTTTATCGAATCTGGAGCTTAGACTACTGACAGCTTTGGAAGAGTACCTGTTTTTAGTTTTCTGCTTTTCATTTTTATCTTATCATGACGCTGATGTTACAGCTGAAAATTGAGAATATTTCAGGTCATATCGCAACAGCTTTATCGTTTTGATTAGAATTATACATAGGTGGGAAATCTGTACGTGTTATTATTACGAAAACAAACACATTTTATCAAAGAATACTGTTTCAGTTGAGCCTATTTGGAGGCCATCATTGATACTACCTCACCTGCTTTGTAAGACTTATTTAACGCTGTTTTTACATTCTGAAATAAGCGCCAGAAAACCTCCGTTACTTTACATCACATTTTTTTAAGAAACCACCTCTTTGTCCAAATCAGAACATCTATATCCAAATCAGAATTTACAAGGTCAATCATCTTTTTAGAGAGAGAGAGAGAGACGCACGTGCACTAAACTCCATAGTAGAACACTTAGATGCAACAATAATCTACTATCACTATTACACCAAACTTCCTGCTTCCCTAAAACAAAACATTTAGCCCCGTTTCTCTGTGTTCCTCACATATACCTCCGCGAGCTCGCGGGCGCCCGGCCTCCTTCCTCCGCGGCGCCTTATAGATACACAGCGTGTTGTTTTATGCCAGCCTATTTTATTTTAATTAATTGTAATTTATTGCTTCTCGTTGTCACGTGACCTGATGTGGTAGGTTCCGTTTTTGCTAACTCGTACGGCATTGGATTGGGAATTGAATTGCTGTGGATAATGTGTGTGGTTTGTGTTAAAATTCATGTCAAGTTGCATATTCGCAGAAATGTAAAATTAGTTAGTACTTACCAATTTCCTCTCCGTTTATAGTATTCGCTTACATTCAAATGTTTAAGTTACGATTCCTAGCTACAAGAATCATTATTTTTCAGCCCACAAAAATATTTCAAATCTCTTATAAGTTTACAGGACGCAGAAAATGCACAACAAACAATCTAAATTTCTAAACTATCTACAACGACAAAAGAAAACGCACTACCACCATAGCAACAGCGCTATCTCCCCACAAATCACTAAGCAACAAACCCAAACTTCACCCACCCTGTATAACAGCCAGAACTAGGAAACGAGGGAGTAAGTACACACTCCCACCCCCCGGGGGGAGTACATGGCAAATACGCGAAAGCAATAGGACTTTTAAAAATTCTCCAGAAATATGATTTATGTGTTGACGGCAACGCGTTTCTCCCCTCAAGGCCGGGGGACTGATTCGATTTTTAAACCACCCTGTGTAGGCTGTAGGTTTTTGAATAAAAAAAAAATTATATTGTTTTTTTTTCGGCGTCTTTTCTTTAAAATTGAATTCGGATTGGTTCCGTTTTGGGTGAGGAGGTTAGTTTCGTTACGGGGTCGACAGTACCTCAACTCGCTATTCATCCTTTTCTCAAGAATGCTTAGGCTTCCAGTCTAAACGGATGCAGTTGAGGACCACATTTTACATGGAGCGACTGCCTATCTGATCCAAAACTACGTAACTGGTTAAGGGCCAAGGCTGCTGTCAGATTTCCTGGCCTTGAAGATCGTCCGGTACGACTAATAAAATTTAGCCACGAGCGTCTACGTACGTACGACTATTATCAGATAATAGGGTAGGTATTCAACTAAACTAGGTAGAAAACAAATAATTCTATTTAGTCCGTCGCTAGATTTAAAAAAAAAAATTGCCATTTCAAATCGCTAAAACATGTTAAAGATATGGCGCATCAGAGTTCAAGAGAGGGGCCTGGTGACGTCACGCGAGATTTCAACACACTGTATCTTAGTCATGTTTTATTTACATGAAAAAAGAAAAAATACGTGTCTAATATTTTTTTGAAATCTATCTGACAGTCTAATTCGATTTTTTCAGTAGAATACCTACCCTATTTTGTCTCAACCTTGAACAAAAGGTTTGCGCCAACCGTGCCTGTTCCCCTCTGCTAAATATTTTACGACGTGTCCGCGATCGCTACTGATGCACCTCCATTGATATTGCATGACGGACTTACGAGCATTTAACATCAAAACGAAACGACGATATTACGATCACTTGAGACAGTGCCTGTCGCACGGGTCGATCTTCAAGGTTAAGCAATGCTTTCTGGGGTCAGTCTGTGGATGGGTCTTAACATATCGAGTTTCCTCCGTTCCTCGGAAAGCACGTTAAGCCGGACGTTGGTCCCGGCAGATAGATCATTGGCAGTCTTTACGGATTGTCAGAAGCCAGAAAATCTGACTCCAGTCTTGCCAAGAAGTACCGTGTTACCCAGTTAATGGGTTATGGAGGTCTGGTAGGCAGCCGCTCCACGTATTCAGCTGAATCCGATTTGACTGGGAGACGACCCCAATATAGTTGGGAAAAGGCTAGGCAGATGTAAGTTATAGTATTCTGTCTACATACTCGTATGTAACCAAACATTATTAGGAAGACCGTTTATACCGTTAACAAATCGCAGTGTAGGAAATACTGGTTTCGGTTCGTATTTGGTGCACCACATTCGGTTCAAGTATGACGTAAACAGACGCTCGCCCCTCGTGAGGCGCGCGCCAATTCATCACGCGGGGCGAGATACTAACCCCTAACAGAGATACTAGGCAAGTAGGAATTTGTGCCAACATATTAATTTTAACTAAACTGCAATGAAGGTTTTCAAGGTAAAGCTGATATTTTTAAACAACAGTTATTAGTTAATCTGTAGGACAAATTTTCGTACGTTACGACACGTTTCCGTTAATACACGTCGATTTTTTTTAAATTTTGGTTAATTCTTGAATTATCTAGTATTTAAAAAATATATACAGGCTGGTATAAAAAAGGGCCACAGAAAGAAATCATTTTAAAAAAATCGTCCACTTCGCTGTGTGTGGGAAAAATGGCAATGTTGATTTTTTTTAAAAGACAATAGTCATCTCAGCGACAAATCTGCGGGAATAGATGCGAACTTTCTTCAAGATTACTGACAGAACTGACTGGCTGTTTAATTATTGCAAAAATTAAACAGTGGGGCCGTTGCCGTCAACTGCCCCACTGTTTAATTTTTGCAATAAATAGATCAACAATATAAATCGATATCTATTGCTATATAAATCTGTGAGAAATAAAATTAATGTCGTAATTTCATTATCCCCTAATGGCTTTATTACCCATCATTCTAAGTCCAAAACCAATAAAGAACTAAATTTTTTTACTAATCTAATTTGTGTCCCACTTTCTTTTTTTTTTTTAAAAAGACGTTGCCCCACACTAGGAATTTCTCCTGTATCGTGGGTGCGTTTACAAACATATAAACTCACATACACAAACAGCCAGACCCGGAACAACTATCTGTAGACCATACAAATATTTGTCCCGTGCGGGAATCGAACTCGCGACACGCAGCGCAGCAGTCAATCGCTCAACCACTGCGCCAACTGTGTCCCACTGTTGGGCAAAGCCCTTTCACTTTACAAACTTCTCTTCCCCATGTGATCTCTGGTAGAGTTTGACCCGAAAACGTCATCGTGAAGAACATAAATAGCAATTAAACTAGTATTAAGATAAACTAGGAACTAGTCCAAAAACCTTGAAAAAACAACAATATGCAATATTTTCATCTTACTTTCATTTTGAAGTATTCCATGCAAAATATACCACACATTAATAAAAAATTGAAACCCTACAATTTATTGCGAAAAAAAAGTCACAGTTTAATTTTTTGCGCGAAAACGGACGATGACGTCTGAGTGACGTCTGTCACTGGTCATGAACTGTCTTATCAAAAAGAAATAAGGTCGTCTTTTCGTTGTCATAACAGCAGTGACATCACTGGATTTTTGTTCATAAATACGTTCCGTTTGACGTTATTTTAATTCGTAACTTTTGCCAAAATCAATATTGACTAAAATAAAAACGTTGCAGTGGCCCTTCTTTTATACTTTTTCATTATTTTAATCTCAACATTTTTCATGAATTCTGTATTTGCAGACCTTCCTGTTGTTTGTGAAATGTTTCATGAAATCATTTCGTAGCTCCGCGTAGACCCGCTACGAGACCGCTACGAACTCGTTCGGTCGCGCGCTACGGCGTCCGTGTAATCACGCCTTTATTCATAAAAAAGGTTGTGTTTTTTAAATGTCACAACAAAACAAAACAACTCACTATCACAATTCACAACCTTTCTATTCACTTGCTTTATTATTTGTTAATAAAATTCTATTAAAAACTGGAAAGTATTTTTTACTCGACCGATGGTAGTTAAATGAACTTCTGTGACCTAAATAAGACTTTTCGGAGAATAAATTAGTTTAAAACAAAAAGGTTTTCAAACTGTGTCGCGTGTGACATATAAAATGGAAAACCTTCTCCTTCTGAAGGTCTCAAATTTTTTTGCTATATTTAAAAAAAAACATGTTTATTATTTTACCACCTAACTTTTGAAAAATCAGCTCTAAAGCTCCTATACTTTTTTTGGAGTTAAATATGTCCAAAATATCCATAGAGTGAATGGTTTTTGAAAACTAACAATAAGCACGTTTTAAAAACGTAAAACGTAATAATGAATAGAACGAGGTCATTTCCATTAAAGAATGGGGCAAAATTTGTAACTCATGGAAACGCTTGATTACCATCGGTAAGTTTAATTTGAATCACATCGTGTTAAAGTTGAAAGGGAACCGCTTGTCTTCGAAGGTCATATTAATGAAACGCATATAACTAAAAGAATTGTGGATGGGTGGAGATGAAGAGGGAGGCCAAAGAAAAGATGGAAGGATTGTGTGAGGAGCGATATGAAAGAAAAAGGAGTTATTGATAGTGTGACGGCTGATAGGACAGAATGGAAGAAAAAAACGTGTTGCGCCGACCTCAAGTAATATGGGATAAGGGCAGGAACATGACGATCGTGTTTGAGTGCTCGTGGTGTAGATGTTATAAAGACGGATATGGACCCCAAGGGCAGAACTTCAATATTCTTATTAAAGACAAGTCAAATGTGACATAGAAAAATATCTTGATATGTTAAGTCTTTCTAGACGTTCAAAAATGGAC
Organism: Melanchra persicariae; assembly: GCA_947386135.1. Classification (NCBI taxonomy): domain Eukaryota; kingdom Metazoa; phylum Arthropoda; class Insecta; order Lepidoptera; family Noctuidae; genus Melanchra; species Melanchra persicariae. The sequence goes on from OX376669.1 coordinate 2,252,946, forward strand.
CTGAAGCTTCCCAGTTCAGAATGGTTTTAAGACCACGTACGTATACCAATTGTTACTTTCAGAAGTCTGAAGAACTATTGATAATTTCTCTAAGAATTTAGAAATGTAATATAAAACAAAGTGTAATACTAAAAAGAATCTTCAGAGTCCTAATGATTTGCAGTTTTAAAAATACAAAAAACAATACTACATCACTTGTCATTTTTTTACCAATATATCATATTTATGTAAAAAGAAATGGCAGTGAGTAAGATTGGTTTACCAGACTTTTTCTTCTCTATTTTCCTTTTCTCTCTTATTGGGCAGTCTGAAGGCAATCTGAAGCATAGCATATTACCATTTGCAGAACAATCGACATCGGATTCACTTGTCATCTTCTTATATCTTCTTCTTCTCTACTCGGTTATTCTCGGTTATCCTTTCAGTGGGTGAAAGTTCTCATAATTCTAAACAACTTTTGTTATGAGACCAACCATGAAAAATCGATAAAAATATCTGCTGTTTCATACATTTTCATCGAGTGAATACCTATTGCATTTTGTATGAAACAGCTGATTTATTGTTTAATATTTCAGAGTTGCATGGTCATATGAGAAAAGGTGTTTATAACGGGGACTATATTTCTTGTCACCAAAATTTATATTTGTCATCAAGTTGCATCACCTAATAAATAGATCTATCGCCACGAAGTATTTTCGTTCTCAGATATATAAAAAGTGTCGCCAGGTATGAATTACCAAATTAATGCCAATATGTATGTAAAATAAGAGATGGATTATCAATAAAATCGTAGTTCATTCCTTGGATAAAACTTTGTTCTCAAAATAATAGCTTTATTCCTTTAACTTCGTACTCAGAAAGGTATATCTGTCACCAAATATTCGAACATAGGGCACAGGGAGCTTAGGGCACCCCGACTCGGACAGGTTAGGTTAGAAGGGGATGGCGGGGTCAAGTGAGCGAGCGTAGCGAGCGAACAGACCCCGCCATCACCTTCGTGGTTATTTTTTTTAATCCACCCAGTAATATGGTTTACTTCCCGTTTTATAATAAATCCCAACCTATTTATTTGATACTTGATAATATATCCCGAGGATTACATGTGATTTATTATGGAATTGCTTTTTACAATTATTTGGCAACTACATTTTGGTGACAGATCCACTATTTTGAGGACAAACCCTATTATTAAAGAAATTCAAAACGAATAAAATTGGCGATAGCTTAAATCATACCCGTTTATAATAATGAACACAACTGAAAGGTTTTAAAAATAACCCTGTTTATAAAATCAAATGCAGTTCGTTAATCTCGCTGAAACTCTAAAACGACTTGACCGATTTAAATAATTATTTTTCTGTAGTTATACGAAAGAATATTTTGAATAAAAAATACGTCCGAGCGAAGCCGAGGCGGGCCACTAGTATAAAAATAAAGAATAGACTAGTATGGTAGGGTATAGTTGTCATTTCAACTCACCAATCACATCACCCAAGTTTGTTTCAGTTCCGTACGAACCCAACAAGTAATCAACTGTTTCGATTGAAGAATTTTACTCGTATCCATAGGAATGTTCCCTCTCTCTTGGTAGAATAGCAGACACTGGCTTTGCTTGCCATATAAAAATATAGAAAAGAAAAGTATGCAAGGGGGGGGTTGTGTTTCCGAATTGTTCGAAACAGTTCCCGCAGTCCTGGAACGCAAAGGGAGGAACACGGGAGGAACAAGGAGGAACACTCCCTTCCACTCCACTCAGAGCGGGAGGAGTAGTCTGATGATCTTCTCTCCAAAAAATAAGGGTATAGTTGTCATTTCAATCCATTAATCACATCATTTAACAAGCAGAGAAGGGACACTTCCAGCAGATTTCCCGATCAGACTCGTCAAGCAAAACCCAAAGGTTCCCTGTTTTCAGTCCGTACTCAGCTTATGATAATAGTCGGTTTACGTGTGTCTGTTATTGTGTGTAACGTGTTACTTCAACCGGTGCTGACCTTGTTAGAGATAAAAAGCGTGAAAATAAGTGTAATACCTTCAAGCTACGAGAGCGGCGGGGAATGGGAGCGGGGCTGTGAAGATTGTGAAGTGACAATTGAGTTCTGTGAGTCACTACATAGTTTAATATTGTAATTTTAACTGACTTTACCACGGCATTCTTATCATTTCTTATGAAACTTACTACACTGATTTATTAAGAAAGAAAATGTCAAGTGATTTATTTTTCTTTTAAAAAAAAAGACTTGAGATTTATTAACATACTTACAAGTGTTATTCGCGGAGGCTCGCACAGATGGTTTCCATGCCATCATGCGAAAGAAAGCGGCTTCCTTACTACAACGTTTGCATGGTAGTGACAACAGCATCCTGAAAATGATAGCTGCCAGACCAGACTGTCCCTTTCAGAGACACTGGGTGGGGACAGTCATAGGTCAGCCTAAATAATAAGTAAAACTCAAACACTAACTAACAATAATACTAACCTACTTATTTAAGCACCATTGTTACTAACACCAAAATACTAACTGAATTATGGACCTTATAGTCTGAAATAAAGTTTAATTTAATTTAATTTAATTATAATGTAAATGACTTTTTTTTAGTGAATTTTGAGTCTTTTTAAAGCGTTAAATGTTGTTATTTTAGCAGGCTTTCTTATGGTGCATTAAGCATTCAAGTAAGTAATTTTATGTCTCTTTTCTTGGTATTTTTAGCTTCTAAGAAAAACTAACGACAATGGGCCCTAGAAACATTGATATTTTTCTTTGTCAGTTTAAATGTGGAACCACCTCACAGCGGTGATTGAAAACGCACCATAATAAAACAAAAATCCAACTGACTTAATTTCTCCACTAACATCGTAAGTAACTGACTTAATTTCTCCACTAACATCGTAAGTAACTGACTTAATTTCTCCACTAACATCGTAAGTAACTGACTTAATTTCTCCACTAACATCGTAAGTAACTGACTTAATTTCTTCACTAACATCGTAACTGACTTAATTTTTCCTATCGCCACACCTAATTGACTTGTGAAAAAAAGGTACTGATGCTGACCATTTTTTTTCAGCCTAACGTATTTTTGTACTTAAAAAAAGTATACCGTTTATTTTTTATCTCCCCGCGTTTCTCGTGGCCACCCCCTGCGAGGGCAGCCCCTTACAACGCGACCCTTTCGCTCCCAAGACGCTTATTTGACTCACTTTAAAAATTTCCCACTGCCCTATATTTCTCGGCGTACAGTCTGCCCCCAATTTTTTTTAAGGTTCGTTCTGGGGTGCTTTTTTTATGTTGTGATTATTTTTTATTGAACTTCATTCATTGATGCTTCGTTTCGGTTTTATGTTGATAAGATACTGATTAGGAATTAATAGTTTTTGTAGGTATGAGGAGCTCGTGTTACCCAGTTACTGGGATGTAGAGGTCAGATAGGCAGCCGGTCCATGTTAAATCCTGGTAAGCTGACCACAACATGGTTGAGATAAAGCTAGACAGATATAGTAGCTATTCCTGGGATTATAACTTGAAGCTTCAAGTAAAAATTACACACACACAGCGAAGGAGTGACTGTGACTACCCTGCAGAGTTCCTTTTGAAATAAAATGTATCAGAAAATAGCAGTATCTGCATATTTATAAGTATTTTTCTGTCTTAAAAGCATTGCTGTGTCCTGAACACATCACATATTGTGACTTTTTAAGTTTGTTTCAAAAGTGAGGCATCGGAAAACTATATAATTCTTCTTTTTATTTTATAGGCTGTTACGGCGATAACCATTTTCTCATGGCAGTCGATTTAGACAAAGGAAAGGCGCGTTTTCCAGTTTCCCCAAAATAAAATATGTTGTTACTAACAAAATGCTGCGGACTGTACCTACTCTTTGGCGCCTGTTGGACTACATAATATGTACAACTCATAAATATGTATGTGAATATTTGTTAAATATATTAAATGTTTTTATTTCCTTACTGGTTTAGGACTCAAGCAAACAAAACAAAGTTATTTCGGTTTTTGTTTTTCTTGTAGGTACAGAACGCATGGTTGTATTAATTAGGTAGCCATTTTCTAAATTCAGTAAGTATTTTAATTTATGCATCAATTATTTTAGGTTTATGTACAGTTAGAGAAATTTGTTGTTTATCTCGTTGAACTTGATTCTCATTGTTGACTAAAGTCAGAGATCTCTCAGTGATATGATAACGATTGTCGAGATGTCATTTGGGAACATTTTTATAATACCTAATCGTTATCGCTGTAGGAATGTCACTTTTTAACCGACTTCCCAAAAAGGAGGAGGTTCTCAATTCGACTGTATTTTTTTTTGTGTTTGTTACCTCATATCTCCGTCATTTATGAACCGATTTCAAAAATTCTTGTTTTATGTGAAAGTATATACCTCTCGATTGGTCCCATTTAAATTTTATCAAAATCAGTCTAGCAATTTGGTTGTTAAATCCAAATAGCTGGAAAATATATGTGGAAAAATCATCCATGTAACGAAATTGCGTATTTTTGCTTTCCTGTGACTTTCCAGTGGTGTTCTTAAGTGTGGGTACCACTAAAAAGAGAAAAAGAAAAACTTTTTCACAAAAAAAAACCGACTTCCAAAAAAACACTACAAAGTACAAAATAACTTTAATTTCGGAAGTCGGCGTCAAATAACTAAGAAGCAACCAAACACCGACTACCGAAGTTAAAGTTATTTTGTACTTTGTAGTGTTTTTTTGAAGTCGGTTTTTTTTTTTGTGAAAAAGTTTTTTATTCCAGGTCTATTTTTTAATGCGACAATTAGTTGCCTATGTCCAGCAGTGGACGTCTTTCGGCTGATATGATGATGATGATGATTAGTTCCAAGCATAATTATTGAAGTTTTTTACTAGGAATTGTTGTGAAAAGTGGCAAACATTTACTTTCTTTGACTTTACTTATATTGGTCCCGCATTCACTAAAGCTAATTTACGAATATTGTCATTATGGCAAAATCTATTTTCTCTTCTGCTTGTGTCAGAAGAAAAGTTACGCGATTTGCCATAATGTATGCTATTTGATTGTCTTTTGGTTTTACCTGATATAACTTCGTATTAAATTGAATCCCAAAGCAATAAATCAGCCTAAAAATATTATTTAGTTTATTTCTAAAATATTTACTTAAACAATTTTAATTATGGAGTGAAATCTAAAAACAATTAAGTGTGTCCGTAGAAGGGTCTACGAGATCTGTATTTCTTTAGAGCACCTTTTAAACCCTCTTAAAATGTGTTTAAATCTTCTTTCCATGTTTAGCTGTTTAAATTGTGTTTTTCGCAACCAGTTAGTTAATAATAATAACAATAAGATTTCTTTATTAAGGCACCAAGTCCCAATATTAAAATTAAAATTACACAAGCTTAAAAATACAAAACATTTGACAATCACTTACATTAAAATCATAAAAATACAACATTAAAATCATAAAAATACTACATTAAAATCATTAAAATACTTCATTAAAATCAATAAATAAATAAAAACAACAACATAAAATGACAAAATATCAAAAGTTAATGTTTATGATATTTTTTTTTGTTAAAATAATATTTTGTTTAAACCTCAAACGGCGGAAATACAATAACCTAGTTGGCAATTATATTTTCGAGCCGTTTGGGGTTGAAACTCTTGGACCGTGGGGTCCGAGTGCTCATGCGTTATTTAAAGAACTTTGTAAACGCTTAGTTGACACTTCGCGTCACCCAAGGGCTGGCTTTTACATCGGACAGAAGATAAGCATTGCCATACAACGTGGCAATGCCGCCAGTCTTTTGGGCTCACTGCCAGTCGACAGCGATGCGGATGAGTTTGTTGACGCCTTTTAGTTAGGAGTTTTCTTTTTGTATTTTATTTTAAGAGTATATAGTTAAATTAGTATTATATTGTAAATAAATATTTTTACAAAGTGTTAAATAAAATTTAAACTATTTCGAAAACAAAACATAATTTGTCCATTCGTCTACGTTCATTTTCATCTCCAAAGTCCATCCATTTCTGACCAAAACTATACTTATATCGACAAAAACAAGTGCGTGTCTGTCATGTCGCTGTTGATCTGCTCTGCCCCCTCCGACTGCACCCTCTGACGTCCGACGACCCTTATTTCATATTTACGTGTTGTGAACAAACACTTATATTTCCTGGACTTAAGGACGCATTTACAAATGGGTAGTCAAATCATTACTTTTTTACACAAAAGTATGTTTATTAAATAAAATGCTTTACATGTTTAAAATGTTTTTTCCAAGAATTGTTGATAGATGTGCATGGTACGATTCTGAACTATAAATATAATTTTAGATAGGTACAGTTTCTCAATAAATGTACCGAAGTGATTTTTTTTACTTCGGTACATTTATTGAGAAAATGTCATAATGTTCCTTAAGAAAACTTGCTTAGCGGTTTTAATGTTAACGTACGTTTTCTAACGATGCAAAACTAAGTTTAGTGTCTTTATTGTCGTTAGTGTTGCTTTCGACATTATCTTTTGTTTTTGTTATAGTTTTATGAATGAGTAATTTGATAATTTAATTTCAATCGATAGGTAACAGTGGCGTATTTAAAGATTTTGCGCCCTGGGCCATGTTAAGTAGAAAGAAAAGAAAGAAAAAAACAGTCATTGCCAACACTACAGTCATAATATTATGAACAAAAAAAAAACAAATATTTTTATGAACGGTGTGGCAAAAGGAGCGGGCTCAGCAAATGTTGAGCAGTGTGCAGCATAGCCACAACACTGGTCAACGCTGATTTACAGCCCGCCCCCTCTCTCATTACCAACTAACAAAATAATCTTGACATCATAAAAAAATAAATAAAATAAACTCTTAAACTACTTTAAAAAAAAAAAAAGTAGGTATGAAGATAGAAAACTCTCCCTTTGCTGCGGTTATGATTTAGCGTACGAAAATTGCATCTAGGATAGGTCACATTTTCTTTTCATCACTTATGCAGATATATATCGCAGTATCTTTGACGACAGCATAAAAAACTCGAAAATTTTAGCACCCCAACTCGGATACCTATACTACATTTTATTATAAGATTGAGAATATTAAGGATGCAAAGCGTATTTTATAACCCTATCGGAAATATTAAATTTGCTTTTATCAGACAAAAAGTTAAGAGGGAAAGCTGGAAGAATGGTTCTTTAATGAAGAAAACTCGGCAGGTTGCATGGAGCTGCTGGTCCGCCCCTCGCAGTCTGCCAGCCCGGGCCACGGCCCTCTTGGCCTATGGATAAATATACGCCACTGATAGTTAGGTTGGCTAACCCAGGCTGCTCCAGATACTTGAATAAATCAGCCTAGCGGTTTTCCAACTAGTTGGGTTGCTAATAACCGATCGTTGCTCAATACAATAGATTAGATTTAACAGCTGCACTGGCCGATTTTCATAATTAAACAATGCTTGCCGAGGTTGGTCTGTGGATGAGTGATCACTGATCATCTTAAAATACCGAGACTCCTCCGCACCTTGATACCGGCTGTCATTTGGAGATATTTGGTAGTCATTACGGATTGTCAGAAGCCAGAAAATCTGACACCAGTCTTGCCAAGAAGTACCGTAACGTGTTACCCAGTTAATGGGTTGTGGAGGTCTGGTAGGCAGCCGCTCCACGTAAATTACTGGTATTCAGCTAAATCCGGTTTGACTGGGAGCCGACCCCAATATAGTTGAGAAAAGGCTAAGCAGACGAAGACAATAGATTAGATTTAGATTAATACTCTCATTTTCCATTGTATTTATAAATCAATCTGGAATATCTCAAGTAATCAATATTTTACGTAAGTTAATACTTAAGCTACCCCTTTCCCATAACTCAAAAACCATTTTTATTTGCTTCAGATAAAGCGTTTTACATGTGAATGTACAAGTTTCCTCATGTAAATGAGCCATTAATTTTAACGATTTGTGCTTGATGTCGTTAAAAATGGCTGAAACGTGCAGTAGTATGTGATTTTAATGTTCCTGCGTTTGAAGTGGAGGTACAAGTAAGTAATAAAACTTGGAGGTAGCATGCTTTACTGAGAGGGTTGAAAAGTGGAGTCATAATTCATAAAACTAGCTTTTGTGCGTGTGTTTGTCTGCGCTGAATTTCGATATCCCTACATCAGATTTGCTTAGGGCAAGTTTTTTGTTGAAGTGCGTTTTTCAATCAAGGCATGGCTACTTTTTTATGGATGGGAAATCATCAAATGACTTCTTCCGCTCTGGATGGAGCGAAAGGGAGTATCAGACTCTTAATGACCCATCCATATTCCTTCTTTTGCCCATTGCGTTCCAGGGCCGCGGTTACTCTTTCAAACAATTTTTTTCGCAACCCTGGTATGCTTGGCTAACTTAAGTTGGTCAAATAAATAAATAATAGTTAAAAACTAACAATTGATAGAAAAACGCATTTTAACGAAATTTTTAATCATAAAATATTATACGTTAACAACTGGGATATTACCTTACCAGCCTATTAACAGGAGTGTAAATAATAAGTTATTTGTACTATTCATAACTAGCCTTTGTCCGCGACTTCGTACGTGCATTTCAACAATGAAATATACTTTAGGACGTATTCTCAAACCTACCATGTATACCTACATAAAAAAATTTAAAAAAAATAGGTCGAGTCGTTTCAGAGGAGTGCGTCCACAAATACAGTACTTAACACGAGATTTTTTTTATACTGGGTAATTTTTTTTCCAGTGCGCAAACTTTAAGAACCACTTCTGCCCATGTAAATGAACAACTTTCCCCAAGAAAGCCACAGTAAATTCCTAAAAAAAAAATTGAGTCTCCCATACAAATTGCGGTCAGTTGATGACAATTTTGTATGGGAAGTTCAAATTTTTTTTTAGGAATTGACTATGGCTTTCTTGGGGCAAGTTGTTCATTTACATGGGCAGAAGTGGTTCTCAAAGTTTGCGCACTGGAAAAAAAGTTATCCAGTATAAGTACAACGTGTAGCAGAATAAACGCAATACTTGAAAAGGGGTCATTGTACTAATTGTACTCATCAATACGAAGAACTATTTATATGGGACCAACATTGAAATCGTGAAAAGAAATCGACTGCCCCATACATGTGCGCACAACTCGACAAAATATCTGAATGTGAGCGACTGATTTTTTTTTTCGCGATTTCTGTGTTTGTCATAGTAAAAGTGGTTCAATAATGATGAGTACAATGAGCCCTTTTTAGATATTGCGTTTATTCTGTTACACGTTCTATATGTCGCAGCCAATTAGCTTGATCAGCCGTTTAATTGGCAGCCTAGTCTTTTCATTTAGATGAGCCGATTTTTCAATGTCATTTACTGACTTGCTCATGCCACTTATGTTGCTGATTAAACGGCGCAGTTCAATGAAAAGGCTAAGGCTTTTAATGAAATGGCTGATTAAGCTAGTTGGCTGCCTTTTGGTATCACACTCAGCTCAGCACCATTTTATTGTGTATGTTTTGTTATTGTTTTCTTTTCTTTTATAACATGTGGTTGTTGCCGTTGTTTTGTGTCTGAATCGAATAAATGATTTGTATTCTATTCTATTCTACATAATTATACATATACTCGGATTAGCTACTAACTCGGAGATATAAGATAGATAACACACTGTTTTCTGCAAACGGGCCTTATTATAGGTAGGTACTCCAAAATGTTCACACCATATTCATCGGCTTACGAATCTATTTAGGAAACATGTTTAGGTTTTATCTATCAGTCAGCCAAAGAACTGAAAAGAGTTATTGATTTGTAACTAAACTGTAAACAGCTAAACTAGACCTTTAAATACCAATGAAATTCATTTGCTTGTTACTTTAAACACCGAGCTTCATTAACGGAACGGTGATAACTTAGTGACGCCTGAAAATAATTTTCCGAAAGTAGATCTTGTTTTCTGTGGATGATTTTTCAGGGAGTTATTCAAGATTTAAAGCTATAAAACGCCTTGTCAATCTACCTAGAACTTTTTTATAACGTTATGAAGCACATTCTAGGTAATAAAACAGCGATTTCCGCTCACGTACCTACTCACATCGTAACCAAAGCGATCGCCGCTTCAGACCTCCCAATTTCCCCTCACAATTAACAATACGGCCAAATGAAGTGTTCCTCCAAATTCATCGCAACAAACATATATAATATTTTCTTTCTCTAAAACTATCTACTATCTCATCCCCCCTTGAACCCCCCATAATACGTCTGTGTGTGTGGAAAAATTCGTACTTGCTACCCCTACAGCCACCCCCTCCCTACGCCGCTTTCACGGTTCTAATTTTTGGGGAATTTGGGGCATATTCGTAAATATGAAATGGAAAAAATATTTCGCATGTATACGTAATTTGGACTCTGTTGTTCGAGAGTTAAGGTTCAGTTTCCGGTGTTGGGGAGTTGGAAAAAAAATTACTTCATATGTCGTCCTTAAGACGGAGCGCGCCGCGCTTCGTATGTGTGTTGAGAACATGGAAGGCGTGGAGCCGCTCTTAATTATTGTCATTGAGTATAAATTATTTTTTTTTCCAAAACTGTTGATTTTTAAGATAGTGTGGCGTTTGTGAAAGGTGTTTATACAACAATGCTATTCTTAGCTTAATATCATAACAATTTAAAAAATATTTTTAAAGAACGATTTAATTCTAAGCGGCTATTTCCAACCGCTGCGCTGCTATTGTAGTAGCTCGTACATGTATAAATACTGGCCACCAATCAAATACCACAGACAATAAACTGGCCTTATAAGAAATAAGCCACAGGTTTCATTTATGTCTCTGAATGCTGTGGTGGCAAAGATAAGAAAGGTTTTATTTTCTAGCGAAAATTAGAAAAATGTAAATATAAATGAGACAGTAAGTATTATTTATTATTATTATTATTTATTTTATACTTTATTGTACACCTCATTTTAAAAACAGGACAAACATTTAGTATCATTTTCGTTTTTTCATTTTAGTTCAGTTTCGTTTTTTTCATTTTCATTTTTTATTTAGTTTCATTTTTATTTTCGTTTCGTATCATTTAGTTTTTAAGTATGTACCTATATTAGGGTTCTGAATGTCCGTATGAAAAACGGTATACTATAAGGGTTCCCTTTTGTGTCTGTCCATCCGTCTGTCACCGCCAATGTGCTCCAAATCTACTGGACATCTGAATTTGATACCATTAGAACTTCTTTGACCCAAAGACGGATGACTAACGCAGGTAAATTATAAAATTTTGGATGGAAACAAATGATTAAAAAGCATTTTCGAACCGTGCCGTCTGAGTCTAAAACTATTAATTGAAAGGTTTATTGTGAGGGTCTAAAATATTTTTTTCGACATTTTTATAAAGATTATTTCGAAGTTATTTTAATTTAAAATAGTGGATCTTTAAAACCACTTAGTCAACAATTTTGAAAAAAAAAAGCAATTTCTTTACTTGTAGACAACAGGAACATCTATAAAAACTTAAAAAGTCTGTGGTTTTTTAGTTTGTTACTTTAAAAAAATATGGTTCGTTCGTAAAGTTTTGCGCGTGAGTTTGATTCGCACTTGGCCGGTATTATTCTAAATAAAGCTACGATTCAAACCCGTTAGTGACTGTACCCTTACTAAATAAGCTGTGCATTACATTATTCGTGTTTTATACGACCTTTGCTCGTGTTGAAAAGCTCATAAACAATGTGTCAGGATGCATTGCATTTTTTTACAAAATGAAATGCAATTTCACTCACAATAGCTTGATATTTTATCAATTCTATGACATCACCAGTAAAATACTCGTATTTATTTGTATTGTTGTTTTGTACTAATTACTTCGTGTATTTCACCATAACTTAACTTATCAAGGTAATCAGTGATAATTAAGTGCGAAGCGTAATTTTCCTTATTTTAGTCGTTGTACAAATTAGTCACTCTGAAAGTTTTTCTATATGTAAAAACGACATACATTCCTCCCTATTACAGGTACATATTGATCCGCAGTATTTTAATATCAGCTTTTTCCCGTTGTTTCGCGCCGTTGTCCTAATCCAACTCACAATTTCTCTAACTAACCCAGCAAAATTGTAAGTTTAAACGTAAAAAAAAATGTTCGCTGATACAAAGGTATTCTTCTTCCAGATCGAATCGTATATATAAACAGAGATTAGTTTTAACAAACAAACAAAGAATTCTTTATTTTTATAACATTTTATCTCAGATATAATTCTCTTTTGCATAAAAGATTAAATGACAAAAAAAAATACCAAATCAAAAATAATCCCCAAATAGTTGCAAGCAACTCCACTCATTTCATATTCCATCACCGAGCAATATATATAGCTCAGGCCGTAGCTATACGAACAAATATATTATATTTTCCTATATGTTAGTTCCATCATTTATACTTTATTACTATATATATATAGCAACTATTTATATATCAAGTTATTGTGCGAGTGTGTGTTCGTACGTACAATGGGGAGGAAACTCAATTAAACATTTCCCTTAATAAGAATCTTGAAGATTTGCCGTTATTATATTGTATTATTTTCTCTTAGCGATGCAGGATTTTTTGGAATGTTTGGCTTTACTTCAAAATCTTGTAGTCATAAATTCTTGTTTATGATCCCTGAGACTTCCTTGAAGTTCAGCAAAGCCTATTGATGAGAGCTTGAGTGTATAAATTTCTTTATTTCAATCAATCAGACTAGCTTTCTGGAATCACAGACTCTGGCAGGGAATTCCAGTATCCACCTATACATATGTCATCTACATCTACGTCAGTATCCTCACTGAACTTGTAGTAAGTACAATCAGATTCATAGCGAAGAGCATTTTCGATAAGGTTTACTCTTCAAAATACTAATTAAGATTCAAAAGTTAAATTTTTCCGTAAACCGAAAACACTACGGGGTTTACTATCAGGTGAAAAAGTAACCATAACATTGTAAATAAATGTTTCGTTAGACGATATTGTGAACAGATAATTTCGAATATAATAAATTCCATCTGGATTCGATAATTTAATTACAATATATCCGTGTCCTAAATTAATTTAAAATCAAACGCGATTTAATATATTTACGGTGCTGGCAATAATTGTAACATCTATACGGTTTTTCAAACAAATATAAAGGAGACTAAGTCATCAACATCTATGTTGAGGTTGATTTCCAGTGTAACTAGAAGCAGCTGAACAGCAGCGACTGTCAAAGATCTTCGAGTGACAGCTGGAGCCAATTGCTTAACGTACTTCCGTGGTACGAGGGCCACGGAGGAGTCTTGTTATTGATGGTCACCCAGCTGTTAAACTAATGCATCGTAGAAAACAAAGCTCCTGAAGGAAGATTAATTAGGATTATTACTCAATACAAAAGCCAGATTTAAACTAACGACCGCTATCCTTGGTTTCTGGAAATAAATTAATTGACAATCCGTCACATATGAGGTACTTACTTAATCACAAATCAACTGATGCGATGGTTTATTAAAAATTCGGCATTTGAATTTTTCGATCATTTTCATTACAAGAACTGGGGCTTGTACCACCAATCCGACATGACGCTTCACTAACGTCAGACTTACGGAAGTTACACGTCACTCCCCAAAGTCCCCATACAATAGCTTTGGCCCCTATGGGACCCACGGGCCCCCAAGCTTAGGGGTAACTTCGAATTTGTAGGAAAACTTCTTTTCTTGATTAAAGACGCTTGATTACTGCCTACCCCACTTCTATAGTGTTAGCTTTATATTTGTATGGTTTCTATGAGTAACATTCTTTCTCGCTAGACATTTTGTTAAGTACCTAATGCTTGTTTAATTAACTTTAATTTTGTTTTCATAAATGCAAATCTCGCTGGCGACACAATACGAATACTCCCAAATTTCCAAATTAAGTTTTAAATAAAACTAATTTTCTCCAAAGATAAATACGTCATTGATTTCCAAAAAAAGTTGTGGGGCATTTAGTACCAATTAATACGTTTAGAAAATGGTACATCTTTTCAAATAGTAGTCTAGGGGGTGCAACTTTTTTTTTTAAACGATCTGTCTTTTGAAAACATGAGACTTCTAACTTGTACGAACATTCAAGACAGTTTTCTTTTGAGGGGAAGCAGCAGCACTACGATACTTCGGTAACGTCATCTAGTTCGTTCAGTTACACTATTATCGCTAGCGCAATCTAGCTTGACTAGTAGACACTATTTAGGAAGTGAATGCGGTCAATATCACAAAAATTGCCAACAGATGGCGCTAGTGGGAACATTTGCACGAAATCTACGTCGTTCTTATTATACAAAAGATGTCATTTCTAACAACAAATAACTAAATCTTCAGAATTATATGAACACAATATTTAATTTTAAATGTACAAATTAATTTTCAGGTAAAACTTCTTTGATTTTTAATCAAAGACATTCTTCATCTTTCCACCCAGACCTGTCAGTCAAAAGTCAAATGCGACATTCTAGTCAATCATGTCCGAATGGAAAGAGTAATCACAAAATCATGTAAACCGTTTAAAACAGCGGCACATATACCTATCATGAAGCCGAAGTATGACATCCCCACGTAAATGGTAATCACGCCCACTGCGAGCGTATTCTCAGGAGGCACCCAATGGATGCAATGTCCTGCCGTCGAGCATGATACCATCCCAGGCCTTGCCTTTATCGATCCTCTGGACCGACTGATTGTGGCTAAAATAAGAGATAACTTGCATGACGTCATAGGCAAAAGCGGCGTCGCATACACAATATATAACAACGAGGGACAGAAAGTATTCTTAGCCGTCCTCACGAAAAAATTTAGAGAATTCAATGTGAGGATTTTCAATAACTATGGCAACGAAGTTATAAATGTTAAGAGGCCTTTCAGTTGGTGTGCGAGGCAGGTGTTAGTGTGGGCTCCCCCTGGGAAGTTCGTGGGTTCTGTCCACGAGCAGCGCAGGTGCATCAGTACTTACATAGTCAGGGACGAGAGTGGGAAAGATATTTACAAAATCCACGCAGAAGGCTTGTGCCGGTATGTGTACAAGGTGAGTCTGGTGACGTGCTGCGGGCGTGATGTCGGGGAGATGCGTTCCGGGTTCCCAGTCCTCAACGTGAACAACTTCGGGGTCACCTTCCCCCAGGAAACCGACGTCAAAGTTAAGGCTGTGCTTCTCGGGGCGTGTTTCCTGATCGGTTCCTGAAAAAGACTTCATTATTATATTTGAAACTTTTTAAAATCAATACATTTTTTCTAGAGTATTTTTTTATTTTTTATTTGTGTGTTCCCATTTTTTTGTTAAAGCCATGTATTCACAAATCATAACACAATCAAATCCCTCGACATTTGCCTTGTCCACACTATGTCAATGCGGTTCAATGCTATCTCGTCGGCCCTTAGAACTGCCATTTCAAACACAGAGCGATACGCGCCCTCACAACCGACGGGCTACCTACCTACCAACCAACACAAGTTGTGAAGGTCACAACTAACTTTCTCGTTACTTGTAGACGTGCGTCGCCCGCAATGCCGTCGGGTCTTCTGCGACCACATCGCGCGACGCGACAAGTAGAATGTCGCCTAGTTAGAACGGGGATCCTCTTTTCAATGAAAAGCAGCAACAAAACTGCGCTGAATTGTGCTAGCGATTATCTTAGTGTCACACTCAGTACTCACTCGGAGTGTGTATGACACAAACTCTAAGCTGAACTGAGCGACATTTAGGCTGCGTTTCCACCAGAGATGTGTGAGGATGCGTAGCGAGGGATATGTTTGTTATGAACCAATAGCATTGCTTCATTTACCTAGCCTCGCTCAGCGCAAGCAATTCTATTGGTGCATAAAAACACATCCCTCGCAACGCATCATCGCACATCTCTGGTGGAACCGCAGCCTAAGGCCCTTTTCTGACTTGTCGGCGCAGCAGCGGCGCGACATCAGCATGTTCGGTATACGCGGTACTGAAAGCTTACCGAGCGCCTACATTTCAATGAAGCGTTCCTGCCGGTTGGTTATGTCGACATCTCACGGTGTTCACCTAGGCGGAGTGAACGACAATAGAACTTTCATTCCATCTTATTTGTATGGTTTGACAACTCACCCGTCGTCGTGCGCCTCGCCCGGGTGTTCACTTCGACATGTTTACAGAATCGCACTGCAGAATCGCACTGCTGATTGGCTCGGTATGCGCGGGAATGGCACAGATTAGGCTTACCGCGTCTCGGCATGCACGTCCGGTGACCGCTCTGCATTATACCACAATTAGGTATACCGAGCGTGCCGCGCGCGACGTGTGCAAAATGGCGGACATTCATGTTGCGCTAGTATTGGAAGTAGAAAAGTATCCCGAACTTTACTGTACAATTATAAAATAGCTGAATATTCCAGGAAGGATGTGACAGAGAGGGCCTGGGCTGAAGTACCTATCTAATAAAACGCAATTAAATACTCGTAATAGGAATAAAATACTACAAAAGGCAATAATTAAAAGCTGTTGATATGTTTATTTTTTCATTCAGTACATGGATACAATAGTCATCCTGAAAAAATCTTTAGCCGCAACAAACATTCGACAGTTAATATTATTTTCGATATTTTATTATATGGATCACGCCAATAACGTTTTCTTTTTTACGCAAACTATTATAAATGTAACAAACTAAAGCATCTTCTTCACTCGAAGACGACATCCTTCGCGACGGGCACAAGCAGCACTGCATAATTTTTACCGATACCTATGTGCGTAGGTGCAGGCGACGCTGTTTTCGGCATCCGAGCATGCTGATGTCGCGCCGCTGATGCGCCCACAAATCAGTAAAGGGCCTAAGAGGACATAATAATGTACAACCTACAGGGTTTGTGTGTTGTGTTTGAGTCTTCTGAAAGACTTTCATCCATACCCTTTCGGTTCGACTGTTTTTAGACGGTCCGGTGGACGTGGCTGCAATGCACTTATGTGTAAGTGAGGTTTTCTTAGGTTCAATTCGTTCTAGCGCAGAGTCGAAGCGCATCGAAACGTCAAATTCTTCACCATTAAAAGCAAAGTAACACGAATGCGCGCGTATTCGCATGTATTCGCATATCTCAGATTAATATGTGCGTTACGTTCTGGAGATAAGGGTGAATTTGCTATGTTAAGCTTCAGATTGATGCTTCGATGCGGTGGAAATTGGTCGAATTACAGCTTCCCAGTATAACTTGTGGCAAACTTTAGGAAACTTGGAATATAATGAATGCAACAATAATAATTTTAAGTAGAAATTTAAAAATCAAACGGGTAAGTTAATCCAAAATAACAGTCATCTTTTTAGGCCCTAGCGCCTACCAAATTACACTGAGCAATCTGCAAATTCACGTTTTTCAAGGCGTTAAAAAAAACGACGAATTACAAAACAAAAGCTTTATTGTAAACATAAGAAAACGAAATCAGTCTTATTTAATTAATTAAATGAAAGTGGGGACTTACACGAAAACTAATTATTACTAAAAACTAATTCTACTTTTTGCGTTTTTTCTGCGGTGACTTGGCGTGGGCTTCTTCTTCAGTGTCGCCATTGAGTTCTTGTTCTTCATCATCGTGCTGCTTCCTTCTCACGGGTCCCGTCTGGGTGATAGGAATGGCTCTCTCGTTTTTACCCTCAGACACCTTCGGAGCTACCACGGTCAGCACACCATCAGAAGATAGCCTGGACTCCACTGACTCAGGGTTGCATCCTTCAGGCAAGGCATACCGACGCTTGAACTGACGTGCCACAAAGCCATGGTCATCCTTCCTTTCTTCATGCTTGCCTTCAATGACTACGTATCCATCAGATGTCTTGACAGAAATCTCCTCAGGATCGAAGTGCTGTACGTCCAAGTTGACCTGGAACTTGTCTTTGTCGGATTTGATGGTGGATCCGACGTCCCGGGCGACCGCAGCCAGATTTCTCCATGGACGAAGGTATTTTCGCACGGAGAGGACAGGACGGTCGATAATGTCCGTTAAGAAGTCGTCGGAAGAAAGGTTCAAGCCGAAAAGTTGGTCTCGGAGACGACGAGGACGCAGGTCGTCCAATAAGTATGGTAAAAGCGCCATTTTTGTAGACTGACTCCCAAACTTTCTTGCTTAATTCGAAATACTCAAATTACTTGTTGTAGTTTGTTTTGTGGACTCTACTTGCTTGTAGACTCGGCCGGAATTTGCGTTTTCGTGCTCAAGTTTACTCGCTTGCGTTTAGTTCAATACTATCGCCAGTAGAGGCGCGCATCGCTTTTATATTTCCGGCCAGCGTAGTAGGACATTACGAGTAACATCGAGAACAATGTTAGAATGTTCTGAATGACTTGATAAGCGACATCTGCCGGCGAGTAGCCTTTGCTCTTTAAAAGTATTCAAACGTTTGCCAGATCTCTATTCGCTAATAGATGGCGCTAGCGTTGAGTTGATTACGTTTACGTTATGATTTCAACTGAATCTGAACATGTAAGTCATATTTACAAGAACAATGGTTTCCTTAAGTCATTTACCATTTCATCATATTTGATCATATTTGTAGCATGTTATTATTACAACAAAACGGGGCGGAGTATTTGTTTTCGCTACTGCCCACTTGAGGGCGCGACAATCTATTGTTGTGTCTGCAATTTTCTATAGAACATTGTGGAAAAAGGTCATGAACTGAACTTGGAATAATCTAGAATTATATCGAATCCAGATCCACCCCATCCGGTTATATTGTTTGGGGTGCTCTGCTTGAGTTGAAACTTGAGTTGACTCACCATCAAATGCGTTTGTCATCTCATCTTTTGACATCATAAACAAAGGAAGAAAATGGATATTAAAAAGAAACAAAATAAATGCGATGCGTAATTGCATAGGATGCAGAATAATTACCTACCTACTCGTATCTTGCTGATTGCCCTTAAAAAAAATGCGATTCTAGGTAGGTATTACAAGTCATTGACCTCGCCGGAGTCGCCCGCCGGTTAGCTTCTTATCATTTACATGTAGGTAAAGTAAGACTTCCTTCTTGATGTAAAAATTGAAAATTCCTATTGCATAAGTACCTAATTATTGTTTTCATGAATTATAATTTACTAACGAGGTTCCGGGCTATTATTTTGTGTACCTTTCAATGTCTATTTAATTCATTTTATAGGTAAGTACATAGGTACTTACAAATAAGTTAACCTAAAAATGAACACCACGTGTAATGCCTTCATTCATCGTACCGATAACCGGTATTACCTACTTTTTAGCGCGCGAATTTTTTGTTCATGCGGTGACGATGAGTTGATGAAATTTTCTAGAATATTGTAACGGTGACCTATTATGGGTAGGTATAGTAGGTTCCTACATTTTGGGTACCTACCTAGGTAATGTACCTAGGTAGGTAGGTACTCATTTAGAGCTACAATATGTGCTTATTATTATAAACCAACTAGAATGCGGACTGTGCTATTTAACTTTAATGAAATATGGCATAGTATAGTACCTACCCGGTATAACAGAAAGCATTGTGCATGTTAATACCTACAGTTTATATATACCTACTGGGTTGTAAGAAATTAGGGACTTCCTCTTATTAAATTTTAAACATTAGGTACTTACCTACTTACTTATCTACCTACCTACCTATTCGTGGAACTTTATTAAAACAATAAATATATTATTACTAAATCACTCTTCGAGTCTCATTATCAAATTCCGGTGTTAGTCATCTATTTAGCCTACAATTCAATGAAATCACACCCTAACGGCGCTGTAGCAGAACGGTGTTCTAGAAAACGTTGCGCTGTTTATTGATTTTATGGCGTGGAGGCTGGAGCAGACGATGCAATGCAAGGGCGGCTAGGGAGAGATAGTTTTCTAAAATAAATGAAGAGTTTGAGCAGCTAGGTACCTACCTACTTGGGTAACAAATTTAACAATAGAAGTAGCTGGTAGGTAGACAATTACTTATAGGTAGGTAAGTACCTAAACGTGGGTGGATAATGTACCTAGCACGGTCTAAATTGAATAAAGAAATTCTGAACCTGAACTAACTGCACATGTAACGAGAACCAAACAGAAAATAGGTATCAAAAATTTATTAAGTAATTAACCTAGGTTAGGTACGTATTTATAAGAAGATAGGTAATTTATAATTACATAAATTCTGTATTTAGCCGTGATTAGATACACTTATACTCATTTTCTATGAAGAAATGTCTAGAAACGCATTGTTTCCGGTGCCGGTACATCGGATTATTCGAGAATGCTATGTTAATACATTATTAACTTGGTTTTACTACGAATAACACGCTTCAAAATAAAAAATGCAATAATTAGGTGCATTCAGATCTTTGTGTTCTGGGTATCTAAAATAAAACACCTGCAGAATACCTAAGTAATAATCAATACACTGTCTAGCACAAATGTTGCCAGCCTTTGCCGATAAAAACGTAGATTTTATTCTACTGCAAAAAGGACAATTTATGAATTTTGTACATATTTAGGAAAATTCGTAAATATGTACAACATTCATAAATTGTCCTTTTTGCAGTAGAATAAATCTAAATCCTTGCAAATGCAAGGATTTAGGGTAATTTTTTAATATAAGTATGCGGATAAGGTTTGGCGATTTTTTGTGTGTGATTGTTTTTTTATTGTTGTGTGATTTGAAGTAAATTAAAAAAAGCCAGTCCGATTCGTTTGGGGTATGGGGCAACTCGTCCCATTCGAAACTGGGACCAGGGACCAATTCAACCTTTTATAATTTGATAATAGGCCACTGGACACACGTTAGTTTAGGTATTGGGACGATTGCACATTCATATGCATATTTACATATGTTCTGTTTTTTTTAAATCGAATACGATTTATTCCTATAAATAATCACATATACGAATCGAATACGAGTAAGTCACAAACGCCCAAGGCCAGATTTCTCAGGAATTCTCACTTCAATTCAAACGCTACATAAACCGAAACATCAATTCAATAAAGAAGATAAAAATTTATCACCTGAATAAATTTTTATCTATCCTATCTTACCTCCTTAACCCAGTTACTGGATAACATGCTAACCCTTGGTTCCTCTTCTCTAATAAGATTTTCGAGGCATTCACTACCCGTAACAACAGTCAAATATCCATTGGTGACATCCAAAATCCCCACGTTAAGTTTTCCTAAATTTCGAAGAGATCACGGAATGTAAAGAATAGTTCCGCTTACACAGACCGACCACGGATAGTTTTGCTTAACTAGGAGTTAGATCCTCTAAATATGGTTTGCAATTTTTAATAATAATACACAAGATTGGTTTTAAATGATTCAAAAACAGTCTGCTAAGCGCTTTTGGAACTATGTTGCTGAGTTTATTTACTTAAAATTAATTAACGCAAGGTTAAATTATTAGAAAAAAAAACATAATATGTTACTGTACGCAAAGTACTTTTTATAATGTGTGTTATCAAAAAACAATTGATATAAGACTGGATTATTTCTGGAAATAAAAACATAATCGTATCATACCAGCTGCTGTCATAAGATTTTTGCGAAAAAGTCGCATTGACTGAGAAACACTCAATATTTCTGCCATTTGGGTATAGTTTTCAGAAAAAGATGTATGAAAAGCGTAAGTTTTTGGGTGCGCTGTGAAATAATTACGTAGGTAATATAAAAATAATAAATACCAATAAATTATTTTCTGGTATCCCCAAACACTTCACGAACTTGACATAAATGTTACCCCGGATGCCACTAGCGCTGACGACGGGCAGCAGTCAAACTATAAACCGGATGTGGTTCGAAAATTCTAGTAGGAACCAGTAAAGTATTAATAAATGTATTTTATTGAATGAAACTATCAAGTGCGATATTTTTTAATCCATTATTTTGGTCTAATCTTATAGTTTAGCCCATATTTTGTTATACTTTTATTCAAATGATTAAAGTTTAGGCCAATTCCATGGATGGATCTCGAAGGTTCTAGAATGTTTCACAGAAAATCTTTACCGCGATGCTAGCGCCATCGTGCGTCCGGTAGTGACGTTACAAAAAACGCAGCAGGTGTTCTAAACATTTCCAGAGAATTCTCTTGTTTAACCGACTTGAAAAAGTACGACGTTACCAAATAAAGGATTAAAAATTATCATGAATTTAAATAAGTGAACCAATTGAGACCTATGCCGCGCCCTGAACATTATTATTATTCGATTATCAATAGTTTTTGAATTTATTTGATCATTATTAGCATCGTCACAATCAAATAGATTGTTGCTTATATCTATTAGAAAATAATATTACTATAAGCTCTTAGTCTATTTGAACCAAAACTTTAACAATGTATTTTCTCAGTGTAATTCCAGCGACCGAATGTGTATTCTAACACCATTTAATAATAAAAGATTACCCTTATTCAAATAAGATCTAAGTTACCTATTATTAAAATTTACGTGTGTTTTGTGTGAACAGAAATAAATTAATAGGTATTCTTTATTTTGCTTTGTTATTCCTTGTTAAAAATAAGTTTACTATATTGAAAACATTAACATCGTGATTTCTTAAACCAATTCCCCTTAAAGAAATCACTAGAAGTCGCCCATTGTTTCCAACCCCTGACGAGTAGCGCGCCAACTCGAGAAATTTCTACTCGCTCACAGATGGCGCTTGCGTGTCGAGTCTATATAAGCTGTCTGACATTCCGGCCGGCGTCATTATTCAAGAAAACGCCAAGTTACTGACACGCTGCGAGCCCACGCGATTTTAAAACACGTGTATTCTATTACCGCGCTAGTCAAGTCAAGAAGTATTCTATACTGTGCTAAGTTTCTACGTTAAACTCGAGGACTATTAATTATAATAAGTGAAACAGTCAAAATGCCCGAAGAAATGCAGACCGATGTCGCGGAGGTGGAGACCTTCGCCTTCCAGGCGGAGATCGCCCAGCTCATGTCCCTGATCATCAACACATTCTACTCTAACAAAGAAATCTTTCTTCGTGAGTTGATCTCCAACTCTTCAGACGCCTTGGACAAGATCCGGTATGAGTCACTCACCGACCCATCGAAGCTGGACAGCGGCAAGGAGCTGTACATCAAGATCATTCCCAACAAGAGCGAAGGTACACTAACTCTCATTGATACCGGTATCGGTATGACTAAGGCTGACCTCGTCAACAACCTTGGTACCATCGCGAAGTCTGGAACAAAGGCGTTCATGGAGGCTCTTCAGGCGGGTGCTGACATTAGCATGATTGGTCAGTTTGGTGTGGGTTTCTACTCATGCTACCTGGTCGCCGACCGCGTGACAGTCCACTCCAAGCACAATGACGACGAGCAGTACGTGTGGGAGTCGTCGGCCGGCGGCTCGTTCACGGTGCGCCCCGACCACGGCGAACCCCTCGGCCGCGGCACGCAGATCGTACTGCACATCAAGGAGGACCTCACCGAGTATCTTGAGGAGCACAAGATCAAGGAAATCGTCAAGAAACACTCACAGTTCATCGGCTACCCCATCAAACTGATGGTGGAGAAGGAACGCGAGAAGGAGCTCTCTGACGACGAGGCCGAGGAGGAGAAGAAAGAGGAAGAGAAGGAGGACGACAAGCCTAAGATCGAGGACGTCGGAGAGGATGATGAGGAAGACAAGAAGGACAAGAAAAAGAAGAAAACCATTAAAGAGAAGTACACAGAGGACGAGGAGCTTAACAAGACCAAGCCAATCTGGACGCGCAATGCTGACGATATCACCCAGGAGGAGTATGGTGACTTCTACAAGTCCCTCACCAACGACTGGGAGGACCACCTTGCTGTCAAGCACTTCTCTGTTGAAGGTCAGCTGGAGTTCAGAGCTCTTTTGTTTGTGCCCCGTCGTGCACCTTTCGACCTGTTCGAGAACAAGAAGCGCAAGAACAATATCAAGTTGTACGTCCGCAGGGTGTTCATCATGGACAACTGTGAGGACCTCATTCCCGAGTACCTGAACTTCATCAAGGGTGTGGTAGACAGCGAGGACTTGCCCCTCAACATCTCTCGTGAGATGCTCCAACAGAACAAGATCCTCAAAGTAATCAGGAAGAACTTAGTTAAGAAATGCTTGGAACTCTTCGAGGAGTTGGCTGAAGACAAGGAGAACTACAAGAAGTATTATGAACAGTTCAGCAAGAACTTGAAGCTCGGAATCCACGAGGACTCTCAGAACAGGTCTAAACTGGCTGACTTGCTACGTTACCACACATCCGCCTCCGGTGATGAGGCATGCTCCCTCAAGGAGTATGCTTCCCGCATGAAGGAGAACCAGAAGCACATTTACTATATCACTGGAGAGAACCGTGACCAGGTTGCCAACTCTTCATTTGTGGAGCGTGTCAAGAAGCGTGGTTATGAAGTAGTCTACATGACGGAGCCCATTGATGAGTACGTAGTACAACAGATGAGGGAGTATGACGGCAAGACCCTTGTCTCAGTCACAAAGGAGGGTCTGGAACTCCCTGAGGATGAAGAAGAGAAGAAGAAGCGTGAGGAGGACAAAGTCAAGTTTGAAGGTCTCTGCAAGGTGATGAAGAACATCCTAGACAACAAAGTTGAGAAGGTTGTTGTATCCAACCGTCTGGTAGAGTCCCCATGCTGCATTGTAACCGCACAGTATGGTTGGTCTGCCAACATGGAGCGTATCATGAAGGCCCAGGCTCTTCGAGACACATCCACCATGGGTTACATGGCAGCCAAGAAGCACCTTGAGGTCAACCCTGATCATTCCATTGTTGAGACTTTGAGGCAGAAGGCTGAGGCTGACAAGAATGACAAGGCTGTCAAGGACCTCGTTATCCTGTTGTACGAGACTGCTCTGCTGTCATCTGGCTTCGCTCTTGACGAGCCCCAGGTGCATGCTTCCCGCATCTACCGTATGATCAAGCTGGGTCTTGGCATCGATGAGGACGAGCCCATCCAGGTGGAGGAGTCCAGCGTTGGTGATGTGCCACCACTTGAGGGTGACGCTGATGACGCGTCCCGTATGGAGGAGGTTGATTAAACTGTGAAATCTCAACTTTTTTTTAGCCATGTTGTAATGGTGTTTATGTGATTTGCGAAGTTATTTTGTGCACTGGTGTACAGCCAAAGACTGATTTAGTTCAAATTCCATTATTCAAAATAAATGGTAATATTAACAAATTATTTCCTTGGTTTCATTCCCTGAAAGCCCTTACACACCCACACTGTATACACACTCAGTGGCAACTAGTAAAAATTATTAATTTCATTTTATTTAATTAGATAAGCCGATTTTGTTTTTTTAT
The DNA here is from genome assembly GCA_947386135.1 of Melanchra persicariae. Lineage (NCBI taxonomy): Eukaryota > Metazoa > Arthropoda > Insecta > Lepidoptera > Noctuidae > Melanchra > Melanchra persicariae. Next base: position 2,278,181 of record OX376669.1, read on the forward strand.
TTGCCACATATGACATAGCCAATGCACACTCACAATGGGCTCTTGTGTTGATATGCTTCAATGACCAAGCGAAAGCTAGCAACTTTCATGAGTCACTGAACTATGTCCTCCCAACATAGGCCATTGTGTGTGAAGATGCAACGTAAACAATAGGTACATAAACACACTTCAGACAGGAGTCCAGAACACAAGCTGACCCATTCAAAACTTGGGTGAAAACTGTCAGGTAGGTACATCTTGATCACCATAGGCCCATTGCTCTTCCATATTTGGTAAAATAATTTTAGAGTACTCCATTAAATAAAATTGGTACCTACTATTAGTTCCTACTCAAACAACAGAGTATCTTAGTAGTTTTCCAGAAAATGGGACTGAAGGTGGGAGAATCTTCACAAACTTGGTCACATTTAAATAATCACGTGTGATCAAGCTGGGGAGATTCTTCCCAGGTTGGCCATCTAGACAGTGAGACCAACAGATTGGTTCTGATATATTGGGCGACTGATTCTGACTAAATTTGGGAGATGATCATCGCTAGGTGCCCTTCGATGATTGGGGACTCCGATCGGCCACCTTTATACTATATAGGTATACTAAATCGGTTTAGTGCAGAGTTGATTTTTTTTACGCACGTTGCTATGAGCTAAGCGCACATAAATGAAACTTGGCAAGACGTTGTAGACCCTTACAAGATACAAATAAACCTTAAAAGTTAGGCTCTAAAGTTCCTATTTTAAGTACTTGGACCTAATATATTTCACCTTTACGTGTATATCTCCTAAACGGTATGCTTTTTTCAAAATCTGTTTTCACAAACATACACAAATTCATAGCAACGTGCGTAAAAAAAATCAACTCTGCACTAAACCGATTTATATGATTTCCATCAAATAGCCAAACGTCAGCGCAGCGGAAACTTGAATATCTTCGAAGTTTTAAGACACACAAATTTCATTTAAACATACACATTTACCTCTCGTCACACACTAATTATTGCATGTATTTTTTTTCTTGTACGTCCATAGGAAAAAAAAAGTGCCGCTGGGATGACGTGTGTACGTTACCCCAACAAGAAAGTGTCTCCTAGAGTTATATGAGTAGAACGTATTATTGGTGCCTTATCTGTTGTAAATGTGCCCCCACATAAAAAATGTGTGCCCCCTGTCGTTTTGGGAAAAAACGGAAAAAACGATTCTTGCTGGGGTAACGTTTTTCTAGCAGGAAAATTCTAAACGAATGATCGGAGAGAGAAAAATTAGGCATAGCCAGAGAGCTTATATGTGTGCCAAAATGTGCCCCCAAAAATAAAATCTGTGCCCCTTCAGGTTTTCGAGATATTGCATTTCCTGCTGGAGTAACGTTTTGATGAATCGTATATCTCTAAAACCATTGCATGTGCCCCTGTAGAATAAACATACACGAGTAGCTCTTAATGTGTGCCCCTTTGTGCCCCAATTAGATTTAAGAAAATATTTATAGTTTTCAAGTTATCGCGGTTTTATGAAAACCCGAAAAAACATCGCAGCGCCTAAATGAGACAAGGCATAACTTCGCTGAAAACTGTATTCGGTTCTTCATGACGCTAATAATAACCATACAAAGTTTCAAAACTGTTCATGCATGCGTTTTTGAATAATCATGCTAAAAGTAAAAACGATGGTGTCATAACTTTGACGGCAAAATACAAGGAACTGGCACAATCCCAGATGTGTAGGTGTAAACCAAAATCTTGTGCCTTTAGTCAAAAATATATGGTGAAAATATTGAGCTTCAAATGTTACGCATTAAATAAATATAAACAAAAAACCATAATATGTAAACAACGGCTGGTTATCCGACCAAATCTGAATGACTACTAAAAAGCGACGGATTCATACATATCGATGACCTTCTTTATTGGACGTATTATACCTAAGCTGTTGTCCGTACAGTCGCGTTCAAAAGTTTTGAGGGCTAATTAAAAAATATATACACATATGGCTGCCATAGAACATTCAGTAAAAATCAAATCAATTATTTAGTTGTTTCGGCTAAAAAGATACAGCCCTGTGACTGTGACATGTTGAGTGTTGACGGATTGTGGTCGAGTCTTAGTTTTGGAGACATGAATTCTTGTCATGAATTATTTTTTTACATAGTAACTAGAAGTTATTAAGGGATTATATGTCATCAACCTAGCACAAGAAGAGAATTAAATACGTATTATACAAAAAAAGTAAACAAATTACTGAATCGCTTTTGACGAAATTTCTATTGGACCAATCGGAAAGTATGTATATCCTTACAGATGAAAACAAAACAAACATGATTTAGAACATATTAGTTAAAAAATAAATAAATAGGTAAAGTAATGAAAAAAAAATCCAAGCGCTTGTAAGGTACAAGTATTTTTAAATAAGTCAAAACAATGCCATTAAATACTTACCACCGCAGATCGTGCCATAAAATTCACCACCCCTACAACCACATAATTGTTATCAAATGCTTATACGCCACTTTCAACCAACTTAAAAAAAAGTAAACAAACAGTATCAGTGCAACTGCGTGACTCAACGTAACAGTGTCCTTGGCGTCATAACATAACTGCAACTGTTTACCAATACCAAGTAATAATCCAAACGCACTTCCTAGTCAATAAACACTTTGTACCCATTATTCATAATAGAGCGACGTTACACGTAACTGTCTCTGTCACACTAACACCGTACGCGTACTAGCTGTCTCACTTTCTCTAAGCTAGACAAAGCGATTCCTTGCGTGACGACGTCAGCGGACGCCGCGGGGCCAGAGATGTATGTAGCGGTGTGGGGAGGCGAAAAAAGGGAATCTTCTATTAAGGTAAAATGCTCCAACCAGCCTGCGAAATTCGAATTTTACTAAGGTTTTTTGCAATTTGCAGGCCAGTGCTTGGTTGTATGTTGATTAAAATATTATTCGCGGCTGTAAGACATATGTAGATACAAAATTATAATCATCAATATCATCAATACAATGCTCTAAGTTCATAAAGATGTAGGAATGAGTTTTTCTGTTTTTTCTTTTTTCCTACGCCTTTATTTAGTACGAACATATTTAGTGTCAGTTTCTTTGTTGTCACGAAACGTCGCTGCAATTTGTACAAAAAAATACGTGTGAATAACAGTGCATTTCCAAATAAAGAAGCGAGTATTATTTTCATAGCATTAGCCTATTAATACAATTCATGTATGTATCGTCTTTATCTATATATTACAAGTTATTCTGATATTGTGGCTAATTGAGGTTGTTTCTCACGAAAATGCTACACATATGAGTCACATTTCGTCACTCATATGACGTAACTCACATCTACGTGTAAAGATAAAACATGTTTACACTGCGGCTGAAAATTTTAACAAATTATATGCCGGCGGCGTCCGGTGTTATCTCCATACAAAACGTTTCACTAATAAATAAATCTGACATTTACGGGAAATAGATATAAAAGAGTTTTAGTGTAATTTTTAAAAATAATAATTTGGAGGTTTCGAATAAATGCTGAATTTGATCATTAAACCTGCATTTTAGCTCCCTGCCGAGCCCTGCTCAATTTGAGCAGTAGGACATAGTTACATGTAAACTCTGCTTTACAATAAATGTGACTTAGGTACATTAGTATAATACATAATACAAATATAATACATAATACAGGTATGTCACAAAACAGTTTGGTCACTATTTTGAGCATGTTAGTCACATGTACATTTTATTTGAAAATGGCTCTTATAAATGTACTTAATCATGTGTAAGTTCATAGAAACAGCTATTAAAATATAATCCAATAACAACTTTATTTTATTAGATATTACTTTTCTACTTCAGTGTACTCAGGCACAACACGTGTGAACCGGTTAGTGAGTAAAGTAAAGAAGGTCATCGATATGTATGAATCCGTCGCTTTTTAGTAGTCATTCAGATTTGGTCGGATAACCAGCCGTTGTTTACATATTATGGTTTTTTGTTTATATTTACTTAATGCGTAACATTTGAAGCTCAATATTTTCACCATATATTTTTGACTAAAGGCACAAGATTTTGGTTTACACCTACACATCTGGGATTGTGCCAGTTCCTTGTATTTTGCCGTCAAAGTTATGACACCATCGTTTTTACTTTTAGCATGATTATTCAAAAACGCATGCATGAACAGTTTTGAAACTTTGTATGGTTATTATTAGCGTCATGAAGAACCGAATACAGTTTTCAGCGAAGTTATGCCTTGTCTCATTTAGGCGCTGCGATGTTTTTTCGGGTTTTCATAAAACCGCGATAACTTGAAAACTATAAATATTTTCTTAAATCTAATTAGGGCACAAAGGGGCACACATTAAGAGCTACTCGTGTATGTTTATTCTACAGGGGCACATGCAATGGTTTTAGAGATATACGATTCATCAAAACGTTACTCCAGCAGGAAATGCAATATCTCGAAAACCTGAAGATTTTATTTTTGGGGGCACATTTTGGCACACATATAAGCTCTCTGGCTATGCACAATTTTTCTCTCTCCGATCATTCGTTTAGAATTTTCCTGCTAGAAAAACGTTACCCCAGCAAGAATCGTTTTTTCCGTTTTTTTCCAAAACGACAGGGGGCACACATTTTTTATGTGGGGGCACATTTACAACAGATAAGGCACCAATAATACGTTCTACTCATATAACTCTAGGAGACACTTTCTTGTTGGGGTAACGTACACGGATGACGTAGTTCCAGCGGAAACAGTTTTTGTTGAATAACTCCCCAATGGTTGGATGCACAAATTCGTACTTACCATACACATTTACACGACGTCATACACTAAATATCTGCTTAACTGAAATTAAGAAAATCGACCTTTTTCCGCTGGGAATACATACACATTTGCACTTACCGAGAAATCAACGATGATAACTTTCGTGCGGTCGTTCAGCAGGACCACGACTTTGAATGTCGATTCCAAGTTTCTGGAGCTTGTTGCTTTCCTCGAACCTACATAGAAAATGAGTATCCTGCAAAATAGAATTAGTAGGTACCCAAAATTCAAAACTAGTGCTCCAGTAGTTTACGAGATATACCATGCCATTGGTGGGGTGGCGGTAGTCACGGTGTTAAATTTTCATCTAATTTCTCCCCAAATTTGCACAAAAATTAGTACTCCTAAAGAAGTAATAGTGACCAAAAATTCAGTGTTGTATTTTAAGAGAAATCAACTTTCATTACTTTCCATCAGGGCTCGGAAACCGGTTAATTTTCCAAACCGGTTTTGGTCATTGACCTCGAACCAGAAACGATTGCGGTTTAGGTTTCGGTTACCGATATTTTAACCGGTTAATGGAATAACCGTTGTTGAGGTTTCTGAACGAAACGTGAGCGGTCAAGTGTCAACTTTTAAAAATAAATGGGTGACGTTTTTCTTCTCTATGAACGACTCGAAGCTAATGGATATGTTTTATTGAGTAAATCCCCAATGTTATTATTTCTGCTAATCCGAACCTGAAAATATCACCTAAAGAACATCCAGAGATTCGGCGACGGACGCTGGGCGTTCGTGAGCTTGCTGGACATTTGGCGACCGTGACGGTAATTACAGATTTTAATTTGTCGAACGCACGCGACAACGACACAAGATGGACGACGTTGCGAAATCCTTAAATTTGAAGTGCAATAAAGAGAGAAGCGTTTTACGACGGCTCTTCACGATCTCGGCCAACGCCATCGAAGAAATTTTCAGAACCGATGAGGCGAGGTTGACCGAATTACAATGTGAGTTTAACAAATTAAACGATTTACACACAAGAATTTCACATCTAGATATTAAAATAAAAGACCAAATATTAGACAGTGAAAACACGGATACGCAATTTGAAAAAGAAATTTTGTCAGCAGAAGAGTACAGCAATCGATTTATAATTATAAAAACTAAATACGAAATAACTATGAATAAATCATGTAAAACAAACACAAGTGGAGAAAATACACAAAAAAGATATTTTAAGCTCCCAGAAATTAAATTTCAGAAATTTGATGGAAATATTCGCAATTGGTTATGTTTTTGGGGTCAATTTTCTAAAATAGATACGGACCCCGGATTAGACGATGACGATAAAATGTATTATCTAAAGCAGAGTATAGAGTGTGGTACAGACGTATACTCACTTGTAATGAGCTACCCTCCAGCAGGAAATGCTTACAAAAAATGCATGGAGGAGCTCAAACAAAGGTATGCACGAGAAGAATTACTAATAGAAGTTTATGTTCGAGAACTACTTGCATTGGTTTTAAAAAGTAAATGTAGTCTTGCAGAGCTGTATGATAAACTCAATGCAAACCTAAGAGCTTTGGAAAGTCTCGGCATCAATAAGTACCAGGCGTTCATTCTGCCTTTAATAGAGTCTGCACTACCCCTGGAGATTTTAAAAATTTGGGAGCGACAGAAGGGTCATATTCAGACCAAGAACCCAGAGGAGGTCCTTATCAGTTTGATGGGTTTTTTGAAAGCGGAAGTTGAGAGCATACAGAGAGTTGAAATAACCAGAAATCTGGCACAAACTGATTTTAATAGCCAAGAAGCCACTGCTAGCTGCCTTGTAGCACATGATAATAAAAATACAAAAAAGGATATGCAACCCCAAAACAACTGCTTATGGTGTGACAAAAACAATCACACAAGTTCTGATTGCTACAAATTACACGACCTTACCGTGGAGAAAAGAATAGAAATTGTACGGAAGAAGAAAGCATGCCCCATTTGCCTGAAGCTGGGGCACCACCCGAAAGCTTGCAGAGCTTATGTTAAATGTTTTATATGCCAGAAGAGGCACTCTACAGCACTTTGCACTGAAAAAGAGATGAAATGTCCAGAGAAGCCTAACACCACTACAACAAACCTATCTACACAGAATTATAACACAGAAACCTTACTTCAAACAGTAATAATCAACGTGCGGAATGGAGGACGAGTTTTACCTGTTCGAGCTTTATTTGACAGCGGGTCCCAAAGGAGCTATATTCAAGAGAATGTAGTAAAGGAGTTAAATCTAATTCCCACAAGACAGGAAAAATTAAACCATTGCTTGTTTGGTAACATAAAAACTAAAATAGAATCTCACAATGTTTATAATGTAACGGTAGAAAATCTTAATTCAAATTTTACCATGAATATTGAGGCCCTCAGCCAAACTTCAATTTGTGGAAATATTCCAAAATTAAATTTAACTAGTGAGACATGTCAAATTTTGAAAAGACATCAGATCTCCTTACCTGATATACAATCTGAAATATCAGAAATAGGCATTTTAATAGGAGCTGATTTTGCAGGATTTATGTTGACAAGTAGTGTAATTGTGATGGAAAATGGTTTGGTGGCTATAAAAACTAAATTAGGTTGGACAATTCAGGGCAGGCAAATTAGCACTTCATTTGATAATACTGCTTCTTCTATGTTTTGTATGTCAGTGTCTACTAATAATAATTTGACAGATTTTTGGACTCTTGAAACTCTCGGCATACATGATCCAGCAGAGATGAAGTCTAGAACACAAGGGGAGGCCGAAGCAGTGAGTTGCTTCAAGGAGACAGTGGCAACACTATTAGATGGCAGATATGAAGTTGAGCTTCCATTCAAGGTCGGTTTTGATGATTTATTACCTAATTATGATATTGTAAAGAAAAGGTTGGATTCAAACACTAAAAAGCTGATTTCAAGTGGTAAGTACCAAGACTATGATGCGATTTTACAGGAGTGGATAAAGTTAGGTATTATTGAGACTTCTGATATGCATCATGGTCATCATTTTGGTCATTATTTGCCTCATAAAGCGGTATTTAAAGAATCTAGTCTGACAAGTAAAATAAGGCCAGTCTTTGATGCCTCCTGTCCGGATAAAAATGGGCTGAGTCTAAATATGTGTTTAGAGAAAGGTATTAATTATATTGAACATATACTTAAACTATTAATTAGATTTAGAAAAGGCGCTATTGGTGTAACATCTGATATTGCTAAGGCTTTCCTTCAAATTAGTGTAAAACCTGAGGACAGAGAATATTTGAAATTTCTTTGGTGGGAAGATGGGTCTCTGGAAAATATAGTAGAATATAGACACTGTAGAGTGGTGTTTGGATTAACATGTAGTCCATTCTTACTCTCAGCTACAATTATGCACCACTTAGACAACATATCAGGTAAATATGAACGGACAGCGCAGCTTCTTAAAAACTCATTTTATGTAGATAATTGTCTTACAAGCTTAGAATCTGAAGAGGAGATACGCGAATTCATAGAGGAAGCAAAAGAAATCATGAAAGCAGTACATTTCGACCTCAGATTGTGGACAACATCACCACTCCAGATCAACGAGGCTGGTAAGGATATTATATCAGTATTAGGCCTGAAGTGGAATACAGTCTGTGATGAGCTTTCATGTAACATTGGAGATCTACCTCTTCCAGAGATGTTAAGTAAGCTGACTAAAAGAGGGGTACTTTCATTGACTCAAAAGATATTTGACCCCATCGGATTTACCTGCCCTGTCACCTTGGCCCCACGGCTGTTGCTGCGAGAAATGTGGATCCGGGATTTGACTTGGGATGAACCTTTACCTCAGGACTTAGCACATAAATTCTTAAGATGGTATAATAATTTGAAATATTTAGAACAGTGTAGGATACCTAGGAGATTAGCCAGTAATAAATTGATTGACTGCAAACTAAGCTTACATATGTTTTGTGATGCTAGTAAATATGCAATGGCCTGTTGTATATTCTTAAGGGCTGAAAAAGGCAATGATGTCAGTCTTCAGTTAGTCGCAGCAAAGTCTAGGTTGACACCACCAAAAATAATTTCTATTCCTAGACTTGAGCTTATGTCTGCAGTGATTGGTGTAAGACTATTGACAGAAATCAAGAAAAGCTTAAATGTAGCCTGTGATGAGTATTATTGGACCGATTCTAGTGTGATTTTATATTGGATATGCAATAATTTGTCATGGAATGTATTTGTAGGAAATCGCGTTAAAGAGATAAGAGAAGGTACTAAAACAGGAAAATGGTTTCATATTCCAGGATCTCTCAACTGGGCTGATCTGCCGTCACGAGGCTGCGATGCAAGGCAATTGCTAGAGAGCCGGTGGGTTGAAGGTCCAAAATTTTTGCTACACAATCCTGCAGAATGGCCGAGTTCCCCGGTGACAGCAGCTGAAGCAGAAGCTAGAAAAGAACTTAAAAAGACAGCTAAGTTAACCTGTGTTATAAACATCTCAGCAGATCAGAACTTCTCAGATAGGCTCCTATATTTCAGTAAATATAGTAAGATTGTACGTGTAGTTGCTTGGATAACCAGATTTGCAGATAAATGCCTGAAAAAGAAAGTAAATACACTAAATAATAATTATATTACAAGTGAGGAATATGAGAAAGCTGAAACAAGATTATTCCTACTACTACAACACGAAAACAAAAATATCCTAGAGTCAAAATGTAAAAACATGCACACATTTCAAGACCAGGAGCAGTTATTTAGAATAAAGACTAGGCTATTATTATTACCAGACATGCCTGATAACACCAAATACCCTATTTTATTGCCAGCTAAGAATGTGATAGTACGTAGGTTAATAGAACAGAAACATATTCGTCTTCAACATGCAGGTTCAAACACGTTAATTGCTGACATCAGGAAATCATATTGGATTCTAGGTATTCGTAGAGTAGTTAGTTCAGTATTAACTAACTGCATGTTATGTAAGAGATACAGAGTGAAACAGATGCAAGCACCTATTGCGCCCTTGCCAGTGGATCGAATGCAGAGCTCCTTACCATTTGAAGTATCAGGAGTAGATCTAGCAGGGCCTCTTTTCTTGAAAAATGGTGAAAAGTGTTGGATTGTCCTGTATACCTGTGCAGTTTACCGTGCAGTACATTTAGAACTTACTCTATCCCTATCATGTCCTGCATTCCTTATGACACTAAGAAGGTTCATTGCTAGGCGAGGCCGAATAAAAGTGATCTATTCAGACAATGGTACTAACTTGGCTGGTACTAAGAACCTATTAGATAGTATAGATTGGGATAAAGTTCAGCATGAGACATGTACTGAGAAAATCAAATGGAAACTCAATGCACCCACTGGTGCTTGGTGGGGAGGGTTTTTTGAACGACTTATAAGAATAATGAAAAATCTGTTACGCAAAGTATTAGGTAAAGCATGTGTAACTTATGATGAACTTTATACTTTACTGTGTGAATGTGAATCAATTATGAATAATCGACCACTCACTTATGTTCAGGATGATAGTGCCAATTCCTTGGAGCCCCTAACCCCAGCTTGCTTCTTGCAACCATTACCTAGTTCAGATACAATTGACTTAGACTACCTTGATTCAAAAAGCTTGAATATTCGCCTAAAATACCTACAAAAGCTGCGTGACGATTTTCGCCACAGGTTTAAGACAGAGTATCTGACTGAACTAATTCAGAGAGGTAGAGAGAAAGGCAAGTACGATGAACTTAAAGAAGGTCAGGTAGTATTAATAGAAACTGAGGAGAAAAGAATCCGATGGCCCCTAGGTGTTGTTACCAAAATATATACTGGAAAAGATGGTGTTAATAGGACGGCTTCAATTAAAACAGCTCTAGGCTCTAAGGTGAGACCCATACAACGCTTATACTCTCTAGAGATCTCATCAGGTGAAGTGACAGATCTGCCGGTCATAAAACTGTTCCAAGAAAAAGAAAAAAAAGGTAAAGTAGCACATACTCCTATATCTAGCACGGTGAAAAATCCAGTCCAGGCGGAGGATGGTTGTACCACGCATGTTCCCAGTGAGCCTGAGATAGTCACACGACATGGCAGGAGAGTAGTGATACCCAGTAAGTATAAATTATAAATATTGACAATTACAAGCTATTATTGAATGCTATATTTCTTATACTGTTATTTTTCCATTTGAATTCTAGTTACTTCATTAGAGAGGTGGTTTGCCACCCATTTTTTATCACATTACTACTGATCAGTGACTACTGACTTGTTATTTGATTATTATTCTCTGTGTTAGAAGGGATACCTACAGTCATTCAAATTGAGTACCTAACTATTTAAGTACCTACCTAGTATGTAAGAATGTTGATTAAAAAAGAAAAAAATATATACTTGTAATATTATAATAAAGAGACGTAAAACTTATGATTATAGTCACAGAAGTGAGATTGACTAATGTTCTTAAATTTAAATATTTGTAAACAACTTTCCAAAGAATTGTAATGTTTGTTTGATGAGTGTGTGTAATTTTTAAATGAAAAAAGAATGTATAATATTATGTTATTCCAGACATAAATAGTTACCTAAGTATATGAAAACTTAAAGTTGAATTGTATAACGTTTCGTTCTACTGTGATTTTACTTTTCCTTGTCTGTGTTCGGAGGATGTTGAGGTTTCTGAACGAAACGTGAGCGGTCAAGTGTCAACTTTTAAAAATAAATGGGTGACGTTTTTCTTCTCTATGAACGACTCGAAGCTAATGGATATGTTTTATTGAGTAAATCCCCAATGTTATTATTTCTGCTAATCCGAACCTGAAAATATCACCTAAAGAACATCCAGAGATTCGGCGACGGACGCTGGGCGTTCGTGAGCTTGCTGGACAACCGTTTTTTCACAAATTCCGATTCTGTTGAGCGAAATTAACCGGTTAATTTGAGTTTCGACGGTATAAACGAGTTCTACCTACGACTCCATCTCTCTTACACCTACAATAACAACGCTCTCGCTCTACGGCAACGAATAGGCACTCAAAAACTTATTGTATTCGACCACGTTACTGGCGGAGTACGTTCTGTGAGACGTGCGTGTAACAAAACATTTGAATTTCATGAATTGCGTTGTTATATAAGGTGTACATTGTGATTGACTTACGTAAAAAAAAAATATTATTATCAAATGAAAGACTTACCGGATAGTCAACCATTTTTTACAGAAGCTGAAGAGGATACAATTTTTGATTCTAATACAGAGAATGGTAGGTAAAATAACAGTGCAAGTTAAACATAACATTTAATTCGTATTCGTACTATGAAATCAACTTTGTACAATCTACCTTGTGTTCTAGATAATGAAGATTCTCGGTCTTTGATATCATTAAAGAAGCGTTACAGAAATGTAGTTGATTCAGGTGCAGTAACAATAGACTGTACTGATTAACGAAGTTCAAAAAAGGAGGTCCTGTATTCGACCCGTACCTATGTGTGTACCTTGTTTGTCCGCGATTTTCTCGAACACTACTGATCCGAATTGGATGGGGTTTTCGTTATTCAAACGCATATTTTTCAAGGAAGATTATCATTAGGATCTGATGAATATTTTCAGAGATAGACAGTGGAACTCTTCAATATTGTTTGGAGTTTGATACTACTACTGTATGTGTGCTGGGTTGGAGGACAGTGGCGGCCTTATGGGGTGGCGAGCAGGGCCACCGCCCGGGGCCTCGCTCTTGCAACCTTGCAACCTCGCGCAACTCGAGTTTAACAATGAAATGAGTTATTTCGTATTCATCATTTCTTTTTTCCCAACTAGAAATTGGGGTCGGCTCCCAGTCAAACCGACTTTAGCTGAATTCCAGTAATTTACGTGGAGCGGCTGCCTACCAGACCTCCACAACTAATTAACTAAAGAGTTATTTCGTAGCTCATTATGATTCTTCTTAAAATTTTACTCGGAAAAGCCGCAATCATAATCAGAAATACCTACTTTCGATTCATATTCCTTACCTAAATTTAAAAGGGCCTCGCGAAGGTCTTCGCCCGGGGCCTCGCAACGGTAAAGGCCGCCGCTGTTGGAGGACACTCACTTTGTGCAATAAAACTCTTGTTCACTTGAAACTATTCACAGACTTACTAAATATATATATATATATATATATATATATATATAATTTATATAATAAAGTGATGATCTGAACTGAACTGAATGCTCAAAATGCTCTAGGTCTTTAATACAATCACATGGTTGGAAGTAGCAGCAAGGCAGCAACAACAAAGATTCACAATATTCAAACTTATAACTACAGGTTATTATTTACACTAATAATATTGTGTTGTACTATCTTCTTCACTGGACGTCGCAGTGTTCCTCCTTTCGTGCTCACGTCCACCGTGCGCACAACTCCATCTGGGCCGGGGAAAGTGGCACAGATGCGTCCTCTGTTCCACATGTTCCATGGGAGGTTGCCGTCTACGATGAGTACTAGATCGCCGACCTTGGTTATTGCCTTTGGTGTGCGGCTCTCTGCGGTTTTGTAGTTCTGGAAGGTGTTCTTTAAGCCATCTGGCCCAAAGTATATCGACGAGTCTCTGAGCCGCGCGCCAACTGGCTCGTAGATGCAGGTCGCTGTCATTGAATTCTCCTGGTGCCGCGATGTAACCTGGACCTCCCAAAATAAAGTGATTGGGTGTCAAGGCTTCAGGAACTTCAAGGTTCACAGACACGTGGGTAAGTGGACGGCTGTTCACGGTGTGTTCGGCTTAGATGAGTAACGTGTGGAGCACTTCTTCGCTCGGGAATCGCTCGTTCAAAGTGCTGGCGAGTGCTGTCTTCACGGATCTCACCTAGGGTTCCCAGGCGCCTCCCATGAAAGGTGCACCTGGTGGGATGAATCACCAGTCGATCATCTTTCTCAAGGCTTCTGCTGTAACTGCGAAGATGGCGTTTCGTAGCTCCTCGGCGCCGTGAAAGTTCGTCCCGTTATCGCACCACAGTTGCACTGGGCATCCTCGGCGCGTTATCATACGTCGCAATGCCATGACTGCCGAATCTGTATTGAGCGATGTCACAAGATCAAGATAAATGGCTCGCGTCGTGAGGCATGACTGTGAATAAGGCGACATATCTTTTTTGGTGACTTAGTCCCGATGTGATGGTCAACGGCCCAAAGTAATCCAAACCGCCGAAGGTGAATGGTCTCTGCTGGTGTGCTAAGCGACAGGAAGGGAGATGGGATGTCATCGGTTGTGGTGGAGTGGCTGCTTTTATACGGCATCGTATGCATCTGCTGATGATGTTCTTGACGGTCGGTCGCAGACGGAGCACCAAATGTTGCTGACGACATTCGTTGACTATTGTCTCGACGTCTGGGTGATGTAATTGGCGGAGGACATGTTCGTTCCACAATCGTGCTGCAAGATGATCTCCATTCAGTACCATCGGTTTCTTTAGCCGTTCTGTGACGTCTGCCATGGCGGTTATTCTGCTCTTCAGGCGAATCTCTCCCTCTGTGAGTTCTATGCACAGGGCGTGCAGGCGACTTTTTCGTGGTATGGGTCTCTCGTTCTTTAGAGCTTCCATCTCTTCTTGAAAGGCTTGCTCTTGTGAAGCTCGCAGGATTAGACTTTCGGCGCTATGCAGAAGTTCAGCGGTGAGAGGAAGGTGATTGTGCGTGTCCGTGGTTTTTTCGCCTCTCTTGTGTTTTGGTTGGCAATGTCTGTTTGTTCTTTTTCCAATCAGTTCAATCTTTTTGGTTCTTTTGTAATTGATGTTCTGTCCTGATTGGCGACGGAGTTGCAGGAACTGTAGAACTCGTGCTGTTGCTCGTAGGTACCTTTCCCAGGGTGAGAATCTGTTTACGTCTGGTATAGCTTCTTTGATCTGTTCGTTCTTGTCTTCTTCAATCAAGCTAAAGGTTCTCTCTTCTCCTGTGATTAATGACATGATTCTTCTCGTCAGCTGGCCACGTTTCCGGGGGACCCAGAAGGAATTCTGGACCGTTGATCCTGCGATGCTCTTGACTGTAGTTCTCTGGTACCTCTCTTGTTGCGTCGTCTGCTGGGTTCAATTTGGTTGGGAGCCAGTGCCATTCGTTGGTGGAGCTATGTTGTTCGATTGCCGCTATGCGATGAGCGACATACGGTTTGTAGGAATTGAAACTGTTTCTGATCCATGAAAGCGTGGTTCTGCTGTCGGTCCAGAATGCACACTGGCGTTCACTCGTGTATTTGTGTCGCGCATAGGCGTGCGCCAAGTGCTGTTCCACGTCGCCAAACTTCTTGAAGTATTTGTTTAGCCCTGATGGTTACTGGTGATACAAGTCCCAATGGATCAAATAGGGAAATTACTATTCTAAGAGCTTCTCTCTTAGTAGGCGTGTCGTTCTGTAAGCTGCTCTGGGGTATACGATAACAGATTCAAATTGAATGCAAGCGAGTCTTCCGTATATTAGACCGAGGACTCGTTCTATCTCGATGTTGTCTTCCAGCTTAATTGTGTCTTCGGTCTTAGTAACATCTCCTAGCGCTTTAAGAAGAGCGGTAGAGAGATACGACCATTTCTTGAGTTCGAAATGTGCTTCCCTGTGGATGTCCTCCCCGAACATTTCCGTAATATTGTAATCTGCCACGAAACTACGACTTGATTCACGTTAACATAACGATAGTTTCTACTCGCAAATTGATATTTTGTTATGTACCTATTCTGCCGACATACGGCGCCTGGTTAGCATCACCGCACTTTACTAGTCTTTCATATCGTAACACTAAATACATCCTAAACTAGTGAAAATCACTTCAATTTGTTAAGTTAATTCTACCATACCTGCAATATTTGATAAACATTAAAACTTTCTTGATGTATTGGTTACAGTTTTCCATCAAACACTTCGATTTTTTTGTCTCTGGGTATACAACCCAGAACATATAATATATTTTTCAACACATTTGCTCAAAAAAACTTTAAAAAAAGTTTTTATTTAAGTGCCCTAAAAAGATCAAAATAAAATTTTAAATCACATTAACCACATTCATTTATGACTTTACAGAATTGAAATTATAATAAAAGCTTGTGCTTGTGTGAAACTTAAATAAAAGCTTTTTAAAAAAAAAATATCATTATTTTATTTTATATTTTTTAGTTTCAATCGATAGTTATCGATCAATACGAAAGTCCATCTATAAAACGGAGAGTCCTTCAACAGAAAAACTTAAGGAACGGGGAAAACTATTACCCCTGGATGTGGCATCTATTTCATGGTGGGCCTACCAACTGTCTATCATAAACGAATGCGTATACAAAATGTCAAGTCCCAGCAATGGAATATTGAGGAGTTCCATAGTTCGATGACAACCCTGGACGTGGCATCTATTTCATGGTGGGCGTACCAACTGCCTATCATAAACGAATACGTATTCAAAATTTTAGGTCCCAGCAGTTGAATATTGAGGAGTTTCATAGTTGCAGCATCATCAGGTCACGTTTATGATTAACATGCATTGTCATCGGTTCTGGACCAGCATGCAAAATTTCAGCTCAATTGGATACCGGGAAGTGGGTCAAATTAAACTTGCAAGATTTGTAAACACACATACAAGTCAAGTTAAATAAAAGTTTTTAATAATAATTAATAAAAAATGCATTTACGAAGCCTGTATACATTGTTCGAAAGTTAAAATTTACACACTAAGCAATGTGCGGTAAAATATGTACTTAGGTATACTTTACAGCTTTTTAATTTCCATAAAAAATAAATAAGAATATCACCAAGGAGTTTCACAATCCTAGAATAAATAAGCTGAATGATCGAACCTCTTTAGAAGCGCTTTTGCTCAATACGTTTGTCTCACTTTAATACTAAAGAAAAAATGAGAGAAGAATAATAAAAATAAATAAATTAAAGATGTACTTCTAATTTTCACCACGCAATTGTTTGCAAATTCGCGCCATTTTCATATTAAATTAGAAACGTCAAAGATTGTTGCGGATGGTTTCATTACCTATTGTACTTTTCGCTCGCAAATGTATTGAAAAACGTTGTATGACATACGTGCAAAATTTGGTTTTTACAAACTCGTGACTATGATAAGCCCTTGACTTCGTCTCGGGCTTACATTCGTCTACTCGTTTGTAAAAACCAACTTACTGCACAAATTTCATAAATAACTATTACCTATTCTTCTTCTTTCTTCCCATGGTTAATGTTAGTATAATGTCTATGTTATATAAAACACGAATTAAATAGCGGCCGCACGACATTTGTATCTGCGGCGATTCGGCAAACGACGAAAGAAAACAAACACGCACAAAAGTAAGCGCGCGAGAATGTGACAAACGGCAGCGGCAGGCTTGCGTCTGAGTAAAACCGGTTTATTCAGGTTAGCGTGAGTTTTCAAATTCTATTCTCTGCATTAACCGGTAACCAAAATTATTAAGGTTGTGTTGAAACCGTTTTTGTAATTAACCGGTTAATCGATGAACGGTATTATAACGGTTTTTTGAACACTATTAACCGGTATTTCTAAACCGGTTCCGAGCCCTGCTTTCCATACTAAATCTCCGCGCATAACCCGACCAAATTAAGTTGTCAATAATATTGAGCTGTTTAGGAGATTTCTCGGTAAATACATTCGATTTCTCGGTTTCAGTTCTGTTTTTTAACGAAATGAACCGCAAATTACTTGTAAACTTAGAATAGCTCTAGCATGCGCCCTTTTTCTGCGCTCATGATGGTCCTTCTGAAAGAAGCGTCACTACCGCCGGACCACCTTCAAAGCAGGGCTTTAAATACCGGTAAAAATTTATAACGTTACCTTGCATTGACAGGAGTTAACGTTAATATTAAAATAACGGTAATAGGTTTAACGTTATTTAAGCACCATTTTAACGTTATTCTTTATTAACGTTATTTCTAGTTTAACGTTAATTTTATCGTTATTTTTAAACGGTTATCTCTGTGAGGTGGCGAAGTGTCAGATTGTATCTTGATAAAAATATGATTCACGACAGTAAAAAATATGTAAGAAGGTACATTTATTTATTTATTTAAAACTTCATGCACACAAATGTACAGAGGCGGACTTAATGCCTTAGGCATTTTCTACCAGTCAACCTTTGTACATAATTTGAACCATAATTACATTTCTTTTCTCTTAGCTAGATTTCGGAAATCTGGTTATTAAACACATCGAATCTAAGTTCATGATGATGAGTAAATGATTCTTATGGTTACATCTATGTAAATACATAATTGTTATTGTTGCGCATCACATTTTGATTAAATTACAACCTGACACTGACTTTCAAATAGCGAAAAATACAAGAAAGTTCGCGGGCTATTATAACACTAATTATTTTACCGAAAACGATAATTCTCGTATTTTACGTTAAATGTTACTTAACGTTATATTACTGGTATTGTTATCAAATACCGGTAAATTTTATAACGTTACTATGGTATCACAATTGAAATTAACGTTATGTAACGGTTATTATTTTGTTATTTGGTAACGTTAACAAGCCCTGCTTCAAAGTCGATTTTCTCGAAAACTATTGAAGTACCAATTTTGTTATTCGAGTATCAATTAGTACTAATTACTTACCAAATATGGAAGCTATGGAGGTTCGTGGTCCTGCCGTACCTAGTCACGGAGATCATAATTCATAATGATGCGCGCGTACATTGCGTTTATTCTATTAAGGCCGATTCACACATATCAGTGAAGTCACAGTTCCGGCAAAGCCAATCACATATAATATTCTTCTCCATAGAGATCTACGCTTTGGAACGTGCAAATAGCTTCATCTTTTTGACCGACCGACCTTGACAATTCAAAAGTACCTGTAAATGGTCTAATTGAAATAAAAACCTACAATACAGTTCTCGTCAAATAACTTTGTTGCCCCTCTGAAGTTAGCCATTTGCAAAGATCGCGCAGGTGCAGTCACGTACACGAGAGCAAGCGGGACGCAAGCATGCATCGAATGTAAACGAGCGACTGAGACATAAAATCGCGCCCCGCCCCCATGTCTCTTACGCATGCGCAGTTGCAGTGTGTTCGTAATTTTGACTACTACGCAGCCACTCGACACAACTTCAGAGGGGCAAAGTCATATTGACGAGAACTGTACTGTAGCGGTAAAGTTGAAAATCTATTATGGAAATTTGACAGATTATTGTAGCAATGTGCTGGCGACTCGTACAAGCTAGACACTTCACTTCCTACTACCTATCAGTAATTTATATGAGGTTGATACCAAATAATGAAATAGTTCAACAAAGAGTACGAAACATGACGTGTACCTAACACGTCATGTTTCGTACTAAGTTATTTTCAGGGAGTTTCCCAGCCAATGTAAGTCATAGAGTTTGCATAGGTACTCGGAATCTAGATAAACACGACAAACAGAGTTGGATTGGGACAAATTAATAGGGCTTTGTAGTGTAGATAGGTAAGGTACCTAGGGCCAGGGCTCGGAAACCGGTTAATTTTCCAAACCGGTTTTGGTCATTGACCTCGAACCAGAAACGATTGCGGTTTAGGTTTCGGTTACCGATATTTTAACCGGTTAATGGAATAACCGTTTTTTCACAAATTCCGATTCTGTTGAGCGAAATTAACCGGTTAATTTGAGTTTCGACGGTATAAACGAGTTCTACCTACGACTCCATCTCTCTTACACCTACAATAACAACGCTCTCGCTCTACGGCAACGAATAGGCACTCAAAAACTTATTGTATTCGACCACGTTGCTGGCGGAGTACGTTCTGTGAGACGTGTCACGTGTAACAAAACATTTGAATTTCATGAATTGCGTTGTTATATAAGGTGTACATTGTGATTGACTTACGTAAAAAAAAATATTATTATCAAATGAAGGACTTACCGGATAGTCAACCATTTTTTTACAAAAGCTGAAGAGGATACAATTTCTGATTCTAATACAGAGAATGGTAGGTAAAAAAACAGTGCAAGTTAAACATAACATTTAATTCGTATTCGTACTATGTATGAAATCAACTTTGTACAATCTACCTTGTGTTCTAGATAATGAAGATTCTCGGTCTTTGATATCATTAAAGAAGCGTTACAGAAATGTAGTTGATTCAGGTGCAGTAACAATAGACTGTACTGATTAACGAAGTTCAAAAAAGGAGGTCCTGTATTCGACCCGTACCTATGTGTGTACCTTGTTTGTCCGCGATTTTCTCGAACACTACTGATCCGAATTGGATGGGGTTTTCGTTATTCAAACGCATATTTTTCAAGGAATCATTAGGATCTGATGAATATTTTCAGAGATAGACAGTGGAACTCTTCAATATTGTTTGGAGTTTGATACTACTACTGTATGTGTGCTGGGTCGAAGGACAGTGGCGGCCTTAGGGGGTGGCGAGCAGGGCCACCGCCCGGGGCCTCGCTCTTGCAACCTTGCAACCTCGCGCAATTCGAGTTTAACAATGAAATGAGTTATTTCGTATTCATCATTTCTTTTTTCCCAACTAGATATTGGGGTCGGCTCCCAGTCAAACCGACTTTAGCTGAATTCCAGTAATTTACGTGGAGCGGCTGCCTACCAGACCTCCACAACTCATTAACTAATGAGTTATTTCGTAGCTCATTATCATTCTACTTAAAATTTTACTCGGAAAAGCCGCAATCATAATCAGAAATACCTACTTTCGATTCATATTCCTTACCTAAATTTAAAAGGGCCTCGCGAAGGTCTTCGCCCGGGGCCTCGCAACGGTAAAGGCCGCCGCTGTTGGAGGACACTCACTTTGTGCAATAAAACTCTTGTTCACTTGAAACTATTCACTGACTTACATAATAAAGTGATGATCTGAACTGAACTGAATGCTCAAAATGTTCTAGGTCTTTAATACAATCACATGGTTGGAAGTAGCAGCAAGGCAGCAACAACAAAGATTCACAATATTCAAACTTATAACTACAGGTTATTATTTACACTAATAATTGTTCATGATCGATCATTGCAATGATGATAGGGCTGTCCTGCACATTCCTCCCGCCGTTCGACGTCCGCCGCTGACGTCGCAGTTGCAGAAGACGGTGCAGGATCACCGCTCCCGATGGGTAGCACTACTATCTTCTTCAATGGACGTCACAGTGTTCCTCCTTTCGTGCTCACGTCCACCGTGCGCACAACTCCATCTGGGCCGGGGAAAGTAGCACAGATGCGTTCCACATGTTCCATGGGAGGTTGCCGTCTACGATGAGTACTAGATCACCTTGGTTATTGCCTTTGGTGTGCGGCTCTCTGCGGTTTTGTAGTTCTGGAAGGTGTTCTTTAAGCCATCTGGCCCAAAGTATATCGACGAGTCTTTGAGCCGCGCGCCAACTGTCTCGTAGATGCAGGTCGCTGTCATTGAATTCTCCTGGTGCGGCGATGTAACCTGGACCTCCCAAAATAAAGTGATTGGGTGTCAAGGCTTCAGGAACTTCAAGGTTCACAGACACGTGGGTAAGTGGACGGCTATTCACGGTGTGTTCGGCTTAGATGAGTAACGTGTGGAGCACTTCTTCGCTCGGGAATCGCTCGTTCAAAGTGGTGGCGAGTGCTGTCTTCACGGATCTCACCATGGGTTCCCAGGCGCCTCCCATGAAAGGTGCACCTGGTGGGATGAATCACCAGTCGATCATCTTTCTCAAGGCTTCTGCTGTAACTGCGAAGATGGCGGTTCGTAGCTCCTTCTCGGCGCCGTGAAAGTTCGTCCCGTTATCGCACCACAGTTGCACTGGGCATCCTCGGCGCGCTATCATACGTCGCAATGCCATGACTGCCAAATCTGTATTAAGCGATGTCACAAGATCAAGATGAATGGCTCGTTTCGTGAGGCATGACTGTGAATAAGGCGAAATATCTTTTTTGGTGACTTAGTCCCGATGTGATGGTCAACGGCCCGAAGTAATCCAAACCGCCGAAGGTGAATGGTCTCTGGTGGTGTGCTAAGCGACAGGAAGGGAGATGGGATGACATCGGTTGTGGTGGAGTGGCTGCTTTTACGGCATCGTATGCATCTGCTGATGATGTTCTTGACGGTCGGTCGCAGACGGAGCACCAAATGTTGCTGACGACATTCGTTGACTATTGTCTCGACGTCTGGGTGATGTAATTGGCGGAGGATATGTTTGATCCACAATCGTGCTGCAAGATAATCTCCATTCAGTACCATCGGTTTCTTTAGCCGTTCTGTGACATCTGCCATGGCGGTTATTCTGCTCTTCAGGCGAATCTCTCCCTCTGTGAGTTCTATGCACAGGGCGTGCAGGCGACTTTTTCGTGGTATGGGTCTCTCGTTCTTTAGAGCTTCCATCTCTTCTTGAAAGGCTTGCTCTTGTGAAGCTCGCAGGCTTAGACTTTCGGCGCTATGCAGAAGTTCAGCGGTGAGAGGAAGGTGATTGTTCGTGTTCGTGGTTTTTTCGCCTCTCTTGTGTTTTGGTTGGCAATGTCTGTTTGTTCTTTTTCCAATCAGTTCGATCTTTTTGGTTCTTTTGTAATTGATGTTCTGTCCTGATTGGCGACGGAGTTGCAGGAACTGTAGAACTCGTGCTGTTGCTCGTAGGTACCTTTCCCAGGGTGAGAATCTGTTTACGTCTGGTATAGCTTCTTTGATCTGTTCGTTCTTGTCTTCTTCAATCAAGCTAAAGGTTCTCTCTTCTCCTGTGATTATGACATGATTCTTCTCGTCAGCTGGCCACGTTTCCGGGGGACCCAGAAGGAATTCTGGACCGTTGATCCTGCGATGCTCTTGACTGTAGTTCTCTGGTACCTCTCTTGTTGCGTCGTCTGCTAGGTTCAATTTGGTTGGGAGCCAGTGCCATTCGTTGGTGGAGCTATGTTGTTCGATTGCCGCTATGCGATGAGCGACATACGGTTTGTAGGATCTGGAACTGTTTCTGATCCATGAAAGCGTGGTTCTGCTGTCGGTCCAGAATGCACACTGGCGTTCACTCGTGTATTTGTGTCGCGTATAGGCGTGCGCCAAGTGCTGTTCCACTTCGCCAAACTTCTTGAAGTATTTGTTTAGCCCTGATGGTTACTGGTGATACAAGTCCCAATGGATCAAATAGGGAAATTACTATTCTAAGAGCTTCTCTCTTAGTAGGCGTGTCGTTATGTAAGCTGCTCTGGGGTATACGATAACAGATTCAAATTGAATGCAAGCGAGTCTTCCGTATATTAGACCGAGGACTCGTTCTATCTCGATGTTGTCTTCCAGCTTAATTGTGTCTTCGGTCTTAGTAACATCCCCTAGCGCTTTAAGAAGAGCGGTAGAGAGATGTGACCATTTCTTGAGTTCGAAATGTGCTTCCCTGTGGATGTCCTCCCCGAACATTTCCGTAATATTGTAATCTGCCACGAAACTACGACTTGATTCACGTTAACATAAAGATAGTTTCTACTCGCAAATTGATATTTTGTTATGTACCTATTCTGCCGACATACGGCGCCTGGTTAGCATCACCGCACTTTACAAGTCATTCGTATCGTAACACTAAATACGTTTACATACTAAACTACTAACTACTAACATACTAAACTAGTGAAAATCACTTCAATTTGTTAAGTTAATTCTACCATACCTTCAATATTTGATAAACATTAAAACTTTCTTGATGTATTGGTTACAGCCTTCCATCAAACACTTTGATTTTTTTGTCTCTGGGTATACAACCCAGAACATATAATATATTTTTCAACACGTTTGCTCAAAAAAACTTTAAAAAAAGTTTTTATTTAAGTGCCCTAAAAAGATCAAAATAAAATTTTAAATCACATTAACCACATCCATTTATGACTTTACAGAATTGAAATTATAATAAAAGCTTGTCGCGATAATTTGCTGTGCCGTGAATGCTTAAAATGTGGAACTTTAACCTTGAATAACTTTTTTGCACACATAGGATTTATCGGGTTTGAAATTTACTGCAGTACCTAGTTGATCTGTCAGAATGTTTCTTAATTTAAATTTCATCTGACTGAATATGTAGAGATTTCTTCTAGGCATCGCGACAAGCTTTTATTATAATTTCAATTCTGTAAAGTCATAAATGAATGTGGTTAATGTGGTTTAAAATTTTATTTTGATCTTTTTAGGGCACTTAAATAAAAGCTTTTTTTTTTTTTAAATATCATTATTTTATTTTATATTTTTTAGTTTCAATCGATAGTTATCGATCAATTCGAAAGTCCATCTATAAAACGGAGAGTCCTTCAACAGAAAAACTTAAGGAACGGGGAAAACTATTACTCCTGGATGTGGCATCTATTTCATGGTGGGCCTACCAACTGCCTATCATAAACGAATGCGTATACAAAATGTCAAGTCCCAGCAATTGAATATTGAGGAGTTCCATAGTTCGAAGACAACCCTGGACGTGGCGTCTATTTCATGGTGGGCCTACCAACTGCCTATCATAAACGAATGCGTATTCAAAATTTTAGGTCCCAGCAGTTGAATATTGAGGAGTTCCATAGTTACAGCATCATCAGGTCACGTTTATGATTAACATGCATTGTCATCGGTTTTGGACCAGCATGCAAAATTTCAGCTCAATCGGATACCGGGAAGTGGGTCAAATTAAACTTGCAAGATTTGTAAACATACATACAAGTCAAGTTAAATAAAAGCTTTTAATAATAATTAATAAAAATGCATTTACGAAGCCTGTATACATTGTTCGAAAGTTAAAATTTACACACTAAGCAATGTGCGGTAAAATATGTACTTAGGTATACTTTACAGCTTTTTAATTTCCATAAAAATAAATAAGAATATCACCAAGGAGTTTCACAATCCTAGAATAAATAAGCTGAATGATCGAACCTCTTTAGAAGCGCTTTTGCTCAATACGTTTGTCTCACTTTAATATTAAAGAAAAAATGAGAGAAGAATAATAAAAATAAATAAATTAAAGATGTACTGCTAATTTTCACCACGCAATTGTTTGCAAATTCGCGCCATTTTCATATTAAATTAGAAACGTCAAAGATTGTTGCGACTTTCCGACTGATATCTATAAAAAAAGATGGTTTCATTACCTATTGTACTTTTCTCTTGCAAATGTATTGAAAAACGTTGTATGACATACGTGCAGAAATTGGTTTTTACAAACTCGTGACTATGATAAGCCCTTGACTTCTTCTCGGGCTTACATTCGTCTACTCGTTTGTAAAAACCAACTTACCGCACAAATATCATAAATAACTATTACCTATTCTTCTTCTTTCTTCCCATGGGTAATGTTAGTATAATGTCTATGTTATATAAAACACGAATTAAATAGCGGCCGCACGACATTTGTATCTGCGGCGATTCGGCAAACGACGAAAGAAAACAAACACGCACAAAAGTAAGCGCGCGAGAATGTGACAAACGGCAGCGGCAGGCTTGCGTCTGAGTAAAACCGGTTTATTCAGGTTTCAAATTCTATTCTCTGCATTAACCGGTAACCAAAATTATTAAGGTTGCGTTGAAACCGTTTTTGTAATTAACCGGTTAATCGATGAACGGTATTATAACGGTTTTTTGAACAATATTAACCGGTATTTCTAAACCGGTTCCGAGCCCTGCCTAGGGCACAGTATAGATTTCTACCAGTACCTATTGTGATTGTGACTCGGCCCTGTCCTTGAAATAATTACATAAGTACATCCGTCCGCCGTCCGCGCGGTACGCAAACACGCGATAAAGCTGCCGCCTCCAGTATTTTAATTGAGTTTCTTTCTAGTTTTGTCATTTCATTTATAAAAATGAAATTCGTTTTGAATGAAATGGGGAAGTGTTCAATAAAATAATACATGTTGTGTTTATTTATTAGCAGATTTAATAAAAAAAAACATCCTTAAAATTTGAGACTGAAAAATATTAATTGAGCCTCGACTCAGACGTACGATTAAAGAGGATAAAATTGTAGGGCATTCCCAACATAATAAAATTTTCAGTTTAGTCATACAACACCCTAATAGGTAGTGAGCTGTTGACGTCTAAGTAGCGGTACTCTGCCCAACTGAATGATTTGGCTAAAGTTGTCAAAAAATAAAAGGCCCTACAACCTAATACTTTACAAGTAAGTATGAAAGAGACATGAAATAAATCTCTTTGTTGTATGCTGCCGTCAAAACGGGCCTTTTATTTTTTGACAATTTTAACAATGTTTTTGGGTCAGGCAAGGGGAATGGCCTCAGCTTCGTATCAAAACATGGCACTACTTGGCTCTCGGCCTTTTTAGCTGAAAAAAACATTTCCGGGGTTATGTTTTTCTATTGGCATGCTCATTACGGCAAGCATCGTACGTAAGTACCTACGCACGATGTTTGCCGTAATGACCATGCCAATAGAAAAAGGTAATAATTATTTTCACTCTAGTTTCTACCAGCGGCTTCGCCCATGTGTCAGGAGAAAACTATTTCAAGTGAACATGCTCGTGGATTAAAGTGTCCTATGTCCTATTCCAGGACACGGTCTATCCGGGTGCCAAGTTCCATCCAAATCCGGTTAACCACTAGGAAGTGGAGTGGTAACAAACAGACAGAATTAATTTCGTATTTAGGATAGTGTTATAGATTTTATTTATTTATTTATCACAGCTGCAACTTTCCGCAACAAATCGCCTTGTAGTCCAGGCAAATTACCTGATGCCTAAAATTAAGCTAATTTAGCAATTATTTCAAGTTAAAAATTAACTGCTCAATTAAGTAGGTACTTTCTTTTCATAAAATAACTAAAATAATTAATATACTAATTTGCTAACCAACAAAATTGAACATTACCAATATGCATTTTTTTTTTTGCGATAACGAAACGAAAAAATTTAACTGAATTAAAACGAATTAAATCTAATATTTTTTTTCAAAATTTCGTACTTATATATTTATTTAACGACATTTCTAAGGGTGAAAATTTTAAATTCTGACAAAATGAATTAGTTTTACGTATTCTTTCCATAATCTAAAATAAAAAAAATAGAGATAACTTGATTTTCCCGGCTTTATAAAAATAAACGCGTTTATGTTTTTTTTTCAGAATTACCATGAGATGGAAAATGTTGAATTTTTTGTTATTGTTCAGAAGAGCTAAGCTAATTCAAGAAAAACATCTGAGTTAGAAATGTTTGCAAGGTTCCAAGCTAATTGAAGACCAAAGAGATTTAAAGATACAATTAATGTCTTTGTGTAAGATTAACCTGTTGCGGCCCACCTGAATTGAAGTTTTAAAAATCGTTTGTATTTTGTTGATGAACGGATGAAGCTGGAATTTGTAAATTTAGTTCAGTAAGTAGGTAATAAAATTAACCAATTTTCCCAGCTGTACCTAATATTAGTAGTATCTGCTCCGCGCTAGTTAGAGGGTAAGTATAGATTCTAGATTTCAGAAGAAATCTAGTATCTATACTTGATAGATGACTTGACTTGTTGATAGATGTGAAACTTACGTAATTCTAATATTATACATTGCTGGAAAAATAAAACTAAGTGATAACTTTTGGGGTCTTTATTAACAGTTACCATACCGACTTTGATACTACAAATCATTAAACAAACACTAAATATTTTTGGGGACAACGGAGCATAAATCTGATTTAGCGCAGTACCTAGTATTTTGAACGTCTTCGTCGTTCCTATAAGTTTCTCCATGGAAATGGTTTTCGCCTGTTTATGGTCTACACTCATGACTCCTGAAATAGGTGTCTCATCTCTTATTCGAAAATCTGTAGCTGGAAGTGTTTCATCTGGTTCTAAAGAATAAATGATGAGTCCATCTGGAGTACACCCAGCTATCAATTTCAATTTTTTCTTCAATCTATACTGACTAAAAGCAGCTTTCTCGACGTCGAAGGAATTTTCCTTCTCTACTGGAATTTCAGCATCTATGACGACTCCATTACAGGGAAAATTATTTCTTAAACTTTGAGGCATGTACGAATCTACAATGTTATGATTCGGCCAGCTGTCTAGGAGACTCCAGTGATCTGTTACAAAGCTGATCCAAGTCACGATGACGTTGGAAATATCAATTTTGTCAACACCAAACATTTTGCCTATTTCAAAATCTGGTTTGCTTCTTCGTAATTTTATGAGCAATATTAGAAACTGATCTTCGACAGTTAAGTTGGTTAACTGTTTCGATCGGTATTGTATCTCATAGGCCATTGGCAACAGGGTTGATAACAGAAGGGTGAACTGAACATAGTTTTCTAAACCTGTATAAAACAGTACGGACTCTTCATCAGATAGTAATTGTTTTGTTGTCGCAAAAAGCCTCGAACAAACTAGTGTTTGTGTTCCTTGAGTGTGGAATTTTATCTTTGAAGAATGAGTTTTACAAAAGTTTCCCTGTTTTTTCGCAATTCTTGAAACTGGACCGCTATGTAAAGGGAATTCTATATTGTATGGTACATTTTTAATATCGTCTCCAGCTGGTATTTTATCAAATCTATTGCAATTTTGATGATGTTTCTTTTGCACCTCTCTGGTTGTTTTCACAATTGAATCAGATTTTCTATTCCACGCGAAAATTGAAGGGACAGCTGATTTCTTTAAACATTTGCGTTGAAGACGTCGACCTGTAACATTGAAAACACAGTGCTGAATAAGGACTTTCTAAAAAGCCATGAAAAAGACTATTGTTTGATTCCATTAGTCTTATCATAAATTATCTGAGTCCTAATTCCGTATTTATACAACGTGTAACAAAATAAACGCAATACCTGAAAATGGGTCATTGTACTCATCATTATGAACATTTTTTACTATAGGATCAACACTGAAATTGCGAAAAAAAAATCGACTGCCCAAACATTTCTGTGCACATAACTCGACTAAATATACTGAACAGCTGATTTGGCTTGTTCCCATATTAAAAGTTATTAAAAACTAGCTTCTACCAGCTGTGGCTTCGCCCGCGTGAATATCGGAAATAGAAAGATTTCTTGATTTGTATTGTAAATTTTTTACTCAGGAAACATCTACCCTACACCTACACTACACTTACCCTACGCTTACCCTTCACCTACCCTACACCTACCCTACACCTACCCTACACCTACCCTACACCTACCCTACACCTATCTTACATAGGTGTAAGATAGGTGTAGGGTAGGTGTAGTGTAGGTGTAGGGTAGGTGTAGGGTAGGCCCTACACCTACCTTACACCTACCCTACACCTACCTTACACCTACCCTACACCTACCCTACACCTTCCCTACACCTACCCTACCTATATAATTATACCAGCCCAAAAATACAATGACATGTTTCTGGTCTCTTGGTACTTGATGTTTCTGGTCTCCTGGTACTTGTGAATCTGAAGTACTAAGGCACCAGCGGCTCTGAGTTTCCACTTCCTCCTCAGTCTCCATTAATCCATGCCACTTACCGGGATAAAAAGTAGCCTATTTTTTATTCCAGGATATGAACTACATGTGTGCCAAATTTCATACAAATCCCTTCAGCCGTTTTTGCCTGAATGTTACACAAACATACAAACTTTCACCTTTATAATATTAGTAGGATTGTACACGTTGTATTCTTTGATGAGGGAACACTGCAGGTAAGACTTGTGATGTGCACACGCCTTTACTGTCTCTGTCTCTCAAAAATCCTTCAAATCTTTTTCTTTAATTTGCACGCAAGTCTAGGCAAGCTTACGTACACAAGCAAGCTCAAAAATCCTCATAAGTGGGTAAGTACAGACGTCAGCACATTAATCAAGCTACAACAATCTGTCAAATTTCTTTATTTATTAGATAGCATTAGGTTCAAGGTTGATTGTTAAAACTTGACAGTTTCAGGTAGCTTGACGTGGTGGCATCTGTACATTACCCTTACCTACCTATTCATCACCATGAACATAAGTACAGACAGGCAGGCCGCATCATTTCTATTTGCATTTGTTATGCGGAAATGCGTTGATATGCGATGCGGCCCGATGCGTACTTACTTTAGTATGCACTTGCCTTAAAACAAATATCTACTAACCAGTAACATGACTGATTTGAACATAGTCGCTGCGATGGAAATGTTTTCGACATATTCTCGCTCCATTTTTTGGAATAAAATCATCGCGCTCGATAGCTTTCAGCCAAATGTTTCTCTGTTTGGGATCCTTTGGAAAATGGTGATTGGCATTGTGAGAACACAATGGAACACTGCAACGAGTCATTATTACTTACGAATTTTACCTACAGATAATTGTATAAATAAGTAAACAAACGATCACAAAACATACATAATTTGTTATTTTAGAATTTGGAAAATAAAATGTCGACAGTAAAACCAGTAAAACGCTAATTTGACATTATTTTGATCACAGATTATCATTATAATGTAAGGCAAAGAGTATAGTACCTAAAAAAATATTTTATAGGAATGAATGGAATGATGTAGGGTAAAAGTTTGTCGTTGTTACCACCACAGGCACACCACTGTTCAAAGAGTGCCTTATACCTATTTACAAAATTAAACAACGCAATAGCAAGGATACACGCCTGCCTTTATTTTCGAAGGGGTTAGGCAGAGGTCTACCTATTCTGCACCGCCACCGGACACACCCATTAATGCCATGTAATTTAGGGCGGGCCTTTAATCATCATCCAGTTACGAATCCAGACTTCGAGCTGCTAAATTCTATGAAATTTCAGACCTATAGGTAAGTACCTACCTATAATATTATACCTAAGTATACTCTTAGTAAAAAAAACAATAGCACTGCATGATCCGAGATCTAACCTAGGGCCTCATGTCAGCCAACAGTACCTAGCATTTGCGACCATTATAGAATCGCCGCTGACTTGCAGTATTTGCAATGACATAATTTGTAAAAGCGCCCTCTTGTATCGAGTGGCAGAAAAAAAAGTAACAAATTCAAGAGCCTAGATGACGCTTTTAAAAACATTAATTATTTTCGGAACAATAATAGAGAATAAAAGGTTCACATTACTACATCGCACGCACACATAAATAATTATGTTTATTCATAAAGCTGGCAGGTAGATGCATATTGTATCAATGATAGGACTTTCCAGTATTTTGCGTATACCAGACTTTATGTTACACGAAGGCGAGCGACCCAGATTGACGGCATTGGCGCTGGATCAATACAAGTCATCTTACATACCTACATAACTGCACTATGTAACTTGGTACCTATATCAAGATTGAAATTTATACGTTACTAGCTAGGTCCAGAATGTTCCGTAAACGGACGCTCTTTGTAAATATATGTCGATCTGACCCTAAAATAATACAATAGCAACACGACACACCGGTATGCAATTTGGGATCTCACAAATTATAATAACAATGATGGCACAAGAAGGGGTCTGCAGATCTGTTAAGCTTGAATGAACACAAAGGACAACGTCTTAATCAATGAGAGATATTGTGAGCGATTTCTGGAATCTTCACCGTTTCCATTGTTGTAATTTTGTATGCAATGCAGGGGTGAGCTCCTGCGTACAAGGGGTGCGTCAAGGTCAGCCAGAGCAGATGTGCAAGTTTACTTTTTATTTGTTTGTATGGAGGCTAAGGAGCTGGTTTTCTAGACGCGTCGTATAAGTACTCGTAGCTATTTCCAGAAATAATTTCTATATTTACCTAATAAATTAATGGCTAGATAGGCCATCTGCAGTCAAATTTATTATTACCTACATATTAATACATAGACAGGCACACAGCATCGACCGGTCACTAAAAACATCGAAGGTCGCAAAAAAAAAATGCTGATTTTTAGGGTTTCGTAATAAAACATGGAACCATTACAGACCTATAGTTTCTTCATTTCCGTCCGTCCGCGGTTAAACTACGGAACCCTAAAAATCAGAACTGCAATTTATTTCTCCCTAACCCGTTCAATTTGTCTACGGTGTCTACTGTACCTATTTACCCCCTGGAAAATAGCCCTAATTGCGCCAATGATAGCGCCATTCTCCTAAAAAAAACCACACAATCATGGTTCTTATGATTTTACCACTACGGCCTCGGTGTTCTTTCTCAGGATAGCTGTAGCAGTAGAGCAGCAGCTAGGAAACACCGATCTCATATGTACCTACTTATAGAAATACCTAGTTTAAATTGACAAAAGATATGTTTAGTTTAAGTACTTGTAAAAGTGTTATTTTTACCCAACTTTCTCTAGTACTCTACACATCTGCATGGAGGTACGCATAGATTTACTATACCTAGGTCCATACGCCATATTTTGATATATTGAAGTACCTAAACATTGTAACCTAACCTCATGCATATGGTACCTAGGCTACTAATTTTCTTTGAAGTCGAAACAGTACTAAGATTTCATGACTTTGAAATTATTGTTGACTGTAGTCGTCAAACCATGGGTCAGAGGCCCTTGAGGCGGTTTAGAAACTCTGACACTAGGGTGTGTGGGGCCGCTAGACCTTACTGCCCACACGAAGAAGAAAAAGAACTCACGACATTATCTGTACCTAGGTACCTATCTAATAAGATGAGCTTGTAAACTAAAAAACATTCAATTTCAATGAAGTTGATAAAAACAGCCCCACACCACTTGTCTGTTTGGGGTGGCAGCGGCAGCGTCCCCCACCACCCTCCGTGGCGAGGGGTGAACATTCTCGAACACGCGAATGACGCCGCTGCAGGCAGACTCGAGCCATGAAACTTCTAGATAGCGTGTGACAGAATTCTAATGAAAGTCTTTGTTTTGTTGTGAAATTTGATTCAAAGACTACCTACTTCCTATTAAGTATTACTTACTCATGGAATTACCTATTTTGTTTTGTACCCATAGGAATATAAAATCTGATACTATGTTTGTAGGTACCTACCTATTTTAATCTGAAATTTTGTGTACCTACTTACTTACCTGTGGGCCATTGTACTTTTCGATGCCTATAACAACGTCCCTTGTACATTATAACGCATATTCGAAAAACCTATCGTACACGCTCACCTGAATGATAATTATTGATATTGAAAACTTTAAATTTGTCGAAATATGTGGACTAAGAATATAAAAAAAACTATTTTTGGTAACACAGTGGACATTTTATAAAGTACCTAATGAGACTTTTTGCAATTAAAAACCCAGAATATTGAAGAAATTCATAATAAACATTGACGCCCGGTTGAGAAGTAAAGTAACACTGCTAGGAAAATATTTGGAGACATCTGCAATTGTAAGTGTTCATAAATTTTATGCACTAAAATGTAAGGAACTATTCTGAAGAACCTATGTTTGTAAAATTTTAGGTAGGTACCTACTTAAATCAATCACGTTTCAACCGCTGAACAGATTTGGGTGAGGCATGTATAGGTACAGGGTACCTAGACCATAATAGATTCTGGATAAGACGGTAGAAAAAAAGCTAATGTTCAGCTAAAACTTATTTTATAAATAGAAAGAAAAAAGTGATAAAGTTGATTTGCCATTAGATAGATAACTGATAAAGCACCAAATAGTACCTAGCTTGTGCTAAAAAGATACCTTACTCTTCTAGTGGCCATTTCCAAACTTTAGCAGGAACTATAAAACTTAATGAAGAGAAGACCTAGTAGGTAATAACAATACCTAGGTACCTACGTAGTTTCTTTTTTTTTAAATTGTGTATAGTCATACCTATACTGTGCCTATACGCATATAGCTGGGTAGGTACCACTTATTTACTCATAAAAGTCACAGACAACAGTCAGTTTTGAAAATCGAATCATGTTCGGGCAAGGGTTGACGAACTTAGGTAGGTAACTAGATCAATAAACGTCCTCAACGACGCCCATGCATTGAAAACTGTATCTCTTTTATATAAAGTCAAACCGTTTGTTTATAACCTTGACTGAGGAATATTCGCGTCTAAGATGTCGTCAGCCAGCAAGGGGTGGAAAATTCTAGACATCGTGGCATTCGTGGCACTTTCTGGACCCCGGCAATGCAGCAAACCATAGATATATCTATATCTGACCTGTGTAGCAAACACATACAGCTGTTTCATATTTTGTAAACAACTATCTCTTGCTCACTCACCCATGGAGTGCCGACTCGGGTGGTGCGTCATGCAGTCTAGATATTTCTCCGGTATTGCCAGTTTCCTAATTTTAATTTTCCCATAATTCAAACACGCCAAGATAAGTTACGTCTAAAATTTATGTGAACCAATTTTCGTATTATTTGAATTTAAGTTTTCTCAAGTAAAAATGGAACTGCTTGAAAACGATTGTTATGTCAAAGATTTGTTTCCAATTATTTTATTTTCAATTGGTAGCATGATAGCATCGAATCTGTTATTGAACAAAACTTTACGCCACCAACTGCATCAGACTGCTTGAAAAGATTTTTTAGGAACTTTTTAGTCGTTTTGTGAGGTCGGATTTTTTGAAAAAGGTCAATATATAAGTATGTTTTATTAACAGGTTAGGTATAAGTAGTTAGTTTTAGTTAGTTGTTAAGTTACTTTCTTTTCATTTTGTGATTTTTGTGCGTAATTTCTGGCGGAATAAACGTATTTTCGAACTCCCTATTTTCATAATGTTTCTTTACTGTATAATATATAGAAAATTCGTGCTCAAATTCTAGACCCATTCTAGGGTGTTGCCCTAGAATGGGCCTAGAATTTGAGCACGGCCTTCTGGAACATCCTGTACATCAAAACAATATTTTTTGTAATCTATTGAGTTAACTCCAACCAAAATGTTTAATTTGTAATACTATACACTTCAGAAAGTACTTGTAATTTTTTATAATCTCCCTAGTTTCGGGGAAAATTTCTACTGTGTCAACCCATTTGAGACAAAAATGTTTTGCTGTCTCTTTCCCACAAACGCTCTGGTTGGTCGGACCAACTGACCCTCTAGATTATTCTTTCGATTCCGTCCCTTGATTGGCTGCATCAAGTTACGTCGAGAATTCGGTGGAAATCTCTCGATTCTCATTTGTTGAATATATAAGCGGCTCCCGCCGGCGCTAACTCAGAATTATTTGAAACGCGATACAAAGCAGACGCAGTATTCTGTGCAAACCGAAGGAGTTTACTAGACTCGCAAGTTATATTCAACGCGACGTTATACGTTACTACTTTACGAGAAGTTTATTGTTGTGAAAAGTACTGCAAGAAGAAGAACACAAAATGCCAGCTGTAGGAATCGATCTGGGAACGACGTACTCGTGCGTCGGCGTGTGGCAGCACGGGAATGTGGAGATCATCGCCAACGACCAGGGCAACCGCACAACACCATCCTATGTGGCCTTCACGGACACGGAGCGCCTCATCGGAGACGCAGCCAAGAACCAGGTCGCTCTCAACCCTAGCAACACAGTGTTCGACGCCAAGCGACTCATCGGGCGGAAGTTTGACGACCCCAAGATCCAGCAAGACATGAAGCACTGGCCCTTCAAGGTGGTGAACGAGTGCGGCAAGCCCAAGATCGTAGTGGAGTTCAAGGGAGAAGCGAAGCGGTTCGCGCCAGAGGAGATCAGCAGCATGGTGCTGACGAAGATGAAGGAGACGGCGGAAGCGTACCTCGGCAGCAGCGTGCGCGACGCGGTCGTCACAGTGCCGGCCTACTTCAACGACTCGCAGCGCCAGGCCACCAAGGACGCGGGAGCCATCGCCGGGCTCAACGTGCTCCGCATCATCAACGAGCCCACCGCCGCCGCGCTAGCGTACGGCCTCGACAAGAACCTCAAGGGCGAGAGGAACGTCCTCATCTTCGACCTCGGCGGAGGAACGTTCGACGTGTCGATACTCACCATCGACGAAGGCTCGTTGTTCGAAGTGCGAGCGACGGCGGGCGACACCCATCTCGGAGGCGAGGACTTTGACAACCGCCTGGTGAACCATCTCGCGGACGAGTTTAAGCGCAAGTACAAGAAGGACATGAGCATGAACCCGCGTGCACTGCGTCGCCTGCGCACCGCCGCTGAGCGCGCCAAGCGCACGCTGTCGTCCAGCACGGAAGCCACCATCGAGATCGACGCGCTCTACGAAGGCATGGACTACTACACGCGCGTGTCCCGCGCGCGCTTCGAGGAGCTGTGCGCAGACCTGTTCCGAGGCACCCTCGAGCCCGTTGAGAAGGCGCTCAAGGACGCCAAGATGGACAAGAGCCAGATCCACGACGTCGTGCTCGTCGGAGGCTCTACCAGGATCCCGAAGGTGCAGAGCCTGCTGCAGAACTTCTTCTGCGGCAAGAAGCTTAACCTGTCCATCAACCCCGACGAAGCCGTGGCGTACGGCGCGGCCGTGCAGGCCGCTATCCTGAGCGGCGAGCAAGACGCGAAGATCCAGGACGTGTTGCTAGTGGACGTGGCCCCTCTGTCGCTCGGCATCGAGACCGCCGGCGGCGTCATGACGAAGATCATCGAGCGCAACTCGAAGATCCCGTGCAAGCAGTCGCAGACGTTCACCACGTACTCTGACAACCAGCCGGCGGTCACCATCCAAGTGTACGAGGGCGAGCGAGCGATGACGAAGGACAACAACCTGCTGGGCACGTTCGACCTGACCGGCATTCCGCCCGCGCCGCGCGGCGTGCCCAAGATCGACGTCACCTTCGACCTGGACGCGAACGGCATCCTCAACGTGTCTGCCAAAGAGAACAGCACTGGCCGCAGCAAGAACATCGTCATCAAGAACGACAAGGGCCGGCTGTCGCAGGCGGAGATCGAGCGCATGCTCGCCGAGGCGGAGCGATACAAGGACGAGGACGAGAAGCAGAGGCAGCGAGTGGTGGCGAGGAACCAGCTCGAAGCGTACGTGTTCAGTGTGAAGCAGGCATTGGACGACGCCGCTGCCGCAGACAAGCTCTCGGAGCAGGACAAGAGCACCGCGAGGAGCGCGTGCGACGAAGCGCTCAAGTGGCTCGACAATAACACGCTGGCGGAGCAGGAGGAGTACGAGCACCGGCTGAAGGATGTGCAGCGCGTGTGCTCACCCATCATGAGCAAGATGCACGGCGCGGGTGCCGGCGGCCCAGAGGGCATGCCTGGGGGAATGCCTGGTGGCTACGGTGGTTACCAGCAGAACAGCGGGCCCACGGTCGAAGAAGTCGATTAAACCCAAGGTTTTAGTCACCTGAATCCTGATTGTGATATTATTTTGTAAGACTGATTATTTATTTTGCCAGCACATGATCCTCTGTTGAATTATGTTGATGCTCTCAGTATTTAATTATGATGTAAGTTTGTAATATGTAAATAAAAAATATAATATATTTAATACGACTCCTTGGTTTTATTTAATGAAAATCAGAAACTTAGACACATTACAAATGATAGAAATACAGAACATGTAATACCGCATTTACACATTCGTGCGAATCGCGAGGCGAATGGCGAGGCGAATAACGAACACGCATATGTAAACAGTGCGCTCGCTATTCGCCTCGTGATTCGCCTCGCGATTCGCGAGTTCGCGTTGGGAGCGGTTTTTCGGACGCGAATCAAAGGGCACGAATGGCGAACACGAACTTACTGTTTACACATTCGCCTGCATTCAGTTGACAGCTAGCGCCCGACCCAACAGGACGTAAAGACAAAATGGAGTGGAGTAAATTGCGAATTTTAGAATTCCTAGAACTTTATCAAAAGGAAGAGCTCATTTGGAACCCAAAACATTGCAATCATAAAAATGGACAAACGATGCATGGAACCGTATATCAACTGATACGGGATTGCCCCTTTATTCCCGTTATCCCCGTATACCATATCCCCGTCACGGGGACAGCGGGACGTGATTAAATTTATTTCCCGTTCAAATTCAAATTCAAATTATTTATTTCAAATAAACCATTCACAGGCACTTTTGAATTGTCAAGGTCGGTCAGTCAAAAAGATGAAGCTATTTGTTAGTGACTATCTAGCTATGTGGTAGTTGTCCCCATAACGATTACGAAACGTATTTCTGGGTGGTTTAAAAAAACCCGAGTCGGGGTGCCCCAAGTCCCGACTAGTCCCGAGCTCGTTTACCAACATAATTTGAAAAGTATATTTAATTCTTACAATGAATTAACGGGACAACGGAAAGTAATTTCAATTATTTAAATTCCCTTTGTCCCCTTTAACGGGGACAACGAGAGTATACTGGATTGCCAATCAGCAATTTAAAATTAAAGAAGAATTAATTAATGGCCTGTTTCCGTACACATCTTCGAAATTAGAAATAGGTATCTATCATCCACCATCGTCTGCGTCGACGGTTCTTTTTTACTTTTTTGGGATCCTGCCCAAAAAAGTAAAAAAGAGAGTGTACGGAAACAGGCCATTAATTAATTCTTCTTTAATTTTAAAATTTAATTTTGAAATTTAAATAATTGTGTAAACTCATTAAATGTAGCGCGCATGCCGCCATTATTTTCACGTCCTCCATGTTCGTGTGCGAATGTCAAAATAATTCACCTCGCGAATGTGTGAACAGTAGTTCGCGACAGCATTCGTATACGAATGTTTCGTCGAAATGTTCGTCGAGTGACGAGGCGAACGGCGAACTCGAATGTGTAAATGCGGCATCACAAGATATACATACACATTTAGGTACACAAACAATGGGCAAACAACAGGGTCAAATCCACCAAATGTGATTGGTGAATCGCACAGCTCGTCTCCGCTCCGCCTCAGTGGAACCGCAGCCTAAATCCATCTCCAGCCAGACATAAGTAACCTCAGGGCCAGGCCCACACAAATACAGATTCTATAGCCATCCCAGCACGGCTTTGTAGGTGAGCGGCTTGGCACTTGATTTGGGTTGCAAGGGAATTGTGACAATGGTACCTAATTAGGGAACTTCAAGAAATAAAATCAATTTTTAACTTGTGATAAAAACTACAAAAAAGAAACAGTAAAAAAGAAAACAGATTCCTTTCTCAAGCGGTTAGATGCAGTTAGTTGGTGGTAGTTATTTTGACCGCGGAAAAGGGGGCCAAATGCCCCCCTAAAATCAAATGCTGGCCGCAACCCGTCCAATTTTACAACCTTTTGATAAGTAATGGTATTATAACTGTGCTATCCCCTTCACAGTGCTTTTTATATCTATAAACTTTGGCGCCAACGCACGTACACAGTCGCCAGCAGCGCCAAGCTACTTATAATGTATAATGTAATACACAGTAAACAGTAGTGATGGGGGTATTGTCTTATCGATGAATGAGATTTATTTATAATTTTACGAATATAAATGAAAACTGATTAAATAGGTATTTCCATACGTAATTGTTTTATTTCCCAGTATCCCTAGTAAGAAAAACCAGTAAGTATAAATTATGAGTATCCAAGAAACAAATAAGTACTTACATAACTCAATTAGAGC
Source organism: Melanchra persicariae (assembly GCA_947386135.1). Classification (NCBI taxonomy): domain Eukaryota; kingdom Metazoa; phylum Arthropoda; class Insecta; order Lepidoptera; family Noctuidae; genus Melanchra; species Melanchra persicariae. The sequence goes on from OX376669.1 coordinate 2,317,234, forward strand.
TTTAAGAAATGAGTTAAATCTCTATTTGTTTCATGACGTCATTCTATGACTTCATTCATTTCAAGTCCTTGGCGCTCAGCAGGGCACGTTCAATTCAATTCTAATTAGGGATGTGGTCTGGTCTTTCTTTATTCTAATTTTGTATTTTTTTGTCGTAAATTGTGTTGTTTTTTAACTACTTCGATCAACGTTTTTCACCGTAAGTCGTTTTTCGAAATGGAAAGTTAATAATGTATTTAAATTATAACACACTTTAGCAGTGTACCTACCTATCACAGCACTGTTTTTAAAGCTTTGTCTCTTTTCTTATCTTTACTCACATAGGTACCGGTAGCCGGTAAAAACATAATGGAACCAATTTGCAGTGTAGTCCAAATTATGGAAGAAGATGTAATAGTTAATCCAACAAAACAAAGAAGAGAGGAGTATGAAGAAGGAAGCTGGAATAAAATTGAAAAAGAGAGAGGAAAGAAACTACAACAATTTAGAAAAGAAGTTTTCATATCGAGCCGAGAAAAATTACCAAAACAATTGTCAACATTAAGTAAGTAGGGTCGGGTGTCTCACAATGAACCAGGCAGCTACATTTAACCACCGCCAAATCTCGAAAATGCGACGTTGTCAAACCGCGCTAATATGAGTGAAAGAGAGGTATTTACGTTCCGTTCCTGCCCACTAGTTTGCGTGGCGATCGCGTGCAAAGTGGTTGTGTGAGGAGCATTCGAAAGCAAACTGACTCAAAAAGTAAGTATTTTTTGCAAATTTCATTATTTTTTAGCTTTTTTTGTTTAAACAATATCGATTTATTTATATATACAGTGTTTTCTACGGTTATTCAGCAATTAAAAGCGCTATAATTTGTGTTTTTACGAGATTGTTTTGCCGGTAAAATTTTGAGGTTAGTTATCAAAACGTGGTGTGTCTCACAGTGAGCCACCTGAGTGTGGTACACATTGAACCATGGTTCATTGTGTACACCCTACCCCAGTCGTTAAATGAGTGTATTTTTTACAATTATTTTAATTTGTTATAGAATGGCGCGAAACAAAGTAATAATAAGAAAAAGAGGGGGACATTCGGCTGCCGACATGCTTAAGGCTCTTAAACTGCACAGATCAGGTGAAAGTATCAGAAAAGCAGCGAAAATTTATAATATTGCTTATCCAACCTTACGACGGTACGTAGCACAAAACTTAGACGTCAATACAGAGGATCTTGCCGAGAAGAGATTGGTACCGAATTATGAAAATCATTTAATTTTTACCGCAGAACAAGAAGATATTTATAAAGAGTACATAAAGGAGTGTGCTCTGAAATTTTACGGACTGACCACAAAAGACTGCCGTAAAGTGGCGTACCAGATGGCGAAAGTAAATAATGTGACAATGCCAGATAGCTGGGAGCGAGAAAAATTGACAGGAAAAGAGTGGTTACGGTCATTTAAGAAACGCCATCTTGATCTTTCAATAAAAAAACCTGAAGCTTGCAGCTTAGCCCGTGCGACAGCTTTTAATCGCGAGACGGTTAAGTCTTTTTTTGATAATTTGAAGATAGCAATGAGTCGTCATCCGTCTTTCAGCACTGGTTGTCGTTTGTATAATTTGGACGAAACAGCCACGACGACGGTTCAGCGTCCACAAAAAGTAGTGGGGCCTAAGGGAAAGTTTAATATTGCAAAGGTGACCAGTGGCGAAAAGGGAACTCTAGTAACCACTTGCGCTATTGTATGTGCTTCAGGCCAGGCTTTGCCACCAGCGCTTGTTTTTCCGCGAAAAAATTTTAAAGATTTTATGTTAACGGGGGCTCCCCCAGGTTCTCTTGGGTTAGCACATGCTTCTGGGTGGATGACAAGCGAATTATTCGTTGATGTTATGAAACATTTCATCAAACATGCTGCCGCCAGTCTAGATAACCCTGCGCTTTTAATCTTAGACAACCATGAGTCTCATCTTTCCATTGAAGCCTTAGAATTAGCAAAAAAATCGGGTGTCACAATGCTCACTTTGCATCCTCACACCACTGCCAAGATGCAACCTCTAGATGTCGGGTTAAATGCCCCCTTTAAAGTTTTTTATAACAGCGCCATAGACTCCTGGATGATGAGGAACCCAGGAAAGCCCATGACAATTTACAACGTAGCGGAGTGCGTTGGAGTGGCCTACGCCAGGGCAATGACACCCATGAATATATCCGCAGCCTTTAAGAAATGTGGCATATATCCCTTTGACCCAGAAGTCTTCACGGACATCGATTTTTTGCCATCAGACGTGACGGACAGACCCAAACCAGAGCTCCAAGATCAAAATTTAGATCCTAATATCGAAAATGTTGAAATCGAATCCGTTAAATCTGATGACACATTTTATGAAGACGGAAAAGTAAGCCCATCAATTTTAAACACCGATTGTATGGTAGAGACTCCAGTTGTAAATGAAGTTACGGAAAATAATTTCGAAATGCAACCCCAGAAATTTCATAGCTCAACAATAGCAGGATTATCTACGATGTCTTCATTCATTTCACCTAAGCAATTTATGCCACCACTTAAAGCTAGCCCCCGATCTAGTAACAGGAAAGCTAGGAAACCAGGAAAAAGCAGAATTGCAACAGACACTCCGGAAAAAAATGAAATTATAGAAAGCAAGAAGAAGCGTAAAGAAACTAAAACTAAAGTAAAAGAAGTTAAACGCACCGTGCTTTCAGATAAAAAAGTTAAAATAAATACCCTAAAGAAAAAGATAATGAAAAAGGTAGATAGAGATGAATCTACATGAATCTACTTCTGAAGAAGAACTTGAAACGGTGTTAGAAGAGAGCGAGACTGAAATCAGTGAGATAGATGAGTCCGAAGATGAAGAAGAAATGTTTGTTGTGAGAGGAAAGGACCATGCAAAAAAATGTATGGGCAGTGTCCCATCCCATCAACAGACATGGGACAAGTTTCAATATCATTATTACGTCCCATGAAAAGTCAGGACCAATTTTTAGTTCGGAATTCGACGGGGTTTTTTTTTTAAAAAGACTTTTGACAAAAATAAAGTATTTTTATTTTAAAATAAAAAATTACATTTTAGACGATAATTACAAAAAGCAATTGTTCAACTAGACATTTTAAGTATTAATAACACAAAAACAATTGTGCAAGTAGACACTTAATAACAACAGAACTATTATCCAGACAAAAATAACGTTATATTATTCATCTATTATAATAGTCGATAACATTGCCGCTGGTAGATTAAAGTCGATATGTCGACCTTTGCCCATATACCATATAATTGATATTATATGGGCACAACTTCCAACCGTACGCGCCCCTGTTAGGCATGTGCAATACCACTGTTCAATAGCACGTCTGCCAGTTTCACTTCGGTTTATTAATATGTAACAATAATAAACGCGCGATCTAACGTGTCGAGATTGTATTCGTCCTCTAATTAACCAGACATTATCTTCTCGAATATTATACCTTGGCAAATCAGTTAGCTGGTTTTCTCGAAATAATTCAATATAATAAATTCCATTCCGAATATGTTCCGCACAGTAGGATTTTGCAAGTTTTATATGGTAGGTCCCCAAGGCGAATAAAATGATATCATCATCAGTCAGTTCTGGAAAGTCCTCAAGATGTGGCATGGTGGCCTCCATCGTCACAAAGTTAACTCTTTGTCTGTTAAGATTTTTGCCTTCGACATAATTTTTCAAAAGGTTAGGTTGATGAACCTTAGTTTGGATTATTTCAAAGAATTCCGGCGCAAGCCTGTGGTCTGTAGCAACACGGTAATTAGCATTTATTAATGATGCTGCTATGCGGAAATCGACAAACATGTTTGGCAAAGCTCGGTTAAAATAAGTTTGTTTTAATAACTTAAAACGGTTTTTGAATTTGCCGTTAACCGCCTCCACAATCCATCTACACACAGTCACCAACCGAGAATCATTTGCCTTTTCTGTTGATAGCTGGGTCGCGTTCCTGTCCTTGGTAGGTGGCATGTGAGGTTCATAGCCAAGGGACTCAATATCATTAATACTGTCCCTGAAGCCCCTGTCCAAAATAAAGACGTCCTCTCTGTGTAGTAACCAATGTAGTAAGTGCTCCTCGTCATTCATTATGTTCTGCATAATAGTTGCATCTGATGTTGTTGCAGGAAAAGGGCCTATGACATCTATGATATATCCATCGCTGCTTACTAAAATAAATGGTTTCAATAAATTGCGAAACTTGTGGAGGCTATAAGTTTTTCTTTGAAATAAATAATTAGTGCTTTTTTCAATATATACATATGTGCCATCTGCGATAATAATTAACTTGGTGTTGTTTTCATTTCCAAAAATATGTTTGGGCAAAAATAGATTTCTCTCTAGAAGCTCATCTCTAGAAATATGACCTATACCAAGATGTCTTGGTACATATTGACCTGTCAAGCATTGTCGCGCTATTTTTAGGCGATATTCAAACACTTGACGTGTTACGCCGAAAAGCGTAGCTAGTCGCTCGTTAGGTTCTCCAGTTCGTATTTTCGTTAAATAAGCTCCGAGAACTGATCGGGGATGTCTGCATTTTTCTGCGAGCGATGGCGTTTCTTCCAAAATGACGTTGAACTGCTCTAAAGTGAATCCAGTCCAAAACATAAGTTCACTATTATTCAGTGAATATCTTCACTGAATAATAGTGAACTTATGTTTTGGACTGGATTCACTTTTTGAAACATTATCATGTTTCAAAATCGAATCTTGACCTATTGTTGATTGCTTCAATTAACATGTTTGTCATGTTACTAAAAAATGAAGCATTAAAATAATGTGTAACATTTACATTATCCAGTAACTCTTCAAAATCATAGTTATTTAAATGTTCTTCACATATTCGCGAACTCGGTGGAATATATAATCGATAATGACATACCAAATGTAGCTTGATAGACACAGGAACTCGTCGTAGATTTTCATGTCTACATTGCCTATACATACAGAGCCGTGAAGTGTTCGGTGCACGTACGTAATCGCGAACATAGAAACGAGCATCATCCTCTGGATTGTCCTGAGGATCATTGGGGGCTTCAGCAACATTGGGGGCTTCAGCAACATTGGGGGCTTCAGCAACATTGGGGGCTTCAGCAACATTGGGGGCTTCAGCAACATTGCGGGGTTCTTGATTGTCAGCATCTAAAATTATTTATTTATTTATTACTAGCTGTCCCGGCGAAGCTAGACTGTACTTAGTGATGAAATAATTTATTTTGATAAGGATTAATAGCACAGATGTAATTACCTTCTACAATGGGAGCGTTCTCAAGACGTAGTTGTCCACCGTCATTATTATTGGCTCTCTGCCAGCATCTATGGCATACTGCCATTACGTTATTGAATACTACCTGAAAAGGGAAAAAATGAAGATATCAGCATATGTGTGTTTTTGTAATAAGCAGAAGTATTTTTTCTGTGTTATATTGATTATATCGGTGTTATATGTGTGCTTGTCAGTTGTCTAGAACTCGGAACACAATCTACACTCACTTTTGGACTAGACTATAAAAATATTAAGGTGAGATTAAATAATTATGCAGGTAAAAATATCTCATTCCTCATAGGAATTATGGCCGGACGATTGAGTCGTTCCTAACGTAAGCTATACTTTAAGTGCTATATTTCTATTCAAGCAATTCTAAAATGTATCATATAGTATCGTAGCAATGTTCTATCTGCTTATATATTCTAACTACATGACACTTATTCTTATTCATTATACGTATTCTACATAATATCTAAAAGTTATCGATATATGTATAATAAATCAGTAAATAAATACAATGACTGTGACTTACTTGTGTCAATCCATTTTGCAAAATGTAGGCCGCTAACTCAGGACTACTATGAAGCAATGTTTCTTGTAATATATGTCGTCTCTGTCTTAAAACAGATCTAGGACACATTACACATTGGCGTCCAGTCTCCATATTTATAAATCACAGTCCATTAAACGTGCCGGGGTCATCGAGTAGCAATCAAAAGGTCCAATAAACAAGCAGAGGTTAGTAATAGTCGCAAACAAGCCGATAACGCACAAATAAACAACGCGAACACAGCAGAACGTACTAGCCACGACTGAGGGAGGTGCGCGGGCGCAGGCGTCGAAAGGGTGCGGTCGGGGTAACGGAGCAAGGAGGGAGGGTAAAGTACGTCTTACGGCTGTTCTCTCTCGAGTTTTTTTTAGTTAAATAGTACATTTTTAATTCGATTCTTAATACTTAATAAAACTGTATAAGTATAACATATTTTTTTTTATTGCACGATAACCCCATATCCTACAGTGATGTCGCCATAGTAAAAAATAATCATAATGTCGAGATGTATTTAATGAGATATGTTTGGCATCTGTTGATGATATGGGACGATTTTTTGCATAGTCCTTTCGATAAATTGACCCGTGATCCCGTTGAAGATAACTATGTGCTCGTGGTTTTTGATGCAAAAAATATTAAGGTTTATTATGTAGCCAAGATCATTGAAGTTGACAAACCTTACTATGGAGTTTCATTCATGCGGTTAATGAACAAAGAAACCATGAAATTCCGGATGCCTTTGGAACCCGATTTGGCTAATGTCCAATTAAAGGATATTAAAATGATTTTGCCACCACCAAAAATTAATGGAACACAAAACCGAAACTCGACATATAACTTTCCGATACGCGTTGCTCCAACTATTAACTTGCGTTAAGGTTTATGGACAATCTCAACTTTCGTAATTTTTTTGCTCGAAATTTTTAAATTGATTTTGGCTAAGTGCAACTTTTTGTTTTATTTTTTGAAGAAGTTTTTTTTTTACTTTGTTTAAAGTTTGTTCCTATAGTGATAGTTATTTGAAGGTAAAACCTTCAAAAACCTAGTAAAAAGTTATTTAGTTTTTTACTTAGTTTTGAAAAACTGTTACTTATTTTTATTATTAAAATGTACAAAACTAAGACTCTCAGTTTAAATGTTTAAGATTTAAAGTGATTTTAATAAATGTAAGACTGATTTTTATTATTACTGTTTTTTATTATTATTATATTATTATATTATTATTACAAAGTATTTGTCTTATAAATTGAACTAGAAGACATAGTAAATAAGGTGGCTCAATGTGGACTATGCCCTGGTTAAATGTGTACCACCTGAAGGACACAATGAACCAAAAATCATTTTTCATAAAAACCTGTTTCACACTGAAACTAAAAGGAATATGAGAAATTAATGTTTTACAAAACTGAAGCTAAATAAATATGCTAACTATACACAAAAAATTAAAGGCATTGATTGAAAATCCAGCCCACTATAAGACTTCGAAATTTACCTGGTTCAATGTGAGACACCTTACCCTAAATTAAACCATATTTATAAGTTAAAAGCTCATCCGAATCAGTTGTTTATCAATTTCACTATTTGTTAATTTATTGGTAAAATATAATAGTATTATTAGTATTGTTACAAGCAAAGTAAAAGAAGGATGCGTGCCGTGCGCGCTCACTCGATTAGTGCTGCACTATGCAAAAGTGACCTTGACAGCCGTAGGCTTATGAATGACGTCACAGAACGACTTGTATAATTAGTCCGTGGCGCCCAGGGCACTGACAGCAAATTGTTTCGTAGAGATGGGAATATAATTATCGACAATGATTGCTAACAACTTTTTAATTCCGGATCGGCACCCATATGAAGGTCGAAATTCATCTATTCTCGCTTTGCTCAAAAGTATTTAACTAAGTTCATATTGAGCCTTTAGCTTTAATATCCCCTAATTATTAATGAAACGACCCAGCCTGTTTTCCCTTGCTGTCCCGAACTGACGCCGTCGTATCCCACAGGGGATGCCCTTAGCGAGCGGTCAGTAGTTTTTAGCTTGTAGCTAGTTATGTTGCCTTGGCTGGGGGCCTTAAATTCATTTGAGGCCACCACAAGTTAGTCCGGTTAAGCAGTTGGTAATGGTATCCCATGTGTGTTAAATTGCTAGTGGTCATTCCTAAAAAAAAAAAATACACTGACCTGAAATTGTTTTCGATTGTAGTATTTTATAAATATTTCATCAAACATTGAAAACTTTCGCGTCACATCACTGGCCGAACTGAAAAATTTAACTGTGTTCAGAAGCCCCTTAAAATAAAGATTAAAAAAAAATCACTGGACGACTAAAAAAAAAAGTCTTAAGCGTTCTGGGGACGCTGGAAACAGTGCTCGACCGGCGGTAGGACGTACCTACGTCCTGACCGTAGGTACGTCCTGACCCTCAGCGCTGACCGCCGCAAATAAGGGTTTCTTTTGTGTGAAAAAATGAAAAACCGTGATGACGGACAATGCTATAAGTAATAATAAAATGAAACAAAGCTCTAAAATACATTAAATTTATTTTTATAAGATAGTTAAAATGAAGAGCTTCTAATGAAGTCGTGGCGCTGGTGGCACGAAAATCTGGAATAGAAGTTCCAGGTTTTAGAGTTTTGTTTCATTTTATTATTACTTATAGCATTGTCTAAAACTGTCTAAAACCCAGTTTTTCATTTTTTATAGTACAGTATACACCACAGACAATATAATATACAGATTTGTTTGTCAATCGCCCAGTTTAACGTTTCGTTTTCGATTTTATCTGATTTGAGGTTAGAATCATAATTTGTAAATTTCTCCAAAAATATGCAATACCTTGTTCTAAGAGTGGTAGCGTTGTAATCGGAGACTCAACCCCTACCAGATTTGACCCTTTTTACCCCCCAACTCTTGCCAAACGACACTAAACCCAACCCTCATTTTTTTTTAAAAAAGGTTTTGTCCGAGAGGGCAGAATAACATTCCACATTTTTAATGTTTGGAATAATCTTTTATTTTTCTGTCCTTCCAAATTGATATTCATAGTTTTATATAAAGTAGAAGCATTTTTTTATTTTCAAATCCTGTAGGTAAATGTGGGGATGGCCATGGACCATATTTTTTTTTTTTTTTACATGGTTTCCTTGTTTGACATGAATGAGCTGAGACAGTTGAGGGTGTGTCATGCTCACTCGAATGCAAATGCCTCGTTGGTGGTGGCGCGTGTATCAGATCATTCAGTTCTCTAATAAATAGTTGAACTGAATGGTGCTGAACTGCTGATGCACGCGTCATGTTCGTTAACGGGCGCCGTCAGTGGAGCCTGGTCATCTCTTAGCTGTCACTGGCTTATTTCAATATTTAATAAGTAAGACGTACTTATGTGATAGGTAGGTAGGTACTTAGAATTTCTTTTTTTCTTTCCTTACATTGTTCTCACATAATTTTAGAAGCAACAAGGATAATGTATCCAGGATTTTTGAGGGCCAACGTTTGTGAGCGCTCCTGAATGGCTCCGGTGTGCGCGGGAGCGGCGCGGCACAGATTGGGTAAGGCCCTTTTCTGATTTGTCGGCGCTGCAGCGGTTCGACATCACCATGCTCGGATGCCGAAAACTTTGTACTTTGTACTTGCATCCTACGCACATATCGGTAAAAAATTATGCAGTGCCGCTTGTGTCGCGACACGCGATGCCGTCGCGAACGATGTCGTCTTCGAGTTCGGGTGAAGATGCTTTAGCGCTCCTGCACACGATGCCGCCACCGCGCCGTCGCCGCGCCGACGCCGCACAACTATACTGTACATACGAGTCGCGCGAAGACCGCCACCGCGCCGCCGCCGCGCCGCCACCGCGCGCGGTCCTCGTCTCGCCACCGCGCATCTATTTGATTCATACGCGGCCGGCAATGGAATGAATCAGGATAATGAAATAACTGGGAACGCGCGCGGTGGCGGCGCGGCCGGTGGCGGTCTTCGCGCGACTCGTATGTACAGTATAGTTGTGCGGCGGCGGCGTCGGCGCGGCGACGGCGCGGTGGCGGCATCGTGTGCAGGAGCGCTTAGTTTGTTACATTTAAAATTAATCGTTTACGTAAAAAAAGAAAACGTTATTGGCGTCATCCTTATATCGAAAATAATATTAACTGTCGAATGTTTGTTGCAGCTTAAGATTCTCCTTCAGGAAGGCGATAATTCGGGACACTTCTACTTCCAATATGCAACCTAAATTTCCACCATTTTGCACACGGCTCGTGCGGCCCGCTCGGTAAAATGCAGAGCGGTCACTGGACGTGCATGCCGGCCGAGACGCAGTAAGCCCAATATGTGCCGGGTGCCGGGCCGGTCCCGCGCATACCGAGCCAATCAGGAACGCTCCATTGAAATATAGGCACTCGGTAAGCTTTCAGTACCGCGTATACCGAGCGTGCTGATGTCGCGCCGCTGCTGAGCCGACAAATCAGAATGAGTGACCGCTCCGCTCTGCATTTTACCGAGCGTGCCGCGCGCGCCGTGTGCAAATTGGTGGACATTCATTCGCGACGGCACAAGCGGCACGCATGGCATAATTTTTTTACCGTTAAGTGGGCATGTGTAGGCGACGCGGCATGTTTTCGGCATCCGAGACAAATTCAGAAAAGGGCCTAAAAGGCTGATACTAGATTTCTTGGCCGAAACCGAACTTTCGATAGGTAATTAGAATTAGTGTTGGCCAAAGTGGTCTTGTGTTGTTTGTTTAAACTATATGATGATTAGTGATGTCTTGTAGGTAAGTACCTATTTTTAACTGAGATGTCAGTAATTTCAGGGCTTACAAATAAAACGAATAAAATAAAACGACTTATTTTATTTATCTACTATTTACATTATTACAAACTTAATATTTCCTCTGCTAATGCTGAGAAACTATAATTAATCAGTCTTCAATAATAATATCTACTAGTAAAAACTTGTTGAGATAGGTGGATAATTGTCAAAGTATTTAAAGATCTTCAATTTTTACTTAATCAACTTCTTCCACTGTTGGTCCTCTGTTTGGTTGGTATCCTCCGTAGCCTCCGAAGCCGCCAGGCATTCCTCCAGGCATTCCCCCAGGCATACCTCCGGGCATTCCCCCAGGCATACCTCCGGGCATTCCCCCAGGCATACCTCCGGGCATTCCCCCAGGCATACCTCCGGGCATTCCCCCGGGCATTCCTCCTGGCATGCTCCCTGGGCCGCCGGCACCCGCGCCGTGCATCTTGCTCATGATGGGTGAGCACACGCCCTGCACATGCTTCAGCCGGTGCTCGTACTCCTCCTGCTCCGCCAGCGTGTTGTTGTCGAGCCACTTGAGCGCTTCGTCGCACGCGCTCCTCGCGGTGCTCTTGTCATGTTCCGAGAGCTTGTCTGCGGCGGCGGCGTCGTCCAACGCCTGCTTCACGCTGAATACGTACGCTTCGAGCTGGTTCCTCGCCGCCACGCGTTGTCTCTGCTTATCGTCCTCGTCCTTGTATCGCTCCGCCTCGGCGAGCATGCGCTCGATCTCCGCCTGCGACAGCCGGCCCTTGTCGTTCTTGATGACGATGTTCTTGCTGCGGCCAGTGCTGTTCTCTTTGGCCGACACGTTGAGGATGCCGTTCGCGTCCAGGTCGAAGGTGACGTCGATCTTGGGCACGCCGCGCGGCGCGGGCGGGATGCCGGTCAGGTCGAACGTGCCCAGCAGGTTGTTGTCCTTCGTCATCGCTCGCTCGCCCTCGTACACTTGGATGGTGACCGCCGGCTGGTTGTCAGAGTACGTGGTGAACGTTTGTGACTGCTTGCACGGGATCTTCGAGTTGCGCTCGATGATCTTCGTCATGACGCCGCCGGCGGTCTCGATGCCGAGCGACAGAGGGGCCACGTCCACTAGCAACACGTCCTGGATCTTCGCATCTTGCTCGCCGCTCAGTATAGCCGCCTGCACGGCCGCGCCGTACGCCACGGCTTCGTCGGGGTTGATGGACAGGTTAAGCTTCTTGCCGCAGAAGAAGTTCTGCAGCAGACTCTGCACCTTCGGGATCCTGGTAGAGCCTCCGACGAGCACGACGTCGTGGATCTGGCTCTTGTCCATCTTGGCGTCCTTGAGCGCCTTCTCCACGGGCTCGAGGGTGCCTCGGAACAGATCTGCGCATAGCTCCTCGAAGCGCGCGCGGGACACGCGCGTGTAGAAGTCCATGCCCTCGTAGAGCGCGTCGATCTCGATGGTAGCTTCCGTGCTGGACGACAGCGTGCGCTTGGCGCGCTCAGCGGCGGTGCGCAGGCGACGCAGTGCACGCGGGTTCATGCTCATGTCCTTCTTGTACTTGCGCTTGAACTCGTCCGCGAGATGGTTCACCAGGCGGTTGTCAAAGTCCTCGCCTCCGAGATGGGTGTCGCCCGCCGTCGCTCGCACTTCGAACAACGAGCCTTCGTCGATGGTGAGTATCGACACGTCGAACGTTCCTCCGCCGAGGTCGAAGATGAGGACGTTCCTCTCGCCCTTGAGGTTCTTGTCGAGGCCGTACGCTAGCGCGGCGGCGGTGGGCTCGTTGATGATGCGGAGCACGTTGAGCCCGGCGATGGCTCCCGCATCCTTGGTGGCCTGGCGCTGCGAGTCGTTGAAGTAGGCCGGCACTGTGACGACCGCGTCGCGCACGCTGCTGCCGAGGTAAGCTTCCGCCGTCTCCTTCATCTTCGTCAGCACCATGCTGCTGATCTCCTCTGGCGCGAACCGCTTCGCTTCTCCCTTGAACTCCACTACGATCTTGGGCTTGCCGCACTCGTTCACCACCTTGAAGGGCCAGTGCTTCATGTCTTGCTGGATCTTGGGGTCGTCGAACTTCCTCCCGATGAGTCGCTTGGCGTCGAACACTGTGTTGCTGGGGTTGAGGGCGACCTGGTTCTTGGCTGCGTCTCCGATGAGGCGCTCCGTGTCCGTGAAGGCCACATAGGATGGTGTTGTGCGGTTGCCCTGGTCGTTGGCGATGATCTCCACGTTCCCGTGCTGCCACACGCCGACGCACGAGTACGTCGTTCCCAAATCTATTCCCACAGCTGGCATTTTGATTTCTACTTGTCGTACTTTTCACAACAATAAACTTCTCGTACAATAATAATAAAATCGCTTTGAGTATAACTTGCGAGTCTAATAAACTGCTCTGGATTGAACCGAACACTTTGTCTACTTCGTATCGCGTTTTAAATAATTCTGAGTTCGCGCCGGCGGGAGCCGCTTATATATTGAACAAATGGGATTCGAGAGATTTCCAGACCGTCCGCGACGTTACGAGACACCACCAATCAGAGAACAGAATCGAAGGACTATTCTAGAGGGTCAGCGTCACTCGACCAATCCGAGCGCGTGCATGAAAGAGACAACATTACATTTTCTGTCTCAAAAGGGTGGTCGCTGCAGAATTTTTCCCCGAAACTGGGGAGATTTACAAAAAAAATATGTTTGAAATACTCATTTTTATGCATTTTTTCCTTGATATCTATTAAACTCAAACTATTTACTTTATTGTAGATACTTAATAAGTTAATATTCCGCTTTAAATTGTTTGTTAGTTTAAAATTATACAAAGCTTTTCTTAAATCTCTTAAAAATTTACCCAAGTACTACTGATACTTCAGTAGTACTTGGGTAAATTTTTAAGAGATTTACGTGCTTACTTGTTAAAATACTTTTTTTTGTATGTATACAATCATTTATTAATCTATACTTATTGCAAAAGTTACTTCCTTTTTCAATCATTTTTTGTCTGTTAACATTAACTTTTTTTTCATTGGATTTTTTCGGAGAATAAACCTTGTTCGCTGGCAACATCGTGGCAATATCCAGACCATTCATGCGAGAAAAGGCACGTAGTAGGTCTTGTCGTCACACGCGTTGGAAAGAGATAGCTGTAGTGTCATGGCGGGCACCTACTTAATTAAGAATGTTTGGAGGTACTTCTACTTCCAAATATTTCTATAGGTAGTAGAGTTATCACTCCTTCTATAATTTATTGATTAATTTACCTAGGTACCTAAGTAGCTACACAATAGGTACTTACTTATTGTAAAACTTTTATTTGAAAAAAACTTTTTTACAAACAAATATAGGTAAACTTCCAAATAAAAAACAGTACGAAGTGTATAATACCTAACTTTAATTTCAGAAGTCGGTGTCAAAAACGAAGAAACAACTAAAAACACCGACTTCCGAAATTAAAGTTATTTTATACTTCGTACTGTTTTTTATTTGGTAGGTAAGTAAGTAGGTACCTACTTACTTAGTTAATTTGTTTTTTTTTATGCTTTTCAGTAAATACCTTCTTTACAATTTTTCGTAATTCGTAACACCACAGGAAAGCAAAAATCGCAATTTCGTTAACTTGGATGACAATTTTTTTCTAGGTACTTAAGCAAGTATTTTGATACCTACCTATAAAAACCAAGCTACTGAACCGATTTTGATGAAATTTCTATGGGACGAATCGGAAAGTAGGTACCTATGCATATATCCTTCGACATGAAATAATAAGTTTTCAAATCGTTTCATGACGGAGTTAATGAGGTAGGTAGGTAGGGTCAAACTTAAAAAAAAAAATCAAACTGAATTGAGAACCTCCTCCTTGTTTTGAAGTCCGTTCAAAAGAGTACATACTTAACTATGTAGTTTCTTATCCGTTCTTCTCCATAAGAATCTACTTTTGCGATTAAAAAACTGCAATCGTCACATTATTATTTTATTTTTGACGTTCAATCAAAAGTGCCTTAAAACTTGGACTTTGACTTTAAGAATTTATGAGTCTCAGTCTCAAACCCTGTAAAAAGTAGGTTTTGACAAGTTCTTAACTCCAAATACATATTTAGGAACCGGCCATTTAAGTAGGTAGTAGATAGGTAGGTACTTAGGTACCTATACCTACTTGAGTAGGTACCTAATTAATTATTGAGGCAAAAATAAGGTACCTACATAATCAATGTAATCATAATGTTTTCAGTAGGTAGTATCACCTTATTACATCATAATAAAATTATATTATTCTTATTCATTCTAGAATTTTTATTGATCTATACACCGAACGGGGCCTGTTAGTTTTTGTGCGTCACCCTCGCTCGCGGCTCGAGTATTTTCTCTTGCAACGCAACTAGGGCACACTAGGGTGAGCACATGCCCGAGTAATAATACGATCGAAACCGTTTTTTCCAGAACCTCGGAAGTTCCGAAAGTTTCCAGGCTTGCCCGCTTGCAATTATCTCTACTTGGCTGCGCTTCTCTTTTGTAAACGGTTTTTTTTCAGCTACATATATTATAGTAGGTACTTACCTTTTATTTTTTTTTATTTAATTGGTACCTACGTAAACCCAATGGGTGGTCTGCAGGTGGTGCATGGTAATTTTTAATTATAAGTAGGTACCTAGTGATAACTTCATAGAAATATTTTTGGTACATACAATAAAGACAAGTAGAAAATACAAGTACTTAAGTATACATTATGTAGATAACATAATGTAAGTAGGTATACTTACCTAAGTAAGTACTTGTATTTTCCACGATTTGTCCGTATTTGATTTTTAAATTCATTATTTTAATTTTGTGTTTCCACACGGAATAGGCCTTTTCAGAATAAGCACATTACATGTAGGTAGGCAATTTTGTTTTTAGTACCTACCTGTTAAAAAAAACGGGTCTAGTTCATAATATCGACCGCGACAGTCACTGTATCGAACACGTTCCATCCGGGTTAATGAATCGACAGTACTCCACATCGATAGTACGCTACATCGACAGTACACCATATCGACTGTACCCTGCACCGACGACTGCCCGACTCGAGCTAGATTTAAATAAAAAAAACAAGCTTTTTTAAAGTTTTTAATCACAATTTGTTAAATTTGTAGGTATGATATATTACATTGCTTGTTTTTTTATGTAGGTAACCCACACAAAAAGGTTGAAAAATCATAAATTCGTATTCAGTCCTACGCTTAGCTATTATTACAATAACTATAACATTTATAGTATTAACTTAAAATAATCTCCAAATAATAATATTAATAAGTTCACATCTATATTATTTACCATAGTAGACAGTCAAAAAATCATATTTAAAAACTTAAAAAAAGCTTGTTTTTTATTTAAATCTAGCTCGGGTCGGGCAGTCGATGCAGGGTACCATCGATATGGTGTACTGTCGATGTAATGTAGCATCGATTTGGTGTAGGTACTGTCGATGTAATGTAGCGTCGATTTGGTGTACTGTCGATGTAGTGTACCATCGATGTAGCGTACCATCGATGTGGAGTACTGTCGATTCATTACCCCGTCGATGAAACGTGTTCGATACAGCGACCGTCGATGTAGTGACTGTCGATATTATGAACTAGACCCAAAAAAAGACATGCTGGGAAGAGACACCGTTTTATTTTACCCTTATTCAAGTAGGTAGTAGATAAAAACCACCATTAAGTAGGTAGATGTATGATATTTTCCGCTTCTCAAACTCCGAAGTCATTTCTTTAATTTTTTTCATGTTATTTACTTAAGTTTCCCCAAGTTTGTCATTGCTGCCGAGGTGGAATAGACGCTTGACTTGAGCCTATGACAAATTCCAACGTGCGTCAAACGACGTTTTTCAACACTTATGTAGGTTCTCGATAAAATTAAAGTAGGTATCATGTAGAAACAATATTTATGTAGGTAAGTAGATACCTATCAAGTAACAATGTATTGTGAAAAAAGGCTCGCAGTTTTTTTTTTGTTTTTCTAACGTCGTTTTTCGTGGGTGTTGATGGGTCTATGGATAGTCTATGAGCTGTTCCAGTAGTACTAATACCCAGCTGTGACAGACAGACCAAATCGATATTTTGAAAATGATTGGTAAGTACCTATAGAAGTAATCATTTTAAGTACCCACCTACCTACAATTTTTACTCATGAATAGCTTCGTCTATGTACGTAGGTATTTGTATAAATACAAAAGTCTTACAATAAACCTTTAGCTATTGAAATTTTACAGAACTTTAAGGAATTGTTCCAGACAGCATCAGTGATTTTGATTTTCTATTTAGGTAGGTAGGTACCTACTTAAGTATATTTTACCTACCTACCTACTTACAAGATTTCATAACATGTCTAGAGCGAACACAGCAGGGCAGCACTGCTATAGCGTAATCTACACTAATATTATAAAGAGGAAAGATTTGTTTGTTTGTTTGTTTGTTTGTTTGTTTGTTTGTTTGTTTGTTTGTTTGTTTGAAATGAATAGGCTCCGAAACTACTGGACCGATTTGAAAAATTCTTTCACCAGTAGAATTCTACATTATCAGAGATGGACATAGGCTATAGAATATTTTCAAAAAAGTTAGGGATCCGTATGAAAACTTCGATAATGTGACCCAAGGTGTGAGAAAAAATCCTTATATCGCGTACGCTGCGGAATCTATTGACAATAGAGCAAAGTGATGTAGTACAGTTTTATAGAGGTCATCAATATCTACAAAAAAGTCCGCGATACCATACGTCTAACTATTATGGATAAGTCACCATGACCGCTTTTTGTTAATATTAGTCAAGCAAATCCCATGGTGAAATAAAAAATGATGATTATAGTACCATGATATTAATCCTTATCCATTTAAATGGTTTGATAATTAAGGTTGATTATGTCCGTGTAAATTACACTTTAAATCATTCAAATCGGACCTTTCGTTCAAAAGTTACGACGGTAATAAACATGCTCGGAGTAAGAAAAATGTCGCGGCTTGAGCGAACTGGGGAGAATCGTATCAATGCTTGGTCCGATGACGTTGAAACACCACGGCATTTAAATGTTTTCGATAAAACAATAAGAATATCAAATGTTTGGATTTTTGAAAATCAACTAGGTACATACATAATAAGGGGTGAAGCAGGGGTGAATAAGTTTTTAGGGGAGGAAATTATAGCTTGCTTCAATTTACGTCGGAATTCTATGAATAAACTAAAAGTGGGATAATTGCAACAGATTATGTACCTAACAATTTTTGCATAATCAACCTCTGACGGGCTGAACGGGGTGAACAGTTGCGCTGAACCAATAATGAGAATCGTTGTGCTTAATTTTCCAAAACTAACCTTTATAAGGGGATATGTATAGGGGCGTTGCAGTTTGTGGAGTACCTACTATCCCCACGCGGACGAAGTCGCGGGCGAAGTGCTAGTATTCTATAAGAAAAAGAATATTTTATTTGCATAAAACACGCTACAATTCTAAAATAAGTAGGTACCTATCCAATTATTTGTAAGTTCACAGGAATCAAATTAACACAATTCTACTGTTAAGAAAATAAGAATATGTAAACAATGCATCATAGTCGTATGTTATCATTCTGTTCTACCCAGTCGTCCTTTTGATTATTGCTAGACTGGATGACGTCACACGGGTGCAAGTTCGAGAAGGCGCGGAGTTCGGGAGTGCGCATGCGTGAAGTCTGGAGAGCTCTAGAAAATTCTGTGACTGAATTGCCCACTTGTTGATTAAAATCTCCCAACTACACAACCAAATCAAATCAAATCAAATTTATGCGTAAATGTAGGTTTCAATACAATAAGATGTTATACTATGATGGTCAGTTCGCTGCATTTTCAACGGACTACGCATTTGAAAAAAACACATGATCGTCTTGAAATCGAAATGCTGCATTAGCATTGATTTTTATTTAAATCTGTCGTTGTCAATGAAATATGCAGTTGCTTGAAAATACCTTAATAGCATTTTTCAGAAAGGTCTACAAATCTTAAGAAATTACATGCACATTCATCATTACACATCAAATTACTTAATACATACGCGGATATTGTACATACTCGATATCATTTATTTATGAACAAATGTCGGGTTTAAAAAAGTAATCAATGCAAAGGTTTATTGTAGCAGTCCTTTTTTCGAATTACCGTATTTTACAAACCAACCCAAAACATTTCAATAAATTTTCACACTCTCCCCATTTTTGGGGTAAATTTCTACAGTGACAACCCTTTCGAGACAGAGAATCTCTCGTCATCTCTTTCCCACAAACGCTCTGATTGGTTGAACTAAATGACCCTCTAGATATTTCTTTCATTTCTGTTCTCCGATTGGTGGCGTCTCGTGATGTCGAGCAAGCGGTGGAAATCTCTCGAATCCCATTTGTTCAATATATAAGCGGCGCCCGCTGGCGCGAACTCAGAATTATTTGAAACGCGATACGAAGTAGACAAAGTGTTCGGTTCAATCCAGAGCAGTTTATTAGACTCGCAAGTTATACTCAAAGCGACGTTATACGTTACTACTGTACGAGAAGTTTATTGCTGTGAAAAGTACTACAAGTAGAAATCAAAATGCCAGCTGTGGGAATAGATTTGGGAACGACGTACTCGTGCGTCGGCGTGTGGCAGCACGGGAACGTGGAGATCATCGCCAACGACCAGGGCAACCGCACAACACCATCCTATGTGGCCTTCACGGACACGGAGCGCCTCATCGGAGACGCAGCCAAGAACCAGGTCGCCCTCAACCCCAGCAACACAGTGTTCGACGCAAAGCGACTCATCGGGAGGAAGTTCGACGACCTCAAGATCCAGCAAGACATGAAGCACTGGCCCTTCAAGGTGGTGAACGAGTGCGGCAAGCCCAAGATCGTAGTGGAGTTCAAGGGAGAAGTGAAGCGGTTCGCGCCAGAGGAGATCAGCAGCATGGTGCTGACGAAGATGAAGGAGACGGCGGAAGCGTACCTCGGCAGCAGCGTGCGCGATGCGGTCGTCACAGTGCCGGCCTACTTCAACGACTCGCAGCGCCAGGCCACCAAGGATGCGGGAGCCATCGCCGGGCTCAACGTGCTCCGCATCATCAACGAGCCCACCGCCGCCGCGCTAGCGTACGGCCTCGACAAGAACCTCAAGGGCGAGAGGAACGTCCTCATCTTCGACCTCGGCGGTGGAACGTTCGACGTGTCGATCCTCACCATCGACGAAGGCTCGTTGTTCGAAGTGCGAGCGACGGCGGGCGACACCCATCTCGGAGGCGAGGACTTTGACAACCGCCTGGTGAACCACCTTGCGGACGAGTTCAAGCGCAAGTACAAGAAGGACATGAGCATGAACCCGCGTGCACTGCGCCGCCTGCGCACCGCCGCTGAGCGCGCCAAGCGGACGCTGTCCTCCAGCACGGAAGCCACCATCGAGATCGACGCGCTCTACGAGGGCATGGACTTCTACACGCGCGTGTCCCGCGCGCGCTTCGAGGAGCTGTGCGCAGACCTGTTCCGAGGCACCCTCGAGCCCGTGGAGAAGGCGCTCAAGGACGCCAAGATGGACAAGAGCCAGATCCACGACGTCGTGCTCGTCGGAGGCTCTACCAGGATCCCGAAGGTGCAGAGTCTGCTGCAGAACTTCTTCTGTGGCAAGAAGCTCAACCTGTCCATCAACCCCGACGAAGCCGTGGCGTACGGCGCGGCCGTGCAGGCGGCTATACTGAGCGGCGAGCAAGATGCGAAGATCCAGGACGTGTTACTAGTGGACGTGGCTCCTCTGTCGCTCGGCATCGAGACCGCCGGCGGCGTCATGACGAAGATCATCGAGCGCAACTCAAAGATCCCGTGCAAGCAGTCACAGACGTTCACCACGTACTCTGACAACCAGCCGGCGGTCACCATCCAAGTGTACGAGGGCGAGCGAGCGATGACGAAGGACAACAACCTGCTGGGCACGTTCGACCTGACCGGCATTCCGCCCGCGCCGCGCGGCGTGCCCAAGATCGACGTCACCTTCGACCTGGACGCGAACGGCATCCTCAACGTGTCGGCCAAAGAGAACAGCACTGGTCGCAGCAAGAACATCGTCATCAAGAACGACAAGGGCCGGCTGTCGCAGGCGGAGATCGAGCGCATGCTCGCCGAGGCGGAGCGATACAAGGACGAGGACGAGAAGCAGAGACAACGCGTGGCGGCGAGGAACCAGCTCGAAGCGTACGTGTTCAGTGTGAAGCAGGCGCTGGACGACGCTGCCGCCGCAGACAAGCTCTCGGAGCAGGACAAGAGCACCGCGAGGAGCGCGTGCGACGAAGCGCTCAAGTGGGTCGACAACAACACGCTGGCGGAGCAGGAGGAGTACGAGCACCGGCTGAAGGATGTGCAGCGTGTGTGCTCACCCATCATGAGCAAGATGCACGGCGCGGGTGCCGGCGGCCCAGGGGGCATGCCAGGAGGAATGCCCGGTGGAATACCCGGAGGTATGCCTGGGGGAATGCCTGGAGGAATGCCCGGGGGTATGCCTGGTGGCTACGGTGGTTACCAGCAGAACAGCGGGCCCACGGTCGAAGAAGTCGATTAAATCAAAAGTTTTAATCACCTGAATCCTGATTGTGATAATTATTAATTTGTAAGACTGATTATTTATTGTGCCAGAACATAACCCTCTGTTGAATTATGTTAAGTAATTTATTTTGAGTATAAGATCTCTTACCCAAGTTGATTAATAAATTTTTGTAAGAAGATTTCCTTCTTTTATTTCATACAAAATATCTTCTTGAACCTGATTCATACACCTAGACACCAACTTACATTTTTGATTGAATACAGAAAAACTAACATATTAGGTACACAATACAGGTTGGGAACATAATAATTATATAATTTTATCATGTTACGAATAAAACATACATAGGTACAGACTTGGTACAGACAGACTGAATACACAACATAATATACCGATATCTGTAAGTACAAAATGAACCTTACAGTGATTACTTAAGTGGCATTCTTAAAAAATTCTAAAATTTCGCTTACGTTATTTGATACTACTGGTATCGATACTAGCTTTTGCCCGGCACCGGTTTCAGACTTATCCACCACTAGGAATAACACGAATTACAATACAAACATAGAGGAAGCTTTTATAGTAATATCTACATAAATCGCAGCTAAATATAACACTGCGAGAACCTAAAATAACTCGAATGCCATCGGAAGACGTAGGCACTTCTTCCTACACAAACATAATATACAGACACTCCTCATTAAAATTATTATGGAGTTGGCAAGTATGCTAAATGCTTGAAAATAGACTCATAGTCATCATTATTGGGACGAAATTATGTCAAGAGGACAGCCAGCCAGCAACCAGCATTCTCTTTGTGCCAAATACTTATCTACGCCAGGGGTGGTCATCATCACAAGAATATAATGCAGCTCACGGTATTTTCATACTAAGATTGTCATTTTGGGGGCTAGACCCCGCGGAGGGTAGATTTTAGCAAAGTAAACACTAAAAAACCGGCCAAGTGCGAGTCCGACGCGCGCACGAAGGGTTCCATTCCATTATCAATAAAAAAACGGCAAAAGAATCACGTTTATTGTATTGGAACCCCACTTTATTTTTTTTAGGTATGACCTCTGGCAGGTTAACACGCAAGAGCTATTAACTGCAAAACCGGACTATCCTGTGGCCTCAAATTAATTTAAGGCCCCCAACCAGGGCAAAAAGCTAGCTACAAACTAGAAACTACTGACCGCTCCGCTGAAGGGCCTCGGCGACGAGGCTGGAATATGGAACGCGGTCTGTTCTTGTCCTTTTTAAGAGTGCTGGTTTCCCTACAGCTTTCTTGTATCTTAGTGATTTCGTCGTCGGACTCGACCAGTGTATGCCGAGGACGGCGAATGTTACTAATATGGGCCCTTTGATTTCAAAGGCCACCCAGTACCTACGCTCCCTGTACTGGGTGGCCTTTGAAATCAAAGGGTTATGGTGCTTTTCAGCAGTTTCAATGAAACGCTTGGTTAGGCATTTCATGAACTGTTTTATGGTCGAGATTTTGAGTTCGACATGAAGTCTTTCATTCCTTACAAACCACGGGGTGATGGGAGCCCCACTTAACCTTACCTTTATTTTTGCCCCACCCTTAAGCAAATGCAGGGTATGCCTATACAGCTAGCTATGTCTTCAAGAAGCTAGTAGACAACTCGGATTATTAAGCTATTGTGTAGTTTGTTTTCTAGTTGTGTACTAGACAAGAATAGACGCTGGCTGCACAAAGAGTGAGTTCGTCACAATCTAGTTGGTAAGGATTTAATTTGTGGTACATAGATTGTACCCCTATTATCTTGTTATAACAAGGACTAGGGACAGTCATATTTATAAACCCTATCTCAAGTACCTACCTGTACACTAATACCCATACTAGTATTAGGTGAATGTAGGTATACACTGATACATAATATGTAGATACAATACAATCTGAAATTACAAATCCTAACAAACAAATTAGTGATCTATTTGAATTCATTATTCGTTTTCATTATTGTTAGTTTCGAGTTCAACCAGACCACTGATGGTAAGCGATGATGTGGTTGATGGTCCACTCGTGACTTAAAGACCCCCAGCTTGTGCTATCAGGAAACACAAACTACGTCTGGGAATTCCTTTCCTTGGCTGTGCTTGGCTTGGCAATAGGTGGGATGACCACCGAGTACCTAGTCAATTCGACAAGCGCATTGTGTTATGGATTAAAATATTCTATTTATTTCTTCTGATGACAAGACAATAGGTACCTACTTTCATTCAATATTTACAAACTTTCCTATATAATGAAAGAACATTATAGTCGAATGCTGACGTGGGCACGCGAGCGCCTGATCGAATCCCTTGAGAAAAAGACGCTATTAAACGTAATTCACTCTCAAAAAACCATGAGTAAGAGTTATAAAATAATTCAAAACAATAAAAGCATTAAGTCCATGTCGACCGATGCGATGTGACTGAATCCAAAATAATAGAGACTTCTTTACGGTCGATTCAAGATTATTCATTGCCTGGTTTTCCGTTGCTAAGCAGACGAATTTTTCAAACTTATGAAGCAATGGATTAATGCTGCTTAGCTCAGTTTATTTCGATTTTGACATTCGCGGTGTTGGTGTTAGAAATTAAACGACGACATATCCATAACTCAACTGAAGCTATCTAGGATTAACCTATCTATAAGTCCCAATTTCGGTTGTGATTTACCACTCCAGATAAAACCTTAGTAACAGGCTGAAGTTGGACTTTAGTCTACCCAAAAGATAATACCACCAATGACGTGTCCAACCATTATCAACTTATCACGGCCGGCCTTAAAAACAAACCAATAACCAGTCATTTTGTCATTATTTTACTGCAGTGTATTAATTTAATGGTGGATTATTAGTTTTATCATCGTTGGCAACAGATTTGGTTTCTGTATCACGGTCTGTGGTGTGGCACCTGACTGTCGTTATTCGTTAGTGAAACTTACGTCATATCCAAAAACGATTGCAAGTATGGATTTTCTTTCAGTATTCATAATTTAAAAAATATTGAAACCATAGAGTAGTCAACCAGCATAGCCTTTTCCTAACTGTCGGGAGCATCTGTTTAGATTTGGGAAAAGGATAAGTGGATTGTTTTTTTAATAATCTGGCATAATTTCAAGAGACTGTAACATTCGTTTCTCAACTCAACTCTTTTTTGTAAACTCCAGACATGTGTTGCCGGGGAGTTTGTTGCGCAACCTCTTCTTCTCAGCTGCAGCTGACACACTAGGAAGTGGTGACAGGTGCGTATTTTGGAGGTATTTATTTATAACTTGTCACACTTGTTAACAGTCTTATTTTAATAAATGACTATTCATAAATTAACTGGATACCTATACTCAAAAAGGAAAAACCGTGGGCTCTAGTAACCTCCTTTTTTATGGATGGGAAATCATCAAATGACCCCTTCCGCTATGGGTGGAGCGGGAGGGAATGTCAGACTCTTACTGACTAAAACCCATCCGTACTCCTCCTAGTGCCCTTTGCGTTCCAGGACCGCGGTCACTCTTTCGAACAAAATCCGCAACCCTGGCAGAGGCTAGTTACCTCCTACTCTTTATAAATCGGGACATAAAAAACAACTTTACCCTTATAATCGTTTTATTGTGTTCTGATCCGAGGACCGAGGTATACCCTATCAAATATTCACCACGGTCAATTGCCTGATTATCAGGCTCTCAGCAAAACAAGATTACGCGATTAGCCAGCCAGCCATCATTGGACCGTGAAGAGGACATAAAACTTACTTAAGTATGACTTAGTATGTAGGTAATTGGAAAAAACATAAACATGATAATGATGGAATTAGCAATGTTTCTCGATGTAAGTAGCACGTTTTCTGATAGAGTTCTGAGCATAATCTTCATCTACACTAATATTATAAAGAGGAAAGATTTGTTTGTTTGTTTGTTTGTTTGTTTGTTTGTTTGTTTGTTTGAAATGAATAGGCTCCGAAACTACTGGACCGATTTGAAAAATTCTTTCACCAGTAGAATCCTACATTATCAGAGATGGACATAGGCTATAGAATATTTTCAAAAAAGTTAGGGATCCGTATGAAAACTTCGATAATGTGACCCAAGGTGTGAGAAAAAATCGTTATATCGCGTACGCTGCGGAATCTATTGACAATAGAGCAAAGTGATGTACTACAGTTTTATAGAGGTCATCAATATCTACAAAAAAGTCCGCGATACCATATGTCTAACTATTATGGATAAGTCACCATGACCGCTTTTTGTTAATATTAGTCAAGCAAATCCCATGGTGAAATAAAAAATGGTGATTATAGTACCATGATATTAATCCTTATCCATTTAAATGGTTTGATAATTAAGGTTGATTATGTCCGTGTAAATTACACTTTAAATCATTCAAATCGGACCTTTCATTCAAAACTTACGACGGTAATAAACATGCTCGGAGTAAGAAAAATGTCGCGGCTTGAGCGAACTGGGGAGAATCGTATCAATGCTTGGTCCGATGACGTTGAAACACCACGGCATTTAAATGTTTTCGATAAAACAATAAGAATATCAAATGTTTGGATTTTTCGAAAATCAACTAGGTACATACATAATAAGGGGTGAAGCAGGGGTGAATAAATATTTAGGGGAGGAAATTATAGCTTGCTTCAATTTACGTCGGAATTCTATGAATAAACTAAAAGTGGGATAATTGAAATAGATCATGTACCTAACAATTTTTGCATAATCAACCCCTGACGGGCTGAACGGGGTGAACAGTTGCGCTGAACCAATAATGAGAATCGTTGTGCTTAATTTTCCAAAACTAACCTATATAAGGGGATATGTATAGGGGCGTTGCAGTTTGTGGAGCACCTACTATCCCCACGCGGACGAAGTCGCGGGCGAAGTGCTAGTTAATAATATAATGGGTAGATTATTGGACATTTATGAATAAGAAGGTAGGTAAGTGCACAATAAGCAAATAGGTAGGTAGGTATTTGCTTATTTAAAAAAATAAGCTCTTATTCATTTGCTACTGGCTAGTAGTGTCCGTCAAAGTACCTACGTCGAATGCCATTAAATAAAAAGAAAGTAAAAAAATATTAATTTTTATTTAAATTTTATGGCTACATTACTTACATATTTTTTGGAAGCTGTGGCCAGTCTTGTCATTTTAATAAATTGGTTATATTGTCTGAAATCGTTTTCTTCTTGCATTTTTTTAATATAAATTGGAAATAACAGAAAAGTACCTATTTATTTGCATGGCGTTAGTACAATAATGAAATTATGAAACCAATAAGTACGTATTTAAACTTTTTATTAAATAACCTCTTTAGTGGCAAGCATTATTTAGGAAACCTTTAGAATTTCTTTAAACCAAACTTTTTGGAAGTCGCGAAAATTAAAAAAAATCTTCCTGTGAAGTGTTTTTTACAATGGAAAATTACTCTTTTGCCTTTATATACACACAGTATCTTACTAATATCCCTGTTATTTGCTACCGTTTAACATGCTTCGAGTGTATGGTAGGTAGTTGATAAATCAATATGAGTTGGTAAAACATTTATTATTTGATGTAAGTAAACGAATTACCGCAAGCTTTGAAACAATAAAAGAAAATACGGCATTGTTCAATATAGCTACTGATGAGCTGAGGGCACTTGAGGGCCTAGCACGAGTTTTTTGACGTACTTAAGTATAGTAACGTTACAGTATCGTTAACGTCAGTGAATTTTGAATATAAAAAACTACAACCCTATAGTATATTGGTTTAATTTTACACTACACAATTTGTATCAAACAAAAATATGAATACAGTAGGTATCCAATTCAAATAATTATTATGTACGAAACGATTATTATATATACCGGCCTATATGCTGGCATCGACCTCATAAAATTGTTGGTATAGACATTAGATTTGTCTATAGACAAAACTTTTATTTCTCCCTTTTAAAAGTTATTATTTAAAAAAATTACAGTTTTGAAGTCGGTTTAATATTTTAAAATTACTTATTTTTTTCAGATAAGTATAATTAAAACTACTTAAGTACTTAAAAAGTATAAGTCCCTCCATCATTATATACTATACACTTTTTCCTAGTGACTGATACACACTTAAGTAGGTATCTCTTATCTCAAAAACTACTGAACCGATTTTGTTGAAACTTCCCTAAGTTGGACTAGCGCGGTCAAACATAGAAGCTTACAAATACATGCGTAGGTATACTAATGAAATTTGACACACGTTAATGACGTTTAGAAGCTGGTTATTTTTTTATTTATTTAGGCAATATGGAAGACTTACAGCTAAAACAAACAGGTCAAGATCAGTAAATAAGACTGTCACCCAATTACAAGTCTCCACTTATAAAATACAGAAATAAGATCTATGGACATTCACACCAAGTTACTGAGTAACTAATACTTATAGTAAAATTTTGCTCGCATTGCATAACAATAATTATCAAAGTTTAGCAACTTATATGAAAAAGTATAGACATATAAAAACTGTGCAGCTCTGAAAATATTATTATTACCTACATAATAGTACGACGCGCGACGGGTCGAATTAATAACATTCGTTTTTGAAGTCTGTTAAAAATTCACACAATAGAACGATACTGTCACGCTCACTTTGATTTGTAAGTGAAAAAGCGTTTTTATTCTTTAAGAACATTACAAGGGGGACGGCGCGTACGCAGTCCCCACTACCAAAAATTACGCATCCGAGTTATCCACATTAGGGATAATCGCAAGGGTCAACCTAACCGCAGTGCAATGGGAAGGCCTCGCCCTGGGGGAACCGCCTTCATGATCACGGTGTCCCCTATGCCAGGTAAGTATGAATTTGCTAAAGAAACGCGCGGGGGTCGTTCAACGGCGGAGAATCTTAACACCGCGATTCAGGATTGTGACGTAAATGTAAAGCGCCATCTAGTCACGGGGCGAGGAACTAGAGACGCGCTCCGTGACTAAAGGATTGGATTTTCAAGTATTGTAGTATTTAAATACATAGTAATAAATACATACATAATTAAGAAAGCTTTTGTCTATTTGAAGTGGCACGTGAAACACTAGTCGATTCTTGGACAGCATTATTTTTTAAGATAGCTCCGATACAGGACGGAATGTAGGAAAAAAACGTCTTGAAGTGATACATGAGTATCACGGGATAAGGGCAGGAAGATGAGAGGTATATGGTGGCAATCCAAATCCTACCAGTTTTCAAAACGATTATCTCGAAAATTAAAATAAGGAAAAGAAGGATTATATCGTTATTTATTTAGGTATTCAAATGGACCCTCGATGCTCCTTTCAGCATCAGTAGCCATAGTCAATGCTGGTAATATTGAAGGTTGTAAAATTAGATGTATTTTACAACCTGAAATATAACCAGCAACTTAGGACACTTGAGTCATGAACAAGACAATAAACTACAAGATCACGTTGCTGAAACAAAAGCCTTTGATACAAACTCATTCTCAACAACAATAGAGGATTACAAAATGGCTGATAAATCCTCAGGAACATAATCACAGTCAATGACGAATCGCTTGTACAGTAGAGGCGTTTATAACTTCGTCAGTTTTCTAATTCAGGCTCAGGCCACATAATAAACTATAGCACTTAGCGAACTACTGCATTGAATTCTATGTATGTTCAATCATTTGCCAAAAAGTTATGCTGCTAAAAGGCAAATGATTGGCAAAACCTACCAGGTTACCACCAATCAAAATAATACTTTTTAATTAATGGATTAGCCATTTTATCGAAACTTCTGCGAACGACTTCGCCCGCTGGAAATTCGGAATTATGCACCCCAAGGTCTAATTTATCTTAATACCAAAATTCAACATAATTGGTCCAGCGCGGTTTAGGCGTCACTACGTTACAAACATGCAGGCAGAGTTACTTACTTTTTCGTATTTATGATTGTAGCTTTTGCCCCCGACTTCGTACGCAAATATACCATTTTTCCCGTTCCCGTAGGAATTTCGTCTTGAATCACTCTGTCTATTGATGGAAACCGAATTTAAATCCGTTGCGTATTTTCAAAGATAAACGTACAGACGGCGAAAGCGACTTTGTTTTATGCTATGTGTAGATATTTCAAAAATCAAATCTGTTATGTAATGAGTGTCACGTTTTTAATTAACTACTAGGTGTCTTTCCGTGACAATGACGTTATGAAAATACTGAGTCTGAAAAGCTTTCCCAGTTTACGTAAGACATGAGCAAAACAGTCGACATCGACTTTACTCGACATAAATTAAAAAAATGAAGACTGAAAAGCAGTTAAGTAATAAGAAGATTCTATTGTGTTTGCAGCAAACAAAAATATACCTTCACCTAACGAACCTATTTCAACTGTGACTGTACATTCTGTATATCCCCGTTTCTTGGACAAACAAAGCATTTAGTAAGGACATACTAAACAGTGCTCGTCTAGAACTCAACAGGAAAGCTTTAAAATTAATCACCATCACCAACAACAGCAACAGCAGTATCATTTACCTATCTAATCTATACAGTAATATCACTTCGATTAGCTGATGATAACACAAGTCTTTGTCCATTAGCAGTGTCGTGTAGTGCACGTGTCGTTAAAAACAATGAAATACAGAATGTTATAAACGTTTGCGAAGTAGGAGGTTTTTTTTTAAAGTAAAAAAAATGGGTGAATTACATGCAAGTGTGGTTGCGAAAAATGAGAAGAAGGGATCTCCGTTTTTGAAGCAGGTTTGTGTTACTGTTTTATTATTTTTCATTCAGGAACGAATACGTTTCTTTTTTGCTTTTTTTAAAAATAAGTCCTGTTATAAATGATGACATGCTGACATACAATCATAACACCAGTCTTGTATAAAATAAAATAAATTTTATTACTTTTAATACAAAGCACCACTTATTATATTGACAAGCACAATAAATAAGTTTTAATTGGCTGCAGTCCGCTGAGCAGGTAGGTAGAAATCTTCGTCTACCTTACCGAGTCCCATGTTACTTGAATCGGGTGAACGTGTTTTCTCCTTCCTTTCTCGCCCTGTTAACCATCACAAATACACTCCTTTTTCTTTTATCTTATTATTCCTCAAATAATGAATCTCCTTTTCTACCCAACAATTTTGTATTAATCACTTTAAGAGTCGCAAGCGTTCACTCCGAATCCGAAATTATCACTGCATGCAGTTGAATGCCAGTATTTTACGAGGACCTAAGTACCAAGTTTCCGTAATCATCAGTATTTTTTAAATTATCCATCTAATTATAAAAAATTAATCCCTACTTCCCTTGGTCACAACATCATACGTAAACGGCTGAACCAATTTTGCTAATTCTTTTTGTGTTGTTTTTGTTCTTGTAAGGAGAAGGTTCTTAAGAAAGAACAAACAAAAAAAAATGGGTGGGAAGGGTAGGTAGCCAGTTGATGGGAGCGAAGCCACGGGGGACAGCTAGTTTTGATATTATTTATTCTCTAAAAATACTATAGTACAAAGTTGCTGTCAGCTTCTGTCTAAACCACGCAACGGATTTTGATATGGTTTTTAACCGACATCAAAAAGGAAGAGGTCAATTCGGATGTTTTTTTTGCATGTATGTCTGGGCATAACTCCGTCATGACATATTTGACGAATTTAAAAATAATTTTATGTCTATTAGATCGTAGATTTAACATTTTGCAAAATTATTTTTTTGTTCGAAAGAGGATTTTCAAAAATTGTCCCATTTAACTTGACTGGTTGGAATGTGTGGAATGTTGCCGGTAACAGTATCTACTTAAAAGTGAAAAATAAAAACCTTTTTACCAAAAAAATATAATAACCGCCTTCAAAATGCAAAGTATAAAATAAAGTTTCTTCGTTTTTTGACACCGGTTTGTATTTGGAAGTCGGTTCCCTATTTTTTTTTTAAAGATTTTTTGTAAAAGAGCGAAAACCAAGGTATATCCCGTACGCGTTAACTTGACACCTGGCTGAACACATTTCGAATGACGTTTTGAGGTTTTAATTTAAACAGAAAAATTATATTTCGATGAAAACAATATAAACGCGTTAGCATCACTGTTACCGTTGCGTTTAAGTATATTATTTTCATCGAAATAGAATTGTTCAATTTAAATTAAAATGTCAGAACGTAATTCGAGCCAGGCGCGTAGGTACGGGTAGTAGATTTGTTTAGGTATATTATTTGTTCCCGTGAGAAACTGGGGGGTCGCTGTTCCGTCATAAAAAACACGTGCCCATTATCGTTTTAACGACATACGACAGGATTTCAGTATTATTATGGCACATATTTCCGACTCATTACCTGTTGTCTCTGCTAATCTCACTAATTAGTCTTATCACAAGACGTGTTGCTTCACGATCGCCATTATGACTTTCAATGGCATACCTATCAACATATCTTCATCTGATGTATTGCGGTAGTTTTAAATCTTCCGCTTTTTCTTACGGCTTATCCCCATGGGATAGAATTTCCTCAGGAGCCGTGCATTCGTCTAGGAATGCCATTCATAGCTTACCTATGCATGCTGCATTTTCTATCAGAATAACAATATTCGTATTTAGGCCAGAAGTTCAGAACTTTCAAAAATTACTTTCTACACTACAAAAACTTTTTATCTTATAATAGTGACCCGCCCCCGCTTTGTACGGGGTACAAATTATATAATTGTCGCAGCCAACTAGCTAAATAAGCCGTTTCATTAAAAGTCTAGTCTTTTCATTGAACTGCGCCGTTTGATCAGCGACATAAGTGACACGGGCAAGTCATTAAACAATATTGAACAAAAGATGTCACTTAGGTCGCTGAAAAATCGGCACATTTAAATGAAAACTCGGCGCCACCATCGAGTACAAAGCCCAAATTGCGGCCAAAAAGCTGGGCATCCTAAATAAGGTGAAGCGATACTTCAGGCCTGGTCAGCTTTTAACCCTTTACAAAGCACAAGTCCGATCCTGCATGGAGTATTGTAGCCACCTATGGGATGGCTCAGCTAAGTATCAGCTTGCCGCGCTTGACTCGGTGGAACGCAGAGCTAAGAGGCTCATCGGTGACGCAAAACTGGTGGATGCCAAGCTACATAGCTTGGCTCATCGCCGTAAGGTTGCCTGCTTATCGGTCTTCTACAGATTGTACTTCGGTGAGTGTGCCCAAGAACTCCACGACCTCATCCCACCGGCCCCCTTCTACCATCGGACATCCAGACGCACTGCATCTTACCATCCCTACCTTGTAGATATTCCACCAATTCGCACTAAGCGTTTCCAAACGTCTTTTATAATGCGCACAGCAAAGGAGTGGAACTCTCTGCCTGCGTCTGTGTTTCCAAAAGCTTACAGTCCTAATCTCTTCAAAGTTAGAGTGAACAGGCTCCTTCTGGGTAAGCTCGCTCCATCGTAGACTTTGTCTCTGTCATATCTGACATTGACTAGAGTCAAGAGCAAACCCATCACCAATAAAAAAAAAAAAAAAAAAAGGTAGGCAACCAATTAAACGGCTGATTAAGCTAATTGGCTGCGACATATACACACAAACCTTATTCGTTTGTTGGTCTTTCTATCATTGAAAACTGCATCAATATCTGTTGCTCACTTTAAAGAGATAACGTAGTTTGCCCACAGTTGGTAATCTATAATTTCTTTTAACCTTTACAAAGTTTGGCATAACTTCAGTAAAAAAACATTTTAACAAAAAAATACAACCGACTTCGAAACAAAAAACTATAATTTCGGAAGTCGGTGTTTAGTTATGTGCATGAAAAAACACAGAGATTTCAGCAATCCCAGTTCATCTGCTATCATTTATTGAGGAGTTCCGTTGCCTATCTCCGAAGTTCTTCATCAGATCTTCACCAAATTGAAATGGGTGGTCCCAATATCTCCGAAAGTAGGTACTCTTCCAATAACTACTACCAAATCGCTTCGTGTGCCTATAAAATTTGAAGAGTTCTCTCTATCTCTCCAGGATCTCATTATCAGATCCTGACTTGATGGTCATGGGACCACCTGGGAAGTATACCTACCCTTTCAAACAAAAAAAAAATCCAAATCGGTCCAGCCATCTTCGAGTAATCGGGGAACATACCTACTTACATAAAAAAAGGTTATGACGAATTGAGAACCTCCTCCTTTTTGAAGTCGGTTAAAAAGAAAGAAATAAGATACCTTCTTTAGTGACTGCGTCAATTTCCAAGTAATTAGTGCCCTATTGTTTTCAGTTTTAGATAATCTCACAACAGCTAAAATAATGGAGATTGATCGGTCAATTAGTTCTTTAGTTAATGTCAATATTTGTGAAGTAGATACCTGTACTCATTGTTTTACACACATGCTTGAAAAGGGGAAAATTCTGTCGTTGATGGTTTATGATGATGATGATGACAGAGCTCATGGCTAAAAATAACAGCGGAATGATTCCATCTCCAGGTTTAAGCATCGCATGCCGATGTCGGTCCTTGGGAGGGTGACCAGTTAACCACCCATCATAAACCGAGACTCCTCCGTGCCTCGGAAAGCACGTTGAGTCGTTGGACCCGAATCGGTTGTCATATGTGTATCTTTGACAGTCGTTAGTTCGTTACGCTCAGGTGGTCAGAAGCCAGAAAATGTGACACCAGTCTTGCCAAGGGTTGTGGAAGTCAGATCGGAGTCGCTTCATGTAAAAATCTGGTACTCAGATAGTTGAAGTCTGTTGCGGATTTTGTTAGAAAGAGTCACCGCGGCCCTGGAAAGCAAAGGGAACTAGGAGGAGCACGGATGGGTAAGAGTCTGACACTCCCTCCGCTCTGCCCAGAGAGGGAGGAGTCATTTGATGATTTCACATCCATAAAAAAAAAGTTTAGTCAGATATATTGGAGGTAGAATACATGCAAATGACGCAAATGTAAGGGTCTTTAAATGGCGGTGTTTGCTAGTCAGACGTTAGCACTATTTTGTCAATTATCGAGAATTGTTTAGAATAGTTTGGTCTTGCTTGGTTTACATAATAATATACTGTACGGTGTTTTCCTATTCAGCGTGTGAATTATGTTGCTACGCTATAAGTGTGCATATTTATGTCACCGTATAATTGCAAACTCCGTAAGATTGTAATAAATTTTTAGATTTCGCTATAATCCGTCCAAATTCAATAGTTTCCAATATATCCGTGTCTTATTAGAAAAAAAAATGTTTACAATTTCACGCGATATAGGTTACACGACTTGAGTGGAATATTAGATAGCCTTCCTCATAGGTCTTCTGGTCACAAGCGAGACTGTTGAGCCTGGGTTGTTAGGTTCAATTCATATAGGTCGGGTGATATTGGGTTTTATCGTTGGAAAAGAACAGAAAACGGTAATTATTAGCCTATGGGAATTTTAGTACCGGTACCCGGGATATCTTCATTTCTGATTTGATCACGCAGGGAAGTACGAGCAGCAGAGCTCTCCATTGCTCTTTGGGTGACTTCTGATGAGGCCTATTGTAAACGCGCACGTTCAAAGCTTCCTAATAGTCTTATACCTACCAGGGAGGAGGAGCTCGTGGCTAAACGATAACAGACGCACGGATCGATCTTCAAGGTTAAGCAACGCTTGCCGAGGTTGGTCTGTGGATGGGTGACCATATCAACATATCGAGATTCCTACGTGCCTCGGAAAGCACGTTAAGGCGTTGGTTCCGGGCAGTTCCGGCTGTCATTTGTAGAACTTTGACAGTCGTTACGGATTTCCAGAAGCCAGAAAATCTGACACCAGTCTTGCCATGAAGTACCGTGTTACACAGTTAATAGGTTGTGGAGGTCTGGTTGGCGGCCGCTTCATGTAAAGTACTTACTGGTATTTAGCTGAATCAGGTTTGACTGGGAGCCGACCCCAATATAGTGGAGAAAAGGCTAGGCAGATCATGTTTAAACCAAAATCTGATCTTATCTTTTCAGGGCTTGGCTTGACACAGTAACATTCACCAACAATAAATCGTATGTTTCATTGACCAGTATCTTGAATCAAAATTAATAGATGTGGAGATAAGAGATTAATCACTGTGTACCAGCTGTTATCAGTGTTATCCCAAGGTATCATATCGTAAACGCGTAATTTTCTAGACTTATCACTGCTTATCAGTTAGCAATCGGATGATTGATATTTCGCACGTAATTAATACACGCTTGTTTGGTTGTCAAGGGTAATTTTGTAGGTTAGAAGTATTCCTGAAGGACAAGCATCTTTTTTCCCATGGGAAATCATGACTCCTCCCGCTCTGGGCGAAGCGGGAGGGAGTGTCAGACTCTTACTGACTAAAACTCATCCGTGTTCCTTGAAATGCCCTTTGCGTTCCAGGGTCGCGGTGACTTTCAAACAAATTCCGCAACCCTGGCAGGCTCTGGTCCTAGCGGGCTCCGACTTCAAGTTTAGCATCTAGGTTTTATAATTATGTAGTTTGTGTAGTGCAAGGTGCGAGGATGGGAAATCATCAAATGACCCCTCCCGCTCTGGGTGGAGCGGCAGGAGTGTCAGACTTTTACTGACTAAAACCCACCCTTTAGTCCTCCTAGTGCCTTTCTTCCCAGGGCCGCGGTAACACCGTGTAGTGCAGCTTACCCTGTAAAAGAAAATCAGTACCATTGGGTATCATCTCGTAAAAATAAATAGCAAGGCCTAGGACATAGTACTGGCCTATGTGTATAATGGAGGAAGACCAAAGACACGTTCCAGATTTAAATCAGAAACAATCTGAGTAAACATCTGAGGGCGTACCATGACGTGTTAAAACGTCAGTCGTTCGAGCGAGAAAGAGGGATGGAGCTATACACCCTATATAGCTTCATCCCTCTTTCTCGCTCGAACAACTGACGTTTTAACACGTTATGGTACGCCCGCTGTTAGTAGGTACCTAACTACATAAATAACCTCATTTCGTAACAACGTAACGTAACTGCCCCTTTGGTCTCGTGAATGAAATAGCGATAGCCGAGTGTGGGATCCTGAGTTCGATTCCAGGTAATATGCGTTAATGGATTTTTCCATTAGGAATCTCTCATTGGCTGCCCAGAGTTTCCTGGTAACTCGGAGCGCTCGCGTCGTTGGTGTCCTGCGTCTGGTCTTTCGCCGAGAGTGTCGGTAGTTCGGTACGCCTCCCTGAGGAAGAACAGTGAATGCATCTGTGTTTGCACACACATTTGTACTGTGTGCACTATAATATCTCCTACGTACTTGGTTAATATTGTTGGGATTAGCTACCGTGACCGAAATTCGTTCAAGAGTCATCAATACTGTCATACCGTGATTTGCGTAAATGTTATCTATTATCTCAGTATTAGTCGAATGAAATCAATTGATTTGTTTAATGATAAACTTTTGTTATAAATCAGTGTTCTCTAGGGTAGATTTATTTTGCTTATCGTACCTAATTAAACGACTGTCATAAATGAGTTTTTCAAAACAAAGCACTAATAATTATTTTATAAATTTATTTAAATAAAACCACAGGACAAATAATTGTATCGTATGCTGGCACTTGACTTGGCGTTTTTGTCCAAATATTTGTGTCCCTTGTGCAAAACAAAATTCACCTTATTTCTAAGACTACAAGGTATATTTTGTATTGAACAAGTGACGCGAATATTTGGCAGAATACGCCAAGTGAAGTGCTGGCATTACAAATATTTTGTAGACAACATCACCTTATGTAATATTTATAATGCACTAGCATTTCCAGCGGCTTCTCTCGCGTGATATTCGGAAATAATCCGCAGTGAGTCCAGGTTATTAGTACCTAGATATACAGGGTGTTAGAGAAGTGTGTGGTCATATTTAAGGGTTGGGTTCTGCATCTGCAATACAATTAGGAAAAAAAATCTAAATAAAAAAAAATACTTATTGACTTTAAAAAAAAAATCATCAAAAAAAAAAAATCTTTTTAAAACTACTAAAAAGTTAAGAAAAAATTAAAAGCTGTCTGATGCAGTTAGTGGTGTTTATTTTAGGTTAAACGCAGATTCGATGCCACTGACTGCATCAGAATGCTTGAATGTGGAACTTATGGGTTTTATTGGAACTTTTTAGTCGTTTTTCGAGGTCGGATTGTATAAAAAACTAACAAAAAATGATATTGTTTCTTTACTAAGCAGCTAATATAAAGCAGTTACAGAACACCACTCTTAAATTATGACCACGTACTTCTGGAACACCCTGTAAGTATGTGTGCCAAATGTCACCAATCCATTAGTTTTTGCTCGAAAGACATACATACATACATCCATGTAGCATCCATCCATTGGGTGGCTCGCCGTCCTATCAAAGCCAGGCCCGGTTTGACGGCGCGTTGTGTTCCACGTGCGCCTCAAAGAGGTGTCAGTATAGGAGTAGGGGCCGTTTGGGCCAGATCCTGCCAGGGTTGCGGGTTTTATTCGATAGAGTTACCGTGACCCTGGACAGCAAAAGGCACTACGAGGAGCGCGGATGGGTTTTAGTCAGTAAGAGTCTGACACTCCCTCCCGCTCCACCCAGAGCGGCAGGAGTCATTTGATGATTTCCCATCCATAAGAAATAAGCATCCATCCGTACCCATATTCCTCACAAACTTACCTACACATTTATAATATTTACAAAAGGATAATTTTCTTGGTAATCCATTTTTCACAAGTATTTACCGTACCTATACCCTGGCCACGTGTGGACCTAACTCTTAAATAACGCGCATTGAACTAAAGACTACGTCTTAATAATCAAATAATAAGATTATAAATATTTTATCAAAAATATCGTAATTAAAACATCGCTTTTGTAATAAATATTTCCTAAAGCATAATCAAACAATGTATTTAAAAAGGTAATAAGTATAATCTTTTAAATACGTTAGGTTTATCTTATCGAATACGCACTTGTAATGAAACAGCACTTCACCTTTGTAAAGTCGGTTAAGGTTAATTAATCAAAGAACGTAGAAAAATTATTTGTACTTAATTTATAGTACGATTCAGGGGGCCTACTCTCTAAGCCCGAAGTTCGTAGTTTCGGCCTTGACAACTGTCAAATCGTGTTGTCATTCAATCTTAGTTCGGGTTCGGGACTAATTGTAAGTCTGTAGGTGATATCTAAGGAGTAGAAAACGCCCGACACTAAGGCCGAAACTACGGACTTCGGGCTTAGAGAGTAGACCCCCAGAATTCGAGATAATTATACAATTTAGCAACAATAAACTATGCTTTACCATGCAATTACCATGTAAATATCATGGAACATAATACATTTAAAATACTTTTCGCTAAAGTAAATATACTCTTGAGTTGGTGACGATGGAATTATAGCTCCAACCACAGATATAGTGTCTCAAGACGAAAGTCTACCAGTGTATTGCCAGTGATGACTTATGGAACCGAAACGTGGTCGCTCACAATGGGCATCATCAGAGGGCTTAAAGTCTCCCCAAAGGGCAATGGAGAGGGCAATGCTCGGAGTTTCCTTGCGTGACCGAGTCAGGAATGATGATATCCGCAAGAGCACCAAGGTAACCGACATAGCCCGAAAGATCGCCAAACTGGCAGTGAGCAGGGGCACATTGGAAGGTTGGAAGGCCTCCCATGGCCTAAACCACCAACTCTTAAAGCAGTATTACTTTAATATTACTTCCAGTGGGAAAGGGACGGAGCTATACGTCCTGTATAGCTCTGTCTCTTTCCCACTGGAAGTAATACTGCTTTAAGAGTTGGTGGTTAGGCCCCATAAGATGGATCGATGACCTGGTGAGGGTCGCGGGTAGCCGATGGATGCGAGACGCACAGGACCGGTTGTTGAGGCGACACTTGTGGGAGGCCTATGTCCAGATGATGATAATTATTTCAAGTGAGCCTCTATGTTTAACTCGCTCGCTCTTGTGGTTGCGCATTTTCTGTAATGACAGTAGCCTAAGTTATTTACAGACAGTGTACGAGTAGTTTATCATCAATGGCAGAATTTTCGTAATCAGAGTGTTATGGTCGGCGCTAGATAAACTTGCGAAAAATTACATCTAATTGATCTTTTCCTAATATCCCTTGATAGGTACCCGAACAAAAAATTATGAAACGTTTTTCATTACTAACTAGAGAAACGTAAAGGATCACGATAGAAGTCGATTCAGGACAGCTTTATGTCATTTGTGTTTCTGTTATTAAGAAAGTCAATCAATGTATGTGGGTCAACGACACACGTTATTGCACATTTATCCGGCGCCTACCATACTGCAGACCCTTTACAAACATTTAGACAAATTAAATGAACATACCATTTTTAGGGTTCCGTACCCAAAGGGTAAAACGGGACCCTATTAGGTACTAAAGACTCCGCTGTCCGTCCGTCCGTCTGTCACCAGGCTGTATCTCACGAACCATGATAGTTAGACAGTTGAAATTTTCACTGTCTTAATGACGTATTTCTTTTGCCGTTATAACAACAAATACCTACTAAAAACAGAATAAAATAAATAGGGGGCTCCCATACATCAAATGTGTTTTTTTTTGTCTGTAACGAAATGGCGTGTGCGGTCTATCTATACCTAATCTACTTATGTTTTACATAAACAGTTTATCTAGAAAAGCACTTGAAATACACTTCAGTAAATACTAATAACTTGTAGTTCATTTACATTGTTAATCTACCCTTATAATAGGTAACACCGCAAACATGTGTTAGTCCGCCAAGCGTTCTCCATCTTCGACTGCATCATCGCTTACCATCAGGGGCCCTACCATGACGCGTAGTTCGATCGAGAAGGAGGGATGGAGCTATACTCCCTTTATAGCTCCATTCCTCCTTCTCGCTCGAACTACTCACGCTTTAACGCGTCATGGTAGGGCCGCTGGTGAGATAGTGGTCAAGCGCGTGCCTATCAAAAAAATAAATAAAAAAATTCCCAAGGTCAACTCATCATCATTTTTTTTACACAAAAACGGCAACTCCGATATTAATGGGAATCGAGAACGTGCTCTTCATAGAAATAAACCCCCCTCCCCCTATCGACCGAAGAAGAAAGAAGTGCTTTCCGAGGCAAGGTGGTGTAACATCACCAATTCATCAAACCCGGGCTGCTACTGCAAAATTCCTGAAACACCTGAAAATTCCAGTAACACTTATTTTCCCGGACCCTACGCTCTAAAGTCGAGCTTACGAACATGAGACCAAAGAGGCAGGTCAAATAAAGGGACAAAGGTTGACATTTTATCCAAGTCAGACAGGTCGACACGCTCCAACAAGACCTGCTGCCTACTCCTTTATTCCTCGAAGGGTTAGGATGGTTTCCCAAAAGTCTACCGACAATACTTTCTTCTTTTCGTGTCGATCGACTTACTTATCGAAATTTGTCCGATCCAGTATGTGGCTACTTGGACCGCTCTGACATTCATAGGCTATATTTAGGGCGGGTGTGGGTGTAGCAGGTGGTTGGGTCCAAAGGGCAAGAGAGTAGGTGGGGCATATCCGCGAAAAACCGACCGAGACACGGGTACTCATAAAAAAAACATCAAATCCTATAATCATAGCTTTTTCATCATCATACTGCTGACGCAATGTTTAATGGAACGTTTTCTAAGTCTATATTTTCTGTAACTTAACCTCCTCCGCAATCATTCACTCTTGACAGA
The DNA here is from genome assembly GCA_947386135.1 of Melanchra persicariae. Taxonomy (NCBI): domain Eukaryota; kingdom Metazoa; phylum Arthropoda; class Insecta; order Lepidoptera; family Noctuidae; genus Melanchra; species Melanchra persicariae. The sequence continues at coordinate 2,357,981 of OX376669.1, forward strand.
TTGGTCGTGTTTCATGATGATGCATCTTCTCTGGATAGGGAGCGTGCAGGAACTAGGTTATAGATGGCAGCACAGAAGTGTCAATGTTATGTATTTATAACGTTAGTTTCGAATTGGCACCACTAGATGGCGGCAGCCCTCGCGATGTGCCTCCACTTGAACTGTAACTTATATGGTGTTCATAATAAAGAGTATTCTATTCTAACATGCCACCTTGAATATTTTCAGGCGTTCGTGACAGCGAGTGTGTCCACCAACATCATCGCGCACGGCTGCGTTATCGGGTTTTCCGCCATCCTGATCCCCAGTCTGCGTCTGCCGGAGTCGCACATCCACGCCACGCCCAGCGAGGAGTCATGGATAGGTAAGAATTAACAGATTACTATGTTGCTTAGCTCTTTGCTTTGAAATTAATGTGTCAAATTCATTAGATACTTTTATATCTATATTTTACACCTACCTTTTAGTGAACCATTTCTGATAAGGAAATTGACCCCAGGCAGTGCCCTGCTATGGTTAATAAAAGCTAAGCCCAGGCAACTTTCGTAAAGGTTGGCCTGCAATACGTGCGACCAACGGATTGGTGTCTGATAGTGCACAGAAGGTCGATGCTACTGCCTACCCTCTTGTCTTGTTAAAACTTAGATAAATGCCATCTAGTGTCCATATCTTGAATTAAATACATTAACAGCAAGCAATGTCGATAGATGTTACTGCTAACTATCTTCTGCTGGAAGCAGGAAATGAGCTGACCCTCCCAAATGTATAATTTAGCCGTGTTTAAAAAATAAAATTTACATAAAACCCTTTTCTGATTCCAGCCTCAATCGTCGGCTTCGCGCTAATCACTGGCAACATCATCATCACTCCTCTCATGGGTCTCCTCGGAAGAAAGCGGTCTCACCTGCTGACCATCATACCAGTCCTCCTGGGCTGGTTCCTCCTCCTCCTAGTGAAGAACGTCGCCGGTCTCATCGCAGCCAGGTTCATTCAGGGCATTGCTATGGGCATGCTGGGACCATTGGGGTCCATTATTATTGGTGAAATGACTGACCCAGTCAATAGAGGCGCATTTCTTACATGTGTATCTTTGTCTTTAACAATAGGAGTGCTCTTCTGTCACTCCTTGGGTACATACTTCAGCTGGGAACAAAGTGCGTTAATTTGCTCCTTTATAACCTTCACAAGTCTCTGCCTCATCATCTACAACCCTGAGTCACCATCGTGGCTGATCTCAAAAGGAAGATTAGACGAAGCGAGAAAAGTCTTCATCTGGCTACGGGGAGACGGTGATCAACAATTAGATGAGTTAGAAAAAATGATAGCAGCCCAAAGAATGGCGAGAAAATCCAGTGTGATAGACCAGAATCTGTCAACCAGTGCGAAAATAAAGCGGTACTTCAGATACTTTAGGCAGACGATGAAGAAGCCAGAATTCTACAAGCCTATTACTATAATGGTGTTCCTTTATGTTATGTTCCAGTTCGCTGGTATCAATGTTATTAGTTCTTATGCTACTGATATTATTAGCCAGGTCGTTGGGCCTGAAGCAAACGCTAAAGTCATTATGGTGGCTTTGGATATCGAGAGGCTTATCTGCAACATTCTTGCGGTTTACCTTATGAAGACTCTGAAGAGAAGAACGTTGTTGTTCAGCACTGGGCTGATATGCATCCTCTCCTACATTGCCAAAGGACTCTACGTTTATGCCAAGCAAAATGACAAGTTGCCGTTTGAAGGCCAGTGGCTGCCTATAGGCTTGATAGGAATCTACATGTTCTCATTAACTGTTGGCATCTCTTCGATACCGTTTGCGGTTTCTGGTGAAATTTTCCCCTTAGAATACCGTGGGTTAGGCAGTGGTATCAGTATCTTAGGTTTGTCATTGAATTTCTTTGTGGCTCTCAAATGTTTCCCAATGTTAACGAATTCTATAGGTTTATCTTGTACATATTACTTGTATGCTGGTGTGGTTACATTGTGTATGTCTGTAGTCTGGCTGATGTTGCCTGAAACGAAAGACAGGACGCTCCAGGAGATTGAGGACAGTTTCCGAGGAGTGAATCCTGCAGACGCAAAGAGTGCTGAACCTCTGAATAAGGAGAATAGAGACTTAACGATGAGGAGAGTCAGTTCTGTTATTATGTATTAAAGATGTTCTTCTAAAAGAGAGAGTTTAGGAAGTCAAATTGTCTGTGGACAATTTTAAAAACAATTTGCAGTGTTAATGTTATGAATGAATTTGAAATGGCTCTAATTTTAATTATTAAGTTAATTTTACGTAATTTATGAATTGTGAAATTCAATCTCAGATAAGTGAATAAAACTATTTTTACTTCAGATCAGTTTATTTTCTATGTTTTAACACCTTCAGTGTCCTTTGCAGTCACAATGTTATTGATGTTCGTTTCGGTTAAACCATTATTGGTTATTAATCTGATGGTTGTTTCAGGTGTAGTTGTCATTCAACAGCTTCACCAGTCACCACAGATGTACAACGAATAAAAACTACCATACATGGTCAGATTGGCTCTGTGATCCCCAACATATTTTTAGCCTTACTACTTAAAGCACATTATTCTAACTGGCTCTTCATTATCTTCCTGCTTCTGTCACATGTTATTAACGCTCGCCACAATGTTTTTTCTTCTCCTATTCTCCCCTGTAGCGAGAGAATGCTAGCCTGGCGGGTTGTTGTCATAATTTTATTCATTCTCTTTTTTTTATTTCATTTCTCATAAATCCATTCTATAAAATAAAGCAATTGTCTGGCAAACCGAATACCACCTTCTTTAAAACGATCGCCGGAGCACTAAATGTGTTAAACTAAGCCACACCCTCTTCAACTGCGTCGAAGCAGTAAAGCACATCCTGGGATCTCTCGGTCCTCTTCATCCACACTCTACCTTCTTCAGCTCCAGCATCTTCTCTCCCTCATGCAGCTCAACCTGACCGATGTCTCCTTTAATCCCTTTGAAGTGACACTCTATCTCATACAGTGTCTTTCCCTTAGTTTCTGGCAGTAAGTAGTACAGGAAAATCCCGCAGATTGCGATGCAAACTCCGTAGACGCAGAAAGTCCCCCTTACACCAATATTTTCGAAGGAGAATGGAGCTGTCTTCACCACAACGAAGAACATAATTGACAGGAACATTCCAGAAATTCCACTTCCTAAGCTCCTGTATTCCAGAGGAAAGACCTCTCCAGCTATAGCCCAGGGGATCGGTAGGATGCCTAAAGTCTTTCCAAAGATGTATACCAAGGTAGGTATAACAGGCGTCCATTGGTATTCATCAGGTATGTAGCCAAAGTCTCTTAGGTAGAGAAGTAGGGCAGCGAGTAGCAGAGATACGACACTGATGTTGATTCCAAGGAAGAGAACAGTTCGTCTGTTGAGTTTGTTGACGACGAGGCAGGAGACAATAGCAGTCACGAACCTGACCACATCCACCATCAACATGCTGACGTTGGCGTCAATGGTTCCAGCACTGACTTCTTCCATCATCGGCACAGTGTAAGACGGAACTACAGTCATCCCAGATATTTGAAACAGCACAAACATAAACATCATGATGATGGTCGGCTTGTAGAACTCTGGTTTCCTGATGATCTGTCTGTAACCTTGCCATCTGGATCCTCGTCTAGTTCCAGTGGGTTTCTTCTGACTGTTGAGGAGAATCTCTAATTCTTTCTCAGAGGTAGGGTCATAGCCTCTCAACCAGTGGAAAGATTTCCTGCATTGTTCGGTTAGGCCTCTGGAGGCAAGGTAAGATGGAGTTTCTGGTGACAGAGTAATCAAGATCAGAGATAGGACGTATACACTTCCGCAGGCAAAGCTGGCTGATCTCCAGTACAGCAAGGTTCCGAAGACGTGCGCGATCAGCATGCCAGTGGCGAAGGAGAAGGCGATGGTGGCGAGGAAGGCTCCTCGGTGCTTGGGGGCTGAGTACTCAGCTATGGAGACTGGTGCAGCCGCTGCTTGAATGCCCATGCCGATACCCTGAAAGTTGAAAATATCACATTAGTAATTAAACATACGACAGTAGATAGGGGAAAATATGGTTATGGTTGGTTGGAATTATGAAAACAAATCTTTTCAATAAACTACATAGTGAGAGACTAATAATATTGACATATATTTATCATTATAGAGAATCGATCATAGCACTACTTATCATGCAAAACATGTAATTGCAATGAACCCTACCCTTTAGATGGTCGTGATAAATATGGGTCAATTTGTTGCTCAGTTGCTCATAAAAATAAACTTAAATATATTGGTAGCAATTGTTTTTATTGATACGTTAAACACTGACAAGAGACAATGTATCGCAAATACTGTACTTCGAAACATTTGATTGGTAAGAGGCCCTAGACAATGTGCTATTCAATTAGCGAATGCGTCTGTCGAAATGCCAAAATGTAGGAATTTGATCACGTGACATTTCGAGAGACGAAGATGGCAATATAGGTCGATAGTAAAAAGACTAGTATAAACCGTTGGTCTTATGTCGTCGCACTAGTCGATCCTCAGCATGAGGGAACGATTAAGAAGAAGAACAGAAACCAATAGTGAATAGTAATATTGGGTTGGGAAGTGGGCAATTTTGAGTTGAAATCAGGCAAAATAGCAGTAGAATGACGAAATCTGTAAAGGCCAATTTCACCAATGAAACTGAACGCGATCAGTACATCTAAACAGCGTTCAAGAGCTGTCAGTGTAAATATTCCATAGAAAAATAATGACACTGACAGCTCATAAACGTGGTTTATTCGCTGATCGCGTTCAGTTTCATTGGTGAAATTGGCCCTAAATGATGATGATTGAACGAGTGCATCGTGGTTACTGGTGTGTTGTACTATGGTCTTTAATTGTGTCTACAATGCGGACAGTGAACCTGATTAAATAAAGGTAGACTTCCAAAAATACAAGTTTCTTCTGCTGTCTAATATTGTAAGCATAATGGATAAACGAGAAAATTGTCGATATATTCCTAAACAAATTGAAATTCTTGGCAAGTGAGCCGATAGCTTGGTAAAAGTCATAGGAATCCTGGTGAATATGAGAAGAGCATACCATATGATAATACCTTTTTTTAAGGATGGGAAATCATCAAATGATTCCTTCCACTTTGGGCGCCTCGCCGCGTGTTCCTTCTTGCCCTTTGCGTTCCAGGGCCGCGGTTATTAATGACTTATTATTCGTCTTCCTGCCTATGCCCCGTACTATAAGGTCTTTACCTATGAAATTGCCGTTCTGCAGTACTGGCCATTTCAAATCAAAATAATTTTTGTTTGGCTAAGAATTCTACTTTCAAATTAATTTTATTTTAAAAACATGGTTTTTTTTTCCAAAAGTAGTCATTTGTTTATTGATTAGTGTTACATTTTCATCGCATTTCAATCTTTTTCATCATCATGGATACGTTAAAAATTCGAGTAATTATGGAATATGAGTACCGTCGTGGCAGCAACGCGGCACAAGCGGCACGCAACATCAACGACGACGTTTACGGAGCTAACACTACAAACCAAGGCACCACCTGTTATTGGTTTGCTCGCTTCCGTTCTGGAAATTTCGACCTGAAAAATGAACCTCGCGGTCGTCCGAAGACTTTGGTCGACAATGACGAATTAAAGGCGATTGTGGAAGCTGATGATACACAATCTACGGCTGAATTTGCAGCAGCTTTCGACGTTAGCGTCAAAACAATATTGGTCCATTTGGGTCAAATGGGCAAGGTAAAAAAGCTTGACAAATGGGTGCCCCACGAACTCAATGATCGCCAGCGCGAAGTACGCGTCGAGACGTGCCTTGCACTGCTCAACAGACACACAAATGAAGGAATTTTGAACCGCATTGTTACCTGCGATGAAAAATGGATTCTGTTTGATAACCGCAAGCGCTCAGCAAGTTGGTTGGATCCTGGTTCAGCACCTAAACAATGCCCTAAACGAAAACTTACCCCTAGAAAAGTGATGGTCACTGTTTGGTGGTCTAGCGCCGGTGTGATTCATCACAGCTTCTTACCAAACGGGGTGAGCATTACTGCAGATGTGTACTGTGAAGAACTGAACACAATGATGGAGAAGCTGGCACATCTCCAACCAGCATTGGTCAATCGCTCGTCTCCGCTGCTCCTGCACGACAACGCGCGACCTCATACTGCACAGCAGACGGTCTCCAAGTTGCAAGAACTGGGGTTGGAAGCTCTCCGTCATCCGCCCTACTCACCAGACCTTGCGCCTACAGACTACTACTTTTTCCAGAATTTGGATAACTTCTTGGCGGGAAAAAAATTCAATACCCGAGAGGCAGTACAAAATGCCTTTGAAGAATTTGTTGCCTCCCGTCCAGCTGATTTCTTTAAGAAGGGCATCAATAAACTGCTACTGCGTTGGCAAAGATGCATTGATTGCATGGGTGATTACTTCGATTAATACAAATAAAAAATACATGAAAAAAATTCGTTTAAATTTTTTCGTACAAAACGGCAATTTCATAGGTAAAGACCTATTATTACTTAGTATCTGAATATTACCTGTAAGGATCTGCTAATCAGCAAGGCAGCAGGTCCCCTCGCCGTAGCCAGCAGTGCCCATCCCCCCAACGTTGGCAGCGTGCTGAGCTGATTTGTTAGCTTCCTGCCCAGCTTCTGGAGCATGAAGGGGGCCACGATGATGCCGGAGATCAGCGCCAGGCCCAGGATTGAGGCTGAAATCATGAGAATACAGACTTTTATTAAAGTAGTCTTAGCAGATTCGCGAGCCGCAGTCGCGAGGCACATTTATTAAAAGTAACCTGGTAGAGTAGAGTAGGGACTCCCTTATTCGCACTTAGACTCTCATTCGGTCCGTTGTGCGTAGGTGTCCTGGCTAAGTTAGCCAGCCTAGCTAACCTAGTAAATGTTTGAAAGTAAATGAGAACGACAAACAGGAGAGCAAATGTACTTATTACACGACCGCGACAGCCCAAAAAAAGGAGTGTTATGTTTTTTCCTCTTCTCATTTCTCTCTGAATGTATCTAGATATCATCATTACTTATGTAGTCTATTTAGCCTATACATTTTTTTGTTTACTTAATGAAATACCTATTAGCTCTAGTAAACAATTTTTAAATAATTTATAAAATACCTTCATCAGCGGTAAAGTTACAAAGCGTCATAGTTTACAATTAGAAAGAGAAGTCCGATACGAACTCTGACGTCAAAGTTCATGACGCCTAAATACTGGTTGCCATAGAAAACAGCGTTATCTCGAGAGGGTGCTCTTTTGTTAAAAATTGTTAATACAGGTAATATTCGGGTATTTAGTCTGAAGGGCCCAAACCGAATGGCCCTCGGGCCATTCGACCGTAAAAAAAAATCGTCTACGTTCCAAAGGACCGGTGATAAAATTGGTAAACAAATTCAGTGTCATAAACTACATCAAGTACATTCGGGTACAAAAGTTTAAAAGTTGAAATAAAAGTTTGATTTTTTTCTTAGATTTGTATTATCTTCCTTAGAAAAACAATCAACAATAATATAAAATGTTAACAAAAGTTAAATTTGGTTAATAAATAATTTTAAATAAAAATCAGTCTTATTTTAAAGAAACAAATCAACGAAATATAAAAAATTACAATTAAACAATAAGATTTAGTAAAAAGGTCATTGTTGAGCTAGCTAGATGTATTCTGTTTATTTAGGTGATTTCAAATTATTAAATATTTAAATAGTTGAAATTCATAAACTAAGCGACTATTACAATGTATGCGACTGTCCCTTTAAATTAATTTTGAAATCATTTTATCACCGGTCCTTTGGAACGTAGACGATTTTTGGTTACGGTCGAATGGCCCGCGGTCCATTCGCTTACTGGGCCGTTCAGACTAAATACCCAATATTCTCTCGTTGATTTTTGGATCATTTTTTTAAATATTTTGAGATTAACTGTGTAGGTAACGAATATTTTATGGTTGAGTAATGTTTTGAGTAAGTAATAACACTACCCAAAACTCGTACCAATGAGTCACGGCCATTAGTTACCACCATTCTAAGAATTACAAAAAATGTAGAAATACGAAGATTTGAAGTGGAAAAAAATAATAGTTTTAGTGGATCTATTTAGTACAAAACGTGGGGACCGTCCATGCAAAATAAGAATCACAAAAGTTAAGAAACCTGCATGGCATCACCACTTAATTAGAGCACACATCGCAAAGAAGATGTTTGCACACAATCCTGGTATATTTGCAATCCACAGTAATCTCCGATTCAATTTGCTGTGCTAACAGACGCATGTTCTTAGAAGATAATTTCGTATAATCGTAGAATTATCTATTTGAGTTTCGTGCCCTGAGTGTCAATTCTACTAATTTCATGCATCTCAGTCGCAATCTGTCAAAATGTATGAAAATTAAGGCTTTTTTGACAGTTTGCGAGTGACATGTGAACGCAAACGTTGTTTGAAAATTAAGTAGAATTGGCAGTCTGGAAGCTCAAAACAATAGAAAGTAAGTTTTGGGATGCATGAAGGAGCCTCCTCGTGTAGCGCAATTTGTTCCATCAGACACTCAACTGAACCGAGCGCTCGGCGCATCCTGGACAGTCTCACCTAACACCTTATAAGACTGACCAATCCTTCCCTTGCGGTGGTAGGGCTAACACCCGCCTGGTTCGCGACCACCCTCCCACCGGAGTTCGGCGTCAAGCAGCCTGCTGTGTTTCGTCGACGCGTGGAAGTACCAGTGCCTCAGGGCATCTTCTGGGCACGCTCGCTTTCATCATGGACCTCATCTATCGCTTTCCATCAGGCGTGATCGAGGTCAAGAGCTAGCCCATTCATAAATAAAAAAAAAAAAAAAAAAAAGTAAGTTATTAGGGAAACGCACAGGAAATGTAACAAAAAAAAACTAACAGAAATCAAAAGGCCAGAAGCCAGGTCTTATTAAAACTAAACACTTAGGTACTAAATAAATTGGCACTGCAGACCGTATAGTTACAGATAGGAAGAAACCTGAAACTAACGACCAGTCTTACAAAAGGATATCGTATGGCTCAGTAACTGGGTTTTCGAGGTCAGGCAGGCTGTCTCAATTAATGCAAATTTTTTTCAGCTATAAAATGGAAGAAAAAAACATATTGCGACCCCAAGTATAATAAGGGATAAGGGCAGGAAGATGATGATGACTTTCAGCTATAGAATAGCACCATACCATCACTTCCCATGGGTGGCGTAAGAGGCGACTAAGGGACTCACCAGAGAATGGGCAGCAGCATTCCCTGTAGGTACATTGCTACAGCTAAACTGCGATACCCAACCGGCCTGCCAAGCGTGGCGATTATGGCAAATCTCCCCCCTCCATCTGGGGGAGGCCCATGTCCAGCAGTGGACGTCTTTCGGGTGATATGATTATGATGATAATGATTTTCAGCTGCATCCAACCGGATGCAGCTAAGATTGCAATCATAACACAGTTTAAATAATTACTCAGTCAGTAAATTGGTAACCTCGAGAACTTTAGATACTGACGTACTAAGCAAGGAACCATCGCAATGACTGGTGATCATTAAGACTTATGAATACAATGACCTACCGCGTGACTGCCCATAAGTAGCATTTAAAGTTCAAGATAGATTGGCCTGTAAATTACTGTCTGTACCTGATTCTTGAACATTCGTGACTAGCTGAACTTACAGTTGTATAAGCTTTTTTGTTGTTGTATTGCTATAATTACGACTTGACAAGTGCGACATGTAATGTTAACAGGTTGCTTTCAAAGAAATGAGTCCAGGGATATCCAAAAGACTAGTCGCACTGAGCGCTAACGTTTTAATAGGGAAAGTACTATACTTCTTTCTTTTAACCTAAAATCTGAGAGGTCGAATTTGTGTAGGTGGATCTCACAAAACACAACCAAGAGGACTCCTCGAGTTCCACCAGAGTGGGAAGCAACTCAGCAAGATCTTATGATGTTATGCTACGAGTATTAGAAGCTGATTTAATGGTGTATTCAAAGCTTAACATTTTTTTTATAAGTGATGGGTTTGCTCTTGACTCTAGTCAATGTCAGAGATGACAGAGACAAAGTCTACGATGGAGCGAGCTTACCCAGAAGGAGCCTGTTCACTCTAACTTTGAAGAGATTAGGGTTGTAAGCTTTTGTAAACACAGACGCAGGCAGAGAATTCCACTCCTTTGCCGTGCGCATTATAAACCAAAAAAGCAAAAAACGTTTTAACATTTTGTGGCATTAAGTAAGCAGCTGATTTTTGTTTGTTTTCTTTACAAATTGCAATAGATTTATTACCTACTAAGTATAGATATCACGTCACATAGGTCAATGCGATAATCTTTAACTTTTGAAGTCACTAACCTATTTCGACGTTCTTGGTGTCCATTATGATTTGAATCAGCGTGATTTTATTTTATATGATGTTTGTTTTTTTAGCCTATGCTGATGTTAGATTATTGTGTTACTTACACAAAAATATAATTAAAGCTGATACATTTCTGGTACGGAACTCTAAAAAATAAAATAATTATACACATACGTAATTATGTATACTTAATAGTTTTAGAAAATGGCTCGTGAAAATAAAACTGAATAGATTGAATTTGAATATCATTATTCAATAGGCATGTAAGTGACATATATTTAAATAAGCAATGCTTTAAATAAATATAAGTCTGTTATTTCACTGCTATACCTTGACATTTAAAGAGTAAGGTCGCACGAGTTGAGAGTTTGAGAGACAATTATTATAGTGATTTTAAAACACCGTGAGAAATAAATGAAACTATGGTGATAGCCATCGAAGCAATATACATTACATTTTTAAGGGTTAATAGTAGTTTATGCAACGATCATTTATAAGGTGTTGGTTTATCACATGAGGCGTAGCCGAGTGTGATAATAGCATCACACGAGTGTTTTAATACCTAATTATATGCCGTTGCATACACAATTTTATCTTCACTCATACAGTTGAAATAAAATAAGTGAAAAAATAGTTTATTCCAATATGGCGGATTTCTCCTTGCGTTTCGAATGAATGCCCAGCGCGCGCATCCATAGACAATGATAAAAGCTGGCTCATTGTCTTAAGGTGAGCGCTTCGAGGTAGCTCGCAAAATTCAAATTGATTGAAATGTTATGATTTCATGAAATACTACATTTGACATCAATTGTAACTGAAAGAGTTGTATTGATGATTTTAATTATTGTAATTCTATTAATTCACTTACTTACATACTGCAAATTGTAAAAAAACGTAAGAAAATTTGAAGCATCAAAGCGATAGCCCGCGCCAATAAATTAAAAAGTAAAAGTGTGCTATAAAATTAAAAAGTTATTTTTCAACACATTTGCTCAAAAAATGCATTTACGAAGCCTGTATGCATCGTTCGAAAGTTCAAAATTATGCACCACACAATGGAGCGTGCGGCAAAGTAGGTACTTTCACCTAAGTACATATTTTACCGCAAACTCCGTTGTATAGCGCCGTGCGTATTCTTTACGGTTTTTTTTTAATTTCCATAAAAATTAATAAGAATTCCACCAAGGAGTTTCACATCACGAGAATAATATAAGCTGAATGATCGAACCGATTCGAACCTCCTTGGAAGTGCTTTTGCTGTATACGTTTGTCTCGTTTTAATATTAAAGAGAAAATGAGAGAAGATAAATAAAAATAGGTAAATGAAAGACTTGGTTCTAATTTTCACCACGCGCATGTGGCGCCCTCTGCAAATTCGCGCCATTTTCAGATTAGAAACGTCAAAGATTGTTGCGACTTTCCTACTGATTTCTAAAGACAATTTTTTTATTTCATTACTTATTGTACTGTTTTCTCGCAAATGTGTCGAAAAACGTTGTATGACACACGTGCGGATTTGGTTTTTACAAACTCGTAACTATGGTAAGCCCTCGACTTCGTCTCGTGCTTACATTCGTCTACTCGTTTGTAAAAACCAACTTACCGCACTAATATCATAAATAACTATTATGATGCAGTTGTTTAAAAATCGAAGGAAAACGTTGAACTGTTATGGTTTTTTTTTTTAAATTTGATCTATCCACGAAAAACAAGGTTTGTGTTTATGCATTCGTTTTTGAACTCGTATTTGGAACATTACGTTGTGAGTGTAGATAAATGATATTTATTTTCATAGATATTTTATCTTTAAGGTGGTATTTGAAAATAGATGAGGCCGGTAACCTATCTGTAGCAACTTTTTTTTGTTTTTATTTTAAGGAAAAACGGGACCCTATTACTAAGACTCCGCTGTCTGTCTGTTTGTCCGTCTGTCTGTCACCAGGCTGTATCTCATGAACCGTGATAGCAAGACAGTTGAAATTTTCACAGATGATGTATTTCTGTTTTTATAGAATAAAATAAATATTTAAGTGGGGCTCCCATACAACACACTTGATTTTTTTTGCCGTTTTATTTTATAGATATTGGTACGGAACCCTTCGTGCGCGAGTCCGATTTGCACTTGGCCGGTTTTTTAACATTGCTCGGCTTTTAAATTGACTGACGTCCCATTCAGCCGATACTGCTCCACAGTTTGGCCAACCCCAAATCCTTTTAACCGGATTTTTTTTTTCCAAGTCACCTCGGGCTGGTCCTTGAAGTAGGCGTCTAGTTCGGTTAGCCACTAGACTAGTCTAAAAAGACATGCGGTCGTAGTGTCTTCAAACTCATACCGCTCAAGCACCGGCAACACACCGGTGTGCGCCGAATTAATCGCGAATTTAGTGTTTATTTACCAATTAAGATGTAAAAGAAGATGTAAAGAGGTTCGAACATTTTTCTATGGGTGCTGTCATAGCCACCAGCAGCCAAAAAACACTAAATTAGCCAGTGAAAAAATTACAAATGCTATAGACACCTACCTATGTGACTAAAAGTGAAATTTTAAATGTTCATAACCATGCACCACCAAATAAATTGCTCTGTCTATTAACCATATTCACCCCTTTCGTGTGTCTAATTACCCCGAAAATTTAAAGAAAATAAGGCTTAAGAAATAAGAACAATTTTATATATTAATGCATATTCTTACCACAATAATAACAGCACAATATATTTATAATTGCACTGACCGTTTTTTAAAGATTATTTTAAACTATTATAACCAAAATTTTCCTTAATATGGAGGTTCAAAGTCACGCGAACTTAACGACTTGCTTTGTTGTCAACTTTGACATTCAGTTTTGACGTTTTTAGAGATGTTGCCACAAATAAAACGTTGCCAGACTAAGAAAAATAATACCAACAAATTACTAAAGTTGCGGGTTTTTTTACTGGTGTCACCGAGTTAGCCATAAAAAACGTTTGAAATTGTCCCAAGATTTTTCTCTATTTCCCCCGCGAGTTCTATTCACCCCGCTTTACGGTACCTATAGAAAGCCACAAAGGGCCACACTATTCCGGAAAATGCACGAATCTTGTAAAGACGGACCTCGAGAGTGAGACCGCGGGAAAACCCTAGGCTTTAGAAAAGAAAAACATTTCATTCATTCGCAAGTTGCGTCATTAAAAAACTCAAAAGGAAATCATATGACGCATTCCGCGGCCGTACAAAAGGATAATCTCCACAGATAATAACAGTTATTTTACTTGTAAACCACAGACAAGCTGTTTATAGTCACTGGCGTCCTATTTATAGAACGGTAGATATTATTATGAACTTGGTTTATACAAAATAACCATGTTGTTTAAATACATACCTACTGGTGCGAAACCAAGAAAAATGTTCAATCCATGGAGAACTTTAATTTAGAATTTGTTTATATGGCTTGGCTGTTTATGCTGAGGGACAATATTCTCGTATTATTACCCGACTTCAAAAAAAGAGGAGGTTATCAATACGGATTTTTATAATATTTTTTTATGTACCATATTCGAGCTCCGCCGCGCGTCGTATAAAGTCGAATTTGCAAAAATATTTTTTTTTGTTCGAAAGACGTTTATTCCGAAATGGTCCCATTTAAATTGCGACAATATCTGATTGAGAACTTCGGATATCGATAATTAAATAGATAAGTATGGACTGCTTGGAATCTTAGGGGGTACCAATAAAACGTAAAAACTATACAAAAAAATACAACCAACTTCCAAATAAAAGCCACTATAAAGTACATACTTACTTTAATTTTGGAAGTTGGTATAAAAGTTATTTTGGTTTTTAGTACGAGTAGCGTTTTTAAATATTGCGACAAGCAAAGGAGATAAAACGCCACCCTGAGGTAAACCGGCAGATGTATAATTCCAGGCAGAGTTAGATTCTTATATGCGTATACAGTTCGCGTCAAATAACTGTGCCCCTCTGAAGTTAGCCATTTGCAAAGATCGCGCAGGTGCAGTCACGTAGACGGGAGCAAGCGGGACGCAAGCATGCATCGAACGTAAACGAGCGACTGAGACATAAAATCGCGCCGCCATAATCCCCGCCCCCATGTCTCTTGCGCATGCGCAGTTGCAGTTTGTTTGTAATTTTGACTACTGCGCAGCCACTCGTAGCCAACTTCAGAGGGGCACAGTTATTTGACGCGAACTGTACGTTGCTGGCGGCCATGCCAGTAACTGCGAAACCAGTCAATCGCCGTTGGAGATATGTTAAGCGAGCAAAATACGTCAGGCAGGATATCGAAACCGACACTATTGAATTAAATTTATAGGCAACGTGAAGCGAATTAATTGAATAATGCATAAGTATGTGAGGTCCTGACGTTACTCGTTGCTATGCGGTGATGTTACAGCATGATTGTGTTTGGTCACGTTTTGTTGATTAAATAGTGTTGTTAGTAAATTTTTCGGAGAAAACTGTGCACACAAACTCAGTTTATAATATTTTTGTATATTATATGTATTTGTTAATAAGTACAGAACAGAATCAGTATGTAAAGTTAACATTAAAACAGAGGGGGACCCCGGTCCACTCAAATTAGAAAATACAAGATGGTTTTAATTAGCCATGTAGCTCTTATTACCCGACAACGGCGAATCAAAAAGGAGGGTTATGAATTTTACCGGTATGAATGTTTTATTTTATTTTTTATTTTACTTTATTTTACTTTATTGGGACATAAAACAGTTACACATTACAATTAGGTTGTAAGGAAGAAAATTAAAACTAGGTGAACGTGTAACCCACACAAATGTCCGCGAAATAATGGTAACGAACTAGTTATATAATTGAAAGCGTGCGTTAATTTTACAGTAAACTAGGTAAATAGGTACTCGTAGGTATTTTAGGGATAATATTAGGTGTCTAAAGTAAATTATTTTAAAGATTCAATAGCCAGTCTTTTGAACTTTAAGTGTGAAAGCGCGAAAATATCCAAGTCGATAAAGTGTGTGTTATACGTATCTACGATGCGCCGGAGAGGCGCTCGTGCACCAGCGTGAGTTCTACACCTTGCAGTGTGGAACAGCTGAGGCACGCGCGCCCCCCGACGCATTACAGTTCTAGGTACAATGTAACATAGATTATTAGTGATATCAGTGCAATCGAACTTGTCATTGCAGAGACCGTGTAACATCAAGGCCATAAGCAAGCTGCGTCTGGACTCCAAGCTTTGAAGTCTATAAAGTTTCAATAACTGTGTATATGGTAATCTGGATTTAGTGCATCTATAGTGCATAGCACGTAAGAATTTTTTCTGAACCATTTCAATTTTTTTTATATAAACATCAAAAATGGGACTCCAAATCGGGACTGCGAATTCCAATTGAGAGCGGACCAAAGCTTTGTATAGAAGTAGAAAAGTAGACGGTCGTTTAAAGTCATTTGAGGAACGCATGACGAAACCAAACATACGATACGCTTTGTTAACAATGTTGTGAACATGAAGATCAAAGTGCAATTTCGAGTCCAGTGCAACCCCAAGATCTCGAATGTGGTCAACTCTTTGCAAACTAATACCATGTAGCTTATAGTCAAATGTTATAATTTTTTTGTTTTTTGTGAAAGTAATTGCATTGCACTTAGGTAAGCTGAGCTGAAGTTTGTTGGATAAACAATATCGAGAGAGTCTGTCAAGGTCCTCCTGTAGAAGTAGGCAATCTTGTGCGCCTTTGCACGATTTGTAAATTTTAATGTCGTCGGCATACATTAGAAATTGGGAATGATTGAAGCATTTCTTAATGTCATTAATAAACAGCGTAAAGAGTAGAGGGCCCAAAATTGAGCCCTGGGGCACCCCAGATGTGACAATGATTGAGTTCGATTGGAAGCCTTTAATAACTATCTTCTGTGACCTGTTAAATATATACGCCATGAACCATCGTAACAAGTTGCCACGAATGCCGTTGTATGCAATTTTATCTAAAAGCAGTTTGTGGTCCACCTTGTCAAAAGCCTTCCGAAAATCCGTGTACACAGCGTCAACTTGGACTTGTTCATCCATGTTTTTGAATAAAAAGTCAGTGAACAGCATGAGATTGGTATTCGTCGAACGACGTTTAACAAACCCATGCTGCTCACGAATAATCAGCTTATGAACATGAGAGTATACTTCACTGTGCACAAGACTCTCGAAAAGCTTCGACAAGGTGGACAGTATAGAGATAGGGCGATAGTTTTGTATGTTGTGTCTGTCACCACTCTTGAATACCGGTGTGATATGTGCCCGTTTCCAAATATCGGGAAAAGTGCCTTCGCGTAAACATTTATTAAATATAATATGGAGTGGTAGAACAATAATATCTGCGGTTTTCTTTATGAAGACAGGTGGCAAACCATCGGGGCCAGGACCTTTATTTAAGTCTAATTGCTTTATTGCGTTATGTACAGCATCGACTGGCAAATAGATTTCAGATATAAAAGGCGAATTATCTGCATATGTGTCAGGTGGCTGCCACATCTCGGGGTCAAAGTTCGTGGGTTCATAAACAGAGGTGAAAAAGGTAGAAAACATGTCACATATTTCATTTGGATTATTTGAGTTTACATTGTCAAGATACATATTTGCTGGAATCTCCGCCCTGCCCTTCCGGTTTGAGATGTAAGTCCAGAAATGTTTAACGCTAAACGGAATACTGTCTTCAACCGATTTCATATATCTTACGAAACATTTGTCACATTCAGATTTAAAAAATTTACGGTGGGTAGAAAAACTTTCATAATCCGATGCATTACCATATGTTTTCCATTTTTTCCAAGCTTTTTCTTTAGATTTAAAAATACGAATGAGAGAAGGGGAGAACCAGAAAGGAAAGCGTGAATTTTTAAGACGAGTTAGCGGAACATGCCTTTTAATTATACTATGAATTTGATCGTAAAATACATTTACCGATTGTTCGGCAGAAAGATCGTAAAACAATTGATTCCAGTCTAGTATGCTCAATTCGTTATTTATTAGGTCGTAATTAGCTTTAAAAAAATTGTGTCGCGTAGATAAGTGACGTTTCATGGGTATTTCCGTGGTAAGCGATGTTACTACCGAGAATGGCGGGTGGTAAACATCAAGCGGTAGTAGCGGTGTGCACGTTTTAAATTCACAATCAACGTTTGACAAAAACAGGTCCAGTATACGCCCTAAGTTGTTCCTCTGTGTATTGTATTGAAAACTATTACTTAAAGAAATAAAACCGCACAAAAAACCACCCACACTATCAGTCGGTTGTGGAACAACATACTTACATCCACTACGGTCAAGCCAGTTTATCCCTGGTAAATTGTAATCGCCTGTTATATAGAATGCATCAGTACTTGTGTGGTTAATGACATCCAGCAACGTATCAAAGTGTGATGTGTACAAGTTATCCGAAGAACGCGGCGGTATATAGGCTGCACTTATGACATGACGCTTAGCAGGGTGCGACCCCGGCAGCTGCACCAAGACGTGCTCAATATCAGCGCAAGAGGGGCGCATCAAAATGCTGGTAGGTCGCAATGTGCGTAAGACTGCTATCAGTACCCCCCCACCGTCACGCTTCCCCGTGGTGCAGCGGTCGCGGTCGCACCTGAACACCAGGTACCGGTCATCAATGAACTCACTGTCAGATATGTTTGGCATAAGCCAAGTCTCTGTAAGAATGATTACGTCATAGGAAAAAGATAAGATATTCATAAATAATGTATGTAGTTTGGTACGCAGTCCTCGACAGTTTTGGTAATAAATAGTCAAGTTGTACTTATCCATCGAAAAATAACAAATGTAAAAGGAAGTTACCAAAACAAAGCCTGGAGTCCAGCTCAGTTACAATTTTTGTACTAAACAAATTAGAATACGTAGACAGGAAAAAATAAATACCCAACAAAATAAATATTATCAACAATTGCAGATACAAACGGTTTGTATGTATATATATTCATCTGTTCCCTCATAACTTCTAAACCATAAATATCATAATTTGACAAATGAGGTGTCATTGGAAGCGTCTAAATTTTCCGCTGGTTATAGGCTAAGTTGCATTGCAATAAATTGTATGCGGTGCCCTCTAGGGCGCACCACGGCTATCTGATAAATTTCAGATGAGAATGTTTTCTTGTTTCATACTTTTTAGAACGTGAATAGTCGGGTTTTAGTTTTTGAACTATTTTTTCAATTCTTTGCGCCAGTGGGTTGTGTTCAAAAGCCTGCAGACCGTTGTAAAAAAAAAGAATCGGATGGGTTCGATGAAGATATTTTTTCACATCCATGTTTTTACTATTGCGTGCTAGGGCCTAGGGGTCCAAATAGGCGTCTAGATTTATAAGGTTAGCCTCAGCAGCACGAAGAATCTCCTGAAAACCTGAATCCCTGAAAACCATAATTGAGGTTATTTTGTAGCGACCGAATTGACTCGAGTGCATTAATTTGTTGTTTTTATAATTGTCCCCCTGACCGGTTTCTGCCACAGTGGCCAATCTCAACGGAGACTAGCTATCGGCACGCGACGTAGGTCAAAAGTGTGTGCTCAACACAGACGCACTCTCTCTTCAGAGATCTGGCGCAGGACGTAACGTGCCTTCCGAGGCACGAGAGTGTCACACTACCAACTTCCTAACTCCAGACTATCACAGATAAAAATTCTTAATGGAAAACCCCAATTACACTTTTTGAGCCCATGGGAATCGCACCCATGACCCCACGCTCAGCAGCCACATCTTGCGACCGGAGACCAACAGAGCAGTTAAGCTACTTGTATGTACTAATCGTGTCAAATGGCTATAAATATTGAAAAGATTAATAAGCATGAGCAGTTCTAGATTAAAAGTCCCGGAAATAGTTCAACTTACCTATCCAACTCTCATGGTCCGGGGTGAGCTTCAGCGCGGAGTCGGGCGCCCGCAGCTGCTGCAGCAGTACTCCTGGGAAGGCGATGTTGGCGCCGGTGCCAATCATGTACATCACCACGCCGCTGACAGCCAGCAGCTGGAAGGTTTGCACAAGGTTAGTTGGGGTTGGTTGGCGGGGTGTTAATGTTCAGCCGATCTATTCTGTAGACCTAAATATTGACTGGTTGAAAATGTCAAGTCTGCCTATGTACCACTACTGCGTAAAAGGTTTAAATAAATAAATAATAAAACTTTGGTGAAATGAACTAGAAGTCAAAATAGAAAACCTTTATTTCAAATAGAATATTGAATAATAATAATAAATTTATTTATTTATAAACAAAGATTGCAGTTCACTTAACAAAATAATGAGGTGGTTTAGTACGATTGTGTCTAATCTTGTGGGTGATGCACTGTCCTCCTAGCTAGGTTATAAAATAACCTGTATTAAGGAGTACAGTCCCAATCCCTTTTGCATATGGTAACAACTTAAATATATATTTAGGGCCTTCATAAACATAAGCAGACAGGGCGCAGACTAGATACAATTTATGGCGTCAAAGGAAAGAAATATACTTAACGTCGCAGGCGCGCAGCCTTTCCGCTTTGTGGAAAATCCCAAGTCCCTTATCCCAAGCACTTTTGAATTGTCAAGGTCTGTCAGTAAAATATAAGATGGTTTCGAATCTCTCAAGTTTTTATTAACAGTTACGTTTCTGTTTATCCCTATCCCTTCGAGAAATATAGTCGTGATGTTAGTTTATCCTTAGCAAACCATGGTCGGTGTTTATAGTGATTAAAGGAATACGTCAACGAGATGGTTATAATATTAGCAACTCTCCAGCCGCTCTGTGATTATAGTAATTTGTCTCCCCTCAGCAAGTTGGTGTATGTCGGAAATAGAAAATACGGGAGTAGTTTGATTTTGATTTGGCCAGTGGGCGACTCCTTGTCTACCAATAATAAGAAACTACCATTACAATGACTAGCTTTAGCCGTTTATTGAAGCCACCTTCCGCCAATTCGTATACTTAAAAACGTACCGTGAAACGGGGCAAATAGACACGCGGGGGTTGAATAGAAAGCAAACTTTGATTGGATTCTTCACGTTAATACTGAACTCGTATTACTGGTATCAAAAATTGGAGTCCTTAAATGCTGCTAACAATATTAAAATAACGTGAAAACCTCTTCACCCCTTTGGTGTCTATTCACCCCCTGCATTTATATTCGCCCCGTTTTACCGTTACATGTCAAAAACTTGTCATAATGTAGGGAAATTAACGGCGATTTCGATAGTTTCGACTGAAATTAGAAGATGAACGTTCCTTAAACATTATAAGAATATTGGGGGCAACATTCTAGAGATCCTCACTTCTTAAATGAGGTTGAATAAAAGAGCTTCAGACTTTAGAGAGCGGTCTGAAGTCCGAAGTTCTATTATTTATAGTTCTTTGCATTTTCAAGAATGACCAACCGAGACTCGAATTGTCACTGGCCATTGACCCGCCACGCGCCCTAAGTCATGTGATGCCGTTTTTGCAATCTCTGTTATGTATTCAGTTTTACCAAACTTGTTTTATCTGCACTTTAGTAAAAAAGTTTCGATGATGTCACGATTACGGTGACCGACTCTTTTTTGCATAATTTGTTATAAGTACGCAGACAATGAATGGCATGGATGGTTGTTGCATTAAGTCCGCCCATGTACCACTATTGTGCATAAAGTTTAAATAAATAAATAAAGAAATGGAACCATCGATGGACTTTACTGTAAACCATAATAAATTACAGCTTAGAACTCGCAAACACAGTGAAAGTTCACTCTCCCGGAATCCCCTAATAACTTACTTCAAATTTTTAGTTCCGGCGAGCGTTTACGCCGTACGGCATTTCATACAAACTTTCAAGTCCTTATTTTTCGAAATGAATTAGAGGGAGAGAGAAAGCGATTTTAAGTATTCTATAGAAAGTGAAAAATCACTCTATCTTTCCTCCTGAACTCTTTTTCGAAAATGTTCTCAACTAACTTTTTAGACCTGGTTGGATGGCGTATGCATACTAAGTTTCAATAAAATCAGTTCATTCATTTCGAAAAATAAGGACTTCAAAATTTGTATCGCTATTAATTCAGAAAGTCAAACTTTACTGTTGAGTTAAAGGACAATCACTGCTCTGGACTCAAACAAGTTGGAGACCAGAGAGACAAACCTGTTATTTTGCAAAGCCTAACATGCAATCAGAATAGCAGCATACGAGTAGGTATTTGAATGTAGGTAGATAAAAATGTTTCGAATTTTTGATAGAACGAGCTTAGAACTCCATCATTGACAATGGTAAGATTATTGAATTCGAGAATTGAGAAAAGTATTACTATATGAATTTTTCACAAATCTTGTCCTTCTTTCCGTGTCATCGTGATGTGAGGCTGCTATACTATTATTTATGTATTTTACTAGGTTTTGTACGCGACTTCGCTCCGATTAAAGAACCTATAGTAGGTAATACCAAATGTACCAAATTCGTCAAAATCGGTTCGGCATTTTAGACACAAACTATCCACTTCCGTATTTATGTTATTAGTTTTCATCCAGTTCTGTCCCACTGATTTTTCCAGTATCGTCTTTCCATTTCCCCGGCTTTGGGCAAAAGTGGACCAATCCTCTCGATAGGCGTCAATCTCGTCCCGCCATCTTTATCTTAACGTTATTAGGTACTAAAAGTTGCAAACCTGTCTCAAGAACGGAGACACCCTCTCGTAGGCCCCTTCCGTCATGGTGCTGGAGTTGACTCTTTTTCAGGAAATTCAAACCTGGTTCACTTCTGTTTTCCTTATCTTATGGGCATCTGTGGACAAAAGAAAGGCTTTTAGTTAAGACTAAATTTGGCTAAACATCCCCGGTCTCCCCAAAAGAAGGACGATTATAAAGAAAAGAAGAATAAATTGAGTTGAAAAGGTTAATACGGTAGCGAAAACTAAGATGATGATTGAGAAAACATGCTACACTTTAATTTTTAGGATTCCATTTCATGTTAGTCTGGCATTGAGTTATTATGCGGCCTACCCAAAATGTGCTCGCTCGTCAAATTTGTTTCGTCCAATTCTTCAAAATTGTTCGTCAAATCGTTGAGCTCCTTCAAGTTCTAAGTTTGAGCTACACGATAACTGACAATTGCTTGCACTGTGCAGGACAGGGCAGTCGTTCGAGCGAGAAGGAGGGATGGAGCTATACACCCTATATAGCTCCATCTCTCCTTCTCGCTCGAACAACATGGTAGGGCCGCAGGTTCAAATCTGTGTGGCACTTTTCTCAAAAGGCCACCTCAGACATTAACCTACATGGTTCTCATATGATTTGACCAGCAGGTACAATATGGACTTCAAAAGAGACTTTGACCTCTGAGTTTGTTTCGGTGTTTCGTCTCAGGGTTGTCAGCTAGGAACCACCGGCCTCATCTAGCTTGAAATGACAAAAAAATAGACACGTAAAAGTGTTATATTTAACCTACCCACGTATGAATCACGTATCATTTATAATTTAATTGGTTTAAAAAGGAACCCTTGGACCCCAGGAGAGGATGACAAAATTGTATTATTTGAAGAGTTTTTGAAGATGAAGGGTTATGAATATAAATGTGGATGGATGGAGAGGAAGAGCGAGGCCAAAGAAAAGATGGATTGATTGTGTGAGGAGCGATATGAAAGAAAAGGGAGTTAGTGATAGTGTGACGGCTGATAGGACAGAATGGAAGAAAAACACGTGTTGCGCCGACCCCAAGTAACATGGAATAAGGGCAGGAAGATGATGAAGAGTCTTGGAAGATGACTCTTCAAAGATCTCTGGTCATTCGACTAAGCAGTAAAGTTGATAAACAATTCAGACTTATTCAATAACTATAATATCCGTATTGAATGTTAACAAGATACCAATGATCATTGACATAACAATTTTAACTTATAGAGTTATCACCAGGGCGGAAAGTTACGACATAGTTACCGATCACTTACCGACCGAATTCGGTCGATAACTCCTAAGGCCGCCCATACACAGTCAATATCGAACGCGATCCACAGATCAGCGGCCCTACCATGACGTGTTAAATCGTGAGTCGTTCGAACGAGAAGGAGGGATGGAGCTATACACCCTATATAGCTCCATCCCTCCTTCTCCTCTTCTTCTCGCCCAGTGTTGTTATGGATATGAAATTTCGGATCTAAATACGGATATAGAATTATACCGGTTTTGGATTCGGTTAAGGATTCATTTCATTTCATTTAATTTATTTATTTCTGTAACAATTTTTACATTGTATCGAAATTACACAAAATTATAAAAATTAAAGTATTACAACAGTACATTACCAAAAAAAATAAACAAAAAGTAAAAAAAAATGCAATGCCCTGCTAAAATAGGTCAAATGTCAAAAAAAAATAATAATAATAATATCAAAACAAATAAACTAAGATTAACCAGACCATTACACATGTCAAAAAAAATATAAAGTTATTTATATGTTAAGTTATTTCCTTTCTTTCTTTCTTTGAAATATCCGAAACTTTTGTATCGGATTCGGTTACGGATAGTTTTGTATTTCAGAAACCCGATAGTTTCGGTTACGGTCACGC
This sequence comes from Melanchra persicariae, assembly GCA_947386135.1. Classification (NCBI taxonomy): domain Eukaryota; kingdom Metazoa; phylum Arthropoda; class Insecta; order Lepidoptera; family Noctuidae; genus Melanchra; species Melanchra persicariae. Next base: position 2,381,870 of record OX376669.1, read on the forward strand.
TATTCTAAGAAAAATTCGATCGACGACACACAAAATGCAAATGGCGGTTAGACAGTACCTATGGTCAACATAAAAAAAAATCATTACAGGTGGGTGCCAATGAATCCAAATCAAATCAAGAAATCGGATCCAGGACCCCACGAATCCAAAAGACCAGGCTGTTACAACAACTAAATAGTTAGTCATGTCTTGTATTGCGTAAATGACAAGAATTATGTGCAATACTGGAAGTAACTAGTTTTCTATTCCACAATTACCTGGTGGGACTAAGCAATCATATGATCTAAGTTACTTGACAACACTTGGCAAGTGAAAGTTGCTAATAAGTATATAAATTATTCAGCTCTTAGCTCATAATCATAATGTACTTTTAAAGACATACACATATAGATATATGACGGCGCGCAGCTAAATTAAAAGTAAATCCAAGATTTAAGATGAGAGACTGATTGTGTTATTTGGTTGAATAGTAATTATTGTTAAATTCAAAATTAAAATGGTGATTTATTTCAATTGGTCGAATATAAATGGCGATTTATAAAATATGAGCGGGTAACCCCGAATAGGGTAGCAAGTTTGCGTCTACGCCGTGACAGCTGGCATTCTTTTGACAGACAACGTACGAAGTGCACGCGTGCTAACCTATTGGCTCGTAATCTAGTTTCATCTTGTGTTTGCCCGTATATTTTGTTTACAAATGTAATCGAATGAAACGAGGGACTGTTAAGAATCACAAACGTGCTATTATTTCAACGTTTCTTCTACAACACGCCCATGATGGATGACTATCACAAAGATCGCTCCGCTGCCCATTCTGATATTCCGTCATCAGGCGTGGGATGTAACCCACATGGCCCACAAGGAAATTCGTGACAATACTAGTGAAATACGAGGCGTTACGTTTTGAAATGCAAAACACATAGTGACAGTGATAGTGAAAATTGCGGTTCTTTTTGAAACGCGTACGCTAATCCAGAAGTTAAAAACTTAATGTGTGCCGTGAAGTGCCCTGAAATTTGATCCGTTAAACCCAAGTTTGACGCCCGATCATAGTGCGGTATCACGGTGGTATGTTGGGTCGAGGATGCAGTATTGTGCAGTGCAGCTTATTTTTGACCATTAGTAAGGCGCTGAAAAGCTTCGTGCCTTCATGCCTGTCGTAGATAACTTATCTGGGTTCAACGTAGGAAAAATTCAAGGAAAATTACGAGGTCAAGATTTCTTTTTTTCGAGTTTTATGCGACTACCCTCATCAACCTGAACAATGGAAAACCAGTCTAAAACGGAGGCAAGCAACTTCACAGCAACTGGCCAGGTCAAGGAGAAGTGTGTGGGGATATTCACGACAATCTGGTGAGCCATTTTCGTTTAGTTATTGCTGTGGAGGTGAGGTGCTAGTTAGTTAAATTTTTTCTGTTTGTTTACGGGTGAACATTTTTATGCTGTGGAGACTGACTCACAGAGGGTTACGGTCTCATGATTGACGACTATCGATATTTGACAGTTGACTTGTCGTTTTATTGCTCTACGCTAAAGTGAGGTTGTTATTGTCGTGTTGGCTATCGCTTTAGTGTAGTAGTAGTTTAAGCGCTATAGCTTTGACGTTGACTGGTTAAGCGATGCTTTATATAATGCTCATGAAGCGATATTATTTTGCTATCGCTATTTGAGTAATAGACTTGATTGTTTAGTGTTATTGTTGTTGGGAATATAGTGGCGTAAATACCTCCATGGGACAATAAAGCGCTATAGTCTCAATACCGTACGCACCTAACGCTTTTTCTGAAAACTGTGTTATTCGCAAAAGCCATGTTTTGATTTATCATTACCTTCCATTGCCCGGGCTTTGCCCACTGCTGGGCGTGGGCCTCTTTTCTTGTGCCAATGTTTTGTTTAGTTTTCGATTTATTGACTTTATTTATTGACTTCTACTACTACCTGAAAGCTCTATTTTCAGCCACAGTTTTGATAGAACTTGTACTCTCGTAGTGTTTCTCAGTTTTCAGATATCGTATTACGGTGGATGAAATTAGCAAGAGGCTAGCGGTTCGCATGCTGCTATAACTGCTGAGCAGCTGCAACTTCTGAGCAGTTCTGAGCGTGACAAACCAAAGGTCAACAACCAGTTTGCAGACTGCAGTAGCCGAGCATCTTGTCAACATCTGTGGGGTGTAAAAACGTTCAAAGCTGTCTGGAACTGGGTGAGTCGCTCCCATTTTATTTGTATTGTGAGTTTAAAAGTTTCCAAATTCTTCATATGTATTCAGTGGTTGGTTTGATAGTGCAAGGTTATTTTGACATACTTAATACAAAGCGAGTACTTAGTTTTCCCATTGGCGGTAATAGTTTCAACATTTTGTTCAGTGCGAAACTTTAGAATGAGATAGTGCATGGCAAGGTTGCCATAAGGTCATGTTCCGACTTAGACGTTTTTGGTGAAAAATTGGACCCAGGCTTATGTACTAACGTGTCGGCGACAGTTTTCCTTACATACGTTTACATTTACGTACGTTTTCCAACAGTTAGTTATTTCGATAGTAAGTAAACCATCATGAACAGCAACTTGATTTTAATGACAATGATTAAAGGTTTACAGGCATAGAGAAATCATGCTATTAAAATTTCTAAATAGATTTTTCCATTCTCACTACTGGTTTGCCTACCCGGTATGTGAGTTAATACGGGTGAGATTAAAATAAGATTTATTAATTCAAATTGAACAGTGCAGTTATGACCGTGATGTTCGTAGATTAACGTAGAGTAATTCATGAACGTAGCTCCTTCACATGAACGTTTAACGCAAACATTGTATCTTTTTGGAAGCTCCAATGTGCATAGCTTATCGGTCGGCATGTTTTAAAATCTCTTTATGGAGAAGAAGACACCCGAGGCAAAGTACCAATAGATGTTGTGAAGTAGATGACGAGTTAGTGGCAATTTAGTTTATGTGAACAGGTTCTGAGTTCTGTGTGTCAGTGACTGTACTAGAGTATCGTAGCAGTATCCCCGAGTGATACAGACGAAAGAATCTGTAACAGGGTTGCGGTAGTTCTTTGTCGTACAAAATAAAACTTACTTGATATTATTCCCATGGGGAAGAGCGAGTGTAGTAATTGTGTTGTGTTGAGCTATGATATGATAGCTGTTGACTGTTATGAGATACCTGGTCTTTGATTTTCTTTATTCAAATTATTGTGAGTTTGGTGACTTTTACCGGTTTTTGGACTTGGTAATCACGAATCTTGAATCAAACCGCATTTGTTTCAATTAGGTCATATACAGCCGCTCTTGAACTCTCAAACGGCTAACTGACTGACCAACACTAGTTTGTAGACAATTGCCGTAGAATTCAACGACACCAAATAATGTGTCAAAAATGTTAGACTTCATCTGTAGAGCGTTTGATTTAAGAAACTGCGAGACCCATAATTGCCCTATGGGACTTTCAAATGTGCAAAATTCTTCGTTGAATGAGGAGTGCATCATCAATAACAGTGGCTTGAGCAGTGATAGTAAAAAGAAAACTCCACTTCAATTCAGAGAAATTGTGCGGGTAGATGAGAAAAAACGGCGAAAAAATGATAATTTTAATTTGAAGGGAACTCGACAACAACGGTCAGAACCGGTTGACAGTATAAATATTGCGATGACGCATGATTGTGCTAAAGCGTCGAGCTCTCCGGTGACGTCAGAGGCACTGAGCCACTGTGAGCGAGTACAGTCGCCCGGGCTGGCATCGCCGGTGCAAGTAGCAAGTCAGCTGTCAGCCACTGAGAACACAAGGGCTTTTTTAACGAGTCAACAGAATAAACTTTTACCCGAATTGCATAATAAAGACGAAGAGTGGCAACGAGTATCGTATAAGAAATGGTCTAATTACCGTTTTGCGGGCAGGTCTGGAATTGCGAGGGATATAAACTGTAATTTTAAAGCAGCTGAAAAGAAAGTTCCGATACTCATTACGAATATTCACAGCAACACAGCGGAGGACGATATCATTTCATACATATACAGTAAAACACAGGAAACTGTATGTCTTGAGAAAATTAAAATGAGAAAAGACAAGGGCCATAGTGCTTACAAATTTTTTGTATCGAATTCCAAAGTGTCATTATACTTAGATGAAAATATATGGCCTGCGGGTGTCATATTTAGACGTTTCATGAATTTTAGCAATCGAAATACGAACAGATTCTCCTCTGTGGACGGTTTTAAGCAAAAACATGATGGATAGACATAGCTACCGATTTGCGAGTTTCAACTGTAAGAACATCAAGCGATCATTAGATAATAATAATAATAATAATGTTTTATTTTTCTCACCACAATATTATACATTAGGTACATTATGTGAAATGTTATGATTAATTATTATTGTGGGGAGACTGGTGCCTGAGCTAAGCTGCAAGCTTGTGTTTCAGGACACCAGGACTCCGCCTTTTACATAGAAATCAGCATCACGTAAATAACATTAGATATTGTACATTGATGGGTGAACCCGAAAAAATAAATAAATAAATATTATCTAAAAGTTATAGTTAGTATGATAGTGTTTATGTATGTATGTGAGCGTAAGTGTGTGTGTGTGTGTGTTGTTTATGGGATTGTGATGGTGTGTGTGTGTATGTGTGTTTGTTTATGTTTGTTACAATATTACACTAACGTTGCAAGTAGTTTTTCAGTGTCTACATAATTTATTTCTTGTAGGAATGAAGTAATTTTCATTTTACACATGGTCTTATTAAGATTGACTATCGGTAGCATCCCGTTATTTTTATTATAAAGATAACCACCTAGATGGCAGAAGAAACGTTTGGAGAATTGGGTTGAAAGGCGAATGTCAGGGCGATCTACGGGGCTATATCGTCTCTTACCTTGTGAAACTGAAGGGTTGTATGTAAGCAAAGAGTGCTGTTTCAATATTATGTTTTTAATGAATAGTTGGCGCACTGTCAGAACTTTTGCGTCTTTATATAGGAGCTCAGTTGAGTAACGATAAGGTAGAATCAAGGACACCTTCAGTATGGCTCTTTGCGCTCTCTCCAAGACCAGGAGTGTAGACTTCGGAGCTCCACCCCATACATTGATACAGTAATTTAACAATGACTGAGCGAGGGCAAAGTATACTGATCTCTTCAACTTTGCATCTGCAACTTTTCTCAGAGTTTTAAAGATGTAAATAAGCTTGCGTAACCTAGTGTTAAGCGCATCTATGTGTTCCCGAAATCTAAGGGTATTGTCTATTAATATACCCAAATATTTAACAACTTGGGTGCTACGAAGGTATGGACAATTACATGTATTCTTTTCATGTGGAGGAGGACAAGTGTGTGCTGTAATTGCATATGGTGTTACTGTTGTGGGAGTGTTACAATTAGCTTTTATTGTGAATGTTATGTAATTAGTTTTGTCAGTATTTAGTGTTAATTTATTAATACGTAACCACTCCGACACAGTGTTGAAACCCAATTGTGCGAGTGAAAAGACCTCACTCCACGTGTCAGCATTGAAGAGTAGGGCGGTATCGTCTGCAAATGTTATAATCCTCCCTTTGGGGAGTGAGAGCATACCCAGGTCGTTGATGTAAATGAGGAAGAGGGTTGGGCCAAGTACACTGCCCTGGGGCACGCCGTATGAGATTGTTCGTTCCTCGCTAATGAACTCATTTATCTTAACGCACTGGGTACGCTCACTCAAGTAATCTGCAAACAGCTCTAGTTGGGCCCCTCTGATTCCCATGTTCTCCATTTTTCGAATAAGGATGGGCACAGAAACCGTGTCAAATGCTTTAGCAAGGTCCAGAAATATCCCTAGTACCTTTTTCTAGGATCATTAGATAGTGTACGGGAATTATGTCGCACCTGTGACCTAATTGCATTGCAAGAAACATGGCTACTACCAGAGGATATAACTTATCTAGGCACGATTGACGGCGGCTTCGGATACACGGGGACGTCGGCGGTGGACACGTCCGCCGGCATACTGCGCGGGAGGCCATATGGCGGTGTCGCTTTATTATGGAGGAGCAGTGTTTTCCAACAAGTGTCAGTGTTGCAGTGTGATAACGCTCGTATTAGCGCATTAAAAGTCACAACAAAAGACCGACCTGTGCTTGTGATGAGCATTTATATGCCTACTAATTGTGCGGACAACCTACCGGAGTTTACGGATTGTTTAAGTGCGGTAAGTGCTATTATAGACGAACACAGTATTCAATCGGTTTTTATGTTAGGTGATTATAATGCTGACATAAAAGAGTTATTCTATAATGAACTTGGTAGTTTCTGCGGCGAACAATATTGGTCATGTATTGATGTTGACTTTCTCGGTGTGGATTCGGGTACATATACATTTATAAGTGACGCTCACGGTACTTGTAGCTGGCTGGATCATTGTATTGTTACGCAATCGGCAAAACGATCTGTCAAGAATGTTTATGTTAATTATGATACGTTGTGGTCTGATCATTTTCCTCTAATAATTGAATGTGACCTAGATTTACTTACACCTAAACTATGTAATAATAATAATAAAATGTCACTGAGCGATAGCAATGCAGCCTGGGGCACTAGAAATAAGGAACAGACCTCGAGATATACCACAGAATGTCATAAAAGATTAGGGTTAATTGACTTTCCTCCTGAGTTTTTAAATTGTGCAGATTGCTACTGTAATGACCCCTGTCATTATCGTATTCTTGATGTGATGTACTCTGAGATTGTGGCCGCGCTTCGTGGCGCGTCCTTGGCGGGTCGAGAGTGTGTTAGGAGGAGTGGGAGTGGGCCACGCATACTGGGCTGGAATAAGCACGTCAGCGAGGCTCACCGAAAGGCTAGAATGAAGTTTACGGAGTGGGTATCGTGCGGGAAACCTAAATCTGGCTTAGTGTACGATGCCATGTGTGCTAGCAGGAAAGAGTTTAAATCACGATTAAAATGGTGTCAAAATAATCAAGACCAGATTAAAATGGATCATCTTGCCAAAAAGCACTCGAATGGTGATTTCCGAGGCTTTTGGAAAAACACTAACAAAGTGAATGCCAGACCTAGTCTTCCGGTGAGTGTCGAGGGGTTGAGTGATTGTAAAGACATTGCTGATCTCTTTAAGCGTCAATTTTGTGTAGAGTCACCTTTGGGCCCGTCGCGCGAGTTGTTCAATGGCGAGATGCCTGAAGGTAAAGTAGGGGTTAGGTTTACGGCCAAAGATGTGACTGTAACCATTAGGAATATGGCGAAAGGCAAGAGTCCAGGTCATGATTCTCTATCCATTGAGCACCTTTGTCACGCGGGCCCACATATAAACAGAGTATTAGCAATGTTCTACTCGCTGTGTGTGAGCCACTCTTATCTTCCACCGGATCTTATGAGAACTGTGGTTGTGCCTGTAGTTAAGGATAAAACCGGGGATATAGCTGATAAAAGCAACTACAGGCCCATTTCTCTGGCTACAGTTACAGCGAAGGTGTTTGACGGTATGCTTAATTCACAGTTAGGCAAATATATATCACTGCACGATAACCAGTTTGGGTTTAGACCGCAATTATCAACGGAAAGTGCCATACTCTGTCTTAAGCATACCGTCAGATACTATAATGACCGTAAAACCCCGGTATATGCATGCTTTCTCGACTTGTCCAGGGCTTTTGATTTGGTGGCGTATGATCTGTTGTGGGAAAAACTTGAGCGTACCGACCTACCACGAGAACTTGTTACCATCCTCAAGTATTGGTATACGAACCAAGTCAACAGCGTCAGATGGGCGGGGGCAATGTCGGAGCCATATCGTATCGAGTGCGGTGGGAGACAGGGCGGACTGACCTCACCCACGCTATTCAACCTCTACGTGGACTCGCTGATTGTCGCGCTGAGCAGTCAGCATGTCGGCTGTCATATAGATGACGTGTGTGTTAATAACTTAAGCTATGCAGACGACATGGTACTGCTGAGCGCGTCGATCTGTGGCCTGAGGAGGTTGATGGCGACATGTGAGGGTTACGCTGTGAAACATGGACTTGTCTATAATATCAAGAAAAGTAAGTGCATGGTCTTTGGGGCCGGTGGTGCTACATGCCCGTTCAATGTACCACAAGTACGTCTAAATAATTTACCCTTAGACAGTGTAAAGCAGTTTAAATATCTAGGGCATATAGTCACGGCTGACCTCAGGGATCATGCTGATGTGGAACGGGAACGAAGGGCTGTATCCAAGAGAGCGAATATGCTTGCCCGCAGGTTCTGCAGGTGTTCGGATGAGGTGAAAATTACTCTTTTCCGAGCATATTGCACGTCTATGTACACCTGCAGCTTGTGGGCTAATTACACGCAGAAAAGCTACAGCACCCTTCGTGTCCAATTTAATAATGCTTTCAGGGCGGTGTTGTCTCTGCCCCGCTACGGCAGCGCTTCAAGTATGTTCGCATTGGCACGCACAGACTGTTTCCATGCGACCATGCGGAAGCGCTGCGCGTCTCTTGTGCGCAGAGTGCGGGGCAGCTCCAATACCCTTCTGAAAATGATAGCGAATAGGGTGGACTGTCCTTATGTGCGACACTGTTGTGACAGACAAGTTACGTATAGTGTCGCATATAAGAGACGTTTGTAATGATGTACCTACTTAATTAAATCAATGTAACCTACTAACACTAAAATATAAGCTGTTTTAAAATACTAATAAAATATGGATCACGGTTGTCCGAAATAAATTAATTTTAATTTTTTAATTTTTTTAATTGATGTTTGGTTATGTAGGTACTGGAGTCGATTAGATGAGGTCCCTGAGATTTCATAACAGGGTTTAAAACGACGCGTGGTATAAGGTAAAGCTCAATTTGATTGTACATAAGCAGCTAAAGATTTAGTTTTCTGTTAACGATTTCATGTTATTAGAAGATTATGCGTGAAACCAGATTAGGTACGTAAAATCTTGAATTAAACGGTCCATTTAAGGATCATCGAAGGATCATCGAAGGGTTATTTACCTAGATAGATACCGACTAAAGGCGCTTAACTCTTCATGATTGTGCAAGATTGAGGAAGATTCCCGATCACCAAGTATTCTCGTGTATTAGATGTCTTAGTCGAAGACAATGATGATAAAACGAAATCTTGTTAAGAATAGCTTGTCTACTCATACTCGAAGCTCTTGAACGCACCTCAGGTGGTGCCAATGGGTCTGACCGCACCCTATGAGTAACAAACACGTGGCGATAGGCATTTACTGAAGGCTCTAATAATAGAGTAGAACCTATAAGTATGCACATGATCGAATACGACCTATGCCAGATTGCTACGTTCCATTGGAGTTGAACGTACATAGGTTTGAAGGCCTACTAATAGTGTAGAGGCGCAGGTGAGTTGTGCAGCTGGATTTACTTGTTTACTGTGAAGGCCTTTGCTAATATTAACCATTGGTCGCAATAGCCTGTGTGGCAAGAGCCTGTGTGGCAAGAGCCTGTGTGGCAAGAGCCTGTGTGGCAAGAGCCTGTGTGGCAAGAGCCTGTGTGGCAAGAGCCTGTGTGGCAAGAGCCTGTGTGGCAATAGCCTGTGTGGCACCAGCCTGTGTGGCGATAGCCTGTGTGGCAATAGCCTGTGTGGCACCAGCCAGTGTGGCAATAGCCTGTGTGGCACCAGCCTGTGTGGCAATAGCCTGTGTGGCAATAGCCTGTGTAGCAATAGCCTGTGTGGCACCAGCCTGTGTGGCGATAGCCTGTGTGGCAATAGCCTGTGTGGCACTAGCCTGTGTGGCACTAGCCTGTGTGGCACTAGCCTGTGTGGCACCAGCCTGTGTGGCAATGGCCTGTGTGGCATCAGCCTGTGTGGCAATAGCCTGTGTGGCAATAGCCTGTGTGGCGCAAGCCTGTGTGGCACTAGCCTGTGTGGCACCAGTTTGTTTGGTACTAGCCTGTGTGGCACCAGCCTGTGTGGCATTAGCCTGTGTGGTACCAGCCTGTGTGGCAATAGCCTTTGTGGCATTAGCCTGTGTGGCACCAGTCTGTGTGGCACCAGCCTGTGTGGTAATAGCCTATGTGGCAATAGCCTATGTGGCTCCAGCCTGTGTGGCAATAGCCAGTGTGGCGTTGACTGGCCTGTGTGGCGTTGACTGACCTGTGTGGCATTGACTAGTCTGAGTAGCATTGGCTGACCTGTGTGGCATTGACTAGACTGTGTGGCATTGATTCGCTTGTGTGGCATTGACTAGCCTGTGTGGCATTGACTGACCTGTGTGGCATTGACTAGACTGTGTGGCATTGATTCGCTTGTGTGGCATTGACTAGCCTGTGTGGCATTGACTAGCCTGTGTGGCACTGACTAGCCTGTGTGGTATTGACGAGCCTGTGTGGCGCCAACCAAACTGTGTGACATCGAACAGCTTGGTTGGCACTAACTTGCTGTGGTGGCACTGAGATGTGTTATCTGAGATATTTGGTTATCACTAGTATTGAAAATGATAAATAATAAGATTTAGGTGCCTTATAAGTATTGCTTTAAATATGAGTCAGGGTGACCGAGTGGAGAATAATGTTAATCATTGTGTCTTTCTGTTTGACCGTCGATAGTGAAGATGAGAGCAATACACACGAGGACGTGTGAAGATGCAGGACGGCCGTGACGGCGCGCAGCTAAATTAAAAGTAAATCCAAGATTTAAGATGAGAGACTGATTGTGTTATTTGGTTGAATAGTAATTATTGTTAAATTCAAAATTAAAATGGTGATTTATTTCAATTGGTCGAATATAAATGGCGATTTATAAAATATGAGCGGGTAACCCCGAATAGGGTAGCAAGTTTGCGTCTACGCCGTGACAGCTGGCATTCTTTTGACAGACAACGTACGAAGTGCACGCGTGCTAACCTATTGGCTCGTAATCTAGTTTCATCTTGTGTTTGCCCGTATATTTTGTTTACAAATGTAATCGAATGAAACGAGGGACTGTTAAGAATCACAAACGTGCTATTATTTCAACGTTTCTTCTACAACACGCCCATGATGGATGACTATCACAAAGATCGCTCCGCTGCCCATTCTGATATTCCGTCATATATATGGCATGCATGATGAGCTAAACAATAATAGCCGCATGGGTCGATCTTCAAGGTTAAGCAACACTTGCCGAGGTCGGTCTGTGGATGGGTGACCATCTTAATTTACCGGGACTCTCCGTGCCCCGGAAAGCATGTTAAGCTGTTGGTACCGGCTGTCATTTGTAGATCTTTGGCAGTTTTTACAGACTTTCAGAAGCCATAAAATCTGACACGAGTAATTGGGTTATGGAGATCTGACAGGATTCGTAAATATCGATGACCTTTCGAACCGGTTGAAACGCGTGTTGTGCCTGAGTACCTACACTGAAGTAGAAAAGAAGTAAAAAATAAACTTGTTATTGTATTATATTCTACAAGCTGTGATTATTTTTTAATATGTAGGTACATCACTTTACACGTGATTGACGTGATGATTGACATAAAAAGTAGACTTATGTACTATTTCAAGTTATAGGTACCTAAGCTACCTTCTTAATTCTAAAATTCATTAATGTATGTAATATAAGTGCCTACATATGCTTATTATACAGGCGCACATACAATGGTTTTGGAGATACACGATTCTGCAAAACGTTACTCCAGCAGGAAATGCAATATCTCGAAATCCTTAAGAATCACAACTTATATTATCGGCGCACATTACCTACTGCACAATACAAGCTCTCTGCCCATGCACAATATTTCTCTCTCCGATCATTCGTTTAGAATGTTCCTGCTGGAACAACGTTACTCCAGCAGGAATTGTTTTTTTTCCAAAACGACAACACGCACATTTTTTTTTCATGTGGTGTAAGCAAAGGCGTAAGTATTCACAGCAGATGTCGCACTAATTAGACGTTCCACTCTATGGGAAATCATCAAATGATTCCTTCCGCTGTCGGAGGAGCGGAAGGGAGTGTCAGACTCTTACTGACTAAAACCCATCCGTGCTCCTCAGTGCCCTTTGCGTTCCAGGGCCGCGGTGACTCTTTCGAACATAATCCGCAACACTGACATGACATCTGTTTGAAGCGCGCGTGGAACACAACGCGTCCGCGCCGTCGACAGTAGACAGTACATAAATCACTCTAGGCAAAGAATATAAAACCACGACTCTAGGAGCCAGTTTCCTGTTGGAGTACACGACTAAAGAATCCTAGGCTTTTGTTTTTTCTTTTAGGTAAGTACCTTAAAAAAATATGGCGATATTAAATTAAGGGTTTTTATTTTTCTGCGATGAAAGAAAATTCTAGTAGTTGACTAGAATTCACCTAGGTTTTAAGTTTAGTTAGGTTTTCCTAATGTTTAAGTGGTAGATAGTAATTCCTATCATTCTAGTCTAGACCTAAGTGACAGATAAAGTTAAGTGAGTGCCAAGTGACAGAAAGGGACGAAACACGCCACTCCATTGAAATTATAGGGACAGAAACAAAACAAACAGGACTATTTATTTAGCACACTAGCACTCACGGGGAAAACTGTTACGGACTTTCCAGTTTATTTGACTTTGTAGCAAGTAAATATCAGAGGGCCAATTCTACTACTGTCAAAAATGTAACTATGCAAATTGAGGTTTGACAGATTGCGGCTGAAAGTTGCTTGAAAATTAATGGAATTAGGTGTTTGTACGGGTATTGATTAGGGATATAAATTATGTCGCGATAGATTATTACTTTTGCAAAGTAGGTATCTAATGGCTTTCAGGAAGCAAAACACCAAGAGAAGGATGTCCTTACTTTGGTATTGTAATCGAATTGTTGAGCTCCAGTAGAACTACAAAAATTATGACAAATGCCTGCACTGTTTGAAGACGTCCACATGGTGTGGTGCTATCCTCAGAAGACCCACTCAGACCTTAACCTACATGGTTCTCAAATGATCTGATCATTACAATAAATTGTTTGGGCCTTGAAAGTGACTTGTACCTCTGAGTTTGTTTCGGAGATTCTTCTCATAGTCAGCGACGGCCTGATCTTGACAAAAAATGTTGACATGTTAAATAATTATAATCAACTTATAGGTATTAGCAAAATTCGGAGTCTGTGGTTCCTTAAACCTGGGGGACTTTAATCCAAGAGTGAATAGGTTACTTCTAAGCAAGCGTGCTCCATCATCGACTACATCATCGCCAATCGCTTACCATCAGGTGAAATTATCGTCAAACATTCCAATAATTACGGTTTTATACTTAGGTTGATTGCTGAAGAACTTTATCAGTTCGCGTGTCTCGCGGCCATTTTCCGTAAGTAATCAAAGCAATCATTTTCCCTCACTTGACTCCAACAATTGACCCTCAATTTACTAGAGTGATGTGCAGTTTTTTTAAATGCTTATTATTGTTGTGTTTCCGCGTGTAAAAGATCATAGGTTTGTAGTTGAATTACTCTATCTGTAGCGTTTGAGCTTGTGATTGCGTGTGTATCACATGTATGCAAGTTTAAACGGCTGCGGAGACACAGTACCTAATCAATTCTAGAATATGTAATACTAGCACTTCGCCCGGATCGCCGTACGCGCATAACCCGTTTTTTTTCCGGTACAGCCTATATGATAGCCTTCCTCATGAATGTGGCTATCATATACAAAAATAATTTTCAAAATCGGTTCAGTAGATCCAGAGATTACCCCCTACAACCTGACAAACTTTACTTCTTTAGAATATTAGTAAGTATAGATATAAAATTCTTCTGTTACTGAGTGACTGATAGACAACGCACAGCCGATACTACACGGTAAAAAAGGATTTCTTTGAATAAGAAAGACCAATTTCTTGAAATATTTGTTTATTCTAAAATTGTTTATTTATTTGTTTTTTTTAAATTTCTATCAAGCAAAATGACTTACTTAATTGAAATCAAGAAATCTCCAGCTTCTTGCATCAAATTTAAATTATCTTAAATCAATTAAAAGTTACTTTGATTGAGATTCTTTAGTTTTAAACAGAGAAAAACTTTTTTTTTTGGAACAACGTAACCATGGTTTTCGATAAACACAATAGTATTTTACTTTGAGAAATGTATCCTTAACACAAAGGCTTTTAGCCTGAAATCAAGAGTACTTTTTCTTTACACACAACGCAACAAAACGCAAGTTGCAAGAAGCAAGCACAGGCGTCATTCTCGATCTCTCGATCGATCGGGCTCTTTGATTCTGCGTTTTTGTGTTGTTTGTGCTGCGAGGGCAATTTTTTTTATATAACAAACAACAGGCTTTAAATTAAAACGATTTTTCGTGTGAATTACGCGCTATAAACCGTGCAGGGTCAGTGGGTCATCTTAGGACTCAGGGCCGAAGTGATGGCATCACTTACTTACTTCACTCCTGGAATATTCCAGAGGAAATTATTATCAACTTTGTGCGTAAGTAAGGCTGATTTAATTGTTTCTAAATAAACAGCAGGACAGCTATAGAGAGAAAGTGTTGCTTTTTTTAAATTTGGCCTTTTTACTGAGATATGTATTTTTTACTAAAGTGGCGCCGCTGGACCGTATAAAGGCGCCTATGTTAAGATTTATTTTTATCTCTTGAAGAATTTTTTTTAACAAATCTATGTTTGTTTTTTTGTTTTTAAAGATTTGTCATCCGTTTTAATTAAAACTGAACTATAAGTTTGGTATTAACTCTGAATAGCTATCATTGTACAAAATTTATAAGTACATGTCTGCTAATACATATTGATAAAGTTGATTTTTTATGATTATAATTTAAAATAAACGTTTTTATAATTCTTCCTAATGCTGTCTTTTTATTATTTAAGTCATTTTGCGTTTAGCGGGAGGACGACATTACTTACTGGTACATGTTAAACAACGTACGAGTATTTTTGTACGGGTCCATTCATCGCCACGAAGAGAAGGAGTAGTGAAGCGAAACAGTTTTTGAAACGAAGCAGATAGCATTTTTTGCTCAAATCCTATGCACACTTTCGTTCCAAAAATATGTTTGTTTCTCCTGTGTTTTCTTGACTGGGAATATAAATCGATCCCAAACTGGTGTCACTGGCTCTAGCTTGGCCAGCATCAGGGATTTCAATTTTGATAACACAAAAAAATTGTTGCTAATTAGTCACTTTTACAATTAGTTACTTTTGAAACAGTGACCGACTAATTCTGCTATTTGGTGACTAATTAAGTAATTAGCGACAATTTTTTTGTGTTATCAAAATTGAAATCCCTGATGCTGGCCAAGCCAGTGTCAGTGACGCCCCAAACTGTGCTCTTGTTTTAAACAATCAAAATGGCTTAAATATCCCGTTTTTTATCGCAAGATAGTAAAATCTTAAATTAATTATATAAATAGATTAATATTAAGTACATAGTTCTCTAACAAAGACATCGACTGCTTTGATACAACAAAACCAACAGTCACAATGTAAGGAATTGTATTTGAACGTGCGATCTTCAATAGCTCACAACAAAAAATATGAATCTTCATTCAATACACACAATCTCAATTTTCCATTCAATGTTTTTCATCGAAAATCAGTTATTACTTAGGCCAACTAAACGGTTACTTTAAATGAGTAAAATAATAATTAACTCTAAGTAAGGTTAGTCTACAAGAGATAAAGAAAAATTTTGGTATGAAGAATACATTTTACTTGCCTGTCAAAATAGCGGTGTCTTGAATGAAACAACACGTGTCTTGGATTAAATTTATTATTCTTGTAACAACTTAATATTTTTAAGAATATTTTTTACTATTACGAAGAAATTTTTGTCTAGCGTCTATAGGGAGAGAATCATTTTCTTAGATTCAATAAATATGTCTTAATCTAAAGTAATTTGTCTCTATATAAGAAATCTGTTTTTACCGTGTACTGTCGTAGAAATTTGCCAAGTAGATTCCTTGGGGAGTGTAGGGGAGCACTAAGAGAGAATTTTCCGAAATTCCTACGGGAACGAGAAAAACGGGATATGCGCGTACGAAGTCGCGACCAAAGTTAGTATAATGAAACCACACGCTTACCATTTATCTTTAGGTAGGTTAGTCCTGTTAGGTACTTCATGGGGGCCAAACAACGCCTCCAAAGATGGGTAACCGCCCGCTAAATAGGTATGGAGCCCCTCGGAAAAAACGTTAAGCAGTTGATTCCAATAGTCAGAAGTCAAAGTCTGACATCAGGTCTTGCCAAGGAGTATCGTGTTAGTCAGTAACTGACTGGTTCTGTGTGGTGTAAGACGTAAAAGAATAGCATCATCCCATCACTTCCCGTGGGTGTCGTAAGAGGCGACTAAGGGACTCACCAGAGAATGAGCATTCTCTGTACATTGCAACAGGTACACTGCGATCACCAACCCGCCTGCCAAGCGTGGCGATTATGACAAACCCGCCCCTTTTTGGGGGAGGGCTATGTCTAGCAGATGATGAGTAACAGGATGGTGCAGATCAGATAGCCACTGCTAGTTGGTCCATGTAAAATATGATTAATTAGCTAGGCTAGTATTCGGTTAGGCTGAAAGCCGACCCAAACCACGAGCGAAGCGGGGTTATCTTGCAGTAGGTGTGAAAAGTAGACTATGTTTCGGGAATGAATCCCTCGCTGCATTCACGATTGTATACCTATCGGGAATCGAGATACAATATGGCGCCCGTGACATAAGAGACTGTAGTTACAATAAGATAAGTTTAAGCCAAACATTTATCAATATCATGCAAGTTTTAACACCAACATAACAGGTAAAATATTACAGTAATTGTGTTTTGCAATATTTCCGTCAATAGTGAAGATTTCTCTCGCTTTCTCTGTCACGTTGTCCTTACATAATTCAATGTACTTATTGTGAAAGGTTGAGCTTGTTCTTCTGACTATACCAATTTTATGGATTCTTTTACGTCTTCTTCTTCTTTTCGCGTCAATGGCGACTCATGGTGGAACAGCAGCCCTACCATGACGTGTTCCCATGAGTCGTTCGAGCGAGAAGGAGGGATGGAGCTATACACCCTATATAGCTCCATATCCTTCTCGCTCGCACGACTCACGCTTTAGTGGAGTAGTGAAGGTCAGATAAGCAATAGCTTATCTGACCTTCACTACCCAGGAACTAACACGAGATACCCTTTGGCAACACATGTGTCCGCTTTCTGGCTTACATGTAGCCAGAAAGCGGACGACTGTCATTGATCTACAATTAATGACAGCAGGACCAACAGCTTATTGTGCTTTCCGAGACACGTAGGAATCTCGGTATGATGGTCACCCATCCCACCCATCCATGGCCCGACTACAGCTAGCGTTGCTTAACCTTTAAGATCGACCGGAACGGTTACCAGCCACGAGCTCCTCTCATAAAGTTATGAACAATTTCATTAAAAATAATTGACGTTCGAATATTCGACCGTTAGCTTTTAGGATTCCGTACCCAAAGGCTAGCAGGACCCTATTACTAAGCCTCCACTGTCCGTCCGTCTGTCTGTCAGCGGGCTGTATCTCATAAATATGGGCCGCGCAGACTGGCGGACGGGACGGTAGAGGATATTTAATTTTTCAATTGAATTTAATAGTTATACAAACGAAATAGGGTACTTATAATATATTTCAATGGTCCGATGCACAGAGGAAATTGCGCTGCGATGCTCTAAGGGCGATCACCGAGCATTGAAATATATACCTACCTTATATCGATTGGATAATTACCTACTGTTAAATTCAATTGATAAATTTAAAATCCTCTGCCGTCCCGACTGCCAGTCTGCGCTGGCCAATAGGTAGACACTTAGACAGTTAAAAATTTCACAGTGTGTATTTCTGTTGTCGCTATAAAAACACTTAATAAAATCAAATTAAAAAAAGTACACAGTACTTTCCCACATTGCACCTACCACTATTTGTCTCTGCATGACCCAAAGGTTGACTGGTAGAAAATGCCTAAGTAATTAAGTCGGCCTCTGTACATTTGTGTGCATGAAGTAAAAAAAAAACAGTATTAAATCTTGTACGATGTTACAGAACCCTTAATGCGCGAGCCGTCTCTCACTTGGCCGGTTTTCATAATAGGTTTTTGAAAGGTACAAACATAGTGGTTATTGCAACTTATTTCAACTCCTATAGACGCACTACACCTTGAGCGAAACTAATTTACCACACAACACTCACGCTTGCAACAAACAAATTATAAACCTCATTATTAGAACTAACATTTGATTGACCTGACAAGGTTACAAATTAATTCAGTATGTATGTCATTGTATACTCGTAACATTGCGTCTATCAGAAATTCAATCAGAGTATTTGTAAAGTGAAAGACTATAACATACTGAGTTACTAAAGGAAAATATATTACAAATTCTAATACGTACTTATCTACTAATATTATAATTCTGCAATTTTTATACGAATACATACCTACATTTTTCATTTTCGTTTTTTTTATTATTTAATTTACTGTTCATGTTGTTACTCGCTCAAGCTCGTCTTTATAAGTATATTTATCATTTTAGGGTTCTTTACCCAAAGGCCAACGAGACCCTCTTACTAAGCCTCCCCTGTCGTCCGTCCGTCCGTCTGTCAGTGGGCTGTATCTCAAGAACGATACTAGGCAGACAATTGAAATTTTCACAGAGTGTGTATTTCTGTTGCCGCTATAACAACAAATCATAAAAATAAATTAAATACATAGTATTCAATCTTGTACGTACGGAACCCTTAATGCACGAGTCCGACTCGCTCGTGGCCGGTTTTTTTGTTATGGGGGTCCATGATGTTGTTGACAGTTGACACAGTTTTTTTCAAAAACCTACTTCAGATATCCAGTCTTGTACAGTATTGGAATAGGTAAGTATAGTTTTATGTGTTTATCAGCCTATACAACGTGTAACAGAATAAACGCAATAAGTACCTGAAAAGGGGTTGATTTTTGGGTTGGTACCTACCATGGTAAAGTTGTTCATAATGATGAGGACAATGACCCCTTTTCAGGTATTGCTAATAAATGTATGTATGTTTATATATACAAACGTTTAAGTTTGTTCCTTTATGGCACTATAGAGACCAAACGCGTGAGCCGATTTTGATGATTCTTACGTCAATCGATTTGTCGTTATCCTGCAAGTGTCACTAAAGTCATGACAGGGGCCCTACCATGACGTGTTAAAGAGTGAGTCGTTCGTTTTAAAAAAAAAAAAAAAATAATAAAATAAATAGGTTGTATCCCTCCTCGCTCGAACATGGTAGGCCCGCAGTAATGAAAATTGTAAATGGCGACCACAGACGCCTTATTATGAAAAAAAATAAAATGTAAGTCGACGAGTTCTGTCAAATAGGTAGGGTATCGTTGCATAGGTGTTTGAAAGAGGCTTCCGGCGACTGGGACCGCAACTAACTAGGACCGCGGTCCCAGTCGCCGGAATCCGTAAAAAATAAATCTTTTTCTTCCGGCGACTGGGACCACTCATAGATAACTTAAAAAAATCTATAATTCAAACCAAAATCGGTACAGTCAAACGAAAAAATTTTTAAAATCAAAAAGGTTTTTCCTTCAATTACATCTAAAAATTTTTCGTATGACTGTACATTTTTTGATTTCAGTTATCATTTATGAGTGGTCCCAGTCGCCGGAAGAAAAATATTTACTTTTTACCGATCCGGCGACTGGGTCCGCGGTCCTAGTTAATTGCGGTCCCAGTCGCCGGAAGCCTCGTTTGAAAATCATCTTAACATGTCATGTGGGGTATGATACCCCCATTAATAGTCTTTGGACACCCCACATGACTACATAAGTTACTTAAAAGTCTCTGCGAGCCCTTTATTTTGATAGCGGGGTATCGGTTCGCGGAGTCGCGGAGACTTTTTATGTAACTCACTAAGGGCGGCTTCGACCAGACTGGAATAAATCTTATTCTCGGAATAAATCGATACTTACTCGAGAGTAAATCAATACAATCCGAGGCATAGGTAGCGAGTCTATTTGGGAATAGTCTCTATACCACCGACAGTCATGGAATACGTAGTAAACGAAGGAAATAATTTAAAGCATTAATTACAAAAAAAAATAAAGGCAACCGATCGTGAAGAGAGACTAAATGGCATTCGAATTGAATTGCGATAGAAAGTGCGTGGCCAAGCAAGCCTACCTACTTTTTTTGGACTGAAATAGGTATTGTGTCATTCAGTCTACTCGATTATCGCGTTTCAGCTGTCCTTCCTTGTCTAATTGATTTATTCCAGACCAGACTGACACCCAAATTGGATCCGCCGCTAATTATAATCTACAGATTTTAGGGAATCGGATCGGAGTTACTCGTTTCTATTAGATCTCTCACTACATTTTGAACACGGTTTAGCGATTTGTAATTTGTTCTTCAATACTTGGGGCGGGTTGTTTCACCTCCACTTAACGCACGCGTAAACGTTACAAATGGCGGTTACTTTTATAAATTTGTACTTAAAATTGTAATTTATATGTATAGGTATGTCGTAGAATAATTTGATACTTCGAATCTTCGCGGAAATCCTAGGGGTTTTGCGAAAACGCGGATAATTAGACATAGGCGAAAAATTATCAAATCTTACTGGACAAAGTCTGGATTTTTGCGAAAAAAAAAATAACCACGAAGGTGATGGCGGGGTGTGTTCGCTCGCTACGCTCGCTCACTTGACCCCGCCATCCCCTTCTAACCTAACCTGTCCGAGTCGGGGTGCCCTAATTGATAATTTTTCGCCTATGTCTAATTATCCGCGTTTTCGCAAAACCCCTAGGATTTCCGCGAAGATTCGAAGTATCAAATTATCCTACGACATATATACCAAAATTATAGGAAATAATAGTGCCCACAAACTTTAAAACGGAATTATACCTACTCTATCAAATTGTTAATGCTGATTAAAATTTTTCATTTTCATTCCACATGGTTTATCACAAAAACGGCTTGGTGGTATTGCTAACAAGTTTTCTTGAAGCACGCGGCTTCATATCGGTTGTATTGTTTCTTCGTTTTAGATTAATCGTTTGATTTCTGCACCGTTTTAAGAGTGATTTTGAGCGTTCACTTTTTCTAAGCGCACTGACCAAAAAATACACCTACCGATGCAGATTTTCTTTTAATTTCACCCGGAGTGTGCCAACGTGCCTATTACTGAGCCTCCGCCGTCTCCGCATGCCAGGAATTCCGTGATGGGCATGGCGCTGAGGGTTGTTTGTAGGCTGAGCCTCCGCTGTCCGTCCGTCTGTCTGTATAAGGGCAATCCTACTAATATTATAAAGGTGAAAGTTTGTATGTTTGTATGTTTGTATGTTTGTATGTTTGTATGTTTGTATGTTTGTATGTTTGTGTAACAATCAGGCAAAAACGGCTGAAGGGATTTGGATGAAAATTGGCACACATGTAGTCCATAACCTGGAATAAAAAATAGGCTACTTTTTATCCCGGTAAGTAGCATGGATTAATGGAGACTAAAGAGGAAGTGGAAATTAAGAGCCGCTGCTGCCTTAGTACTTCAGATGCACAAGTACCAGGAGACCAGAAACATCAAGTACCAGGAGACCAGAAACATGTCATAGTATTTTTTGGGCGGGTTAGAGTAAGTGTAGGGTAAATGTAGGGTAGGTGTAGGGTAGGTGTAGGATAGGTGTAGGGTAGGTATAGGGTAGGTGTAGGGTAAGTGTAGGGTAAGTGTAGGGTAAATGTAGGGTAGGTGTAGGGTAGGTGTAGGGTAGGTTTAGGGTAGATGTAGGGTAGATGTAGGGTAGGTGTAGGTAGGTGTAGGGTAGGTGTAGTTACAATACAAATCAAAAACCTCCCTATTTCCGATATTTTCACGCGGGCGAAGCCGCTGGTAGAAGCTAGTATCTCATAAACCGAAATAAGTACCTAGAGAATTGAAATGTTCATAGATTGCTGTCTATTGCCGCTTTAACAACAAAATAGGTATAGGTTATAAAAATAAATTTAAAAAATCAGTTTATCGTGTAAGAACTCTTTGTGTGCGAGTCCAACTCGCCCTTGGCCAACGGAGGAAGTTATCAATTCGAATGTTTATTTATGTTTTTGTCGAAACAGGTTTATTCCGAAATGGTCGCATTTAAACCTCGTAAAGATCTGATAAAGAACTTCGGAGATAGACAATTAAATTTAAATGGACTGGTTGGAATGTGTGGAACGCTGGGTATCAACACTAAAAAGTGAAAAATAAAAAAACTTTTTACAAACAAAATAACACACACACAACACAGTACAAAGTGCTATAACAAAATCAAACAGTTTGATAAGACATATTGATATATAACCGATAGGTACATAATTATATTAGGTACTATGACCACAGGCAAGGCTATCGATATACATTAACATTATAGCTCCCTAATAATACTATTAATAGTAACTGATAAGGTTATTTGGAGTAATGTGTCAATCACGAGAATGACTTGTCAAACTTCATCTATAAAAAGCTTTAGATTAAAAGCACAGTATTGTGTTAAAAGGTTTCGCAGGTCCTTAACTTATAGGTATCTATCAAATTATCAACTAACTGTACTGTAAATGGTGAAATTTTTTATTTAATCATTCATCAATAGATATAAAAAAATAAGCGTCCGTGAAAAACGATCTTTTAGAAACGAACACGAGAACGTTCTTCGTTTATACCTATCATTAAAACTTCAGTTTCATTGAAATTATTGTCTCTGAAACCTGAAGCTAACACGTCTTTGGTGTAAGTACCTAGAATTGGTTATTATTGGGTGCCAGTTTTCATGAAAATCACATTAAAATCAACTCTAACTTTGATCATTTTCCTGGACCTTAATATTATACCTACAGGGTAATTTGTAAAACACCAACACCTACAATCTTTCAGTTGGTGAAAGTACTCATGATTATAAACATCTTTTAATATGGGACCAACTCTGAAATATCAAAAAAATAATTCGGCTGTTTCATACAAAACGCAATATTCACCCGATGACAATGTATGAAACAGTAGATTTTTTTTTCGATTTTTCAGATTTGGTCTCAAAACAAAAGTTGTTTATAATCATGAATACTTTCACCCACTGAAGGTTGTTGGTGTTTTACAAATAACCCTGTTTATTAGTTACATGAGCATGAAAATGTCAATGAAAGCTTGTCTATTTGACGTTTTCATACTCGAGAGATGAGCAAACAAATGCAAAAACTTCAATTTATGACAAGCTCCGATGAAGTTGGAGTCCGAGTTGAGTTGGAGTTTACGTTTTGGAATATGGGCCTTAGCTTATAATTACAATGTATTTATAAATACACTTCCCGTAACAAGTAATTAATCAGTAACAACAGGACGTAGCAACTATTGATCCATCTAAAGACATTGCAAACATAACGATCTAGTTCTATTTCCTAGACAATAAGCGAGGTCTTCCGCGGTATAATTCAGTCTAACCACAGATGTACAAGCTGCCTTTCTGCCCGACCTCCAAACGTAAGACTAACCAGTGATACATCTTGTAAAACTGGTAATAAGTCACTACACTGTAATTACAATAGTTGTATTCCTTACAAGTGTTGTAGGAAGTGATATTTCTTGGATTCTACATATTCATCGTAGTTTAAATAATCGTTTTGCAGAATTACCTCGGCCCTGAAACGCTAAGGGTATTTGAAGGAACGCGGGTGAGTTTTTGTTCAGTAAGAATCTGACACTCCTGAGTCATTTGATGATTTCCCATCCATAAAAAAGGGCCAAATAAAGAGTGCTTATTTTCCTAAGTAGCTAAGCTGGATTGCGCAATACTAATTCCGATTGCAGATCAAGAGATAAACCTAGTTAGTTTAGCTTAGCTCGTTTATATTAGGCATTAAAATATACACATAACGCGAAGGCACATCTGCTTAACCTTTTTTCCCAACTTTATTGGGGTCGGCTCCCAGTCAAACCGGTTTCAGCTGAATACCAGTATTTTACGTGCAAACGCGAAGGCGCATATTATTTACAAAACACCTGCGACTTTTAAATCTCCTTTTTCAACTCTCCTTGCACTGGGGCTCGATTCTGCTATTGCAATCGTGTCTCAATGACCGGTCAGTGATCGAATATTTGACAACTTTGACAGTTTTTGTATGGGAAATGTGTCAAAAGTTTGACGTTATACGTCAAAAATCGATCATTGACCGGTCATTGAGACACGATTGCAATAGCAGAATCGACCCCCAGGTATGCTGGAAGAGATTTCTGTAGAAATAAGCAACACCTGTGTACCTTTTTTTCTGTTCCTTCTTCTTGTCTGTTTATGGTTATGTGTGCCTGTGCATTCATTGTTAAGTAAATAAATAATTGACTTGTCAAACTCATGCAATCAGCTTTTATATTTTTAAATAGATAAAATAGAAAAGACTTTTCCAAATCAGAATATTCAATTGACAATTGAACGAATTTCCGAATCGTTTTATGGGTGCGGTAGTTTTGAAATCCCCATGAGCTACCTCAAGTTTTGCATCTTGGATTTTAACCTTTTAATATAAACTGTTCACGCAATAATCCGGTTTACAAAATCGTCGCAGAGGTCAAGCCGATTAATAAACCGGTATCAAGATTGGGGCAAGAGACCAATGATCGTGAATATTTACTAAAAAGCTATGGACTGACCTAGCGTCAGATGTAGGTGCGCCATTAACCTTAGTAAACGATAAAATTTGATGACTTGATTGAGGCAGTGGCTAAGGGATTGGCTTGTATAATACGTGCAAACGCTAGCTCACTTATGTTCAATCCAGCCTTCGATCAAGAATACACTTTGATCGAAGGATGAAGTCTGCCTGTCTGTCTGTTTGTCACCAGGCTGTATCTCATGAACCGTGATAGCTAGACAGTTGTCATTTTCACAGATGATGTATTTATGTTGCCTCTATAACAACAAATACTAAACACAGAATAAAATAAATATTTAAGTGGGGCCCCCATACAACAAATGTATTTTTTTTTGCCGTTTTTTTTATAGATATAGATGGTACGGAACCTTTCGTGCGCGAGTCCGAGTCGCATTTTGCCAGTTTTTTTTGAGAAATAATAAGTCTAGCCACACTTTTATTTTATTAGCCACGTGATCAAACTTCTCATTTTATAACTAAGCAACGGGAAAATGTGATAGCCTCTAATAAACTAATTCGTCTTTTTTACAACGCCAACTAAATATTCTAAGGAAAACGTCAAGTAAAGATCAACAATTATATTAACTTGTCCTTTTTATTTATACATTGCCACCTAATTACTAACTCAGCCACGGAATTTATATCTCATCACCATTTTACAGCGAGTCCGGGATTTGGGGCACCCCGATTCGGACAGGTTAGGTTAGAAGGGGATGGCGGGGTCAAGAGCGAGCGAAGCGAGCGAACAGACCCCGCCATCCCCTTCGTGGTTATTTTTTTTTATGATACTAATGAAATAGAAGCTAATAGAATATATTTTTTGATGTCATTTAATAGTATTTTAGAAGTTTACTGCTTGAATGTTACAAATTTAGATGCTGAAAAATAACCACCATGCTGAGTTGTATTTAGAGTAGCTTGCATAGAAGATAACTAGTGGCTAAGATAGTATCATTCAGACGTTCGTTAATTGTGGTTGACTTAGTAATTTAGAAGGCAATGGAGATTTTTAGAGGCAAATAATGCTATTAAAAAGATGTCTGTTTAATTAGCACCCGTTTTTTTTAAATTAGTGTATAGACTTGGTTGCGGATTATATCGTTAATAAAGTTTGAGTTTGAACATACCAAAACACGGTGGTTCTTGGTTCTATATCTTCTTGTTGCTGTCGTGTAGACGGTAAGTTATACTGTTTGGGCTCAGTAGGTGGCTACGTTTACAGCGGTGTTGGGGGTGCTGTTCAGAACGTCAAGGGTGAACCGATATAAAAAATTTGGTAGCTCCAGTAAATAAGACATGCAGAGCTGGGCAAAATACATGGTTTGCTTTAATTAAAATACAAATAACGAAATACTGTCTCCCATGTAAAATACGAAATACAAAAGACTTTTAAGTTGTGCATTTGAAATATAAAATACAAAATACAGTATTTTAAATATTTTTATTTAAAATACAAAATACTAATTACAAAATACAGTCAGGTGTTGGGTTAGGTTACCTTTTTTGCTTACGAAAGTTATCGAGCGCTATTTTCTGCAGAACGCAACCGCTAATAAGTTTTATTTCAATTACGTATTTTAATTACAAGTAATTCAATACTGCCCAGCCCTGAAGACATGGTCTGATCGAGAATACCGTACTCGAACTTGGTATACTCGATCGTATGCTGTACTGACATGTATGGATAAAATTAGGTAGAAACTGGAATATGTCTGTCTGAGATGTTTAAGAATTGAGGAAATCCTGTCGCAGCATTTCTTCTTTTCCTAAACATCTCTGACAGCCCCTAACCCCTAATTATTATTGTTTTTGGATCGGAATGATGGTTGTGGTCTTGCAGGAAATCTATAGTAGGTAGCAGGTTTTTTTTTGTGCTTCAAAAACAATCATGGTTCAAACAAGTAAACAGTAAATCCCTTTTTATTATTATTATTGACAGGCACGCACTTGACCACTATCTTACCTGATGGTAAGCGATGATGTGGTCGAAGATGGAGCACGATTGCCTAGAAGTAACCTATTCACTCTTGACTTAATGACAAGGTTGTAGCTATCAGGAAACACAGACTCTCAATCCCAAATAACATAATAATCATGATTGATGTCTGTAATTTTGTTTACACATAATAATTTATGGTACCTACTTAAACATAGTGTTGTCATCACGAACACATGCTTTTACAAATTAAACCTTATACCAAGAAGTTAAGAAACTATTTTCCAAGGCTCTATCAATGTTTTCGATGATACGACAAAACTGTTTCGTTGTGTTTAAAAAATTAAAGTAAGTTAGTACTTATCTAATTGTAGTAAAAAATCTTTTATTTTGAGCAACTGACTTAACATCTAACGTACCATATTTGTAAGAAAATCATATTATTATGTAAGTATTCGTCTTATTTTTTGTCGTTTACAAATCTTGGCCTTGAGCGTTGAATTAGAGCGGGGATACACACTGCATCCGATCCGGCCGTCCGGTTTCTACTACATCATCCGACCGATGGTGTAGTAGAAACTATCTATCGATGTCGACTAATGCATTCTGCCATCGATCGATTGGCGTGGTACCGCCCTTAGATATACCAAAGATGGCCCACACTAGGAATTCCGTCGGTGCGTTTACAAGCATGTAATCTCACA
This sequence comes from Melanchra persicariae, assembly GCA_947386135.1. Lineage (NCBI taxonomy): Eukaryota > Metazoa > Arthropoda > Insecta > Lepidoptera > Noctuidae > Melanchra > Melanchra persicariae. Next base: position 2,409,092 of record OX376669.1, read on the forward strand.
TACACAAACAGCCAGACCCGTAACAACTATCTGTAGGCCATACAAATATTTGTTCCGTGCGGGAATCAAACCCGCGACTCGCAGCGCAGCAGTCAATCGCTCAACTACTGCGCCAACCGTGTCGTCAAGATTTGGATCAGAGGTCCGAGTTTTTTCGACTCTAGATCCGTATTTTCACGGATTCGGATCGAATGCAGTGTGTAACCGCTCTTAGGTATGTCCTTAACTAGGTATCTTTGCGAGTTTTAGCCAGTCTTTTGTTTTTTGGTGTGGTGTCCGGACATGACGAACATAATAAATACCTAGGTACTAATTAATCATTTATACTACTCGTGTTTTTTATAAACATCCTAGTTAGGGTTCCGTACTTCAAAAGGAAAATGCGGAACCCTTACAGGATCACTTCGTTGTCCGCATGTGCTTTTATAGTCTTTGGTTGTCCTTCTGTCGGGCTGTCACTACCCTTTTTCTCAGGAACGCGTGGTGGTATCACGTTTAAATTAATAACAAATACGTAGGTTTACGGCCTCTTGGAGCCACTGAATAAATCAAGCTTCTAAGTCAACGCATAAAAAATATAACTGTTTATGCATCATTTTTGGGACATAATTTGATAATCGTAAATCAAAACCTATAGGGTAGGTACTTCTCGTTGACCTAGGCTAGAATCATCTTTGATAAGAAAGGTCTCACAGCACACACTGCACACACTTATACATATAATGACTCTTTTTCTTTATTGTCAAAAATGTAAATAGAGACAAAACTCTTTTCTGAATAGATTTCTATCGTGATCCTTTACGTTCTTTAGTAATTAAAAATGTTTCATAATTTATTGTTCGGGTGTCTACGAAGGGATATTAGGGAAAGGTCAATGTGCTTTATTGTAAGTTTACTGGCGCCTACCATAGCACCATTAAAACTTCTAAAAATAATTGACACCACACTATGTCAGTCGATCCTATTTATCAATGTCAAATGACTCAAAAATATTTTGTATTTCCTATTTTAAATACATGCAAGATAGTATTTTGTAATTTGTATTTTAATTAAAGCCAAACATGTATTGTTGTCCAGTTGTGTCCGTGTGTCTGGATGTTTGTTAATCAATTAAGCATCCCTCAACGGCTAATCAGATTTAAGTGAAATTAGAAACTGGATTCGGACATAGGAAACCTCTCTTATCCCAGTAGTACGTTCCTGTGGGTAACTTTTTACTTAGACGCGCGTGAAGTTGCTATCAAAGGCCATACAATGCAAAGTGTGGTTTTTATCGTGATGTCAGGGTTGATCCCATATTAAAAATTGTTCATACTCTTTTTAAGGTTTTACCTTATCTGGGGGCACGGTAGTGCCCCCGCCAAGACGAGCCAAGCGAAGCGCAAGGGCACTTATATACCTACCTTTTCTCGAAGAGCTTCGTCCTTTTTTTGAACACTCGTATCTTTTTTTTTTTTTTTTTTGGATGGGAAATCATCAAATGACCCCTCCCGCTCTGGGTGGAGCGGCAGGGAGTGTCAGACTTCTACTGACTAAAACCCACCCATGCTCCTCTTAGTGCCTTTTACGTTCCAGGGCCGCGGTAACTCTTTCGAACAAATCCGCAACCCTGGTAGGCACTGGCCCTAACGGGCCCCTACTCCTATGCTGACATCTCTTTGAGGCGCGCGTGGAACACAACGCGCCGTCGGCTTGGGTCTGGCTTTAATCGGACAGCGAGCCACCCAACGCTCGCCGTCCGCAGACCCGCACCTACGGTGGCCGGGAATCGCCCAGCGACTCCCGACGCCCGGTGCGTCTCCCTATGCCGCGGCGGCTGGGGCGTGAGGGTTGTCTCTCCCTCACGCGGCCCGCCTCCTCCTTCACTAGCATTACTGCTTCGCAGAAGGAGGTGACGGCTTCCCATGCCTCCTCGCTCCGGACCATGGATTGAACCAGGGCCGGACGCGAGAGGTCGCCGCCGCCGATCGCCTCGACGAGGACACGGCGCTGCTCCGCCCATGCGGGGCAGGCCTCCACCGTATGCTCCACCGTGTCCTCCGGGCGATCCTCGCAGTGAAAACACCCGGGCGTTTCCTCCCGCCGAATCCGAAACAGGTACCTACCGAAACAACCATGTCCGGTGAGTACCTGCGTCAGGCGGAAGGTGAGGACGCCGTGGCGCCTCTCCAGCCACTCCTCAAAGAGGGGCACTATCGCCACAATTGTGGCGTGCCCTGCACTGGGTTGCGACAGTCGCTGATTCCATACCGCCATCGCGGTATCTTGCCGGAGCTCCGTCCGCCGCGCAGCAATATGCCGCGGCAGCAGAGTTTCGCCCCGGCGTTGCGCCTCCAAGCGCCACGTGTAAACGTGCGCGAGGTCTCTCGCCTCCAGATCCCATGGCGGCAATCCAGCAAGGAGGCTCGCCGCCTCGCGGGAGACCGTGCGGTATCCCCGGACAAGCCGGATGGCCATGACCCTTTGGGACGCGTTCAGCTTTTGGGCTGGACGCTTCCTCAGGTCCAGTGCCCACACTGGGGCCCCATAAAGGGCCATGGATCGCACGATCCTGGGTTTGGATTATACCAGATAAACAAAATTCTCGGGATATGATGTCAATAGTCGATTTATTAAACATTTAAAGTTTCAATTGCATAGCTTTTACACTTTAGATTGTATTGATATCTAGAAAACCCCGATTTTGTCACTGACTCACTGATGATCATCAAAATTCTTAGGGTACTTCCTCAAGTCCTAGAAAGCTGTTTTAAAACTTGGCACTTTTACCCCGAAGTTTGTGAGACTTCCGAAAATTTTCTGTCTATAAATTTTCAGACCTCTAGCATCAAAATTTGCGGAAGTCTCATGTTCGTTAGTACTGGAACTATTGTATAACAGAAAAGTAATGAACAGTGATTTTTAGCGAAATGGCCAAGTCGCATATTTTGACTAAGGTATAGAGTTTGTGAAGTTAGGGCTTGTAGGTAGAGTTAGAAGCTTGGCTCTACATGAGATCTGATAACTTGTTGACAGTGCGAGCCGTATGGTCTCGTCTTGGCAACATTTTACATGAAAATGTTTTTGGTGGGTTTATGTTACACCTTATATAAACAACGTCATTGATGTTATCGTAGTTATTTTTTTAATTGTTTTTTTTGTGCGTATGTTTTTAAGTCAAACCCGTAACCAAACTTTATTTTATTAGCCAACATTTATGTTATAAGTATGTATGTACTTTATTATTCATTTCAAGGATAACATTATTAGGAAACACAAGGCCCCAATTATTATTAATATCACCTTAAAAAAACTCGAAAATAGATGGAGACGGTGATAATGATCGTGTATTTGTTAAAAGGCTAAATTACCGACTCCATCTATTTTCGAGTTTTTTTTTCAGTTTGTAAGCATTTAATTTAAAGCGAATTGAGTGTAGATTCGTTTTATTTGACGTATAATGTTTAATTCATGTAAAGCAGGATATAAGTATGTACATAATATGTAAGTAGGGTTATCATTGATAACACGGACACGACTCGCGAACCATTGAATAATAAACCGGCATAGAATTTTATTTGCAAAAAAATATACCTACATATTTAGAGAAGGATGTGCCTAGGTAAGTACTATGAATAATATTATGTCACCTTATTACTATGGTAATAAACAACAGATATTTAATATGAAACTACCAAAAACCTCCTGTTTTGAAGTCGGTTAAAAATATAGAGAAAATTCCCAAAAAATGCTACATAGTATAGAGTACCATCATGCCTGCATTTTCTGATTGGTTGAGCAGAGATGTCTATAATTTAAAATTCAGTATGTAGGTATAAGTGTTCTGATGATTCATCACAGGGAAATTAAATTTACGAATTAAATTAACTTCCATTTAAAATTGTACTATAAGGTAAATGTTTTAAAATAATTCTCCATATGAATGGGAAGTAAAAGGGTACAATACAAGTCATTGTGTTTAATAACGCTATTCTCTATTAAAATAACACTAAACACTTTCTACTCCGAGGCTTCACAAACATTAAAATACCAAGAAAACCACCAACTAAATATCAAACCAAGTTGAACCATTCGTGAAAACTACAAACCGGCTACTTACGTCTACACAAAATCAGCTGATGCATTAAACATTACAATTTCTTTCACAAAACAAACACAAGAAAATTCAACATTATAACAGAAAACGTTCAAAAAAATTACAATATTTTCACTTACTTTTTCGTTGTTAAACTGTAAACTTGAATTTTATAGTTTTCACTTGTGCACATTTATTTTTTTCGTATGAAACGATAACTTAGTTATAATCGGTTAAAACACGTGTGGTTTTCGCGACAGCGTGGCGTACACTGGCTTGAAAATGTGTGGCCATCGTGTGCCACGGAGTGCCATGTGTAACTTGACTATTATTTTTACATTCAAAACGGGACATTATCAAAACGTTTTGGTAAAACCAGCAATCTTAAATTCAAAGGTTCAAGGTTCATTTCAAGGTCGCTGTAAATTCGCTAAGCGTGTTTTTAAATTTCCTTTTTTTACGATAGTTCGATGCTATCAAAGACAAGCTTTGCTAAAGTTTATGGCCGGTTTCTGAACAGAATAGAACGTGTCCGTCTACTTTATTAATGCCAATTTTTTTACATGTTTTAGGCTAAAGTAAAGTTTGAGAAAAACTCGTCTCAAAATACTCATTTCCACCCATTGTTATAAGCAAGGACATTTAAAAAGATTTAAGCGTTTTCTGTTAGGTACAGATTTTCGGGTTTTATCAGTATTGTCGATAACTGAAAACGGGACAATTCTGCGTCCCGAAGTTTATTACCAGCAGGACAAAAATGCTAAAAACGGGATAGTCCCATTCAAAAGTAGTAGACGTATGGTCACACTAACCATGTGTCGTGCACTCGTGCTTGCTGGATGTTTGGTAGGTATGTTATGTATTGTATTATGGCGTGCTGGGACCGGTCTATGGGGCAGGCTGTAGAGCTCTTGCTTATGAGTATGCCATATATAATTGTAATATATTTAATACTAGCTGTTGCCCGCGACTTCGTTCGCGTGTATGTATTGTAAAATGATGTGGCTAGGTAAGATCAATGTGTTCGTATATATCTAATACGAACAGTCAATATCTATCATTACTTGCCTCCTTTTTTATACATGGGAAAACATCAAATGACTGTCAGACTCTTACTGACTAAAACCCATCTATGTTCCTCCTATTGCCATTTGCGTTCCAGGGCCGCGGTGACTCTTTCGAACAAATTCCGCAACCCTGGCCCTAGCGGGCACTGTAGGCACTGGCCCTAGCGGGCCTCGTGTTTATGCTGACATCTTTTTGTGACGCGAGTGGAACACAACGCGCCGTCGAGTATCACCTCTTCTGAATCTGTTCAAATAATTTTTCGTGAGAAACGTTGTAATGATAATGCTTCTTTCATTTCATCGAAACTATTCACAGCAGTCCTAGAAGATGTCGTTAAAAATGTGGGTATAGATTGGGACAATATCGGTATTAACGTCAATTTTCTGCCCAACTGTCTCACTTAAGATTTGCAGATGACTTTGTGGTTTTCACTGAGAACTTCGATGACCCCCAGAAAATGCTTCAAAATCTTTAAGATGCTTCTTTTAAGTTGGGTCTTAGGATAAATATGACAAAGACGAAGGTTATATTATGGCAAACACCTTCAGCGATTCAAATCTGGAAATGAATTGTTGGAGATGATTAACCGATATGTTTATCTTGGCCATATCCTTTCAATTGGCAAAGAAAATCAACAAACGGAGGTATCGAGAGGAACACACCTTGGATGGGCCGCTTTTATCAAAACGGACGACATTCTGAAGCCTGCCAAAATTGCGCAATGTCTGAATTCCCGCCTTTATAACCAGTGTGCTTTTCCCACCATGACTTACTTACTTACATGGACGCTCACGCAGGAGACTGCGTACAGACTGATAGTTGCACAGAGAGCCATGGAGCGTTCCATGCTTGGCAGAGGTACGTCGTCGTGATCCGTAGACGTAGGAAGGTTTTCAACATCGGAAAACGAATTGTAGAACTAAAGTGGAGCTGGGCAGGACACTTGGCAAGGCGCGGTGATGATAGGTGGAGTAAGGCAGTGAGTGAGTGGCGTCCGAGGACTGGAAGAAAAAGTATTGGTCGGCTGGCGGCGAGATAGGCGGACGATATTGTTGCCATCGTGGGTAGAACCTGGATGAGGCTGGCACAGGAACGTGGGGATTGGCACATGAAAAGAGAGGCCTATGCTCAGCAGTGAGCGAAGTTGGACTGTGGATAATGATGATGATACACGATGTTGATGAAACTTGCTAAGGCTGTTAACACGCGATAGAGCTACATAAAGTTGTCCATGGGAAAACCAACCAGAAGAGAAGTCAACCCCCGCAGAGGTGTTGCGGAATATGTTCGAAAGAGTTACCGCGGCCCTGGGAAGAAAGGCACTAGGAGGACTAAAGGGTGGGTTTTAGTCAGTAAAAGTCTGACACTCCCTGCCGCTCCACCCAGAGCGGGAGGGGTCATTTGATGATTTCCCATCCTATAAAAAAAAAAAAAAAAAAAAAAAAAAAAAAACCCCGCAGAGGACACGGCGGAGCATACGGTGAAGGTCTCCCCTGCTTGGGCGGAGCACCGCCGTGTCCTCGTCGAGGCGATCAGCGACGGCGACCTCTCGCTACCGGCTCTGGTTCACTCCATGATCCAGAGCGCGGAGGCTTGGGAAGCCGTCACCTCCTTTTGCGAAACAGTAATGCTAGTAAAGGAAGGGGCGGGCCGCGTGAAGGAGAGGCAAACGTCACGCCTTAGCCGCCGAAACAGAAGAAGACGCCCCGGGCGTCAAGAGTCGCAGGGCGATTCTCGGCCACCGTAGGCACGGGCCTGCGGACGGCGAGCGTTGGGTGGCTCGCGGCCCGATAACAACCAGCAGCCCTACCATGACGTGTTAAAGCGTGAGTCGTTCGAGCGAGAAGGAGGGATGGAGCTATACACCCTATATAGCGCCACTGGTCCGGGTCGACGAAGCGTTGTGTTCCATGCGCGCCTCCAAAAGATGTCAGCTAAGTAGACGGAGCCCGTTTTTTTTTTTTATTTTTTATTAGTGATTCAAAAAAAATTAAAATAACGTCAGTGGAGCAATCAGACCAAATCTTTTTTTTTTATGTTATGCATCAAATACATAACGCTAGGTAAGTCTTGTATCAAAAGAAACACTTTTTTATGACATTTAAAAGTACCATTAGTAACTAAAAAATATGTTTTGGTGTAAGTCTCATGCTGTTGATAGTAAGTACTTTTTCAGTCAACAGATGGCATTACGGGTATCTAAATTATGTAGATAATAAGTTGATTTCTTTTAGATTGCTACAATTCCTATCAGGTTTATGTGTAAAAATTATCTAAATGGTTTTGTAACTATCTAACATGTCATTTTGTGCATTCAATTATTTTGTGCATTCAATTACGAAGAAAAACCTTTTAAAATCAATGTTGCTTACCTCCCATAACATACGGCGTGATAATATGTAGCCTAAAGTATTCCTTGGTTTACAAAAAACATTTTTGCTGAATTTCAATTCAATCTATCCAGTAGTTTTGGCGTGAAGCCGTACCATACACACATACAAACAGACAAACAGACAAAAAATCTAAAAAGTCACTTTTTGTCATCAGTTACGTTTTTCTAACAAAAGCCACTTATTTTTTCTCGAAAATTTTCAATGTACAGTTTTTCTTTCGTTACTGTTTTATTATATGTATAGATTACAATTAGCTGTGTTCCGCATAATAATGTTTCGGTTTTTTTTAATTAAACATAGATTCAATTTAGTTAAATAAGTGCAGCAGTAACTAACTCTGTATCGGCAAATAGCACAACCACTCATTATGGAAATTATGTCAATTTAATTGTGGGGCTGTGTGGTTACCTATGTGGTATCACCACTAAAAATAAAGTGAAAAATATTTTTTTTTACAAGAAATACAACCGACTTCCAAATAAAAAACACTACAAAGTATAAAATAACTTTAACTTCGGAAGTCGGTGTCAAAAAAAGAAAACCACAACAAAAAACACCGACTTCCGTGTTATTTTATTTTTCTATTTGTTATACAGGCTGTTACTTTGTGCGTGGTCTTATTTAAGTGTGATGTTGTGTATCTGATATGCAGTAGAGGTCCAATTCTCAAAAAAACTCAAAACTCAAAGCATTTAAGTATTTCAATTAAACCCTGTACAGGCACTTTTGAATTGTCAAGGTTGGTCAGTCAAAAGTGATGAAGCTATTTGCACGTTCCAAAGCGTAGATCTCTATGGAGAAGAACGTGCCAGAAACTCCACGGGCACTCTTTTAAATCAATATTTTTTTACAATGATATGAAAATTATACAAACATATTATGTGAGATTGGTGGCATAAAATCTATGGTTGAACTAAAACCAATGCCACCAACTGCTATGAATGGTCTTACATGCTGAAAAAGTGATTTGCTTGGATCTTTTTGCCAATTTTTGGGGTCGAGTTTTTTTTTAAAGTCCGATGTTTTTGTTTTGATATTGTTTCTTGACACTATATCAGATACACAACATCACCCTTAGATATGACTACACATTTCTGAAACAGTCGCCAGCACATTAAGCTACCCGAAACTGTCAAATTTTCCCAATCAACCTTGAACCTAATGCTGTAGCGGTAAAGTTGAAAATCTATTAAAGATATTTGACAAATTGTTGTAGCTTGCTGTGCTGGCAACTGTACACACTACACATGAAAATCTATTCAACTTATTCATTGAAAACATTATTATCCACTTAATTTTCACATTTGAATCATATTCATGATTTTTTTTTTTAATATTTACTTATAAGGTCTCTTTTCACCGCTACCTTTCTCACCTGAAGATAAGCGATGATGTGGTCGACGCTAGAACACGCAAGTCACCTTAACTCTTGAGGCTTCAAGATCCCAGGTTATTTTGCTATCAGGCAATACAGGTAATTCACTCCTTTGCTGTACGCACAATGAAAGCTATTTACTTGTGTCAGAATGATCACCGCTCCATGACAGCTCCAGTGTCCCAGAGAATAATATAATAAAAGTCGCAAGTTTTTAGAGATACCCTACATCACCCTTAAACATGACTTCCACGCACTTCTGTAACGCCCTGTATTATTTGAGACCGTATACGTAGGTATATACCTTCTAACTTGAGTAGTTGACATAGCTGTCGAAGTTAGCAAACACTTAAAGGAGGCTTGGCCCAAATGTTATTTTACTCTACTGGACCGCTCGAAATAGAGAACTATGGGTGTTTTATTCCTACTAAGCTAACATCGAAAATCCGACTTGTATTAAGTAGTATTTTAGCCGTTATTGACTCTTGCATTGCCATCTCTGCGAATCAATCCAGGGATATAAGGCCTATAAAAAATCAACATGTGCAGACGTCATTTGATCCGGCGACAGTTTTGGTTTTTTATTTTTCTGCTTTATTGAACACTAGCTGCCGCCCGCGGCTCCGACCTCGTGAATATTGAAAATTATCCCAAAGGAACATACTCCCGGGTTTAAAAGTATCCTATGTGTTATTCCAGACTATAATTTACTTGTTGCTTAGCGCCTGTACAGAAGCACGATGCAAACTTACACCAAAGTCTATCAACTCCTGCAGTGCGATTCTGTAAACATATCGAAGTGAAAACTTGGGCGAGGTGCACGACGGGTGAGTTGTCAAACCATACAAATAAGATAGAATGACAGCTGTATTGTCGTTCACTACGCCTAGGTGAACACCGTGACATGTCGACAGAATCGACCGGCTGATCTTTCTGTGAGACCAACAAACATCACAGAGCGCAAAAAGAGGAAGTTTGAAGGTAAGGAACTCAGTAAGGAAGATACGGGCCCGGTAACTTTGTCTACTTTTAATACTTTCTCGGGTGATCAGGAACTTCGCTTTGAGGACCTAATGGAGAAGATTGGTAGCATTATTGTTCAGAACTCAGAGCTAAAGCACAGTGTCGAAGTCATGTCGTCTAAATACGACGAGTTCCTGGGACGTATTGCCACTCTGGAGGCGGAACGGATGGATGACAAAAAAAAAGATTCAATTACTGGAAAACAAGTTAGAGCAATTGGAGCGAAAATCACGCTCGACGGGCATAGAAATTAGAAACGTTCCTAAGACTGAAAGAGCGACGAAAGAAGGCCTTTGCAACCTAGTCGTCAATATGGGGACGTCACTCAATATTGATATCGAAAGCTCCAAGATAAAAGACATTTATCGGCTTAAATCGAAAGACAACTCCCACCCAATTATTGTGGAATTTACCACGGTCGTTGCTAGGGAAAAAGTTATAAGTGGAGTCAAACATTTCAACAAATCGAAGAATAAAGCAGCTAAACTTAATACCTCTCACCTAAAAATAAAGGGCTTTCCAGCGGAGTCATGGCTACCAGTTTTGCTGGACTGCCAATGGTGCAGTGTACCTTAGAAAAAAGGTCAATGATCCGCAAATTCGTATATCCTCAGAGTCTGATGTGGAAAAACTAAAGTGCATAAAGTGACTGGACTTAGTTATTGTTTTGTCATATTATTGTATTTCTAAAATGTATTTAGTTATTGTTTTGTCATATTATTGTATTTCTAAAATGTATTTTATGCATGCTTTTATTTTTTTACTACTAATGTATAAGTCTTGTCCATCTACACTCAACATAATACTTCACATACACGTTTACAAACCTAATGAAACGAAGAGTAATCTATACAAATGTCCCTGTACTCATACTTTTGTTACATTTAACCTTGATTTTTACTTTGGTGGCTATCTCTTACTTTGTCCTATTTCATATACATACTTATTTTTGGTGATTTAGATAGCTTAACAAGTGATATAGATAATTGTTCTGTGTCAAAAGTATCCATCAGTGATTTAGAACACTGTCATACATTGATTTCTTTTACGCCGGACAAACGTTTGACCATACTCACGCAAAATATCCGCAGCATAAATTGTAATCTCCCTGGACTTGTGCTATTACTTGATAGATTAAAAATAAATTGTGACATTATAGTCCTCACGGAATGCTGGTCATTAAAAACAAGTGTAATTCCTACTTTACCAGGATACCAATCGTTTTCTACTTTAAAAAATTTAAAACAAAATGATGGAGTGATTGTTTATTACAGAGACCATATTGAGTTACTGTTTGAAGAACCATCATTTCAAGAAGGAAATTGTCTTATAAGGCGTCTTGGCAAACAGATTGCTATTGTTTCTATCTACCGCTCTCCCTCTTACAAAAACCTTGACCCATTCCTAGACTCTTTACATGAAACTCTTTTACAAGTAGAAGGATCAAACAACTTGATGTTGATAGGAATATAATATTCCTATCAACAACTCTAAAAAAGATTTAATTGGAGAGAAATATTTAACTCCTACAGCGTCTCACAGATTACTACCCGCCCATAAAGAAATTACTCGCAGTGCGAGTGGCACAAGTCTTGACCATGTATTATTAAGAAGTTCCTACCGTAGACATACAATAATTCCTACAACTACTCTAACTGATCATTACACAGTGCTTGTATGTTTAGATTTTACTGTACCGAGAACTCTTACAAACACCACGTATAATGTAACCAATGAGGAATCTTTAACCAAAGACATACTAAAAATCGATTTAGCTCCAATCTTTCAGTCAAATGATCCCGCTTTTTCTCTTAACTACCTAACCAGCTCACTATAGACCGCCATTAAAGAAAACACTGTTATTGTCAAAACGTCTAGGCGTAAGATCACTAAGCCATGGATAACTCCTGGGTTATTGAGATGCATGAGGAATAGAGAGAGTCTACACAATAAACTAAGATCTTCGCCAGATAATAAAACACTGAAAGTAACATACACACGATACCGGAACTTTTGTACCGAAATTTTAAAGAAAGTTAAACGTGAATATGAAAAATCAGAGGTCGAAAAATCAAAAAATAATCCAAAGAGGCTCTGGAAATGTTTAAAAGAAATAACTAATTTTAATAAAGTTTCTACTCACCCCGATCAGCTTTTAACAATAAGCTCCTCACCCGAAAAATCTTTGGACAATATAAATCAGTATTTTGTTAACATTGGCACGTCGTTGGCTGAAAGCTGCTCGAAACTACGCGATTCTGCCTCACCACTAGTGATGGATTTTTCCAGCACCAGTACACCACTTAACTCCTTTGTGCTGGAGGATTCAAGTGAGGATGAGCTCTCTCGCCTTATAATGGGTCTAAAAACGGATTGTACGGTGGGCCGTGATAACATATCTAATAGATTCTTGAAAAGACATCTTGACTTCCTTGTCTCGCCTCTTACTTTCATTTTTAACCAGTACCTCCATACGGGTCTTTTCCCTTCCCAATTGAAAAGCTCCGAAGTTCGCCCAATTTTTAAGGATGGTGATAGAAATGACGTCTCCAACTATCGTCCGATTTCTATTCTACCTGCTATCTCAAAAATACTGGAAAAGATAATTAACAATAGACTCACTAAATACTTGGAAAAAAATAACCTACTTGCAAATAATCAGTTTGGCTTTAACCCTTTATAGGACGGCTCATACAAAGTGGCCAGTAAACTGGACAGTCACTTCAAGGTCGTTATCTCATAGATTTTTATTTGAATATTGAATCTTATGAACATTTACGACCCGCGTTAGAGCACACTGGCCCGTCAACTGGCCAGCGTTTGACTTTGTGGGACACAATCATAGATTCGCGCCTTTTTTCAAGATGGCCTGTGTACTGGCCACCGTACACCCGCGCATGAACATTTGCGGTCGTCGCGTGTATACGTTACGTGTTTGCAAGTGTTTTGGTTATAAAAAATCTTATATTCTTGGAAAAAGTAAGTGAAATTATTATTTTATAGTATATACCTTGATGTTATGTGCAAACCTAATTTAGGATAATAAGAAAAACATTAATTTTTGGAGATTGAATACAAATCGGTCTGTTGAAAAAAAAATAAAAAAATTTGCCAACCTAACTTTGAGCTATTGTTTTGAGTGTTTGTTTTCGAGTAATACCTATGAACCATGTCGTTTTACAACAAGTATATAAGCATTTGTTATGATATAATAATAAATTTACCATAAACAATCTTGTTCGGTAGTTATAACCATATTACTATGAATGTTTCGGTTTATTTTTTCGCCATTTTTTGCATGTGTGCAGGTAGTTACGAAATTAGCTTTGCATTATAATTTCCTTATTGTTTTAGACACAAGTACATTTATCAGGAGTTAGACCCACTAGATGAGGACCAGTCGAATGAGTTCGTGGGTATAACAGATGACCAGGCCACAAAATCTGACGTCGGTGGTGATTCTGATGCTGATGACTGTTTCGACGACAGTTTTACTTTGAATACCAGCATCTTGAGCACACGTAATCGAAATAATGGATCAGGTCCTGGAACATCAGCTTCATCACAACCACCACAGGATTCTTTGTTTCTGCTACTACCACCTATCCCACCATCGCCACCTCCACAGCCACCGCTGTCACCCGATAAGTTATCACAAGTTAATTTCTCCCGAAGATGCATACGTGATAGAAGCGGCGATCGTCAATTCCTACATTATTTATAAGGATACCTGGTCGAAGGTTCATCCCGGTGGTACAAAACCCATGACTCACTTGATGTTTAGGAGTAAACTAGCTGATGAGCTTACACTCATGAAAGCTCCTCTAAGTGAAGTGTTCCTCGAAAGGAAAGCAAAGGTTTCGTATCTCCAAACCTTTGCTTCCCTTTCGAGAAAATGGGGAGAGCGATCACAAGCTTATAAAATGTTCTAAGAAAAATGCGTAGATGTAGATACTGCAGTACCGCGTCTAAGCCAAAGAGAAGTGTCTATGAATGCGTCCAACGTGATGTAGCCCGATGTCTAGAATGCTTTGTATTATTCCATAATGAAGGGCAAATTAAAAAATGTAGTTGATCAATTGATAATACCTATATGTTTGATTGTGATAAGATTAGAAGTTGTGATAAAAAGTTTTAAAAGAAAAATTTAAAATGAATTCTATTAGTAATGACGACTGATTCTTCTTTGTAGCATATGTTCTATTATTAAAGGCTGATTAGGAAATTCGTAATTGAAGTCTTATTTTGTATCCCTGCACAAAAATAATATAGATTTCGTTAGTGTCCAGTTTACTGGCCAGTGATCTTGGAGTGATGGCTAGTCACGCAGAACGTTCAATGGCCAGTTTACTGGCCACATGTTTTTTGTGATTTGCTCGAAAATTAACGGTTTTCAGGTTTTTTTTCAAAAACATGTCATTATGATTTACGGCACAGAATACATACGTATCACAAAATATAAGGAATTCCAAAAAAAGTTTGGGTGTGCGTTAAAGGGTTAAATCTAACAGGTCTACAGATGATGCTGTTTATTATCTAACTAATTTTGTGAGTACTAACCTGGATAGAGGGCGTAAATGCTTATCTATATTCCTCGACCTCAAAAAAGCGTTTGACACCATTTCTATTCCCATCTTAATTATTATTATTATTATTATTATAGCCTCTTTATTTCCTTACAATAATTAATTTCATAAATTTACTTAAATTCAAATACATTAAATTTTTATAAACAACTTAATCAAGTACAGACATCACATTTAAGTTCTTCTATTTATCAATATTTATTTTAGTTGTCCATTATCATTATATTTATTATTTATTATTATCATTTATTTTTACTTATTATTATTTATTTAGTTTATTATTAATAACATGCATTTCAATTAAATTATTATTAAGGACCTCTTAACGAGTAAAGGCCTCCTCCATTTTTCTCCATTTTATTCTATTATTTGCCTTTACAATCCAGTCGCTACCAGCAACTTTATTTATCTCGTCCATCCATCTCTCTTTTGGCCTTCCCCTCTTCCGTTTATTTAATGGCCCTGGCCAAGTAGTTATTCTATGGGTCCACTTATCTTTGTTCATGCGTGCAATATGGCCAGCCCACTTCCATTTCAGTTTCATACAATACTCGAGAGCGTCTATAACATTTGTTGTTTTTCTAATTTCTGTATTTCTTACTTTGTCTTTCATTTTTAAGTTTAATATACTACGTTCCATGGACCTTTGACATACTTGTAGTTTGTTTTTTGTGTAGTTGTTAAAGATCCACGTTTGGCAAGCATAGGTTAGACATGGTAATATACAAGAATCCAGTACTTTTTTCTTCAGTTTAACAGGGAGGTTAGATTTTAATATCTCCTTGTTACTCCAAAATTTGTTCCATGTAGCATTTATTCGTCTTTGTACTTCATCATGGTGTCTGGTCGAAGATAACGATATCTGCTTACCCAAGTAGATATAATCTTGAACATTATTCTAGTGAGATATTGTTAACTTTAATGGGTATTGTTTGGTGGTTGGTCATGACCTTCGTTTTTGCGGTATTTAATTCCAAGCCAATTTTTCTGCTCACAGTATTTAGCTCATTTACCATTTCTTCCAGTTGAGTTGGTGTTTCCGAAAAAAGTACAATATCATCTGCAAAACGGAGGTTGGATAGACATTTTCCTTGTATGTTGATACCTTTTCTTTCCCAGTTTAGACTTTTCATGATGCTTTGCAGAACTGTTATGAAGATTCTCGGTGAGAGAGGATCACCCTGTCTGACGCCTCTACATATGTTTATTTCCGGGCCCTGTTTTTCCATTCTTACGCGACTTTTAGATTTACTATATATGTCTTTTATCAGCTCAATAGTTTCCAGTGGTACATCGCACTCGTATAAGGCTTTCCACATGCTGCTATGGGATATAGAGTCGAAGGCTTTGGCGTAATCAATAAAAGCCAGATAGAGTGGCCTATTATGCTCATTATACTTCTCTATGATCAAGTTTAGTGCGTGTATGTGATCTGTGGTAGAGAAGTTTTTTCTAAAACCCGCCTGTTCCGGTGGTTGATGTTTTTCGGTGTACATGGAGAGGCGTTCTTCTAGACATGAGGCAAATAATTTATATATATTTGGCTGAAGGCTGATGGGTCGGTAATTTCCGATGTCAGCAGGGTCTCCTTTTTTGTATAGTAAAATTATGTCGGATTTTGCCCATTCTGTTGGTATTTTCTTGTCATCTAGAAACTTATTAAACAGGTTAGTTAGAGGCGACGCTAGTAGATATTTGCCAATTTTTATTGCTTCATTTGGAAAGCCATCTGGTCCATTGCTTTTGTCAGATTTTAAACGTTCTATTTTCTTTATGACCTCATAGGTAGAAAATCTTTCGAGAGTTTTGGAGTCTCCAGCGAGAAAAGAGATTTCTTGATCCGATTCTTGAGTTGAGTACAGGTTTTTATAAAATTTTGTGGCTGTTTCTATAATTTTTGATCTAGAAAATGTTTTGTTATTTGTAGAGTCTTCTTTTAGGCATGGAATCCATTTTCTGGTCGAGTTTAGTGCTTTGAAACCTTTTTTCAGGCTCCCTGAAGATTTTAGGTGTTTTTCAATTGTTTTTATTCTGTGTTCATTTTGTTCTTTCTTTATTTGTTTATAAATATGTTTATATAGATAGCAGCGCTCTATCTTTTCTTCTTTTGTTAATATGTTTTTGTTTGTTAATTCATTTCTTCTCGTAATGAGCCTTTTAGTACCCTCTGTTATGTCCCATTTTTTTACTGTTTCTTTTTTAGTACAGTTCAAACTATCAGATATTGACACCTTGATTTTGCCATAAAAAGATTCCATGTCTTCGTTTTGTTCTAGTTTAACCGTGTTAATTTTTCTACTTAAAGTTTCGATGAACTGTTCCTTTTCTTCTATTGTGTTTAATTTACTGTTGTTACTTCTATACTTGGCTCTACTTTTTTTCGGATTTGATGTTGTGATGGTACTTCGTATTAGTCGGTGATCGCTGGGATATGGTAGTCTGCTTAATATTTCTATATTTGTAATTTTATCTTTGCGGTTTGTCAATATGTAATCTATTTGGCTTTTCTTTTTCTTTGGTGAGAGCCATGTCCACATATTTTTTATATTCTTCTTGAATAGGCTGTTTGTTATTACTAGGTTATTTTCACTATAAAATTGAAACAGGGTTTCGCCTCTTTTGTCTCTCTTCCCATAGCAGTAGTTGCCCAGTGTTCTTTCTTCACCTGCTTTTCGTTGACCAACTCGAGCGTTGAAATCTCCCAGTATAATTTGGACTTGGACAATTGTAAGTGTTGTGCTATCGAAATTTAGGTTCAAAATACATATGCGCTCGGATATTCCAATGAAACTCTCAATATTCCTTTTATATTTCTTCTTCACAAGAAAACCTACACCATATTGACCTTTAGTTTCACCAATGTAGCAAAATATGTGATCATCATCTTCTATAATATTGTAACCTGTCCTTCTTATTTCTGCAAGGCCAATAATATCATATTTTATTTTTGATATTGCCTGTTTAAAATCAAATAGTCTTTCATTTGATAAAAGAGATCTTGCATTGTAAGTGCAGATGTAGAGTGATTGGAGTGGAGGGTTTTGGTCGTTTACCCCCGCGGTGACCAGCCGTGGTGGGGGGTTGGATTTGGTTAAGTTTCTTTGTTTTTTCTGTGTTGTTTTTTGCGCGGAGGAGGCCTCAAATTTTCATTTTTCTTTGGTATTTGTAACATATGCCATTATAGAATTTCTGTTTGTTTTGTACTTTTTCGTTGCTTGACTGTTCCTGGTTTCTTTTTGAAAATGGTTGTTTTCAGTTAGATCTTTGTTCACGGCAGAAACCTGCTCAGGGGATAATGATAACAGTCTTTTTTTGTGGCTGTCTTTGCTGTTTTCTTTTATTATAATTTTATCGTATTTTATGTATGCTATATTTCCTTTTTCTATTTCTTGTTGTTGTTGTATTTTAAGTTCTATTCTTTTTTCTAGTACCTTAGCTGGGAATTCATTTTTTAAGTATATTTCGGTTCCCTCGAGATATTGTTTGTTTTTTAATATTTTTATTTTCTTGGCCAGGGTAGTGAATGCCACTGAAATCGGTCTGGGATTTGTACCTTTCCTTCCTAATCTTCTGCATGATTCTACTTCATATTCTTTGGTGTCTGTTTGCATATTTTTGTTGATAATTTCTAATATTGTTTCTTGGAGTTGAAGATAAGTGTGTTCAGTTTCTGGTACCCCAAAAAAGACAAGGTTTTTCTGAACACTGCGTTTTTCCAGCTCATAAAGCCTTTTTTCTTGGCTGTTAATCTCAGAGCGCAGCTTCTCAACCTCCTGATCCAGGTTTTCAAATTTTTGGTCTATGTGTGATTTTATGTTAGAAGTTATTTTATCCTCGATATTTGACAATTGTGTTTCTATTGATGAGAATCTATGTTCCATTCCAGTTTTTATTTCCAAAACTAATTTTTTTAATTCTTCCATTACTAATCTTGGATGTTTTGAAAAAAAAGTAAACAAAATAATATGTTTGACGTTTGCGGCTAAAAGCGCCCTCTAGTTGATCAGTAGCTCAATCAACCTGTTGGGTCGATGGCACTCGTTGTGTCGCGATTTGTGTGTTCGCTCATATCCGAACTCAAACCGAAGCTATGGTAGCAGTTTGCGCCTTTGTCCAAAGATGGCGCTGATACGATGACTGTGTGATATTATTTCTAAGAGAAAAAAAAAATGTTTTTGAGGTTATTTCGTATTACATTTAAGTAGTAAGTTCGTGTCCACTATTGAATATTGTTATTGTCTTAGCACTTTCACTTTCTACTATTTTGTTTTGCACTATAGTTAGGTTTTCGGTTGGTTTGGGGCTTCCAGTCACGTTCAAAGGTCGTTTTCACGGTTGAAATTTTAGTCACTTTGTTAATCAGTTCACAGTTTATTATCGTCACTGTCCACAATATGTATTTCAGAAAAAGTCACAATCCGCAATCCCATGCACTCATTCGAAGTAAATTTGTGTTTATTCACTTTTAAACTTAAAAACAACAACAGAGCTTTGTCAACGATGTACGCACGGTGGCGCCCTCACGCGACTCAAAAAAGCGTTTGACACCATTTCTATTCCCATCTTAATTACCAAGCTGGAAAAACTTGGAGTGCGAGGACTTCAACTCCGCCTTTTCGAGAGTTATCTCACAGGGAGGACGTAGCGTGTTCGAATAGGGAGTTTTGTGAGTGCTGATCTTCCGGTGTCATTTGGCATTCCCCAGGGTAGCATTTTAGGCCCTACACTCTTTCTCATTTATATTAATGATCTCACTAGTATCGACATTTCCAAGGGTGACATCATATCATACGCTGATGATACAGCTCTTCTTTTCTCTGCCGATACCTGGGATGAAGCCTTTCATGCTGCTCAAAATGGGTTTAATATCGTAAACCAATGGCTTAGACTTCATCTTTTAACTTTAAATTCTGACAAAACCAAATACCTGACGTTAAGTATACGCCATTCATCAAATGAGTAAGCAACTACAGCATAGTTCCTCACCAATGCTCCTTAGACACACACTGTAATTGTAGGCCTATAGAACGTGCCTATATTTATTTTATTCTCATTTAACATGCGTTCGTTATCATACTCTGATGTCACTTCGCGGACAATAGTGTGGGTTATACGTTTTTTCGACTATTATATAACAATTTTTTGTAAATGCTGTAATGTATAACTGTATTTTGTCTCAAATAAATAAAATAAAAAAAAATAAAAAAATTCAATAAAATACTTAGGGATCCTCTTCGACGCCAATCTCGGCTTCACTCGAGTCAGAAAGTTTATATGTGTGTTTTTATGAAGCTGCGATACGTTGTTGATGCTTGTTTATTGAAACAAATCTACTTTGCTTTGTGCCAGTCAGTACTCACATACTGTATCTCATCCTGAGGAGGAGTTCCCAAAACAGTTACTAAGCCCATTGAGATCGCCCAACGCGCCATTTTGAAGGTTTGCGCTTTCAAGCCTCGGTTATTTCCCACTATAGAGCTATATAGGCACGGAGTTGACATCCAGTCTCAACTTCGGCGCCACCATCGAGTATAAAGCCCAAATTGCGGCCAAAAAGCTGGGCATCCTAAATAGGGTGAAGCGATACTTCAGGCCTGGACAGCTTTTAACCCTTTACAAAGCACAAGTCCGATCCTGCATGGAGTATTGTAGCCACCTTTGGGATGGCTCAGCTAAGTATCAGCTTGCCACGCTTGACTCGGTGGAACGCAGAGCTAAGAGACTTATCGGTGACGTAACACTGGTGGATGCCAAACTACATAGCTTGGCTCATCGCCGTAAGTTTGCCTGCTTATCGGTCTTCTACAGATTGTACTTCGGTGAATGTGCCCAAGAACTCCACGACCTCATCCCACCGGCCCCCTTCTACCATCGGACATCCAGACGTACTGCATCTTACCATCCCTACCTTGTAGCTATTCGTCCAATTCGCACTAAGCGTTTCCAAACGTCTTTTATAATGCGCACCACAGCAAAAGAGTGGAACTCTCTGCCCGCGTCTGTGTTTCCAAATGCTTACAACCCTAATCTCTTCAAAGTTAGAGTGAACAGGCTCCTTCTGGGTAAGCTCGCTCCATCGTGGACTTTGTCTCTGTCATATCTGACATTGACTAGAGTCAAGAGCAAACCCATCTCTAATAAAAAAATAAAAAAAATACTGGGGGCTGCTTACTGTCAGACAGCTCTACATACTAACTATAATGTTGAAGCAACATCAAGAATTAGCATATGACTCCAACTTTACACATGATAGGCGTAGAAAACAATTAGTATGTACTCGTGAACATAAACCGGAAACTTCTTTTATTAGAAGATTTTTTGTATTTCTGGGTCCCCATGTCTATAATAAATTAAACTATATTTTGGATATTTACTCGCTTAATAGGGTTAGTTGCAAAGACAGGGTGAAAAAGTATTTATTGACATTAACTTATGATGACACAGAAAAATTATTTACCGTACCGAGATAGGCAGGGTCCTTTGTGCAATTTCTGATTCACTCTTCGTTACTCTATATCGACACATTCACTCAAATAGTCATACATCATCACACACACCCCAACACTCACCTCCCTTTACACTCTCACTCAGTTCTCATCACATACTCTACAACTAACTTTATTTTTATATTTTAAGTTTTGTACAATTCCAATAATGATTACTCGTTAGCATAATTTTTGTATGCCGGGTTTTTACCTAGTTCGGTTGCAGAGGCAATTACTATACTGTATTGTATTTATAATTATAACACTAGCTTACTAAATTTAAGTCTCTTTTGTACAAACTTTTTGGGTAAATAAAATATTATTATTATTATTACTTCTGTGCCAAATTTCATCAAGATCCATTCAGTAGTTTTTGCGTGAAAGAGTAACAAACATTCATTCATACATACAAACTTTCACGTTTTTCATTTGGCCAGAATTTTTTCAAAGTATTCAGTGTATTATGGCCTAGCTCATTTTCTTCTAGTTTTGGTCTTCCCGAAGGGTCTACCGTTACTGGATTGCTGTGGGGATCATCAGGGCTCATTCGATTAGCCTGGAGGCCGACTCCAACCTACTTAGGAAAAGACTGTGGCTGTCAGATTGCATGATAATCATCTTCCAATAGGAACCCTCAAATCTCTACGATCAGCTGAGGTTTGCCTCTTTTTAACCGACTTCAAAAAAGGAGGAGGTTCTCAATTCGGTTGTATTTTTTTTTTGTTTTTATGTTTTTTACCTCATAATTCCGTAGTTTATAAACCGATTTTTTTTTCTTTTATGTATGTACTTCCTGATTGGTCCCATTGAAATTTCATCAAAATCAGTTTAGTTTTTAAATCCAAATAGCTGGAACAAATATGTCATCCAAGTAAACGAAATTACGTATTTTGCTTTCCTGTGACTTTCCAGTGGTGTTGTTAGGTGTGGGGTACCACTAAAAAGTGAAAAATAAAAAACTTTTTTTAACAAAAAAAGTACAACCGACTTCCCAATAAAAAAAAACTACAAAGTACAAAATAACTTTAATTTTGGAAGTTGGGATACAACCAAAAACACCTACTTCCGAAATTAAAGTTATTTTTTTTACTTTTATGACCCAACTGACCCAAATAAAATAAATTCAAGTTTTGTCGGCACCAAGTCTTTATGTAGGTAACCCAGTCTTTAGGGCCAGTATACATGCTTCTAATGGTCGTCAATTGATCGGCGACTCGTTAACCATCAGAGCATCATTGCTCATGACTACCAACGATTAATTAATCAGCTTCGTGTTTGTGGTATTTTTAGCCATCAGGAATTAGAAGGGCTCGTGGTAACTGGTCAAATCGATTTGCGTGCTCAAAATGCTCAGTGGTCTGTGTCAGTTGTCACAACATGACATGCTAACGTCACGTTTCCGTCAAAGTCACGTTTTGGAAGCCTAATCCGCCTGCCAAGCGTGACGATTATGGCAACCCCCCCCCCCCCCATTTGGGGGAGACGTATGTCCAACAGTGGACGTCTTTTGGCTGATATGATGATGATGATTGTGTTATGTAGTTTTGGTTGTACAGTCAATCAAGTACCTACCTAAAACTGAAAGAAAGCGAAAGTTTAGATTATTTTGACAAGGTCGAAATTATCCCCAGGAAACTTCTTCTCAGTATGAAAAAAAAACCTCAGTACTATTCCAGAACATGGTCTACCAGCTCGCCACGTTTCATCTAAATTCGCTCAGCTGTTTAGGGATAACAAACAAACTTACAGATAGAGTTAATGGATTTTCACAAAAGTTCTTAAAAATGTATAAATGATTGATGATTGTGTAGTGTTGTGTAAGACTACTTCTTCTTTTTTTTTTTGTAAGTAATTTTGGTATTTATTTAAACAATTTATGGAGGATCAGTAAATGTACATAACGAACTTAACTATTTATATCTACTAAACCTAACTATATACAAACTAGACTAAAAATTGCGAATTATGTACCAAGAGTGTAAAAAACAAATTGATCATTGGGCATCAAAAAACTCATACTTCTTGTTTGTGCCATAAAAAAAGTTCTTTTTTAAAACCGCACCTTTCTAATTTGCACGGTCCAGGTAAGCCCCTTCGTGAGCACCACATTAACTGGTCAAAAAAGGAGGGTTTAACTTGATGTATCTGGCAGACCATCGAGACACAACCTTTTCGAATGTCGATAAAAACGTTGCCCCTCACTATGAATTGCTCCTGTATCGTGGTTGCGTTTACAAACATACAAATTCACATACACGAACAGCCAAACCTGTAACAACTATCTGTAGGCCATACAAATATTTGTTCCGTGCGGGAATCGAACCCGTGACACGCAACGCAGCAGCCAATCGCTCAACCACTGCGCCAACCGTGTCGTCAATTCCTAATAAAAAAGATTTATTATGATCATCTAGTATTAATACTCACTTTCTCTTAATAAATAAGTCTTCATTTAACAATAACTGCAACAATTCTATTTTAAAACTTAACTAAATACACAAAGTAAGTATTCCTCCGCATAGCTGTCATCCGGATATGTGCCCAGAAGGCTGGCAGCATTGCCACGTTGAATGGCAATGCTAATTCTTTGGGTAAAGAACAAACCAGCCCTCTGGTCACGCAAAGAATACATATGATTAATAAACGCACTCGTTAAGACATTTCTTTTGATTCCAAACGTGTCATGATCTCAATTTTATTTTTATAAATGCGAAAGGAACTCTGTCTCTCTGTTACGTTTTCACGCTAAAACGACTGAACGAATCGTCATGAAATTTGGCAGATATATAGCCTGGGATGTGGAAAAGGACATTTATTACCTGATAAACGATATCCACGCGGGCGGAGCCACGGGCATAAGCTGTGGTTGTTTAATTTAGAACCCAAGCCCTGAACTAGTGATTCTGGTGAAGATCGTTGTTTCTTCTCAAGCTAATCAGCTAAGAAACACCGGCATCATCTTGGTAAAAGTGTTATTTGAAACCTATTTGCAAAATTTAAACATCATTAGTCAGTCAGTCATCAGTGAAAATCAGTATCATGAAGCGACAGCCTTATTCTTAGACCTGGACCCTTGTATTGGACGTCCAACAGTCATAATCATAAAGTACCTACTAACTACTGAAAGCTGATGATCCTGAAACTATACAGGTTTCGTACACGATAACAAGTACCAAACAGGCCTTGAAACGTCGCTCAATTAGAGTATTGTTTACTTATGTCGTGTAGCGCAATTTGTTCCATCAGGCACTTAACTGAACCTGAACCGAGCGCTTGACGCATCCTGGACAGTCTCCATCTTGGGAGATTCGCCAATACTTCCCTTGCGGTGGGTTTCCCTCCCACCAGAGTCCAGCGTCCAGCAGGCTTTGTTTCGTCGACGCGTGTGAGCCAACGCCTCAAAGCATCTTCTGGGCACGCTCGCTCCATCATAGACCTCATCCACCGCTTTCCATCAGAAGTGATCGAGGTCAAGAGCTAGCCCATTCCTCGATTAAAAAATTGAAAAGTTAATAGGTACTTACTTACATAGTTTTTGTTACATAAGTCGGGGAGACAATAAATCATCAACCCGACACGACAGCAGAGCTGAGATCAGGCGCAGCGCAGGCGCATTACGTGCTCTGAGGTACGGGGGTCTTGCACTCTTCTAAACTCAGGCCCTGCTGCTGAGAAATCTAAATGTCGCAGCCTACTAGCATAATCAGCCGTTTAATTGGTTGCCTAGCCTTTTCATTTAACTGTGCCGATTTTTCAGCGACCTAAGTGACATCTTGACCATGTCACTTATTTCGCTGATTCAACAGTGCAGTTCAATGAAAAGGCTAGGCTTTTAACGAAACGGCTGATTAAGCTAGTTGGCAGCGACATATATAATATATATGTCGGTATTTGTGGTCGCACTCCTCCGAAACAGCTCGACCGATATTTTTTTTATACTTGATATGCGAAGTCGCGGAAAAGCTAGTAGGAATTTTAACAAAATAATTATTCAGCTCCTTTAATTTATGAATATGTGACTGAGAAAATTGTTAAACGTGTGACAGAATCCTTTGACAAGTAGTAGAGTCCTAGCAATATGCAGGTAATATCTTGGAACATCAGGGGGCCTAGACAAAAAACTTTTCTGTAGCGTTAACGTCAGACGCTCACGACAAAATGTATGGGAATGACATTAGGTGATGACGTTTCATTTCCACACCTAATGTCATTCCCATACATTTTGTCGTGAGCGTCTGACGTTAACGCTACAGAAAAGTTTTTTGTCTAGGGGGGCTGAGGGTAGACTTCTCCGTCTCTTTCCGTCAATATGCATACTCTTGTTAGCAATAAAAATACTTTTGTTTTAACGTACTTTATTGATCTTCATGTACAGCACCCGTACACATCAAAGAAATACAACTTTTCATACAAATAAGTTATTTTAAATTAAATTAACAATATTTATTAACTTTTCATAATTATTTTTCTCGACTAGCAAGAGTCCATTATATCCACCTAGTAAATTTTTTATTGTTTATTATAAACTACTCGTACATTGAGTGAGCCCCCTTGCACTACAAATAACTAAATGCATTTAACACTAAACGCATTTAAAACATCATTCTGTCATCTTCAAACGATGGTCGATTGAGCGCGATGTTTTAAATTAGTTTAGAACTAAAAGCGTTTAGTCATTTATGGTGCAAGCGGACCTTGTTATTTCAAGATCATTTTTTTTTATATTACCAAAGTAGGTAGGTACTTAAAATATTTTTTTTGTAAGTATAAAATTGATTATCAAAAATTTATACAAGGTTTAAAATAATATCCACTTTGCAAGTGCAAAAAGAAAGGTATGTATATTTTTCTTTCTTAGATATAAACACTTAGCTACAACAGATCTTTGGTTAGAGATTTTACAAGGCACTATTTGAATATTAAATACTTACGTTCAAAAAACATTAAAAAAATTAAATCTTAAATAATTATGACTAGGACTCGACTACATTCTTTTTCATTTAGTATTTAAATTAAAACTATTCTTTAAACTAGACATTTTAATAGTCATTATTCAAGATGTATAATATTAAAATGCTTAAGTATATTAAATTAGATTTTAATTATTCATAAATTCTTTTCGATGTTCTTGATGTTGAATAAATGTATAAGCACATATAGAATGGAAAGTCATGTTGTGCTTATAAATTATATGAGATACTTACTTAATTAATTTTAAATAAAAATCCTTACTTAACCTAACAAATCCCACAAATACGACATTTAAAAACGAATAACTTAACAATCGTAGAGAAAACTGAAATAAAAATGTCACGTAGGTATCCATAACTCTTATGCCAAGTAGGTTACACGCAGACTTCAAAATCTCACGTCCACTCACATACAGATTTTGACATCTGTGCATGGATATACTAGGAACCAATCGGATGTCAAAATCTATGCATGGACGTGAGTTTTTGAAATTGCCAGCGTAGCGTCGCGTCGGCTGCTTTAATCTTAAAATTATTTAACAACAACAAACAGAATTAAATAATTTTAAAAATCCGTGTATTGTGTTGACGCGCCAACGCCATCTAGTACGACTGGTCGGTAGTAATCCTTCATCTCGCCCCAGCCGCGCGGCGCTACGTTGAAGTTTGGTCCAGAAACTAAGGGCAATCGTGGGCTCTTTGGCGAAGCATAGACATCGTTTAACTTTGTGGGTGCCATAGGGACTGGTACATCGATATTTTGTACAGTAATCGTTGGTGGGGAGATGGGGAATGGCTCCATTTTGGGCAGGTTGCTGGAGTGTTTGAGCGCCGACTTGGGGTATGTTTTCTGGTTGCGCAAACTAGATGGCGGGCGGTACGGCGTATCGTGGTTCGCTACGGGCGTCGGCGTGGAGCACGCGTTCGATGTGTTTCGACCTGCAAATATAAACAGAGAAATTAAAGGATCGTAGGTAATCAGATAAATCAACCTGGCAAACGGACGAGGATTAAATGTCATTTTCGGAGCATCGACTTTAAAACAAGACAAAAATGTTTCTGTCGTAGGTAACTGCACCAAGTGTCTATTGGTATAACTAAATTAACACCCGATGTTAACAGCTGGCTGCAGTTTAGGACAGTTAGTAAGTACTGAGGTCTGAGAATGTGGTAAGCACTACGCAGGGACTCTATTTAGCCACGGACAATTAACGAATTTACGATGAAGTAAATTAGATCGGCTTCTAAAAAAAAAGGTTACTAAGCCCGCATTGATGGTTTGGCTTCACCATTTTTCATACTACCTACAAGAATCTCCTAAGCGCAATTTAATGTAAACCAGATAAATCTTCCATCGCCAGACTTTCAAAACATCTCGGCCAGAACTTCGGGAACGTATAATAATTAACATTCTGCCTCCTATAAATAATGCCGACACACCGAGGCCGCTGTTGGCCGCCGACCAATCTGCCTATATCAGCTGTTGCCATTTGTATCTGACAGGCGACAGATTATAATAATTACATGGTTAATTAGAACATGGAAGATTACATTAAGGAGAGTTATGCTTGTATTGAGATGAAAGAAACTATAAGTAACATGAATCTTGATCGCGAACAGAGAGCGTAGGGTTCAATGTCCAGGGGCTCGAGACAAGTGAGATTCTGTCAGCGATAGTTTGGCGAAGTGTGTCAATACGTCAAAAATGTATAGGATTAACAGATGCTATCGAAATGTCACGTGAACAAATTCCTTCATTTTAGCATTTCGACAGTCGCATTCGCTAATTGAATGGCACATTGTCTAGGGCCTCAGGCCAAGATAATTTTTGTGTTTTTCATCACGAAATTCTCAGTGGCAGCCTGGTAACTATCCAGATTTGGACTCTGTTAATGGCTATAAGGCTATAGCCTTATAGCCATTAACAGAGTCCAAATCAGTAAGAGTCTGACACTCCCTCCCGCTCCACCCACAGCGGAAAGGGGTCATTTGATGATCACCCACCTTAAAAAAAAAAGACTAAACAACATAATAAGTAGGTACTTAGCAGGAGTAAACGGGACAGTTCCAACCACTGGACTGTTCTTTGAAATGTGAAAAGAGTAGAGTAGAAACTATTATTTGGCACGGTCACAACAGAAGCGAACAGAAAGTAAAAGAAGAATCAAGTAGAACGGAATGATACAATTGCGCTGAGCAGTCCCACATCATTACCATCTCAGCATTTGCTGGGTATCAGACACCTAGAGCTGGTTTTCAGTTGAAGACGAGGACAGCACCTTCGCTATCTTAATGGACATTTTAAAAGATCAGGACTACATACCTCGTCCCTCATGCACCCACTTGACGGATCTCTTCTTCCTGTTGACATACATGCTTTGTCCTCTGCTCATATGGTTGCTGGAGTCGCTCAAAGACTTGGAGATGGCCCTGGCAAGGTCCATCTGCTCCTTCACTGTCGGGTGTACTCCGGGCACGTAGAATGCTGATGAGGCGAATGTTTTTTCTGGAATATGGAGAGTTGCAATTAGCGCTATCTATACGGTGACGTATATGTAACGAAAAAGTAGGAAAAATGGCTGTGCATTTGGATACCAAATCCTATCATAGTAACTTGTAACGCTAATAGGATTGTTATTTTATTTGGTTTTACTAAAGTGAGCATTTTCAGGAAATTTCTTCTTCTTCTTTCAAAACATGACTTTGATTGACTAAGAGCGGATTTCACCAATGAAACTGATCGCGATCAGTACATCTAAACTGCGTTCAAGAGCTGTCAGCGTCAATATTCCATAGAAAAATAGTGACACTGACAGCTCACAAACGTGGTTTATACGCTGATCGCGATCAGTTTGGCTTGGTGAAAATGGCCCTTAAACATGACGTTCGCGTTGATGTCTGCTGGCTCGCTGCTGGCGGCTGGTAGCTAACAATAAGTCAAATCAAGTAATAAGATTCACTCTTAAAAATTATTTAACCATGTGCAACAACAGACGCTACGCGCGTTTTACAATTTGTCACTTTAAATTATTTTGCGCTGACTTTCGTTCCAGACGCGGTTTAAAACTCCGTAGTGAAATCGACCAAGGTGCTCATAAATAAAGTATTGAAAGGCTGCTATTATATGCATATCCGTATGGTGTCGGACGTAAAAGAATAGCACCATCCCATCACTTCTCGTGCGTGTCGTAAGAGGCGACTAAGAGACTCACCAGAGAATGGGCAGCAGCATTCTCTGCAGATACATTGCTACAGCTACACTGCGATCGCCAACCCGCCTGCCAAGCGTGGCGATTATGGAAAACCCCCCCATTTGGGGAAGGCCTATGTACAGCAGTGGACGTCTTTCGGCTGATATGATGATGACGAGGCTGCTATTGATTTTCTGTTTACTTACATGACAACAACGTTCACGATAAATGGCAGAAGACACACCGTGTCACCGACTAGCAGGCTTCTAAGAATAGGCACTAGAATAGGTCAGTCTACTATCTGTCTATGAATAGGTTCTGCCAGGTGAGTGGGTAGCATTCAGCTAAACGAGTGTACGATGATAACAGACGTAGAACTCTCTCTGGTGACTGATTACGAAAGAAAGAGTCGGCATCTGGGTTGTGGAGTCAGATAAGCAGTTCGTTCCATGTAAAATACTGGTATTCCAGTGCATCTGGTTGACTGGGAGCCGACCCCATAGTTGTTAGCATAATTGGGAAGCGCGGGTCTGCGGACGGCGAATCCGCAGCCAGTGCAGGTGGCTCGCTATCTGCCCAGGCCCGGGTCGACGGCGCGTTGTGTTCCACGCGCGCCTCAAAGAGAAGTCAGCAAAGTAGACTGGGGCCCGTTAGGGCCAGAGCCTGCCAGGGTTGCGGAATTTGTTCGAAAGAGTCACCGCGGCCCTGGAACGCAAAGGGCATGAGGAGGAATACGGCTGGGTTAGAGAGCTGGTTACCCAGAGCGGAAGAAGTCATTTATTGATTTCCCATCTATGTAAAAAAAACAGTTGGTCAAAGGCTAGGCAGATCACCATGACGATATTATGATGGGAAATCATCGAATGTCTCTTATCGCTCTGGGCGGAGCGGAGACTCTCGACTGACTAAAACCCATCCGTGTTTCTAAAAATGCCCCTTAATTGCGTTCCAGGGCCGCGGTGACTCTTTCGAACTAATTCCGCAACCCTGCTGTATTCTCTGGAGGGGACATTTCGCCAGATAGGGCTAAGTCCCACGTAATGGATTCGACCGTATTGCTATCAACCGATCACAAGTCCAAACTACGGACTGCCAGCCAGAGATTCTATATGAAAAGACCCAATAAAACTTCGCCCGATCTACTACTCGAACTTAGGACTTCATGCTGAGCAGTAGCACTTACTACTAGCCCAACGAAGCAGTCTCTAGGCTAAGAAGATGATTATGAGAATCTGTGCCAAAATCAACTTCCTACTTTGATGTTAAATTTTTATTTGCGGAACATGATATATTGGGAATGTGCAGGAACTATTATTGTTTATTGTCATTGTCAAGTATACGAGAATTTTACTTATAAGTTTCGAATATGCATCGCTAGATGGCACAGTCTACTTCGTGCATGTCCCCCTAAACGGAGCGTGCAGGAACTAGGTAGCAGCACAGAAACGTCAATGTGAAGTATACGAATAGGAAATACTAGATGACATCCAGATGGCGTGTAGTGTTGTCTCAAAATCTAAAAGACGTAGGTACCTACAGCCACCATCCAAAGTGACCAATATACCAAAGTACTGGGTACTTAAAACTCCTTTTGATCCGTATTCTCTGATTAAACTATTGTTCTGGAGTCATAACAAAGAACGTATTTTTGTTTGGATGAGTAATCAGCCGAGAGAGTCAAGAAAGATACAAGTACCTACCTTAAAAATCTCAAATGTACTATGTCAACAACGAAATAAACTGCTTCTTACTAACTCAATCTAGGTCATTAAATCTCTGGCCAAAAGTTACGACCTAATGACCACAACCGCTTAAGAATCAGAAAAGGTCTGACTCAGCATCCCAGTGATGCAAATCATCCATTATTACCAAAAGCAGTTGGTGCACAGGCGTCATGGAGTCGTGGCGAACAATAGCACATAACTACATCGTGGAAACAGCGTGTAAATCCCGGAATAGCGTGCTAAGTTCAGGGGTGCCTCTCATAGAAAAGATAACGTCGTAAAAGGGGAGAAAGCTGGGATGAGTGCTTATGTGGACATCTTATTTACAGGATGTAATTGAAAGTTCTAGACATATTCTTTTTTTAAATAAGTTCTTTTAATTGTCTGTGACTTTCTTAAAGAAAGATATTCATCTAAGTGGACACTTACTTACACTTTTCTGATACACCCTGCATAGCTTATGTACACATATGAAACGAAATAACATAACTTGAAAAAAATAAACTGAATCATAGAGGGGAAAATGTCTAGATCTGATCCCTGGTAAGCACAAAATAGACCCAAACATATCATGAATGTAGGACATGATTATGTAGGCAAGTACAAGGGGACATACCGATATCCCATTTTTTATATTAGAAATGTGGATAGATTTAATCTTAAATGAGAAAGTAGCACAACCCTAATGCCAATTCTAATAGCATTATGAAACAAATATGGCGCTGACACAGAACAGCGCGCTCACGGACTCCGGAGGGAAGAACCTAATTGTCTGGGTTATTTCACAGCGAAGCTTGGAAAGTTCCAGATCGTTTCGGATGAATAACAAAGTTATTGGAGTGCCATTTGGGTCATGGTCTTTTCAAAAGGGATTTTTCTCGATCAATCAAGCTTAGGTAACTAATATTACGAATATTAAAAAATAAACTATGAAACATTCACGCTTACAGTGGTGATAAACGCAAAATTTTGTCGCGTTTACAGTAGCAAGTGTACCAATTAAAAGCAAAAGTTTGTGAGGATCGATGGACCTTTGTAACTTTTCACGGCAAAATTCTTTTGGATCCAATTCTGAAGTCTACGCAGACAAAGTCGCGGGTAAAAGCTAGTAGGCTATAAAGATATTGGTGGTAGCAATAACACATGGCAACTAGTACGAAATATTTATCACTGATAGAAGAGTACCTACACTAACTCTCTGAGACTACTCTATACTCCGGAAAATATACAGTCCCTCTTAAATGGCCTAATGGCTTTGGTCTCGTTATCTATTCAGAGGGACTGTATATTTTCTGGAGTAATCCTTTTTTCTGTAAACTGTATATTTTCCATCAATCCACCTGATCTTCAGCTCGCGAGCCGCCCCACCCCTCCGCGTACGCGGGCTTAAGTTACACTCAGGGGTAGGGCAGACAAGACTGCGTGAAGTCGGTTTTGCAGCGATTCGTTTCTGTCACTAAATTTCGTAGCACAACATAATTGACTTTTTATGACACAATTTAATTTAAAATTGAAAATGCTACCAACTTATAACCGACTATATATTTGTGAACAAACAATATTCCGTAAAATGAGTGTGATGAAAACATGCCAAATGAAAAAAGTTCAAAAGAGGCTTCGGCCAATAGCAAAAAGTTATGTTGTAAATCGGCGAAATATAGTTCGGTAAAATAATACCTATATCACATCAAACTTCGATTACCTAAAAATATGTCAAATAATGCATAATACTCGTTTATAGCAAAAAAGACTTTGGTCAGTAGTTTTCGGTAAATTAAAAATGCGGACAAAAAATATCCGAAAAGTGATCGATTCCCCTCTTAAAAGGCAGCAGTGAATCCTAGCACGTATACCCACTGCTAGGGTTCACTGCTACTGCCGCAGTCACCGCATTGTATGACGGAGCTAGCCTTCCCAACACGGATCGATCGACACGCCATCTGGCTGTTTTTCGACAAACAAAGTACGAAAGCGCAAGGCTTTATGTTCCTGTCTCACGATATGACGTCGAGCTTCATGATTCAAAAAGCTGAGTGTGGATGTCGCTACAGTAGTATTGGTTATCTAGATTGGTTGTAAGCGACTTCAACAAGGCTTACTACTTCGCTATTTATGTGTACAGAAGTCCAAAATAGCCCATGCTCATGTTTATGATTATAACATTTTCGATATCTTAGAGTTTAAGATATCGAAAATGTCAGTTGAATCTGCGCTGAATAATGTCGGAAGTGAACTACTGCGGTCTGCGGTCAATCGACTCCACAATAGGTACCTACTAATTGCAATAAACAATATCAATGACCTTTCAAATAACTAGAACTGTTATGTGTCATCTTGACGTTTCGTTAAATGTCAGTCAACCTGTTCTGCTGATTCCTGTATCAATAGTTCATTGGAGTTCAGTTACTCTCATTTCATAATATAAAGAGGGTGATGCATTTATGAACCGGCGAGCCAACGGTTTGAATCGTTGGCTTGCCGGCTCGTTGGCTTTCGTTGGTGATCTGTCTGACTCTCATCGTTGGCGAAGTCACGGCGTGCTCCCAGACGAAGTTACTTTGCTACTTGGATAAACTGTTACATCAGGAGAATCGCTCGACTGATCCACTGGTAGTTTTTGCACCGCGGACTTAGAATTTCAAGCATACAGCCATCGATATCCGCCGGTTTTAAAGTCCGCAGACTTTTAACTGCTCCATTGGCGCTTAAGACCTTTGGCTCGCGAGTTCGTTGGTTTTGCTCGCAAATGGATCACTGTCTTAATGCCTATGCGCGCCAATTGGATGCTTAAATTTAAGATTGGCTATAGGTATCTACACAGTTTTTTTTTCGCTATAAAATGTTTTGGCGATATGGAGACCTCGCGACGAAAAAAGGTGCTATACGTTGAGACTGCTCCTTTGTGTCTTAATTATAAGCGTTAGAAAAAAGAACAGAAAGCCTTTATATCAGCTCGAATTCTTAACCCGTTAAAATTCCTATAAAGAACGAAGGAGAAAGTTTAAAAAAGTGACTTACCAAACTTGCGATCCTTCTTGATGATATGCTCTTCAGCATCAGGCGCTGGCGTGAAGATCTTGTTCAGGTCGACCTCCTTCTCTCCAACTAAGATTGGCTTGTTTTCCATGTCCTCCTGAAATGCCAGGTGTACTGATGTTAGTTTGTGGTGACATTGTTATGTTTTTTTATGATAATTATCATGTATTTGCCAATAATTATCGTGTATTTGGTGATATTAGCACAATAGTGCTGGTAAAAAAGACATCACAAATGCCATGGGATTTACATGAGAGTACTGTGCCTACTTAAATTATTGCTATTAACAACATGAAATTTCAAAGCAGTGTTTATGCTTTAATATTTACGAAAAACTAATAAACGATAATTACTAATTAAATCCAATCTTAAGTGAAGTTTGGTGTGATAAAATCAAAAACAATTTCAGTACCTTTATGCGGATAGTTTACATCATGGAAGTGACATGAACGGGTAATGGTAGGTTGTATGATAGATATGTCGCAGCCAAATAGCTTAATCAGCCGTTTAGTTGGCTGCCTAGCCGCTTAACTGGCTGCCTAAGTGACAACCAGCCAACTTGTCAATTACAACATTTAATGAAATGGCTAGGCAGCCAATTAAATGGCTGATTTTTCCAGTTGGCTGCGACAGATACAGAATTCACATGAATCTGAAGCGGAAAGAAAACAGTAAACGGATTTTTAATTAGGACCTCATACACCGCCAAAAAAAATCGGAGATATCTTTTAGAGGAGCAATTCTCGTATTTGCAAAGAACGTTCTCATTCGCATCGCAAAAATACCTGTAATTTTCCTACATTTTATCAAGATTAAGACATTGATAGTCGCTGAGATGATATTGCGACTCTAATTTAGTGAGCGGGAACTGGCGTGCTGATTATAGTCTCTGAAAATTCTTTAGCCTTGACTATGTAGGTCTCCACTGTTGGTATTTAGGTTTTGATAATCTAGGTCTGTCTATTTTGTATCTCAAGTTAAATTGGATAGATGAAAATAAAACACGATCGATAGAACAAAAGCTTGAGGTAAAACAAAAATGTTCATACTGACTTTCTGATATTTTTCTACAATCTAAACCAGAGAATGGTAGTTTTATACGAAGCTATAATACATAGGGTTGCTACTTATCAGAACATGCCTGGCTAAATAATCAATTAACATTCAGAAAACAAAGTCTTGCATTAAAAAAAACATGAATCAAATTAAACCTACAAAGCAGAATA
Organism: Melanchra persicariae; assembly: GCA_947386135.1. Taxonomy (NCBI): domain Eukaryota; kingdom Metazoa; phylum Arthropoda; class Insecta; order Lepidoptera; family Noctuidae; genus Melanchra; species Melanchra persicariae. The sequence continues at coordinate 2,444,244 of OX376669.1, forward strand.
TTATTTATAATCATGAAAAATTGTGGCGAATGTAACCCCTATTTTCGAAGCCGGAATTCTTCAGGCAAAACAAAAAAGTCCGCTATTTCCTGACAAAGGTCACTCTTAATATTTCCCGAAGATGAGATAAGATAATAAGTATTTATCACTTCACCGTCCTTGAGCCCAGACGTTGAGTGAATGTAAGTCATTACCCAACAAAATTCATATGAAACGTTTTGGCTCTAGCCTCCATGTTGCGCATGCGACGCGACGCGACGCTCAAAGTGACGCGCGGCTGTTGCTTTGATGCTAAGCTCATGTTGCAACGGTAGTGCGTTGACCATTGATTTTATTAAAACAATGCTAAATCTAAGCAGGGTGATCTATATAATTGACAATTTTCATAAAAGCTGTTCTCTGCTTTAATTTTAGACTCGAAAAAAATTTGAAAATAGCTGATTTAAATTTTCACGACTTCAGTAAAAAGTCATAGTAGAAATTACACATTTTTATCCCCTTTTTGGGGTTGATAACCAAAAAGTTTATAAAATTATCATTTAATTCCAAAATTACGATTAGCGTTTACGTTCGAGTAACTAATCGGCATGCCAAAATATTCTGTATTCGCAAAAGTGACATCTTACATTCTAAATATAGAGAATGAGTGAATTTCAACAGGTCCTATAAAATCTTCATTTCCGTGTATTTTTTTATCTTAAGGTTTTTTAAAAAAAAAAACGCTTTTATTAAAGTTTTTGATAATGTATTGTATTCTTGCTTAATGTCTAGCAGATAACTTAAAAAACTAACGAGATATACAGGATTAAAAATTCCGTGCCACGGCGATGAAACATGCGTGCACGGCAATGAAACAAGCGGGCACGGCAATGAAAAAACTGTGCCATGGTAATGAAAGAATCAATCCATGGAAATGAAAAAATATTATATCTCTCCGAGAGGGAAAGGCAAACCCAGACAAATTGTGTCTGGGAGTAAGATTTGGATAGATATTACAAAAGGAAGAATGGGAGTATGTATAAGAATAAAGGCTGTAGTATTAAAATCTCTAAGTAGTGTTGCGAGTGTAATTCAACAGTCTTTCTTTACTTATTGTACTCTCATTCTTCTTTTGTAATATTTCCTCGCCCAAATTTTACTCCCATACAAGTGTTGGAATCAAGACCTTATCCTCCTACAATATTGCGAAGAACTACTCCTGCAGCCTTCTATTTAAGATATCGTTCTCTTTCTTTTCTTCAAAAATTAAGAAGCGACTCTGTATTAAGAGAGGAGTATCTCTTAATACAGGGTCGCTTCTTAATTTTTGACGTCGCTTTTCTTCCGCCAATCTTTTCCTGTCCTTTCTCTCCTCTTTAGATAATTTTGGTTTCGGCATCTTGGCATCCTAAAAATAAACAATCCATTATTAAAATCAGACTGTAGTATGTGGAGGTGCGTGCGTGTGTGAGGGTGTATTATACGTGTGATAGAGTACCAAATGTTACATCATTTTGTTAGGTTACCATGAAAAAATCTTTTTGTAGTTGACTGTACAGTAAAAACTCATCAAGTCTATCCTTAAATGTTTTATCGCATTGCAGAGAGAGTTAACTTGACGAGTCCTGTAATGTCAGTAATCGGTATTACCTGTATATCAGATAAAAGTTGATAAAGATACTTTCTTTGCCTAATCATACCATGGCGATGAAAACACAAGTCACGGAAATGAAATACCTGGCCACGGCAATGAAAATAAATTGTTTTATAAGGCATGGCAATGAATTTTTTTTCATTGCCATGTCTTTTTTTTCATTGCCATAGAAAATTTCGCCCACAAAAACCACGGCAATGAAAGCACGGCGATGAAAATCAAGGCAAAAAATATAAATAACAAAAAATCTATTAACTATTTAAAGAAATAAACACTTCACAAATAAACATAGAAAAATGGCGTTCTATCGAATGCTTACTCAAGAAGACAAACTTAATTCAAAATGAGGTTATACCTATCCACGGCGATGAAAGAAAAAATGTCCAGTAACATAAAAATTGAATAACTTACATTATGGCTCGAAAACGCAGGCACGTGTGTACGTCCTTCCACGTCGAGCACTTAGGCAGCACTAATACGAAACGTTTAGCGTACCGCGGGGGGGACGCAAGTCATTAGGTAAAACAATATCCTTAAACATGATTAGGACACGGCGATGAACGGTAGTTCTGGGACAAATGATTTTTCATTAACCATTTGTTGTATTGTTTAAATATTTGAATAAATGTATTCCGTAACAATACTTTAAATATTCATGTATCAAATAAAACAAGGATTTAATATAAATAACCAATAGATTTTTATCAATGAGGAATAATACATAACAAGGTGACGTGTGGACAAACACGGCAATGAAATATTTCGAGGTTTAATTAATTATTTTGGAGTATCCATTAATCCTATTAATTAAATATTTAGTGCTACACGTAGATTTCTATTTCACCTAACCGGAAAAAAATGTTAGAACATTATAACTTTGTTTTTTAGTACCAATTTCATTGATGCCACGCAATTTTTGGTCCCGGGAAATTCACTCGAATACATAATAATTATGCAGCTATAATAATTTAGAATAGTTTATTGACCTTAGAAACGGTTCTCTCTACTTGATAATTGACTATTCGCTCAGACTAGACAGTAAAATTAAAATAATGAAACATTAAAATTTTACCGTCGAAGTAACATAATAAAAAATGTATTAGTAAGTATCGAAAACTGAAAAGTTAATTTATTATAAAAACAGACAGATTAAGCGAAAGCAGAATATATACATAATTAATAAATAAACGAAAATCATGAGTTAGTAAATTAAATGGTGAGTAAAAAGAAATTAATATAAATGTAGTTCCTAATCATGAAAAAAATGGCTACAAAACTAGCCTGTTTCTTTTTCGTTTTTTTTTTAATGGAATGGCATTTATTTACACTGGTAACATTTATGAAGCTAATGTGTTCATGTTTTAGGTATATTTCGGATCGTCTTACAGTGAGACAGTCCAGTGGCTCCAATATCTCGGGGTCTCGCGAATAGTCTCCATCATTCTGTGTGATTAGCATATTTTCTGTATTAGGGAAATAGCTTCATTCGTTTTTACAATATATTTAAGACATGATTTTTTTGTCAGTGATATATCTTGAGACTTCAGGTCCCACACCCTATGACGTACGGGGCCAGAAACCAATTCGCAGAGGCCCGCTGGAAACTTTTAATTACATGAGGGTACCTACTTGATTTTGCTATCTGTATGTATTAAGTTTTAGATATTTACTTTTAGCAAATTACCTATTTGTTTTTTTAAGTTTGACTTGTCCTAACACCATGACATATTTTATTACCATGTCAATGATAGTTTGCTAAATATGTACCTTTGATGATAACTGATTGGTAACATACACTGGGACGCTCATTGTAGCTCTAAACGAATTGTCATCGTTATATTTCTGTGAATCGTTAGATGACAGAAACAAAATGATGTTCTAAAAACGTTTGGCTTTAAATGGATTAAGTGGCTTGTTCAATGGTTCACGTTTGGCTAAATTAGTTTAGAATAATTTAGTATAGTAAGAAAATAATGGTTTTTGGTCTGGTTTTTGTTACAGCAAGATATTTATAGAAATATATTTTATGTAGAGTAGGTATGTACAATATGTAGTGAAGAACGCGACGGTCATGCCAACTATCTATCGAATGTGCTCGATAATTTCAACTATGAAAAACAGACAGACTGACAGAAAGTACCTACTATTACTAAAAATGCTTGTATGGTCAACAGAAACTGATTTATAAATTCATATAAATGTCGTATTCAAATATTTTACAATCTTAAAAAAATAGATATTCTCACATTTCTGTGATTAATGAATAATACCTACTTAGGTATTCAAAACGAATTGGTTTTTTGGCCCCTAAATTAATGTAGATCATGCAAGTTACAGTTTTCTATGTGCACTCGAAATATGGATGAAATGTTTGAAGAAAAAAGTTTGCCCCAATCATTAGGTATTACAAATAATTTTGTTTCCGTTTAGTTTTAACGATTCATCACTGCTGATTATTGAGTCTAAAAAATTATAAATAATTAAAAAATTTACTTCCGTGCCATATGGTCGTAGTTTTGTTATTTTCCACATCTAATTTCACGCTTATTAACTAAATTATTAAAGTGTAAACTCGATTGGTTTCACATTTTGACGTTTTGTAGTGCCAACGTACCACTAATCAGGGTTGGCACTTCTCCAAATTGCTCTGGCAACTAAAACTGCTTTGAACATTTATAATAGACTGATTTTTACAAAGAATCGAGGTCGATGTGTTTATAAAGAGTTAGAATATTGGTTAAGTTGATTGTTTTCTTTAAAGTTTTACGGTTTAATCAAGAAGAGTCTTGAACTAAATACTTGCGGTAATGTAATAGGTTTTGACCTGACTAAAGTTTTTTTTATAAAACTTGGCTAAATTGTGGAAGCCATTAAGTAATAGGTATTAGATTATTTTCATAGCTCAGTTTTTTTTTCTCAGGAACGTTCTGATATTAATAAGAAACAAGAGTCTTGTTTAACAACTGAAATTTAAAAAGTACACGACAGTTGAACTATTATTTTATAATTCAAAATTGTAATTCGGTCACCACTTCCTACAACTATGATAGATTACAACTTTCTACGTCAAAGATGACCTTTAAAACATATAACAAGATTGTTAACGTAAAATATAATAAAAAACGTCTTCCCGTTATAAAACACCACTTCAAAACATTAAAAGAAAACAATCTAGCATAACACGATAAATCATAATTTCCATTAACTCACACAACACAAGTAGATTTCATACAAAATTCACTTAGCACATCCCCTTTTCATACAGATTATATTTTATTATTATTTAAATAACAACACAAAGAGTAGCTACATGTAGATACTTGGACAGTCTTCACTAAAATACGTCTGTCTTCTAATCGCAGCCGAACAGGCGTTAAAGTAATAAATAATGGCACGACAATGTCATGTCAAACGCGAATATTATATTTCTGTATGACAGTCATTATAATTTTTGGCAACCCTTGCTGTTAAGGCATGGTCATACGTCACTAGGTGATTTATTTTGTTCCAAGTGTAATGTTTAGGTTTACAGATTGTTGCATTTTGTGGGATGTATGTTTTTGGCCTGTTTTGCAGTAGGTACTTATGTAACGCTTTGTGTGGGGTGGTGGGATAATGGGGTATATATTTTAATATTTTTACTACAAGCACTTTTCCATTAAAACATTATACATATAATTTAAGGTCCGTTTTTGTTTGTTTATGTTTGGGCTTCTATAAAGAATCAATCTTTCCACCTGCCTGGTGGACACCAAAAATATCAATACGTATGCTAGCAATAAATTATTAGGAAGCTGGTTTTCGGTTCAACAATTTTTACCTACATATTCTGAGTAGTTAAGAATGCCTTTCAGTTGTAATAAAATTATGGCCCAAGAACGAAGAAGTGTGTTCATTCAAATCCCTTTGAAGTCTCAACAACCAAGATTTAATACCTCTTCAACAAAAGCCAGAGCCCCATAAACTGTAGTTTTAACTGAAGTCACTCGAAAGGTGTTGCCACACTGATGGATCGTTGAACGAAGACATACTTCAATTGGTGTAGTAGGTTTTCGTGTGTAAAGTGAGTATAACTTTCGAACGACGTTAACCAATCCGTTCTACCTTCGGTAAAAGTTATCGATCAACGATCGATCATTGGTGTGGTAACACCCTAACATAGTCTTTTAACTGCTTACACTGGTGATGTGTAAATGGGCCCTAAGTAACGAAAAGGCCAATACCAGAGGTGCAGAGTGACACGGGTTCGATGCCCGCCTGAAACAAATTCGGATCATGGCTATTTGTGGCTGTTCATAACGTCTTTTGGCTTTTCTATAGTGTTTTTCACTTCTAACTTCAGTAATTGATTCTAAAAATATATGAATTAAATTATTGATGCAATAAAAAATTGCAGGCGCGGTAAAGCGTTCGATTCTGAATTTAGATTACGAATTCAAGCAAAATCTTACAGGAGTTTTGGTGCTGGAAAGATCATAAGAGCAGGCTCGATTTTGTACTCCATCTAGAAATTAGTGAAGAAACCCTGGGCTAAATGATGAAACCACTAAACAACACTGTCAGTAAGCTTATAGATGAAGACTTTGTCCTAAAGAGAGCGTTCGAATGCGAAAGGTACGTATGCGACAGTGTTATTATACTGGGTAAGTTTTTTTCCCAGTGCGCAAACTTTAAGAACCATTTTTGCTTTAAGGAATTGACCATGGCTTTCTTGGGGAAACTTGTTCATTAACAGAAGTGGTTCTTAAAGTTTGCGCACTGGGAAAAAAACTTACCTAGTATGACTGGACTGACTAGGAGTCTAGGACTCCATACAGACATTGTCATAAAAACGTCTTAAAAATTACAAATAGGTACACAAAATTGCAGAAGTATAATTTATACAAAGAAAGATCCTTCTTATTGTTGTAGGTACAGACCGATAGACGCAATAAATGAGTTCATCTTCAAACTAATCCACAGTGTCTAATTTTTCCACTTCACTGTTCAGTTAATATTGAATCTAAAAATATGTATTGTAAGGTCGTTGTGCGAGCTAGCTCGGGTCAAGATAATATAGTTTTAATTTCAATACGATTTGGCCTTTTTGAAGGCAAGAGTATCGCTTGTACCGCAAAGAATGTTGGCATTCATTGAAGTCGTATTTTTATTAGCATTATTTTTAGATGGGGCAGATCAAAGGAACGTTGATGCTGCAGTCATTCTGATATTGACGTATACGAGTCTGGTCATAAAAGTACTTGGACTCGGAGTTTATAGAAAATAGTGATTGAGACGGTTTCTGCAAGTCTTGTATTGTAAGTAACTGCAGTGGGTGATTATCTTTTGTTTTATTTTATGACTAATTGGTAAGTAAGAATATTTTATGTATCTGCAGCTTTGTAAAGTGTGAGAAGTGAAGCTAAATGTATAGTGCTGATAATAATGCCTCGCTTGTCCTTTTTGTACCCACCAGTAAAGATGACAATGCTGATGCAATGAAGAAAGTTAAACACGTATGAATCAGTTTAAAGAATAATCTCTACTTAGTTCGTTTGTTTGACATAAAAAGATTGGTTGAAAAAGTGGTATTCGTTTTTAAACATATTGTTCACTACTACTGACTCGTAAGTCAGTATACCCTACCCACTTCTTGAGACCTCCTGAAAAACATAATTTCCCTATTTTAAGAGCAATTAAAAGTGTAGAAACTTGAGCTTGTCTATGGCCACTGTTGCGTGTGTTGCCAGCCGCCATTATATTTAGCAGCAACATGTGGAAACTAATATAGGTTAATCTGTTCGTCTGTCCGTCTTCAAATAGTCTCCTAGCTTTCAACAGTTTCGTAACGTTAGTTTTATATTGTGAAGAGCTTTTGTTTGTTTAGAATTAATAAATCAGTGTCCATTCATTGTAATAACATTCAGTCTAATACGTGGGTTCCTAGCCTAAGGCATTGTCCAGTCATCCGACTGATATAATTTGTAACAAATGATTCGACTGCAATCTTAGCTACTTATATCAGAGTTGTTTAAAGAAAATCAATTTTATATTTATTTAAATTACCTATCTTGAGCCCAAAGTTTCAAGAGAATTTTGCCTTCTTGTAAATAACCTCTAATAATAAGGAAAAGTTGGACCCAGTTTTGCCTGCTAATTTGTTTTGTTTTTATTGCATACATGTGGCTCTGATTGATGACCTTTTCTTATTATAGGTAACTGTTGATAGGGCTGACAATCACATCTGTTGGGATGTGAACTACAACGAGATCTAATTTGGAAAACGCATGCCAAGAAGTAACCTATTCACTCTTGATTTAAAGACCCTCAGATTGTACTCGTAGCTATTGTAACCTCATTGGCTGCAACCACTGGCAGCCAAGTTAGTCATTGCTACTTTGGAAGCGTCTGGTAGAAGAATAAGTTAATATTTTAAATTAGGAAATAATGCTAGAACGTGTTTGTTGTTTCATATTGACTGATGTAATGTCTAGCTTCTGAGCCGCATGGCTTCAACATAATTCCGTTTAATTCAATTTGAGTTTCATTTATGATATTTGATAAGTAGCCTTCAGACCGTAGCCCTGTGGTGCTACACTATCAAGACACAGACTCGGGGAACTGTTGACGTCCAGCTTCCAGATAGATAAGAATATGTCATTTTTTGTATAAAAAAATTTATCCCGACGACGCTGAAACATACTTTTAACTGAAATATTTTAGCAAACAAAACAGCAAATAACAGTCAGCTTTCACTCATAGGTAACTGAACCTCATTAGTAACACTAACCCTGCCCCGGGTCATTGTCTCTTTCTTTTGGCAAAAGAAGACTATTGTCTGCCTTCTAAAAAACAGTATAAATCTTACAAGAATTTAAAATGCTTTTATTCCTGCTGTAACATTTTATGACTGTATTTTTATTTATTTTTGCTGTAAAGTCAAAAAATAACATTTTTGAATTAAGTAGTGTTGAACTTATAATGTTCTTATTTAGACCCACTCGCACTACAAATCACTAAACGCATTTAGCACTAAAATAATTTAAAACATCGTTAAGTATATTTTTTTGTCAATCGTTTGAAAATTATAGAGATTGATAAATGGTTCACTTTGTTTTCAATTATTTTTGGTTCTGTTTTATAGAAAGTTAGTGACGTCAGTAATCTATCTACTGAAAAATAAATATCAATTATTATAACATAAATAAATACTTAATAGAAATAATAAGTTCGGAGAAAAAAAAATGTGTAAAGCCCTGGGACTAAAACTGCAACTAAAAAGTATAAATAATATCTAGTAATAACAATAATTAAACAGTTGTAAACTATATTTTCACTTTCACTTTTATCGAAAGAAAACTTATACACCTATCAGAAACATCATACTACAATACAAGTAAGTACATTATATATAATACTTACAACTTAGCACGAATTTACCTACTGATTGTTTCCAGACGTTTGATTTCTGAATTTCTGAAGGAAAATCCGTGTAAACAAACCGAAATTATTATAAATGAAGCAACTGACTCACAAGTCGAACAGTAAACAACTAACAAGGACATCTGAGAATATTCTAAGAGATCAACAGATTTTATAAAGTTTACAATGTAAATATGAGAAAGCTATCAAATATTTGCATCTGTGATCATAAATATTGAATAGGTTCAATAAATACCTATGTTAACAGAAGCTTTTGTGTAAAACTTTCAGTTCGGAAACCTTGAAGTGGCAAGAGCATTTTTATTTATTGTACTATGTGCGTCTTGCTCTATTTATTTACTAGGTTCTGCCAACGGCTTCGCCCGCGTGAAAGCCAAAAAATATCCCAAAGGAACATCCTACCGGGATAAAATGCCAAATTTCACCGAAATTCGTGAAGATGTAACAGACCGACATACTTAGTTAATTTTGCATTTATATTAAAGTATGAATCAACTCGAAAAACTTGTAATTTACAAGTGATATCTTCGTGCATCGTCGTTGTGCTTACATAGTTATTCATATCTACGAGTATAATGCTTTTGCATATTTTCTAAGAAATGGCGGACTCAGTCTTGACTCAGATTTATCATTACTAATTACCATTGCAGAGATGGCTCTGGCAACTACCTACTGTATGTGATCATTAACATTCATAGATTCAGGCTAGCTAAACTAGCAGCGATAAATAGTACTCACTTTCCAATTTTGCCACATTATACAGAAATTCTTACTAGATTCAAAAACCCATGTTATTTAAAATTTAAAGAATACTTTGATGAAAGGAGTAAAGAAAAGGGTATATGGTTTAAAACTATACAATGCCAGCCTCCTCGAGTACCTTGGTTTTACAATAGTAAGTTAAATAGACCCTTCATTGTGGCATTAAATAGATTACGCTCTGGTCATTATCCTTCAAAGAAGTTTGCTTTTTTAATGAAAAAGACTGATTCCCCAAATTGTGATTTGTGTGATAAGTTAGACGATGTACAACACATTCTTGCAGAGTGTGATAAGTACCGGAACGGGAGGGAGACATTGGTGCAAAAATTTAATATAAACAAATACGATCAAGGCGCATTCCTAACCATATTAGCAGAACCAACATCTGACGCAGCAAAATCAATTGTTGAAAATATAATTTTGCAACAGTGACTCTCGCCCTTTCCTTTTCTTTTATAAATTAAGGATGTAATCTAGTTTAGGCTACGTTGGGGCTCTCATGTCCATGGAGACAAATGCCCCTAAATAAATAAAGATTAAAAAAAAAAAAACATTTACAGATTAGAAACGGAAAAACAACTTTTTTTTAAGGATGCAAAATCATCAAATGCAATCATTAAAATCCACTCTGGGTGGAGCGGAAGGGCGTGGAGTGTCAGACTCTTACTGACTAAAACCCATCCATGTTCCTCCTAATGCCCTTTGCGTTCTAGAGCCGCGGTGACTCTTTCGAACGAATTCTACAGCGACTAATAAGATATTTCACAATACATATTTCCATTGTTTTCGTAATCCAGGTATGAAAGTCATCTTCGAACAGAGTAGTCATCAAGGCATTTACACAATTTTGTTTCCATCAATAAGTAGGTACAGTTAGCGTTATAAATGTTTTTAGTTTACTTTTCAATTAAAACATATTTTTTCCTTCTGATAAAACTTGAAAGCTATTTGGTCTCAAACATTGAGAACGCTAACACAACAAAATAATTCAATATAAATTACTCAATATACGTGTCCACCCCACTACGCGTGTGTTAGAAGCGCCAACGACTAATCAGACAAGAAATAACTTACCCAACTTACAGGGAACAACTTATAACTGAGATTGGTGAGGAACTCCTTCTTCTGAGGGTCGTACATGTCCGAGGGCTTGAAGCCTCTCTTCGTGATGAGGGTGCTGTTGACGCTCGAAGAACTCTTGGTGTCATCGAAGCTGTCCTTGTGGACGATCCTGTCGTTTATCTTGTGAATGCTCGACATTTTATTTGAAGAGAACTGACTTTCGCTAATCGTCATCATGTTGATAAAGTTTTTCGTTTCACTGCACTGTCACTTGTTTATTTATTTTTTTCTGGTGAGCTCGTGGTTCTAAAAAGATTTAAATGAAATTTTTGATGCTGAGTGTACTTTTTTTTTGGTATTTCATAAATATTATTTTCTTTTATTACAGATAGAACGTCGTATTCGGAGCCGGTAAAAGCGTGTTCTTATTTAAATAACACGGTGTCGCGACGTGTGTAGCAGTGGTCTACGAGTGACTGAATGGCGCGTGACCTGCGCAGGAGTTGAAATGAGTAAAACTTGTAGCGATTGGCTACGTCCGCTACGTCAGTGCTATAACGCTACGAGACTTTTGGGGTATTTTTACAAATATGTAATCGTTGAAAACAATGTGAAATGTTGACGTTATTTGTATGTGTAGGTAATGTTTTATGTGTACCTAGAGGTACCTACCTAGTAGGGGTTTAAAGTGCCTGGTAGTAGAGCTTCTGAAGAAACTGTGGAGCTTTATTATGTTGCTTGCTATAGAGTGTGGTGGGGGCCAAATAAACATATTTTTTCTTGCTTTTTTAATCAGCTGTTAAGATTAAAGTAGATCAATTCAGATCCAATATTGCCACTTTACTTCCTCCATATTCGGAAAATTCATGCTTTCCTAAGCATATAATTAGTTCATCGTTTTATAGATCTATCAAACTATTTATAAAGAGTACCAGATGTTTAATGGCCAGTAGACGATTTACAGAAGTGTTCGAGGTTGATTCACTAATGCTATGACCTGGAAAACGCTCGCCATTTTAAAATGAATGCGATTTTTCATCTCTGGTAGAGATGAAAAATCGCATTCATTTTTAAATGGCGAGCGTTCGTTGGCTGGTAAGTAGTAATTTTATCTCACTTAAACTTCAAACAGAGATAAGTAGTGCACTCCGATTAATGAGGAATTGGGTTATGGCTGAAGATGTATATTATGTCAGGGTTTCAATATAAGTGTTTATTTATCAAAGTCTTGTAGGTTTATACATATATTTGTAGAGCTTGTTCTGATGGGCTTTTAAACAAGGCAGATATCAAAATGTTTAGCATTTAGTTTTTTTGAAGTGAAAACTTCTTGTGCACTTTTTGGGTTGCGTAAAAAATGTTAAACTCGCGTCAGGACACGTGACCTGATCGAAAATTCGTAAGACGGATAATGTAATAAGTATGTAAATAAATTGTCATGTTTGTGTACGAATTGTACGATAGCGCAATAAATGAATAATGTATTAAACCACATAAATGATATTACTTTTATACTGATAAATAAAGCAATTCGTACGAAATTATTCCCTAAACATTCCAAAATGCGGAGTTCAACCCGTTGTTTTTTTATTGGAGAACTCTCAACTTTGAAACGCTACCTCTGGAGATAGATAGACAATAATAATATAATATTCTACAAGCGATATTTTATGAACCCCGAAACTATTACAAGAGTAGGTAGGCCATTCCTTAAATACAAACTGAGGGAGACCATGAGTTTGTTTAAAATATTATCTAGGTACTTATGCATTAATATTTCTGGTCTTTTCTCTGTAGCCATGTTCCAGATTCTATCCAAAAGAAAACAAGTACCAAGGTTTTAAACATGAAAATACATACGATTCATCATTCCATCAATGCAACACAACTACCTCGGAACGACGCAAGATCTAAACACACAACCCACCTTTTATCCATGCCAAACTCGACTACAACAGTCCTGAGCTCTTATTGTAATGCAAGAAGGTACAATATCGTCTGCACAATGGCTTTGACGTCAGTAAAATGAAAAGAGTGCGATGTACAGAAATAATTTTGTGAAAAATTCTGTTGCTGGCCGCTTCAACGTTGTTTTTCAGTACTTTTTACGACTACAGATGTATATTTGTAATTGTTTTTCAATTTCTTGTTTCTAGAAATTTTTGGAGGAAACTTTTGAATTTTTGCATAAGCAAGTAAGTAGGTAAATGGTTTTTAAGTTTCCCTGTCAAGTTTTCCATAGATTTTTCAAAAGCTAACTAAAAATGTCAATAAACACCAACGAAATAAATTTCGCCAGGTACCTATAGGAACCAAAAAGGCTTTTTTCCTTTGAAGTATAATAGTTCGTTTGATTATGAGAATGCTATTGATTTTCCTCAATCAAAATGAAAAATATTAGAAACTCTCAACCTTATCCAACTTATTCTCATATTTACAATATTGCACTTTGCATGCAATCGCTAGAGACCTGAGAGCAATAAACATCACAAAATGTACCTCGAAAATTAACTCAAATAACATTTAATTTAGAAATCATAAAACCAACTAGAAGATCTCTTCGAATCCGGTCAAATCTAGGTCAGTTTCAGTTAGTTATAATATTTATTAGAACAATTTGTATGTAAACAAATGAGTCGGCTGAATTGCCTCAAACTGGGGTTTTAAAACTGCTATGAATAATAAACAGTTAAACAGTTGTTTATACTGATGAAATAGTTTTAGCATGAATTTAGGTCATTTGGAGAAAACGATGGCTTTAATGCACATTTCTTCAGAAGACAATGAATCAGTGATCTTACTAATTTGAACACAAAAAAAAAAAAAAATCTGCGTAGAGCCGTTTTGTTTTGACAACCAGACTAGCTACAAAGAGTAATGGGATCTAGAGAATCAAAAGTACGTATATAAGTATATATACAGGGTGTCAGGGATATCGTAACGCAAACTTCGCGAAAAGGCTACACCTAATGCCATTAACCAAATTGTGAAAGTCATTAATCTCGCTAATAACCGGTTACAGAAATTGACATTTTTGAGAGCGCAATGTATTGAGAACAACGCGATCGCGAAGAGCGTTGTAGTACGTGGTTAACGTAGTACGTCACTATCTACACCTACACATCACGCAAACACACATACATGACAGGTCTGTGTCGAATAACGATTATGAACAGTCTAAAGTAAAAAAAACAGCTGAAAAAAAAATAAAAATGAGGTCCAGAATCATGTCCTGAACTCATGGTATCCGTTTGTGCGTCTGTGTCCCTTACACGCTGTATACAGGGTGTTTCAAAAAGGTGTGGTCATATTTAAGGGTGATGTTGGGTAGCTGATATACATTAAGGAAAAAATGACAAAACCTAAAAAATTCGACTTTTTTTTTCAAAAAATTCGGTCTGAAAAAACGACTAAAATGTTCTAAAGAAATGATTTTTCAAGCAGGTAGCGCTTTCAGATTAACTAACGTGACCATTTTTTATTTATTTCAAAACGGGACATCGATCGTCAATTATTATATTAATTTTTTACCACCAATAGATAGCTTTGTCAAAACAGATTCTGCGTTCTTTATATTCTAGGATATTTTTTAAGGTCGCGAATCACATAGTTCGACGCTTTTAGAGTAAAACCTACTTTGATACTTACCACTAATACATAAAACTTATAGATACTGAAAACAAACTAGTAGAAACTATAAAAGCGGAGTAAAAAAGGAGAGGGGAAGAACTCACAGGGCATCGAAAAATTCGTCCACATCGCTGTCAACGGGAAAAGTGCCCCGAACACAGGCCGCATTGCCACGTTGAATGGCAATGCTGATTCGTTGGCCAAAGAAAAGGCCAGCCCTCTGGTCACGTGAAGAATCGACTAACTGCTTGCTGATTTCATGAAAAACTCGATGAGCACTCGGACCCCATGGCCCTAGTGTTTCAACCCCAAACGGCTCAAATGCATAATTCCCAATAAGGTTGTTAAACCAAACCCTTTGATTAGTTATGGGTACCTGGTGTAGTGGTGTACCTACATTTAGAAAATGTTTTAGATTTTTAATTTTTAGGGCACAGACAGGGCGCCGTCGCGATTTTTTAAAACATAGAAAATACGAGGCACGGACGTGACGTGTTAATTGTGGTGGTGTAATTGTGTGTGACAGCGATGCGCGAATCCCGGCACCCGCGCCCACCCGCCCGCACCCACGTTCTCGCCCGTTCCTCGTGCGCTCGCGTCCGTTCCCCGTCCTTTCTGTGTATTTTGCAATAAGGTGGAGACTTGGCACTGATGTGCTGTGTGATGCACTTGAGGTGCTGTCCTTCCTATTTGTTTTGCATAGCGACACTTCTATCCATGTTGTATGAAAGGGACGCGGAAGAGATATATGTCTGCGCCCCGTTCTCGTGTTACGTCTTTTCTGTTTGTCCAGCGCCTAACTTTTCAGATGCCTGCATAGTGCTTTGGTCACAGACCAGATAAATAAATAAATATCAGCTTTGTTCATGCATACCCAGATGTGCAATGGCATACCATCGCAGGTCCATTCTATCACTAGAATGCAAGTGTCAAGCGCTACAATAAATCTCAACAACGTTAATTAAAAGTGAAACTTCGTGAGAAAACATTTGGCAAGGAAACAAATGAATCATTTGCTTCTAGAATTTGTGAGTGCTTCTAGTAAGTCATTACACTGTGAAGTATTTTGCATGTGGCAATGAAAGACGTCAGCTGTTTTGCATTGCTAGTAATACAGTAAGAAGACCAGAGGACCAAATTCTACTAATTTTTAACAACGTTCGCAATTTCGCATTCGTATGTCAATCGCAAACTGTCAAAAAAGCCTTAAGTTTCATACATTTTTGACAGTTTGCGATAGAGATGCGAGTTGCTTGAAAATTATTAGATTTGCCCCTCTGGTACCAGAGTTTTTTCTAAGTAGGTACTTAGGTATCTATGTTTTGTACGAGTATGTTTGATGTTCACGCGGTTTTAGGAACGAAATTATTGACAAGTCAAGTGATGGGATTGACTGTGTTCAAAACGAATTGTACTAATCACAGATAAATACGCTTGTTTAACAATTTGTTGCAATAATTTTGTGATAATTTTCTTTCGAGAAACTGAACCTTGGATGTTACAAAAGTTAGGGCCGCGCTTGACTATTACTCACATTATTTTTGTAATATAGTACCTGATCTTTGTTCAAAAAAGTAGGTGCTTTCACAAATTATCACATAAACATGGTGATGAATTGCTTATGACGAATGTGGGAAGATGGGATGCATAAAAAGGATGATACATCAAATTGACTGGGTTTTACCTCAACAGGGAAGTGATATTATGAATCATGCAATAAAAGCTGCAGAATTGTTAGTATACAGGGTGTAAGTGGGTGGAGCGGGAGGGAGTGTCAGACTCTTACTGACTAAAACCCATCCGCAACCCTGGCAGGCTCTGGCGCTAACGGGCCCCTACTTAGGAGTAGGCACACCTCAAAGAGATGTCAGCATAGGTGCTGACATCTCTTTGAGGCGTGCGTGGAACACAACGCACCGTCGGCCTGGGCCTGGCTTTGATCATACGGCGAGCCACCCAACGCTCGCCGTCCGCAGACCCGCGCCTACGGTGGCCGGGAATCACCCAGCGAGCGACTCCCGACGCCCGGTGCGTTTCTCTAATTCTGGAACCCCTAGCCTGGAAATTTTGTCTTTAGAATTATGTGTAACCTTTTCGCGAAGTTTGCGTTTCAATATTCCTGTCCCTGACACCGTATATTGTGTGCCTTCGGAGACCAAAGGTTGCAAGTAAAACTCAAATCAAGTAAAATACTTATATGGTTAAGAAAATGAGATATAGGAAAAAATACATGTAGCGGAGATGAGAATATTGAGATGTATGTGTGGACTGACGAGAAATGGATAAACTGAGAAATGAGTAAATAAAAAGAATGTTGAAAGTGGCGCTAGTGACAAGTAAGTTTAAGGGAAGTCGCTTGTCTTGATATGATCATGTGAATGGCAGGGATATGTAACGCATGTTGCTAGAAGAGCTATATTTATACAAATAATACAAATCTGGAGTGTGGAGGCCAAAGAAAAGATGTATGGATTGTGTGAGGAGTGATGAAAAAACAGGGAGTCAGTGATAGCGTGGTGGTTGACAGAACAGAATGGAAGAAAAAAACTTGTTGCGCCGACCCCAAGTAACATGGGATAAGGGCAGGAATATGATGACGGTGAAGCCTAAAGGACCTCAGGTATCTGTTATTGGTTTTCAGTATAAATAATGCTATCTATTTTAACTTTGTAAAATTTTAAATATAAATAATGCTATGTAGATGGATAGAGAGAGAGAGAGAGAGAGAGAGAGAAGCCGACGAAAAGATTGATGGTGGGAAAGAAAGTGGAGCGAACGATGATAGCGTGACACGGGAGCATAAAAGAAGAAACCGTGTTGTGCCGACCCCAAGTAGGTACCTACCATGTAACAGGGGCAGAGGTGATGATGATAATTTCGTTCTTAAACCTGTTCAAAGTACGTTTAAACTTAGAATAAGCTTTACAAAATGTGCCAAGGACGTTAGCAGTTAAATAAATCTATACCTCGGCAAATACATATTTTTGAAGTATCTGTACCTATCTTGTACCTGCTTTCTTTGCAAATAAATTTCTATTCTATTCTATTGACGTAAGTACCAATTCACATTGTTTTGTCTAGGTACCAAAAACACGATCCAAAAAAACCGCAAATTGTATAATGCAACTAGGTAGAACTTTGTTGTTCATTAACTTTAGGTTAAATTCGACAATTATACTGGGTAATTTTTTTTTCCAGTGCGCAAACTTTAAGAACCACTTCTGCCCATGTAAATGAACAACTTTCCCCAAGAAAGCCATAGTCAATTCCTAAAAAAAAAATTGAGTCTTTCATACAAATTGTGGTTAGTTGATGACAATTTTGTATGGGAAGTTCAAATTTTTTTTTAGGAATTGACTATGGCTTTCTTGGGGAAAGTTGTTCATTTACATGGGCAGAAGTGGTTCTCAAAGTTTGCGCACTGGAAAAAAAGTTATCCAGTATTTTCGAAGTAATTCGGCAATAATATGCAGGAAAGATGGGGATCTACCTATTTCTTGCCAAATTTAGTTTGTCTAAAAATCATCTGTTAATTATAAAGAATTGATAAGTGGATAGGTACCTAGTCTGAACGTTTGTAAGCTTGCGTCATGTTTGTTTTTATTGTGGTTTTAAAGGAAAAGCCGGGCCGATTCAAGTTCACACTACGCAGTATCTTCAGTGTGACAATACTTATGAATGTGGCCGTGTGACGGTACAAATTAGGCATACCTATCATTAATTAATTATTGTTCCTGGATTATTTGTTACAATAAGGAGTTATTCAATATGAATTTACCTACTCTAAAACTGTTAAGAAAACCCATACTTAACAGTAACCCAGTTACATTTTAAAATATTTTTTTAAGACTATCTTCCGTATTACTTTTAAATTCTTAAGCGATACGCCACTAAATAATGGATGTCATTAATATGTGTCACCCCGGAACAATACTGCCCACTCAACAAAACAATTAAAAAAACAATATGGCCGCCCGTCAACCTACGCGCGAAAAACGAAAAGAAAATGCACTTTTAATACCAAAATGCACTTGATTAACACTGATAATAAATTTTTATTATGCACGCTATTTTAAATCTTATTATATTAAGATAAAGACCGTATTTGTATGTTTTTGGGGCGCGGTGTGTGCGTCGCGCAGAGATTTCTCACAAACTAAAATAAGTACTGAAACATCATTGCATAATACGCAGAAAAGCTCCAGAGTATAGTGACCATCGCGCGGAGATTTTCACGGATATTTTTGAAAGAAATTGCGACGTAGTTCTATTTATGAAAAAACTACCGAATTTATTTATGATTTTTTTTTTTATTTTAGACACTAAGTAGGTAGGTACCTATATGTAATATTATTATTGTTGAAGTATGTTACACAAATATAAAGAGCCGGATGCTTTTTTTGGTATCCGAGAGGAAATTCTCATGGATGTCCTCCGTCCGTTCGGTACCTAATACTTTCATTATTGAAATAACCCGGGGGTCTTTAAGTCAAGAGTGAATAGGTTACTTCTAGACAAGCGTGCTCCATCGTCGACGACATCATCGCTTTCCATCAAATGAGATTATCGTCCAACGTAAGCCAGGACAAATACTTATAAAAGCAAAACAAGTGAAAAATCAGTGGCCAATCCTGGATCGCCAGTGTAGATCGTAGGAAAGTATCTTGCTATTTTGTAGATTATGTAGTTACCAATGTATGAATATTATGTAGGTAAGTATAAGTTTCCGGCAGTCACTAGTCTCTACTAAAACACAATGACATGTGTTACGTCGACTTCTGTTTACAATGTGAATTTTAGGTATAATATGATGAAAGGCGTAGGTAATGTTTTGAACTTTAACCCGATGAGTCTACTTAACGTTAGTTCGAAGTAACTAGTCATCCGCAAATTCACGGCTACACTTGCAGTACAAAAACCGTTCTTATTGCTGCGTGATTAGTGTCAATGAGCGATTGTCTGTGTCTACAGTAGGTAGTTTAGTTGGACTTATGTAGACGTGCAGTAATCATGCAGCTGGACTAAGTATAGTTGTTTTATCTCACGAGTGCGGACGAGCCATAGTTGTGTAGGTAAATTACGTACGTGCACATTGTCTTAGTGTGCGTAAGCTTGTGTCACACAAGCTTACGTAAAACAACTAAGTATATTAGGTATTTACTTGTGAAATTGGAGTTTTATTGAACGGGCTTCAGGGGTTTCTTTGAACTATGGTCAATTTGATTTGACAAGAAGTAAAATAACTTTGTTTTTTCTGTAGAAAATACCCCTTTTTGTATGAAATCTAAAAATAATTATGTTATTTTTTAATATGACAGTCAACAGTAGTTCAGTTCCAACTCGTAAACTATGCGTTTCAAACGGCACTGTTTTCGAAAAAAGGGTTATAATTAATTTTAAATTCTAAGTTCAATCGAAGCTATAATAGTTCAAAGGGGCCAAAAAAAAACGGAAATATAGTTGGTGAAGACCCAATAGTATCAGTATAGTATAGTATCAAGGAAGAAATATTAAGATTATTAGGTATCTACATTTTGATGCTAGAGCGTGACGAACGAGCTTATGAACAAGTGTGTTCTTATTCTTGCATGTGAAGTGTCTGTTAATACAGTCCCTGTTTTAGTAAAAAATCCATGTGTGCGTTAGAATCCATCACAATTAAGTAACGTTTTTATGTAACACTACCTGCAATGCGATTCTGTCAACATCTAACCGTGTAAACTTAGTTGAAGTGAACACGAAGTGAGCTGTCAAACGATACAAACAAGATGCAATGACAGCTCATTTCATGCTCACTCCACTATGTTTACACTGTGAGATTTTGACATAACAGACCGGCGGCGGGTGCTTCTCATCCTTTGCAAACCTTTCCCCTCCCTCCATAATCAATGTAAGTATTTCAATCTTCTCAATCTATTATTTCTTTTTCTTTTTCAGAAAACCTTTTCATTTTTCTGAGAAAGTCTTCAAAAACACCAAAATGTCGGTCACCCGAGTTGGAGCAATCGCCTGCCAGCATCTAATTTGGTCCGTCGGGCGGCGCGCCGCAGTTTCAACATCCAAACATACGCGCTTAGCATTATTTACAAATTCAAACATGAATTCAATTCATGGATCAACAGTTTAAATGAAAATCTACGGTGTTTTACTGCAGGATATTTCCATGGCGGTGGAATTGTGAAGATTAGAGATAATAATATGAGAAATGTAAGACAGTGTTTGGACCTATCTTTGGAGATCTAAACTAAAGAACTACTTACTTAACTAATCTGAGAATAGAATAGATTTATACGTAAGTATATTACTATGGTAACCTATATTTCTATGGTTGTGAAGATAAACGAGATGAGACATTTAAGAGAGGGTTTTTCCCAAGGATGCTGGCGATGTAATCTAAAAAATCACTTTTATGTCTGGGTTAAACCCATCTCTGCAGACAGAGGATGACTCCATCATGCAACGATACCTACGCATAGACTTTTACGTCATAGTTACTTATACAACGTGTAACAGCATAAACGCAATACCTTCATGGGGTCATTGTACTCATAATTTTTCTCCTCCCGCTCTGGGTTTGATTGATGTTTTGATGATGATGTGATGAGGATTTCGTCCGGAAAATAATCATGGTATCTATGTCTATCATAGACATAGATACCATGATTATTTTCCGGACGAAATAATGCAAGTGTTCTAATTTACATCTTACCCGTCCTCAGTTACCCGTCGAGTCGTTTGTGTAGGGTGAGGTGTCCAACAGTGAACCATGAAAAAGTTGCACATTCATAGCTCAACTGTTTCTAAACATAATGAAGATTTTTTTTTACTAAACAGCTTCTCATTTATCAGACTTTCATTCTGCATATTACTATTAGAACCAAACGTAACAGGGTATGATATATTTAAGTTTTTTTAAAAGATGGGAAATGGCTCACTGAGTCCACCGCGTGGGACACTCTGAACCGGGGGCTAGGTCAACAGTGAACCAATATGTACACAGAGAACCATACTATTTAGTTTATAACAGATTATGACTATTCATGCTAGAAACATTTTACAAAAAACACAAAAAAGAAAAGTTCAAAAGAGTAAGCATCTAAAAATAAAAAATGGAAGTTCATAGAACTTTTATGTTGTTAATAAATGCAATTTGGTAAGCTAATAGACAAGTAGGTATATTTGGTAGTAAGCCCAGAAAATTTAGAGAACAATATATCCTATTCTTTTATTTCTTTGTTCTGGTTAGGTGTAAAACAGCATTATCTCCTTACAGTTGGGTAGGGTAATCCGCATTCTTTGCAGGTTTACGACTGGATTGTCCATGTTTTACAAGCATGATAGCCTGCAACATTTATTTTTTCGTATGACTTCCAATTTTCCTTTACGCTGTTTTAATTCACCCCAGGCCGGAACATTAACATTATAATACAATTGAATGTTCCAACTCAATATAAATTATCTGTAAAATTCAAAACCTACCCACATAAAGTAGCAATATACATAGAGGTGGTACACAGTGAACCGGTTCACTGTTCAAACTACGTTTCTGGTTCATTGTGTACTATACCCACCATTCAAAATGTAAGGTTCTGTTAAAAACAAACGAAAACAGTTACCGTAGTAACTTCAGTTTTATACGATACCCCAATAATCACTTTAATAAGTATAATAAACGTCACATAGAAAAACTATACATAACAGAAGTAATAAGAAAAGATAGTAATTACGTTTTATTTTGTTTTGTCGCCGAAAATGATAATACGGTCCACCACACGGACGCCTTTGGCGCTAGCTCGCTCGCGATTGGGGAGCGGGAGGCGCGGTAAAAACTGAGTACTTTCGTGCCCACGGCACGGTCTAGCAACGTCGCGTTTAAAAAATAAGAAGGGTGGCTCAATGTGTACCACTGGTTCACTGTTGGACACCTCACCCTAAACATGGCCTTCAAATTATTTAAGTACGCTAGTTGTTAATGTTCATTGCATTTCCGTCCAAGATCCAAGTACCTAAAATTTTGTTTACTTTGTAATACCATTGGATGTCGAAAACTCGAAGATGTGGTTTCCTTGCAACTTATTTCGGCGCGTGTTTTAGTAGGTAATGTAGGTATAGATACCACAGAGTAGGTACACACACTCCAAAACGGCTTGTTAGTATTGTCGCTTTCCACCTTCCCCAAACGGATAAAATATAGAACACAAAAAAAATATATCTTTTAGATGACAGTCGGAGGCACAATGACCAAGATTCACCTAGCAGATGTGCAGTCTCTTACTGCCACCTGCAAATTAGGTACCTTGCTATCTCTTTTGTTCACATGCACACAGCTAATCTTGCAAAACTGCTGCACAAAGCTGCAATAATAATCACAAGCCCGTTTTAGCGTAGACCAGTGGCCGATAGCAGGTACAGTCACGAACACTTGCGATACAGTCATAATAGTCTCCTCGTAGATAGTATTCCTTAACCGTGTTTTAATATTACGAATACGTGCATCTGCGCACGTATTCGTAAACCATGTAGGTACTTACCTATACTTACCTACCTACAAATCTATGGTAGGTACAAGAGTATAACCTACGAAAGGGTTTAGTTAGAGTGATGAACAGGCCTGAATCAACTCGGCCATACTCGGCACTCTGCATCAGTGGATAAACCATAAACAAAATACGATTGGTATTGCCCTTCTTTACTTACCTAGTAATCCTTAAAACTTAAAAGAGACTGAATCAAATGGGAGGTTATTAGGTCTGAATTAGGTGGTTTTGCCAATGGTTTAGCACGGGTATCTAAGCCTACTAACATGATTCATGCCTCTTAACCCGGGCCCTCCTCATAACTCTAGACTGTGTTGGCAGTTTTTGCATAATGCATAATTACAGTTCTCGTCAAATAACTTTGCCCCTCTGAAGTTGTGTCGAGTGGCTGCGTAGTAGTCAAAATTACGAACACACTGCAACTGCGCATGCGTAAGAGACATGGGGGCGGGGCGCGATTTTATGTCTCAGTCGCTCGTTTACGTTCGATGCATGCTTGCGTCCCGCTTGCTCCCGTGTACGTGACTGCACCTGCGCGATTTTTGCAAATGGCAAAACTTCAGAGGGGCAAAGTTATTTGACGAGAACTGTAGGTCTGAATTAGGTGGTTTTCCCAATGGTTCAGCACGGGCATCTAAGCTTACTAACATGATTCATGCCTCTTAACCCGGGCCCTCCTCATAACTCTAGACTGTGTTGGCAGTTTTTGCATAATGTATAATTATGTATGTTTAAAAACTGACTGGTGCGGTTTGTGCCACCTCATTTTATTAGAGACCTCATAAATTAGAGAGATATGTATGGCATCTGCAAACTGAAAGCATTTAGTGGTTTTGAAACCTACCAACCAACAGAATTGGGTTAAATGAGCACTTTGGACTTTGTTTCTTTAAGAAAATTACCTAAGCTTTAAATACACATATAACTTCTCCAAAGCATTTCAGTGAGTACCTATGGTATCAAGTAGTTAGGTACCTATAGCAGTCGGTGAATACTCGTTTTGTGCTTCGTTTCTTGCAAAACATCATGGCTTAGCTTATAAAACTTTTTTTTTTTTAAACGTGGGCAACGTTGGCACTACGAATTTCTCCTGTATCGTGGATGCGTTTACAAACTCACATGCACTAACAGCCAGACCCGGAACAACTATCTGTAGGCCACACATATATTTGTTCCGTGCGGGAATCAAACCCACGACACGCAGCGCAGCAGCCTAACGCTCAACCACCGCACCAACCACGTCGTCTACGTTACGTTGAACTAGGTTCAAGTTTCAGAGATGTGCAGACTGCAGAGTAAGTTCCTACCTAATAGATTATACGAGGGGTAAACTAAGCAAAGGTCTCCACTTTTGTCAAGAATGTGACTAATAATGCCATGTAGAACCTAGCACAGATTCAAAGCTTGTGATCTGTCTATCACAATATGGAATCTGAATTAAAGTGATTTATTTTTTATTTATTTATAATTCCAAATACGTCTATACTTAATAAACTTAATTTGCAAATTTCAGTTTAGCCATTTAGAAGTGAAGAGGTAAGAAACAGTGTTACCTCGCATTAATGCTATGAGATTGGATGCAAGGAGTAATCGTTTGATTTTTATAACGTAGCCAGACTTAGCTACAGTTGTTCCATTCGCGCAAAATGCATCTATTTTTGAGTTCAGTCCTTAGTTCTAGAATACATTTATAATTTCATAGCTTAGCCTTACCGCTTAGCTTCCTCGCACATATCTGAATTCTCTAATGGAAATTTAAGGCATCCTAATAGCACGGTAATAAATCAGAGCCAACCATTTCGTTTTAGTAAACAAGGTAGCAAATGTCACGTCCATTAGTTCAGACAGTACGACGACTGTGCACATTATGTGGAGATGTGGATATGTTTGGCAATTCTGAGCTATGCTACGCTAAAACTAGAGCTCCTTGTAGCTGTACGTGGGAGGCGAGAGTCAGGTATTACATCAGGTGTTTGGACTGCGTTCACCTGTGAATATGACGTATGTGCGTGCCGGGAGCGAATATCCTGGCCTTTTATGAGGTACAGCAGCATACCAGTGGAGTCATCGTGATTGTAGCGTAGCAACATATAAGGAGACGTAGCGGGACATTCCCAATCCGATTCCGAAAAGGCTAGGTATTTTGATAATTACTTACAAAGTTCCTACTTCCAGGGTATGTACCTACTCTTTTCATTGTATACTTACCCAGTATGCTGGAGTTTTGTATCACATAAAGAATATAAGGGAGAAGTGCAGACAGGTAACTTGTTTTTTGGGACAAGCCCGCCACACTTCCTAACCACTGCAACTCCTGACAGCCGTAATCAACAATAGCGAAAACGCCGCGCCATCAGAAAAACGCCGTGTCAATGAAGCTCAACTAATTCCCGAGGGAGTTTTCCCACAAATAGAGAATTTTTGTGTCATCCGTCGACGAAAATTCCCATTTTTCCCATTCAGGGACATAGATGGGAATACCGTACTCCTCCTGCACCAAACGATGTTTGCACGGTGGCACAAGTACGGCTGCAGTAGGTTAATAAGGTCCTGGGTTGAATCCACAGGTAAGGTAAAGCTTGTTGAGATTTTACGCCCTGGCAACAATGAGCAAAGGAGCTGACTGCCCACCACAGCCCACAGGTTGGTACCACGGCCTTTGGCCAGCAGTAGCTATACCAGGGGTGAATACCTATCATATAGGTATAGGCTGTTTTCTCAACCCGTTTTCTGGGTTTTTTGGATGGCTAGATTGACTAGGGTTGTTTCAGTGATTGCAATCACTGTAAAAGAGCCGATAGTTGACAAATTAGTATGTACATAAGTGGGTAGGCCTCGCCATGGGACTGGTGTCTACGAGTTCTTATTTTAGTAGGACATATAGATTTCTACTAGTTTTAGAAACATATTGGTATGATTAGCCTAGGATGCAATCTGCCTGCAAGCCAGTCGAGGTAACAAACATTTCAGTTTCATAATACAAATGCAATAAAACGCACATTATTATTGTTAATCACCGAAACTAAACTGCATTTAAAATAACTGAAATAACCTAGTTAACTGTTGTCCAGCGTTGCACGTAAACACGCACGAAATGCGCTCTTGCTGCCAACTAGTGTGCGCACTGCGCATACGCACAATGTCTCTTTGGCAGTAAAGTGTAGAAGTCCCACATAGAACGCGTAAGAAAATCATATCGTTATAACTCGTATTTCATCGAATCCGGACTGCCATTGAAACTAAATTTTCCCGACCTGGGAATCGAACCCAGTATCCCGATTCCACAGTCGCACTTGCAACCGCGAGACCAACAGCATTTAGGTTTAATTGGCAATAGTAGGTACCTAATTGGTGTTGTACTTGTACTCCTTGAGTCTTGCACAATAATTATCTTCGGCGTCATCCATCCTCTTATGCGTTTGTAGCAAGGAGCGAGCCTATTGCCTTGATACCACCTAAGCCTAAGTAATAGACATGATTCCTGGTCAAAAAATTTATAATAATATTTAGTCCGTCAGTTAGATTATCGAAAAATATTGGATAGGTACGTATTTTCTTGTTTTATCAAATCAATAAAAAAAGACGAAGATAAAACGCATCAAAGATCAGGAGTGGGGGGTTGTGACGTCATGTGTAATTACAAGTGACGTCATACGAGTTTTCAACGCTCTGTATCATTTTTAATTTTTGTTTACATGAAAAAAGAAAAAAAATACGTGTCGGACGGACTAATAAGATTTTTTCAGTCATCAACCCCATTGCCCTACTACTAGGACACAGGGCTCTGTTTTTACTAGGTACTAGGAGTACTAGGACATAGGGCTCCTCTGTGAGAGAGAGAGTGGGGCGCGGATCCATCAGGCCCGGTTTCCACCAAAACAGAGAGGAGAGATGTGTTGAATAAACCAATCCGATAAGTTAAGCGGAAATAACGAAATCTCCTCTCTGATTTGTTGGAAACCGGGCCTCAAGCGGGCTTTTTTTTTTTTTTTTTTTTATTGGATGGGAAATCATCAAATGACCCCTCCCGCTTTGGGTGGAGCGGCAGGGAGTGTCAGACTTCTACTGACTAAAACCCACCCATGCTCCTCTTAGTGCCTTTTATGTTCCAGGGCCGCGGTAACTCTTTCGAACAAATCCGCAACGCCTCAAGCGGGCTCAATTCGCGAATATCGCATTTCAAATCTCCTTCGAAAATCATCCTTAGTGGTAAGAACTACAGTAATGGAATGCTGTAGCTTATTCGAGATGAGATCAAACTTTGACTACAGAAACTCCTCGTCGAATTCGCGAGAATGCTCGCGAGTGCGTCTTGAGGCTTTATACGACGTGCAGTTGTTTAGTCTAGATTTTTAACTTCTCTCCTCCCTCTTCACGCCACTTCCCGCAGCGGTTCAATTTGCGCCCACAGCCGGAAATCATCGAGAATGTAAGCGAGTTTCCCAGAAGACGCTTTTTTGGTTCGTATCTAATTTGTACATTACACAAATGAATATAAAACTGATTAAACTATGCACAAATTCGTTACAAAATTTAGCCTCAATTCCGTTCTGCGGCAATGTAAATTGAACCTTAATAGTATTTCAGGTAACGGATTGGTCTATTTTCCAGCAGTTTCTCTGTACTAGCACTACGGTACGATTTTATTTTAATAGGTAGGTCATCGTTACAAAGCGCAAGGTCGGGCGCCCAATATTTTATATCCTTTGCACAGTGCCAAGTTTACGTACTGCATCCGTTGATAATAGTGTTCATGGTTGTGCATGCAATTTTATTGTAAGTGTAAGGTGTGTGTAACTTAAATTGCGTTGGTTAATCGTGTCCCTGACGCTAGCGTAGCTACTATCAGGAATTTTAATTTTGATAACACACAAAAAATTAGTCGCTAATTAGCAGTGATCGGATAATCAGGCACTTATTTACCTAAACTTCTTCCCGTGAAAGAATAATACGGACATTCCTTTCTGAATAAGTAAGTAATCCCGGGTTCCCGGTATTGAACAATTTTGTAAAAAAAAACTATAAACTTAATGAAATTACAGCACTAGCAGTGGTTATTTTGATTTAGTAGTGACCGACTTATTCTGATATTCGGCGACTTTTCGACTTACTAGCGACAATTTTTTTGTGTTATCAAAATTAAAATCCCTGATGGCAGCCATGCCAGTGTCAGGGACACTGGTTATTCAGCTTATTCTACCCCTTTATTAGTGAAAAGCAATAAAGTTATGCCAACATTTTATAATCCTCTAAAAATGTGTGGATTATCTGGAGATACACACACTATTTGAAACTTAACTCCGTGTCAATCTCTCCGTTATTAAGGGACGTTGAGTGATAACGTGATATAAATTTATTTTCAGGACTGCCGAAATGTCATGTAGTGTTAGTTAAACGAGGCCAAAAAGAGGAATAAAAGAGGCAATTAAAATAAACAAATTTTAATTTATTGATATAATAACTAAAAAAAATATTTTACACAATACATTATAATTAGTATTATACCACTATATTATTTTAAAAAATATATTAAAGACCGCGGACTAGCAAATAAAAGTTAACTAAGGTATACGAATCCTTTTAGTTTCAAAGGAATATGATACACTATTCCAGGGATAATTAAGTTCTTAAAGAAATTCGAGGATCTTGCGTAATTTAGTGGGTTCTCTTTCAACATTAGGCATTTAAATCCCTGATAACGATACCATCTGTTATCCCTCGTTTTATTTAAGTATAATATAGTAGTTTACAGGTTAAAATATGGCAGTCCATTCAATAATATGATGTAAAAGTGAGAAAAATTGGTCTGAATAGACAAGAACCGAATATGAGCCATCAAAACTATCCATTAAATATCATACATATCATATAATGCTATAATATTATTATAGTTATCGTACATTGATCTGAAAAGAAGCCATTACAGTAGAAAACAATTTTTTATTATTATTTAAAAAAGAGTCTTATTCTAGGCGTAAAACTAGCAGACCGGAGCTAACTTCAGATTACATCCTATTTATTTGCCCAACGTCGGCTAGTGGCCGTGGCTAGCGACGCTGCAGAGAGCGCGCGCTGACTCGTCTGGTTCCCGCCAAAACGTTCGCGGCCATCTTTATTTTTTCCGTTGGACAAATTTCCCATAATGTAATATTCCCTTACGTATAGACAAATAGATGCATGTGTGAACATAGATTATTTATCCTCAAAACGTGTTTAATCAACATAATAATTCACACACAATATGATTATTTTGCGATACAAAATGGCGGAGCAATAGTTTGATATGCCATTTTTTTTATTAAATACATTCATCTGTTTGTCTTTAGAGCTTTGTTAAAATATTCAATCTGATTATAGTTTTCGCCGCCTTTGTGCAGTATAAATATTATGATAATTGAGCACGACAAACTATAGAAATGAAATAGATTATTCTGTAGTCGAAAGCAACCCATACAATTAGCTCTCACAGTCGCCACGTCTGACTTCGTCTGCCTAATACAAACATCTATATTATAACCTATCTAAGACAAAAAGGCTTAATTTAAACAAAAAATAAAACAATAGCGCGACAACCATCCATCGATTGTATAATTAAAAAAGCCGAAAAACAATAATTATAAAATATTTTGTGCTTAAAATCCCAACAAATACTGCAACGAATATAAACTAAGTGATACAAAGAAAATATTGGCATCGAATTTTTGCAGTTAGCAACACAGAACGTTCGAGTTACAAATGCCTATTTTATATTCATGTATATTAATTCTTACGTACCTAAAGCTAGCTTAGTCTAGTAAAATGAACATACAGGACGACGTTTGATCTTGTTCCGTCCCCGTGTGCTTGTTAAGGGATAACATATCATGTCTGCGTGTGAATACGAGCGAATCTTGTACGAAACATTCAACATAGTAACCCTTACATGACATTAAAAACGCTACCGTATATGCTTATTTTAAAATTAACCATCTATGATTGAAAATGTTTCAAGTTTCAAAGTTTCAAAATGTAAGACGGACTAAGTACTATTATGAATTGTTAAAACATATTTACTTTACATTATATCATTTTGTCTTCCCATGCCAGAAATTTATTGTATAAACCCCCAACTCCCGATTATCAGGTATTATTTCATAAGTTCTGTGGGAAGTGCTCAATACAATGTAAACCAAATAAGATTAAACGTAATAAATAACCATAGTGAAAGCGGTATAAACATATAAAATAGTGCGTAATGATAATGGTGAAATTCTGCTTGTTCACGCGAGAACTAACAATACTACGTTATACAACATACCCTTACATTTTAAAAGATCAAAGATCTCATAATCTAACGCCTTCTTCCAAAGTTATACTTTTGCCTTCATAGTATATTTTTAAGACTAGAATACACTGTCTTGAAGCTTTAATAGTCCTTTAATCTGTGATAATAAGCACGATTATTTTTAATACTATTTTTTTGATTCTGTGTCTACGATGTTAGCCTCGCGCAAATAAACTGATGATTTTATCATAGGTTTGCGAATATCCATTTTTAAATAGTAATGATGGTTATCATACAGCCCGTAACATAGTGGCTTTCAATTCATGGCCACAATAACGGCTGAATTTTTTAAGACTTATTTTTTTATAAACAATTTTTACACAAGAAATAAATAGTCAATAGTCACTACGCCAAATAAGGAATGGAAAGAAAAGAAATGCATCTATTTCACGATTTTGCACTGCATGTGCATTGTATGGGAACTTCAGCAATTTGTTGACTTTGTCCCGTCGCTGAAAAATGTCAGTATGAACGTCATTTGGTGTATAGGGTACAGATTGGAATGATACAAATTCCACGAGATTTTCACAACATTGCGTAATTGTACCGGCCACAATATTCCACGAAGACGCGTCACAAACTTACGCAAAAACAGTTACAAGTTTACGCCATTTTGTAAAATTCCAAAAAGTAGCCTATAACTGTGCCAAAAGGGATAATGATACGAATTATTATTGGATATAGATAAATTATATTGCATGTCAAAGTATAAACCATTGTAATTGTACGCTTAAAGCCTAGATTAAGATTTAGATATCATTTTACAATTCGTGATCGTCAATGTAAAGACGCTTACACACGAACAGTGCGGCAGTGGCTAGTGTAGTTTCGTGTGGCGTGTTGTGCGTAGTATGTGGCGCGGTTTACGCGTAATGTTCGTGTGGAAACGTCTTTATGTAGGTACAAAAAATGATTTTTTTTTTCGTCAATGGAGATCAGTAAAATCTCGTTTTTACTTATAACAAACCGGTGTGACTAATCTATAACATATATTAAATATATAATAGTTTACCCACGTTAGGATTACATTAAAGTGACGAGAAACGAAAATAATGTCCTCATTCAATAAGTTATGCATAGATACATTTATAATTAATATTTGGTTCTTTAATTATAGTTGATAGAGATAGTATTTTATTCTGTTGGGCGATGTTGTCACCTGAAACGTAAAGAATTACGTATCATACATTATTGTGTTAAATTAACATTTACAAATTTACAATTATAATATTTAAAAAATAACCTATGGCTCTTTTTATCCTTATTCCAGCTAAATCAACGATACTACCTCTTACGAAGGTTTATATAAAACAGATTAAATTCTGAGAAAGTCTTCAAAGATCAAAAACTCACTAGATTGTTTTTAAAAAAGTGTTTCAAAACAAAGTTTGATTTAATTTATCAAACTTGTATCGCTGAGTTAACTACAAAAGGTACAAAAGAATAGAAGCTACTTCACATCACACTAACACACTTAAAATTGCAATATTTTAACAACAAAATAAAAGGGCTGGACTGTTTTGCCATGAGAACTTTATCATTAACGGAACCCTAAAAAGTATATCTCTAGTCTACTTACCAATAAACAGAAAATGAATCCGGCAGCCATAACCCTCCTCCAGGGAAGGGCTAGCAGCATCTATCGTTAACATATCATTACATCATTATAGTTATACATAATATTATATAAGTTGTGAAGTGACAATGGATCAGTGATGCAGATGACGCTCACATACTACGCGCGCACCCAGACATACATGAACTACATACCTCCCTAAAAGTTGTTTAAATGCTTTTAATATTGTTAGAAATTATAATTATAAATAAATAAAGCGATTTTTCTACGGGTTCTTGTCCCGTTTAGACGCGACCGAGTCGTATTGTATCATTTCATGCGCATTCCATCATGTGCGTCAGTTTTACGCGATTTTTGTGCGTTAAACTTGCGCTTTTTAAACGTGATACAATAGTGCGTTTATACACTGCGCACTTATACATTTTGTGCTAATAGTGCGCATAGATCTGATATACAGTACAATTTCAATTCGATTTCGATATTAAAAGTTTACAACACAATACGACATTATATACACGAAGTCATTTGTGCATCAGATCAGAAATTATTTACGTAATGACAACTATGAGATGACTGGACTTTATACAGGTTTAGGTAAGTTTCTATAACTGTTACAGCCGCCCCCTTTAGAATATACAGACCTTCGATTTTGAGGTCTATCGAATTTACTCATTGAGTTTTTGTCTCAATGCCTGAGATGTCCGAACCGAATAGGGAAATACATGGACCATCGTCAGTGAGTAAGGTATCAAAATTAGAAGCTAAATACATTCACACACCGCTTGATTTCGAATATAAAACTAGAAACTGTCGTCATTGGCTGAACTGGGGCTAACCATCAACTTCCAATCCATTCATATACCATCCGCACATATTTTCTGAGTCTTTACTAACGGTGGGTAGAGACAAATATAGACCAACATAGAACTCTATATTCGAGCGTAAAAATGGCTCATCGAGCTTAGAAAAAGACATCGCACTAGAAAAGCGAATCATTTTTAAAATCTCTATGTATCACATTCACGATAAAGTACTATAATTGTTTCATAGCTTTAGCAAGTTCAAAAATCATTGATCTTTTAAGTCTCTACCCACCTTATTTCAGAAACTTCTGTCCTTACACAGTTGTTTTACCTTTGTAAGACTGATCTTTATTCTAACCGCTATAAGGTTGCTTTCAGAGATATAACTGCAAAATGAATCTTATAGCAAGACTAGAAATAGACATCACAATTGTCTATTTGCAATTATTTGCAAGACTGACCTTTATTGTAACCACTATAAGGTTGCTTTCAAAGGTAAGGTTGCTGTAAAAGGACAGTTTCAGCAAAAGCATGAGGTAACATAGTAGATGGTACATCCTGGTACAGGTCGGGAGGTGCGGGAGGTGTAAGAGGAGTGTGTGTGTGTGTGTGCTTAGTTCCAGATGCGCAGGAAGGAGTCCCAGGAGCCGGTGGCCACGGCCATGCCGTTCTCGGTGACGCCCAGGCAGGACACGCGGTTGTCATGGCCGGCGAGGATACCTGCGGAAGGAAACGTTATGGTTACTCATTGCTTGAGCTACGTGATATTTAATCTAGCGAGCATCTTCCATAACTCGAATTAAAAAGTAATTATAAATGAAGAATTTCCTTTCATTTCATCATGAGAACTACACATTTAAGTGACGGTAGATTTTTTACAAGCGCCATATGTATTCCAACCACTGCAACTTCTCCGCCATTAGAAAAGCGCCTCTTTCAAGCAGGAGATCGACCAGAATTACGAAACCACGGGCTAACAGTTTTCCTCGGCGACAAAACAGCATGCAGTGTGGGCTTAGACTACATAGGCATAAAGGGATGTTATAATGTAACTGACCGGCGCGCTCGCTCTTCATGGAGTCCCACACGTTGCAGTTGAAGTCGTCGTAGCCGGCCAGCAGCAGGCGGCCCGACTTGCTGAAGGCGACCGACGTGATGCCGCAGATGATGTTGTCGTGCGAGTACATGGCGAGCTCCTGGTCGGCGCGGATGTCGAACATGCGGCACGTGGCGTCGTCCGAGCCCGTCGCGAACGCGAACCCGGATGGGAAGAACTGGAATCATCAGAACGACCTTATTAGTCCTTCATCTTAATCACAAACAAACTTTATTTGAGCAAAAACTGGGTGGCTAACAATCAGGCTGCCCATTTGACGGTGACTATTTGCTAGCAATATAAATACACGAGTGCTTTGCCATCCCAGACACGAAGTTGAAATGTCCGTAATCCTATTCACACTAATACTTTACCATTCACTCCACTCATACACCAGTTCTGCTTCGCTTGGCGACGAAAATAGGTTTAGGTGAAGCGAGGGGGCTTCATCTATACCTATTTTTGTCGTCCTAAAGGGTTCTATTGCGGTTTTCCTTGTAATTTTATTATACGTTTTACTAGACACGATCGAGCCACATGTCAGTTGTAAGGTATGCAGGCTACATACCGTGACGGCGTTGATGTCGCTCTCGTGTCCCGGGAAGGTCTGCTTGCACTGACACTCGCGGATGTCCCACAGCTTGGCGGACGCATCGCAGGCGCCTGACACGAAGGTGCGCTGGTCCGGCGCCAGCGACAGCGACATGACGTCACCCGTGTGCCCCGTGAACTGGCCGCACTGCTGCCCGGTCTCGATGTCCCACAGGGCGCTGGGGCGAACAAACGTTTTGGTTAAACATAGTTGTCTCTAATTAAAGTCAATCTGCCCTGGTCTTTTCCTTACTAAATTAAGGTCGGGTTCCATACTGACCGGATGCAGCTGAGTACCATTATTTTACAAGGAGTGACTGCCTATCTGACCTGGACAACCCAGTAACCGGGTAACGCGATACCACTTGGCAAAACCTAGGGACTGAATTAATTATTTTCGATGTATGTGATTACTAAGATGGACTCAAAGTCAACTTCAAGATGGTACCGACGAATTTTCCGTCATGGGTGTCATTTTCATGGTTTTCGGGGTTGCTTGTAATGAATATGAGTGTTCATTTCAAGCAACCCCGAATATGTTGCTTGTAATCAAAATCAACATCCAAGATGGCGCCGATGAAGTTTGACAACTTTTCGTCATGGGTATCATTTTCATGGTTTTCGGAGTAGCCGATTACGAGTATGGGCTCGAAATCAACATCCAAGATGGCGCCGGTGAAGTTTGTAAATTTTTCGCCATGGGTGTCATTTTAATGGTTTTCGGCGTCGCTTGTAATGAATATGAGCTCAAAATCAACATCCAAGATGGCGCCGACGAAGATTGACAACTTTTCGCCATGGGTGTCGTTTTCACGGTTTTCGGGAGTGCTGATTACGATTATGAACTCAAAATCAACATCCAAGATGGCGCCGACGATGTTTATTAACTTTTCGTCATGGGTGTCGTTTTCATGGTTTTCGGGGGTGCCGATTACGATTATTAACTCAAAATCAACATCCAAGATGGCGCCGACGAAGTTTGACAACTTTTCGTCATGGGTGTCGTTTTCATGGTTTTCGGGGGTGCCGATTACGATTATTCACTCAAAATCAACATCCAAGATGGCGCCGACGAAGTTTGACAACTTTTCGTCATGGGTGTCGTTTTCATGGTTTTTGGGGGTGCCGATTACGATTATTAACTCAAAATCAACATCCAAGATGGCGCCGACGAAGTTTGACAACTTTTCGTCATGGGTGTCGTTTTCACGGTTTTCAGGAGTGCTGATTACGATTATGGATACAAAATCAATAACCAAGATGGCGCCGACGAAGTTTGACAACTTTTTGGTCATCGGTGTCATTTTTGTGGTGTCATCTTGGAAGTTCATTATGAGTTCATATTCGTAATCAGTTACCCGGAAAACGAAAAGTAACCGATTTCTGACATTAAGAAAATAACTAAAGGTGGAAAATTGGTTACGTCTTTTTGTGTTGATACGTCGTTTTTTCTAATGATGGCAGATTGGCCACTGTACAAAAAGAGTTCAATTTAGCGCGCAATAGTAAGCGTGTCATATCAAGAATTTAATTCACATTAAGCATTACAAATCGGGTATGTAAACACGGTATTTCAGTGGTCTCTTGACTGTGGTTGCCGGATTGCAGAACCGATGAAAAAACACAACAACTGAAATATTTGTTAGTAAATGAAATTTATGTTGATAATATAATAATTTTGTCTTATGGTGTGTTCAGGAACATCTTATTATCTTATTTCCTATTTTTATTATAAATGTGAATAAAGTAAAGTGAGGATGGATGTAAGGAAAAACGGATTTTGATAACTTTCCAGTAACATAGCTTACATGTACCTACATCAGAATAAAACATAGGCTATACTTTAAAATGGGACGAAGTACAACATCCGCGCAGGCGGAGCCACGTACGGCAGCTAGAAATATAATAAGTCGCAAAAAAAGTTTTTTTTTTTTTTGGTTTTTCTTTTGTCAAATCCAAAAACACCATGTTCTTTTTTATGTCACTACAGCTGTCGACCTTTTCAATCCTTTTAAATTCTGATATACATAGTTCCTGCAACTCACCATGACATGTCGCCGGAGCTGGTGAGGATCTGGTTGTCATCGAGGAACCGGCAGCAGGAGAGGTAGCCCGAGTGACCTGGCAGCTCGCGGGATACGCGCACGTTCCCCTCGCGCGTCTTCAAACTGAAATGTTAGAAAGTACAGATTACTAATTTGTATTCTAAGAACATAACGTAAATGTTGACCATCTAGATCAAAGCTGGTATTTTTATATCCCCACTGCTGGGCAAAAGGCTCTCGTCCCCTTTTCTACACACGTCTATCTTTTGCCATTGTGGGTCAGTCCATCCGGTAAGTCAAGTTCGTCTAGCTGGAACAGAACATTCTATACATTCTAGTGTTTTAGCTAGAAATAATGGTGATGTAATGATAAAAATTGTAACGTTGCAAACTTCACCTCTGTTATAATTCTAGTTGTTGTTCGATAGCATATTCGCCCCTATTCCCTTACCCTTACACCGGCATAATATACAAGACTCAATTGTGCTACACCTCTGTCAGTTAATCCTGTAATTCTTTGTAGTCTGAAATGTTCACAGAATCGACCGACAGATCCTGTTGGAAAATGAAACTCACCTGTAAATAGAACAAATGTTGTCTAATCCTCCGCACGCCACGTAGGAGCCCGAGGGTGCGTACGCGCAGGTCATGACCCAGCTGGAGCGCAGCGGTATCGCGTGCACCTTGTTGGTCGTGTGGCTGTCCCACACGATCAGTTTGCCGTCCTGACTCGCTGATACCAGGTTCCTGGTGATAAGAAAACAAAATTAAGTATTTCAGTTAATATTTTGATTAAGATATCATATTCAATCAATCTGCCTGCTTTATCCAAGCATTTTATTATTTATTTTTGGTCCAATATTTAGCTATAGTAACATGGTTTGCTGACGCAGTCTTTAGATCCTCGCGTGTGCAGGTTTCTGGGCTAAGAATAAGAAGCCTTCCCTTTTCCCAAATATTTCAAAAGAACATCCGAGCGAAGCCGGGGCGGGCCACTAATAAAGTATAATTGTAACATTTCTGAATCGGAATTAAGTTCTGATTTAAGTGCAAGTCTTATTTGTCTTTGAGGAAAACAACGCATCAACATAACTCTCGGTTTTGCATACGTAGTCAGTTTCGATTTATTAACTA
This sequence comes from Melanchra persicariae, assembly GCA_947386135.1. NCBI lineage: Eukaryota > Metazoa > Arthropoda > Insecta > Lepidoptera > Noctuidae > Melanchra > Melanchra persicariae. The sequence continues at coordinate 2,481,859 of OX376669.1, forward strand.
TGACGTTAGAACATTGTTCATACGGAGTTTCCTTAATTCTTCGAAACCAGAGGTTTATCTTGACTCGCCTTCATATTTTTTTAAAGCAGACTTTAGATGTCATTACCCCTTTGTATTTATTATGATAAGCATACAACCAAAATATTGTGACGAATCAATCAAGATAAAATAAAATACTTATGATTGTATTTCACTAATTACCAATCAAATTAATAAAAGTCAATTTAGGATTTCTCTAATTAATACCGATTGACGTCATACTGTTAAATACTAAAATCGAGCTTATAATGACTCAAAAATAGCCTTAGGAAAACATCCTGAACTAGTAATTATGACTGTACGGCTGTGGAAATAAGGTGTATTTTGTTGTACTTTTGCGTAATTTGTAGGGAAAATCGTGACGTTCACTGTTGCCTCTGTTATCAAGAGGAAAAATGAGTAATAAGTTTACGTTCAGAAATCATATTGTTTCCGTTTTATTGTTTAACCGACAGGCTTTGTGTCGTCAATTGTATCATGTGTAAACTTGGAATATCATGTTGACATGAGTCAATATTATTGGCAAAAGGTATCCCAAACAAAGCATTCAACAGCAGTTAGTAATTTTGCTTACAGAGCTTGTGTAATTATTTATAATATAATACTAATTTAACTATATTCAACTATATTCACTTAAAATTAAAACTCCTAAAATATGGCGTCAAAAAATTCGTCCGCATCGCTGTCGACTGTAAGTGAGGATAAGCATTGCCATACAACGTGGCAATGCTGCCAGTCTTTTTTCCCACACTAAAGGCCTACCCATTTTCCACGGAAATAAAGACATACCGTCTGGTCGCTTGCCATCGTGGCGTTCTAGTACGGCTGGAACGACGACAGCAACAAGAGCGCGTCGGATAATGTCGTTGATGTTTGCGTACTTAATTAAAAAAAGTTTTGGTCATCCGTTCCTATAATAATATGACCAGCGGACTAGTTGCGAAACATACAATCAATGGCAATGGCTTTCCTTTTGAGTATTCTCAGTATTCATTGAGTATTTTACGTTCTTCATCAGGACTTTTATGAAAAGCAAAGTGTGATTAATACATAAGGGTACATTTTACGGACGTAAAGAAACAAAAGAGTATGTATAGAAAGTAGCAGAAAGCTTTACGTTCTGTTGCAGATTTTGTTCGAAAGAGTTACCGCAGCCCTGGAAAGCAAAGGGCACTACGAGGAGCACGGATGGGTTTTAGTCAGTAAGAGTCTGACACTCCCTCCTGCTCCAGCGGGGTCATTTGATGATTTCCCATCCATAAAAAAAGCTTTACGTTCTGCATAACCTAATGAGAAAAAGTCATGAGTATGTCATTATGTTACAGGAAGAATTTATATTATTAGATCGTGATAAAATATTATTATTAATCTAAATGACTACAAATAAGGAAATGCTATTTCTCCATATTTGGCTAACAGATTGGTGACCGCTGTTTGTTATTCAAATACTAATTAGGAAAATGGCTTCCATTAATTAAACTAAATCCCTAGGCACGGCTGACGTAATTTGTGTTTCGTCGTATAATTGCCGTTTCTATATTAATTATGCAATCAACTTATACACCTACGTATAAAACTTATTAGTATTGTGACAGTTACATAAAATTCATGATCAAAAACAAGCTTTAGAAGTGTTTTAAGCATTTTGAACACGTTCAAATAATCAGTCAACTGTGAACAGACATTTGTGATGGCGGTGTGTTGATTGTCCCAAGATATTATTATTATTATTATTTAGTCAAAATTCAGAAAACTAAAAAACGCCACTGATGCAACGATTGGTATGCCACGTATTGGGCTAACCTCATCTAATTAAATATCCAATCCACACTTAAAATTAGCTCGAAAAGAAGTTTTAACTTTAACTCACAACATTGGAAAGTAATAAAAGTTGCGCAAGTCACGGAAAAGTTGAAAGGTATAACAGCCTGTCCTGGTATGGTCATGTGAAGAGGAGGGATTCATCCCTCCTCTTCGCATGTAACTAAAAGGGTTATGAATATAAATGTGGATGGATAGAGAGGAAGAAAAGATGGATGGATTGTGTGAGGAGCGATATGAAAGAAAAGGGAGTTAGTGATAGTGTGACGGCTGATAAAATAGAATGGAATAAAAAACGTGTTGCGCCGACCTCAAGTAATATGGGATAAGGGGCAGGAAGATGATGACTGGAAAGTAAATACAACACACAGCAGCTAAAGAGTGGTATTCCCTGTCGAAGTCTGTGTTTCAACCTGGGGGTCTTAAGTCAAGAGTGAATAGGTTACTTCTAGGTAAGCGTGCTCCATCGTCGACCACATCATCATTTTCCATCAGGTGAGATTGTTGTGAAACGCAAGCATCAATAAAAATAAAAAAGTTATGATCTAATTCTCCAAAAGCTAAATCAATAAAGAAATCAGTAAGTAGAGAAAATTCTCGGTCACTTATGATTAAAGTTTCGAGACAAAACAAACATGATTTTAAATTTAGCGTTTATTATTGTTGGCCGCGTCTGTCGAGCGTCACAGATGTCCAAATAAGATATTTATTATAGGACTGCAATCGTTTCTTAGTAATACTGAGTTTGTATTGGGTTAGTTGGAAATTATAGGAATTTGAGGTAAGAAGCTGCAGGCTGAAGACTGGGCAGGCCATGTCTGCCGGATGCCGTCAAAGCTGTGGGCACGTATAACACAAGACTGGAGCCCTAGGGTCTACTCTCTAAGCCCGAAGTCCGTAGTTTCGGCCTTAGTGTCGGGATTATCGGCAAATCATGTTGTCATTTATTCTTAGTTCGGGTTCGGGACTAATCGTAAGTCCGTAGGTGATACGGAGTAGAAAACGCCCGACACTAAGCCCGAAACTACGGACTTCGGGGTTAGAGAGTAGACCTCCTGATACAGCTAGACGGGGTCGTGGCAGACCGAGGAGAAGATAGCAGGTCGCCTTGGATTTGCCTTCCTGGTGATTGGCACAACAATGAATGAAATAGTAAAAATGGAGGCCTTTGCCCAGAAGTGGGAAAGTTCTGGCTGATAAGAAGGATGTTTATGTATTACTAAATCGAGGGTAGGCAATTAACGTGGGGTATGCTTCTTTTAAGGACGCGTTTACAAATCATTACTATTATATATAATTTTAGATACGTACATTTATTAAGAAACTGTACCTATCTAAAATTATATTTATAGTTCAGAATCGTATCATGCACATCTATCAACAATTCTTGGGAAAAACATTTTAAGAATGCAAAGCATTTTATTTAATAAACATACCTACTTTTGTGTAAAAAAAAGTAATGATTTGACTACCCAATACCCATTTGTAAACGCGTCCTTAAGCGAAACAAAGCGATTCAAAATCAGTGGTTTATGTAAAAGACACAGATTACAGGTCGAAATTTGATTCCGCCCACTGACGTGTATTAGTTTTTTTTATCTTCTGCGCTAATTAATCTCAAAGCTGCTGTGCCAGCCTCATCCAGGTTCTACGCACAGTCGAAATTTTGTCCTATTTAACTGTTTACCCAATGGCCACCCGCCCTAAGTTTGTATCTTTCCTGGAAGTTTGTTTATGGCGTACAGTTTACCTTGTATCGTCCTAGTCTAGTTGCACTAGATAATTTTTACGGCCAATAAGCATGACAAAGCTAAACTTTAACCTATGACCGCTATAAATTGATGCCAGAGACTTTGATATGGAGATCTTTGGACTCATTTGTGGACTTTGGGATGTGGATTTGTCTTTTAATTATGCTGTATAAATGTAGGGTTGCGTTTCATGTTTTTTATAGCTATTGTACATAAGACTTCAGCATGTACTCCTTGGCGGTACGCACAATGATATTTGTATTTCATGCCATACAATGACAAACAAGCAGGCGCTCAACCTGAGGGTTAGTGGTCACCACCGCCTATGGACATTTGCAAAGCCAGAGATGTAGATACAGCTGGGTTTGAAAATGTCCAACCTTACAGACCTTTAACCTACATGACACAACAACACGCCTGTTTCCCCCAAAGGGTCAGGCAGAGGTCGGTTATGTTTTAGCCTCCTTTTAGCCTAATAGGCGAACCTATTGCCATTTGGGCACAAATTCCAGATTCCGGGGTTCTACTGAGAAATGTCACATTGAATAAACCAATAACATTTCGCCATACCCGGGAATGAAACCAATGACCTGATGTTCGAAAGTGTTATCCCCAACAAGGTCACAGCAAAAGAAACCGAATCTCCTGCCGTACGTCCCATTATCCCATAAAACAACGATGTCAAGTTTTTCCTCAACAAATAGGTCAGTCAGTACACGATACCATCAGTTCGTACAACTCAATGACATCTCAATTCTGTACAGTTTCGGTCACGCAGGCACGTCACGCGTTGAAGTTGACTCATACATAAGTAACTTCGGTTTACTGTTTCGCAGTGAATGTAAGGAAGGAACCAGTGGCCTTAAGAGCGTTTACGCGGTATGGCTTCTCATACAATCTTTCAAATCCTTATTCTTCAAAATGAATGAACCGATTTTAACGAAACCTGGTATACAATTATACATACGCTAGATATCTAGGTCTAAATAGTTATCAGAAAACATTTTTGAAAAAGATTTCAGAGGGAGAGAGAGAGCGATTTAAAGTTTTCTATAGAAAGTGAAAAATCACTATATCCTTCCCCCTGAACTATTTTTCAAAAATGTTTTCTGATAACTATTTAGACCTAGATATCTAGCGTATGTATACCAAGTTTCGTTAAAATCGGTTCATTCATTTTGAAGAATAAGGACTTGAAAGTTTGTATGAAATGACATACGGCGTACACGCTCTTAAATCGAGTTTTTAAATGTTCTCGATCGCGTTGGCGTAAGCTTCAATTTGTATTGAAACTGAATAAGCGCCGTCTGGTGACAATAACGGAAAATCTTTTTTTTTTTCATACAATTTGATTTATGCGAACGTTTTAATGCGATTTAGTATGTTAAAAAAAACTCGCACTAAGCCCTCTGGTGTTAGGTGCCTTTGTGGAAATATGAAGTGAATGCAATTGTCAATTATTTGAAATAGGGATGACCTTATATTCAGAAAAAAATATACTTAATTCTAATTAGTCCGTGAGATAGATTTGAAGAATCCACCTGCAAAGCACTCCAATTACATTGCGAGGCACGAACGAGCGATTGATCACATGATATCACGGTAGCTCTGAATATAATGCAGTTTGTATGTGAACCGCTTGCAGGAGGAAACGTTGCCTTACAATTATTTCGAGTCGAGAACTTTATGTAGGAAAAAAATCTTCATTGATAATGTTTACAAGGAACGCCAACAGTTGATATTTCGTCATCAGCCCAACGGTTTTTCCATACGGCGATTGTCAAAAAGTCTTTTACCGACTACGGCAAAGCCATAAGGAAGACGTACTTGTTTCGTCCTTTTTAGACCGCTTTTATTCTTTTGTTTTTTTTTTATGATAAGCAAGGTGGAGGGAAAAACATCTCTTTCGAGGTACGGTCTCAATAGACCCAATGACACGGGGACAGTCGAGGTTCTTTGCATTTATCATGTTTATAAGATTCTCTGGACCTTTCCATCCCCAAAGTTTACCGCTGAAATCGCATGTCTGTTACCTGGAATCGCTGCCCCAGTGCATCGCGTAGATCTTGGCGAGATGGCCGCGCAGCGTGCGCCGCGTGCGCATCTGTATGCGCCCGATGGGCTCGAGGTTCGCCGTTGCTTGCGCCAGCGACGTGTCGCAGGCCGCCTTCCTCGCATCCTGGAGGCAAAGGAAAATGTGTTATATGGGGCTGACGAAACACAACATGGCCAAAGATTTGTCAAGTCAAGGGTCTTGTAGAAAAGAGTAAGTAAGTCAATGAACAGATATTATTTTTTCTCGTCATTTAAGATTGCTAATTTATAAAGGCACTTCTCAAAAGGAGGCCGACAAACGCGGTCCGTTTTTCGGCCTCGCCGACGAGGCCCATCGCGACGCCACTGTCAAATCACTACCTGACTTTTGCCTAAAGAACCAGCCCGCGTCGCTGAGCCATTAGCTTTAAATCCCCCAAATAATACGACCCAGCCTGTCCCTTGCTGTCCCCCCGAAATGACGCCGCTAAACCGAGGTCCGTATCAGGGGATGCCCTTAGCGAGCGGTCATTAGAATAATCTAGTAGCTTGTAGCCCTGGCTGGGAGCCTTAAATTCATTTAAGGTCACCTTAGCGTGCTAGATCTGCAGTTGCAAAAAAAAACTTCTCTTTAGTGCCTTTACCATGTCCCCATTTAAGACCCTACTCTACTCTGCATGATCTTTATGAGACTGAATACAAGGACTTATAATAGATCGTTATACAGGCGGTAGATTTAATGATTGTATATGATTTTTATGCTGACCTATCTTCGCTACGGTTAACTGTAACCCCTTAAAACGTTAATTTTCTAGTGTCCAGGACTTTTTGAACGTCAAATTTTGCATAAAGACAGTCCCCCAAAACGCCCGCCCGTCACCACTTCCTAGTGTTTTAGCTGGGAAGAAGAAGTGGCGCAACAAACTCCCCAGCAACAAGCACGACGTGTTACATGAGGCGCGGTCGTGCTAAGCGCGGTGCCCTGAGGGGACTGTGTTAACGTCGTTCAGTCCATCCTAAGGTTGTCTGTAAGAGATTGCCCTGTGCGATAAGACCGCCCATTGTACACTTGTTTTTATAAAATTTTTACCTGTGATTGATGTGAGGTGTACAATAAAGTATATAATAAATAAATAAATAAATTGAAAATAGGTAGTTATACTCACTCTAATAGCATTTTTGAGCGTCTCCGCCTCCTGACGCAAGCTGTCTAGTTCATTCATGTTGGGTGCTTTGTCTCTGGCCTTCCAAGTGTACCGCTCGACAACCGCGCGCCGCGTCTGATATCACGCAACGCAACGACCTCTGGAAACAACAAAACATTATTACATTAACAAAGGGTTACTCATAAATCCAAGTATTTATTAAAAATTTACAGGGCACATTGTAATGGTTACTGAAAAAATTTACTTATAAACCACGCAACCGAGCGTCTGGTCATACCGTCGACGGCTAACAGCTTGAAAGGTTTCAAGTCTAATGTGAAAAGGCTTCTAGGCTGGCGAGCATCATCGTAAAAAGCTTTATTGCTTACCATAAGGTGAGATAGTGAAAAAGGAAAGTACCTACAATAAGCATGGAACTGCCTGCCAGACGTCTTCTTAAAACTGTTTGTACCATTACCGGCGATAAAAATACACCCTTAACCTAACCACCCTCATACTGTGCTGTTTGCTAAAACAGCAACAAAAAATACATCACCACTCCAGTCCGACAATAACAATTAAAACCAATCACTAATCAAAGACAAAAATAACAAAGTTATCACTGTATCAATCGATAGAGATAATACATAAATAACCAACCGAACAAGAGCTGACATGTTTGTTACAACAAGTAAAAAAAAACAACAACGAATCTACTTACGACATTTTAGCCTCTACGAAACAGCGAAAATAATAACCTTCTAAGCTCCTTAGATCGAAAATTAGATTGTTCGAACACCTCGCCGGGGTTTGAGGGGTCAAGGATCTCCAAGCTCGTAATATATGCAGTTCCGTACTTCCGTCAAACGATGCACACGGCAACACGGCCGGCCGCGGCGTGTTCTACCACGCATGCGCCAACTTGACAGAAGCTGGGCCCTAGTACGCAGGCGTAAGAACGCACGGCGAAGGGAGGTTAGCCTGGGCGAGCCCTAATTATCAGGACAAATTTTCTTAACCATCGATCTGTGTACTGAGAAATATGAGTTCCTGGTAGTTACAGCACTAATGTGTTGCTTAGGAAATCTGTTCGCAAGCATTGTATGAAGGTGTAGCTAGGTAAAAGTGGGCGTGTATAATTAATTATTCTCATCGATTCTGTTTGGTTTGCCATGACTGATATCGTATTCTTGTCCTCATTAACTAATGTGTGTGTTAGTCGCTTTATGTAACTTAAATGAAATGAGAAAGACAGAAGACAAATCATAATATTATGAACAATTAATTTGCAGAAAATATAACATCTTCTTGTCTTGAGTGAAATAGGTACAAAGACAGAAGTAAATTTTTATTTGTTGGGCGCCAACATGACCTTGTAAGATCAAATTAATAGTCTTAACCAAAAGAGAAACAAATACCTAGGTAAACTCTTGTGTAAAAAAACCGGTCAAGTGCGAGTCGGACTCGCGCACGGAAGGTTCCGTATCATTATCTATAAAAAACACGGCAAAAAAATCACGTTTGTTGTATGGGAGCCCCACTTAAATATTTATTTTATTGTTTTTAGTTATTTTTGTTGTTATAGCAGGAACAGAAATAAATCATCTGTGAAAATTTAACTGTCTAGCTATTAAGTTTCATAAGATACAGCCTGGAGACAGACAGACGGACAGTGGAGTCTAAGTAATAGGGTTCCGTTTTTACCTTTTGGGTACGGAACCCTAAAAAGCGTAAAATTCCCTTGTCAATACGTTTCCAGTTGGTTTTCCTTGGTCAATATAGTTTATTACTTAGAATCCGAGTTACTTGGCACGATGGCGCCGAACAAACGTAGAGTACTAGGTACATAGTTACATTGCTCTCGAGTTATATTGTTTTTATGAAGCTGAAGTATTTCATGGATGCAGAAGTTATGGACTTTAAAGTTCGTCATGATTTGTTGGGATATTTACTACTATATGATTAGGGTTTCAGGGTAATAATTCAAGTGTATTTGTATAGTTGGTAAACTATTAAGCTTATTCCTCCAAAACAACTGGTCTGATTAGGTAGGCAAGCATGCTCCATCGTTGACCACCTCATTGCTTACCATGAGGTGAGATAGTGGCCAAACGCGGGCTTAGAAGAATAAAAGGTTGTAAAAAAACCGGCCAAGTGCGAGTCGGACTCGCGCACGGAGGGTTCCGTAACATTATCTTTAAAAAAACCGGCAAAAAATCACGTTTGTTGTATGGGAGCCCCACTTAAATATTATAGAGAAATACATCATCTGTGACAATTTCAACTGTCTAGCTATCACGTTTCATGAGAGCCTGGTTCCACGGTTCAGCCTGGTGACTGACAGACAGACGGACGGACAATGGATTCTTAGTAATAGGGTTCCGTTTTTACCCTTTGGGTACGGAACCCTAAAAAAGACCCAAATTAACTTCGCCAATCGTTCAAATAATGCCAACGGGTGTCCTTTCTTTTTAGGTAAGACTTTAAGACCAGCTGTACATTCAAAGTACGTTCAACTTTCAACTTCAACACATTTTTGCCTTGAAGGAGAAATTCTTTAGAATGTATCCGGCTTCCTGCGATGGGGAGACGGAAGGGTGCTATTTTAACTTACTGCTGGGTATATTTCTAAAGTGTAAGGCTTCACCAAAACTTTATCTTGATTTCGGTCTATCTCGGAAATAGGACAGGGAGGAAAATGACGTGAGAAAAGTTTCGAGTATAAATTTAAGGGACTTCGTAGGCGCCATAGTTGCGAGTTAACGTTTTGCTGGTCAGTTTCTGGTCGGACCGCCGGAATAATATCGCCATAATTATGGAGATACATTCATAGAGTTGTTATGCAATGAAGTAGCAGGGTGATAATATCACCGCACTCGTTTTTTTTATTTTACAACTAATACTAATACTTTGCAGAAATAATAATAAGTTGTTTATGGGTAGTATTTAAACGCAAATCAAAAAATATTCTTTTTCTATGCAATAAGATTCCGAATTCCCATCAAAATTACTGATTGCACAGCAAAATATTCAACTCAAAATATCACTAAACACACTACAATTTATTTTCGCAGCGAACAGCGATTTTTCCTAAAGCAAAAGCTTTTTCATCAATGCACAGCTAATAATCTTATTTCTAATAGACCTATCCAAATCGAACACACCTAGCCAAACCTTAAAATATTCTATGCATGGTTGATGGTGGGCTTGAGCGACGGAACCCCGCTATGCGGGGCTCCTACTTCTGTGTGGTTAACCAAAAAAATAACCACAAAGGGGATGGCGGGGTCTATTCGCTCGCTTCGCTCGCTCACACGACCCCACCATCCCCTTCTAACCTAACCTATCCGAGTCGGAGTGCCGTAAAGTCCCGATTGCATCCAGTTTCTCCTGATATAACAACCGTTACATACCCAATGTCGAGTCAAAGTTAGTTATTTTGCTATGAAATATGGAAAATTTGCTGTGCAGTCAGTATTTATGCTATGTATGTAGTATTTTTGTACAAAAATAAATTTAACTGTATTGCATTATGAGGAAAAAAGTAATGTCATATTGATGTATGATTTCGAATTATCTGCAGTTTGAGTTTTGTTAAACATTTAGTTTATTTGTAGTGAAGTAAGTTATTTGATGTAAAAAAGAATATAAATGATGAGTATGTATTGATAGGCGATTATTTATTTGATATGCAATTTATAATATCCCGTTGTTTATTTTCTCTCAAAAGGTACAATCAGAAGGTTCTTTCGGAAAGAAAAGTTAAGAAAATTGCGCTGAAAATATTCCTACGGTAACGGGAAAAACGAGATGCGCTTACGAAGTCGCGTGCAAAAGATAGTGAAAGATAAAACTAACTACTACTATCTACAGATAAAGAAAAGGGATGACTACTGAGAGGACGATAAATAGAAAAATCTGGAGAATTTATGGAAATAAAACATACTGATCAAATATATAGCAAATCGTTCCACACAACTTCACCCTGACCACATTCCAATGAAAACAAAATAGATTCCTATGCTTATAGAAAAAAATGCTCTATTAAAATGTGAAGGACCAAGCTTTTGTATCTCAGTGTAGTTATTATCTGCGTCCATTGTTCGTCAGCGATTGTCCTAGGTTACGTCAGAGTTTCACAACCTCGCAAACGAGACGCCGGTGTCATTATGTGTGTACTTGAAGAGTTTCCATGGAAAATTATATGTTGGGGATCATATATGTACCTTGTTAGGTTTGATTTATTTGTATGGTGTCTGTGGTTCAAGAAACAATTGCGCTGTATTGCGGTTTGCAAGAAAATTCAGACTTGTTTTGTACGTTTGCGAGAACTATCAACAAGTGGGCCCCACACAGAACAGTTCTTATGCTGTCGTCTCTAGTAAACTGCATAATTATGCTAAAACTACTAATAATCTACCCAAGACTTCCACCAAGATCCCATTTTGCAGTAGAGTTTCAACTCAAGACCTGTCGCAGTTCTTAAGTCCAACGTCTCAAAGCATAGCCGAAGGGGTATTGCAGTTGGTGCAAAGAAAGAGTCCTATGAGGTAAACACCACTATGAATGAAGAACACATGAAAGAAACCACCCTTTTCTCTTACAGAACATAAATGTTTCTAACAGTCTAAGGAACCCCATCTTGCTTCGGTCGCTTAAAAACTAGTCGGCACCTCAATCAACCAGTCTTCTTCTTCTTCGTGTGAGCAGTAAGGTCTAACGACCCCACACACCCAGAGTTTCTAAACCGCCTCAAGGGCCTCTGACATGGTTTGACGACCGCCATTTGGCGGCCGGGACCACCGGCTTATACGTGCCTTCCGAACCACGGAATCATCTTTTTATCAGACAATCAGGTGATTGAAGCTTGCAATGTCCTAGCCAAACTTATTACACGGTATGCTTCCCGTGGGAATCGAACCCACGACCACCAGGTCACAAGGCAAACGCCTAAACCACTCGACCACGGAGGCAATCAACCAGTAACTATAATAAATCACAATGCAGACAAACCCGGCTGGTAACATTGTTTGATAACAAACTCGTATGAATTAAAACAATGTGTTAACGTCCTCAGGCGTAATAGAAGGACCAGTGGGCTTGTGTATGTATGTATTCGACATTAACATGGGTTCTGATGACGTGAAGGCCTATAAAGGTTACATAACTTTCATGAACAGGCAGCTCAACATGAATGGGTAATTTTGTTTTTGAAATGCACATTATGAAAGTAAATTGGTGTTGAATTTTTCAATGCTTCATTCAAATGGAGGAGAAACACAATTTGTAGAACATTGAGATATTTCAAAAGATTACTGCAGGACCAGTTTTTTTTCACGTAAAGTTCGCAAGAAATGAGCATATTTTAAGTATTTTAGGATTTCAAACAGTGATCATAACTTTAAAAGTTTAGTAAAAAACCATAAAGTTTAGTTTCCTTGCATTTTGAGTTTTAAAAGTAAAAATCAACAGTAAATTCAAAACTTTCTTTGTATTTCTACAGTACATAAATCAAGTAAGAGTTTTGTAACCATTCAGTATGTGTCTAAAATTAGTTGCGCGTGTTATTGTTATAAGTGTTCCCGTTCAGTGTGTTTACGTTACGTTCTTACGGATTTAGGGTAACCATCGTACGTTAGAAACGATTTGATAACGCTACGTTTAAATAACAACTATGTGGAGCTCTAGCATAACCGGGAAACGAGGAAGACCACCCAGAAGATGAGGTGGATGAGCTAGAGAGCATTTATAACCAATGGTCAACGCTAAAAACCAATTCAAACCATGTACTAGCTTCCGGCGTTTTAAAATGCCCATGTAGGTCTATATAAAAATACTTTTGTTTCTTTTTATCTAGCTTTAGGCTCAAACAGCAGAAAGTATAAAGAATCCTGGAAACCGACCTTTTTGCTAAATCGGGATGCAAGCCACTTCAAACGTTTCTCTGGAACTCGTCGAGATTCATTGACTCTGAGTCGGCGCTTTTCTGGCGGTCACCACTACTGATTCTGGCTCTCGGGAGTTCCAGTGATTGGGATAGTGTGGCGGGGTTGTCGCAATTACAAAAAAAAAATGTAGCTAAGAGCTTACTAGTGATCTAAGCCTAATAGGCACGGCAAAAATCTAGGTTTAATATTAAGTTGAATATATATTGACCTATACCCAAAAAATAAACTGATATGATTTGACAACATTGCCCCTGAATAAGGCTTTCAAGTCATCATCATGATGACAGACACACCAGCTGAGAGACGTCCACTGCTGGATATAGATCCGATCTTTCAAGCATCACCATATCGATCTGTCCTGAGCTGTCAACGCATCGACATCATCAGCCTACAGAAGCCAACAAGATATAGCCACCTAATTAAATTCTATAAACCCAATCTCATTATAATTACACCTAAACCGCAAAGCCCTAGCAATTTCATAAAAGGATGCGTAATGCTGGATAAAATAAAAAGAGGTAAACCCAACACACACGGTTGCAATGAAACCGATTGTGACACACGTTTATATGGTAATTTTGTCACTTAACGGGGAAAAAGATATATAAAGATGTCTTATCAGTACCGAACAAAAGGTACATGTAGTAACCGTTATTGTTTTCAGACTGCAATGGAGTGACCTCTGATAAAATTATAAAATAGGAATTTTAACTATGGGATCATCCGAAATTAGATTATGTGGCTGGAATGTAGTTGATGTCATCTTTTTTTTTGCGATTTTTATACCGTGAGATTCCTATTTTAGTAAGTCGAAATAATAGCCAGTTTTAAAAACAGCTATACAGTAGTATACTTATCTCCTTCAAATGCCGTTTGCGTTCCAGGGCCTCAACCCAACAACAGGAACTCCCGCAACCCTGGCAGGTATACTTTACCCCTCCGCTTTAATTCCAAGTTTCCAACCCATTTATCGCATGATATGTCACTAACCGTTACCAACGGGGTGGCAAGCCACCCCAGACAGTTTCGGAATCTATTCTGAGCTAGACTGCATGCATAATTAAAACCCAGCTATAAACTGCCCACGTTCGAAGCTGATCAGAAATTCTAACTGTAAACCATGCTACATAGAAAGAAGGAAAGAAGCCTTCAACGCATATTAGATAGTTTTTTCTTTGTAAGTTCCAACGCTAGGCGACATCGCGGTAGATCAAGGTGAAAGTGGAGACACGAACTCGACTCTTACTGGAAGGACTGGCCCGCAATGGCAGAGGACAGATGTGTGTGGAAAAGGGAGAGGGAGGCCTTTGCTCAGCAGTGGGACATAATGAGGATTAGATTAGTGACAGCACCATTTTAACAAGAATTTTTCTTTTTAGAATAAAAAAGGTTACCAGTCAGCCAACTGTGGTAGAGAGATAAGATGGCAAGTGCACGAGTTATTCATGTTTGGGTCAGTAGATAACTCAAAACTTGACATATTAATAAGGTAGTGAGGATGACTGCCCAGGGTGTTCCGAACGCACTTGAATATGTTTACTCTTGGAACTAGTAAATATATAATATAATGTATCCCTAATGCCCCGTAAGAGGACGATAGGCATGATGATCTAAGGCGCTGGACACACAGAAAAGACGTAAGACGAGGACGGGTCGCGGTCGGGTCTCTTCCGCGTCCCTTTCATACAAAATGTATAGCAGCATCGCGATGCAAAACATATAGAAAGGACAGGGCGCGAACACGACGCTTACTCGTCTGCGACTTATTGAAAAACATACAGGACGGGGCACAGGCGTATGAGGGACGTGCAAAAACGGGGGTGCGGGTGCCGGGACTCGCGCGTCGCTGTCACACACAATTACACCACCACAATTAACCACATCTTCATCTTCGGAACTCTAGCGGCACCCGGCACGTCCGTGGCTCGTCTTTTCTAAGTATATGTTTTAAAAAGTCGCGACGGCGCCCCGTCCTCTTCTTACGTCTTTTCTGTGTGTCTAAAAGACGTAACACCCAATGACGAAGAAACTATAGATTACCCCACAACATGACCAGTCTGATAACAGTGCAGATGTCTGGTGATATCGTACAAGTGACTGGTTGAAATAAAACCCGGTTCGATCGCAGATTTCCGCTTCGTTTAGAGCCACTAATGCGTTGCGGTTACGTGCAAGCATACGCGGTGAACAACGCTCTGACGTCATCCAAAATTAACTAGTCTATTAACGCTAAGTGAAGTAGGTAAAGGGGTGGTTCGGGATGGGGGAAAATACTTGCAATTTTCAGTAAATTGTGCGAAAAATCACGACATTTGTTAATAAAACAGAACGACAGAATAATTTTGTCTTTTTTTTGTTTTTGACGCTCGCTTGTAACTGGCCTGATGGTATGCAATTTTGTGGTCTGCAATGGAGTACAGTTGCAAACCAAAAAATATTTCAGAGCACATCTAATAAAAGATTATGACAACACTTGCAATTCAGTAAGCGCCATAAAACATTACGAAGGCAAGCATAGTAAACACCCAAGTCAATTTCGCATCCCTGAAATAACTTTGTTCTGAACACTGAACACCAATTCATCACTAGTGAGACGTATTTATTATTTATCCTCAACAGAGAAGTCAAGACAGGAAAAATACATTAGTAGAAGTCGTAAAGAGACGCAAGAGAATTAGACACACGGGTTTGTTTGTGCCGAATGATACCGGGCAAAGTAAGGACGGATACATAATGGACGGATTTCATGTACGATTTTGTAGGGTTCCGTACCCAAAGGGTAAAAACGGGACCCTATTACTAGGACTCTGCAGTCCGTCTGTCTGTCACCAGGCTGCATCTCAAGAACCGTGATAGACAGTTGAAATTTACAAAGATGATGTATTTCTGTTGCCGCTATAACAACAAATACTATAAATATATGGGGCTCCCGTTTTTTATAAATAATGGTACAGAAACCATCGTGCGCGATGTCCATTTCTGTCCATGGACATAAAACAATGCTTTTCAGAAAACTGGAACATGTATAAACGCTTCCTGCCTTCAGTTGTTACAAACCAGACCCGCATTTCCCATCAATTCATTAAATTGGAAAGGAGCATAATTCAGGCGTGTAGTAACACAGACTCTGATAGGATCATGCGTTCGCCTGCTAGGGTTTCCCAGGATCGATAAGACTAGGGGTAGGCCTATGTAGGCCTATGTGCTAAGCAGACGTGTACAGCCGACTTGTTTATGAGACAGGCTGACGATCGATAGACTGGGTGAACGAACTGCGCCAGCTATTAGCCATAACGCGCCATTTTATGCCGTCCATATTTAGATTACAGTTGTAGGGGAAAATTTGGAAGTTGTGTCAGACCTGGTTTTGGTGAGCTGATTAAATGTCTTGTCTAGCAATTGGCATGTTGATGTTTCTGTCGATCAATCGTTTTAATTTAATCTAATATTAGGTTCCTTGTTCACTGATCAAGTTTGCAGAAATCTGGAAGTTCCTTTATAGAATTGACAGACATTATCACGTTAAACTGTGATCTTATGTGTCATGATTATTTTCGAAATGTGTGGTAGATCCGAGAAAACTGTGACACATGCCAAAAAACCTGCGTTTTACTGCCATCGAAGTTGACATATGGGGCGGTTTGGCGTCTTTTCGTCAGTACTTAAATACAGGAGTATTTGGCTCCTGTGAATCTGCTGTAGCGTTCTGAAGTTTATTGCTACCGTCGCACTTTATGAGAGCAAATAGATTAGTGTACAACTGACGTAGCAGCAACAGTACTGAGATTTGGTAACAACTGTGAAAATTCTTTTTATGTAATAATGTATCGTGGGTTGAGTTCACAGTAAGTGGGAATTTATTTTATGTGTAGGAATGTGTTAGTAGGAAAAGTTTTGATAATGAGATTATCCTTATCCTGGTGAATAATACATATTCAATTGATACGGCTCTTCATCGGGTGACTGTTTACTGATTTTGAGCAATAGCCTACCTATTCTCATGAAAATAATGGCTTGAACTGAACTACTACGTAAATCTCCTACGTCAGATATGTCTGAGTCAATAACACAAACTGTAAACAATTATGTTTGTTGACACAAATTAAAACTGATTAATGACTGAACGATTAGGAAGTTTAATCATAATTCATACTATTTAAATCTTAATATATTAAAACAAAGTCGGGTTTGTTCGAACACTTATAACTCAAGAACGGCTGGACCGATTTTCATGGTTTTTGATTAGTTGGATTTGTGTCCGCCTCGAATGGCAGAATAAATAAAAACAAAGAAAAATTGTCAAAAAAAATATTAAAGAAAAATCATTTTCCTAAAATGTTCCTGAATTTCGCAGGGTAGGTAGGTAGCCAGTTGACGAGAGCGAAGCCGCGGGCACAGCTAGTATTCAAATAATTTAAGGATATAACTTTTGCAATGTTATTTACTACTGGAGCAAATGCTATTGATGAATCCAAGTTTCAAGGAAAGCCCATACTCGCTGATGGACATATCCAAGCTCTATGGTAGGAAAAAAGCACGAAGATAAGTAAACGACGTACATTTTCCGGAAGAGATAAACAAACAATTTATCCAGCTCGTGAGGAAAATGACGAGGAAACCCGCTAGTCGGAATTACTAAAAATATATTTTGATAGTTCTCTTTGTACGTGGAAATCTTGGAACGATGCATGCCAATAATGTAAGGTAAATAACTAAATACGATTCTCAAAATATAGTTTATTGTAGTGGTTGCAATGACTGGCGAGATCGTGTAGACGATTATTTTGGCTAATTACTATCTCTAAATCTTACACAAACGCGAGCAGCTCATTTGTGCTTGAAACGAGGAAACATGAAAGGTTTTAAGGATAACATCAAGCTTTATTTCGATGTTTCTTTAAACTTTTAAGCATCTTGTCTCCTGGCTGGTAGGCGATGATGTGGTCGAAGATGGAGCACGCTTGCCTAGAATTAACCTATTCACTTGACGTAAAGACCCTCAAGATGTAGCTACCACGAAACACACACTTAGGAAATTCTGCTCCTTGGCTGTATGAAAAAAGCTAATAATAATGTTGGGATGCATGAAGGAGCCTCCTCGTGTAGCGCAATTAGTTCCATCTGACACTCAACTGAACCGAGCGCTTGGCGCATGCTGGACAGTCACACCTAACACCTTTAAGACTGGCCAATCCTTCACTCGCGGTGGTAGACCACCCTCCCACCGGAATCAAGCAGACTGCTGTGTTTCGTCGACGCGTGAGAGTACCAGTGCCTCAAGGCATCTTCTGGGCACGCTTGCTCTATCATAGACCTCATCTCTCACTTTCCATCAGGCGTGATCGAGGTCAAGAGCTAGCCCATTCCTCAATAAAAAAATAAATAAAAACAATCCTAAAATGTTCGCGACTTTGTCAAAAACGTTATTAGAACATCTTGAATTTTAAAGAGGTACTTCAGAGAAGTTTTAAATATGAATTGAAGGCAAGTTTTTAATAACAGAATAATTCTGTAAAAGTGAATACAGCCAAGTCATTGACGAAGACATATTTCAAGAAAAAAGCTAAACATTTTTACTAGTTCCAACCATAAAACGCTGAAATAGTAAAAACATGAAGCGTTTAGCCATACCTTGTGGCAGTCGTGTTTATAACGTTCTATGACGAAGTAGTCGGGGGAAATACGGGCTGGGTGACGTCATCACCGGGTGTTGTGGAGGGAGGAGCTCGTGGCTATGTCAGCCGTTTAATCAACGGCCTGATTAAGTTGGCTGCGACAACTACATTACCTCATCATATTGAGACCTTCCTCAAGAATGAGTTTTGGCCGTCGGAGTGTCGTGTAGCGGCGATTACGCGGAAGGCTACGTGTAAAATATTGGTAGACTGACTGACGTCATCAAATCTACTTGATCAAATCAAAGTCATTTATTCAAATTAGGCTGAGTCCCAGCACATTTTGAACGTCAAAGTTTTACATAAAGACGCAAACCCGTCATCATAGTCGTCAACGATAGAAACAGTACTACCGACATTAAGAGTTTATAAGTGTTTCTAGTTGACGGTAGTCACGACACGAATGCGTTAATTAGAAATGGCGTAACAAATTAAAGAAAGACAGACCTTTGAATAAAAAAAAGTATTGATTTTAGCTTAGAGCTGGTTTTTTTTTTAAGGAAAATAATGTTTGAAATCCACTTGTACCAAGGTTCCCAAATAAATTTCAATCAATCAATACATATTTAAAACTCTTCCGTTACTGAGTGACTGACTGACAACGCACAGCCGAAACTACTGGTCGTAGAAGGCTAAAATTTGGCATGTAGGTTCCTTGGGGAGTGTAGGGGAGCACTAAGAGAGGATTTCCCGAAATTCCTACGGGAACGGGGAAAAACTGCAGGTGCACGTACGAAGTCGCGGGCAAAAGCTAATTCATATAAAAATATTATGATTTTTTAATGCTTAGTTCGCTACTCTAAACTAGATTTTGTGACCTCTGTAGTTTGTCAGGTTCTCGAGACTTTAGGTATTTAAAATATTTCCGCGACAAAACCAAGACAGGTTTCAATACTAGAATTGACATTTGAGCATACAGCTGTGTGCGTGTGTGTGTTAAAAACATTATTCTTTTTGTTGACCGTATATATAGATAATCACATAATCTGTAACCGATTAAAAACTTCAACTACAAACAAATTGATAAAAACAATTTAACAAAACATGTTCAGATTAGCGCCCTGTCAAATTGACATAGATAACGACAGTTTAATCATATCTATTAATACACAATTACTATCATCTATAGTAATTAAGTATTTTTTTTATAAATACACTTTAATCGTCCGGCTCCATTAAAATTGTCTCCACGAGTGGCAATAATTAAATCATGTATCTTGTGCACATAGGACCGATCCCATCAACTGACAGGCTGAAAATCTCATGTAGTTTGTACCCATACAAGAGATTTACCTTATCTAACTCAATGGAATACATCTCTCAAACTATTTTTTGTGCAATTACGAGAGCACCATCTAATATATCCACCTCTGGCAGAATAAACGTGATTTCTCTTCTTTATTTGTTCTACCTTTGCGAAGCTAACGCAGCTGTCACCGTGGTTGGACCTTGATCCTTCTTTTTTAGATTTAAAACTAG
Source organism: Melanchra persicariae (assembly GCA_947386135.1). NCBI lineage: Eukaryota > Metazoa > Arthropoda > Insecta > Lepidoptera > Noctuidae > Melanchra > Melanchra persicariae. Next base: position 2,501,751 of record OX376669.1, read on the forward strand.
CTTTTGCCCGCGACTTCGTACGTGCATCTCCCGTGTTTTCCTGTTCCCGTATGAATTTCGGGAAATCCTCTCTTAGTGCTCCCCTACACTCCCCAAGGAACCTACATGCTAAATTTCAGCTTTCTACGATCAGGAGTTTCAGCTGTGCGTCGTCTGTCAGTCACCCAGTAACGGAAGAGTTTTATATATTAGAATTAGGATACTGGAATCGATAAAACTCATGCCTTAAGACACCGGATCGTGACGTAACACTCTACAGGCCACCAGCCAGCCTTTCCGTCACAATTTACCAATGCAACTCCATCAATCAGCACCTTCGACACCTAATTAAGTCCACAACATCCGATATTGCGCACATCTTAAGATTAAATAGCCCAGCCGAGCGTGCAAATAGTAACGTTGCACGAAAACAACAGTTTTAAGCGAATCGAAGAGTTATTTAAGCAATCAACACTCATGTGAGCCGGAAATGGTACTGAAATGGAAGGCGTCGAGCATATTGTGCATGCAATGCAAGTATGCAACTATTCGTTTATGAGCGTGAGGTTATTGACTGCTTGTAGTTATGTGAACACGTTTTAAAAGAAGGTGATTAGCTAGTTAGGGTGGAACTATGAGCATTTTTCAAATTAGCTGATAGTGTCCAACTGCAAAGGCCTCCCTCATATCCTTCCAGAAACTCTTTTCTTGCACCACCTCGAGCTATGAGAACGAAGACGTGAAAAAAGATTCGGATATCGGGAACTAGACCTTATGAATTCTATTGCCGGCAAAAGTCAGACAAGTGAAGATTCTTATTCTTTTTTGATATTCACCAAAATATGGGCAAATCCACTGCTGGATACGGTTCATATTCGTCCATATCTTAGAGACCTCTCCAGTACCCTGAAGTCAGAAATGGAAGACAAAGTGGTCAAAATCCATATTTATGGCTCTTGCGTAGCTGTGATTTTTGCACTTCTATTTTGTCAATCGTAAAACGCCATTTCATCTATGCAGCATGTGTTAGTCAGGGCCCGCTAGCGCCAGAGTTACCAGGGTTGCGGAATTTGGACTATAGTCACCGCAGCCCTGGAACGCAAAGGGCACTTGGAGGAACACGAATGGGTTTTAGTCAGTAAGAGACACACTCCCTTCTACTCCGCCCAGTGCGGTAGGAGTCATTTGATGATTTCCCTTGCATCTTGGTTGAGTGTTTACGCATCTTTGACTTTATGCTGATACACAACTGTGTATGTATGCTTGACATTGTCTGTATTTGTCAGTGCGTGAAGCTACTTTCTAAACATTTCCATAGTAACATGGCGATCTTAGGCAAAGAACATGTTTCTTGTTTTGCGTATTGGAATAATATTGTCGACGGTATGCTAATTATTTGGACATACTGCAAACTGTGTAAGACCTTCTTCAACATTGATATTTGTAACTCGAGTTTAAACTAAAATATCCTCTAAACATTACTTCGGTCATTATCACTGTGTGTTGAGAAGATTGTATTCATGCAAGTTTTGGGACCACCAATATCAAATCAAAATCATGCACGGTTAAATTCATTGGCAGTTACTACAAACTTCTTAACAATAATTGTATTGTATTGTACATTACAATGACAGTACATTGGTGCTGTCAATCTACCCTCATACAATGCGTTATTGGACAACCCATTACCTGAAGATATCTGGCACAAAATATATACAATTACATATACAGAATCTCACACCACGCCTTCTCATGGTTGTAGATAGAAACAACAGAACACCACCCTTACATAATCGTACGTTTACGTTGAGTAGCAAAATATAACCCCACATCAGACCCTTCCTAATTAAAGTACAACAAAAGACCGAGAAAAAACGTCGACACCAAATAAAATTCCAACTACCCTCCATCCATAACATCCCTTACAATTACAACCGTGCCAAATCCGGAACAGAAGCAAAATCTCCTTCAATTAGAAAGACAACAGATAACAGGATTAAGTCAGCTGACCCAGATAAGGGGGGATCCGCTTATAGGATGCTCCTCGAGCTTCTAAACGTGATAGATAGATTTAGAAATGTGTGGGACACGGAGATTGATAGCAGATTTGTATTCGGCGATTCAATGTCTCCATTAATCTGAAGGTTTAAAAAATAAGCGTTAGACTTGTTTGTGAATTAAACAATTTGGCATTAGGTACTTAAATATTGGGTTTTCCGAAACCACACGGCATTACTTCGACTGTTGTCTATAATCTGTGGACAGCAAGAAATGGCTCATCCTTTTTACCGGACACTCACGAATTCCCAAACGGCTGGAACCATGTTAAAACCTTTTTCAACATTTAACATTATAATAAGCACACGCTTCATACTGCAAACTAGGCTGCTTATAATAATTTACTTCTTTTAAAACTTATTACGAACAAACGTTTCGATTCCAAGGATTGAATTATCGACGACATCTGGGGCCTAACCACTAACTCTTAAAGCAGTATTACTTCAATATTACTTCCTGTGGGAAAGAGACGGAGCCATACAGGACGTATAGCTCCGTCTCTTTCCCACTGGCAGTAATATTAAAGTAATACTGCTTTAAGAGTTGGTGGTTTAGGCCCAGTACTATCAGTCTCACGGGAATTATGGGAGTGATTACTTCCATAACTTTATACATATCGATTGAGGGTAGTTTACAAAGCGATAACTGTGAACTGGTCCATAACTAGATTAATGATCCTGACAGTTAAACTAAAGGCGGATAAAGTATTCACTTTGTCGCTTTTGAGTTCGTTGCGGAAATCAATCCGGAAACGACGTCCAATTAGTTTCTTTCAGATCAGAACTTTGGTGAATGCCAGTAATAAGGGCTGTATCGCATTCCTGACAGTTACCCAAGGTTCCTTGCGCTATAATAGCCTGTCACCCTTAACTGACACTTAAAAGTTCGTGAGCTGTCAGAGTACCATCGCGTGAGACTTGGCATTACCTATTTTCGGTTATTTCCACTCCTGAAATTGGGTGTGACTGAAACCACCTTTTGCGTAGCTGGTGTTTTTGATCGCAGTTTGGTTAAAGGTTTAAGCAATTATTCAAAGTTAATCAAGACGTTATCGTGCTTGTATTGTGAAGTTAATTTGGCTAGCATCCAGCTAGTAACTCTCACTATCCTAGTAAACAAATATAAGAAAGTCAGGCGTCTATCCACAAGTGCCTATACACCTGCACAAATGATGACCCAATGAACGCCATTGATGTCCCCATATACGTGGCCACGACTTGGACCCAGACTATTAAGGGTTAATTGACCTCGACTCCAAAAGAAAATCAGGCAGACTGTCCTGAATCCGCCATACTTAAATCTAGAGTTAATATAATAAAGCTGCAGAGTTTGTTTGTACGCGTTTATCTCTGGAACTACCAGTCGGATTTGGAAAATTCTTTTTGTATTTGATAGCCACATTCATGAGGAAGGCTATAGGCTATACGGGAACGGGACAAACAGAATACGCGCGTACGAAGTCGCGGACAAAAGCTAGTACTTATATATAGGCGGTTTACCGCGTTTCATCTCGACTATTGGATTTAAAACCATCTGTAAATCGTACCAATTGCGTGTTTCTGAGTAATGTCTGTTTATGCAAATAAAAAGTGCGGCGACGTTTCAAGTTACAATCAATTCATGCAACTGCAATTGTTATCGCAATCGGTATCATTTGGCATTTCCTATATCTCAAATGACGACTGCAATGGAATGGAATCAATTGCTGTTTGCAGTTGTGTAGCGTAGCGTTACTATCGATCAAATACGATAGTAGTGTCTGTGTACGTTGTAAAATGGGTTCGTATTTCGTCAGGTTGTTTAGCTTACAGCATTCTGAATAGTGTACCAGTAGTTTGTTTGTCGATGGAGTAATTAATCAGTCAGCTGGGTGATATTTGACTGAAGATGATAAAAATAAGGTAAAATGTTAAAACAAGTTGGAAGATGAATAATTATTTGCATTAGTTTTTTCTACAATCCCTACTAATATTATAAATGCGAAAGTAACTCTGTCTGTCTGTTACGCCTTCACGCGAAAACGACTGAACGGATCGTCATGAAATTTGTTATATGTATGTGATATGGAGAAGGACATAGGCTACTTTTTAGGGTTCCGTACCCAAAGGGTAAAAACGGGACCCTATTACTAAGACTCCGCTGTTCATCTGTCTGTCACAAGGCTGTATTTCAGGAACCGTGATAGCTAGACAGTTGAAATTTTCACAGATGATGTATTTCTGTTGATGCTCTAATACTAAAAACAGTATAAGATAGATATTTAAGTGGGGCTCCCTCCCATACAACAAACGTGACTATTTAGCCGTTTTTTATAGAATGGTACGGAACCCTTCGTGCGCGATTCCGACTCGCACTTGGCCGGTTTTTTTTACATGATAACCGACATCCACCCGGACGGAGGCGCGGGCAAAGGCTAATATTAACTAAAGTGAGGACCGATAGTGCCAAAAGTCGTTCTAACCAGGAGGGAAAAGAAAATGTGTTACGCTATGACAACAAAGAAAGGCTAAGTAATGAAACAATATGCTACAATCACTGATAACATAAGATTGAATTCAATAGGTATGAGTTTCAAACCATCGACTAGTAAGGTTTTTTTTTAATACTCACATAGTAATAGCTGAACACACGATATAAGTGTTTATTTTGGACTTGTTGAATAATAAGGAATTTAAGAGCACTTACATGCTCTAATAATGCTAATAAGTCTTTAAATTGACGAAGACGTCTGAGCATGCTCGGCAAAGTTGAGACATCTCAATCTGTGTTGATTATAAGTATACTAGCTGTCCCCTGCGGCTTCGCTCCCGTCAACTGGCTACCGACCCTACACACCCATTTTCTTTAGTTTTTTTTTAAACCTTTTCTGCTCCTAGCTCAGCCTACCCACCTATGTTCCATATTATTATATCGATCCAATAGCACGATGTACCTACTCTGTTACTACCACCGTACCACCGAAAACTAGTATTCTTATTGGCTTGTTTATTAAACTGCGGCAGGTAGCCTGTTGGGCCTGTCATGCGTTCAATAGGGCACCGGCATATCGACCGGATCCCGCCAATTAGGTTAACGGGAGATTTGCCTACATACCACTTCGGATCGGTTTTTGTTTGAATCACAACGCAACAATGAACATTATCGAATTGCGCTGCTGCATGCAATGGATGACTGTACGCTGTACGCCTATGGGTGTTTTGATCGTTGCATACGTAATTAATCTCACACCGTTTTCCCATGGGTAGACAAAATCTACAGAACGCTACTTGTGCATTTGGGTAAGTTTTGATGGTTGCATACATAAATAAACTCACGCCAATTTCCCATGGGGGTAGACAGAAACTACGTCAGCTGCAAGCTACGATACCTACATACTCTGTAATTATTCTAATTCTTATTGCATAATGTCGCAGCCAATTAGCTTAATCAGCTGTTTAGTTGGTGGCCTAGCCTTTTCATTTAAATGAGCCAATTTTTAACCGACCTTAGTGACATCATTTGCTCAATATCGTTAAATGACATGCCGATGTTCACTTATGAGCAGTGATCGGAGTAGGTAGATTGATTTTTGGTACTTGTATCATAAATGCACACAGAAAGAATAACATGGATAAGCCATTTTCCCGGAAAGTAATTCCGGTATTTCCGGATTCAATTAAATATTGTTAATGTTGGTAGTGATATTATTCCTACTCAATTCAAAATTTAAAGGAAGGTATCAAAACTAAATTAATTCATTATTTATCTGTTGAATAATAAAAACAATCGAATTCCGATCGAAGCTTTAATTTTTATTTTTTTATTTTTAGCCTTTTATGGCTAGAACTTTTATAGATAGACATAAATTGTTGCACTTAAATTTAAATATTTTCATAGTGGTCATGGTAATTTGCATTAAGGGTAGAATAAATGACGGGGCCCCATAGAGGGCCAATGCCTGCTGGGGTCGTGAGACTGTTCTAAGGATGCACCACGACTCTGAAACGTAAAGGGCATACGAAGGAACAGGTTGATTTTAGTCAGATTTTAGGACCAAAAAAAAGGGGTAGAATAAAGAAAAAAGATAAAAATCAACATTGTTTATTGTTAAATATGCACATTTTACATTTATTCACATTTTTAATCTTCATCTATTACAATGTCAGCATCCTGGTAATCCTGATCTTTACAATTAAAATATATAACTATGAGTTTCTCTAAATTTTCTATTTTCAACCTATTTCTTTTAACATCTAAAGTCCATTTATAAATGGAAAAAGACCGTTCTACATCTGACGATGTCAAAGGAGCAAATTTAAAAAAAGGTATTAAATTATGTGCTTCATTTTTTTCAATGGCCTCACTATATTCTCTAAGTGTGTCTAAATCTGGGTTTCGTTCCATAACACGTTCTATTTTATTTTTTATATTTTCTGAATTGCACTGATTTATAGCATCTCTGACGTTGTCAAATGCTAAAAGTGAATCTGTCAACGATAAATTATGCTTTTGCAATTCTTTTAAAGACAAATGAATTATAAAATAATTGTCTTTAATGTAATTTAAATCTTCTTTTAAATTTTCTTTTTCTATAATATTTTTTGCCTCTCGAATAGATACCGCATCAGAACTGCTTAAACAAGATAATACTTCTTTTATTTTTTCAAAGTTTTGAGCGTAATAAAATGCTGCCTCTAACCAAGTGCCCCATCTTGTAACAACTGGTTGGGGAGGTAGCGGCAAATCTGGATATTTTTCTTTTAAAATTTTGACTCTACTTGGGGCTTTCAAAAATACCTTTTTAACATTTGCTATTAAAATGTTAACATCGTGATATTCTAACCTAATTTGCTCAGATACGCGATGAAGAGAGTGGGCCAAACATGTTACGTGCTTCATTTCAGGTAAGTATTGTTTTAAATTTCGTCCTGCAGACAGCATATATGCAACGCTATCAGTGCAGAGGACAAGAATGTTACCTACCTTCGATTCAAAAGAATCTTCCCAAAAGTTTTCCAAACATTCTAACACAAATTGCGTGATTGTTTGTCCATTAACTACAGTTAGCATTTTACATGCTACCAAATAAGGTCTAGTCAAATTGCTAGGATGTAATGGTTTTATTAAAAAATGGACTATATAGCGACCTAAAAAGTCTGTCGTTTCATCTAATGATATCCATAGTTTCTCATTTTTATAATTTTGCCGAATCGAATTGATTTTATTCTTAAATAACTTGTCCAAGTAAACTTTCCGTAACTGTGATTCATCTGGCAGAGTACGATTAGTACACGTACAACAACAGGTACTACACATATATTTTTTAAAGAAATCTTGAAAAGTAGTATTTTTCATCTGAGACCACGGAATATTGCACAAAATGAGAAATTTTATAAGATCGAAATAAAATTCCTCTTCGGGCCGCTTAAACTTTCCCTGGTGTACTGCTCCTTCGATATGTCTTTTAACGTTTCCTTTATTTATGGTTTTCAAATGGCTTTCGCATTTTGAACAGTATATTGTACCACTAGCGTGATCGTAAAGTAGTTCGGGATGACCGGATATCCATTTTTCTACAGTTTCAGCCTTGACGTTTGCCATATCTGAACTCTGTTGTAGAGATGGAACCTCGTATATATCACCTAAAACAAAGACATGAAAAAATTACATTTTATTTAGTTTATTTAGCTTACTCCGTTTGTATTATTTTTCGTGGATCAAATTTAGTCATTGAAATTTCGCCCTCTTCCTGTCAACCGATTGATCTAAAATTTGGTATTCGCCTTTGATTCTGGTGACAATACAATTATGTATATTCAATATTATTGTCAATCCAAAATGGCTGCCGCTACAAGATGGCGGACAACTTAGTTTTTTTTCAATCCCATCAATATGGGTATCAAATGAAAGGGCTTGTTACGTAGAATATTTTGTAGAGAAGTAGATAAGGCCTATAGTAATTTATTTTACCAATACATTGCAAGAGGACACAGGGCATTCAAATTATATACGGATTCCAGTAAAATGTCGGTTAATAGTGGAGTTAGCTGAATTGCGACTACATTACTAGAATATCATAATTTTGTTTCGCACTAAGCTCACTGGTTCATACTCTATTAAAGATTTAACAATATTAAGACTCATGGTATGTTCAGCAGGTTAAGCGAACAAACACAATACTAAAAATATTCTTATAGTACATCCAAACATGCTTTATACTCCTTGTAACTAGTAAAATATTACTTACCAAAGCTTGGTTTAAATATGTAGATCCAATTCAATAGTGAAAAATCCGAGTCCGTATATTCGAGCCAAATCGTGGTTTAGAGCAGATTCCAGAAGTCAGTATGTACACAAGCCAGGGTCAAGTAACGTTTTCACAACACAGTAACAAACAAAGATGCGCACTCTACGAACCGAAGTAAACGAGTGAGCTACCTGGCATGTCGTCGGCGGGCGTACGCATTGTTCTGATAACCGGTTATTGTACCACTCATGATCCTTTGTTCTGATTGGTCGTTGGGTTTTGTCAAATCGTGACTGTGTGCCGTTAAAAAAAATATGAAGAATAATAAAGAATAATATTGCTCATTTTATTACAATTCCTACCTTTTTTTGAGGATGGCAAATCATCAAATGACTCCTTCCACTCTGGCAGAATAAAATTCCTACATAAGTTCCGGTTTTTTTTTAATAATCCACCAATTCCGGAGGAATGTCCATATTAATATATACGTTTCGGATCAATGACCCCATTTCAATCTACCTACTCCGATCACTGCTTATGAGTGACGCTAATGATTAAACGGTTCAGATCAATGAAAAAGCTAGGCTTTTAATGAAACGGCTGATTAAGCTAGTTGGCTGCGACACATACACAATAATTTAAAATATGAACACATTAGAACAGCTCAATTACAATGGCGAACTTAACCCAAAATTGGGTTCTCTAAAAGCAACCCTCAGAGGTATAGAGGGTTTTTTTTATGGATGGGAAATCATCAAATGACTCCTCCCGCTCTGGGCGGAGCGGAAGGGAGTGTCAGACTCTTACTGACTAAAACCCATCCATGCTCCTCCTAGTGCCCTTTCCGTTCCAGGGCCACAGTGACTCTTTCGAACAAAATCCGCAACGGCAGAGGAACTCCTTCACTCAATTTGCTCCGTTTACATCAAGTCATACTCTCACGCCGGTTTTGATAAGATTAAAACTAATCTTGGCTTCTTAAGAAAAAATGCATTGTTATTCTTCCTTTCTCATATTAGTCTGTGAGCTATAATAACTGCCCATAGCGTAGTAAAAAGATAAGCCTGTCTAAATAATTCTTGGGACTGATTGCAGGCGCCGTGCGTGCATTGAAAACGTCACTCATGAATCGCAGAGGTGTTTAATAGGCCTGTGAATATTCATAGATCGTAAATATTAGTCGGTTTATGTAACCGTTGTAACAGTTACTGAGAAAATATTGATGGCTTAGACAACAGAATCTTTGCCAACAAACACACCTCTATCTGAGGACCTGTTCGATTAATTGACTGTCAAATCTCAACAAATAGATAATAAGATCTGCGCTAATGTTACTGACAACTAATCGCAAGAACTTGGTGCAAATTCACGATGATTTCACGCTAGTTCGAGAGCTTATTCCACATACCTACATACTGAACGCTATAGGACATTTAAACCAGCTTTAACCAGGTGATTATATTCCTCAAAATTGAGAACACTGACAGTTTTTGAACGCTCTGATCAAATTCAGTTTCATTGCTGAAATTCGCTCCTACTGATAGTCTTTCAAAAATGAATAACGGCGATTCAGAAACTTTCTTTATGTCCAGTAAAACCAATCTAGACACACAATACCACCTAAAACATGCAGGAAGAAAGGCAGCTATAATGGATAACCTTATTAGTTAGATCCGGTCGGTGGCAGTGGCCTGTTGAGCGTACGCAGCAGGTGCACGTTAACGACCCACTAGTTGATCCGGGCTCGTAATACCGTATCTGCGAGTGCTCAGTGCGAGTTACGGCTTTTAGCCAAGCTCTTGGGATCGACTTATGGCGAAAAGACCAGGGTGACGCTTTTGAAAAAAAAAAAAAACATTAGAAATTTTGAATTCTTCGGGATAAGAATTCGAATTTCTTCGGCCCCATCGACCATCTGTTCTGCGAGCAAAACGTAACAAATATATATTTCGCGGGTCCCTAGAGCGCATTCCCTTTAAAGATACATCTATGTACATTGTGTACATAATGTTTTGTGGGCCAATGTTGATCGACCGTATCTGAACAATTAGGTTAACGAACGATTTGCCCAAGAAGTTGCTGGGATTTTTCGTGCGAATAAAACGGTCCAATTGTTTCGGAGTTATGTTATATTATGCGAACATTTAACAATAATCGCTTTGTGAGTCACAAAGTCCCTAAAAATAAAATGTGATGAGATTTTATGGCTGTACAAAAGTTGTCAAAGATGGATGCTAAATATCTGTGACGCATTCTTTATTCGTTTTGTTAAATGATTGGGAAGTTCCACTGACAACTCACTTGCTGTAAAGGTCAGTACATTATCTGTTGGTTTTATTTTTTTAATGATCTACGCAAATCGATACAAAAAATATATTAGCTAATTCGGCCTTAGCTTGGTCTTCCTAGGTCTCAGAAAATTGCCATACTATCCTTGTGGTTTAAGAACTTTTATTTCCTCATAAGAATTAACAATAAGTCACTTGTAACAGAATAAAAAAATCCTTAATGACCAGAATGTGTCCTTTCGAACTTTGGCAGTTTGGCATAGCTAGAATTCGTAGCAAAAATTGCAAAATTGTGGTTACGGATATGATAATAGCTTTACGTTTTTAGCTAAACGCAATACCATAAAGATGTGCCTAATTTAACAAAATAGCGACATTGCCACCAGATATACTCTAGATAAATGACATTCTGACAGCGGTAGCATGGCGAAGGCAATAGGGTATTAATTTGAAAACTATAAAAAATCGAGATGAATGAATACCTATCCGAAGGCTTTCACTAAAATTGTACGATTTGACCCATAACACGGTAGCCACTGCAAGACTTCTTGGCAAGACTGGACTCAGATTTTCTGGTTTCTGACAATCCGTAAATTCCGGAACGACTGCTAAGATCTACAAATGACACCCAGGACCAACGTGCTTTCTGAGGCACGGAGGAATTTCAATATTTCAATATGTTAAGATGGTCACCCCTCCATAACTTATTTAACATTAACTCGGGTTGTGGAGGTCTGGACGGCGACCGCTTTATGTAAAATACTGGTATTTAGCTGAATCCGGTTTGACTGGTAGCCGACCCCAATATAGTTGGGACAAGGCCAGGCAGATGATGAACTCTGTAATTTTATTTTCGCCTGATCTTTTCTCTAGGTTTTGAGATATTTACTAAAAAAAATATCCAGTCAAAACGTCAAAAATGTACCTATGGGATTGACAACCGCTGACGAAATTTCACGTGATCAATCAATCCCTTATATTTTCGACGATCGTCATCGCTAATACAATAACGTTTGTCTAGAGCCACTGTTTAACCAACACTGCAGTATAAATGCCCGGCAAGTAAGTTGGCAAGATATTTTGTGGTGGGAGAAATTCGCGCACGCACAATTTCATACATTTTTACATGCGCGAACTTATCTTGCTACTTACACACTACGAAATTAATATCTTGCCTACTTACGTGCCGGTAACTGTAAGAACCAGTCCCCCGCACACAATCTAAAGAATTATTAAGCTAATTCCACCTGCCCCATAGTAGGAACAATAGGGCCATTCACGACCGCCATACAAACCCATACAATGCGATAATGCACCTGTTTTGAATCATTTTGTTACACGATCTAAGTTCAACGTCGAATGTTGGAGGTATTTGTTGAGGCCATAGGAAATACTAGAGGGAATTTTAGAATTTTCTTTTTGATAATTGAAACGGAAAGGTGTAATTCCAGCAATCTACAATGGCTGTTCATACATTTATTGTGGTTTATAAATAATGGAAAAGTATTAATGTATTTATTAAAAACGTCATGCACAAAGGTACAATGGCGGATTTAATGCCTTAGGCCAGGGATGGCGAACCTATGGCACGCGTGCCAGTGGTGGCACGCAGCAAAATAATCAGCATCTTGATATTAGCAACAACAGAGATTATAGGTACTGAACTTTTGCTTTTATTTGAATTAACACAAAGCTAAAATTAAGATTGCTTTACGTATTTATATTTGCAACAACCGTTAATTAAATTAATAGCATCTAGTATTATTTTTTGTTCATTGAATCACCAGGTCGTTTTTGGCGGTACCTCATGACTACTTTTTTTTTAATGAAAACTGCACGATCAACAAAAAAGGTTCGCCATCCCTTAGACATTCTCTACCAAGGGTGGCGAAGCGATAACAAAACAGGTGCATTGGTTTATGCGAGGGATGTAAAATAAAATAATAATATAGAAACAATACCTATAATCCTACTAATATTATAAAGGTGAAAGTTTGTATGTTTGTGTAACAATCAGGCAAAAACGGCTAAAGAGATTTGAGTAAAATTTGGCACACATGTAGTTCATATCCTGTAATAAAAAATAGGCTACTTTTTATCCCGGTTAGTGGCATGGATTAATGGAGACTGAAGAGGAAGTGGAACTTCAGAGCCGCTGCTGCGTATATAGATAGATACAACACTGAAAAACAACAAGGGTGACTGATTCACTGTTCAAGACCAACGGAACTTATCTTAAACATGTCCTGGCTAAAAATAGAAGTACCTACACAATGCAAAATACACAACCTAGGATCTCAGTAATAAAATTTCCGCCATATACAAAATTTATTAGTTACCCTAGTTACAATATTACAAAAGTGCAACACATTTCGCATGTTTTCGTTGAACAACGAAACGGAGTGTATTATTCAACTGAAATAAAACGTTCTACTATTACGTAATGTTTAAAAGATAGATCAATAAACAAACAAACAAGGTTTTACTCTACATAATAATGATGATCTTCCAACATTACCAATTCTTATTTCTGTCATGCTAGAGGAAAATATGGAGATCTACAGTGTACATTCTATTGTATCTGGAGAAATTCGTCACGCATTTCTAAGTCCCTGGTATATTGTTTTCTTAAAATGCACGTTTAAAAGAGACGTGACGCGAATTTGTAAAGAAAACTGAGAAAAAAGCAGCCTTATTTTTCAAAAAATATTCTGGCTCTTTGTTAAGTTAAATCCGTCTTGAAGACAAGGGTGAGTAGGTTACTTCTAGGCAAATGTGCTCCATCGTCGACCACGTCATCGCTTATCATCAAATGATATTGTGGTCAACACGAACCTATCAATAATCCCTACAAATATGATTAAAAAAACTCTGAAAGAAAGAAACTGTCTGTCTGTTACGCTTTCATGCTAAAACGGCTGAACGGATCATCATAAAATTTAGCAGATATATAGCCTGGGATATGGAGAAGGACATAATAGACTACTTTTTTACGCGATAACCGAAAAGCTAGTGCTTAAATATTTGCAAAAAAAACAGCTAAAAAAGCAGAGATTCAGAAAGGCCTGCGCTGAAGTTTGCTTGTTTGCTTTGCGTTTTCCGCCAGAGCTCAAGCAGAAGAACTTTACGTGCATGTTCTTCTTGATTAATGTAGTCAAATTCCCTTGAAATTCATTAAGATTTATATATCAAATTCTCAGTATCTGAATTAAACTCAGACCTTTGCAATCTGCCCATCCCTTTCCGAGATCCGGCACACAAACTTCTCGAAACACCTGTTTACACTCAAATGGCATATAAATAAGCAAAATGAGGTTCCAGTATTCATCAAAACAAACGGCCGCTTCCATTTTATTTATACACTGACCACCGCCATATTGGAATTTGAATTACAACAGAATCGAGAACAGAATACCCGTCAGTCGGACAATTTTCTGTGTCTTTCCAGACATTGACGTAAAAACAAGGTCGAGTTACTTGCTTGAAAACTAACCTTATAGTTATAATATACAGCTTGTAAAATTGATTGCAACCTCGTCTGTCACAAGTGACTGTCGAGCTGACTCGAGCTCGACGATCGATACTCAGGTTGAAAAGTGCGATGGAGTTTTCTGCGAGGAAATTGTTACTTGTTACCGGCGAAAGGCTGGAAATATTCCCGGGAAATTGCGAGTGCAACGTGGCGAGAATGCTCTTACCGGGTACTTCCTGCCTAATGGCATCAAGTAGGAAAGGTACCGAGTACATCTATACTAATTTAATAAAGCTGAAGAGTTTGTTTTTTGGTTGAACGCGTTACTCTCAGGAGCTGCTGGTTCGAATTGAAAAAATCTTTTAGTGATGGATAGCCCATTTATCGTTGCAAGCTATATAACAACATGCTATCACCAATAAGAGCGGAGTATTAATGAAAAATGTGACGCAGACGAAGTTCAGCTATAACGCCTGTATTCCTCAAAGGGTTAAGCAGAAGGGAACCTACTACTAATAGTACCTAGAGCTTCATTTTGCTAGCTGTTTAAGTGTAATAGCATGCGAGTCTACCGACATAAAGCGTGAACAGATCCAGTCTCCGGGTCCAGCTATATTGAAAAATTTTCACAATGCCCGACCTAGGAATTGGTCCCAGGCCATCATACTCAACGAGTAGCGTTTGCAACCACTAGACCAACGAGGGAGAGTAAGTAGAAGGTATTATGACATATAGAATACTGCTTTTTCCCGCGGCACCGCCCGCGTGGATGTTGGTTATCGCGTAGAAAAGTAGCCTATGTCCTTATCCATATCCCAGGCTATATTTCTGCCAAATTTCATGACGATCCGTGCAACCGTTTTAGCGTGAAATCGTAACAGACAGACTAATAAAGTAGAGATTGGCGAATTTTTCGGAATTATACCTTAAGAAAGGTGGGCCGATGACCTGGCGAAGGCAGCGGGTATCCACTGGATACGAGACGCATAGGACCAGCCAATGTGGCGGCACTTGGGGGAGGCCTATGGTCACCAATGGACATCTTTCAGTTGAAATGATGACTTCCCTTCGCGAAAAACATTCACTACAGGAAAAAACTGTACACACGGATCGTTGAATACGTAACAATAATAACCCAAATTATTATAATAGCTCTAAACTGTTCATCATTGTGTGTCATTTTTCCATGGTAAGATGATGTTGCACTTTGTATCACGCAACACACGATCAATGGAGTTTGTCCTTTAGTAATTCGCACATTATGTATGGTATTAATAGACGATGCAATATTATCATGGTTCTAAAGTAGGATGTTGGGTTCAAATTAAATTAATTACTAAGTTATACATGGCATATTATTACACAGGCCGCGTGTTGATGGGTTTTCTCTTTAGCAAACATGACGAACTTTAACACCCAAGGTAAGGTAAGGGGATGAATTTTCAGAAACTTGTCTCTATTGCTCACACTTGTTATGTAAGGAACTTTTTTTAGCAAATTGCATCCTTCTAGATCCAGCAGAGTTGAGACTTGGGCTGTGCTGCAGTCTCTCCAACGGTGCCAGATCGACTATCGGTACATCGAGGTGCTGAAGTGTTTGTATGAAAACGCCACCATGTCAGTCCGACTTCAGGATCAGACCCTATCCTCCTGCAGCGGGGTGTGAGGCAGGGAGACGTAATTTCTCCGAATCTGTTCACGGTCGCAATGGAGGACGTCTTCAAGGTTTTGGACTGGAGAAGGCCAGGCATTAATGTCAATGGTGAGTACATCACTCATCTTCGATTTGCCAACGATATAGTCGTCATGGCTGAGACCACGGAGGACCTCAGTACAATGCTCGATGAACTCAGTAGAGCTTCCGAAAGAGTGGGTCTTAAAATGAACATGGACAAAACCAAGGTCTTGATAAATACCCATGTAGCACCCACTCCTATCAAGATTGGAAGCTCTGCACTCGAAGTTGTTGATGAGTACGTCTACCTGGGACAAACGACAAGTCCCACATCTCCCACAAGGTGGACCAATGACCTGGTGAGGGTTGCGGGTAACCGATGGATGCGAGACGCACAACACCGGTTGTTGTGGCGACACTTGGGGGAGGCCTATGTCCAGCAGTGGACATCTTTCGGCTGATATGATGATGTTGAGAACCAGCAGGCTGTAGGCAGTGATTTTTCTGTTAGTAATATTCATATAAGGTTATTTTTATTAAAATTGTACGCGTACTATGAGGGGTATGAGCTGGTTGGAAGGAATAGGGGGAGGCCATGGAAATTGAGACTTTTTTGGTAGATTGCCACTGCAACGCTTACGTTGCTTAAAAATTAGTTGAAGTGTCAAGATTGTGCAGTTTCGAATGACCTTGAGCATGTTTCCTGTTCCTATGCAAACAATTGTTTGCGTTATTCCCATTAACCATCACAATTTAAATACCTATGTATGTGTGTTAAAATGGTCACCCATCCACAAACCGACCGCAGCAACCTTTGCTTAACGTGGAAGATTGATCCCTACGGCTGTTATTGTTTAGCCACGAGAAATATTGAGATGGAGAATTACAGACATTTAATACAAGTAAATAAGCCAGAATCATATATCTCATATGCCTAGTGTACAAAGGTCACACAACAAGCTAGCATTATATTATGTATAGCACATAACATAAATTTATTATGTTATGTATGGCAACACCTTATATTCTGGTAAATGATAGCAAGGCTATTTCAGCAATTACTCATTGATGAGATGCTTAAAAGGTTCCATTCAATGTGGCTCATTAATTAATATTTTATTAATAAGAAGAAGGAAGACTCGAAATACGAAACACGCCCTTACTGCAACCACGAAATGGCGAGGTCAAAGTGTTACCATGGATAAGTGGTTGACTGTACAGTTTTATTGTAATTTAGTTTATTTTGAAAGTCTGATGTATTTGTGTTCTTGTAATTTACTCCAGAATGAGTATTCTTCATTATACAGAACTGTGACATAAGGAAAGATAGCTCATAATATTTAACGAACACTTGACAAGATATTATATAGTTACTGAATCCAAATAAATAAATTGAATTTATTTCCTAGACAGCTGTTTTTCTTATGATTTCGAGGTTGGTTATTTGATGAATTTGCTTAGCTTATTAGTATCATAAAATTACTCACACTATTTCAATGATGGCAAAACTTAGTTCAGGTACATATCAGTCTATACATGAGAACTTTTGAACTAGGAGATGTGATAGTGAAATGTTATCATTTGACTTTTATTTGACCCTTTCACAGATTAACATTAACTGAGATTATGAAGTAAAAGAGCGATAAAGTATTAAGTTAAAGAGATTTACTACTCTTTAACTTAATACTTTATCGCTCTTTTACTTCATAATCTCAGTTAATGTTAATCTGTGAAAGGGTCAAATAAAAGTATAGCTCACACAAATAAACTTCTGAAACTGTAAATATTTATACTAAAAGAAAACTTAGTTAGGTTACTTGAAGTCATAAATAATTACCACAAATAGGTACATATATGAACAACTCAAATCCATATCCTCCTTTCAGGCTTCGCTGCAGTTCAATAATAATAGAAAGAAAAGAATAAAACCGAATTCATAAACATTATACTTGACTATATGTCAATCTACAAGCAACAACAGTAAATTAAAACACAAGACTACATAATAAAACATACAAGTAATAAATGTCTACAAGAACCACAAAAAACATTGATCAGTGACACATTCACACTTACCTGGAAGTGAGTACAGTCAATTACAATCAATAGGAAAACTGTATTTCAAAACACGAATAAAACCAAAAACCACCTATTCCTTAGCCATGGCTTAAGAGGTTATCACACTGCCACACATCACGCTGCATTTTGCATGTCAACGGTCAACAATGAACGCACATGGATGCATTTTCTGTGTGTTGGACTGTGCGTGTTTTCTATACAAACGGAGATACTTGCAACGTCAGAACACGCATTCACGCGCTACGCTGCGTGGTACGTGGTAGTGTGTACTTTGAAGACCCTTAATTTTGCCGCAGGTCTTCAATTTTCTTAGCTTTTTCCCTACGATTTTGGAACCAACTGCCAGTATAACAGAATGCAGCTGAATAGCAGTATTTATGGTAGGCACCAAATAAACTTGGAATTAAGTACATTGGAGCTTTCCCTTTTATCCTTTAGTTATTTAGTAGACAAACCAGACAAACAATAAATACCCAAACAATAAATTATGAACCGTTTTCAGGGTTCCGTACCCTAGGATAGAAACAGGACCCTATTACTAAGACTGACCATCTGTCTGTCTGTCTGGTGACAGACAGACAGACAGATGGACAGCAGCTGTATCTCATGAACCGTGATAGCTAGCCAGTTGATATTTTCACAGATGATGTATTTCTGTTGCCGCTATAACAACAAATACTAAAATCAGAATAAAATAAATATTAAAGTGGGGCTTTCATACAACAAACATGATATTAATTTCCATTTTTTCATTACTAGAGAATGTAAAGGATCACGATAGAAGTCGATTCAGAACAGCTTCGTCTTCATTTCTGTTTTTGATAATAAGATAGTCAATAAATGTAGATGAAGAAAACAATATCCAATGGGAAATTACGTATGACTATAGCAAAGCAAAAAAGAATTCCCTAACCATGGCCACAGATCCCAAATTACAATGTGTTGTGAAACAGACACTTATCAAATCACAGTCACCATATTTGTTTAGCAAATTGGTCACTTATTTTGGCAGGGACTGTACATCAAAAACTTTCACTATGTGGTAGTTGATCATGACTGAAATACTTTCTATTTAACTTGGTGACTCATTGTGGTAGACTGTTTGAAAAAGATAATATTTTGAACCAACATTGTGTGTGTACTTGGTAAGTGAATATGCTTGTTTAAAAAGAAAAGCTAAGCATCTGACAGCAGAACAGATGGTTGCTGGGGCCAAAAAGTTCTGGAGTGGCGACCGCATACCGGAAGACACGAGTTGGAAGGCCTCCCACAAGGAGAACCATTAAAAAAAAAAGCCCATGGATGCAAAACACACAGGACTAGTTGTTGTGGCAACACTTGGGGAGACCTATGGCCATCAGTGGATGTCTTTCATCTGATATGATGGTGATGATGATGAAGCATGAGACATGATCTCAAGCACCATTTGCGATTAGTGCAATGGTATATTGACGAACTGTCTTATGTAAAACTGATATTCAAAAGTACTATGTTTGATTTTGAGTGTTGTCTCCTTAGATAGCACCACCCAAAGTAACCCATACTTTTCAACCAATTAGTTTTCAGATGACAAGACAAAGCTGATATAGCTAGAAGGGAGACTGCTATTGAGATGTGTGTAAATAGTGATGTGTGAAATCAGTAGATATGCTGCAGCACCACCATTTTAATTGGGATAATGCAGGATGAATAAGCAGGTTATATTTATGTTTATTGATAACCCAGACTTATTCAATACAGAGAAAAAAGTTAAATAACAATTGTCTAGAAAAATCTGACTTATTTTACTCTGATATAACTTGATAAGGAATTTAAAATCTTAAGATTGTCACATATGATTGAATGCATGCTATTTTTTACCTCACACACATACATATTTCTGTTTAATAATGCTGTTAGTATTTATAAGCATACCATAGTGCTGTAAAGAAGAGTTCTCAAGGACAATTGAGATAATTGGTATTGTTTGAAATTGATATGTTTCATGAAAAAACTTGATAATCTCTGGTCAACATTGTTCATAATTCAGACAAGTCTTTTTATTTTGCATTGATGGACTTACCTAGTTATCCGTTCTCTTTTAATGAACAAGGAAACCACACCTTGTCATGCAAAAAAGATCTTTAGAGGAGTAAGTCACTGGGAATACATTAGTGAAGTGTGTAGAGGAAAATTGTGATGTTATTAAGACAATCACTGAGGAAGAATGGATCAGTGAGTCAGGCCAGGTATTGACAGCAATAAATATTCATATTGAAAGTAAGAGTCAAGAAACATAAAATTTGTAAAAATGAAGTAATACTTTACAGTATTACTTCATTTTTTTCTTGACTCTGTCAATGACATGCTATCGTATTGGATGAAATAGCAAGTTAGCACTGTTAACCTAATCTTGCTGATTCTATAATGCCACTTTTTGGTGTCACTAAGCAGTAGTATAGTTTTGCTATCCTAAGTGTAACCCTGGAGGTTAACACTGATGACACTGATAGGTATGTATAAAAGAATGATAACAAGAACAAATAAATGCTGCACCTACCCTTAATGAATTGAGATGACAATCAACTTGGGAAAAGCAAATGCACATGTCTAGCAGAGGGAGAAAAATTTAGTTTGTGTGAAAGAGATGGATACAAAACACGGAGTTGTGAAATGGCCTCGACTGAAATCGCCTGAGCAACTGCATTGTAAAGCAGAAGTCAAGGATGAATAGGCAGGCATGCTCCATCATCAGATGAGATAGTGATGATCAAACATCAGCCAATCAATAGTAATAAGAAAAACAAGTTCCAGATGTTTTCATTAACACAAGGTGTGGCCAGGAAGTACTGTTTCTAGTTTCTTTCAAACTTAGGTTAGAAAATAGGTGCTTTGGATTATGGAATTCTCTACAGAAGGGACTTTGATTTGCAGTCTGATTAATTGAGGTGGGTCACACATCTAGGTAGGTACCTATAGTTTATAATTTTCCTTGAAAGCCTGTTGACAGGATTTTATGATAATTTATTGAATTTTACAATAGTCATGCATTGTTTTAATGTTTCATCACAAAAGTGACATTTGTGACATTATCATCAGCTGGAGGTGACCACACCTGGTGTTAGCCTCTCCTAAAGGCAAAGAGTATCAGATTTTATTCTTCTAATTAGCTACCATGACAGTGAAAACACAGGTCACTAGACTCATAGGGTGTGGTACCATTGATTATTCACACCAGAGCTCACTCAGTTTATAAATTCAGTTTATTCGCGTCGTAATGAAATGAGGTGTAACCATATTTTACATGTACTATGTGGAGTATGGTGGAAACCTGGTAATCAGTCACAGCTCATATAAGATGACTTAAATATTCGAAAAAATAAAAACTATTTGCCAAATTCGGACCACACACGGAACACGATTGATGAAAAATAATTGACATTCAAGATATTAATTGTAAGAACAAGGTCTTATCTATCGATTATATCTTAGTAAAAACCCAATTTACAGCAAAAGTACACATAGATTACGCACTAAATACTTAAAGAAAAGCATATTGGCGGTAATGTAAGGTAAAAGGCGGATTAGAGCAGCGAATCGATGTCGTTTCGTCTAGCAACAGGGCTGTGGCTACATGGCCTCTCATACATACCTATAACTATGTACACACCCCCCCACTTTTACCAATAAATCTTCAATTTCCTTTCATCCGGTAGCCCTAATCGAAGTCCTAGTGCTCCGCAGGCGGCGTACGTGACACTATCAACCCAATAACACTCACATATCACCGCTAATGCGCGATTCACGAGACGTTTTACACCGGCGAAGCTACGCGCATACACCCAAAACGAATGACTTCGATCTACGATTTATAACTATTTAACACACGAAATAATGACGCTACTATTGCGCATTGAGAACACAGAACATAAGCAAAGAAAATATGCACGATCAGGCAAAAATGATAGCAGGATTTTACCCTTCTGTCAGCAATGTCCCTTCGATCGTCGCTCCAGCGGTTTTCGGGCGCGTCCTATATCAACATTAAGACTGGATTCTCACTTTTTGGCACATTTTGTATCTTGCACAGCACTACACTGAATATAGAATTATACACAAGTTTTTATCACGGTACAATCCACCATTAGCCTTTCATACACCCTCGATTCTCGAGTTCAGTCCTTTTCACGGCCATTTGCAAATTGCGTCAAAGTTCCTGGAACGTGATTGGTGTTCACTGCGCTAGTGTAGTTTGATACAAAAACGCCATCTGTTGATATATAACATTCACTAAAAAATATAGTCATTGAAAAAGAAACCGTCCACCAGCGACAAAAGATCGACTAACATTCACATTGACTGGACTTGCGACCTTTGGATTGGCACAAAATAGGGTGCGGTACGGTTCATACGAGAACCCCGTATCGTGACGTCAAACTGGGCGTGAGAACCAAAGAGCGGGAGTTTTAAAAAATCCTATTCAAATTCATTTAAACTATGATTTCCTATTAATACTTTTAATTTATCTGAAATTAAATCAAAAAACGTTATAAATGCTGATTGAATGTTGGAACAAACATGCACTAAACGATCTAGCAAAACTCATAAAACGAAAATAAATCGAGATTTCTTCGATCGCCTGCTCACGTTCCGAAACAAGCAGAATTCCTTTGCGTTTTTAAATTTTCTTGAGAACTGTTTTTTTATTTCAATCCCTGGCTGCTGTGGCTTTTAAGTAAAGTAATTATTTTTTTGAGATACGCATGAGATACTAATGTTTTTTTTGTAATGTTATGCAAATATCTAACCGATTACTCAATAAGCTTCTCTCTCTCAAGGAAGTTAACACAACAGTACAATTCAGTTTACCGAGACCGCGCTAGTTTTATGATTCCAGTTTTTTTTCGCGTAGTCCCGAGCCATAAAGACGCACTATTAAAGTATAGTTAAGTATAGTACAATTAATGAATCAATCTGTCAATAATACCGCTCCGGCCCCGGCGACACACCGGTGTGTCGCGAATTAATCGCGAATTGAAAGTTTATTTACCTATTACATAAGATTTTTTTTTTTGGGAATTTTCTCATGTCGGGGCCGCACCGGTTAAAACAATAAAAGCCCGCCAACTTCAGAAGCCGTCAATGCGCTCAAAAATGAGGCGGTGTAAGCCACGCCGGAATCATGGAGTGATTACGTAGTTCGTTAAATTGTTATTTAGTCAATGGCCAACGCGCGCACTGCTTACATCTAGTTGCAGTTATCAGTTTCTGATAATAAATTATGCATCGTGTGTCGTTACGAAGAAATCGGATGGGATCACGTTTAGTAACTTGTTTGACAACGAAAATCACGCGTCCATTTCGTAAGTGCTGCCATATGAAAACCGAGTACTTTACGTAACTTTTTAAAATATTTTTCTATTGAATTTTATTTACCTAGAAACAACCTATTTGGTCTGTGCCTAGAAAAAATTACACGGATCACACGTTTCTGTTGTAAGTGTTGTCACAGAATAATGAAATGTTTTACAAAAAGTCCAAAATATTGCGGGCAAAATAAAAGCTTTTAAGTGCAAATTATTTAATGTTAGAGTCAAGTGTGCCTCCACCAACGGTGCAACGGATTGAAATTTTGTAAAAAATAGGAAGATCTGGAAGCGGTATTTTATATACTACGAGTAATTTAAGACTAGTTTCTTGTATTTTATACGAGTAATTCAATAAAATGTATTGTGCTGTTACAGAATTTGGCTATAGCTCCAGAAATTTCCAATAGCTCCGGAAATATCGGAAACTATTTCCTTTACACTTATTTATCGTTTTTAACGAATGACTCAGTTGTGCTTACATACAATTTTAATTTTACCCTAAAATAGGTAATGTCAGGGTGCGCTGGCAACGCCCGTTTTGACAGCAGGACACAACCTATAAGACATGAAATTATGTTTCTGCAGGAATCTTCGCTCCCTCTATTAATTAGTAAAACAATGCACACTTGCTTCTCCAATCTACTTTGGACATTGGCAGAATAGTCGACATCGTCTTTGTTTGCCATATATAAAAATATAATAGAATAGACATGAAATAAATCTCTTGGCTGTATCCTGCTGTCAGAACATGGTCAAAACGGACTTTTTATTTTTTGACAACTTTACGCGGGTGGGTGAGGCACATGTGAGGCACGTCCGGGGGAGGGAGATATTTTGTACATGTTTTGGACACAATGCGCTGCTCTTACAAAATGTGATTGAACTTATTATTCTGAACCTGCCAAAAACCTCTTGTTCCATTTTAGGTATATTGTTACTGCCAACTAACTTAAATCAGCCGATTCATTAAAGCCTAGCCTTTTCATTGAACTGCGCCGCTTAGCGAAGCCACATTAGCACAGAACACTATAACCTTAGAATAATAACGCCTAGAAGGAAAGTCTCATACACGCTCCTCACTAAAAAATGAAGCAACTTTAGTACTTATGTGTGAGTGAGCAGTATGTAATTACAGCCACAGACACGCACACAGACGTAAAAAATGTTGCTAGGAATGAACACTTTCCCTAAAATTGGGAAAAATGGACTAATCATAGATCAACATAAAAAAATGTTACGTACGTAACTGGTCGGTACGTCCTTATTGTAATAAGCCATGGTTTCTGGGGTCGCTAAAACCGATTATAGGGTCAAAATCGAAATCCAAGATGGCGGCGACGAAATTTGCTAACTTTTCGTCTAGGATGTCATTTTTATGGTTTCTGGGGTAGCTAAAACCGATTAAGGAATCAAAATCGAAATCCAAGATGGCGGCGACGAAATTTGCTAACTTTTCTTCATGGGTGTCATTTTGATGGTTTCTGGGGTCGCTAAAATCGATTATGGAGTCATATCACTTGTCTGCTTCTTTCGTGGTCTGCAGTAAGAGATAGCAAAATTCTTATTTTAGTTTAGGTGGTGAACAAAAGAATCGGCATTATTGCTATTCGCTAGAAAAACGTGTTAGATGTTTGCATGTTCAAAACTAACCCGGTAAAAAAAAATGCAGTGGCACTCCGGGAGTGCGGACAGAAGTGTAAACTTGAACAATTACTTTTAAAAGCAGAGTACATACCCCCGGTGCCGATCAAATTTCGTCGGCGCCATCTTGGATTTCGATTTTGACCCCATAATCGGTTTTAGCGACCCCAGAAATCACAAAAATGACACCCATGAAAGACTGGTCGGCGGTCGGCCCCCCGTTAGTGCCGACTGTATTATGGGTAATTTTTCTTTACAACTGGCAACAATACATTGTGACAAATTAGGTTATGAAAATTTTTATTTGAAGATTGATTTACGTAAAAATAATGGATTTAATGTAAGTACCTTAGGTGTGAAACGTAGTTTTATCACATTTTTTCAGTTTTCCGGTTGTGTTAGAGCATCTTTTCATACAACAAACTGTCATTTTTATGTATGAAAATGACAGTTTGTTGACAATGTACTCCATATATGGAGTAGTCTGAGTAGCTTCACTTTTGATGCTCGTACGTACTAGGTTTCTAAGCGTTATTATTCTAAGACTATAACCTAGCACATTAGTGACATGGGCAAGTCATCAAACGATATTGAACAAAAGATGTCACCTAAGTCACTGAAAAATCGGCCAGTCAACCAATTAAACGGCTGATTAAGCTTATTGGCTGCGACATTCATAATTTTTTTTCCTCTGGTTTCAACTGTCATGCTTTGCAAAAGTGCGGTTGCCAATACATTAATTTAATTGAACTGGTTATTACAGGTAGGTAGCTAAAAGCTAGATTGACTCTAGCTTTTCCAGAGTCTGACTCTGTTGTTGTGACTGTTGTGTGTGCGTGATTTTTTTTTGTACAGTGTGTAAACTGCATAATACTTTTTGTCGCTGCCAACTCCAACAAACGTCAGTAGTAATAATGTGCCTGATTGGCGGAACATTTCAATTCTATTTCCTGATTCGTCAACAATCGCGCTTGCGCAGTTTGCCAATCACGGCCTTTGTGTTTTCTTGTCAATTTCAATTTGTCATTTTATCAGTGAAAACCATTGTACAGTCAGCTGCATTGTTTGTTATTGTAAAATAATAAATAATAGACACATTAATTTGTGCGCGAGTGTCGTGTTACGTGCTAGGCACGCTAATATTTGTGTTAAAATATTCGCTGAATCCTAGAGATAGGATTTTGTTGAAGTGTAATCATTAAAACTTGGTGCGTGTAGCCGTAACTCGCGATCCTTCTATTGGTAAGTAATAAATTACAGAATACTTACGGGCGTGTTCTGTCTGGTCCATTTTAAGAATAAACAAAGCCCGTGTTGAATTTTTTTAAGGATTCAATATGTGTTCTTGTAAGAATCCGATTGGGTAAAAGTATTACGCATTGCCTTTCCCTTTCTATAAAAAGTTTTAAACACCTGATCAACTTTACTGCTATTTTATGTAACACTATAAAGTTTATAGTGAGTACTTAATTTAGCTTGCGTAATATGATCCCAATGAAGCTCGCTTTCAATATGACGATATATAAACGACAAATATTTTAAACAAATATTTTATTTTATAAAATTCAAGTAGAATTAATTTAAATATTTCATATTTATTTTCACAGTTTGCGCAATGTTACACTTTTTAATTTTGTTTTGTATTAAAACTTGACAGCTGATTGCATTGTAATTAGGGCAACAAAAATGTGTTTCCTTTTTCAATCAAATGTTAACTTGCATTTTCTTTGTCTTATTTATCTATTGAAACGGTAATGTAGCCATAAAAATAAACTACCCACCCACCTAACAGAAAATGCTTGAATTGAAGTTCTCACAAAAATTGAATTTCAAACTTTCATTCATAAATATTTTTGAAATAAGTATTATAGCTAAACAAAAAGATTTAAAAGTAACATCAGGGTTTTTATACTTAAACAATATTTTTTTTTATCTGTAACTACATGGTTAACCAGCAATATTATAATAAGCCTTTAATCATTATAATTATTGTTTTTTCGTAGGTAGTCATATTCTCTTTCCCTTTTTCAGCACTTTTATCTGTTGGCAAAAGCCTCCCTGAACTATCTCCATAGTAACATTATTTTGACCCAAAAGCAAGTCAAATAAACCTGCTTTACTTCTTGTTAGAGCAGTTTTTAAATCTCACGAAGCCTCAGTTAAAATATCCTCGAGTTTCAAAATTCGTCAACCTTCCCCTACCACTACTTCAGTGGGCTAAATCCCAAGTATTTTCATCTTTCACACAATTTTTCTTTGGTTTCTCTTTTCTTTTAACTCCTCTACTTGAAAATATTCTCGATACAACATGGTCATTCTGAGGCCTTTCCACTTTACTACAATTGAGTTACCATTTGATGGATCAAAGGACAGCAATTCCCAATGATGCAGCAGACAAATTCAACAGAAAGGGTTCGGGTACCACTCCTCTTCGGATACTCAGTCAGTAGCACTGTTAGTCTTTGCGGCCATTGTTAGTCTTCCTTGAGCTAGGGTGGATCAAATAACATCTTTATCTTACCCATACGCAAAATACGCACCTGGACGTGGAGTTGTGGACACTCGACACACTTAAATATGCAACGACATAATTTATATCACACAATTTCTAAAGCAATTGTATAAAATGTTTTTTTATTTTTCCTTAATTTCGTCCTTCAAACCTAGTGATAAAACATTTGTAATTAGCACTAGATACCTATATTTTTATCAATAAACACATTGTGATTCATAGCTAGTCACTATGTTCATGTGTACTGCTGGGAATATAAATACATTGGTAAAAGATAGTGGAGTTGATTCAAGGTCGACTATGGTTATACTGGACTGGGCGTTTAATGTGTGTAAAGGTATGTGTTAATTCGCGTACCAGAAGACGTAGCGTTGGAAGGCCTCCCACTAGGTGGACCGATGACCTGGTGAGGGTCGTGGGTAGCCGATGGATGCGAGACGCACAGGACCGGTTGTTGTGGCGACACACGCGGGGAGGCCTATGTCCAGCAGTGGACGTCTTTCTGCTGACATGATGATGATGTGTTAATTCATATTGGTATGGGGGCGATAAAACTCATAAAATTAGTCAGTATCCTATCACGATCAGCGGCTGATTAGCGCAAGCCCAGCTACATAGAGCATCATCGAATACGGTCTTTATTAGCGGCGATACATATTATACGTTTGTCGCATCCCGGCTTATCAACTCTGCTACCACCTACCTCATCAATCCATCTGCCTAACCTTTTCCCAAACATGTTGGGTTCGTCTTCCAGTCTACCCGGGTGCGTGAATACCAGTATTTTACGCGGAGCGACTGCCTACCTGACGTAACTGATTAATTCGATACCCCCAAATATTACCATATGTACTCTTTCGATACTTGGCAAGACTTGTGTCAGTTTCTCGCTTCTGCCTACACATTTCGACTCTCAAAGATGATAGCCGGGATCAACAGGTTCACGTGCTTTCTAAGGCGCTCGGTATGTTAAGGCGGTCACCCACCTACGCCAGTGCCGGATTAGCCACGTAGCAAGAGTAGCAGATACTACGGGCCCCGCGCATTGGGGGACCCCGCGCTTGGACTTACAAAAACATGTCGCTGAAAAACAGAGCAATGGCTCAGTTCCACACAATCCTAAAACTCCTGCCATACTGAGCGATGGCCATTTTGCGCGGATGTAATTATTTTGTTTATTTTTTTATGAAATGGGTCGTAATTCGTGCAATCAACTCTCTTTCAAGCTAAAATACCGTATAAAATCTAAGCAGCCCCGGATCCGGTCCATATTGACAATGTAATCAAAACCTATGGGCTCGGGCAATCGGCACGGCCAGAGAAATAAATAATGGAGGAAGAGAGCTGGTACGGTTTTTGAACAACCATTTTCAGGACGAAAACAGTTTGCTCAAAACCCCGTGATAACTCCTCCTCTATGAGTCAAAGAAGTTTCTATTTGATATTTTCATTTTATGAAGGTTTTAGGTTTAGGCCCCCTTGATAAAATTTGCTACAGGCCCTGCGTTGGCTTAATCCGGCACTGACCTGCAGCCCGAACGTGACAGCGTGGTTGCTGTTATTGTTAAGCCACAAGTTCCAGTTCCTCAAGAGAGAAGATCTGATCTTCTTATCCGAGACGTAGGCAGGTAACCTAAGTACCTAGGCATGTGATCTACAGCTTGTTTGCGACGCCCCCACGCAAACTAATTCCGCATGTCTGGCCTCTTATCTGGCCCCACTGTGGGTCAAAGACCATAATAAACTCGATGAGCCAAAGAGTTATAAAGACACAATGAAATATTTGAATATTACTATGCTTTTAGCGTCGATACTCATTTATTCAAATTAGGCTAAGAATCAGCACTCTTAGAATCTCGAAATGACATAACAGTTTATACATTTATTTAGATGTCATGCATGCACATATATAGATAGAAAGGCGGACAGTTCCTCAAAATGTTCGCCCGTCACCGCTTCCTAGTGTTAAAGCACTAGGAAGTGGTGACGGGCGAACGTTTTCTTTCCAGCTAAAGCTGGGATGAAACAGGCCTAAAAAACTGGCCCGAAATTCAAATTTCGTGGTCTTTACGTTCTTTAGTTACGTTTTCACACCGTAAATGATACCAAGACATTAATTACTCAATTAATTTAAAAATAGCTGAGATGTTTCTCAAGCAATTTTAAAGCAGTAGCAGTCTGTTTATTGCCGTAATTTGGATAATAACATAGCACGAACAACAAAAATGTTGACGGAATCGCAAAACAATGAAACCTATAAACATTTCAAAGGATTCCCAAAAATTGTCATGAAGCCACAATTATTCCCTACTTAATTAAGCAATTTAAGTAGGTACTCTTGGAAACGTATTAATTTCTTTTGTGTTGAAATGATAAGATAATAATGTGTTTCCTTTGTTTCTTTGTAAGTACGCGCACAGTTCGTTTCGGTTACCGTTTACAAGCTAAATTGGACCTTGTTTAGCTATGGTTGGGAGAGTCATTTTTAATTGCATCTGTTTGTTAGGTGTTAGTCATTCAGTTATGTACATTTTAGGTATGGTTTATAAGTGCGGGTGTACTCAACGTACTGTGGCTGCCTTCTGTGTTCATTGGCGATTATTTTGATGACACATTTGGTGTTTGAACACAAAGACAAATAGCTGGAAAAAATATGTGGAAAAATCATCCATATATACGAAATTGCGTATTCTGCTTTGCAGCAGGCCTAGACAAAATGTATGGGAATGATATTAGGTGTGGACCAGTGGAAAGGAGACGTCATCACCTAATGTCATACCCATACATTTTGTCGTCAGCGTCTGACGTTAACGCTACAGAAAAGTTTTTTGTCTAGGCCTACAGTAATAATGCAACTTTGAGATGACTCAGCTAAATCCTAACTAATCCTATGCTAATCCTGCATGTAGATGCAGGATCGGACTTGTGCTTTGTAAAGAATTAAAGCTGTCCATACGTGAAGTATCGCTTTCGCTTCACTATATTTAGGATGCCCAGCTTTTTGCAACTAAGTAGGTATCCCAAACCAGCCAGCCACATTAAATAGAATAAAGACAAATTAATGACAAATTTTAAAAACATTTGACTTAAGTACTTAATTTAATTGATTTTGACATTTTAGTTTCTATTTATTTTTTTGACTTGTTAAGTATATTAAAATGTGACATTCAATTAGTTGTAAACTGTGAATAGTTAGTTTATTTTAATGTTAAGTGACATTTTGTTTCTTATGTGTTTTTGAATGATTATTGTGTTTTTAATTATCATTTTGTAATTAATAAATAAGTACTTAGTACAAATTCTAATCATTATAATTTTGTTAATATTTGTATGGCTCCTGGCGGAACATTGTTGGGACATTATTTATTATATTTTTTTTGTATATAACATCTTTTACCATACCCAATGTTCACAAATAAATACCTTATTTGAATTTGATTTGAACATTTAGGTATTTAAATTAAGATCGTCGCTGCTCCCAGCCTAAGCCAATATACACTGCGGTTACCAGTTCTGGTTCTTGACTAAAAAGCACGTCTGCTCATCACGTTTAATAAAAATCAATTAATACTAAACCCAGACATCTACGACGTTATCAGTACTAATAAAGTATTATGATATTAAATCGTAAATCTACTTCTTTTAGGTAGGAACGAAGTTTGATCGGACAGTCCGAAGATGAAAGATTCCATTATATTTAATCTCTCATGCATGCAGTCATGACTATTATTAAGTAAATTACAAAACAAACAAATATAAAATACCTATTTTTGGTTACGTAAGTTTAAATTAAATTATTAACTTAATGTATAAATCAGCCATACCTACTCAAACTGTAGCCCGCCATCTTTCCTGCATACCTACAAGAGGGGTTTTATCGTGTGGGCAAGTAAGGTCTAACGACCCCTCTCACCCTAGTGTCAGAGTTTCTAAACCGCCTCAATGGTCTCTGACAAGGTTTGACGACCGGGACCACCGGCACCGGCTTATACGTGCCTTCCGAAGCACGGAATCATCTTTTTATCAGACAATCAGGTGATTCATGCCTGCAATGTCCTAGCCAAACTGGAAACAACTTTACAAAGTATGCTTCCCGTGGGAATCGAACCCGCGATCACCGGCTCAGAAGGCAAACGCCTAATCCACTCGACTACGGAGGCAGTACAAAAGGGGTGAAGTAATGAATGAATCGGCACAAAATTTTAAGGGGATTTTTGCGTTAATGAAATCTTGTTAGCAGCATTTGCGGTCTCCAATTTTATTGAATTGAAATAATAGTACGTTAATGCAGCGGCCAGCAAACGAGGCATTGATGGACGAACGTGTAAATCATCAATTCCTAGTTATGGCCAAGGCTTGTATAGTACTTTTCTCAAATCATGCGCGGAAATTAAAACTAAGTAGTACCTAGAAAATTAATCAATGACGAACAATGAACAACAACATTTTTTCCCGCGTTAAAGTGTTCATTTGTTTTTTTTTTCAATAAAAAGCTTTCTATTTGCAAGCCAGCTCGAAATTTAAATAAAACCTTCGATAAATTACCTCCTTGGTTGCCATGTTTATGAGTAAAAGATAGTTCCATTTTTAAATTACACGACAGCTTTGAGTTTACTGTGTAATTTATTTGACCGCTAAAACACGACAGATATGGATTTCCATACAACTTTTGCCGGCCGCTGCTCGCATGATTTGGCCAGTACAGCAATTTCGATTTATCTCGAAGAAGGTTGTTAAAATAATGCTCAAATTTCCAAGCATGTTTGAGAAAATAAAATAAAGTTTCCTTCTTAAACAAACAATATTATGATTAGAATTAAAAATTTTATCAAAGTTTTGTTTTTATATACCCCTCCGTTCCTGTTCACCCAGTTTGACCTGTAGCCTAGCACATTATTGAAAAACTGTCCATTGGTCGCAAATTCGAAAACACCTTTCGTGTGTAGATCCTGTAGAACGAAGAGTTTTAATATAAAAAAAGGTTTAGTATGGCTGATCTAGATGCTAATTAATATTAACAGTACCTACCTAATGTATTTTTTTACTATCTTATTTTATCTTATTAAGTGTTTTGTGTGTAGGTACATAAATAAATAAATAAACAGTGCAAAGTAATTAAAACGATCAGATAATGGTATTAATAATACAATACGCGCTGTTTACAACTTACTAGTAAACGGAAAAATTAAATCAAATTAACTCAAGTTAATGTCTTGGACAATTCCATGGGAACAGGATTTTATCAATGTCATGGATACAGTAATTTACTTATTGTTTACTAACAATGGTGTAATTAAATAATTGACTTCATATCGAAAACTAGTAGCGTGGCACAGTATCGTAGCATAGAAATGCCATATCTCATGTGTTTCCTGACAGGGAAACGCCATTTTCCTAATTCATGAAAAGAACCCAACTCCAACATAATTGAGAATAAACTGGGCTTCTGGTACTGATTATTTTTCTGGAAAGCTTGCTCTTAGTTCTTGTATTTGACCATAGTTGGCGTGTTTCTAACTTAGCCATATTGACAGATCTAGTGCTGGGGCATTGTCGATAAATGCGTGTCGATAAAAATTGATCTGGGGCTCTCGACAAGTGACATTCTGTCAACGGTAGCGTGGCGAAGGCGATTGTCAATACGTCATTAAATTGGATTTCTAGTCATTCTCATATTGTTTTGTCTCTTCTGTCTCTTTCGTACTTTCATCCCTTTTTTTTTGGAATTTATCAAAACCTGTTTTTGAGTTTGCAGATATAATGTAGACAGCCTTCGCGGGAGATTGTGAAATCGAATTTTTGGTTTTTAATAAGTAAAAATTGAGAAGTGAGTGAGTTTATTGTAAAATACTACGAGTTTTTTTGGTCAGTCATCGATATTGTACGTGTGTGTGGAGTTCTAAATTTAGCCGATTCCCGGGTACGAGTTCGCTCTCAGTCTCCTATGAGGTCTATCCACGCCAGCGTCCAGCGGCATGTAGACGAGACCTCTAGTATATGCAGGGGAGTTCGAGAGTCGCCAGAGTTGCTATGCCAGCGGGTCGACGTGTGGGCCCGTTCGCATTAGGGCCAGAACCTGCCAGGGTTACAGATTTTGTTCGAAAGAGTTACCGCGGCCCTGGAAAGCAAAGGGCACTACGAGGAGCACGGATGGGTTCTAGTCAATAAGAGTCTGACACTCCCTCCCGCTCCACCCAGAGCGGCAGGAGTCATTTGATAAATTCCCATCCATAAAAAAAGCGGTTCGACAGGGTCGACGACAGACGTCTCACCGACCGCAATACTTGAGAGGTTTGTGGTATAAGAGGAAGAGGATCTTTCCCTCGCAACGCGGTTCGTTGAAGAAGCGTACAGCGAAGATCTTTTTTTCCTTACTCCCGACGTGAGACGTCGAAGGAGAGCTTTGTAGTCGCTGCTAGTCAGATTAGGTTTTAACGCCTATTATAAATTATCTTATAATTTTGATTCCATTTGACTATTATTTTATAGGCCAAAAACTCCACGTAATTAAAATCCGGCGTTATTATTTACAAAAAAATTATGAACAAATAATGCAAACGTCTTAGTTTTTGTGCTAGTACCTGTTTTTTTTTATGACGGCATCGCCAAAAGGATTGTTTTTAAGTTTACTTTTTGTATTTATATGTTTTAATTATCGGCTATTTTTACTAATTGAATAAAAATTTATCGTAATTATAATGTGGTGAACGCTTTTTATTTTCGTTACAGTTGCGGAGATGTTCCGAAAGTTACCGTGGCCCTGGAACGCAAAGGGCATTCTGATCAAACACGGGTGTTTTAGTCAGAGTCTGACACTCCTTCCCGCTCCACTCAGAGCGGGAGAAGAAGTCATTTGATGTTTTGCCAATTTAAAAAAAAGGTAGGTAGCTTCGCCATGTCCGTCTCTGTCTGTCTGCCCGTCCGCGGTTTAGCTCAGAGACGCTTAGCACAAGAAAGTTGAAATTTGGTATAGGTAAGAAATAAAATCTAGAAAAAAAAAAAAACATTTAATAGGGTAGGTACCCTAAAAAAGATTTTTTTTATCATCTATATATCCCATACTATAGAGTGTCATAGGATCCGCCCCTAAGGATACCGACTGACTTCATTTAAAAATATTGAGGGTGTGTGAAAACCATTTTTTCATTCAAGGATCCGTTTACGAAATATTAAGCTTTAACCTATGTCACTACCACAATTCTGACGAATTCAACGACACCTCTTATGTCAAAATCCGTCCAGCCGTTTGGGCTGTAGGGCGTGCCAAAGAAATGGACATACATACGCTCGAAAAACATTACCCTCCTTCTGACGCAGTCGGATAAAAATGTTGGAATAATTTAGCAGAACATTGATTGTTACAATTACCATACATATTGGTCGCGTGCCGGTAGAATGTATAAATAATGTAAGTACATTCGTTCTGACAAATAATGTATGTTTAATACCATTTGTACGGTTGTAGGTACAATTTGTTAGCGTAGAGCGACCATGATTTGTAAAATCAACGGATCTATGGTGATTTAAGTTGTAAGTTTCAAGGGTATGTGTTTTTGTGTATCCCATAGGTAGTATGTTTTATAATAGTACAAGAGGTTTTTGCTTAAATAATAACAGCGCCACAGGTCAATAATAAGGGACAAACAACGATCTCTGAGGTCAGTGATCAATGTTACAATCAATTAATCAATCAATCATCATCATCATCATCATATCAGCCGCAAGACGTTAAAAAAATTGCTTTTCTTTAATATTTACAATGTTAATTTGTAGTTCAAAGATCATTTTAATACATTAATGACTGCAAAGCATCACTATTATAATTACTTTGTTTAGTGTGATTCAGAATAATGGAGACAGTGTCTTTAATTAACATTCAACCATGTCGCTAATTGTTCTATATTTTCTTAAAATAACTCTTTTATTCTTTTTGGTTCAAATTCAAATTCAAATTATTTATTTGTGAACATAGGGTATGGTAAAAGATGTCATACATAAATATATACATAAATAATGTCCCAACAATGTTCCGCCAGGAGGCATACAAATATTAAGAAAATTAAAATGATTAGAATTTGTACTACTTATTTATAAATTGCAAAATGATAATTAAAATACAAAAATCATTCAAAAACACATAAGAAACAAAATGTCAATTAACATTAAAATAAACTAACTACTCACAGTTTACAACTAATTGAATGTCATATTTTAATATACAGTAACATTTTACAAGTAAAAAAAAATTACAAAATCAATTAAATTAAGTACCTAAGTCAAATGTTTTTAAAATTTGTCATTAAGAAATTCATTAACGGAATAATATACCTTGTCATTCAATAATTTAAATAGATTTCTTTTGAATTCATTCATTTTCTTGCTGAGTATCACTTGCTCTGGTAACTTATTATATAATTTTGGAGCCATCGCAAATATGCTTTTGTGAAAAAATTTAGTTTTAGTCTGAATCAAGTGCAATGTATTTAAGCGTCTTTGACTTTTTACAGGTTTAAACAAATGCATATTGTTTTTAACAAAAATACACATGGTTTCCCTTGTCTTATTCTAATTTATTTCTGGTAGGCTCAGCATGTGTCCTCTTCCATACATCTCTGTTTACCGTCATCACAATTACAGAACAGATAAAATATCTGTTACATGATCTCAATAGCCACTCCCTTCTTTGTTCCCCTTGCCAACAAAAAAGTCCACTCCATTATTTTTTGATAGTAATTGATAAAACAATGGTCTGTTCGCTATTATGTTCTGTTCTCATATTCGTAATAATAGACATTGTGTTGACATAAAAGGAACGGGAGATAATAATATGTCAGAATGTCATTTATTATGCAAGGCCTCCGCTTTTTTTGCATAAAATATGTAAAGGTCGATGCTGATAGCGTTTTCCTTTATAAAATCCGTGGTTTCCGTTTTCTGTTGAATAAGGCTATAAATTCTAATGTTATGTAATTTAGTTTTCTAAAAATAGTGAAGAGACTAACTGCATGCGACCTTCACTGCTTTGCAATTTATTGCCCACTGTAAGAAAAGGTTTTTCGTAACGCTCTCATTTTACAAAACAGTTTTCTGCTTTGAAATTTTTAGTGTTTAAGAAATCCTCGTTTCATTGCAAAAATTAAATATGCTCAATACAGGGTGAATTTTTCAAGTGTGCGTGGATGCCATATCCGAAACTATAAGGAATAGCGAAAACACTTGCAAGGAGTCTCGAAGCACAATTTTGATGAAAACTAAAACAAAATCATTGGATTTTTGAAAAATCGGTATTCCTACCTAGGAATCGAATCGAAAGTTCACGAGGGGGGGGGGGGGCTGGTAACATCACGTCACTAAAATTGTACTACCGTAATATGACGTCACGCGAGTTATCAACGCACTATATCTTATTCATTTTTTGCTTAAGTACGTGAAAAAAGAAAAAATGCGTGTCCAATATTTTTGGGAAATCTATCTGACGGACTAATTTGATTTTTTCAGTAGAATATCTACCCTATTGCACTATCCCTACCTCACGACAAAATCATGATGAAATTGGCACTTCGTTACTTGTACGGTTGTATTTACCTACATATAATTTTCATTTCTCGCTTAAACTTGCTGTTCCACCTCATCCCCAGTCTCGGTTGAGTGGTAGAAAATACCTAAAGCATTAAGTCCGCCATTGTACCTTCGCGCATGAACTTTTTAAAAAACAAATACTTCTGCAAAACTGGAGCTTACATTGAACAAACATAAGTAAACTACATTACAAAACATATTAAACCAGCAATTAACTAGGTCCTTGAGAAAGACATTAATAAGCAAGTATTGCCACGTGCGTGTCCTAAATACTCTACGACGCGTGGTGCCTGTATCGATGGCATGCAATGCTGCTGCTGCAAATGCGGACACAATATTAGCGGAAGGTCTATATCTTCTTTTGAATGTACCGTTCATTCGTTTTTATTTTTTGCTTTATTATCATCACACTACTATAATTTTTGCACGTATTGACTCACTGTAGTAGGAGCCAGATAAATGAAGAATAATGCTCATTAATATCTCTTAGTAGGTACCCCCGGACAGTAAATTATGAATCGTTTTTCATTACTAGAACAGTAAGGATCACGATAGATGTCGATTCAGGACAGCTTTATATCATTATTTCTGTTTTTGAAATTAAGTGTGTCAATATATATATAGATAGCACCGCCATAGTAGAATGTAAAGACTTAAATACTTATCAATTTGACATTAATAATACCCTTACTGACATAATTAATTGGCTTAATATGAATAATTTAATAATTAACCTTAAGAAAACCAAAGTAATGCATTTCCACCAAAGAATTGAAGCCCCAGAAACTTTTGTTAATTATAATGGAACTGAAATAGAAGAAGTAAAAGTGGGTGTATTTTTAGGTATCCATATTGATAATAAACTTAATTGGAGACCTCATATAGAACAGCTTTGTAAAAGAATAAATAAATCTGCATATGCACTTTTTCAATTGGCTAGAAAAGTAAATATAGATGCGTTACTTGTTGCCTATCATGGTCTAGTTGCTTCACTTCTAAGATACGGAATTATTTTTTGGGGTAATTCCCCGGATAAGGCTTTCCTATTCAAGGCACAAAAAAGGTGCATTAGAGCCATGTGTGGCCTAAAATCAGACGACAGCTGTGTACCGTATTTTAAATCATTAAATATACTTACGCTACCAGCACTATACATATTAGAAATCAGTACTTTCGTCAAAGCGAATCCTAATCTTTTTGAAAAAATTACAATGGTGCGAAATGTTCCAATTCGTAGTCAGTACAAAAATTCTTTAAGTAATTATAAATGTAAAACTGCATTAGTAAAAAAAAGTGTCTTGGGTATGGCACCGCGCATTTATAATAAAATCCCAGACTCCATAAAAGAATTGAATTTTACACAATTTAAGAAAAAAATGAAATTGTTCCTAATTGATAAATGTTACTATACTATTGACGAATTTCTAAATGATGAATTAATATAGAATTACATTTTGTGTATACTAAACAATTTAGACATTTTAATTATTGTAACAATTTAATTATTTGGCCATTTTAATTGATTTGACATTATAATTATTTGGACATTTTAATCATTTGGACACTTTATTATTTCAATTGTATTGACATTTTAATTGTATTGACATTTTTATTTGTATTGACATTTAATTGTATCGACATTTTTATTGTATTGACATTTTTATTTGTATTGACATTTTAATCGTATTGACATTCAATTGATTTGCAAACTGTTTAAATTAATAATTAGAGTATATAATTGTTGAATTTATTTTTCTATTGTAATACCATAAATTATCCATGTTTTTTATTTTTATTTTTGTAAATTATAATTCATAATTCTTAGCGACAATTGCACTCCATATTTGTACGCCTTCAGGCATAACATAGCGCTCTGTTAATCAAATAT
Organism: Melanchra persicariae; assembly: GCA_947386135.1. NCBI lineage: Eukaryota > Metazoa > Arthropoda > Insecta > Lepidoptera > Noctuidae > Melanchra > Melanchra persicariae. The sequence goes on from OX376669.1 coordinate 2,540,496, forward strand.
AAGACCTGTATCTCTTTACCTATGTTAACAAATAAATTATTATTATTATTATTATTATTATTATTATTATAATAAATGTAGATGGGTCAATGACCGTTATTCTTTGTTTATCTGGAACATACTATAGCGAAAAAAAAAAAAAAAAAGGCAGGCCGCCTTTTTTTTTTTTCGAGGATGGGAAATCATCAAATGACGTCTGACACTCCCTGCCGCTCCACCCAGAGCGGGAGGGCCGCTCTGGGTGGAGCGGCAGGGAGTGTCAGACTTTTACTGTCTAAAACCCACCCTTTGTCCTCCTAGTGCCTTTCCTTCCAGGGCCGCGGTAACTCTTTCGAACATATTCCGCAACCCTGGCAGGCAGCGAAGGCCTGCCTAATCCTCCTACCTCTCTTTGTCCAGAGCTGCCACGGATCTTTGTAAAGTTCATCCCGTTATCCCCGTCTCGGACGGCCGCGATGTCGCTTGTAAAATAGGGATGTTTCCTGAGTAAAAAAATATGAATATATTTAATCCGTAATTTAGATTATCAAAAAATATTGGATACTTACGTATTTTTTGTTATAATTTTGATAATTATAACAAAAAATACGTAAGTTTCCAATATGTTTTTTGTTATAATTATCAAATCAATAAAAAATGAAGAAGATAAAACGCATCAAATATCAGGAGATGTGGCTTGTGAGTTTGTGACGTCAATTTTCGGTAAAAACTGTATCGGTCCGTGACGTCACACGAGTTTTCAATGCACTGTATCGTCTTCATTTTTTAAAAAAAAAAACGTGTCTAATATTTTTTGGAAATCTATCTGACGTAGTAATTAGATTTTTCAGGAAACATCCTTGCTTGTCATCATTTGACTAAACGTCTCTATCATTTTCCACAGCCCGACTTTTCTCATCGCTGTTAATATATGTTTGACAAGTTGAGCTAGCTCGTGTGCCTCATCTGTCCGTCGCATCTTTCTGGCAGCAGGCTGTATCTCAAAAACTGTAATGTAGACTGTTGATTTCATAGTTTCAGTACAGCAGGCTGAAACTGATAAACCGTAAATTTTAGGGAGCCCTTCACACAGGAAACGTGATATTTTCTGTTTAAGGTACGGAACCCTTTGTGTGCGAGACCGAATCGCACTTGGCCGGTTTTAAAATTCCGTAGTTTATAGAAATCAAGACTACATTAAATCATCTAGCTTTACACCTAATACTTAGTTTTGCACACCACGATTTATTGCTTGTCCTAAATTACTTCTAAACGCATTATGGTACGGCATGGCGTGCAAATCGTCGTGTCTCGTGTGATGGACTGACGTACATCATGGTGCAAAGCGCCAAGGAGCATGATGAGCTGCACGCTATCACATGCCATCGATTCATTATGGTTTCTTATTGAATCGTGTATCAACGGAAATAGGTCATATCGTGGTGCAATGATTCGCCAAATGTTCGTGTTAGTTATATATATAGGTATAATTATATAGGTCTAAAGCTAGTTATTTACTAACTACAAAGATGCTTTAAGACTCAGGTAATACCATCATGTCCACCAGATCTCTCAGGCGATAAATTAACAACATCGTATTTAAATTGGCTTCCACTCGAGCACTCCTGCTTGCAAGTGTTGCAATTTGAAGGATCATAAACTTAAGTGCAAGTAATTATGTTCAAACAGCTACAGGTTTGCTTTTAGTCAATTGTGTACTTTAGTACTTGACTCATAGAGTATATACAGGATATTTATGTAGACGGAAGGCATTCCAGCTGCTGAATACAAATACGGATGCAGATAACTGCTCCAGTCACCTGTGCTAGAACAATGCTATCTTCAGGTGTTGCAGGCGTAGTTGTAGCTGCACTTCTGGTGTTAGCTGATACATTAATTGATAGATCATAATTCATTCAACATCCATGGTAGTCTTCTACTGGAAACAGGACTCTCCAATCGTATGACGTTCAACTCGATCCAAGGCTCTTTTTATCCAGCTGGTTGGTAATTACCCCCTCTGTTACAATCCAGGCCCTGTTGAATACTGCCACCTGAAGAATACAACAACAGTGAATGACGTTACCTCAAACGTACGAATCGCTTGATCCAAGCAAGTGCATAAAATGCGTCCAGGTTAGAGCTTAGTTGTCTGAGTACCTACCCAATATCTAGACAGGTCATGCGATCTTCATATCAGCCGAAAGATTTCCACTACTAGACAGGCCTCCCACAAAAGGGGGGTGTTTTCCATAATCGCCACACTTAAATTGGCAGGTGGGTTGGCGATCGCAATGTAGCTGTTGCGATGTACAGAGAATGCTGCTGCCCATTCTCTGGTGAGTCCCTTAGTCGCCTCTTACGACACCCACGGGTAGTGATGGAATGGTGCTATTCTTTTACGTCCAACACCATACGAAACCTTGCGATCTTACGGCGAGCATTTGTGTGCTTCTGACCAACAAAACGTTGGTAGGTAGCAAATAAACAAAGAAAGACTCTACACAAAAACTGTCTACCCGGAGCTAAAGTACAACAGGCGGTGTGCGTAATGACCCAAAAAACAGTTAAAAGCTATTAACCGTTTTGTCACAGTCACAGTGGTTGCTTTGCTTATGTTTGTCAACCAGAACGGTTTCCTCTATATTTGTTGATGCATTTTAAGAGGTTCAAGCGACATTCGTCGTTAAAACTTTCTTTATACTTTGGCTTTGAAACAATTTCTATAAATCGTGATATAGGTAGTTGACGTGTTTTAAAGCAGTTAAGGCTTTTGTGGTCCAACAGGCCTAACTGATTATTTAAATCGGTAGAACAAGGAATATATACATGTATCTTACATACATCTATTTAAGGTTGATAAAAGTACAGCGTGGGTCCTTCATTACACTGAACCTTGTACTTCTTTAGAGGTCTGGTTTGTGAATCTGAGGTACTGAGTATACCCAATAATTTAAGCCAGACAGTGCTCGATGCGAGAATGCAACAACGATGCCATTTGTAATATGTTCTACGGATATACGAGAAACATAACGTTCACTGATGATTTTTATTTTTATCGAAAATCTCAGCTCAGAATGTAGACATACCTACGCTTGTCGAAAACCATGTCTTGACTGACACTTCACGAAAAATAAACAGTGTCGAGAAAGTATTTTCCAGTAAACTATTGAATAGTAAACCTAAGAGCAGAGCCAATGGACTCCCAGCAGACGGTTGATGTGTCTGGTGGGCAACTGCCCGACAGTTGATATTCGGGCTTTGCATATGTTCTAATCGCACGGTAAACTCTGATATCGCGATTCAGGATTTTGTCAAGTTAGTTCGCAGCTGTCGAGATAGATGGCGCTGCAAGTCTCATTTGTTGTGATGTTGATTCTGCTGCGCTGATTTTTTTGTGGCGGCATCAATGCCGCTACAGTTTAAACCATTTCCGCTTGTTCGTAGTATACTTTCAAAATATTTGATTTGCCAACTGGTACAGTTTGATTTCTGTTTTTCTACCGCTGGCTAGGTTTACAGACCTTACCTTACCTTGAGACTTCAGACCTGGGTTTTTTAACTGTTCCTTGAGCAGCTTTTTATCTAGTTTTTTTATTAGATGGATTTTTTGCACTGTTAATGCGGAAGATTAAATGTAGATTTAAATAAAGATTTAGAAATCGTGTCCAGGCTATCGTTATCCATTCCAGGGGGTCGAGTCTGCTATTGCAATCATGTCTCAATGACCGGTCAATGATCGATTTTTGACGTATAATGTCAAACTTATGACACATTTCCCATACAAAAACTGTCAAAGTTGTCAACTATTCGATCAATGACCGGTCATTGAGACACGATTGCAATAGCAGACTCGAGCCCCAGGTTGCCTGGAAGAGATGTCGGAATGCGATAAGGCCGCCAATTGTACGCTTTTTAGTTTAAGGTTTGCTTTATGTGCTTTTAATTTGGTGTACAATAAAGTATACCTATAAATAAATAAGATAAACGATAACCAGCTTTCGATTTTTACAAGTGTAGAGGTAGCGTTAGTGTTCATGTTTATTAATGTTAACTATTTGATGTCTTACTTTTCTAAACACATTCAATATTTTCACACTTATATGCTAATTATTTTTTGAGAAAGGTTGGTAGATAATTTCAGGATCATCATTATCCACAGCCCGACTTCGCCCACTGCTGAGCATAGACCCTTCGCTCCTGTAGCATCCTTATTAAAGTTCCACCCGCGATAGCATCAATGCCGTCTGTCCATCTCACGCCGGACGACCAACATTTCTTCTACAGGTCCTTCCTTGGACGCCATTAGTCACTGCTTTACTCCAACTGTCATCACCACGCCTTGCCATGTGACCTGCCCAGCTTCATTTGATTTAATTACTACCAACAAACCTATCAATCTATCAAAACATACCTGCTTTACCATTCCTTAAAATATCATGCTCATTTTGCACCATATTGATTGAATATGAAAAACTTCGGGGACACTTAATTACAATAGACATTTCCTCCCAAGTAACCCAGACTCACCACTAGACAAATTTGGGGTCCTTCCCATTATAAATAATACATATAATACAGGGTGAATTTTTAAAGTGTATAAGGATGGTCAAATCCGAAACTATAAGGAATATCGAAAAACACTGAAAGGAGTCTCAAGTCCGGTTTTGATGAAAACTAAGTATTTTGTTAAAAAATGAGCTCTTTCCTTTAATTTGCTATGTGTTTATTATTAGATCACTTCCCAGAATTTGATCCTCATTATTATTGACACTTCCGGATGGTGTTTAAATTACCAGGATGTGTTCTTTTTTTTCAAAATCAACCGGTTCGATTTCTGGGTAGGAAAACCGATTTTTTAAAAATTTTCATCAAAATCAGGCTGTCTCGAGCCTGATTTTGATGAAAACTAAATCTGCATCATTGGATTTTTGAAAAATCGGCAATCCTTTCAGTGTTTTTCGATATTCCTTATAGTATCGGATTTGGCCATCCAAAAACACTTTAAAAATTCACACTGTATGTGTATAGTATGTTACTTAAAAGGCACGTGGCCATAATCCATTAGGCTATTAGCCTATTACGATTGGGTGATGAGTTGGTGTATTAAACAGCTAATGGTATTACAGATTGGTATGACAGATAAGACGAAAATTGATAGTTTTCCTCATAGCCCTGGTACTTCGAAAAGGTCCGTTCATATTTATGCCACGTGACTTCTTACAGGCTTTAAAACAAAAATATAGTAACAAAATCTTTAATAAGCGAAGAACTGATCAAGAACTAGCATTGGATTATAATTGACAGTAAACAATAATAAAATTATTGTTTCAATAAGGGTATAAAGTAGGTCCAGCTGCCAATAATGATCGTCCGTCTTCCTTTTACGAACTTAGATATTTTCCTATGAAAGTTTTTTCCAACATTGCTAACAGACAATGCTTGCGAGACTTGGCGGTATTAACCGTCTTCGACCTAAAACTGAGAACTAAACAAATCCGGTTTCAAAACAAACAAAGACTTAACATTATTAGTACCTTAATATAGCATCGATTCGTTATGAAAAATGTTAAAAATTATCATCCAACTATGTAAAACAACTACATTGAACCAATTCCCTAATGTTTGCAAAATAAATGTAACTTAGATAACGAAAACAAAAGAGCTACTAATTTTGTTTCCAAACAAGATGAGAGAGATCTTGAACTCTGAAAAAAAAAGGAAAAAGGAGGAAGCCATTGCTCTGCAATAAGTTGATCGAAAAAGGATGACAACGCCAGTAACAAAGCTAAAACAAAGGATGTTAGTCCGGTTAAGCAGTTGATAGCCCCTGCGTGTTAACTTGCTAGTGGTCATATCGAAAAAAAAAAGGATGTTAATGCTAAAACTAACTACGTATTAAACGTTGAATTTAAAATCTAAGACCCAGACGCATTAGTGGCGCATTTAAATGATGTCCTTAGACCTGCAACCAAGAGTAAACTACAATCAGCTAATCTCATTGATTAACGATACTTAACTCTCGAAAGTTCACTCTAGAAGTCAAGAAATCTACCAATTATAAAATACAATCTGCTTTTGTCCCACATGACCAATTTGCGACATGGTGCACAAATTGTTAGCTAGACAAGCATAGATGTCAAATGTCACATAGAATTACATACTACCCACATTGAGTAACTTCAATTTATAATCCCAAGGCCGTGGACCAGACACCAGTTCAACCGGCTCAGTAGAAACCACTTTCTAGTAGAAATGGCGATAAGTTAAACACTTATTAGCGCCTCTCTCTTAAGTTTCACCTGAGTATCATACTTAGGATCGTTATAAATGTTAAGTGCGCTGTTTGTGTCAATTGGATAAGTACTTAGTTTTGCGGTTTTGAAAGTAAAAGGATGAGTTTTTTGCAAGTCTATGATGTGATGATCCTAGAATCTGTGTTTCATACATCAAATTTTGTCAAATAATTCTTTACCTTCTTCTCTTCTAATCTTACCTTACTATCGTCATACCCGTGCCCTTTATCATCATCATCATACCCGTGTCCTTCATCATCACCTGCTTCTGCCAGCGGCTGCGCCCGCGTTGGTAACTCGGAAAATAACCGACATGATCCTGTGTTCTAATCCAGCTCGTGGTCGACCTGTATGTCAAGTTTGACCCAAATCCGTTCAGCCGTTACGACAAGAGAGAAACGAACAGACAGACAGAGGTAGGGTGGTGTTCTGTATCTGCTATACAGCCAAGAAATAATTTAAAAAAATATTGATTTTTTTTTAAACCCGACCTCAAAAATTAGATAGAAAGTTAAAAAAATAAACACTTTTCAAGAAGTTTGATGCAGTTACTGGCACCAAATCTGTTATTGAAAATAAATAAACGCCACAAACTGCATCAGAATGCTTCAGCAGTGATTTTTTTAATGTTTTTACTAGTTTTTGAGGTCAGGTTTATTCGAAAAAAAGTCAATATTTTTTCATTTTGATATTTTTTCATAATTGTATAGCGGATACAGAACACCACCCCTAAATATAACCATGCACTTCTGGAGCAGCCTGTATACTACTAGTATGAATTAGGAAGTATCCTAACCGAACATTCTAAATTGAGTTGATCCAATCTAACGAGTGTTGCACATAGCTTGGTTCTATTATTAGAAATAGCGTACGTGACTTCTAAATTTTAATTTTATACTGCTATGTTTCAAAGCGCAATTTCAGCTTTAAAAAAAAAAACAAATCCGTGTTTCGTAATCTTTTGCTCACTCAATTGGACGCCTTGAATTATTTTGTCTGATCTTTTTTTGGCATTCAATTTTATTAAAGCTTTTACAAAGTCTGGGTGTCTAGATGCAGATTAGAAATACACAATCAAAACTATAGGTACAATTTTAAAAGAACCGATGAAGAATGTGGTACTTTTCATCTGAACATATGTTTCAAAACCAGTTTTACTCTACATTTTCTTCGCACACCTGCTGTAAATGATAAATGATATTTATTTTGTAAGTAGGTTAAACATAACACTTTTACACGTCAATATTTTTTGGTCATTTTAAGCTAGATGAGGCCGGTACTAACAACTTCTGTTCTAAATGAGGATGTGTTTCCGATTACAAGATAAAGGAATTTTACAAATTATTCTGTATTTGGAATATCATGCATTATTCAGCTATATTTCTGTGGCCTGGTGCTAAAAGGGCCAAAGTTCGTTTTTGTATGAAATGAGATTGTAACGCCAGTTTATTGAAAAAGTACGATATTTTTTTGTGCTAAAAGGGCGTTAGTTTATCAACAATCTTTCAAAAGTTACTACGTAAAAAAGGCCAATGTAGTGTGCGCTTTCATACCGTTTAGTTAAAAAAAATATTTGATAAAAGGGCTGCAGTGTACTTAAGCTGATAAGAAATATTATTTTTTTCACTTAGCTAGTAATAGAGTAAGAACTAAAACGACCAAACTTAACATTAGCCCTTTTTGTTAAAGACTCTTCGTTTGATGCTTAGCTCATCTAGCCATCCATTTTGTGCGTCGCTGGAGGCTGGCCCCAAAACGGAGGATGTTATGTCAAGTTCAGATGAAGAAATATTGTAAATTCTGATTAATTTTATAAGTAATTATGATCTAAAATAATAATTATCATCTGTGCTAAAGGGGCTTAAGTAGTTAATATTTTCAAAAATACCCAATTTTTCTGAAATTAGAATTAATTCATAAATCAATATAAAAACATAAATCAAATAACAGTAAAATATTTTTGCCATACTACAATATAACACGTAAATAATAACTATTAATGCTGGTTTATTGGTCTAATGCTCATTACTGAAAATAAGGATTATTGATATTGGCCCTATTAGCACCAGGCCACAGATTTATATCCCGATTAATTTCATAAGCTTTGATTATTCAATCAGAAATTAACATTAGGCAAGTATTTTTTCGAAAAATGCACGAAGGTACGTGTTAAACTACCTTGTGTCTAATACTTCGTAAGGTGCTTGTAACATCAGCCAGGGTTGCCGATTTTGTTCGAAAGAGTCACCGCGGCCCTGGAAAGCAAAGGGCACTAGGACGAGCGCGGATGGGTTTTAGTCAGTAAGAGTTTGACACTCTCTCCCGCTCCGCCCAGAGCGGAAGGAATCATTTGGTGATTTCCCATCATAAAAAAATGGTGCTTGTAACAAACACCAAATAATTCTGTGCATGGAAGTGAGTTTTCTTTATTTATTTTTGCTATAGTAATGGTAGCGAATCCAAAACTACCAAATTTTCTTGGGTCTTCTTCGCATTCAACTAAATTATATTGCCCAAATACTTTTCTACTTCCTAAGCATCATCCATAACAGCGCGTTTTAGGGTAATCGTTTTGTAGTTTCAAATATAGCAAATATAGTCAAGTGCTGAATAGTATACAGCAATTAAATTCATGTCATCCAATACAATATTTATTATGAGTGCTCGTGCACTTAGTTATCACTTTACATTATGACACATTCTGCGTAACCTCTGCATTACTTCCATGATAAGCAATTATTGATAATGTTGACACGAAAAATAACATAAACAGCTGACCTTAAAATAAAGGGAGTTCTTATTTGCAATGCAATTAGCAATGAACCTGGTAGATCTAGCTTTGTATAAACAGACGATTTGTGCTGAATAAATATGACATCTTTGGGTCTCTTTGATCTTGATTGATTTATGGAGATTTTGAAGATATGAGGAAATGTTTTAGTTGATTCTTACTATTTCAAGCATTTGTTGCTCTTAGAAATTCACATGTTTATGCAATTTTTCAAGCTTCAATAACATACATTGCTTTTTCCTAACATTATCATAAAACTTCCACTGCATTGCACCATCTCTGTACCTTAGTAAATATGAAAGGAAGTACTTACACCTCGCTCGGAGCCGACGTAAAACTCCTGAATTATTGATCAGCTTGTGAAATAGCTTGACTTCTAAAGTTTAAGATATAAACATTTATATATCCTGTAGAATAAATGGTTGGGCAATGGTGAATGGAACGCCATAAGTCTCTTGAGGTACCTATGAGAATGATTGAGCTTGGAGATACTGGACAGGTGTGTTTAGTGCCAAGGGCTAGTATAATGGTAAATTTTATGTCTAATCCACATAGCCGATGATCATTATCTTGAGATACCTTAATTCTACCGGAGTATCTATGTGCTTCCTGATAGCTTCAACCTGGGGGTATTTTAAGTCAAGAGTGAATAGGTTACTTCTAGGCACGCGTGCTCCATCGTCGAACACATATTCGCTTACCATCAGATGACTATGTGACCACATGCGAGCCAATCAACAATTAACAAAATAACGTGTCTAAACATTTTCTTATAACTGGAACTAAAGAGAAAGAATACAACCAATGTATAACGCAAAACTGATATACATGTGGAAATAAAGGAAGACAGGGTGGGAAATAAAAGGAAGCAAGAAAGGAAATGACCAAGATAACTTCGGAAATAAAACACGAAGTACTTTTGCTCCACAAACCAGTGTTTTATCAACATAAAGGGACGTCAAGACAGTCCACAATCCATAGTCGATTTTACTAGTATGTGGGTGATCGGGCGAGGAGAAATAAACGAAATATTCCACACAAAATATCATCAAAATCTTATTACAAATTCGCTCTTAAATAATACATAAGAAACATCGAATAAATAGAAGCACTCAACATAACATTATAGGACAGTGAAGGGCTATTTCGAAGTCGTCGATTATTTACCCGTATGTCGCGATGGATAGGCAAACACTTGCGTTTGTGGGATTGTGTTATTGATTATTATGTTTAGTCATACAGTTGACAGTTTGCAAACGGTTAGTTTTTGTTTGAAGGAATATTCTTAACATGCAAGTTCGGTTCCGGGCCTAAATGCCTTCGGTTATCTTAGCAGTTTATTCTTCTACTAGTAACAAACAGAAGGAGAAATCAGATACCTGGGGTTTTTTTTTTTCTGGATCTGCAGATTTTTCGTTGACTTTGTTTATATAGCTTTCGCTTCTCTGGTATGATGTTGGTTTCTCTTACTGGCTAGAGACATTGTATCAGTTTTTTTTAATTAATCGGCTTTAGTTGTCTGATTGGCAATTGGGCTTAACTATGCAGCTGGATTGCCTTAAGCATTACGTGCCATTCTTATTACATCTGTCTTATTATTTGACTTAGCCTCTATGACAAGTATTTTATATTTCTTCACTCTCTAAGCTACTACGTTGGTCATATTTATCAGTTATTTTATTACCATAAAGTGGCTACAATAAGTACCTACTTTAATATACTGCACTTATTATTTAGCAACTTACGTAATTGAAAAAGATATGCATAATTAACCAGTTAGAATAACCGCAGAGCTTATAAACCTACTTTGAATTTTATTACATGGAAATAAATATTTGCGTGGCGAAATCGCAACGGATGCGGTGACCGATGCATGGTGGCAAAACTCTAAGAAAATATAATGTGTTCCTTCCGCAGAGCTGTTTAGTTTACTAAGGTCATATGTTTCATGGTTTTTGGTGAAGCCAAAACTAGGTCAGTTCTTAATTTGTAGGGCAGGGACGAAGAAATTCAAGGGGTGGCCGCGGGTGCTTGTTTAATTTGTTAGTTTGTTAGTAAACAAGCTTCTTCTAGACATCTACCATTTCAAGATTTTTTTTATGTTGACAACTTTACGGGCAGTCACAATTTCTGCTAATATTTAATGTTGTTTGAATATTATCTTTGTTTTAATTTCCATTATGTTTCACATCTCATTTTTTTCTGAAAATTCTGAAGGCATGTAGTGACTTTCAGCAAAACAAGACATATCAGTCTATCAAGCACTTAAATCAATTCTGTGTAACAAGCTATTACCATGTTGCAATATGCAGCTATTTGAGGATGGGCACATAGATAAACCTTCGTTCCTATACCCTCATTCGCCTTCCTAGTTACATCTTGAAATATGTGGCCAGTGTGCCAATATACCAGCGTGGCCAGCCGGTGTGGCAACTGTGGTGTAATGTTAGCACTCTCGTCTGGCCTTCTGGTTAACTCAACTAAATTACTGATTTATGATGCTAATAATTTAATGTAAGTATTAATAGATTTGGAAGGGTGGTGTTGTGTCACAGTTATTTTTGGACTTGACTTAATTTTGGCTAATTATAGACCTGCATTATGGAGTTTGCATGCTGCAAATATCAAGGTTGAATTCTTGTGATATCAATCTTTTATTGCATTTTAAAGAAAGTTGTGTGCAACTGAAGGTTGAATGGGTTCAAGTACAATATGACCTACAGGCTACTAATAGGTATTTGTTTTTATTTCCTTTGATAACAGGAGCAATTTGTACTTCATTATCATTATCCTCGTATCTGTATCCCAATTTATTAAGCACCAATATTTGGGAAGAGCTAGTAAGATTGACGTTTAAGGCTTCTCCTCAACTTGACTCAACCCCTACTTAGCCTCCTTCAATACACAGTTATAGCTTACTGGCACTAACATCGTCAACTAGATCTTTTTCGGTTATCATTATCATGGTGATTGAGCTCAGTTACTATAACAACGGAAAAAAAAATCGAGTAGTAAAAATTGATAAAAGGAAGTTTCCTAAAAAGGAGTAGGAGAATATGTAAGGCAGTACTAAAAATTCTTTTGGCTGTCCTTATTACCGCCTTATAAGGCCCACTACACACTAACCTACCTCTCAACAAATAACCGCAGTGGACAGAAGCCGCTGGTGCACAACGGGGTCAAGCATGCGCAAGCGCAGGTTGCAAAAGCTTGCCGGATAAGCGATTGCATTCACCACACATAAATGTATGTGTATTAATATACAATTTACTAGCATTGTGGCATGGCTTAGGTTTTAGGGGTATTGCAGAAATAACATAGAACTATTATTACAATAATTACCTACATGAATGATACATTGTGCAGATTGACAGAACGAACAATAAAGCATTTACTTCAAGTAAAACATTTTCAGGCACTTTTGAAGCGTTAAGGTCGGTCGGTTAAAATATAAAGCTAGTTGCTTTCAAAGCGTAGATCTATATGGAGAAGAACGCGCAAGAAACTCTACAAACACTACCGTGAGTGCTTTATGTCATTGCGTAGGTGTAATTGATATCATCTTTATTAGGTTCGGCTTCCACAAATCCATTGCTAGTCAGAGCCTTTTCCATGTCATCTACATCGTATCCGGGGTGGACGTATTCAAATTTAAGTCGACATTCATGATGTGGACAACACTGCTAGAAAGCTTCCTACATTCTTCTTCTCTCGGCCAGTATTCCACCAAGAACATGATTTTGTTTAAAAAACACTCGTTTTGGTGACATTTTGTCAGTTTCCTCATCAGTTTGTACTTACATTATTATTTAAAATGGAAAATGCCACAAAATCGTCAGGAAAAGGTCTTAGTTTAAGTTTCTTAGATATTTATCAACCTGTCACTACTGCGAAACCAGTTTCTAATCTCGGCGCGGAGACGACGTGAACTGTCAATACTTACATGGTATAATATTGCAATTTTCTCAACCTAGTTACAACTGTAAATCTTGTTAAACGTTCGCACGTGCAAAACTAAAACGTGCTGCATGTTTTTCTGCATATTTGATAATGATGAATTTGATAATAGATATTGATTCATTGTCTATAACATTAGACCGGACATTTATTTTTGTATACTCATGTTGTAGTTCAAAGGGTTTAGGCGCATTAGGGCTAATTCTCATTTTGGCAACCGACTCGCTAATGGACTACTTCTCATTATGGCCACTTCTCATTTTGGCTACTTCTCACTTGGGCTACTTCTCACTTGGGCTACTTCTCACTTGGGCTACTTCTCATTAGGGCTATTACTCATTAGGGCTACTTCTCAAAATTTGGGAATGTTTATTGAAATAAGTACTGTTTTTATGTATATAAACATGTTTATTCATTCTTAAGAGATCAATTACATTATTTTAAGAATAAATCAACATTAATTGAACCAATGTAATAGGTAAGTATACAATATTATAAGTATTACTTCTTGTAATTACTTTAGTCTGGTTTGAAATTAACATTTATTTATTTATGAGTAGCCCAAGTGAGAAGTAGCCAAAATGAGAAGTGGCCATAATGAGAAGTAGTCCATTAGCGAGTCGGTTGCCAAAATGAGAATTAGCCCTAATGCACCTAAACCGTTCAAAGATCATCTGCATCATCATATCAGCCGAAAGACGTCCACTGCTGGACATAGGCCTCCCCCAAGTGTCGCCACAACAACCGGTCCTGTGCATCTCGCATCCATCGGCTACCAGCGACCCTCACCAGGTCATCGGTCCATCTTGTGGGAGACTTTCCAACGCTACGTCTTCCGGTACACGATCGTCACTCCAGAACTTTTCGTCCCCACCGACCATCTGTTCTGCGAGCAATGTGCCCTGCCCACTGCCACTTCAGTTTGGCGATCCTTCGGGCTATGTCGGTTACCTTGGTTCTCTTGCGGATATCATCATTTCTGATTCGATCACGCAAGGAAACTCCGAGCGTTGCCCTCTCCGTTGCCCTTTGGGTGACTTTAAACCTTCTGATGAGGCCCATTGTGACATTATGGTGATATAATGGCTGATTGCCTAGTAGGGTGCTTCGAACCTTTAGTAAAATCAATTGTTGGTGGCCTTTATACACCCGAGGATAAAGACTTTCTGTATTATTTTGTTTCATGATACAAACGTCACTAGAGCCTTCAAAGTCCTCATCTGCCAAAACTGAGTTTGGGGTTCTTAAAATATGGTTTTCATTATGCATCATGCGGATCATTTGTATGGCCTACAACGCGGGGATTCCTAGATCTAATCTGAAGGTTGTATGAACTACCAACTTCTCAGAATATTTGCTATGAAGTAAATAGTCCGATCTACAATACGATTATGTCAAAAAGCTGAAGACGCTCTTTATTTTTGTTTGATGGTTCATCGATTTTACGTGCGTTTATTTAAGTATTTTAATTTTGGAGTATTTGGGTATTGGTACATCCCCGTCATAAAGTTTTTGTCGATGCCTTAGTTTGTTTTAACCACTCAGGCCCAACATGTGAAAATTCCCTAATATAAAGTAAATCTTATGTATATGTAAATAAACATTAAATTCGCGATTAATTCGCGACACACCGGTGTGTCGCCGGGGCCGGACAGGTTTTATCATTTCCGCGATCTCAGATCACTAATCGATTTTATATCTTGTTATAGTCATCATGTTCTACAAAATCTAAGCTTCTATGTCGTTTTTTGATTTGAGTTCAAATCATTGCACCACTTCGAAAACAGTAGCAGTGGGCCCGCAGTAGGACACCCATGCAGGTTCTATGACGCAATACTTATAAAGAACTGGGACATCGTTTGTGTGACTCCACGACCACATTTTGGATTTCAATTTATTTTTTATTGTTGATTGTTGTCACGTTTGACCACAATCTTACCTGATGGTAAGCTATGATGTGGTTGACGATGGAGCACGATTGCCTAGAAGTAACCGATCACAGTTAGAATGTAACCAGCTACAAACTGGGCTCTTTAAGACAGACTCCGTCAGGGAATTCTACTCGCATCTGTACACAAAAACAATTCCCAATATTTTTCGTTTATTGGTGGAATGTTTATGTATAACTTTATATAATTTCTTTACACAATCCATTTCAGAATAAAGCACAACAACCTTCTACCCTGACTTTCTTCGGAAAAAAGGTCGTGTCACACTTGACATTTCTTTGTGTAGTTAAACAATAAGTTGAAAGTTCATCGTATCCAGCTGTAAGCTTTAAGGTCACGGCACGTGCTTTGTGTTTTTTCAAAGGAGACACGTGTATAATTAAGGCAGGTGTACTGGTCAGCTGTGTGTCAGGTAGTGGTGTCGAACGTTGAACTATAGTCTGCCTGCTTGGACTTTGTTTTTGTGTAACAATTATAAAATGTACTTAGTGTTGTTGAAGACAAATCCAACTTACTTTTATAATTGCGAAAGTTTTGGAGGGTGAAATTCGGCACACATATGTTTTACAACCTGGATTAACATAGAATTTATCCCAGGAGTACATTTCCTTGATATAATTTCCAACTATATCGCGGGCGAAGCCACTGACAGAAGTTTATTTAAATTTTCTTTTAAGATTTTGTTTGTCAGACATTTCATGTTTTTAATTGAGTCCAACTTTTGAGTTCGAATCGCAATCCCACCGATGATTGAAGTTGCGGAATTTGTTTGAAAGAGTCACCGCGGCCCTGGAACGCAAAGGGCATTTGGAGGAACACGGATGGGTTTAGTCAGTAAGAGTCAGACACTCCCTTCCGCTCCGCCCAAAGCTGAAGGAGTCATTTGATGATTTCCCATCCTTAGAAAAATAAAAACCGATGATTGATTCATATCTTTTTTTTTTGTTTTTAGAGAGTTAGGTTACTTGTCGGGCTAATTTAAAATAAAACTTAACCACTTAGCTTAGTTTTATTTTATCCTACACTAGCTGTCCCCCGCGGCTTCGCTCCCGTCAACTGGCTACCTACCCTATCTACCCAATCTTTTTTTTTAATCAAAAATATAATTGTTGAAATCGGTAAAAATGTTCTCAAGTTATGCACGTAAAAAATTTTGGCAATTAATTTAACCGCTCCAGCCCCGCCGTGTGAAAATTCCAAATTATATAATATATCTTGCGTAAAGTAATAATATAGATAAAAATCGCGAAAATCAGGCGGCACACCGGTGTGCCGGAGTGCTTGAGCGGTATAGACTAAAATCTGAAAAATGACACATTAATATCGTAAGAACTTAAACTAATAACTTTTTGTGTTGTTGCAGGCACCCAAGAACAGCAGTAAATCAAAATCACTGTAAGTACACATACGATGTTATTCCACGCCATTCAGTTACGGGATACATACATACAGACATAACGTCCGGTACACTCATAACATAAAAATACACAAAACGTTTGTATACATGACTGACAGTTCGGAACTATTGAATATTTATCGTGTGCATATATTTATTTCAAAGAATACCGACAATATGTGATTTGCATGCTTGACTTATGGTTCTGTATGTGGAAGTTTTTAAATCCTCTTATGGCAATATTAATAACGTTACATAGAATCGTGCTGGAAGGCCTCCCACAAGGTTTTTAATTATTGATAGGCTCTCACTGACCACAATCTCACCTGATGGAAAGCAATGTGATCGACGATGGTTCACGCTTGCTTGACCTGATGAAGGCTGGAAACCGTTGGATGTGAGAAGTAAAACACAACATGACCAGTCGATATGGCACCGCTTAGGGGAGGAGTATGACCATAGAAATATAAAAAAAACTTGTTTATTATATCTATGAGTATGACCATTGTCCAGCAGTGGTTTTTCAACGGATTGATAGAATCACGTTTGTATTCCTCGAAAGTAATGTCGTATTTTTATAAACATACGTATGTTTTGCCAGTTACATGACCAAGGCAATAGGGATGCGCCTATTGCCGTATCGATAACACTTGACAGGACAGCCAGGAAAAGCATAAAGCCTCACACTCAGCATCGTACCCACCATCACCAGGCTAACGTTACGTAGAGTAATTTTATATCAATCGTTTCAAAACCAGTTTTATAGGTGCCCATAAAAAAAAATGATTTGCAGAAACCATGTCCCACGACCATAGTATTTTTTTACGACAGCTAGTAAAATAACTTAATTAACAAAGTTTTGAAACTTATCCAAGATATTTCTCATACTATAACAGCATCCCATAAAATGTTTAATCCACTTATTATATTAATTTTTTGCGCGGCTATTTGAAAATTTCGCGCCATATTTGGGCACTAAATCTGATGAAATATTACATTTTCGTCCTAGCGATGTCATCATTAACTTTATTGTCCCATTAAAAATCTGCGAAATGGTCCATATCTATGTAGAATCTCCCATGTGCTACATAAGGTTATGCAATGGCGGACTGTGTCAAGAAAGTGACCTGTAACTTGCGTTTGCGCACCACTATTGACGCTTTCGTTCCGCTTCTGTAGGGTTGGGACGTTCTGTTAATGATATCGATAAATTCTGTGTTACAAAAATATGTTTGTTCTTGTGTAATTGATTTCCACTCTTACTTAATCGATCTTATTTAAGTTGGTAAATAATCAATATTTCCCACGAATTTTATCTGCAATGAAGATCTAGTTTCAGTTGCGTTCGAGTTCGAATCTTTTCCAGTATTTCCGAAAAAAAAACCGTGTTTTTTTTAGACATATTCATGTACATTTTTTTAAACTAAGGAATGTTCGTTAGTTAACAAAAATGAACATGAAAATGTCTTACAAAAGTCATACAATTACATAGAAATAGAATCTCCCATGTCCCACAAAAGGTTGTGTAATGTACTGGGTCATTGTGCGCAAGATGTTGACCGGCGTCCGTGCGCCACACAAAAGCTTGCAGCTTTTCTTCCGCACACGTAGGGGTGGGACAATGTATTAATAGTATCGATAAACTATAAGAAAAATAAATAAAACATGGAAAAATATTCCATGCCTACATATTAAATATGTCATAGGTACATAGATACATAGGCTGTGTAAAGAATTATGTTGGAAACCGTGTTATCGTGCTGACGAACAAAACCTGCGTCCACACTAAAATAGAGGCATTTCTGATCTGCTCCTTATTAATCTCTGTAGGGTTGGGAAACTAAAATGAATGTCAGTCGATGTGGAAACATTGTGGACAACGACAAACATATCGACTGTGAACTGGCAACCGGTCCTATTTCAATATTTTGAAGATATCACTTTTTAATACAGTTTTATACTATTTCATACTCCGCAGCGTTGCAAGGAATCCCATCTTAGATACGTTTAAATTTGGCACCAGTATCAACTTCATTCAACTTGTACTATCTTTGACGCGCAGTGGAAACGAGATATTTCCCACCTCGTTTTTATATTAGAAGGAAGCATATAATGCTTTTTATGTTTTTAATGACGTGTGTATTAAAAATATTTAAAAACTACGTATTTTGATATAATAAATCAGATGCTATAGAAAAGGTCACTAACAAGTTTTTTCTTCATCTTGTAAAGTTCTCAAAATTGAGATAGTGCCAGTTCACAGTCGATATTGGTTTTGTTCAATGTAGTCTTGATTACTGCCTATTATTTTCATTACATTATCTTTACCATTCACGTGTAACAGGTAATTATCAAAATAATATTTAAATTATTCTGATATATCCGTATTCGTATTGATTAGATATGCGTAATTAAGGAGACAGACACGTGCTAAATAATATGCATGTCACCGGTAAATTGCAAATGCAAAAATTGTAAAATATCGCCCGAAATTGTAAACAAAACGAGTTTTTCATTAAAATTATAATCTATTACAATCTTACGGAGTATGTAATTTTCCGGTGACATGCATTAATAATTTAATTCAATTGACATTCTTTTTCTTAGTAAAAATTCATTCAGGATGCAAATCCAAGCAACCTTAAAGGATCAGCAAATTACGACAAAATAAAAATAACATGATGTTTAATAATGCACGCACACACATTTACTTTTTCTTTTTTTTCTTTTATGTATGTCACCGGAGAGTTACGGACTCTGTAAAGTTGTAATGAATCTTGATTAGATTATAATTTCTCGATGTTTTATGGAAATATTGTTTTGTATAAGCAGCCGCAGTAAATTCCATTCAACTCAATAGTTTTCAATATATCCGTGGCTTATTTAGAAAAATTGTTTAAATTTCACGCGTGTTACTAGCTAGTTATACTTCTAATAGTAATCTGTGGAGAACGCAGTGGGTAGCATAATTGTTTTAAAATGTATATTTTAGACATTATGACAATTTCTTATTGTGCTACTGTTTGTTTTTCCTTAAATAAATAAATAAATAAATAAATAAATAAATAAATGCACTTAGGACTTTCTTTCAAAACGGCCAAATATTGAATTGATGTTATGGAACATAATGTAAAAAGTTACTTTTTAATAAAACTTCAATCATATGTATTATCCTATCCCTTACTACCGGTTTGAAATGTTTTAACTGTGGTCATTGTCTATCTGTTTGTCAAGTTTCATCAAAATCCGTTCATCGGCTGACACACTTGCTGAAATAATATTCATTATTAAGGACGTTAATTTAAATTATATTCCTCACTTCATGGAGTCCTGATTTCCTTAAGGGTGCGCTAGTCAATTGTTTCGTACAAAGGTAGTGTGGCAAAACTACTCTATACTAACGTAGGTACTCTAGTGATTAACGGTTTACGTTCAGTCACAAACATAAATATTTATCTCGGCATTATCTAGCTCTTTATGGAAACAAAACTGAAAAAAAATATTGATGTGCAAGTTATTTGTGTCGAAACTTCCAAATTTTAACACAATTTTGGGCGAAAATAAAAATATTGACCATACAGAGATACTCGTAGATTATTTCCTAAATTCAATGTAAAAAAATATGTGAAACAGACCGTTCAAAACTTTTTTGATGATATCCTTTCTACCAAATGTTGGTATGGAACTGTTTTGTGTGCGCACTAGCTTCGCATTCCTCATCACATCTCATTCACAGCATTTATTCCTTCCTTTGAATGAGATAGCATGCATTTAACCGCGCTCGTCAACGAGTTCAGTCGTTCAACTAGTGCACCCTTAAATAATAAGATCGCGAAGAGGATATAGATAATCTTAAGCGTGTAGAGATTAAGATAATGTTATCAGTAAGGTATTATTTGATAATTGTTTTGCGTAGGTACTCTTTAACCTTAGTAGGTTACGGACAATGGCGGCTAAAGTCTGAAAATAATCTATGCTAAGTCAATACTTGATCCAATTTATGTAGCTTTCAAAGATTACGAATTTAATAAATTAGCACACCAACTGTAACAACGATTTCAGGATTTCTTGGCTATTTTCTAAGTTTTGTGTTACATTTACTTCATCATCATCTTCCTGTCCTTATCCCATGTTACTTGGGGCGCAACACGTTTCTTTCTTTCATTCTGTCCTATCAGCCGTCACACTATCACTAACTCCCTCGTCTTTCATATTGTTTCTCACACAATCCATCCATCTTTTCTTTAGCCTCCTTCTTTCTTTCCATTCATCCACTTTTATATTCATAACCCTTATAGTTACATGTTCTATGTTTTGTGTTACATTTATTTATTTAATCTTTATATGCAGTAGCAAAGGTACTTACAACAAAATACATATTTTTTAAATACGACAGAATCGTTTATTCTGTATACTAATACCTCTTAAGGAGTTATTGTACTCATCATTATGAACACTGAAATCGTGAACACACACACAAGTAGGTACACGTTGTATAGTTAGTTTTGGAGAGATAAATTAATAATCATTTTATGGGTGTATATTTTAGAGTTGATATTGCAGAAAATTTCAATTCTTGTAATTAAAATAATTTATTTTCCTCCTGACTTAAGATGAAGTTCAAGTAATTAGTATTTAATTACAAAGTAATAAAATGCCATCCTAATAGTTTACTATTATTGCTTATTAGTGGTAAATGGTACTAAGAGTAACTGATATTGAATTGCTTATTATACTGTATTTTAGCATAAACGTACGCATTAGATGCAACATAAATCGTTTGGGTATTAATTAAATTACTTATAGTGTTGAGCATCTTAATTTGAATGTTTGCGAGCAAGTCTAATAAGGTTTTTGAATTTGAAAATAATTAGTAGATTTGGCAAAATATGGTTTTTTGATACCGCGATGCAGGATTTCGTCCAGTTAGTTTGCAGCTGGCGGGATAGATGGCGTTGCGGTTTTTTGTGGCGGCATTGATACCGCTACAAATATTATAGTGAAGATAAGGATTTTCACTAGCAAAATTAATTAATAAAAAGTAAGTTATCAGGAGTATCGACATCGCATGTTCCCATCACTAAGCAAGTCTCGGAGTTATGAAATGTCGTTTGAATGGCTTTTGCTTTCTTCGGCTGACTGTGTTAATATTATTATTCAATACATGACACGTGTCTTAGCTTTATTCACACCGCACGTGTTTAGAATTTGTTGTAGAAATAATTACTGTGAAATTGATATTTCTTGAAACATTACAACTATTATCAGTAATTAGTATTACAGTAGTTTTATTATAATTGCGTTTGCAATTGTAAGATATGTTTAAGGCTCATTAGTGCATTACGTCGTCGCAACTTATCAACGCATTATATGCCACGTTGTCGTCCTGCGTTGCGACGATGCACAACGTCGTGAACTAAAATGGACGCTCCTATTCGCGAACTACTATCTAGCAGTGGAACACTGTGCGTCGTCGTAACGGAGCTCCAACAGCGCAGCGCATCACGTTCCCCCCTGCTTCGTCTCTCATCCTTCGATCCGTTGAAACATCGCGTGCGACGACGCAAAGCGTAATGTGGCATTTCACTAAAAATTTATATGTAACGCGACGCAGCGTTGACGCTGCGACGACGCAACGCATTAATGAGGCCACAGTCCAGACGTTTTGTGTCGGACTGCTGCCGCATGTTTACTGTGCCGCTTGCTACGTTTCGAATCAGAACGCGCGGCGGTCCTTCGGGTACGGATCTCGGAAAAAAGAAGAATATTTCCACAGTAATAAATTCCAGAGCTTTCGACACATATGACGTTCATCCTATTGCGTATTTTGAGATAACAGCTGAACATTGTACTCAGATATTGAACCAATCTGCTCCGATAAATACGACGACCTAAAGGGTACAACCATGTGACTACTAACACATTACACTTGCACTAAGTGTATTAATGATTGCGTTAATGCAAACGAATTTGAAATCACAGTTTTTGTCAGTATATTTAGTGGGAAATAATAAAAACACTTAGGTACATTAGGGCCTGATTGCGACAAAAACTTAACCCAGAATTACTCAAGGTTTAAAAACAAAAACATGTTATTTAAAATGGGAACATTATCCCAATCCCATAACAACAACTTATTCGGTGTTAAGAAGAAAACTCTGGCTGTTGCAAGTGAACCTAAGAAGACAAGTTTTTAACAAGTATCTAATCAAATGTCAAAAGGTAATGTAATGAGACTAATGCAAGACCGCAAAAAGAAAACCTTGGTAAAAATAAACTATGACAACGGACGGATCCCAAGAAACTTCAACCAATGACGGAACGACAGATTTAGAGAAAGAAATACGAACCTTTAGACAGGGTTACATCGGAGACAGTGCGCTTTTACGTATAACAAGATCACTAAAAATAATGGAAATTATATTTTTGTCATCAAAGTTTATAATTATTTGTCATCAACTTGATCTATCGCCACGAAATATTTTCATTCTCAGATAAATCAAAAGTGTCACCAGGTATGAATTACCAAATTAATGTCACTAAAATAAGAAACTGATTGTCAGTAAAATTGTAGTTCATTCCTTGGATAATAAAACCTTTGATCTCAAAATAATAGGTTTATCCCTTAAATAATAGCTTCGTACTCAGAATGGTATATTTGTCACCAAATATTCGAACATAGGGAGCTTAGGGCACCCTGACTCGGATAGGTTAGGTTCGAATGGTATGACGGGAGCTAGCGTCTGTGAGCGAACTTAGCTCTCGTCATACCATTCATATAAGGTTCCTTTAAACCTTGCAGACAGAAACAGGAGCCCCGCGCAGCAGCAGGGCTTCGTCGAATGATCGTTTAAAAATAATTTGATTATACATTTATTAGGACAAACCCATCATAATAAATCCAAACCTATTTATTTGATACTTGATAATATGTCCCGATGATTTATATGTGATTTATTATAGAATGGTTTTTCTAACTAAACTAACTCTATTATTTAAGAAATTCAAAACCAAATAAATTGGCGATAGCTTAAATGGTAGCCAAAAATAATTATACTCGTATGTTAACAAAAAATCAAAAGCTAAGCAATAATAGTCACTCTTTTCGATACACAACAACGAGAGACGATATGTGTTGCCAAAATATTTTTATGCTAATTGCATCGAAGAAAAATGCGCACTGTTTCCTAAGTAACCCTATATCAAAAGAAACAAATTATAAACCAGCACTCCAGTTTCGACAGGCCAAAAAAGTTTAAAAGAACAAATAAATTTAATTAGGCAACCCAATACCAGGCAAAAAGGTTGCTAATGCCATCGACCTCGAGGCTATGGCTACCAAAGTTCCGTACGCTAATGGAAGCGGACAATGGACATCAGGTGCGGTCCGTGACTACGGTAATGACAGGGTAACGATGAATGATGGTAAGGTAACACCATGCTTAGAGGTTGCATTTTGTTGTTGGCTGTTTTGGTAATTAGTGGTACTAATTTGTAAGATTTCAGCCTAGAGTACGGACGGGATGGAAAAAGTGGATAAAATGCTGTAGATAATAAATTAGAGTCACGAGCTTATAGGTATAGTAGATAGATTGAGATGAATTGTGATGAACTGTTTGATGGCGATGTGAAATTTGAACGAGCTTAGCAACAATTGCTGATATAATGCTTGTGCTGTGCATATTATGAGGTGTATAATAAAAAATAAATATAATACATTATACTAATATCAAGCATATTAAGAATGCACGAATGTGTTCCATTAGACAATTTTAATTAGGAGAAGAAAGAAAAAGCATTTATTTGCATCAAGCATGATATAAACAGTTTAGGAAATACTAAAACTTATTTATCCGGCTTGACACTACCGCCATGGCGAGATCAAATTAAACCAAGTTCGAGAAAAGTTTGAAAAAAAGAAAGAAAGGTTAGGAATAGATTTACATAAGTCCGGAAGCCCGGAATGTTGATGATGATGATGATGATGATTCAGTCTGCTTAATATTGTTTACATTTGATTCACCATTTAATGTTAGGAAGATTACAGCTTTACAAACAAGTACCTTGGTAATGACAAACATCATTTGCGGTAACTAGAATTAAATCTGGTAATGACATGTTTTTATTTTGTGTGAAACCATATTCAAATTCTCTAATTTGAACATTAATAATTGAAACAATTATAAAGGAAGATAATACGAGTTAGCTTAGGTAATGATAAAGGTTAATGCATAATAGTTGGAGTGCCCCATAATCCATTGATTACCAGTGGATTTAAAAGCCAAAATAGCAGGTTGATAAAAATCACAGTTGAAATTGTGTATTTACTAGACTAATATTCATAGTTAGTGACTTTTTGTGATCTGTTGACCGTTACCTACTTAACAAGATGGTGTGAATTTTCAGAAGCTTTCTTTTTATGATTAACGGTGGATCAGTTTACTTAGCTTTATTGTGAATATTGTGTCGCTTCGTTGTAGTTGTTATTTCTCTTGTGCTGACCGGCTATAGTTTTTGTCAGTGATTTTTAAATACTTTTCCATTGCTTGTCTGTTATTAATTTTAAACAATACTGTCAGTTATAGTTTCTTCTAGCTTCAAGATTTATAAAACATTTTTTATCTTAAATTTCAATCAGACCAAAGCAAGTTCACAGTTCCGTGGTGCTAATTGCAGCCTCTATTTTTAGCAGTTATTTATAAACTTGTCCAGTAACCTCTAAAGTTTTAAGTAAATATTTATGTGCATAGCCTAAAAAGCCTTGACACAGTAATTTTAAAATAACATGTATTCGTTACTTCATTAAGAAAATACTCAGACTGTACATAACAACAAATCATATTCAACCAACAGAATTGCAGTTTTAAGATATAAGAGGTCATTCATTAGCTCCCATCGTATTTAGCTGCATCTTTTTTCCATTTTTATTTAAGCTTCATAAATTATATTTATTTTGGAAGAACATAGGTTGGAAATAACACGTCAATAGTTTTTGGTAATTTTAAACTAGATGAGTCCGATATTTCCTAGCTGACTACTTTGAGAAGAAACACCGAAACAAAATCAGAGGTCAGTCAGTATCTTTTAAAGTCTATACAATTGTACTGGTCAAATCATATGAGGGTCTTTTGAGGAAAGCACCTCACAGATTTGCGTGGTCCTGTCCAGACAGCTTAGTGCAAGCATGGGCCAGTTATCGTGTAGCTTACGTAATATGTCTCTTCGTATTGTTGGATTTCCATCTTTAGCTGACCTCAACCAGCTTTGACCATTTCTCTATAAGCTATACCTGCATTAACATAATTTCACGCTTCGAGTCCTCGATCGGGAATAGGTTTATAGTTAAACATACTAAACACCATGGCTGCAATCTCACCTGATGGAAAGCGATTATGTAGTTGACGATGGAGCACGCTTGTCTAGATAGAATATGAATATATTCACTTTTGACTTCAAAACTCCCAGGTTGTAGCTATAAGTTATGTTTAAAATACTAAATTACGTCTCATGTAACTAGTAGAGGACGAGCCTATTACCGGGCACAAAATCACTCTGGGCTGCTACCGATGTATACCAGATGATAAACCCCAATAACACAGCCTAACCAGAGAAACTCAAAACCTCATGAGCAGCATAGCTCTCTTCAACGTGTCAGTCTATAGCTATTATATTTCTGATTTCCAATGTCACATCAGCTTGTATTATAGCCACAGTACCTTACAGTTCTGTTTACTCCATGGGCCACACCGCATGACGTCAATTTACATTCAACCCAATCTTAAGATCTTTACAAACTGCAGATGTAATCATAACAATATTTACTTGAAGGCAAATCTCCAAACCGTAATGCGTTGCGGTTCTGCCAAAAATAGGTTAAACGTGACTGCAAGAAGCTTGGTTTTAAACCATTCGGCACAACCTCGTGACCGTGAGCAGCAAAGTCTTAAATAAATTTTATAGCTGAAGCTATTCTTTCATATTTCTGCTGGCTTGCGTTTTGGTATTTAGTTATTGCTGCTGAATTCTTTAGATTCCTCGTTTCATTTTAATCATTTTAGTTGTTTTCATTGGGTTGAATAACATTGGGGTGGGTTTAGTTGTTTTGTTTTTTATTTGTCAAGGTTATTTGTCGGACCATATTGAATGACTAATAAAAACAGATGATGTCGTGCTTAAAAGAGTAACCTTGGAGTTTCTCGCCGGTTCTTTTCCATAGGAAACTACTAATTCGGACCATGCACAAGCTTCTGACGTTTTATACGTGCCCATGTATGACTTTGACTGTGAAAATTAAATTCATTTGATTCTGAGTTCTTTAATGTGTGTGTTGTGTTTTTGTAATTCTTCTATTTGCTCTTCAGTTGATTCTCAGCTTCCTCCTTATTTAGCTTTACAGTCTTTCCATAATTTATTCCGTATTCACAACAAAATAATATTTTCCTTGACTCTGGACCTTCTCACCCGCGTGTTGATATACAATTTTATAATTATCAATCTCTTTTACAAGGTTTCGAGTTCAAACCAGATTCCATTCGCGTGATTACTCGTTACAAGTGAACTCAATCGGTGAGTACGACGTTACCGATGCATCACGTGATTCTTGTGTTATTTAGAAGATCAATACTTCGATACTAATGTACTCGTAGAATGCGTACAGAAGGAACACTTCGAAAGATGAATGGTCGCTAGGAAAGTAACACAGCTGTATGATATGAAACAAATAGCAGTTGGAACCTTCTTGTGGATTCTAGGAGAGATTATGTTTCCGTTTTTCTTTTCGTGGAAGCAGTATTGTTTAATTGATTTCTTCTGTTGGCTAACAACAACGCACCGCGATCACCAGACCGTTTGCTCTATGTTTGTGTCATTAGTTTCTGAGTTTATAACCTGCTGTTTTTTAGCTTCTACCAGCTTCACTCGCGTGAAATAAATATCCCAAGGTAACATACTCCCTGGATAAATAGCTTATCCTATATATTGTTGCGGGATATGGTTAACCTGTGTGCTACGTTTTATCCAAATCCGTTATGACGTAACAAACAAATAGACATAATTATAATATTAGTATAGAATAGTATCGATCTAATTATTAACATATCAAGCTGCATCACTACCACTATGTTCGCGATCCTCTTGCGCTCCGCGCTCCTGCAACTGCTCCACTTATTAGATACGTTTGCGAACCAAGTGTAAACCAAGTTCGCAAACGTACCACCTTTAGAGGATCCATAATCATCTGCAGATTTTTAGCTAACGACACAAAGTGCGTTAGAGTCAATCGCTTCAAACTTATAAACATAGTTATCTGTATTCAACACGCGTAAGGCGTTATCATCAATTCGACACCCGTCGATATTATCATTACTTCATGACGTCAATGGGGTCGTTCATAAGCGGCTTAGAAATAACTGCACTGAACACAGATGAGCTGCTTATGTGGTTTTGTTTTTTGGTATTCTTAGGAATAGTGATGTATTGAATTAATTGAATGACTTTTTAGTTGGTCCTTTGTAAATAGGTTTTGGTGTCTTGTTTTTTCCTCCTGTATTTCATACGTCATCAATATCTTCATTTAAGTAAATGTATACGTCACCGGAAAATTGCAAACTCCGTAAGATTGTTTTTAATCTTTATTAAACTATAATTTCTCGATATATATTTAGAACAGATTTTCCCATTTATTCGTGTCTTATTGAGAAACACGAGTTTACAATTTCACGCGATATTTTACAATCTTACAGGCGTTTGCAATAATATCCGGTGACATATACACTTTCTAGCCTGCATGCCTTTGTTTTATTATTCTAACCCTGAATAATCATCTTTTGAATAAACAGGCATTTTTTTCTGGGCAACTGTTTTAGAATTATATATATGTTAGTCAATAAGGTATATATTTATGGGCCAAAGTAGCCTGAAATAAAGAGATTATTATTATTAATTATCAAAAATACAGACAGCTGTTTCCTACTATTACTTTTTTTTTGCAATTCATAAACCTTGTGCCTGGAAAAAAGTTGAATGATAATTGAAAAGTAACCCAGACTCTTACTAACTAAAACCCACACGTGTTCCTCCAAATGCCCTTTCCGTTCCAGGGTCGGTAACTCTTTCAAAGAATTCCGCAACTTCTTTACCAGTACCTACATTTACATTTCGAAAAAATGTAATGCTCCCTCTGCTGCTACTGCTGTTTCTCTGAGAATTTCAATCTACAGCTATCTAAAAGTTTTTGTTGATATTTCTTGTTGTTTTCCAATAAGATACGTTTACGCTTCGTCAGTCAAAACCTAGTCAACCGTACGAGTTTTTGTGCTTTGAGTTTGTTGCCCGGTAGTTGTTTGACCAATGACGTCACCACTGAGAACCTTAATTTCTGGGAGTATCTAACAAGTTTTTTGTGATTTAACAAGGTAATTAAATTAAATCACGCTCTGTAAAACCTTTATGAATATCTTAATGGTGAATGTCGGCCTGCTAACGGCATTATGCATAACCGAGAGAAGGTAATGCATCAAGCCGAAAGCTTTCTCCAAGAATGCTCAAGATACTTTTAGTTTACAAGATTTGAAGCTCGGAATGGAGGTTATCTCTTGGCCGGTGTGTAAATTAAAAAATTGAAGTTGAGTTTTAACAAATTCTACTTTTGCAGGTTTTCAAACCTGTCAAATATTGGCCTTCCTTCAAGTCGGGTTTGACATATTCTTCATTCCAAGTTTTCGATTCGGAAATCGTTCATCTATCACTTTATAATCGAAGATATTAACAAAATATATGTTGTGAGCAAAGTTATGCAACTGGTTACGTAATTAATTATGAATTTCATTTCCCCAAATCAGAGACAACCATGTGGATTTGATTTCGTCAACAACAACAGAATTCCACGAAATATTTTAGCAACAACATGGCTTAAGGCCGTAGAACTAGACTTCTAAGGAAAAGGAATATTCCTAGAGCCTTCAAGATTAATCAAATGTTGTTGATATACAAAGTTCATTGTCAAATAATTATAAAACATGTTTGCATTGTTTTTACCTCCAAAATCACCAGCTGGATTAGCAATTATTTGCTCAATTGTGAAATGGCCTTCGATTCTAGATCGAACACTATTAATTGCAGATATTGTAATTATTGTTCTAGCTTTATCAGCTTATCGTTCTACGTGAAATCCAAAACACATATTTTAATCCGTTACATCACAAGCATGTACAATAATTTGTTGCTCAAATTCCATTATTATCAGTAATTACAGAATGCTGACAATCAAATGATAAAATATTATGTTTCTTAATTGCAATTAATTTAAATGAAACCGCTTTTCTGTATACCAAATTCGCGTAGACTTGCGCACAACATGAATGGCTACTTATATCATGAGTATGGCGACCTTGTAAGCTACACGTGGTTCATTTGGCGCATCATGACCATGAATATGATCATCATCATTATCATTCTGCTGTTCATGTTCCAAGTATGGTTGCATCTCTATTAGCCGTCATCAAGTGTAGAACTCTCTGCCAGCATCTGTGTTCCCTTCAACATATATCCCGTCTGCCTTCAAAGCAAGAGTGAACAGGCATCTTCTGGGTACGCTCGCTCCATCTCTATGATGGAGCGAGCGTGCCCAGAAGATGCCTGTCTGCCTCATCTATCGCTGTCCATCAAGCGTGATCGAGGTCGAGAGCAAGCCCATTCCTCAATAAAAAAAGAAACTAAATTAAATGTCCTGAAAAATTATAAAACATCAAGGAAATGCTTTGATGAGTACCTACGCTTTCCTGAATTCCTGGAGTGATTGCGGTCTCGACCAGTGCTGTTAGGATAGGCCATGGCTGCAACAAATTATCCAATACTTAAAACTCCCTTGTTTTTATTTCGGAATCTTACAAACAAAACAACCGACTTTGTCTACTATACTTAATCAAGTATTCGGAGATTTCCAAGTCTCGAGTCGATTCCAGCGCCAGTTGTCTCGCGGCCGCCAACAGCGACGCACACGTTGATAGCGGTTCATCATTCAAACAGTTTTGAAAATCGAATCATTCGGTAGTGTTGTGCTTGTGGTGGTTCTTTTCTGTGTATTTTTCTAATTGGACAAGGTTTTTTGGTACGTATTCAGATGTCTTATATTTATTAGTCAATCATTGTCGTTGTTTCCAAGATAACTTGAATTTAGTTGATGAGGAAAAAACTTCTGTGATTGATAACTTTGATAGACACGATTGTTTCTATGTTCATCTAAACGTATCTATATTTAGGAGTTCATAGTTCAGATTGCTTTTATTTTAATAAAGAAACCACTAGAATACTTCATGATCATTATATACGATTATTTTATATCGGTCAAGAATATATATGAATCAGCTGCTTGCCTTCTCACAGTCTCAATTAATTTATTTATCAACGAAGTGGAACATAAGTAAGGCTTTTTGTTATAATTGATGAGTTACTGACCTTCTTCCCTTGCTTTGTTATTGTTTTAGTCATTACACGGAGCTCTCCATTCAAGCGTGTGGTTATTTTTACTATGCATGACATGTTATTTTAAATCATTATGTAGTTTCCATGTTACGGATATACGTATGTTATTAAATAGATTCCTGAGGAGCGAAATTCTCGAAATAGTCTTAATTGCTTTGATTAAGCCATTTATGGAGTAATATCATAGTCTCTCGTGACAATAATATTTAGCTTCATGTGTTTCAATAGTAGTTCATAAAACGGCTTTAGCAAAATCACAATCTCCGACACTATTAAAAGACGTATTAAAAATACTCAGTAAAATCTCAGGTGCTGTAATTCAAGTATTTAAATTCAATGCATCATTGACAAGTGGTAATCGTAAACGATTTTACGAGCGGAAAGATTTAATTCACAAATTGATTGATTAAACTAAACAATTCGTAGATAAGAATACGAGCAATAAAAGTTAATCATGGAGTTGTAGTTGGTTATAGACAATTTTATACATCAATATCACCACTCGGTTTCCTTCTACCGTTGTTTCAATTTATTCGGGGCCGGGGCAGCGTGTCCTTTACTTCCAAACATCTTTATAAACCCCAGTATGTTGCATTAAAATAGCCTGCACATATATCCCTGTCCAATCGCTGTGATTCCACTTTGCTGTCTGGCATTTTTACTAAAGCATGCATGAGCTTATGTACGTTTTCATGCCAATAAGATATAGGTAGAAAGAATTGCTTAGTGTTCAATTTTAGAGACCATCATTCTTCGTTACCAGACATTTACAACTTCTGTGATGATAACCAGCTGTTTTATTTTGTATATATTCATGTAAATCCGCTTCTAAATCTGGTTTTATTTTACATTTATCTATGTATAGGAATAGTGAGTGATTCTTGTTTAACCCCTATAGCAGCATTATGTTGTTTGTATTGGTAATGTTCGTTTTGTGTATCAATTTTGCTGTTCTTCTATTTTCTGTTTCTTCAGATTGTTGCTGTTGTATTACGAAAGTGTTAAATAAATACTTTCGATTTATTTCAGTAACAGCTTGCTAAATATTAAACGCAATAATTATATCAGTATTCAGTTACGTAGCGATAATAATATTGCATTTTATGAAGATTTGATTGATGCATCGTCATGCGATGATATTAGCTAACCGGTTTCTAGGCTTTAACGACTCGTTAGATATAAATTACAGGATTAGTTCATTATAATGTCTTGATGACTAGTTCTAAAATTATAGTTAGTACTTCTTTCAAGATGAAGAATATGAAGATAGCCTATTTATTGTAAACCATAACAAAATTACAGTAGTAGCTTAAGATTTAATTGGGTGGAACAATGGGCGGTCTTTTACAGACAACCTTTGGATGGATTTGACAGGCCTACAAATAATTAGAGTTATGTTCTGGTCTTTTGATCAAAAAAATAAATTATCATCTTCCTGCCTTTATTCCATGTTACTTGGGGTCGGCGCAACACGTTTATTTCTTCCATTCTGTCCTATGAGCCGTCACACTATCACTCTCTTTTCTTTCATATCGTTCCTCACATAATCCATCCATCTTTTCACAATTAATTTTTTTTCTTTGGCCTCCCTCTACTTCTCCATCCATCCACATTTATATTCATAACCATTTTAGTTACATGCGTTTCATACCTCCTCTTCACATGACCATACCAAGACAAGCGGTTCCCTGAAGTCAAAAACAGATTTCTTGTAGAATTCATTACCATGTGTATTATGTAAGATGGACAAAACACATATTGACAAAAACTCGAGTTAAAACCGTGGTTGAATTGACAAGGATGTTAGACGAATGGGTGTCATTGGGTGGTAGAAAAAACCTGGTTTTTCTTCATGACCTATTGTAAGATTATGTATTAGGTATACATATGTATGAGTTTGCGAGAAAACCGTTTCCTTGTCGATTTTGTAAGCAGTAGAACTTCACTAAAAAGTTAAGATTTTATTTTTTGACAATGAGCCATATCTTGAACTCGATCTGGCCTGATGGTTACCGATGGATGAGGTTTTCAATGGGACGAACGATCCCAGAAGATGTCTGCTCACTCTTGCTTTGAAGGCTGATGAAGAGAGATAAAATAAGTGCAAAATTTAATGCTACTCTTAGAAAACTTTACGAAATGCCCGACAGACACTTGGCTAATGTTTCACTTTACAATCTAGAACCTAGTTATTTATAACTCAAGGTTTTTATTTTGAAATGAAATTGCTAAAACTATCTAGGTATTTAATCTGAACTATTATTTTAATAAGCTTACATTGTTGGTTTAAGTGATTGTAAAATGTAATCTCTGAAACTACTGGTCCGATTACCATAGGCTGTTTTTTTGTCGTAAAAAATGCCCAATTCCTACGGTTGTTCCGTATGGTGTCGGACGTAAAATAATAGCACCATCCCATCACTTCCCGTGGGTGTCGCAAGAAGCGACTTAGAGACTCACCAGAGAATGGGCAGCAGCATTCTCTGTAGGTACATTGATACAGCTACACTGCGATCGCCAACCCGCCAGTCAAGCGTGGCGATTACGGCAAACCCCCCTTTGGGGGAGGCCTATGTCCAGCTGTGGAAGTTTTTCGGTTTTTATAATGATGATGATGGCCACAGAACCGATGCCGCGCGAAAGCCCTGGTGGTTTACTCAAACCGGAAAACATTTTTTATAATCACACTACCTGTCATTATCCTATATAGAACAAATCGATTTTATAGAACAGATATGCTTACCATTATCAAATGCTTTAGATAAGTCCACGATTAGTTTGGAATATTTGACATTGATTTAGCAAAATAAAGGTATTTGCTTTCATCAAAATATTACGAGCAATTATTCCGTCAGTCTGTGTTATCCATTTTTTTGGTAATTTCTACCTCATTGTTTGATTTATTTCTGAAGGATTTCCTATACCCCTGATAGAAATAAATTTTAATACAATGCAATTTTTGACATCATTTACATATTTCTCTTGGAATTATACAATTTGAGTCTTATGTAAATTGATGTGGTTGTCAAACTTAGGAAGTGTTTAATGGAGATTTGTTCTATAATGTTTTCCGTCATCTGGGCTCCATGTTCAGGGTCTTTGGGTCACGGTCTTGTGTTTGTGTCATGAAGATACTCGCTAGTCAGTGAGCCCTACATTTCACATCTAGGTACAAAAAAGCCTGTGAATATTTTTTCTACGTAGGTACCTAAAGTAAAAACTTCTCTTCACAACTTCCACAGCGTCATCTGAGTTAGCGCATAATTATGTCACTTTAGCTGCATGTTTTTGGCACGAAGGGCAGGACAGTAGGTGCAGCATGGTTTGCAACTCGGCTCCGCATACACACGCTACTGCTGTTCTGTCACTTCCTGTTCTTCCTGAGTTGAGTTCACAAACGGTTCAGGGACTTTCAAGAGGTTAGCATTATGGAATATTATAGCCGGCATAATATGGTATTTATATTGATGCTGATACAATATTTATGTTTCCTCTAAAATGTCCGTGCCCCACGAAAAAAACTTCTTCTCTCTTGTTATCTCCTACGTCAGTCATGTCTAAATTATTCTAGCTTATTTTGTTTCAATTTATTTAAAAATAGCTTTGCTTTTTGATCTGCAAAGGATACCCTTGATATCACCTATACCCTTGATATCACCTCCAACAATCATTAAAGTTACAGTTTCTAAAGACGGAAAAATCGGGATTAAAATCTTCGCAAATCCGGAAATTTCAAAAATAATCATCACTCATCAACTCACAATAAATACAAGATAATTTCCAACTCATACGTCGTTATCCTTGATCGTGAGAACAAGGATAATGACAATGATCTCATTATTCTTTTATATCCTTTACATTGTACATCTTAAGGATATTATTTTTCTTCAAAAAATAACTGGTTATAGGACGGGCATTTCTTTCTCGCCTTTGTTTCCCTGCTACCTTGAGAAACCCGGCAGTGCGAAAAAATAAATAAAAAAAAAACTGATGATGACGCGGATATAAGGTCAAATGTCAGTAGGAAGAATGTTTTCTCTGTGAGTTCTGTTTTGCTTTTGAAACATTGTCTTTAGGTCAAGAGTGAATAGGTTTCTTTTAGGCAAGGGTGTTCATCATGGCTTACCATCAGGTGAGATAGTGGTCAGTCAAAAGTAAACCCATCAATAATAAAAAAAAAGCGTTAGTGTTGGTTTTTTAAAAATTGGCTGAATGCATCGTCTGATCTTTAATTTCCTGTTTTTTATTTACTTTTAGTGACATTTAGGTTGATTTATTATTTGTTTGACTTTAAAGTAATTCTGGTGCCTTTGAAGAGATTGGGTTAGTGACCCTTCTACTAGTACCTATTTCAACTTTGTATAAGGAAAAAGTATGTGAAATATTATTTTGACAGTTTATGTCTCATCAATAAACTGTATCTTTGTAATTTTTAATGTTGTCAGACTTATTGATAAGTCACTGATCTTGTCTCCATCATCCTAACATTTTCCTAGTAATGCTGCTTTTATTGTATTTTGATCTTCCAAAACGACAGTAAATTGACTTTTTTGAGATATTTAAAATTTTGTCACACCAAAATGATACTGACACACATCACCACACAACTCCAAGCATATGAGGAAGTATGCACATAGTATCGTGCATATAATATGCATTATCGAACCTGCCGAGTGGCCACACAAAAACTTTCTATAGCATCACTCAATGATCTCGAAGTTTCGATCACAGCAGTGAAAGTTGATTTGGTCGACATACTCTTTTTTACTTCTTATGTAGTTGATGGATTAAAAAAATATATTAATAAGTTGTGTCTTTGCACTTGTCATTGTTTTTTGTGTTTGGTAATAACTGCCCAAAACAATAGATGTTTTTTTTATAATAAAAAATCTGGTAGTGTAATTAATAAATGTTTATAAAAATCTATGATTAAAGAGGCCTTTCTTCATAGTAATGAATGTTTATCCCCTACAGTTATGATTATGAGGGTTATACTCAAATGATTAAATAGATCTATGAAATGTCTCAAAAACTAGAAAACAAACCATTTTGCCCATAAATTATTTGAATATTACTTAAATTATCTAATATTACTGGTTATTAAGCGATTAACTCTGAGGTTAGACCGCAGACAACCTAGACTTTCGAATTTTATATAACTTTGAAATCTGGGCTATACGGCGTCTAACCTAGATTTTATATCCACACCGCGGCACCGGTGTGTATCAAAAAAGTAAATTTTGTCGATTTTTGAATGGTCCCACAACTTTCATCAGAGGGCCAATTCTAATCATTTTAAAATAATGTTCGCATTCACATGTCAATCGCAAACTGTCAAAAACGCCTTAAATTTCATACATTTTTGACAGTTCGCGATTGAGATGCGAATGTGAACGTTGCTTGAAAATTAGTAGAATTAGCACTCTGAGGAATTAATATGACATCTTGACATATTTTATACCTTTATCTACAAATACAGGTCAAATACATAACCCGACTCGACTCGATTGTTCATAATATGTGAGTCGCTGCTGCAAGCTGTCCACCTCAGTGTTAGGCGTGTGGCAGTGATTCACATGTCATGTTTTTAGGTTATGTGTGATTAGAATAGGAATACTAACATAGGGGTGAAGAATATCGTTACTAACACAATTGAGTCATGTTACTTCATGAATAAAGATATTATTACTTATTATTTTATCCTTCCTTTTGGGCTTCGCCGCAGTCCGCTAAAAACTGGCAAACTACAATAGTTATTCCTCTTTGAAATATTGAAATATCAGCTCTAAGACACTTTTCTTTTTTGGAATCTCAATCGCTGTGCTACTCTTTAATATAATGCAGACAAACCACTAGGCTAGCATTTAAAAAGAATTATTATTAATGATTATCAATTCGCCTGATCTTATTCTATCCTAACCTTCGCTATTTTTGGAAAATTATGAATTTATATGGTCGGCTAAAGGTTTTCGATATTATTTAATAATACGGTCGCTTGATGACATAATTGTATGATTGACATAATATTAGATAGATTCTAATATAAATTATGGAGTTTGAAGGCCGATGAATAAATAAAAACAGGGTAAGATAGTTTACCAAGTAAGCCCTGTATAATTTTCTAAAATGACTGTAGGTTTAGTTCTAAATTATAATGTAGATGGCCCTAAATGGGTAATATTTTTTATAGTAAAAATTTGTATAATTTCATCGGGAATATGAAATTTGAGATGAAACCATGATTTTTAATTTAATTTTAATTTATTAGAGACAACTTGAAATAGCAGTATACTTACAATACAATAATCTCAACACTTACTCAATAGGAGTAGCATATATGTTACGGATAATAGCCGAAGTGCGGCTACATCTAGTTTTAGCCGGCTACAACTAGGTGTAGCCGGCCACATGAAAAGGCGAAGTTGGAGCCCGCCATCCCTTTCTAACCTAACCTGTCCGAGTGGGGGTGCCGTGCCGACTAGATGATGTAATATTTACAAGTTCTAACCGAAGATAAGTAGGATACATCTAATTTTAGCCGCATGTGGCCGGCTGCTCCTAGTTGTAGCCGGCTAAAACTAGGTGTAGCTGCCCTTACGCTATTAGCCGTAACATATACACTACTGACGACGTTATCAACAAATTATTGTACAAAATATCTAGCTGTTTAAAGATAATGTCGAATCAATTAAATCTAGTGTGATTTATAGTTAAGTTCAATGCTATACGTTGAAAATGAAAAACAAAGATACTATTATAATTATGTGCTACGTCATACAAAATAGTGTCTCCTACTATTGACCTCAAACTATAACATGATTTAAATTCAAGTTGCTCTTTATTTAGATGCGATTATTATTCTTGTAGACAAGGTATTAATTTAAATTCACCGATTTTTCATAGAACTAGTTTGTTTGATTTTCGCAGCTCGAAATACTATTTATTTATTTTTTAAGATTCTCCATGGCTATATTTATTTATCTGAGGTTTCTGATACTGACTCCGTTTTCCCTACCGTATTGTACAAATAAATAAGTGTTAGACATGCCGTAATCCGTTCGTTCGTTTTATCCGTCCCACTACTCCCACTGCAGGGCGAAGGCCTTCCTTTCGTCCTTCCATTTTCCCGGCTGTGGGTTAGTGTGGACCAATCCTGTCGATAAGCGTCAAGCTCGTCGCGCCATCTTCGCATGGGTCTGCCGCGATGCCGCCGGACATTTTCTGGAGCCCACATTTTACCCCATGAATCTTTTCGACATGCGGCAGGCGTGTCCACCCCAATCCCATTCAAGCTTGGCTGCTTTTTGAGTGACGTCGGCAATTTGTGTTTTGGAGCAAAGCATTGTATTTTAAACGCGTTCCAGAATGCTGCGTGTATCTAATGTAATCAATGTATAGTTTTAAATTAAAGTGACAACGGTCTCTGACAAATTCCCTTAATCAAGGCTAAGATGGTATGGATAGAAGCAAAGGTAAGTAAGCAAAGGTAAGGCGACGTCCGAATGATCATGTGTTCATAAATTTGTAGCTACAAAAGAGGAGTGTTAGGCCACAATTCCTGATTACGAAATTCCAGAGAGACAAAAAACGATAGGCCCATCTTTTTTGTCTTCACTATGGCGAAGTTTACCAGTGGAATTATTGGCGTCTGACGATCTTGTAGATTTTAAGGTTATTCATCCGGTTAGTCTGGAATCCGACTACAACATATTTGGGAAAATACTGGGCAGACAAATTGAATGGTATTTCGCGTTAACAAGGCTGTTTCTACGTAACAGGCAAAGTAGGAAGGAAAAGAAAAGGCATGATGACGCATCGTATTGGGCCTCCCCACATGCTTACAGGTCTGTGTACACAGTGACAAAAACATCAACCGCGTTATGAACACGTAAGCTGCCTCAAACTTCCACAAGCATCCGTTACATAAGCATTTGAAGTTTATTGTTTCTCGAAGTTTCCACTCCTTATGCGCCGGTCACGTAAGCAATACCTTCAGTCGTTTATCCAATTATATTTACTTATGGACTTGCAATCTTTAAACTCATTATCTTATTACCAGCACGCATTTCTTTACTGTTAGAGATCTCTATCTGACTGTTTGACCCCGTTAGAATCTGAGAAATGATTATAAGCGAAGAGTAGGGAGAAATATGGGTGTGAAACAGTTCATCTTTTATTTAACTGCGAGGAATGTCGTTATTGGATATTTTATGAGACGAGCGACACT
This sequence comes from Melanchra persicariae, assembly GCA_947386135.1. NCBI lineage: Eukaryota > Metazoa > Arthropoda > Insecta > Lepidoptera > Noctuidae > Melanchra > Melanchra persicariae. Next base: position 2,579,572 of record OX376669.1, read on the forward strand.
ATTCCCAACCAATTGAACTCCTGTGAGCCAGAATCAACAGTGGCGATGGCGACCACCAGAAAAGCGCCAAGTCAATAAAACTCGGCGATTCGTTGAGGAACGATTCAATTGTCTTAGATCCCACAACTACAATCATCTGGAAAGAACAGCGGAGGAGTAGTAAAGCAGCATCATCATCATCTTCATCATCGTCATAATTGTATGCCAATTAGCTTAATCAACCGTTTAATTGACTGCCTAGCCTTTTCATTTAAATGCGCTGATTTTTTAGCGACCTAAGTGATATCTTTTGTTCAATATCTTTTAATGACTTATCCATGTCACTTACGTCGCTGATTAAACGGGGCAGTTCAATAAAAAGCTAGGTTTTTAATGACACGGCTGATTAAGCTAGTTGGCTGCGACATATATTGGATTGAGTACCTACATTATGAAATTTGCTGCAGTAAAAAGATTAACCAAAGAGATTGGCAGCGCATATTTTCCACCTCAGATTGATTTTCATGTCTCAAATGCTCAATAATTGACTAAGATAAATAGGTAGAATCTGTTAGTTTGCGGTTTTTGTTTCCGAATTGTGTTCTGCATTGCACAAAAAATATAAAATTAACACATATCAAAAGGCGTTACTTACAAATTGAGCATGCACACACAATCATTTTGTAAGATTATCATAGTTAAATATTGTCATATCGCGCTCAAACATACACTACAACAGAATATTTTTAGAAGTCATAAAAAAACGTAAGACACAATAATAAAAACACGCCACACCATGGCAATAAAGACGATAATTTATTCTGTTCTGTGCGGTACTAACATCTCTATAAATATTATTTTTTTGGCAAAACGTTTACGTAATTGACACTTCGATTTTCTTTATTTTTAGATATCAATATGAGAGCTTAGATTTATGTTCTCAATTTTGCGAAAAAAAACAAGGAAAAAATGGCATTTGGATTCTAGAAAATGAATACCTACACCTACCTGCTATAAGACATTTTAATTAAATACAAAAATGTATACGATCTTCAGGAGATAAATTATTTCGATTTGTATTTTTGCAATATCATTTTGTGTCCGTTTATTTATTGTTTGATCGTCCTTTGATGTAGTTAATATCACCCCTTTAGCAATGACGTAAATACTGGTATAAAAATCATGAAAGTAGGTATAGCATTTTCCATTATTTCATGAATAAAATCATCGTTTCTGGGGACCCGCTCAATCTCGGCCATCAGTGATGGGAAACTGAGATAAAGTTCACCAACGCCCTTGTAATACAGATTACATATTTAATACAGATACAAAAAAACACAAAGTCGAAGGTTGCCTTAGTGCCGCATATTTTTTATTAGGAGTTTCTGGGTTGGCATAAACATTTAATTTATTAAACATTTGATTTTGAAACAAATATTAATGGAGCTGTGACTGCAACTATTCCCGAGTGACTTCGTGACAATCAGCAGTACTATTGTTATTATCTCACCGTGAATACTTACATAATTGAATTGTTCCAGCTAGAAGCTATGGATATGCTCGCTTCACATATGTTTTCACGGTGAAATTTTAAAATGGCATTGCTGGAAAGCTATACAGGGTTATTTGTAAAACACCAACAACCTTTCAGTTGGTGAGAGTACTCCTGATTATAAACAACTTTTACTATGGGACTAACTCTGAAATATCAAAAAATAAATCGGCTGTTTCATACAAAATGCAGTATTCACCCGATGAAAATGGATGAAACAGTAGATTTTTCAGGGTTGGTCTCACCTTTCACCGGCCTCATCTAGCTTAAAATGACCAAAAAAACATTGACGTGTAAAAAAGATGTTTAACCTACTTACAAAATAAATATCATTTACCCACTGAAAGGTTTTTGGTTTTTTACAAATAACCCTGTATAGTTTTTTATTAACGAACAAATGCAGTTTTTTTACACTCAAAGAGTGTAAAAAACTACATTCGTGTTCTATATTGAACTAGCTGTGTCCTGCAGTTTTACCCCGCTACTCGGCTTCTAAGGGTCGTAGCGTGATGGTATATATCCTAAAACCTTCCTCAAGAACTGGGCTATCAAATGCAAAAAGATGAATGACATCGGTAAGTCGTTCTCAAGTCAAGGCGTGACTAAGGAAAATAGGTATTCATTTTTATATAGGTATATTTTTTGGCAGCCCAAATCATATAAAAAATACATACATATTGACTGCTAAATATGAACAATGTTACACTTGGGATCAACGACCTGATCTAAGCTGACGGTTATTACACCCTGTATATTCCAAAACTAATTTGAGCCTTGTATATTATTATCTTAGGCTTCTTTTCAAACAACCTTTTGTCAATCAAATAAAGAATGATTTGTATTGATTATTTTTTTGAGTGGGTACGTAGTACCTGCTACACTTTGATTGCTTCTTCATACAAAAAGAACTTTATATTTATATGCTCTCCCATTTTTAAAGTGGGTGGTAATTCTTCAGTATACATTCTGTTTATTGTTATTCAAATATTGTTAAAGGTTTAGCTCCTATATAACTAAATAATTATTTGCGATTAGGGTTTCAATATATTTTCATTGCTCATAAAGATAAAATCAACACTAAGTCGTTTTTTTAACCGACTTCCCAAAAAGGAGGAGGTTCTCAATTCGACTGTATTTTTTTTTTTGTGTTTGTTACCTCATATCTCCGTCATTTATGAACCGATATGAAAAATTATTGTTTTATGTAAAAGGATATACTTTTCGATTGGTCCCATTTAAATTTTATCAAAATCGGTTCAGCAGTTTGGTTTTTAAATCCAAATAGCTGGAAAAAATATGTGGAAAAGTCATACGAAATTGCATATTTTTGCTTTCCTGTGACTTTTCAGTGGTGTTGTTAGGTGTGGGGTACCACTAAAAAGTGAAAAATAAAAAACTTTTTCACAAAAAAAAACCGACTTCTACTAAACACTACAAAGTACAAAATAACTTTAATTTCGGAAGTCGGTGTTTTTGGTTTCTTCTTCGTTATTTGACACCGACTTCCGAAATTAAAGTTATTTTGTACTTGGTAGTGTTTTTTTGGAAGTTGGTTTTTTCAGATTTTTGTTTTTTTAAGTTGTGCTGAACTCCTGAATCAATTCCTTAAACCAAGGTTGGTTATACTCAAACAATTTTTTTTTTCATTCGCAACAAGCCTATAGATAGAATCAATCAATAATATGCATGCATTTTTTTAATTTACTAAATGAAATACTTTTTAGCTCTAGTAAAGAATTTTGAAATATTTTTTAAAATACCTTCATCAGCGGTGAAGTTACAAAGCGTCATAGTTTACTATTAGAAAGAGAAGTCCGATACGAACTCTGACGTCAAAGTTTATGACGCAGATACAGCTGCAACCATAGAAAACAGCGTTTTCGCGAGCGAGAGGGACATAATAATAGTTATAACTCGTTGGTTTTTCGATCACTTTTGATTCTATTTTCACTGTTAGTATTATATTTTAAGATAAACTGTGTAGATAACAAATATTTTTTCATGCATATTCCCTATTGTAGATCTCATCATCAGCAATACAGTTTTAACTATTGTTACTAAAAAGTTCAATCAGCTTTTTGTCGTAGATAAGCCTGCTACCGTGCTCCGTTCGGAACAGGTGTTTCGAAACTTCGAGTCGAGCTAATGTAGCTGTGACGAAATACTAGCCTTCAAGGCGACTGCAAGGTTGCCGGCCTGATCATTTATTTAATTTATTTGATTTGCATATTAAACATGATTTATTGGATATTATTTTCGCTTTCCGGATAGAAAATAAAGATAAAAACTAAAATGTGCCGTTTAATCAGCGACTTGTCACACGGTCAAGTCATCAAACGATATTGAACAAAAGATGTCACTTATGTCGCTGAAAAATCGGCACATTTAAATGAAAAGGCTAGGCAACCAATTAAACGGCTGATTAAGCGAATTGGCTGCGACATATACTTATGAATTGGTTGTCACGTCTTCGTCTTCTCTTTGAGTCAATGGTTAACTCCTAAGGCCCATACATATTCAAGTAAATTGATCAAACAGTATTATAAAATTGGCATGAATTTACGAGTGTGTAGGAGAAATTTGATCAAAAATTAAATGGCATGAAGTAATACGAAATTTCGTATTTATTTTTGATCAAACAGTTCGAACTAGCCTGTTTGATCAAATTACTTGAACGTGGATAGCCCGCATTAGATTATTTGGGCCCAACTAACGTAGCCAACGTTAGTTGCAGCATCGATGGTATTCATTAAATCCCCCAAGTTCATGTGTATGTACTCGTATATTATGTGTGTTGTTATTTTGATAGTATGTCCCCAATGTAACCGTATTGATTTGAATTCGAGAGGGAGAAGAAACCAGAGAAAAGATGGGATGATTCTGTACGGAATGATATGAAAGAAAAGCAGGTCAGTGATGGCGTGATGGTAGGCAGGATAGAATGGAAGGAGGAAAATGAAGAGTCCGCGTTTATACCTATGTGCATGAAGTCTAAATATATAAGTGTTGCTCCGACCCAAAGTAACGTAGGAAAACAGCAAGAAGATGATGATTATGATTTGTGTTCGAATTAGTTCTTCTTTTTTTATTATTGACTAGCACTTCGCCCGCGACTTCGTCCGCGTGGGGATAGTAGGTACTCCACAAACTGCAACGCCCCTATACATATCCCCTTATAAAGGTTAGTTTTGGAAAATTAAGCACAACGATTCCCATTATTGGTTCAGCGCAACTGTTCACCCCGTCAGGGGTTGATTATGCAAAAATTGTTAGGTACATGATCTGTTTCAATTATCCCACTTTTAGTTTATTCATAGAATTCCGACGTAAATTGAAGCAAGCTATAATTTCCTCCCCTAAAAACTTATTCACCCCTGCTTCACCCCTTATTATGTATGTACCTAGTTGATTTTCGAAAAATCCAAACATTTGATATTCTTATTGTTTTATCGAAAACATTTAAATGCCGTGGTGTTTCAACTTCATCGGACCAAGCATTGATACGATTCTCCCCAGTTCGCTCAAGCCGCGACATTTTTCTTACTCCGAGCATGTTTATTACCGTCATAACTTTTGAACGAAAGGTCCGATTTAAATGATTTAAAGTGTAATTTACACGGACGTAATCAACCTTAATTATCAAACCATTTAAATGGATAAGGATTAATATCATGGTACTATAATCACCATTTTTTATTTCACCATGGGATTTGCTTGATTAATATTAACAAAAAGCGGTCATGGTGACTTATCCATAATAGTTAGACATATGGTATCGCGGACTTTTTTGTAGATATTGATGACCTCTATAAAACTGTAGTACATCACTTTGCTCTATTGTCAATAGATTCCGCAGCGTACGCGATATAAGGATTTTTTTCTCACACCTTGGGTCACATTATCGAAGTTTTCATACGGATCCCTAACTTTTTTGAAAATATTCTATAGCCTATGTCCATCTCTGATAATGTAGGATTCTACTGGTGAAAGAATTTTTCAAATCGGTCCAGTAGTTTCAGAGCCTATTCATTTCAAACAAACAAACAAACAAACAAACAAATCTTTCCTCTTTATAATATTAGTGTAGATAGGCACGCGCTTGACCACTATCTCACCTGATGGTAAGCGACGATGTGGTCGAAGATGGAGCACGCTTGCCTAGAAGTAACCTATTCACTGGTTGTAGCTATCAGGAAACACAGACTCCGACTACTTCCAGAAGCAGGGAATTCCACTCCTTAGCGGTTCGCACAATGAATGTATTCCCATAACGCTTTGTGCGTGTGGGTGGGATGTCCACCATGTACCGGTGGCGCATCGCCGTACGTCTTGTGGTCCGATGATTGTTCGAAAGTTGAATTGCACGTTTGAAATATTTATCTATAAAATATGCTTGGCATGAGGATAAACATTTATGATCATTGTATAGATATTTCATGATGAATCATTTTAATTCTTTCCTTGACATCTGTTTGCTTAGTAACTGTTATAAAAGCTTGTGTTAAAATAGGATTGTCCAAGTCCATTGTTGAGCCACCTATGTTAAGACTATAATTAATCACCTTATTTACTTAAATCTCTTGTATATGCCTGCTTATGTCAACAATCATTAATATATTGGACATACATTTATTGTGGTCTAAAAATATCCACGGTTATTTCATAATAGCTTGAGTAATGGCTAAAAGTTTACTGAACTCTGTATCTGAACCACAGTTATCGAAGAAAAGATTTAATATTCTTTAGTGTTTCTTCTTATTGATATCATCATGGTCATATTTTTGCCAAATTTCATCAAGATCCATTCAATAGTTTTTGCGTGAAAGAGTAAAAAACATACATCCATCCTCACAAGCTTTCGTATTTATAATATTAGTAGGATAAGGAAGGATCACGCGCGCCTCAAAGAGATGTCAGCATAGGAGTAGGGGCCCGTTAGGGCCAGTGCCTGCCAGGGTCGCGGATTTTGTTCGAAAGAGTTACCGCGGCCCTGGAACGCATAAGGCACTAGGAGGAGCATGGGTGGGTTTTAGTCAGTAAGAGTCTGACACTCCCTGCCGCACCACCCAGAGCGGAAGGGGTCATTTGATGATTTTGTGTAGACAAACAAAAGATTAACATTTTAACCAAAGTTAAAGAATCATTGAACCTGCATTTGTGCAACGAAATAACATAATACTTACATATTAACGGATTGTGGTCGTGACTCGTTTTTTACCTGAGTCAACAACGTGTTGAAGGCATTCAATATCATTGATGAAGTGTCAATAAACTGCGTCAAGATTTTTATAACTTTGTCTTGATGCATTTTTCTTTTTGTAGACTGGCGATAGCCTGGACTAATATTTTTTATAATTTAAATTGTTTATGTATCGTGGCTAAATAATATCATCCGCACGGGTCGATCTTCAAGGTTAAGCACCGCTTGCCGAGGTCGGTCTGTGGATGGGTTAACGATTCCGAAACCGAATGGTTTTTTTACCATTTTTTTTTAATCCGTTGTCTGACTTAAGTTTGTGCTAAAAGTATTTTCTTTCTTTCAAAGCCTTCCAAAAATGTTCAGCTATATAAATTCACTAAAAACAAATTTGTGCATCAGAAAAAATGTAACAACTTTTACAAAATCACTCAGACTTACAGCCCAAAAAAAACTTCATTCAAAATGCTCTTAACGGTGAAATTATAAAAAAATACTGCGTGCCAGTACCGTGACACCATTTTTTTGTTCATCTGTATACTTTCACTCAGTTGGTAGCCGTGTGTCGTAAATGATAAATTATGGCGACCTATTGTTACTAGTTTTGCTTGGCGAGTCTTCGGTCAGCTGGACCCGCTCGCTACTGGACCCGCGGGTCCACTTGACAACATAATTTATTTTCTGTTTTTTTTTTTTATCGGTTAATTGGCCCCACATTCAAACTTTAAAAAAACTCTATTGTATAAAGCTACCAGTGGTTACAGTCGAGCACTATTGGTTAGTTTATAAAAAAAACGCAATTCAATTGGGTTTAAATGTTTATTCTTAATCAAAATCTAAAATCTATTTAAAATTAGGAACACGCAAGTAAAATCAAGACAAACCTTTTTAAAAAATGCTGGTTGTCACTTGTCACCCCGTTGCGTTGAACCAAATACATTGATGGGAATCCTTGTGAAGTTGATGGCAAGTCGTGCTAGCTTATGACTACTTTTTTATGGATGGGAAATCATCAAATGACTCCTTCCGCTCTGGGTGGAGTGAAAGAGAGTGTCAGACTCTTACTGACTAAAACCCATCCGTGCTCCTCGTAGTGCCCTTTGCGTTCCAGGGCCGCGGTGACTCTTTCGAACAAAATCCGCAACCCTGAGCCGCATGTCTACCTGCCAAAACTTATTTAGTAGTCCGTCTGATCAATCAAGTAGTCAGTGCCTTAATCCGTCTTCTTCAGTCAATGTTATTGTGTCGATTCTTAATTTTATAACATTACTTAAAAATTCTACGCACATTTCAAGTACGCTAAAAGTTACGAATTAAAAGTAGTGTAAAAAAAATCGGCGCCATTGACGGACACATTAACAAAGGTAGTACTGCGATCATTTGCTCATTAATATTAATGACACATGTCAAACGCTAGCGAGAAAGATTGACAAATGTTTATTTTGTGACATTTTATTTTGTTTGATGGGAGCAGAAAACGGCAATCTACCAATCTTCATGTACAAGAATGTACTTACATGGTGTTTTTAAATACATTATTAGGAAAAATTCACGGAATGTTGGGTAGCATGAGCAGGCAATAGGCGGGTGGGCAATAGCTCGCATGTAAAACACTAGTATTCAGTTGAACCCGGTTAGACTGGAAGACTGCTAGGTACCTGCTAGGGTTGCGGAATTTCTTCGAAAGAGTCACCGTGACACTGGAAAGCAAAGGGCACTAGGAGGAGCACGGATGGGTTTTAGTCAGTAAGAGTCTGACACTCGATTTCGCTCCACCCAGAGTGGAAGAAGTCATTTGATGATTTACCAACCATAAAAAAAGCATAGCTAGGAAAAGACAAGGCGTAAAACGTTACCGGAAGTTTGTTGCTGGGGCCCTCTCCATCGCCGGTGTTTTATTGATGCCATTAGTTACAGTCTCGCCAAGAAGTACCGTGTTACCCAGTTAATGGGTTGTGGAGGTCTGGTAGGCAGCCGCTCCTCGTAAAAATCTCATATTCAGCTGAATCCGGTTTGACTGGAAGCCGACCCCAATATAGTTGAAAAGAGGCTAGGCAGATGATGATGATTAGTTACAGATCTATACCAATTACGTAAAAGTTTCCTTAAATCGTAAGGCAAAAACTTCTCAAAAAGACGTTAAATTATTAAGAGCAGTGAGTAACCGGGTTACTTGAGTTCATTTATAATCAATATCAAGAATACAGTGAAAGTTTCACATTTCACTGTATGACTCACTGTTTTTATTTTTTTGGGTTCCGTACCCAAAGCATAAAAACGAGACCCTATTATTAAGATTCCGCTGTCCGTCTGTCTGTCTGTCTGCCTTTCTGTCTCATGGACCGTTATAGCTAGACAGTTGAAATCACAGATGATGTATTTCAGTTGCCGCTATAACAACAAATACTAAAAATAGAATAAAATAAATATTTAAGTAGGGCTCCCATTTTTTGCCGTTTTTTTATAGATAATAGTACGGTACCGTTCGTGTGCGAGTCCGACTCGCACTTGGCAAACTAATATTAAGTATAAAGAAACAAAATCAATATCCATATATAAAATTCTTGAGTGACTGAGTGACTAACAGATAACGCACAACCGAAACTACTGGTCGTAGAAAACTGAAATTTGGAATGTAGGTTTTTTGGGGAGTGTAGGGTAGCACTTACAGCTGAATCCGGTTTGACTGGGAGCCGTCCCCAATATAGTTGGGAAAAGGCTAGGCAGATGATGACTTCTTATAAATAGAAAGAAAGAAAATTAGTTTATATGGCACACACAGATACACACAATGTAGGTACAAACAAAAAAAATAACTAAATTAATTAAATTAACTTCCTTTTTTTGAGTGGTTCGAGAAGAGCTAGTCAATGATGGTTAAGGTTTTCTGGTACTTATTACAAATAATCGCAAAACGAATGTTCTACAACCGGAGTTAATATGGAATTATGACTAACAGCGGAAAACCTACAATTTGTGACGGCTTTGTCAAATGATTACTGGATGACGAGAACAAATACATACCTAGCTGTAAACTCGTAAGTTACACTTTATTACTACCTAGTTACCTATTGCCATATCATATACAAATTAAGGTAAATAAAACTTTGTCATAGTGACGAAAGGTTAAATCTTATCTTTTTTTTTATGGATGGGAAATGATCAAATGACTCCTGCCGCTCTGGGTGGAGCGGGAAAGAGTGTCAGACTCTTACTGACTAATCCCCATCCGTGTTCCTCGTAGTGCCTTTTGCTTTCCAGAGCCGCGGTAACTCTTTCGAATAAAATCCGCAACTTCAATCTTATCTACGATTAAATAAATCCGCGAATTTGGATGGCTGAATGTTTGTTACTTAATTACGCCGGAATGGCTGGACGGATCTGGATGAAATTTAGCACAGACATAGATTACAGTTTGAAATAGCACAAAGGCAACTTGTCCTGGGATAATTTCCGTTATTCACGTGGTCGAAGCCACTGGCATAATCTAGTAACCTAAATGTTTCAAAAGAAATAGGTAGCATTTAGCAACCCATTTAACTGCGTAACACGGTACTTCTTGGCAAGACAATGTAGATTCACCGCCTTCTAACAATCCGACAACCGATCTCGACATGGTTCTGAAAAGCAATCTATCACACAATTTACCTATTCTCCAGAGACCTTACTCCAAGGTCTTGCGCAATTTCAGTAGGCCGAAGAGTATATAAAACCTTAGTGGCATATCATACGTCATACATAATTAACGCATTAAATGTACCTGTAATGCAGGTTATTAAAACCGGTTGATATAACGCCAAACATGATTTTCGCCTACTATTTTTTTAATAGACCACAAAAAATCAAGTTTTTGATGACGATTATCTATCTATGGTTTCATTAATCTTTTTTTTTCTAGAGTAAAAGATCAAGGCAATAGACGCAGATTTAAATTAAAAATCTGGTTCTTTAAAGCCTTTTTTATCATTACTGGTTAGACTACCTGCTATTAAAACGCCTATGTAATCCTCTCATAAAATCTGCGATTATATCATCTTCAAATTTATAATAGCAAAAAATTATGTGAACAACTCAATATAGGTAATAAAAAAAAAATCTGAAATGTCTTTGTCTTCTTAGCATCTTCTTTCATTCTTTGTAAAAGGAGTTCTGCTCATCCCGCTATCTCAAGTCTCTCCACATTCCTTCCAGGTATGCTGTTCCCGAGACACCTCGAACCAGCCCCTGCGATAAGCGCCTCGGTCGTTTCGACACCTTTTCCTAGGCGGTCTGGCGCATCCTTAGGCACTCACTTAGAGAAGAGTAAAGTCCAGCGGTCACTGTGCATGAGGCTGACTTGACCCGCCCAATCCCATTTTGGCCTGGCAGCCTTTTTCTTCTCATTTATTCCAAAGCCGTTACTTTTTCAAGAGTTGATAACTCCATTCCTCTTCATCAAAAATAATGGATGCCATCATTAATTCCAGTCATGTAACACCTAAGTCTTCTTATCAGAATTTTGTGGGACGTCTGTAAAACAAATGTCAAATGGCGGCTATTCTGATACCTATTGATATTACGTGCTTAGGTTTAAGAATACAATTAATTAATCTTACATTGTTGCTAACGGCGACAATAGAATCATGTGTATCATCATTCTTTAAAGGTCTCGGAAGTTGCCAAAGAGCGATGATCATATTAAAATCGAAGTAAAGGTTTGACGTGGCAACCGCCATTCGCTTCAAGACAGTAATGGCTGATCATCATCTTCCTGCCCTTATCCCTTGCTACTCGGGGTCGGCGCAACACGTATTTTTCTTCCATTCGGTCCTATCCATTTTCTTTCATATCGCTCCTCACACAATCCATCCATCTTTTCTTTGACTTCCTTCTACCTCACCATCCATTCACATTTATATTCAGACAGTAATGGCTGATGCTGTTGATAAATCTGAATGGAATTGGCAGGTGGAGATGCAGGGTGTCAACTATGCAGTTTTTAGAGAGGTCTAAGGTCTAGGACACCTTGATGTGACGACTTGACAGATGAATTCGGTCGAGAAAGAGAAGCTGCTGAAAGTGATGTGGTAATCACTGTGGGAGACCATTGCCTAGTAGTTACAGGTTAATAACAAAAACATTATAGAAGTCCTCGTCCTTCTTCGGTTCGCGTCGGTCCGGTCTTGTATGACGCACGCCTCACGTGACTGTTTCATGGACAGAGTTATTTAATACATAATGTTATGTAAAAACAGACACATAATATGCGAATTTATTTAAATATGTAGGTAGATAATCTGTTTCTTAGCAAAGGTGCGACAGATTACTGCTAGATCAAAGAATCAAAAGGTCATGGTTTTATCTTTAGTTCCTGTTTTGGTAGCATCATGGCTTATGTTTTCTTGTAGAGTGTATCAATTCAATTCCACTTTTTAAAACTATGTTACAGAGTCATACTCATAAGTAATTAAGCCAGTTATTCAGATGAGGTTCTCAGTTGTTATGACAGCTAAAATGAAAGCAGTATCCCGAAGAAAAGACGTGGAGTGACGTCCCTAAATATACCGAAGGCGAAAGTCAAGATAATTTTTGTTATGTTGTTCATAGAAATCCTGTCTCTTAATAGTACCGGTAGGTTCATTTATCCTTACTTTATCTATATCTTCTTATCTGCCAACTTTCGCATCTCGCTTGCATTAGAAAGTTAAATGAGCATAGTAGTAACTGTTTCAACTTAACTGTGGTCAGTAATTGCAAGGCAGCGAGTAGTAGCGGGCTAGCGGCTCGGTCAAGGTGAGTGCTGCGGCTTCTGAGGAGAGAGCATGTTCGACTTCACCTTGGAAATTATGCTGACGGTTTCGTTGATGGGGATTTAGAAGACTATATTGAAGTTAACTATATTGATCGGATTTATTTAATTTGAAAATAAAATCATTTATAAGAGAAACTTACACAGAGCACAAAACTGCTTCAAGAGAAATTTCTTCCAGCGACAGGAGAGTAGTATGAGAGACGTAGACACATTGTGTTGAGAGGGAATAAAGGAAACTTAAAATAAACTTTGCAAAGTTAACTAAAACATTGCAGTTTTGATTGAAATTCTAAGCATTCGTACATATTCAGAAGCTATCGATATTTGGCCAGGTATTATTAAGGTTGAAGTCATTGTTAAAAACCAATTAGGTTAATCTTTGTTAAACACATGGCTTTTCAAATCAAAGTAGCTGACCAAACATAGCACCGTAACCCAGAACATTTAAAGTCTATAATAGTAGGTAGAGGCAAAACTAGACTGCAAAGCTTTAAACTAATCACCAACCTATTCGTTTGAACACTTACCATTTATCAATCAGCGCGCCCCACTGACACATAAAGTTAAAAAGAATATCGTTAATATGTCAGACGACAATCAGACAATGACATAATTAACCCATATATGCCCAGGGGGTCGACAACGACCCAAAAGTACTTGATTACCTACAATGCACCCTGATCGCGAACTTGTGATTGAATTTTCATTATAGCGCCATCTTTCGATAATCAAATAAATGACTTTGAAGCACAGGTCAATATAATTACTACTTTGCAATAATTTCAAATGACAATTGCTAGTGCAAGATCGTTCAAGTTCATTTCTGGTAAAAGTTTGCAATGAAGGGCATAAAAATGTAAGTATTTTAATAATATTATTTCGTTTTAGTATTGACATTGTTTTTATAGTAAACTGAATATGTGTTTTATAGATATAGATGTAAATATTGCATAAAAATATATTTTTGTTATTGGAATCAATCGAAACATTGTCGTGGGTCGGTAACGACCCCGTGGACATATACCATGCTTTATAATGATATTTTTTCTTTTTGAGATCCCGGCATGTGCACTCTACAAACGAAATAGCCAAAGCCCTGGAGTTACTTGACTGCGAGGAAGGTGTCCAGGGCTTCGATCTGTTTATTGATCCGCCTTGTGTGGGTACCATATCGGACAGTGACTCAGGTGAGGAGGACTGTGACAACATAAATCGCTTGAACCGACATCAGCTCCGGCTGAGATGGTTATACGATGACACTGATGATGACACCGTAGATGAGGTTTTAGCCTGCCCTACTAGTAGTTCTCAAATATTCGAACCCATTGCTACAGCATCCGGATCCAGCACACACAGGCTGCGAAGTTCTCGTCCTGCTGAACCGTCAACTGCAGGTGTTGAAGAACTGACGAGAATTGCTAATGCCGACGACCAGTCTTCCTTGAATGGTCGTCCTACCAGTAGCAACAATGATTCTGTGGGCCCTTCTACAAGACGTGGAAAACGGAGCAACATCAGGCCACGTACCTAAATGGGTAAAGCGAGATTTGCGTCCACGACAAGATGAGTGTAATGGAGGTAAAATCTTGCAAAAAGCTGCCCAGAGTATTTTATGATTACAGGTTGGAAACAAATGATAATATTTGCTCCGTATGCTGGAATGACAACAGCGTAGTTACACTGTCAAATGAATTTGGAGTACAACCCATTCAAAAGGCACGCCGATATTCAGTTGCTGCCAAACAGAAAATTGAAATAGATCAGCCAAACGTAGTACATCAGTACAACCGATTTATGGGTGGTGTGGATAGACTAGATGCTAATATTGGAGTTTACAAGATTGCCGTTAGAGGCAAATAATGGTATATTCCCACTTTGATGTGGCTAATTGACGTCGCCGTCAACAGCCTTCTTTGCTCGCTAGATCATTAGGAGCTAACGTAGACACGCTGGAATTTCGCCGATCTATTGCAAGGTCTTTACTCCAGAAATATGGCAATACCAAAACTCGGCTAGGGCCGCAGAAGAAGGCAAAGACGACTGTGCCTGTTTCAGTTAGAAAACATTCAGCTGACCATATTATTCTCACAAGTCAGGTCAGAAGAAGATTTGCACGACATATGCTTTGCAGCATTTCATTCGTAATTATGTGATAATAAATTATGTCCTATGTTCTTTACTTACCGAATTTAATTACCTAATAGTTCCTATCTTACTTGTCTAAAGTGATAATAAAGACTGAGTAGCATATAATACTGTTTTATTTTCATTATTCTTTCTCCATACTAGTGTACGACCTTATCTGCCCAAAGGGTCATTATCGACCCACTGAAAAAAAACAACTTTCAGAACTGAAAACTACAAACTACTATCACAATGCTTATCTGTGGTTATCAATAAACAACATATGTGAAAATTATAAAAATCGGTGCTCTAAAAAGTTCTGGGCATATATGGGTTAATTATGTATTCAATATAGTGCGAAACTTTATACGTACTGTTTTATATTTAAAATATATACATATTATATTCGTTCTGCTGTTGCTATGGTGGATGAAGCTACTTCATTTGTATGATCGAGTAATGTTTGAAAAACATCACATCTTCAGTACAGTGGGACTTGGTGGTCAATGTTGTTCTCAGATGGTATGGTGGTTAGGTTGTGACGTGTGTATGATCACTGTGATCAGCGGATCATCATCATCATCATCTTATCCTGTTTTCCCCCGTTCCTGTAACAATTTCGGGCAATCCTGTTAGTATTCCCTAACACTCCCCAAGGAACCTACTTTCCAAATTTCAGCTTTCTACGACCAGGAGTTTCGGCTGTGCGTTGTCTGTCAGTCAGTCAGTCACCAGTAACGGTAGAGTTTTATATAATAATATATTGATTGCTGACTTTGTGGTTTATTCTTCCATGACTAAGTGAAATGACTCATTTTGTGTATGGTAGCTATGTTTTACTCGTAATTGCAATGAGATCTTAGCGATACTCTAACATGTCAACGTTTGTGAACAGCGTACCTTAAATTGTTACTAGATCTGATAAATCTACTTCTAATCGTCTTTTTTATAAGTCTGCTTGTATTTCTGCCTAGATGAAGTCTTACTTGCCTATTTCATTTTCTACGTCTTTGATAACATGCCCTGAATTTTCGCTATTCTGTAAAGCTTGAATTTTGAAGGTAATTTCGAAAACTATGTTTGTCAATCTGCAATAGGTTGTTGACTTCGTTCGCACAGAGTTCATTATTGATTGATATTTCGTTAGTAATTTCATAACTACGTAATTAATTATGCATGTCCAATGGCGAAACGTTTGTTTAAATTAATTTACGTGTTGGTTTTAAGACCCTTGGCTTTAGGTTAAATAAATAAACCTTCACAAGTACATTTATCATTGAAATCTTGTTACAAATGATAGTTTATAACATGAAATTTGTCAGAATAGAATTTTCTATCACGGATGTTACAAATATTGAAATTGACAGTTAATGAAATAGAGTTAACGATCAAAATAACTATTCGGTAGCAAAAAATTTTAATGATAGTAGGAAAATTAATACAATGTTATATCGTCTTGTGTTACTGATTGATAACTAAACGTTCAAATTGTTTGAATAAGCTATGGTCGTCGTCTTCCATTATTAAAATGGGCCTCTATTAAACATTTAAGTTTTATAGTTCAAGTTAAAAGCTTAAGTGATTCATAACTTAAAACGCAATTAATTGATCATAAAATGATTTTTTGTTATTGAATAACAGCAAATAAAAATATGATATATTATGTGCGTATGAAAAGCTTGTTGTTCTTAAAGTTTTTGAGTTAGACATAAACCTTTATAATTGGGATTTAAAAAAATAATTTGAATTAGTCAAATTATTTTTTTAAATCCCAATTACGATTTTATTCGAACCCACGATTATCTCAGCCCAAAGCTGCAAAAAAACCCTAACATCAAGAGATTGACGCAAGATAGAAACGTGAGTTCTTACTGACCTACGTCAATACCATACATTTTTATTATCATGGCATGGGTTTGACGTAACTTAACCAACGTGAGGTTTTATGCCTCATAAAAATCTCATACTCTAACATGGATGACCCCGTCAACAGTAAGAATGGCTTTTATGGCTTTTTGAAAGAAAGCTCCACTTAATGTTTATAGGTCTTCGATAACTAATAAAGTACGTAGCAATAATAGTGCTAAATATTGGACACGCATTAAAATTTCTTTGTTTTTCACGTGAACAAAAATTGAAGACGATACAGTAGGTACGTTGAAAACATGCGTGACGTCACGTTGCTGGTAAAAATTGTACCATCATAGTGACGACACGCGTGTTTCCTAAATACGTGTCTAATTAGTTTTTTTTTTTATTAAAGTAACATATTAAAGAACGTGTAGATGAAACACTATATAATATAGCAGTGGCCGTAGCCCCTAATATAACCATTATCTTCCTGCTCTTGTCCCATGTTATTTGGTGTAACACGCTTTCTCCTTTCGTTCTCTCCTGTCTACTGACACGCTATCATTCACTCTTTTCCTTGCCATTGCTCACACAATTCATCCATTTTTTCTTTGGCCTTCATAAGAAAGACCAGTAGATATTTCCACATATTTTCCTTTAACATTAGTCAAGGTATTTCAAATTCTACATACCCATGTGCTTTAATCACGAAAAATGATAATGGCTGAAGTTATCAAAGATTACAGCACAATAATAACAGGTGGTTGTCATAACTATTGATTTATCATTAGTAACCGGTTTATCCTCTGTTACCTTATAATTTGTGTTGAATGGAATTATAGATATGACGTTGTTTATAATCTTATCTAAATCTTATGTTTATTACGTTGAAAAATCACGTTTGCATGATTAATAACTTGAGTCGATTTTAATTAAAAAATCCTTATCCTTTTTATTCATATCTTCAAACAATAGCTGACGTGATCAGAACACCAGCTTCCTCATCACAAACTAAACTAATTACGATTCTTAGTGCAAGTCTGTCTCTATGAATAATGTCATTCTATTCAGTTACGCTCGACGTATATCGTCATACATTTCCAGTATAATCTGACCTCATTGTATGGTAAGACTGTATCTGGTCTGTTTACCGTCTAAAAGGAAGCCCCCATTTTTTTTTTTGAGGATGGGAAGTCATCAAATGACCCCTCCCGATCTGGGTGGAGCGGCAGGGAGTGTCAGACTTTTACTGACTAAAACCCACCCATAATCCTCCTAGTGCCTTTCTTTCCAGGGCCGCGGTAACTCTTTCGAACATATTCCGCAACCCTGGCAGGAGGAAGCCCCCATAGACATTCATTTTGTCCTTCTTCACAATGTGGCACGGGTAAATTCCGATGCTTATTTGTTCCGTTTTCCTTTTCTTTCTATGCATGAATGGAGTTTATGATGGTAAGTTTGTTTCTTGGCCCAGTTTGTCCTCATTTATTTTTGTCCGGTTTTGTGTCCGTATGTGTGCGTAAAGTATAAATAAATAAATACTTAAACGTATATATTTCAAACAGTAAAAATGTGGACTTAACGAAGATTAGTGCTTTAAGCGTTCCTTAATGTTAGTTAAGCAGCTAGGTCTTACAAGACGCTGCAATGAGTTTCTCAATGAAAATTTTAGTCCTACGATCGACTGAAAATGGTTTTACAATTACATTGTTTTCTGGTTTCTATAGAATATTAATAAATAAAAGAGTACAAATTCGAAGAAATCAACAAAAAGTGGTTAGAGGTCGTTAAAGTAAAAATGAATAAATTGTAAGTTTATATTATAATAATAGGTATTTCGTTAGAGTTAAATTCATATCATTTGCATACAATATAATTGTTTATTGACTTTGTACTCATTATAATAACAACTTAACTTAAAAATAAATATTGTGCTAACTTTGCACAATAATCATAATTAAATAATAGTCATAATTAAAGAAACATTGCTTTTTTGCAGTATTAATTAACGTACTGAAACAAAATCGTTTTCGTATAAATAAAAATCATTGATTTTGTACGATAATTAGAATCCGAATTATCCGCGTAATTATACTATTCAAATGGTAATTAAAACAGAGTTAATTTTAGAATTTGAAATGCTAATACGCTACTATATTGTACTCATTATAAAAAGTATATTTGTGCTTTCAACATTTTTTCTTAAGTCTATATCCAGTTATTGAGGTCAGCAGATTGCAGACAAATGCAAAATACAGTAAATTATTCTAAATCAAGTTCCGTAAGAAGATTTCTAAGAATAATTTAGAACATACACGCGATGAATAATTATTTCGATCTAACATAGGCATCTGACAATGTTCATCATAAGTTAACTTGTGTCCTCTCTCTTATTCTATTGTTTTTCCTATTTAAATTCTTATTGGTGGCAGAGGATGGTGCCAAGTATTGTCTGCAGTGTATCTGAGTCACGTCAGCAGGGTCAAGGTTTCAGTGTCGAATGGAAACACGTGAGGAGTACCACAAGGAGTTGGCCTAGCGCCTTTGTTATTTATAAACATTGATGTGTTCGTTCATTGATTTGTTACTGTTTGGTAACTCCGATTGGCTTGAACCGAATTTGGCGAATGGAAAATTTATAGTATGAATGCGCATTGGTTAATGGTTATTATTATTACTGGTTACATTACCATTGTCTGAGTGCAGTTACAATTTTGGTAGTATTAATGTTTGCACATTTGATTGAATATTATTTAAATTTGGATACCTAGTTTATATTGAGGAAAGCATTATAAAATTAATTAATTTGCCTGTGATTTATGAGGAATAATGCTCGTTAGATCTTGATCGTAAATAAAAATTTTGAAAGTAGATTTTCGATAAATTACCCAGCGGTTTTTATGAAGGCCACAGACCACAAAACGTGCAAGAACTTTGTGTTGACATTAAACTTAATTAGACAGGGCCAAAAACGTGCAAATTGTATGTCATTACTCAAAGTAAACGTGTTTTAATTAATAGTTACTCATTAATTAGTTTTTCCTTATTATATCTTGAAAAGTGTTATCTGTCGCAGTTTTTTTTATCTGTAATTTTATTACAAAGTAAATTAATCGTAAGTATATAAATATCAACATCTTTCAAAACCAATTATATTATTTGCTTGCATTTAAGAGTGACTAAAATAATCACTAATTTGACGTCTATTAATTATTTAAAACGAATTATAGATTTTAAAGCATTTGAAATTAAAATGTAATCCATTTATAATAATCTAGAGGAAACGGAAGCGAATGCAAAAATATTTTTTTGTCAATATTTATCAGACTGAAGGTATTTCCATTTCCGATTACGTATTACTACGTATACTACATATTAATACAAGTACTACAAGTTTCTCTATTTTTTGGACGATCTTAGGTACAGAGGCAAAATTACATAAGATATTGTATTTGGTTTTAGTTATTTATTAAAATAATTGACGTTTGAAATATGGAATGTTTAATGATATTCCAAAAATAAAATTTTGAGTTATTATCATACCTAATGTTAATAACTTGTAAAGGACATGTCATTAACATTTGAAAAATATTTCCGGAAGCTATAAATATTTTATTAAAAAAAAGGTTTCCTTTAGTTTGCCATGTGTGTCCTTTCCAAAATTTTATCCTTAGTAGCGACACTAGTGTTTTTTTTTTCAAAATCCACAGGTTTGATTCCTGGCTATGAATACTGATTTTTCAAAAAATCTAATGATGCAGTTTTAGTTTTCATCAAAACCGGGTTCGAGACTTCTTAGTGTTTTTCGATATTCCTTATAGTTTCGGATTTGGTCATCCCCGCACACTTTAAAAATTCACCCTGTGTTTAACACATAATATTAAAACTATCATCTAACTAAAGAATAGCTAAAATTTAAATACGACAAGATAATTAGGATATTATTCAATATTTTAACGAAATTTCGTTTCATAGACTTACAGTCATCACAATTATGACAAAACATAATTTATTCACAAATCAACAATTTTATCATCTTATTACCTACACTGTTTGTATCAGTTACCAAATTTTAAAATGATGTACCTAGTAGAAATAAAATTTTGAAACAGTGCTGAAATACTTGATTGCCGCATCCTGATTCAGACCCAGACGGATCAATACTTATCACTTGAGTGTGCAGACAAAACCACGCAACAGTCTATTTGAGACTTGAGACTACGTAACTTATACTGTAAGAGTGAATACAGACTTTCCAGCACTATTAGTACCCTATTTGTATATTAGGTACGTGAGTTTCCCAGCCAGGGTTGCGGATTATGTTCGAAAGAGTTACCGCGGCCCTGGAACGCAAAAGGCACTAGCACGGATGGGTTTTAGTCAGTAAGAGTCTGACACTGATCCCTTCTGCTCCGTCCACAGCTGAAGGAGTCATTTGATAATTTCCCATTCATAAAAAAAACGTACGCGAGTTTATAATTCGAGATGATTTGAATCGAATTCGAGATAAGTTGATTTCTATGTTTAATCAATTTATTTAAATTAAAAAGGCCCTAAAAATCATGGGTTGTGACGGAATTTCAGCTTTGTCTTGTATGTCATAGTGTTTGTTGTTCTAAAATTTTATAATTATTTCAAATATATAAAAGGTTGATGTAACCTCTGCATTACTAACTCATAGATTAAAAATTAACAAGTTGTTTATGGTGCTATTAGATGAATTTCCTTCTATGCTTGTAAAACAAACGAGAAATGTATTTATCAAATATTCCAGAATAAAGCACGAGGAAATCTTACTTAAGTAATTCTTTTCATTTCAAATTCAGTAGTTAACACATCCTACGATGAGAAGTCGAGCTGTCTTGTGTACTCGTATTGTATTGTTGTTGTGCTGTTGTGTGTTGTTGTTGTTTCTTCGCTTCTTGGAAGCCTTTTTCCGGAAATACCTAATATTATGTGTCGGACACACGTACTCGTGTTTTCATTAAGTAGAGCTGGGGAAACAGCTTCCGTGGCATTAAGAATTAATTGCTTCTGTCACCGAGGCAGTGTTTTACTTACTCCAATACTGTTCTTGTGTATTTGTCGCAGCCAATTAGCTTAATTAGCCGTTTAATTGGTTGCCTAGCCTTTTCATTTAAATGCGACTTAAGTGACATCTTATGTTCAATATCGTTTAATGACTTGCCCATGTCACTTAGGTCGCTGATTAAGCGGCACAGTTCAGTGAAAAGGTTAGACTTTTAATGAAATGGCTGGTTTAGCTAGTTGGCTGCGACATATTCAATTCTTCTATAGTTTGAAAAAGTGTTTTCATTACGATCGTCTTTAAAGAAAAACACTTTTTCTGCAAATAAATTAATTCATCTGAACGAATATCCGCCGAAACAAATATGAGGGATTAACTTTGTCCAGCAGTTATATTTACTTTATTTACTTATACATTTAATACTTTACTTACGCACACAAAAGTACAGAGGCGGACTTAATGCATTGACTGAGAATGAAAAAACATGAAATTGGAATAAAATAATGTAGTAGGTATAGATAGTTCAACTCATCTGTAAAAGTGTTTATTTGTACGAGGCAATCTCGGTAAGTACAGATCCGATTACGAAAACTCATTCACCGCCAGAAAGCTTCATGATCGCTGAGTGCCTTATACTTTTTATTACGAAAATATGCGTGGTCCCCGTGAAATATGCCACGGGCTACCTAGTTTATAATAGGGTAGATAACTAAAAAATAATAATTAGTCCGTTAGATAGATTTCCAAAAAATATTAGACACGTATTTTTCTTTTTTCACGTAAACAAAAAATTTAAACGATACAGTGCGTCGAAAACTCATGTGACGTCAAATGTAAGTATACTTTTTACCTACACATGACGTCACAAGCCCCCACTCCTGATCTTTGACGCGTTTTATCTTCGTCTTTTTTTATTTATTTGATAAAACAAAAAATACGTGTCCAATATTTTTCGATAATCTAACAGACGGACTAAATAGAATCATATATTTTTTAACCAGGAATCATTCTTATTATCGCTACCAATAAACACAACGTTGTTTTGACAAGTCTGCATCCCTCTTTATCCATCAGAACGTCCATTTAACACCGTCCTATCACCTAAACGCCACGTAATCGATTGCTGAGATGAACGTTACTCAACCGACCATCAGGCAACAACCTCTTATGTCATTCGGTTACAGAGCTGGTGGCATTGCAAGTGGGGTAATGGTCGTTATGCGTCGTAGGATGATCTAGGAAAAGATACCCATCATCTTCCTGCCCTTGACCCATGTTACTTGGGTTTGATGGTACACGTTCAGACAAATGTTCTGGAAGATCAAAATGATTTTCTCTGTTGGACATATTGTTGATGGCCCACATATCGGAGCTCACTATTCGGCGGAGCTTGAAGGAAATCTCGAAATTTTTAAACACTAAAATGCAGTTAGCAGATGTAGTGATCAAAGCTTGTTGTTTCTGTTTCATTCTTGTTAGTGATATTAATCAATTGTTCCAATATTTGTAAGCATGCGAGTACCACGTCCCTATTTAGCAATTTTTTTTTTTATTATTTTTCTTTTTACTATTAGAAGTGATATTGTAAGTACATCGTTCTCACATTTATGCATACGTTACCAAATATTGTAAAACTGTTATTTGAAAAGAGTAATTATCGAGTTTCTTGTCCGTTCTTCTCCATAGGAATCTATTTGCAAACGACTACTAGATTTTATATAATCTGTGCAAAAGATAATGTCAACTGTCACTTGGAGGCCTCGCCCTTTTTCCATCTACGAGCTGAAGCCGAACACACGCTGTAACATAATACTAAGATTATTAGAAATATACCTACGTGTCTCCATTATGCATGTGTTTCACTAAATACTACAAGAGTCACTTGAATTTTGTTACCGTAAATGTTCACTTCTAGTGTCTTTCTATGCACAAATTCTCTATTCATGCTATACATTTTAATAATATTTATGTTTTGTAAACTACAAGTTTCAAAGTATTTCGTGTTTCTCCCTCCTCAACGCTAATTATATTTTTTCCTAAGTTTGTTGACTCCAAATTGTGCAATCTTGTAGCGACGCCGACGTCATTGGCGTGTCGTTACCTTCTATAAGGTCATAGTTATCTACTATGTATATTATAATAATATCTATCAAGATTTTAGCTCACCTTGTTTTGTTTTTATGGCTGACAGTTCTTAACATTTTGTTAAATATGATCTGATCCAATGTGGCCATGTCTCACCAAAATCGACTTGATACGTTCAAGAATATTCCTTGTGAACTTGTATTAAGTATCAATTTTTTAATCATGATTGGGAAAATGACTCCTTCCGCTCTGGGTGTACCGGAAGGGAGTGTCAGACTTACTGACTAAAACCCATCTGTGTTGCTTCCATTGCCCTTGCGTTCCAGGGGCGCGGTGACTCTTTAGAACAAATTCCGCAACCCTGGCAGAAGACTACGGTCTACTGGACACTTAAAATAATAACGGCTTTTATTTTACTAGTTCGACAACATTCATTGCGTCCGTTGTCGCGCAGTGGATTCTTCAAACCTGGAACGCAAAGGGCATTTGGAGAAACACGGATGGGTTTAGTCAGTAAGAACACTTCCCTTCCGCCCGGAGCGAAAGGAGTCACTTGATGATTTTCTAACTTTTTTCTATGTATAGCAAAGCTTTTTAAGGAAAATAGCGACTGATGAGTAATTATTTAGAAGTGCTTGTCACATCCCACATCATCTACCTAGCCTCTTCCCAACTATATTGGGGTCGGCTTCCAGTCAAACCGGATTCAGCTGAATTTTACCAGTTGAAACCAGTATTTTACGTGGAGCGGCTGCCTACCAGAACTCCACAACCCATTAACTGGGTAACACGGTATTTCTTGGCAAGACTGGTGTCAGATTTTCTGGCTTCTGACAATCCGTAACGACTGCCAAAGATCTAGAAATGACAGCCGGGACCAACGCCTTAACGTGCTTTCCGAGGCACGGGGAAGTCTCGGTATTCGGTTTCGGTTAATATGGTCACCCATCCACAGACCAACCTTGGCAAGCGTTGCTTAACCTTGAAGATTAGTCAGTGCGGCTGTTATAATTTAGCCACAAGCTCCTCTAGCTTTTGATTATTATGGTGTTTTGTTATCTTAGTTATCTTAGAATCAATTAGTAATTTTTTGTCGGGTACTTAAACATTATTATTATCTACGCATAATTATATTTCAAGTAAACAAGTGTTCTGATGTTTTTACATGTATGTTATTTGTCAACTTTGAACCTGATAAATAAAAACACCTCTATAATAATAATATTATAATAGTTTTTAACTTTATCTCTGTAGTTGCCGTTTTTTTTTTCATGCCATTTTGAACTGTAATTGGTACACCCAAGAGTCCTATGTCCATCAGTGGACTGCTATAGGCTGATGATGAACCTTAAAACTTTTCCAAAATCAGTTATTTATTTGTTTCATTAGGTGTTGTTTTTTCTGCAATATCAAAGTAATCATATTTCAAAGTTTGACGATTGGTGCAGTGGTTAAGCGATCGACTGCTGCGCTGCGTGTCGCGGGTTCGATTCCCACACGGAACAAATATTTGTAAGGCCTACAGATAGTTATTCCGGGTCTGGCTGTTTGTGTTTGTGAGTTTATATGTTTGTGAGTTTATATGTTTGTAAACGCACCCACGATACAGGACAAATTCCTGGAGTGGGGCAACCCGGTTAATAAAACAATAATTTCATAGCTAAAGACCTAATAATTTAGCGTTTTTAAAGACAATTTGCGTAGTTTTATAATTATTTGAATCAACAAACTCAGTAATCAGCTGACTCAAGCGATTATCTGTTAGAAACACGTGTAAAAATTAATTAATTATAATTATCAATGTACTTAGATTCAGAACAATGGAAAGTTTTGTACGTCGGGTCAAATGTCAGTTATTGTTTGAAGTTAATTACTGGGCGTTAAATTGATGCTATTTTTATATAATAAGTGGTGTGGTTTCTAAAGGTCAAGGTTTAATAAAAAAATATATTTAGGTATGTACGAGTATGTGTCATTGCATTGTATGTAAATGCTGGCTACATTTTAATTAATTTAGTTATCTCTTTAAAACGAATAAAAGAATATGACTAAGATTTCTAAATTTAACAAAAAGATAATAAAATGACATTCGTAGGTGACTTGAAATAAAACAATAAAATAGTTAACTTGCCAATTAAGAAAAATAACTTTAGTTAAATAAATTCCATTCAACTTTAACTGAAAAGACGAACAAGTAATATGGCTGCTAATTAATTTAAACAACGCACTAAAACATGCTTAATTGCATGAATAAAATTACGTTTAACGAGTTGTAAATTATAATGAATAGACTAGGATGGGATTAAGTTTTAAGTCTACAAGCTATCATAGAACAGTGTCCCATAAAATATAAGATGTAAGAAGATACCTACTTAGATCATCAATTAATTAAATCGTAAATGTAAATATTTTTTTTTTTTTTTTTAATCTTTATTTATTTAGAGGCTTTTACGTTACAAAGGTACGTCAGCCTCATCATACCCTAATCTAACTAATTTTACATTTTTTATTTTTATTTAACAAATATATTATTGCGTAAGCGAGGGAGCTAGTGACGCGGCAACCATTTCGTATGTCAGCTTCGCTTCTCCAGAATTAGGTGAAGATAATATTCTAATGAAAGCTCCAACATCATACATATTAACTTTTAACTCCCGCATCACTATCTCCCTCTCTCTCCTGTTCATTTCACATTCCACCAGCAAATGTTGGACGTCTTCCACTTTATTACACACTTGGCAATTAGGGGAATCGACTTTTTTCATTAGGTATCCAAATTTCCTGGATGGAAAATGACCAGAACGCAATCTATGTGCCATAACAACATACAACCTCTTTATATGACTTTCTTTAGACTTCTTGTCGAAATATTCTTTAAAACGGTTGTAGCAAATGTTCTTGTAATAGCTAAGTATTTCTGTGTAGAACGGAGCGATGTCAATTTCCAATCCTTCCAAAATAGCTTTTTTTGCAAACATGTCAGCCTTCTCGTTTCCATGTATACCAATATGAGATGGAATCCATTGCAACCTCAAATTAATGTCACTATGTAAATATTTGTGATCAATGGCTTTTGTCTATTTATATTAATCGTTTGCGTCTCCGTTTCAATTTGTTTTGTTTTCCGATTAAATGATGAGTGATATTGGTGTACGCTGCACACAAACTTTTCCATTTTCTTGTATAATTATTATACTAGTACCGTATTACATTTATTATTGTTTGACAATGGATTTCGTCAATTTAGTAGACCTTTTTTACTATGGAAAATCATCAAATGACTTTCCGCTCTGGGTGGAGCGGAAGAGAATGTCAGACTCTTACTGACTAAAACTCATCCGTGTTCCTTCAAATGCCCTTTGCGTTCCTGACCACGATGGCTTTCGAACAAATTCCACTAGCACGGCCCAATTTAGTAGATCTAAGGTAAAGTAATGCAGTAGACATAAAGCAGTAACAAAAAAAAGCCATGATAGAGAAAACATTCAGTAGCTCACGTACTTTTCCTTTTCAGAGCTAGAGTACTTTTAAACTCCAGCATTGACCAGAACTACTGAACTGAAATTGCGTGTTAGTTCTTTTCGCCTTTTGATTAATTTATTTCAGTCCATCCAAGGGCTGAGTTTATGTAAAAGAGACGCATAACTTTTTTTTTTGTGTACAATAAAATATGAGTAAGTAATAGATCTTACTAAATTGCATTTTTCTTTGTTACAGGACAATGGACGAAGAAAAATCACTATAATGACCTGAATCAAAACTAACAATTAAAATTCTGTGTGATTTAAATTTTAAGTCTAAGATCTCCTATAGATAAGCATAAATGGTCACAGTTATATAGAAGAAGAGTTTTGTGAAAATGCCTGCGATTTTGACAAAGATCAGAGAGCAGGCGTCGAGGGTGCAGCCTTCGATAGCGTTGGGGGTCGGAGTCGGGGTTGCATTAGCGGCCTGTGCGGTGTATGGAACTAGGGACAAGAAACAAACGCCTCCGTGCAACAATAATAATAATTATAAGGTGGGTAAATTATTCCCTATAGAACTACAGGAGATGGGTCGTTTAATTAATGAAATAAATTTTAACCTAGATAAAATTGTAACGAAAGCGTAGGATCGCCTGTCTTATTCAGATTGACTTAAATCTTATGGCTAACAAGTGATGTTGAATACAACAAAGAGAAATTTGATGAAATGTAAGGGTCGCCGCACACGGGCCACACGCGAATTGACGCGACAGCCACAAACGCCGCCACGAGAAGCTAGAAGCGGCCACAAAAGTAGCTGAAGCGCGCAACAGCCACTTGGGACCGGTGGTCGACGCTTACTGTCGGTGGCTGCTACTTTTTTAACCCATGCGCGCAGTATCATAATGTACACTGATGTAGAAGGTTTAGGGTGCGGAATCGCGCGAGTGGCGTGTGGCGGCGTTTTGTGTCGGCGATTAGTGGCCGGTGCGGGCCACAAAAAGTGAAGAGCGACGATTTGTAGCGTGTGGCGGCCACCGGCGTCAACCGTGTGCAGCGAGTCCATAAAAAATGTATGAAAACTACAGGAAATATCCCGGTGGCGGCGTTTTGTGGTTGTGGCCGGTGGCCCGTGTGCGGGGGACCCTAAAAGAAGCTTGAGGCTAAATTATAACAGCTGAACGGCTTGAGCTTCAAAGTTAAGTAACGCTTCCCGCTGTCGGTCCGTCGATGGGTGATAGCACATTAAACTGTTGGTCTACACTGTCAATTGTAGATCTCTGACTTGCGTTGTCATAATGGTGAGCCAGTGGCAGTGGCGAAGGGTATCGTGATTTAAAAAACTGGTATGAAGCTGCATCCGGTTAGACTGGAAGCTGACCCCAAATAGTTGGGGAAAGACTAGGCAGATTGCTTTTTATGAACTATAAAGGATGTCAAGTCAATTCCTTTTCCTTTTTCCTCTGTTCCTGGTTTCTGCGTACCTTGATAATCTTCAATTTTTCTCCCTAGGTCACTAAGAACGGCAAGCTACACAACGTCGACAATGGCACAGCAAATGGTGACACATGCGGCGGACGCTGCGGGGCGGAGCAGTGCGCGCTCTGCAGAGGAGATGCCGACACAGACAATAAACAGAATATTGTGAGTTATTTACATATTGTATAATAAATCAATGGTTTTGGGCAACATACTGATAGATATTCTCGTCAACATCGAGTTGAAAAGTTGGCAAACATGGACGAAGATATCAATGAAAATACTTGGGAAAATCTGGTCCCGTAGCAGTAACTTCTTAAGCAGGTTGAAGACTAACTTCAAATTCGAAAGCTAACTCTCTAGCATTCAGAAAATACCTTTTTTGCTTATTGAAGCTAGAATATTATCTCAGCATTTGCAATGTTCTTAACATTATCTACGTAAACAAAATGTGCCTATGTAACTTATGATGGTAGTTCAAAATTAGCATGCAAAATATGTTTGATTTATTACTTGAGAATATTTCGTTTTTTTATTGGTAATGATAAATTTAACATTATGTCGTAAAAAATTAGTCATATTAGCATTTATTGCTTACGGAAAAGTTACATTAGCTAAAAGGTATGGATGTGGAACTCGCTTGACCTTTTTAGCAGATGCCAATAATTTCACAAATAACTTCGTGTCTTCATGTTATTAAATGAAGTACGTTCAAAATAATTTATGTTATCTATATTCAATGGCTAAGATTGTAAACAGCACGTAAATATGCAGAAAAACAATGTAGAAATTATTTTGACAGTTTATTTAGATGTCGTCATTCTCGGCTCACTAATTTATTTTTGAACATATTCAGTATCGGTTTAGAACTTCTTGCTCAGTCCTGAGATAAAATAATCGAAATTCTAAAAAAGTCATGACCAACATTTTAAAATCTGACTTCCTAAACATCCGCTAACATTAGCTAAAGACGAAAAATTTTCTACCCCAAAGCTCCTTCCACAGGAGGATGCAGACGAAACTCAATCAGTGGAGGAACACATCCCAGGTCTCAACCTGGAGTTCCTCCGGCAGCTGATTTCCTTAGCCAAGATCATGGTGCCAGGCATCAGGAGCCACGAGGTCGCCTTGTTGTCAGCGCATACGCTGTGCTTGTTTACAAGGACCTTCTTGTCTATTTACGTGGCTTCGTTGGAAGGATCCATTGGTAAGTTGAAGTGCTGATTTTCTTTAGCAGTAATTAAACTTTCAGCTTTAAGTGTTACTTTAGCTAAATAGTCAAGAACTGATTTAGAAAATCTTTCTTCTTAAAAGTGGTACGGTACACAACTAATTTTCAAAAGTAAATGCTTAAGAACTTGTTAATATGACCTGAAAATATTACTAGCTTTCAGATTTTGTTGAACATAGCCAAAAAGTGAAAACTATAAAAGTCCTGAAGTAATTGTTAAATGTCTTGTGTGCTGTAAAACCTGACCGGGAAATTATTTGAGATGCTAAAAAGCTACTGTCTGCACAATATTTTACTCCTGCAAGTGCCCCTCTGGGTTTAAAGTAACAATAGATAAGAGTCTCTACAAGTTTATTCAAAGTCGCTTAGTTTTCATAACTTCGTCCTTCCAGTGAAACACATAGTCCAAAAAGACATGAAGCGCTTCGCAGCTTTACTTCTACAATGGTTCGGCATCGCGGTGCCAGCCACCTTCATCAACTCGATGATCAGATACCTGGAGAGCCGCCTGGCCCTTGCTTTCAGGACCAGGCTCGTCAACCATGCATATGACCTGTACTTCAAGAACCAGACTTACTACAGGGTTGCCAATTTAGATGCTAGGATTGAAAATGCTGATCATAGGTAAGATTGTCTCGTGTACTTTTCTTTTATTTATTCGTGTTTGAGCTTCCGTATGTGTCTTCATGATTTTTTATCCCTATTTCCATGTTGACTAACAATATCAATTCTAACTTCGAAAATATTCTCGTTCTCATTTAAAGCAGATATACAAGTAAAAAGATAAGCATTGAATTCCAAATATCTTCAGTTTTTGTCTGTGTCTGCTTATAGTTTGTTTGCCATAAACAGTGAGATAAGAAAGTCAATCACTTACACCTTCTGCTATTACACTCTAGACTGGAAACATACTTCAACTTACCTATTATCCTAAAATATTCTTTCGGTCCGCTTCCAGATTAACAGAAGACGTGTCAGTATTTACGCAGTCAGTGGCACATCTATACAGCAGCTTGACGAAGCCCTGCTTCGACTTGCTGCTCATCGTGCTTACGCTCGCCACCTACTCCAACAAGATGAAGGGCAACATATTTATTGGTAAGTTTATCATCTTTCAATCTTTTAGCTCCTTAGTTAGTAGTCCTGAGTTGAGTTACACGCTGAAGGGACTGTGGACACGTTCACTTTAATGTGTGTAGTTCTTTCCTCAAAAGACCATCTAAGACACTAATCTCCATAGTTCTCATATAACTTATAGTGATTGTAAGAACTATGTTGGTCGTTATATTACGGGTTGATTTATCTGGCAGTTAGAGTACTTTATGCGATACTTTATACTTTGGTATCGTTCGTCGTTCATCGTTTGGTAAAGTTCTAAGTTGAGCTGCAAAAGCTTGCACTGTTTGGACAAGTCTACTCATATCTGTATGATTCTTTTTGAAAACAGTATAGATTACCTCAACCTTAAATTAACCCAACGATCTCTTACTTCCAGGTCCCAGCATAGCAACAGTAGTGATCTGCATGACGGGCCAGCTGCTGCGGCTGCTGAGTCCCAGGTTCGGTGCGCTGGCCGGCGAGGAGGCGCGCATGAAGGCCAACTTGAGGCACGTGCATGCCAGGCTAATTGCACATGCTGAGGAGGTGGCCTTCTATGGGGGACATAAGGTATGCTGTTATTATTTATTTAGTTAACAATAATTTTATGACATTGGTTAAGACAAGAGGCTGACAACAGGAAAAGATAAATTAAGGATAGCAATATAGTAAAAGTGAGCACACATCCGTTAAATTAGCAACAGAAGCTGTTTGATTAACTTGGATATAAATATTTGTTTGTTTTATAAAACGATAATAACATAAGCCAAACTAGTAGTGAATTTAAGGCAAGAAAAGAAACAAGATGAACACTTTGGTACTAAATCTAAGAATATGGTAGAGCACTCCTTTTCTTCACTAATCTACTGTAAATAAGACTGGTCAAAAGCAACCTTATCAAAAAATAAAATAAGAATATTTGTTAGGGGTTCGAGAACAGATCTCCACTCATTTTCGTAAATTCGATCGTGTTACTTATAATAACCCTCCCCCTTAACTTTCCAGGTGGAACTAGGCCAGCTCCAATCCGCGTACAAGGAGCTGGTAGCGCAGATGACGTCAGTGTTCAACAAGAAGCTTTGGTACGTGATGCTGGAGCAGTTCTGCATGAAGTACGTGTGGTCGGGCACCGGCATGGTCATGCTCGCGCTGCCTATTCTCACCGCCACGCACACAAGTGGGCAGAAAGGTCAGTTATCAAGTCTAGGCAAGCCAAAGATAGAAAAGAAAGAGGCCTTTCCAACTATGTTAGGATCTCGGGATGCAGAGAAATACCAGTATTTGACGTAGAGCGACTTTCTAGATAAACTGATAGACTAGATTACTCCATATCCCTGGGAGAAGATTGTTTGTCAGACTTTCAGGCTTCTGTCTACCGGAATGGTTTTCTAAATTAAGCAGGAAAAGACGAAAGTCGAACTCATCCGGCTCGAAGGACCGGGAGTGGTTCTTCGAGCCGGATGAGTTCGACTTTCCGGCTCGAAGGACCAAAATGTAGGGGCTGCGTTCATCTGCGTTGTTATAGTAAGAAAGATTTGTCGTCATCAGCTAAGCCTGCCTGTACCCAACTGTGTTTGGGCCGGTTTCCAGTTTTAATTAAATGCAGCTGAATACCAGTGTTTTACATGTTTATTCACTGTGTGTGACTGTCTATTTCACTTCCACAACGAAGTTATTGGCTAAAACAATATTTCGTAGTTAGAATGCTTGTCACTCTCGGGTTTTACGAGGATTGCAAGAGTATCGTAATAATACTGCGGTCATAAGAAAAACGACGTATCGACACAAAACGAAGTAACCGTTTTCCGACTATTTTCTTAATAGAAAACGGCAGAATTAACCCATTCTGCTTACTAAATATTCCATTAAAGTGGAACTTATTACTATTTGGTTTATTTTGTGTTTCAGGTAGCACTATAAGTGATCGAGCAGAATACATGACGACGTCGAGAAATCTTCTCAACTCTGCAGCCGACGCGATAGAGCGGCTCATGTCTAGTTATAAGGTAATATCATTGCTCTCATTTGAGTTGACAAGAAATGAAAATAATTTGTGAAGAAACCATGGTGGGGCAAACTTTTTATAGCGCAGGAGAAACCAATAGCAGCGAAGGTTTCGCGAAAATTCACGCCATTAGTAGGCGTTACTTACGCCAAACATTCTCTATGACATAAACATGACGATAACGTCAAATTCCTTGAAGAGCTGGAGTGGATCGAATGACATATTTGTCCCACTCGAACCTACGCAAAATAAGCGCTTGGACTAGCCCGACTCACGTACGTGAGCTAGTGCCTGCAACTCCACGTACATATACATACATACAAGTTGAACTAAACGTTAAATTTTGCGTCTATTTTCAGGAAATAGTAACGCTAGCAGGCTACGCAACGCGTGTGTCCGACATGTTGGTGGTGTTCGGTGAAGTGGCGCGCGGGAAGTGTGTGCGCAGCGTGCACGTCAGCTCGCAGGGGGCCGCCTTCCAGGTCACCTTCAAGGATAACAGACCTGTGCCTGAAGGTAGGTCACATAGTTGATATTTGGATTGTTGTATATATTCAAATCACACGGAAAACTCTGATACCGCGATGCAGGATTTCGTTAGTAGTTCGCTGCTGGCTGGATAGATGGCGTTGTGGTTCTTTTTGCTGCCGTACAAATTTCGTTTCGTTAGTTTTTCTTGTGGCGGCATGGATGCTGCTACATACACACAAAATTAAATAAAAAAAGTGACTGTCGTCAAATAAATGTTTTTTCTTTCTTTCTTAATTGAATGCTGTTTATCTGCTGTTATTTGATGATTATCTTCGTTGCGGGATCCAAGACAGTCGAATCGTTTCTCCGGGACTCGTTGAGCTTCATTGACTTCGTGTTTTTTTGGTGGTCGCCACTGTTTATTCTAGCGCCCAGGAGTTGCAGTGGTTGGGAATTGGCGATGCAAAGATTCTAACTAGCGCCGCTAGTGTCGAAATTGTAAAGCTATCTAAGAACGACACTAACAATTTTCGCACAGCGTTGCCTACGTGTAGGGAATACCCCAAACTATAGGGATCTTAATATAGGGAATTTGACTTAGATTTTCGGGGAATTTAATAAATTGGTGTAGGCAGCACTGCAAGTGTCGTTCTTAGGCAACTTCTAAATTTCGCCGCTAGAGGCGCGCGCGTAATCGTTGCATCGCCAATATAGTGTAGTGGTCTTTAGGAATTCTGGCTACTCGTAACAACTGTTAAAGATAAATGATAGCCGGGACCATGGGCATAACATGCTCCAAGGTATGGAAGTGTTCTTACCGAGTGTAGGCATACGTCTTGAATAATATTATAATTTAGTTCCTTATCCAACTATGTTGCGGTCGGCTTTTTATCTAGCTGGAAACTAGTATTTTACATATTTAAGATACCTCTTGGCAAGACAGGTTGTTAGATTTCTGGGTTTGTGACTGCATAATGAGTGTCAAAGATCTACAAGTGGTAGCTAAAGCGACGGTTGGCGCGTTGTTTTTTGAGATGAAACTAAAAATGATTTTTTTGCTGCAATTACATCTCACATCACGCAGAAAATAAAATCTGAAGTCTCATCGCAAAATATCGTATAAAGACTTCTATTTTGGTTTGCTTTGCCATCGTAAACCGGTAGCAACTGCGGTTGCTTCAGTATTGGCTATAAAATGTTTGGGGTAAACAATTATTAGCGTATGCTAATCTTGGTTATGTAACCATCTTTTTATCGTTTGTGTCTGTTGTTTCTTCTAACATTATTGTTAATGTTTTCAGGCAAGATAATCTACACGAATGACCTCGCTATCCGGCTGCGCGGCGTGCCTATAGTGACACCCGCGTGCGACGTGGTGGCAGGAGGAGTTACCTTAGACATCTCGCCTGGAACACATCTGCTCATCGTGGGGCCCAATGGCTGCGGCAAGTCTAGGTAAGTGTAGCTGTGCCTGGCTCAGAGAGCTGGCAGCCTGCTGGCCGCCTCGCGGGCTCGTGGTGGCAGGAGGAGTTACCTTAGACATCTCGCCTGGAACACATCTGCTCATCGTGGGGCCCAATGGCTGCGGCAAGTCTAGGTAAGTGTAGCTGTGCCTGGCTCAGAGAGCTGGCAGCCTGCTGGCCGCCTCGCGGGCTCGTGGTGGCAGGAGGAGTTACCTTAGACATCTCGCCTGGAACACATCTGCTCATCGTGGGGCCCAATGGCTGCGGCAAGTCTAGGTAAGTGTAGCTGTGCCTGGCTCAGAGAGCTGGCAGCCTGCTGGCCGCCTCGCGGGCTCGTGGTGGCAGGAGGAGTTACCTTAGACATCTCGCCTGGAACACATCTGCTCATCGTGGGGCCCAATGGCTGCGGCAAGTCTAGGTAAGTGTAGCTGTGCCTGGCTCAGAGAGCTGGCAGCCTGCTGGCCGCCTCGCGGGCTCGTGGTGGCAGGAGGAGTTACCTTAGACATCTCGCCTGGAACACATCTGCTCATCGTGGGGCCCAATGGCTGCGGCAAGTCTAGGTAAGTGTAGCTGTGCCTGGCTCAGAGAGCTGGCAGCCTGCTGGCCGCCTCGCGGGCTCGTGGTGGCAGGAGGAGTTACCTTAGACATCTCGCCTGGAACACATCTGCTCATCGTGGGGCCCAATGGCTGCGGCAAGTCTAGGTAAGTGTAGCTGTGCCTGGCTCAGAGAGCTGGCAGCCTGCTGGCCGCCTCGCGGGCTCGTGGTGGCAGGAGGAGTTACCTTAGACATCTCGCCTGGAACACATCTGCTCATCGTGGGGCCCAATGGCTGCGGCAAGTCTAGGTAAGTGTAGCTGTGCCTGGCTCAGAGAGCTGGCAGCCTGCTGGCCGCCTCGCGGGCTCGTGGTGGCAGGAGGAGTTACCTTAGACATCTCGCCTGGAACACATCTGCTCATCGTGGGGCCCAATGGCTGCGGCAAGTCTAGGTAAGTGTAGCTGTGCCTGGCTCAGAGAGCTGGCAGCCTGCTGGCCGCCTCGCGGGCTCGTGGTGGCAGGAGGAGTTACCTTAGACATCTCGCCTGGAACACATCTGCTCATCGTGGGGCCCAATGGCTGCGGCAAGTCTAGGTAAGTGTAGCTGTGCCTGGCTCAGAGAGCTGGCAGCCTGCTGGCCGCCTCGCGGGCTCGTGGTGGCAGGAGGAGTTACCTTAGACATCTCGCCTGGAACACATCTGCTCATCGTGGGGCCCAATGGCTGCGGCAAGTCTAGGTGAGTGTAGCTGTGCTGTGAAGCGACTGTCTATCCTTCACAACTCAGTAAGACTGATATCTGATTTTTTGGCAGACAACGCACAGCCAAAACTACTGGTCGAAGGGTCGGTCAGAAAGCTGAAATTTGACATGTAGCTTCACTACACTCCGTAAGGGGAGGCACTACGAGGGGATTTCTCGAAATTCCTACGAAAACGGAAAAAAAAGAGATGTGCGTGTATGACGTCACGTGCAATAGCTAGTGTAATTGCAAAATTTAAAATAAATCTCGCACGGCACTGTCTAATGTTGAGTATTTGGTCCACAGTTTGTTCCGCATAGTGTCGGGTCTGTGGCCGGTGTTCGGCGGCGAGCTGCACGTGCCGCGCCCGTGCGCATGCGCGTACTGCGCCGACGAGACCAACCTCGCCGACTGCGGGTTCTGTACCTCGCGCCCCATCATGTTCTACATACCGCAGAGGTGAGGGAAACTATTCTATGCCCAGGAAAGTACTAGATAGAGTTACCATGGCTCTGGAACATAAAGGGCATTGACGATTTCCAGGAAGTCATTTGATGATTTCGCATCCAAAAAAAGCGAAGTATTTGGCGAGATTTTTAACTGAGATAGGAACTAAAGTTTAAAAAAAACGAAATAGACTATTTGTCTCTTATCTTTATCGCTCACATTTTCTCTCCAGGCCGTACATGTCACAAGGCTCTCTCATCGACCAGGTGACATACCCCTCGCGAGCCAAAGAGGGCGACACTGTCGCAGAGGACCGTGCCGCACACATCCTGAAGCTGGTGCGCCTGGACGCCTGTGCAGCCAGACATGGAGGCCTGTGGGCCGTGCGCGACTGGAGGGCTACCCTGTCCGGCGGAGAGAAGCAGAGGATGGCCATGGCGAGGATGTTCTACCATAGGTAAACAAAAAAAGATAGGAAATTACGCTTAAAAATTAAACGAAATTTCAACTCATCCGGCTCGAAGGACCAATCACATATAGACCGAAGGACCAAAATGTAAGGGCAATGTCATCTGCGTTGTAGTCAGAAAGATTAGTCAACATTTGCTTAGTCTTTTCCCAACAAAGACACTAACATATAAAGCGCATCGCGCGAATATACGTTCATTTGTTCGGGGTCGTCGCACCGACAGAAAGCGAATTCCGGTTAAGGTGGACAAAATGAAGGCGGCGATCGCGTGTTCGCACGATGTCCTTTTTATACTCGCTTTGACTACTCGTTGGCTACGTTGCCCAAACTTTGTAATTCTTGTCGAGATCTTGTTAGCACTGCTCAATCTTATACTGCGTCCACACGACACCAACTTTTGTCTGCGCAGACTTTTAACTCTGAACCAAAAAAAGTGTT
Source organism: Melanchra persicariae (assembly GCA_947386135.1). Taxonomy (NCBI): domain Eukaryota; kingdom Metazoa; phylum Arthropoda; class Insecta; order Lepidoptera; family Noctuidae; genus Melanchra; species Melanchra persicariae. The sequence continues at coordinate 2,617,018 of OX376669.1, forward strand.
TCAGCTCCGACGCACGACTGGAGTTTACTCTACTTCACTTATTGTTGTAAACACAGCTCACTCAACTTCATTTCACTTTCTACACTTCACTTCACTTTCAATTTACTTTCACTTCACTTTACTCCACTTCACTCGACTTCAGTTCACTTCATTTCACATCACTTCATAGTAGAAACTCGTCGTACCACCAAAGTCAGAAAAGATATTAAAAGAAATACAAAGGAACGTAACGCCTCACTTTTAGTTAACGCTCAATTTTACTCCTCAATTTTCATACCGCGGGTTAAATATAAAAAATGTCGGTGTCGTGTGGACGCACTGTTAGGCAGCTTTCTGGCCACTCTTTCCTTCTAGTGGTCCACTAATAGTCTACGTTTTCTATCTTCAGCTCCACATTATCAGTATTAACACCATCTAAATCCTTCCAGGCCCGTGTACGCATTACTGGACGAGTGTACCAGCGCCGTGTCTATGGAGACGGAAGTGGTGATGTACGAGGCGGCCGTGAAGGAGGGCATCACGCTGCTGTCCATCACGCATCGACCGAGTGTGTGGTGAGTAGAGATACATGTGTTTGTTTCAGCTTTGAAGACCAAAGGAATCTTATACACTGGGAAGTGGTGACGGGTGTGCATTTGCAACAGGGACTGTATTTTTTTAAACGTCGCTATTGTCCCTTTAGAAGAGAAGTCAAATATAGTTTTGTGCATACTGTGCCTGTAGCAAACATTTTTAAAGCATTTTTTTATATTTTAGCTTAATTTTTTTGAAGCGTCAACAACTTCGTTGATTACTTCTTATCGTTACATTTTGTTTATCAATACTTATGTATCTGCTGTCAGCAAATAAACTCTAGACGGGAGTTCCACTCCTTAGCTGTACGCGCAATGAAATTATTCCCCATACGTTTTGCGCATGTGGGTGGGATGTCCACCATGTACCGGTGGCGCATCGCTGTACGTCTTGCAGTCAGATGATTGAACGGTCCAGGCGGAGCTAAATTGTGCACATTGAACTGGGTTGTCTTCATAACCAACGACTATCGAAAATCTCATACCCCATTGTCCCACAGGAAATACCACACCCACGTGTTAGAGTTCGACGGCTGCGGCAACTGGTCTTACAGACCACTCGACAAGGACGCCACCATCACCACGGCGCTCACCACGCTCGCCACCACGTCCGCCACCACGCTCGCCACCACGCCTGCCACCACGCCCACCACCACGCTCGCCATCACCACGGAGACGGTACCCGCTGAGCACTGACACGAAGAAGGAACTGGGGAGTAAAGGTTTCAGAAGAACAGAGTTAGCAGCTGTTAGATGAAGGATCCATGGTCAATAGGGATGTTTCCTGGGTAAAAAATATGATTCCACAAAAGCAGAACCTGAAAGAGGTCATTGTACTCATAATTTTTAACAACTCAACAAAATGTACCGAACAGCAGATTTCTTTAGGAATTGCGTTTATTTTATTACTCGTTGTATAGTCCGTCAGCTAGATTATCAAAAAACAAGAACTTACGTTAACCAAAAACAAAAAATTATACATAGATAAAACGCATCAAAGTTCAGTAGTGACTTTTTACCTTGATATTTCAAGGTAAAAAGTATACCAAGACGCGACGTCTCGCGAAATTTCAACTATTTTTTTTTGTATTCAGATATCGCCTCTTTGCTTCAATAACGTGATAAGTCCGGAAATTCTTTTTCCGGACTTATCACGTTATTGAAGCAAAGAGGCGATATGTACAATACTTTTTTGTAGTTTATCTGACGGACTAAATAGTTTTTTTTACTTGTTTACCCAATTCTGTTACCTATCTGACACAAAAACGTGAGCAATGCAATTTTATCCTTACACTTTTGATGTAAGATGAAATCAATCAATTATCATGAAACTCATCATCTTTGTTGAAAGTGTTCATAAGCGTTGTGATGAACTTCTACAACTTTAGTTATTTTGTGTCGATCCATTACATTACTGAATAGTTAATAGATGAAGAACACTCATTGTTCACTCAAAAAAAAATTATGTAAAAATTGCAGTCTGCAATTTTACAAGATTTAAATATTGTACATATAAATTGCAACTGTGAACAAATATTTTTTTGAATACTGTTGCACATACTATGCCCGGAGGATAATATCGAGTTGAAGAGTATATCAAAAAGTTATGTATGACAAAAACTCTGCCGACATTTACTTATACAATGTGTAACAGAATAAACGCAGTACTTCTTAAGAGGTCATTTTACTAATCGTTACGAACAACTTTTACAATAGGATCATGCGAAAAAAAAATTAACTGCCCCATACATTTCTGTGCGCGTAGCTCGACAAAATATACTGAACAGCTGTTTTTTTTGCGCTTTTTGTGGTTGTCCCATACAATGCTCCCTTTTCAGGTATTGCGTTGATTGTGTTACGCGTTGTTTATTAAGGACAGATAATAAATAAGAAGGCTCGAAACAAAACATAACTTGCATCTGGATTCAAGCTGATAAAGTGATAAGCTTAAGCAACTATTTAATTACTAAGTAAGTCTTTTTGACCAAACACAGACCACAAAATATTCTAAATAGTAGCAACTACCACAAGGTTTAGCCATACATTAATTTACACTACTCTACTTTTAAAATTTTTGGTATTGGAAATTAGAAAGCACTTTGATGTAGGTACCTTATACATTTTTGCAGCTAAGCTAATAAACTAATCGGGCCCAATACTACCTATCTACAGTTCTTTTTGAATGAGAAGTACCTAAACCTTTTAAAATTATGAAATAATAATTAGTCCGTCACTATTAAATTACTGTTTTTATTATCCTAATTACTACAAAAACAAAACGAACAGAAAAAGAGAAATAACTGATTTCGTAAAATGAATTATATGGCTTAAATATAAAGTTTATTTTTATTTATAATTCCATTTCGAACCGAAGTTACCTTAGATCAAAGTGGCCGTTTTAATAGTGCGGCAATTTTATAGGTAAAGATCTAATAATAGAAGATCGTGCTAAAATCAATGCCTATTACTTCTTTATACTAGTAATAGTTATGTCGCAGCCAATTGGCTTCATCAGCCGTTTAATTGGTAGCCTAGCCTTTTCATTAAAATGCGCCGATATTTCAGCGACCTTAGTGACATCTTTTGTTCAATATTGTTTAATGACTTGCCCATGTCACTTATGTCGCTGATTAAACGGCGCAGTTCAATGAAAGGGCTAGACTTTTAATGAAACGGCTGATTAAGCTACTTGGCTGCGACAGTTATACTAGTGATAAACCTACAAGGCTTTTAAAATATACTTTAAGGTATGGATAAATTGCTTAAGGTAAAAATATACTTTTAGTGGGCATCTAAAACCTTCTCTTATAAGGTTTCTAATGGAAACTAAACTGTTAATGATGGCAGGCTGTAACTAGGTTTTTTAAGCCGAATTTAAATCAATTTTTATTTTGATAGACATTGAGCGAAAATGGTTTTTATTCAGTAAGAATTAACAATACTATGAGATTGAAAATAAGACATTATAGAACAACATTCCATACAGTTTAATTTTTTATCAAAACAAGGAAAATCTGGTTTTTATTTATTGACACCCAGAAGTTAAAAACTAATTATAACTGACCCATTTACTGAGTAACAATTTATGTAAAATCATCAAATAATTATATATGTTGCGTAGATCAGCTAGTAGCTTGCATCAGAAAAATTATAATTAGTCTTGAACCGTATAATCATTGCTAATTAGCAAAGATGACGAAACAATACTAATTCCTTACTGATAAAACGCATTTTCTCAATGCCCATGATTATAAGCACCAGTTACTGTAAATTAATTTTTAATAGTTAAAAAAATTATTTATATAATTTCTTATTTTTTTATATTTTTCTATCGTTATTCATTATTGTGAGATTATCAATCATGGCTGTTAGTTAACGTTTTTATTTTGGAAAAAAAATTGTATTATAAGTATAACATATCGAAATTATAAGGACATTATTTTTCTGTGTATATTTATTTTGGTATACGTTGATGTGTGTATATTGTAAATATGATAGTATTACGTACAGTTACAGAGGTTATTAAGGGAGATAGATGAGAAATAAAGTGGGTTTTATATGATTTGTGATTTTTATTCATTGTCATTCTAAAATGTTATCCCCATGAAACTCTGGGAAATGCTTTATATGAACGTTTTCGCCTACGCGGGGGGGTCTACCCTCTAAGCTCGAAGTCCGTAGTTTCGGCCTTAGAGTCGGGCGTTTTCTACTCCGTATCACCTACGGACTTACGATTAGTCCCGAACCCGAACTAAGAACAACTGTCAAATCGTGTTGTTATTCATTCTTAGTAGAAAACGTCCTACACTAAGGCCGAAACTACGGACTTCGGGCTTATAGAGTAGACCTCCAGGTGTCACCAAATAAAATTGCACTGTTGAATTTTCAACGCGGCTCTATATAAGTATTCATGTCTGTTAAAGGATCAAGGCAATAGGTACACAAAATAATATTTTAGAGTGCAGAAAATTGCACTTATGTATATGAGAAAACCTTTATGAAATTTTTCAATTTTTAGTGTCCCACACCTAACAACACCACTGGAAAGTCACAGGAAAGCAAAGTACGCAATTACGTATACATGGATGATTTTTAACCGACTTCCAAAAAAGGAGGAGGTTCTCAATTCGACTGAATGTTTGTTCAACGATATTTTCGCCAATTGTCAACCGATTTTGATGATTCTTTTTTTGTTTGGAAGAGTATCTTCCCGGACTGGTCCCATTTCAATTTGGTGAAGATCTGATGAAGAACTTCGGGGATAGGTAATGGAACTCTTCAATAAATGATAGCAAACCTGTCAGGATTGCTGAAATCGCATGTCTGTTTATTGTTTACACCAGTTCGTAACATATCATCACGCCGGTACGCTTTGAAGGGGTACGCAGATGTGTACAATTCAACCATGGTTTTGGGGTTATCTATTCAGGAATAACTTTATTGTTTATGAACCGATCTTGATCATTCTTTTTGCGTTGGATTTAGTTAAAGCTAACCACTAAAAAGTGAAAAATAAAACTTTTTTCCAAAAAAAATACAACCGACTTCAAAACAAAAAACACTTCAAAGTATAAAATAACATATCTTTTCCAGCTATTTGGATTTAAAAACCAAACTACTGAACCGATTTTGATAAAATTTCAATGAGACCAATCGAGAAGTATATCCTTTCACATGAAATAGAATTTTTCAAATCGGTTCATAACTGACGAAGAATGAGGTACAAAACATTAAAAAAAATACAACCGAATTGAAAACCTCCTTTTTAAGAAGTCGGTTAAAAAAAAGCCACCACTGTTTCACAGATCAACGGCAGTATAATATGTATATTTATCTCTACCGGATTCTGTTTTCCCGCAAACAAATTTACCTAGTAATCATTGTTAATTATAACTGCTATTATTATAAACATTTACAGCTGATATGAGACAAGTATGTTCAAGATTGTAAGACTCGATGACTCAGGGACTTATCGAGACTTGATAGAATTAGTGCAAGTCACGAGCTCGAGCTGTTTGGAGAAAAATCAATCCGCCTAGCATTTCTCCAACTGCGGGCGGGTTTTTTGATCTGTAGTTAACATCAACCATTGAGGAGCTCGTGGCTAAATTATAACAGCCACACGGACCAATCTTTAAGGTTAAGCAACGCTTGTCGAGGTTAGTCGGTGGATGGGTGACCATATTAACATACCGAGACTCCTCCGTGCCTCAGAAAGCACGTTAAGCCGTTGGTCCCGGCTGTCATTTGTAGATCTTTGGTAGTCGTTACGTATTGTCAGAAGCCAGAAAATCTGACACCAGTCTTGCCAAGAAGTACCGTGTTACCCAGTTAATGGGTTGTGGAGGTCTGGTAGGCAGCCGCTCCACGTAAAATACTGGTATTCAGCTGAATCCGGTTTGACTGGGAGCCGACCCCAATATAGTTGGGAAAAGGCTAGGCAGATGATGAGTTAACATCAACCATTGGTTAGCCTTTGTGGATAAATTTCGTTTGTGCGTTTTCGATCAAGTGGACGACACGGTTGGCGCAGTGGTTGAGCAGTTGACTGCTGCGCTGCGTGTCGCGGGTTCGATTCCCGCACGGAACAAATATTTGTATGGCCTACAGATTCAGTTCCGGGTCTGGCTGTTTGTGTAAGTGAGTTTGTATGTTTGTAAACGCACGATACAGGAGAAATTCCTAGTGTGGGGCAAAGTTAAATAATTGATAAGTAGTTTCAATAATTTTCTTTTTTTATTTGGCAATGTCAAAATTAATATTTAACAAAATTTAGGTGCCCATCATTTTTAACCATTGGTGAATTACAGAGGGTTTAGTGCAAGTTTTTTTAACGTTAGGTACCTACGTTAAAAAACTCGATCGCTTTAACTTAAACGTTCGCTTACATATTACGTTAAATTGTGTGAAAAAAAGTTGTCTGTGAGTGTCACCAGACGGCGCTTGTCCAGACCGAGAACATAGAAAACTCGCACTACTAAGACCACAGATAAAAAACTCACCTAGTTGGGGTCGGTATCCAGTCTAACAAGATGCCGTTGAGTGCCACTACGACGCGGAGTGACTGCGTACATCCTCTCCGGTACTTCTTGGCAAGACTGGTGTCATATTTTCTGGAATCCGTAACGACTGCCAAAGATTTACAAATGACCGTTGAGACCAACGGCTTAACGTGCGTTCCGAGGCACGGAGAAGTCTCGGTATGTTAAAATGGTCACCCATCCACAGACCGACCTCGGCAAGCGTTGCTTAACCTTGATGATCGACCCGAGCAGCTGTTATTCTATAGCCACGAGCTCCTTAATAAGGCTTGGATGATGAGGATAAAATACTGGAAAATGCGCTTTTCTTACCTATTTCATTTGTGTATTTACTCTGTGATTTTATCAGCAACAAAGTTACAAATTCTAAACAAAACAAAAGAAAGCAGTTATATATTGACTCTTGTCATGATCAAACAGCGTGATAGTCACGTCTAAGATAAAATCAAACCTGTGAAATACTTCTGGATTTTTCTCGTTCTAGAATTAACTAACAATTATTAATTATCTTGGGTTTAAACAGTTAAACAGTTCAAATAAAAATAAATAGGTGTGTCATTATCTATACAGGGTGTTCCCAAAAGGTGTGGTAATATTTAAGGGTAATGTTGGGTAGCTCTTACTATGAAAAAAATTGCAAAACATAAAAGGAGACTTAGAAAAAAACCACATTAAGCCACTAAAAAGTTCCCAAGAAATGACTTTTCAAGCAGTCTGATGCAAGTTGGTGATGTCGCAACTAGCTGAATCAGCCGTTACATTAAGTCTAGCCTTTTCATAGAACTGCGCCGTTTAATCAGCGACATGAGTGACATGGGCAAGTCATTAAATGATATTGATCAAAAGATGTCACTTAGGTCGCTGAAAAATCGGCGCATTTAAATAAATAGGCTAGACTTTTAATGAAACGGCTGATTAAGCTAATTGGCTGCGACATTGACATCAAATCTGTGATTGAACTAAAGTGCTTGAAACGTCATTTCTTCGGAACTTTTTCATTGTTTTTCTAGACGATTAAAAAAAAATTGCTATTTTTTCCTTAATATCAGCTTGAAACGTGGTCGCTCACAATGGGCCTCATCAGAAGGCTTAAAGTCACCCAAAGGTCAATGGAGAGGGCAATGATCGGAGTTTCCTTGCGTGATCGAATAAGGAATGACGATATCCGCAAGAGAACCAAGGTTACCGACATAGCCCGAAGGATCGCCAAATTGATGTGGCAGTGGGCGCACAATGCTCGCAGAAAAGATGGTCGATGGGGCCGAAAAGTTCTGGAGTGGTGATCGTGTACCTACCGGAAGTCGCAACGTTGGAAGGCCTCCCACAAGGTGGACCGATGACCTGGTGAGGGTCGCGGGTAGAAGATGTATGCGAGACGCAGAGGACTGGTTGTTGTGGCGACACTTGGGGGAGGTCAATGTCCCGCAGTGGACGTCTTTCGGCTGATATGATGATGATGATCAGCTACCCAACATCACCCTTAAATTAATATGACCCCGCACTTCTGGAACACCCTGTAGTACCTACATAGGTACTCGGTGTATGACAATTGACAAGTCTCGCTTGTCGCAGTATGCTGATAAAAATATGGGTTACCTATCTTTTAATCTCTGCTTCAGAGGAAAACTTGATGTAACAAACAAAAGGTAGGTTAGCAGCCTTTTTGTAATAAATTCTTACTTCTCTTGGCCAAGTAATAACAGCAAAACGGGTCAATTTCTAAAGTTAAGCAACGCTTCCTGAAGTCAGTCAATGGATGGGCGACCATCCAACTCATACCGAGAATCCTTCGTGCCTTGGAAAGCACGTTAAGCTATTGGTCCCGGCTGGCATTTGTTTATCTTTCACAGTCGTAAAGGAAGTCAAACCCCAGAAAAAATCCAACACAATTCTTGCTAACTGGTCCCGTTTACCCAGTTACTGGGTTGTGGTGGTTAGGTCGCTCCATGTAAAATACTGGTGGTACTCAGCTGCATCTGGTTAGACTATAGTATGCGCCAGATAAATGAAGAATAACGGTCATTGACCCACCTACATTTATTGACACACTTATTTTCAAAAACAGAAATAATGACATAAAGCTGCCCTGAATCGACATCTATTATGATCCTTACTGTTGTAGTAATGAAAAACGATTCATAATTTACTGTCCGGGGGTACCTACGAAAAAATATTAAGGAAAGGTCAATGACCGTTATTCTTCATTTATCTGGCGCCTACTATAGAAGCCGATAACAGCATAGGTAGTTGGGAAAACGTGTGTACGCGTTGGTCCTTCGACCCAGATGTGATTGGTCCTTCGAGCCGAATGAGTTTGATCTTTTGGGCCAGATGGGTTCGAAATTCGAATGAAAGCGTAGTTTCGTTTTTTCCTTGTATAAGTACCTGTTGTGGAACATCCTCGCCATGGCCATCCTCTGCTTCTCTCCGCCGGTCAGGGTATCCCTCCAGTCGCTCACGGCCGCAGTCCTCCATGTCTATAATATATGACTATAGATCTACCTACTCTTATTTGTACACTCTTTCAATTACATGTTTATCAACGCCAATAAGCAATAAGTACGATAGCCAATATTTCTGCCCAGCCTGGTGAATGTTCTAATATACCCAATGACCCTTCCCTTACCACATATGCTTACCTAGTGGTCATTGACTTTAAATAGGTAAAAGTACTACTACTAATAGAGGCAAGCAACCCTAGATAATGGCCACTCGGATCGATGGATCTTTAGGTAAGGTTAATACACGTTTGACATTTTTACAATTTTATTTATCTAGTTAAACTTTATTTACGGAGGAGCTCGTGGCTAAATTATAACAGCCGCACGGACCAATCTTCGAGATTAAGCAACGCTTGCCGAGGTTGGTCTGTGGATGGGTGACCATATTAACATACCGAGACTCCTCCGTGCCTCGGAAAGCACGTTAAGCCGTTGGTCCCGGCTGTCATTTGTAGATCTTTGGCAGTCGTTACGGATTGTCAGAAGCCAGAAAATCTGACACCAGTCTTGCCAAGAAGTACCGTGTTACCCAGTTAATGGGTTGTGGAGGTCTGGTAGGCAGCCGCTCCACGTAAAATACTGGTATTCAGCTGAATCCGGTTTGACTGGGAGCCGACCCCAATATAGTTGGGAAAAGGCTAGGCAGATGATGAGTTAAGCTTTATTTACAGTAGTGGTACAAAGGCGGAGTTAACGAAACAAGGCAAATTCTAACAGTCAACCTTTGGGTTTTAAAGCCTACCTACTCTGTGGTAGATGTCATCGTCATCATCATCATATCAGCCGAAAGACATCCACGGTTTGCCATAATCGCTACGCTTGGCAGGTGGGTTAGCGATAGCAGTGTAGCTGTAGCAATGTGTCTACAGAGAATGCTGCTGCTTCTCTGGTGAGTCCCTTAGTCGCCTCTTACGACACCCACGGGAAGTGATGGGATGGTGCTATTCTTTTATGTCCGACACCATACGGAACATGTGGTAGAATATGTACAACGAAGTTTTAAAGGAAATCTAAAAGTTCGTATTGGCTCTTGATAATATAGATTTTAATAATATATAGATTAGATAGGTACAGATTTTAATAATCTAAGCATTTTGTTTTTAACGTTGCCCCACACTAGGAATTTCTCCTGTATCGTGGGTGCGTTTATAAACATATAAACTCACATACACAAACAGCCAGACCCGGAACAACTATCTGTAGAACTAGACCGTACTTACAAATATTAGTTCCGTGTGGGAATCAAACCCACGACACGCAGCGCAGCAGTCAATTGCTCAACCACTGTGCCAACCGTGCCGTTAACATTGAAAACAAGTTTAAATAAAGCATGCATGTCGTGGCATTGCTATGCCGTGGGGGACCCTCAGCACGGCGCTGATTTTCAGTGGTAGCCTAGGACATGACGTACGGAAATCAAGTCAGTCATCATTAAGAACATCTTTTACTATGGGCGCAGACTAACTAATAGGTCCTATACCCCCCCGACCAAAAATGAATTCCCGAAAAAAAAAACAGAAAAAACTTTTTTAAATACAACCGACTTCCAAATAAAAAGAAACAGTACAAAGTAATTTTAATTTCGGTAGTCGGTGTTAAATTACAAAAAAAAACAACCAAAAACATTGACTTCCGAAATAATATAAGTAAAATTTTTGACGTAAAGACACGCCGATGAAATAACTTGTTCTGTTAAAACCACATCTTGTCACATTTAGGTAAAACCGTAAAACCAACATTTCTATGACCAACTTCAAAATATTTAAGAAAAAGCTACACAGCCGCTGAGGTCAACAACCGGACTACTACTAAAAGATAAGCTTACAATGACCCATTTATTTTATCACATTTCTTTCTTCAGTAACTTCGTCGAGTAGATCCCTCGTCACAATGTGAGTAACCTTTCCCAGTTAAAATTAACGTCGTTGTTATTTTGTTGTTTTTAGAAAAACAACGATTTATCTAAAAGTTCACTGTAGTGACAAACAGAGGTGAAGTAACCAATGAACTTAGAACAGCTTCTGTTGTTTTTACCTTGTAAAAGAACTGTTATCTACCTATTATTTTCATTCTAAAATATAGGGTGAATAGCGGGATGAATAATGAAACGGTCATTAACGGTTTCATAATTTTTCGGAATGTTGTCGAACCTGACTATTTAAATATTGATGCAGTCCGTTATTTTTTTTGCTAAAATAGCTTATAGCGGATTTCACCAATGAAACTAAACGCGATCAGTACATCTAAACTGCGTTCAAGAACTGTGTCAATATTCCATAGAAAAATAATGACACTGACAGCTCATAAACGTGGTTTATTCGCTGATCGTGATCAGATTGGCTTGGTGAAAATGGCCCTTAGAGGATGATTGATCTTACTACCTGCTTTAAAACTAGAGATGGTACACCGTGCCTATGTTGCAGGTAAACAGTACGTATCAGTCTTTTTGGTATTACTTCTAGCTTGTGCTGCTGGCCTGCTGCAACGCGGTGAAAATGGCGATAGTAGGCACGACAAGGTTACTGTGCTGGGGGTCTATTCTCTAAGCCCGAAGTTCGTAGTTTCGGCCTTAGTGTTGGGCGATTTCTACTCCGTATCTACGGAATTACGATTAGTCCCGAACCCGAACTAAGAACAACTGTCAAATCGAGTTGTCATTCTGCGTCGGATTCGGAGCAGAAAACGCCCGACACTAAGGCCGAAACTATGGACTTCGGGCTTAGAGAATAGACCCCATGGAACTGTTCCACTACCTATGTGATGGGGTCTACTCTCTAAGCCCGAAGTCCGTAGTTTCGGCCTTAGTGTCGGGCGTTTTCTATTCCGTATCACCTACGGACTTACGATTAGTCCCGAACCCGAACTAAGAATGAATGACAACACGATGTGACAGTTGTTCTTAGTTCGGGTTCGGGACTATCGTAAGTCCGTAGATACGCAGTAGAAAACGCTCGACACTAAAGCCGAAACTACGGACTTCGGGCTTAGCTACATTGCGCCTATGCTGCTACGCTTAGCCGGCCCTGCTACACCACGTTTATGGTGATATTACGTAGAGCCTGCCATGCTATCTTGCGTAGAGTCTACAATGATGCTAAACAGAGCCTACGTAGTTATACCTGCTTACTAATCAATTCTTTTGTTATTACAGACATATTTTCTAAGCTCACGGTCGGCCACTAGGAAAGTAGTAGTAGAAAATCCGCTTTAATAAGTAAACAACGGTTTCGCATTTAAAAAAAACAAAACTGGTATCAAAATGAGAGCAAATTCGGGTTATGAACCTTTCGCCAAAGATAATATAATGCTAGCGTCTTTCGCTTGCGCGAGATTATAAGCAAATTCCCGAGAGCAATGACCACTGCTTCGGTGGTTATAAATAATTCATTAGTAGGTACCTAGCTTGTGTTGCTAAGTTATAGTCACGTGAATTCGAGAGAAATACGTAAACAATACGCTTGTTTCTTAGTAAGAATCAGATATGGCATAAAATTTCTAGGAAATATTTATCTTCTATTTTCTTTTATTTATTGAATACAATACAAGGTTGGAAACCAATAACAGTAACTAAAAATAAAAAAATTCTAAGCATTACTAAAATAAAATTATCAAAAACATAAAAACAAAGGTCACGTCGAAGTGATAACCGATACCATAAAAGGTAGGTAGGTAATAGACTTGTAAGTGTAATTACCATCAAAAATAACTAAGCAATTTCGGTGTCCACATAGGTAAGGCTTTTGAAATCATCAAATGACTTCTTCCGCTCTGAGCGGAGCGGAAGGGAGTGTCAGACTCTTGACTAAAACCCATCCGTGTTCCTCCAAATGCCCTGTGCGTTCCAGGGCCGCGGTGACTCTTTCGAATTAATTTCGCAAGTCCACATAAGGCTACACATTCAAAGTGGCCATAGTCATTTATGCAATAAAAGTTTAAAATCTTTATGATCTCAAACTTTGTCTATGAATATTTTGTAGAAAACTGGAAATAAACAAGCCGAATGCACCTTTAAGACTTTTGGTGTGCAGGTGTTGGTTTAAATTTTCTATTACATGACTTCACTCAAAATCTGGAGCAACGCGCGACAATAATTGACATGAACTTGCCACAGACCAACATCTATTTCCTTTCACCACAGAAACGCTGTATAATTAGATGTTCGATCCATAATTTGTGTTACCGTGTACTTTCCACCCATATTTTCATAGATAAACTTAATGAGCTGTAAAACCGAATCTATACGACAAAATATTATACCCATTTTAATTGCTATGTTACCAGCAGGTCACAAACGTTTTCCTCAGCGCACGATATACCTATTTTTAAACAGTGCAGTCTTTAAAGGAACCTAACATGAATGGGATGACGGGGACGGGCTAGAGTGAGCGAGCGAACTTAGATCCCGTCATGTCATCTCATTCGAACCTAATCTATCCGTGTCGGGGCTAGCTAAAGGGACCCTAAGATCGACAAAAAGCAGGTAAGTCGTTGACGATACCCATAACGGGTAAACGGGTAACAAGTAAAAGCCAGAAAATCTGACACCAGTCTTGCCAAGAAGTACCGTGTTATCCAGTTAATGGGTTGTGGAGGTCTGGTAGCTGAATCCTGTTTAACTGGGAGCCGACCCCAATATAGTTGGGAAAAGGCTAGGCAGATGATGATATCCTCAACTCAACGATACAGGTTGTCAGTCACCAGTATATTAATGTCCCAATAAAGTAAAATAAAATTATACTAATACTTACTGATATTATAAATGCGAAGTTAGTTCGTTTGTTTGTTTGTATCGCTTTCACGCGTCAATCGCTGTACCGATGTTGATAAATATTGGTTCAGGTATAGATAGGACTTTGGAGGCTATTTTTTTTGCTAAAATAAAACATGCAGGCGAAGAACCCGTCGGCAAAAGCTAGTAATGAAATAAATTCAACTTTACAACGTTATGAGAGCTCTCGATCACTCACCGACCGCGTGTTGAACTGACCGCTGACACCAGATAAGCAAGGTTGTTCACATTTTTAATGAGATACCCCATTTTTTAAATTTATTTACAAACGATTACTGAGATACTTATTTCGTTTTAAATGATGGCGCTTACCTAAGTATCAATACAAATACTGTCAAGATTGATTTATTTGATGTTTTTTTTGTTGTTTGAGATTGAGGATACCTATCATGATGTGAGAGAGTGCATTCTTTTGTTTATTTGATCTTTGAGTTTTTGAATGAAGTGAGTCAGAAGATATAGGTAGCCAGGGTTGCGGATTTTGATCGAAAGAATTACCGCAGCCCTGGAAAGCAAAAAGCACTACGAGTAGCACGGATGGGAGCGGCAGGAGTCATTTGATGATTTCCCATCCATAAAAAAAAGAGATATAAGTACCTAAAATTCTAACAATATGGCTGGATCGATGATAGCTAACTGGTCTAAGGGCGGCGGCTGGTGATGACGATCTGCATCTCATATCGATCTGCTTCCTACTTTCGGTACCAGGGGTCTACTCTCTAAGCCCGAAGTCTGTAGTTTCGGCCTTAGTGTCGGGCGTTTTCTACTCCGTATCACCTACGGACTTACGATTAATAGTCCCGAGCCCGTACTAAGAATGAATGACAACACGATTTGACCCTTGATGGGTGGTGAAACATACAAAAAAAAAAGAGTGCAAGTAGCAAAGATAAGAATTTTAAGAGGAGAGCCGAAGGGACAGATGGATGTATTGTGTGAGGAGTGATTTGAAGGAAGAGCGAGGTAATGCTAGCTTGATGGTTGCCCTTGTAGAATAGAAGAAAACCCCTGGTAACTTGGGATCAGGACAGGAAGATTTTGAACTGGTCTAAAAGACCCTCAATAGACTGCTGGAAACGATCTATGTACGCCATAGCTTTTCTGAAGGATCATGACTCTTGTGACTTTCAGAGTTTAAGTGATAAACAGCCAATAATATAATATAATATAATATTCAAAAAACATTTGGGAGACTTAATTCCTTATTATCCTCCCCAATGGACCATAAATGTAGCCAGTCGTATTACGAGGACTACAAGTAACAAAACACACAAGGGCAGGAAGATGGTGACAAAATTTGGTCCCATTGTTGCCTTAGATATAATAAAAAAAGGTGGTGCCAGAGATTCTCATGCTCATTTAAACACGGAAACTGCGTATCTCCGTTCTGAATCTCATGTTATTTTATTACACAATGCAATGCAATATTTAATTTAAATTCGAGTTACAATTAATGAATGTGCAAATTACATAGAATACTGTTCAAATATTGTAGCACGCACTATGCGTGCAAACAATGACATTAGTCTTTTGATTACTACCTACTTTAATTCTGCTTCTGCAATCTTATTTACTTTCTCACGTTTTCGAGTCACCAGAATTTAATGGTACCTAGGTCTTAAAATATATCTAGTAAAGAACTTTTTCCAAAAATAATTCAGAGGTAAAGGGAGCAGCTATTTTAAGTTTTCAATAGAAATTGAACAATCACTCTATTTCCGTCTTGAACTCTTTTTCGAAAAAGTTCTCGCATAATGTGCGTAGCAAGTTTCATTAAATCGGTTCATTCATTTCCAAGAATAATTACTTGAAATTCAGGAGTAAATGCTCTTTACAACGAATAACATATCGGCATTGACTTCACTTAGGTACGCTTTTGTATCAAGTAACGAAGCAAAAGTTAAGCATCCGGTCTAAACACAATTTTCAGCCGAAACCGTAACCGAATTTTCGACTCTTCCAACAGTTTCGGCTAAAATACAAAACAACAGCCAAAACACAAACACAACGCAACAACAACAGTCAACATTATTTTTAAATATTATGTGTCGAATGTGTGTAAGATGCATTAGGATAGATGGGCCAGAATCGTTACGCATTGGGAGCCAAAGGACGGGCTACGTCGCCGAGGAAGGCCTAGGAAGCGCTGGCGTGACGACTTGGAGGCGTTCATGATGCATTGGTCGGAAAGAGCAACACACCGGGAAGGGTAGAAGGCTATGGGAGAGACCTTTGCCTAGCAGTGGGACAACACAGGTTGACAAAAAAAAAGACGTGTGGCACTCGGAGACTGCCGCGGTAAAGCTATTGCCGAAACTCTAAGGAGGCATGAGTCACCAGATTGCGGGGCGAAAAGGGGTATTACGCATGCGCAGTAACGTCGATACAACCAATGCCACCTAGAGGCGAACTAAAGAGACAAGCGTGATATTTCAAAAAGTCATTAAAAGTTCTGCTATTCATGGAGAGATGGCAAAACTAAAAACTAAAAAGTATCACCGCTGTGCCAGTCGGAGTGGGGAGTGTTAGGTTATTTTCGTTACGGAATTTCTGGATTTGGTCTCCACTCTCAAGGCCCGCGATAGAAGCTATGCAATGGCTTAAAATGTCTCGAATTAGTCCGCAGACCATTGAAAAACGCCATGACTTTCATAAAGTCCATACCCTACACTGATACTACAACACTACTACTTAACGAAACTGCTGAAATGCTATTTATGAACTTAAGCAGGTTCACTTTTAGCAGACAGTAAAGCAAATCTGAAATGCCAGTAAATCTGACACAAGTCTTGCTAAGAAGTACTGTGTTATCTAGTTAATGGGTTGTGGAGGCCTGGTTGGCAGTAGTAGTAAGTTTTTATTTAGTGACTGGGCGACTAAAGGACTGATAATAAGTAGGGATAGACTTTATGAGCTGTATGGCCTTAAGCCATATATTATGACTGAAACTTTTAATAAATATGTTGCTACCTACTCAAAAATTTATAAAATTTCTTGTAAGGCAGCTAAGGCCTTATATATTAGCAACAAGGTTAAATCATCAGAAAATAAAATAAAGACAGTTTGGAAGATTATTAATAATGAAACAAAGCGGAACAAAAGACATAATACTGATTACACATTGGAGACTTCTCATGGTCTTATTAGCGATAACAAGAAAGTTGCTCAAGAATTTGTAAATTTCTTTACCAGTATCCCTATTGAAACAACTGAAGCCTTAAACTCCTCGCCTTCGCTGGCTTTTGATTTATTACAGGCCAACGTGTCAGCCTGCCCAACTAAATTTGAGTTTAAACATATAAACCCCATAACAGTAGTAAAGGTTTTTAAACAAATCAAGATTAAATTGACCGAAGACCTGTGGGGATTGTCTATCAAAGTATGTACCTCAATTATTGAGACTATAGCGCCGTATTTAGCTTTAATATTAATTTTGTGTGTGGATCAAGGAGTATTTCCGGATCTGATGAAATACAGTAAAGTTATACCACTTTTTAAATCCGGGGACAGTAAAGACACAAATAACTATAGACCAGTACCAATACGGACAGTATTGCCAGTATTTAGCAAGGTATTCGAAAAGGTAATGTTTAAATCAAATGCTTAATCATTTTAACACAAATAACGTCTTACACGATAAACAGTATGGTTTTACCAAAGGACGTTGTACAACTGACGCCGGTGTCACCTTACTAAAGCATATCTTTAATGCGTGGGAAGACGCACTAGACGCCATAGGCATCTTCTGCGACCTATCTAAGGCGTTTGATTGTGTAAATCACGAAACATTACTCATGAAGCTCGAGCATTACGGACTAGGCAAAACAGCGTTAAACTTAGTAAAATCTTATTTGAATGATAGACAGCAATTAGTCCAAATAAACGGTGTTAATTCGTCGGGATTAAACGTGAAAATGGGCGTCCAGCAAGGATCGATTTTAGGTCCTTTCTTATTTCTAGTTTATATTAATGATTTACCCCATTTATTGCAAAACCAACTAAACATGGTCTTGTTTGCCGACGATACTTCTTTGATTTTTTAGATAAATAGACGTAGTCATAATCTTGAGGACGTAAATAACGCCCTTCTGCAGGTACAAAATTGGTTCACTGCTAATAATTTAGTTTTAAATGGGAAAAAAACTAAGTGCATAAGATTTTCCTTACTAAATGTCCAAAGTAGTGATTGTGACATAGTGTTGAACAAGGAGAAACTGGAATTCGTCGATAGAACAGTTTTCCTGGGGATTACGGTTGACTCTAGGCTACAATGGGGTCCTCATTTAACATCTCTTGCAGGATGGCTAAGTTCAGCGGCATATGCTGTTAGAAAAATCCGCCAATTTACGGATGTTGATACCGCGAGATTAGTATATTTTAGTTATTTTACTATGGGGACGGGCTGCAGACATCGAGTCTATTTTTATTCTGCAGAAAAGAGCTATAAGAGCGATATACAATCTCAGCCGACGTGATTCTCTAAGGGAACCGTTTAAGGATATTAACATCATGACGGTTCCTTGTCAATATATATATACCACGTAAAATATTATTACTCCACGTAAAGTATTCAGCTGAATCCGGTTTGACTGGGAGCCGACCCCAATATAGTTGGGAAAAAGCTAGGCAGATGATGATGACTGTCAGTATAGCACAGTAGTTAAACAGCCATCAGCGACAAATTAGACGCTGGAGAAGAATTTCAATCAATCTGCCTAGAACATGGGAAAACATCAAGATCAAGTTACCAGGTACTATCCTCTTCAGCTCCTAGGCTATCAAGACAAGTCGGTAAGAACCGGAGAGCACGGCTGTGATTGTGACACAGCGCAGCATCGTCAGTGAGTATCGCTAGCACACGCCAACCTTATCTCGATGCTTGGCCCACGGTTATCAGCCCCTAATTAAAACAACATATCGATAGCTGCCTACAAATTGTGCGTTGCGGTTGTGAATTACTCAACACACTTTTTGGTCTTTAAATTCGTGGGTTCAAAAAATAGGGTTGTCGAAATAGCCGGACAAAGACATTTTATCAGCTACATCCCTTACGCCAAAATTCCTTTTCGAAAAATTTTAGGTACTCTGAAACTTAGGGGAAGTGAAATAGAAGTAAATAATACTGCGAACCGAATTACGGCCACGGTGCCCGGAACCGTGTCCAACCTCTACGGAGAGTAGGCGAGTACGCAGGAGATATTATAGTGCACAAATGAGAGCGCATTCACTGGTGCTCTCCGTACCTTTTAGTCTCGTAGTCCGATGGGACGGCAGAACCATCGGTTTTACGTGAATTCTGAGGCACGCGGTTATCACAACACCGACTATCAAACTCCGGGTTGCTACTGAGAAAATCAGAATCGACAAACCCAATAACACTTTGCCTGACCCGGGAATCGAACCTAGGACTTTGGACGTTGCGGCCGCTTGCGGAACTGCTGCGATGCCGAATCAGAGCTTACCTACTCTTATCCTAGTTTACTGCGTGATTTCCAATTAATCTGAGTTCCAAGTTGGTTACAAGTGACTATATATAAAAAATGGCAATGGGATATTATTCTTGGATCATAAAGGCCCCCTCTATCGCTTACGTTAGGTATGTTTACAATGCCCAAATTTCCGCGATTGCATGCGCACGCGTACATATCGTGATTCGCACGACGTCCTGTGTGGTCGCGCGGCTTCACCGATGGATCTTTTAACGCGGACTTTTACGAAAGGGTGTTAAAGAAGTACGTGGTTATATTTCAGGGTTACGTTATGTACTTAATATTATAAAGTCAAGAAACAATAGCAAAAATAAAAATATAAGTAAGTATCAACTTTTTACAAAAAACCCGAGTGCAAAAAATTACAAGAAAGCTCCAAATACATCACTTTTACAGAAGTCTGATGCAGTTGGTGGAATCAAATCTGTGATTAAACTAAAATAAATGCTACATGCATGAAACTGCTTGAAAAGTGATTTGTCTGAAACTTTTTGTAGATCTTTGCGGATGAATTTTTTGAAAAAAAATAACCTTTTTTGTGCTATTGTTTTCTTATTGTAGGCAAAAAATATCAGAAACAGAATGTCACCCTTCAATATGACCACACACTTTCGAAACAGTCTGTAGATAAGAGATTGTAAACACCCACTACTCAATCAGAGCTGTCAAGAAATAATGGGATTGGCTTTTATAAGGTTAATCCAATATATCCGGACCGTATCCGGGATTTGGACGAAACGTGGTCCGCCAGGAGCTCGTTGCGTACCTACATTTTTTAAAGAAAGAGTTTCACACAAGTTCGTTTCCGAGGTGTGCCCGGCACGCGTTAGACCACTTTCCCGTCCATGTCCCGGCCCCGGATATGAGAATCAACATTTATTTTGAAAAAACTAATGATTTGTATTCATCCTTTCGAAAATTTACATTATTATGTACTATTTTTTTCCGTCCAAATTGTCGCCAGAATCTCCCCTCGTGGCTTTGTTTTGACAACCAACGAAAAAACCGGATTTCTCAGCAACCGGCTCGTGGAGGTCAAAGGGCAGTCTGTTTGAGTGAACAACTGATATTCTCCTCTAGCGAGTGAGATAGGCAGTTGACCCCAACATGTTGAGAATCATGCTATGGATGGGCACGGCCCCAGATGTTATGAAAGGCTATATATATAAGTCTAGAGTTTTGCTATAACGAAGACAACAACAACCCATTATTCATTTAAGTACCTTCATAAGTTACATTAAGAATCAATATACCTAGTCCTTTTTTATGGATGGGAAATCATCAAATGACTCCTCCCGCTCTGGGCGGAGCGGAAGGGAGTGTCAGACTCTTACTGACTAAAAACCATCCGTGCTCCTCGTAGTGCCCTTTACTTTCCAGGGCCGCAGTAACTCTTTCGAACATAATACGCTACCCTGGATATCAGTCCCTAGTTAGTAGAGTTGACAAAATTGACAATTTAAGTCAAGTATCTAATGGATCCATTAGAAACTCAAAAGATATAGTGGTAATTCATAGTGAATGAATGAATTAATGACATCCCTAACTCAAAACACGCATTTTTCCTGTTCGATTTGCGGCAATCCCAAATGAATGATGGAGCAACAATATTATCTTGTAGGCACCACGTGCTCGCCACGCGAATTCTTAGGTATTGTTTTATATTTATATTAATTATTTGGCAAAGGGTTATCGCAAGTTTGTAATGGTCGCGAAGAGGGGGACCATTATATCGAGGCCTCGTGATTAATTATGAGTATTTTTTGCTAAACCAAGATGGTTGATGGTTCTGGAAAGTCTTTAGAATTCGGTAAGATTTATCTATCTTACTTTCGATTTGAAGTTGAGTATTTATCAAACTAGTTTAGCCAGAAAATCTGTCATTTGGGATGTCTTCAAATCAAAATACTCAAGACCGGACAGTTACTGAGATTTTGCATACTGGAAAACCTAAGTGGAAAGTCTTAGCACTGTAGGAAACAAGTAATTATAAATAATGTATTACTAGAATATAATAACCAGTTATAAATCGCTATCTTCAATACACGAGACAGTATGATAGCTTATTTTATTTAGTTACATAAGAGTATATTATGTTACAGAACAAAGAGATTGCATAATACATTGTCATTATTTCTCGCTCAAAGTAACCGCTGAGCGAAAGAGAAAATATTGCTGTCTTTTCCATTTTTTTGTCAGTTTATGGAAACCAAGAGCATAATGTAAAATGTTCCAGAAGTACGTGGTTATATTTTTAATTATCCTAATCAATTGTACTCACCGCTTCTCCTCCACATTTATTATACGCACAGCCAAAGTGTGGAACTCTCTACCAGCGTCTGTGTTCCCTTCCACATAACCCGTCTGCTTTCAAAGCAAGAGTGAACAGGCATTTTCTGGACACGCTCGCTCCATCATAGACCTCATCTATCGCTTTCCATCAGGCGTGATCGAGGTCAAGAGCACACCCATTCCTCAAAAGAAAAAAACAAACTACCCGTCAAATCCGACTAAAAGTTAAAAAAAAACACTTTTCAAGCAGTCTGATGCAGTTGGTGACATCAAATCTGTGATGGAACTGTAACAAAATGCTTGGAAAGTCACTTGATCGGAACTTTTATTTTTGTTTTGATATTTTTCAGATAGGCACCTAACATCACCTTAAATATGACCACGCACTTCTGGAACACGCTGTATAGGTTGCCAAGTTTGCGGATTTTGTTTGAAAGAGTCACCGCAGCCCATGAACGCAAAGGGCACTAGGAGGAGCACGGATGGGTTTTAGTCAGTAAGAGTCTGACACTCCCTCCCGCTCCGCCCAGAGCGGGAGCAGTCATTTGATGATTTGCCATCCAAAAAATAAAAAAACACCTTGTATAGGTAGGCTACTTGTGGAAAATACGGTATTTTTTAATTAAAATATCACAAAACCTGAAAAGTTGTCATTGTGCAACAAGTTTCACTATGATAAATCACTAAAATTGCGGAAAATTGTAATCAGCGGTTCAGTACATTTTGTCTCACATAAATGTATTGCGATTTCTGGGTTGGATCTTTTTTTGCATTTGACTTGAATTTGTCGTTGAGTAAATTTTCAAAATGAACTATCCTCAATTATTGTGTGAAACCACTATCCCGACATTGTGTTCTGTGACTGATCGTTATATACTAAGAATATATTTTTTTAGACGAACTTCTTAGGAAGAAACGTAGATATCAAAGACTGCCGGTCGATTCTGTAAACATTTCGTCGTGGAAATGTAAGTGAAGTGAGCACCCTAGCACCTCGGTGAAAATTAAATGACAGCCGGTCGATTCTGTCGACATCTCACAGTGTTCACCTAGGCGGAGTGAACGACAATAGAGCTGTCATTCCATCTTATTTGTATGGTTTGACAACTCACCCGTCGTGCGCCCCGCCCAAGTGTTCACTTCGATATGTTTACAGAATCGCACTGCAGTTCAATTTACGCTCACTTCGCCTACATTTACACGATGACATTTTACATAATAGCACTACAGGTAGGTAGACTCGGCAGGTGGAAAACGACATTTTATTTCTAACCGAAATATTTAGTCCTGGATATTCATGGTAGAATGAAAGCGAGACTGAGCAAAGATGCTGCGCACGTGAAGCATCACATGAGCGTGCCGAGGGCATCGTCACACGATCCACCATGACCCTGCACGCGACCCGGCGCCCGCGCCGCCCGTACTACGATAGTACTACATTAATTGCCTTACTTGCGTTGATAGCGTGATTCCGGCTAAATATAGGCCACTCCTTCGTTTCGTAAGATGACCTTAAGTTACTGACAAAACTAGCAAACTATCATTAACAAATCTTTGCTAAGCTTTCGGGATTCTAAATACTAACGACTTTCAAGATCTAAAAACAGCCAATGGTGCGTGCTCTCCGAGGAACCAACGACAAACGTTAAACAGTTGATACGATGCCTAAAATAATGAAATGAAATAAGGTAATAACTAGAATATCTTGCATTACCACCGTGATCGAGACAAAGTCAGAATATTCAGCAGCCGACATTTGCCCGACCTAACCTGACCTGAGCCTGACCTGTATCAAAATAAATACGGATTGATTGAAGTTGAACACGAAATAAAATGTAACTAGATACAAGAATTTTGTGGTGATCGTTTTTAAAGATATGATGATCAGGTTGTTAGGAAGTTGTGGATGGTTAAATAAAACAAGGTCACAAAAACTATGTCTGGATTCTGTGATGACCAAAAAGTAGGTTGAAGAATTCATGCCGCGCCAACCTCGAATCACGAATGAATAGATAGACTAGAGAAAGGACTGTGGGATCACAAGGGGTCCGGCCTATTTTTATATAGAGAAACATTAAAATTGTATAGTCCTCACGGTATTTCATACAAACTCGATGGGCAATGATTGAAAACCGAACAGCTTTAAAAAGGTTTAGAGTTTAGAGCAGAGGTCCCCAAACTTTTTTTGCCCCTCCTTCGCTAGCATCACTACTTCGCAGAAGGACGTGACGGGCCGGACGCGAGAGGTCGCTAGGCTACAAGGCTAGGCAGATTATGAGTTTGGGTTTTGCATACATCGATAGGTAAGCCAACATTTTTGTTCTTAACAGATAGAAATAGTTAAGAAAAAAATATCGTGGAACCTCACTTACAGTTTGTGAACCCCCATTTTTCTATATCGTCAACGTAGATTCCCGTCGAATCTCCCGTGGACCCCAGGGGATCCACCTGGACCACTTTGGGAATCACTAAATAGTGCGAGTAATTTTAAGTTTTACACAAGGTGTAGTCGACGATATTACAATAAAGCAAAACACTGGCAATACTAGTTCATACGAATATGTTGTCTACCGAAAGGAGCACTGCGTGACTCTTCATTGTTTTACGGAAACCCAAGATAGGAGCGATGTTCCTTTTGATATCCTATAAATCTAGGCCCTAGGGTTTTAATCAGAGGGCCAATTAGGAGAGGGCTAAATCAGAGGGTCAATCGCAAACTGTCAAAAAGGACACATAGCAAGGACATATCGATACCAACTGAATGCGAACGTTATTTAAAAATGAGTATAATTGGCACTCTGATCACCTAAAAGAATCAAATAGCATATTTTGTAATGTACTGTATTGATGAGGACCCTCAGCAATGAGGAAGTGTTGTTATTGTTACATGCATGTCCGTTAAAACTAGATAGTTTAACACATTCCAAGGCTAAACCAGGTGATACCTTGGTTTAAAGCTTAAGGTATATTTTCACCACCATTGGTAGACTGATACAGAATGCCTAAATCCGCCATTTTACCTTAGTGCGTGAAGTATTGGTATTGTGCGTTGGAAGGCCTCCCACAAGGTGGACCGATGTCTTGGTGAGGATCGCCGGTTGTTGTGGCAACACTTGGGGGAGCCCTATGTTCAGCAGGGGTCCCCTATGTTGTTTCGAACGCCGTTGATGCGACACACGCTGTTGCGAATTATTTTTCCACTGCTTCACAGGTTCGAAAACTCATGGACTCGAATGAAGTAGTCGCGAAAGACGCTGTTTCGAAAAACATTTTCACTGCCTCATACGCTCGAATGCTTGTGATTTCGATTTATTTAGTCATAAAGTGTACAGAAAAATATTTAAGCAGTAATAAATAAATGTCAACATCATCATTTAATATTATTATTAACAAAGTAACAATCAAAAATATTAGTACCTCAACTGTACATTTTTTCTATGAATACTCAAAACAAAATCTAAGACTGATCTGTGGGTGCATCTAAAATCGTATTTAGAAAACCATACCCTCACATTTTGAAATATTAAATGATGATGTTGACACCGAATTTGTTGATTTTATTTATTACTGCTTAAATATTTTTCTGTACACTTTATGACTAAATAAATCGAAATCACAAGCATTCGAGCGTATGAGGCAGTGAAAATGTTTTTCGAAACAGCGTCTTTCGCAACTACTTCATTCGAGTCCAAGAGCTTTCGAACCTGTGAGGCAGTGGAAAAATAATTCGCAACAGCGTGTGTCGCAACAGCGGCGTTCGAAACAACATAGGGGACCCGTTCAGCAGTGAACGTCTTTCGGCTGATTTGCTTTCGATGATGAAGTATTAAATAGAAATCAAGGAGCATTAAATATAGATAAGTTTACCTTAACGACCTACCATACACCATAAAAGAACCTATGTCTTCGATGGAAGGTACCATGCCAGGTAATGCACCATGGCAGATGTCGCTCAATGCAACGCTATCAAACTATTTCAACATTAGAAAACCTTCAGGAAGCTATCAAAAAGAGGCCTGTATTTAGATCAAACACTGACCTCATTGTTATCACTAAACTTATAGAATGTTAACAATATCCGTTGTGGATATCTCATTGTAGCATTATTTGCAGGTGGTATGATGAAACTTTTATCACAAAATAACCAGTATTATGCTGTAACATAGGGGTCAGCTGTCGTGGCATGGATAAGCGTGCCAAAATCTAGTAACCGGTGGCTCGCGCAGGGATTTGATAGCATTGCATCATTTTGTGTCGATGGGTGGCGGAATTGTAAGCAAACATTGCATGTATGTTTGTATGTAGGACTTTTTTTTTATTCCTGCTATCGAAACTAAGCTTCCGTAGGAAACATGTCGGTTATTCTGCTATGAGTATGATTCATAATGCACCTTTTTGATGAGGTAACGGTCGGTACGATTATATCTGTTGGATGCAGGATTTGGAAATTTACATACATACCTAATTTAACGGGAAAATTAATACCGTAAGTAAGATCAGGTTTCTTTTTGATTTTATTTTTTCCAAAAAAGTGTTGTTTATTTTTCTTCGCAGTGTGTGTGATTAATGTGATTATGATTAAGTTATATACCCATTAAACAAGGCAGAAAGTGCTATATTTTCAGCACAAAAGTTAACCATGCGAATAACATAGAAGATCTACAAAATATAATTTTAGAATAAGTACTAGGTATTCTTTTCGCTACGAATTTTGTTATCAAAGGTTTTTTATTAATTTATAAAACGATTTATTTTTCCAAAAAATATAATTATGTTAAGTATCTTATTTTAGCGATAAGGCCGCCGCGCCCATTGTGTCACCCTATGTAACTTTTTTATCTATCTTTTCTGTCACTTATTTTGTCTTACTTACCTATGTTGTACCTCCATAATAAAGAGTATGGCAAACAACAGATAAATGTCATTGACCCACATGCATTTATTAAATTTCTTAATGTCAAAAACAGAAATAAAGAAATAAATAGCTGTCCTGAATCGACTTCTATCGTGCGTCGTTACGTGCTCTATAGTAATGAAAAGCGGTTTATAATTATTGTTCGGGTATCTACGAAGGGATATTAGGGAAAGTTCAATGTACTTTATTGCAAGTTTATATGGCGCCTACCATAAGTATATTTTTCTTTTCTTGTATCTTCTCAACTTCCGTGTTTTTTTTTTAAACTGTGTGATCCTGAAGTTTACTTGGTAGAGAGACTCTAATTAGAACCACAGAATCCTTTTGTGGTATTCAAAATGTAAAGTTATTTATTCATCCACCTTTATCTCAAAACGTTTGTTTAGCAACAGTGTTGAGTACCTAATATCTAGAAGGAGTAATGATATCATTTCGCGTAACCTTTTCTGATTAGTGCCAGGTTCAACTAATTATCGTTATACTTACTATAGTGTTAAATTAGGTAGAATAGGTAGGTAGTCGAAATATCTCGATTCCGGGAGGACACCTCTATCTTGGAGGTTACACATTCTCGAACGCCTAAATACCGATACCTATGTTTTATTGAAACCACTGGGATTGTTGTGCAACATTGTTACAAAATTACTTATGGTCACTAAATTACATATGGTCGCAAAATTTCTTATGGTCGCAAAATTTCAAATGGTCGCAAAATTATTTATGGTAAAATCCTCTAAAATCTGACGTCCACAACCCAGTAACTGGGAAAAACGATATCCTCGGCAAGACTAACAAATCTTCTGGCTTCTGACTAACCGTAACGATGGTCAAAGATCAACAAATGTCAGCCGGGACTAACGGCTTAGAGCGATTACGCAGTTACGCACTGCATCCGATCCGAATCTTTGAAAATACGTTCCGAAGTAGTCATAGAACTATTTGTATGGTAGAGCATACTAGATTTTATTTTTTTTTATATTGAGGAATGGGCTTGCTCTTGACCTCGATCCCGCCTGATGGAAAGCGATAGATGAGGTCTATGATGGAGCGAGCGTGCCCAGAAGATGCCTGTTCACTCTTGCTTTGAAGGCAGACGGGTTATATGTGGAAGGGAACTCAGACGCTGGTAGAGAGTTCCACACTTTTTTTTTTTTTTTTTGCGCACACTCCGAAGTACAATCTGTAGAAGACCGACAGGCAAGCAACACTACGCCGATGGGCCAGGCTGTGAAGCTTAGCCGCTAGCGATCCGACTACCGTCATGCGATTTCTCTCCGTCATACGTGTGTCTCCAATTCGGAATAAATATTAACGCACCGAAGTTGCCGTAGTACCTACTGTTGGTATCAGTATGAACGCTTTCGCATTTGCTCGGATTCAAATCGGACATATCCGTCAGTCTTCGTACGACAAATGGTAGTGTCAGAAGTTGGCACCAATTGAAAGAACATTTATTCAACTATGTAAACGCTCTCCTGGGCTCTGCGTAGGAATGACATAGATATGCCAAAGATGAATCCTGAATAGCTTGGATTCGAATCAAGGGGTCTACTCTCTAAGCCTTCCAGTGAGAAAGAGACGGAGCTATACGTCCTGTATAGCTCCGTCTCTTTCCCACTGGAAGTATTCTTAGTTCGGGTTCGGGACTAATCGTAAGTCCGTAGATACGGAGTAGAAAACGCCCGACATTAAGGCCGAAACTAAGGACTTCGGGCTTAGAGAGTAGACCCCCTGAGGTCGGATTAGTGCGTAAGCAATGCCCGTATATCCGTATTTTCACGGATTCGGATGGGATGCAGTGGGAAACCGCTCTTAACGTGCTTCCCGAGGCACGGAGAAGTTTCGATATGTAATGGTCTCCCATCCAATGTTCCAATAATTCTTGTAAAAGAAAAAAACGGCAAGTCATTTACAATAGTACTGACACGAACATAAGATAACATGCACACCCCGCGTGGCATGACACACGATTTACACAAAACTCGTGATTGACTTACATTTTTAAATACCACCAAAAGAAGATATCCGTTATCTCCCCGTCAGTGAATTAAACTGGTATATTTTAATTATTATGATGAGTGAGGTGATTGTAAAGTGTGCTAGGGGATAATGCCCTCGTCGGTTTTGTAACCGGTTCTTCAACTTGGTGGCACTTAATTTTAATATTGGTTTATTTATGTCAACAAAATTAATGACACAACTCTTCGAACTTAATTCAATATTTTGTTTGCCTGTTAACTATATTTTGTTAGTGTGCTAAGTGCATGTTATTTAGTTTTTTTTTTAAATGAAAACTTTTTGCATTAACGAAGTTATGAGCGTTCACGCCGTAGGTACCCACGACATGTCAATACATACATTCAAGTCCTTTTTTTCTTTTTTCGAAATGAATGAACTGATTTTAATGAAACTTGGTAAGCATACGCTAGATATCTAGGTCTAAATAGTCAGGAGAGAACGAAAAAGAGCTCAGGGGAAAGATCGAATGATTTTAAAGAAAGTGAAAAATAATTATCATTCCCCCTGACGACTTGGATATGCATACCTACAAAGGTTCATTAAAATCGGTTCATTCATTTAAAAAAATAAGGAGTTGAAAGTTTGTATGAAATTCCGTACGGCGTAGACGCTCTTAAGTACGGTTTTTAGAAAAAAATGTAATATGACACAATTATAAAAAAAAACAAGTAAGTACTTAATTCTGAATTAAGAATAAATGAAAAATTTATTTAAAAATAGAGAACGCAGGATTCACAGTGGGGTGTACCTTTTTTTCATTAATATTGATAGGCACGCGCTTGACCACTATCTCACCTAGATGTAAAACGGACAAAATCCAAATGTTGTTATTCTACAGATCCCAAAAATTGTTTTATTGACAAATTAACACTTTGACCGCAGAATTCAATGACTTTGGAAACTTATACTTACCTGACTATTTATATGTGAAGGTAGGTTAATATTTAATTTACAAGTATTGGCTTTACTGTAAATCACATATTTGTTGAAACCTATTGAAGTTTGTTATTTTCATTAGAGCCTGAATTATAGTGTCATTGACCAATGTGTGTTTACATTTTCAGTGCAACTTTGCGATGCTTTGTTCACATGAAAATTCTCCAAAATATTTAGCGTATATTTTACAAAAAGTCGTGGGTAGATAGATACGAAGGGCTGGCGTACCTACTGACAAGTTCACCAACTTTTTCCAGTTATTTTAGTAACTCATAGGTATAGTTACTTAAGAGGGCGCCGACCAAACGTCGACCGCGCAGTGGCGCCCTCATCGTTTGTTTGGTTATTTCTTTTATTTTAGAATGAAAATGCAGAAAATATGCAATTTAAGTTGTGCTCCACAAGATTATACGTTAATAATATTATAAACGGTAGTTTTAAATTGTTCAGTTTTATTATAATCACTAAAACGGAAAATAGTGGCCACTATTATCTATTATTATATTATGATGAGGGCGCCAGTGCGCGGTCGACGTTTGGTCGGCGCCCTCTTAAATATTATAAGGTGTCTTTATATTTATTACAATGTGTGTATGACAGGTGATACCTATATCAAATTTAAATAAACTTTTTTTTATTTAACTCTTTTGGGGGAGTAGAATACGGAATGTCGACGCATAAAATATGGATAAATGCTAATACGATGCTACAAAATTGCGATGCACATTAGTGCGAAAGACCGCCTCTGCGAAGCCACTACTCTTCGATGCACGTTACCGCGATAGATCTTCACTGTGGTACGACTTGACTTCGATGCACGTTACCGCGATAGATCTTCACTGCGGTACGACTTGACTTCGATGCACGTTACCGCGATAGATCTTCACTGCGGTACGACTTGACTTCGATGCACGTTACCAATTAGCTTATTTGGCTGCGAAAAGAAACACCGGCCACAATTAGCTAAAGCGTACGAGTTACAGTGTTATTTATAAATAATTTGCAAAATACACAAATGTAGTTTATAATTTAAAAAAAACTTTGTTTTATTATTTACAAATGCATAAACTTCGCATTAAGTTCACTTGAATTAGAGTCACATTTATCTCAAGTTGAATGAACCGAAAAAATAGGTACTTATTGTGTTTTCTGTAAAGATATTATTTACTTGGAAAACACACATTACACCTAACTTAGTACGTAAGTACTAATATTACTAACTATAAGCACTAACCAATGCTTAACTCCACCGTAGCGACTTAAATTAACCACTTAAATAAATATTATAGCACAATATTCATTGATTTAGGTACCTACTTATGTAATATTTTTTTAGTTTTAGCGTAGATACCTACTTATAGCAAACTTTTTACGTTCACAGACTACGGACATTATTTAGGCCATGAATTAAACAGAGCCATCGCTGATACGCAGTGGACAATAAGAACCTGAACTAAGAACAACTGTCAAATCGTGTTGTCATTCATTCTTAGTTCGGGTTCGGGACTACCTAATCGTAAGTGTGTAGGTGATACGGATAACGCCCGTCACTAAGGCCGAAATAGCTAGTTTTGTTGCCTTGGCTGGGGGCCTTAAATTCATTTGAGGCCACCACAGGTTAGTCCGGTTAAGCAGTTGATATCCCAAGTGTGTTAACTTGCTAGTGGTCATACCTAAAAAAAAAAAGAAAAAAAGCAGAAACTACGGACTTCCGACTTCGGGCCCCTGGGCCGCGGTGACTCTTTCGAACAACTTTCGTAACCCTGGCAGGCACACTCCTTAGGGTACCTACCTAAACTATTCTTGGGCGTTTGAAAAAAACTGTACCTCGACGGGAAGGAAATCGGTAGCA
Organism: Melanchra persicariae; assembly: GCA_947386135.1. Classification (NCBI taxonomy): domain Eukaryota; kingdom Metazoa; phylum Arthropoda; class Insecta; order Lepidoptera; family Noctuidae; genus Melanchra; species Melanchra persicariae. The sequence continues at coordinate 2,648,424 of OX376669.1, forward strand.
CGAGAGTTTTGATACAGTTGTCATCAATAAAAAAAAACTTCGATAACGTTGTGTTGACCCATATATTCGAGACATGGGTATAAAATTATCTATGTCAAACAAAATACGTGATCGATTTCATCAGCCTAGTCTCGATCAGTGTGTTAGGGCCGGTGAACAATATAAACCAGTACCTAGTGGCCTGTGACTGAATTACATAAAATATGTACCAATACATTTGCCACATGGACGCCAGGGACAGGTGACAGGAGATGTGTTAAGTTTTTTTTAACCCTATACCATAACTTTGGGTAACATTTTAGTTCGGGCAACAGTTATGAAACCTTGTCAACCCAATCGTGTATGAATATTGTCTGTTGGACAGAATTTTTCAAAACCTTATTAATTAGCTTATCAAACAGAGCTAACGCAATCAAGGTTACCGTTAGGATGTCTGGGAACTTCTTCGTTGGGTTTGAAAGGGTTTTTGTTGAAACGTTTTTGCGATTAGTGTAATAGAATGAATCCTTTGACTATTAAGCGGAATTATACGCTGTACGGTCTCTGCAATGTGTCTTTTGTAAAAGTTTTTTTTATATACCTAATCTCACAGTCAGGTGGACTATAAGCGCATGAGATGTAGTCATGATATTTTGTAGGGAGCCACGCCCAGTAGTGTCTGCCCTTTCCTATGTGTAGTCGGCCTTCCAGGTGTCTATTTTAGTCAAAATCTCACCTCTACTTCAGTCGACGAGTGGTTTCAGTTATGGTAAGCTGGCCTGCAAGCTGATTTGGGTGATTTTGTAGTCGTGACTGGGCCTACTCTCTCAGCCCGAAGTCCGCAGTTACGGGCTTAGTTACGGGCGTATTCTACTCCGTATCACCTACGGACTTACGATTAGTCCCGAACCCGAACTAAAAATGAATGACAACACGATTTTTTTGCGTTACGGACTAACTGAGGAAGTACGCCCGTAACTAAGCCCGAAACTCCGGACTTCGGGCTTAGAGAGTAGGCCCCATACCATGGCAATTGATCACTTCTTTAACCATTGGCAGATTTTGTAAAAGTTACCAAAATAATAAGCACGATAAATATTTAGCAGTTTCTTTACTTTCAGCAAAAAGGAGTATTTAACTCAAATAAGGTTTTAATGATAAGTTGTCTGATAACACAGAGCCTATCACAGTGAACTGCTGGTAATAGGCGTCTCCCAATAGGTGGTGCTTCCGCCATTCACCACACTGGATTGGTGGAAAGGTTCTTCCAGGAAAGTCCTCTACGCCCATCACTACTGTAGTATGTAAGGCGAACCGTATTGTCAAGTGCCAAAACTGATATAATTGTAGAGAGGTGCCAACTAGGGCATGCTATCCGGATATTCGTCAAATTTCGTATCCGGATAGTTGTATACATGATATCCGGATATCTGGATACTTAGTCCCAAGTACTTCGAAGTGGTCCTTGATAGCAAATTGTTCAAAAAGAACACAATCGTACTTTAACAATGCACCTGATGTTCGGCAAAAGATGGGGTCTCTCCCCGAATATTACTTTGTTGCCACATGACATAGCCGCGATCAGACCAATGCTGGCTTATGTAGCGTTAATTTGATGGATGAGGACGGCACACTCAACCACCAGAGATTAAAGGCTCCAAAGACTAGCCTGCTCCGATTTCACTGGTTGCTTGAGAATGCGTATAACTCCACTTTACATTTGCATTCAGCGAGAGACAGCACTAGCTGCCATCAGGCTAATGCACCTAGGCATATGGGGCAAGAACCGTACAAGCGCCTACGCGGGCTATACCGAATGTAGGTATAGCCAGTCCCCGATCCACTAAAACGGTTTGAAATTACTAGCATGTTCGAAGATCTTGTTTTCTTACGTTTTAACATCCAACAATTCATTTAATTCATATCCTTGAAATTATGTTTTCATAAACTATTTCATGAAAACATTGTGACTATGATATGAATTTATTCGTATTATCAATACTTAATTGAAATTCAAATAATAAAGTAATGAATGATTGATTAGATTCGTTAAATTTTCTTTTTACGATGATAATCGAAATATCCGATAAATCTGAATCTGATAATTGCATGCCCTAGTACTAACAGAACCCTCTTGCCAAGCTCTTCCTAAGACACCCTGTATCTGTCTGTCAGAAGACTGTATCACAATAACCATAATAAGTACTTAAGCAGTTGAAACACAGTCTGTATTTCTTCTGAATCTTTTCCATGTTTTTTTTTACGTTAACTTTGTTTTCATCGTAAAAATGGAAATAAATTAAAACATTTTTGTATCCATACAGTGCTAACACTAAATTATAATAAGTAGTGAAAATTGGCCAAGTGCGTGACGAACTCGCCCAAAAAGGATTCGCAGTGCCATCTTTTTACCCAATTGGGTAAAAAGATGGGAATGCGAATCCTTTTTGGGCGAGTAAACACATTCTTGCTGCGTGTCATTCCTTTGCTGCGTGTAATTACACGCAGCAAAGGGGGGTAATGTGTTTACCAGCCTATCTATGTATCTTCTTGTTTAGGGCTTAATTTGTCACGTAAGGTTTTTCAGATAGGACAGCATAAACTCCAAAACACCACCCCTGTTATATATTATCCTGTGTTTAAACATCATGGATCTCCTTGTTTAATTTTTGTTTAGGTATCTCATCAACTCATCGCACATAGTTAATTTTTATCTCCTGGGAATGTAATTAGACTTCAACCCCGGACGCCATCACTCCGGAACAGGACGATAAGAATCTCTACCACTTTAGTCGACACACTCGTGTAGATAGCTGCCGGAACTGCCCGTCTACAAATATCTGTTTCAGACCAGTAGAGTCGATAGTCTCCGGCGTATTCCGGTTCAGGTCGCGTACTATATCGTGAGATACTGCTTGACCCGCTTACCCTGATGAGGAGTGCGGTATAGGAGGAAGCGAGGCAGTTGATTGACGTTTAAACGGAGTGAGATTCTTTGGCACACAGTTGGGTACATGACTTATTATAGGTGGCTTCTTAGGCCTCCTAAAAAGTGACATTTCATCAGCGATACTTTTGGTATTCTTGTTCTTCTAAAATAACAGACTGATATGTCGATGGGGAGCTCTCCACTTCTTCTTCTCTTCTTCCTTGTCCAGCAGTGTTTTAGCGTTGGTATTTCCGGAATCGTATTTTCCATCGCCTTTGTTTTTCCATGGTATTGTCAAAAGCAATGGAGACTATGGCAACTTCATGAAGAACGATGTCCAGTAAGCTACGAGTATATATCTACTTTCTAAGCGTTGCGGTATGATGACTCTGCCAGGTAGTGTTGCTCAGCAGTGAATTGCTGCTGAAGAAGAATTATGGCATCATGTGGGGTCAACATATTTGAAAATAGAGAGTCGGGATCCCAATTGCTAAGCTGGATATTGCTTACGACTGTTGAAATTCAAAATATTGTTGTCTGGACTGGATAAAAATATTATTCTTAATGTTATTTTTAATGCTGCGAGTTTGACCTCTGATCCTTAACTACTGATTGGATTTACCCGTAAATGTGGGTAACGTTGAGGTCATTACACTCAAAAAGATTACAAGACAAAAACGCTACCGCCCATAACAGATACCACTCAAATGCATCTTCAACGAGCCGAGACTTTGTCCCCAGGACATTATTAGAGGGAGAGGGCAACACAAACAACAAAACAACGATACTGAAGCTTCACACAATCGTAAACTAAACGAAAACACAATAAATGCCAGTGAAAGCATTGATTTATTACGCGGGGAATATCACGCAAGTCCATTGTCCACGCCGCGACCTCCGGGGTGGCAATACCACGAACAATGCTCTGATAAACGTGAAAAAACGACGGAACACCCCCAGCGCCAGCAAACCTGCGCGCACGCACATATATTAATCCGTGTATTTTTCTCGCGTGTCAGTTGCGCACAGCCCGTCGTCGTCACCGCACGCATGCGTCTCGATCTCCTCTACTATTTCAATTGTCTGCGACGTAGGAATTTACCGCGATGGGTAAATTAATGAGTGTGATCGTGTTTGTTCTAGTCAGTAATTTTTTAAGTTTAGAAGGGGAGTTGTTGGGTAGTTGTGCGAATTGCGCGAATGGGGACCTGAGTGTGACTGAGTTGACTCAGGCGCGGATCGAGTTCGTGAAGCAGCAGATTCTGAAGAAGCTGCGGCTGAGCAAGAAGCCGGCGGTGGCTCTGCCGGTGAACAGCCTGCCCATGCCGGTGGCGCAGGGCCAGACCCTGAGCGAAGGGACCAACAAGCCGCCGGAGTTCGACGACTATTACGGCAGAACTGAACAGAAGATTATTTTCCCTGTTGAAGGTAAGCTTTCATACTAGTTCTATTATTGGATTGGTTAAGTGAAATGTGGTAGAACCAAGTGTTTTTTGCACAGAGGATGTTAGAAACTATCTATGCAGAAACGCAGGTTTAAGTTTTTTCTTTCGTTACATATTTTTCCTTGACCAATTTAATATATAAGAAACTATATCAGAACTTCTGTAACTCTGCAGTTGAAGAGGTAGAAATAATATTGAGATTTTTGTTTCATCCTTCTTTATAAATAATATATTATTGCAATATGTATTAAGTTATTGATTGCTATTGTGTTGTTGATTTTCAACCAATCAATAAATAGTATTTTTATCAATTGACTTTACCTACTTCTAATTTAAAGGTAGTGTGGTTAAAATTACTGCAAAATATTCGTTAGTCAACACATTTCAGTTTTCTGCTAGCTACTCGTTTGCCCCTAACAAAATCAAAACTCTATGTTTTTTCTTCATTAATAAGTGCAACTCTTCATACCTAATTAACGATACTAATTAGTACATTATAATAACCACAGACAGGTCTGTGAAGATGATGTAACACTCGCGTTCTCTTACCTAGCAGGTTAACTGTAATGTTTGGCGGGAATCGAACTTTGTACCGCGCGGTGCACGGCCGGGTAGCATGTTAGTGTGCTAAGGCCGTTTGAAATAGTTTGTGCTAACTTTGCTTAAAATATATTGTGGACTTTATTTTGAATATGTGTCAGACAGTTACTGAGACAGGTAAATTCTTGATGAAGTGACGGATTTTTTTCTCTGTGAGAACATTTCTTAGAGCTGTTTAGTTTTTCTATAATAATAATAATAATAAATTCTTTAATTTCAGACTAAGTCCATTTGGTTAGTACAACACACAACTTAGAAACTAGTGTTACTTACATCTACCAGAAAAAAAAAAAAAAAAAAAACTAAACAAGACTACACGACTATATGTTCAAGAGTATACTTGACAAATCACAGAGAATATTCGTCACGCAGTGAGGGCCTGAGGACAAGTTTCGCCACCTAGGCAGGTCAAAGAAACGCTGGCGTGGCGATTTGGACTTGTTCCTGACCGGCCGGAAATGGCCGGAAAATACATAGAACAAATAGGTAGTAGAAAAAGGTTAAACAGAAAAAAAAAATATTATAAAACAGTTACATATTAAAAAGTCTAGGTAGTAAAAATATGCGCACGCGCCGCGGTGCGTGTCTGTGATTATTTTGTCTGAACCGCTGCTGGAGACTTGACCTTTTGATAATTTAGCAAATTTATAAAACGACATTTTTCATTGTTATAACTTTGTTTTTATCTTAGTCATCGATTGATTATTATTTTCTCTTTTAAGTGTTTTATATGAACATAGATAAATTAATGCGTAAAGAACCGCTGCTCACATGTTGTTAACGGCATTCTAAAGTTTAAGGACCCCATCATTTAGGGTAGACCGAGGCGAATCGGATCAATTTTTTTTTTGAGGATATTAAAATCATACTACAGTATATTTTATGAAACTTTTATTGACAAAATACTAATCAGTAACAATCTAGCTACGCAATAATCATTTTAAAACATAAATTGTTCACTAATTATCCAAAATGTTAACTAAAAACTTGAAAGACAGAATTATTCGAATCGCCCCAATTCTCGGGGTGAATAGGATCATACATAACATATAACTTAATTTAAATTTTCTTAACATTTAGCTTTGGAATCATTTATATAATGAATAATAAGATCAATATTAATTAGTAACACATAAATTGCATATATACGGTCCTTTTTTCAGCACATTTTTCGTGGCACCATTTTTCGCATGCATGGCACTGAATCCAATCTTCTGATGGTGGATGGATATTTTTTTCTGAGCAATACTTCGATACAACCAGTCCTGACCAGCCAATCCTACCATGGCCTACTGCTCTGTTAAAATTGTGTTTAATTTTTTGACGTTCTGCGAATTCAAATGCATATTTACGAACCGCCTTGGGTGTAATTCCGAAGCCACGACTCGCTAAGTGCAGTGAACGGTCCGCTAAAATCTTTTCAGCAGTCTCATCTGAAGCTGGCTGTCCACCACGCATTTTAATGACACTTCTGGAGAAAGTTACTCTTCATTTAAACAGACACGTGTATAGTTATCCGTAAATCTCAGCAGCCCGATGTAAGGTTAACTCTTTGGCCAAGACTTTACTTGCAGATTCTCTACTTTTTCTTGGGACCATTCTGCCATATTAGTCTTTCTCTTGTACGTGCGAACCATCTACAAGGAAATAAAAACGCATCATTAACCGTAAATGTTAAATAAATCATTATAAAAAAGTGATCCAATTCGCCCCCGCTGACGCGATCCGAATAACCCCATATAAAAGACTCTTGAAATAAATATTTTACACATTAACCTATAATATTGTGCTTAATAACTAAAATGTTTTCTAAAATAGACCCTTTCCCAATCAATATAAAAAATATAATTCAAAGTTTTAACACAAATCCTTAGAATTACACAAAGAAATGGTAAGTACTTACCTTAGATGCGCACCAAAATTGTAACACACACAAATACAAGACGCGCTGACGTGCAGTTTTGACACTGATGCACAAGTCGAATAGAAACACTGCCAACGGCGGGAGGTGCAGGGCAGGAAGGGGTAAGGCGCCAGTCACTTGAGTTTCGTGCTAACGCGTTATTCAAAATATTACCGAATTTCTTATTTTGATCCGATTCACCCACTGATCCGATTCGCCTCGGTCTACCCTACCATTATTTATTTCTGAAAAGGAAAAACAGTAAGACTACAGCCAGTATACTATTGTAGTCTTTGAAGACTACTTAGCTTGCGGTTTCATCTTACCTTAACACTCCTTTCAGCCATACAAGCTTTGCATCATGTTCATCCTTCCATCTGCCTAGCCTTTTCCCAACCACCAGTTACGTATTTCGTATGAATCAACCATATTATTAAACACAATTCTAATAATAAATTTTCACGCACGAGTTATAAATAGAACAATAGTGCCGGAATGGTAATTATAATAATTAGTTAATCTGGAATGACGTCCGCAAATGATTTAATATCAGCTGCCACGTCAGAAGCAGCTGTTACGTCTGAACAACGTCATCTAGACAATTAAACAAACGAACATTTTATAGCACCTTATATATGTAAAAAAAGAACCACTTCCCATATATTTATTTAACACTTTTAGCACACAAATGTACAGAAGCTGATTTAATGTCATGCGCATTCTCTACCAGTCAACCTTTGGGTAACGCGGTGAATAGTGGTAGGTGAATTAAAAGCGATTGATATTATTTAACTACAAACATTTGATTCAATAACGATACTTACAGATAACGAATGAATTCGGAATTACCTTAAAAAAAACGCTGATGGTAATGCATTCCTGAATAGCTTCTTCCTGGAAATCATGATTAAAAGAAAATGCCATGAAATATTGTAAATAATGGTTAAAATAACTAGGTAAGTAAAAAATACTAAATTGAAAAAACTAATTCAAACATCTTGTTTCATTAAGTATATATTTAACGGAAAGCTCAGTATTTTTCCACTAATTAAAACAAAATGTGACACGGAACTGTATTTTAATTAATTATATCTTAGTGGAGCGGGAGAGGTAATAAAAAACTGTTGGTTTGACCCCTGAACTAATTAAACTAATTTAATTTGAGCGATATCACGAGGCGTGTTAGCGGACACACATGATAAACTTTATAATAGAGGCCTTTCATCGATATTTTAGTTAGAAGATCTTTGTTTTGTGGACGTAAAAATAATGATTAATAAGTTACTTTTTATCATGGCTTCGCTCGCGATAATATAGATCGCAAAAAAGTAGCCTATTTCTATCTGTAGTTCCCATTAGATATCTGTTGCAATATTCATAAAAATATAGTCGGCGATTTAGGCGCGAAAACGTAAAAAACAAACGAACTCACTCTCACAATATTGACATTACTACATTAGTTAGTATGAAAAGGTTTCAAACCACTGAACGAAAGTGATTTAACTTATTTGGAACTTGTTCATGAGCTCCAAATAAGAAAGAATCACGTAGTCGTAGTTTTTCGTAGCACTTCGTAGACCGTAGGCGGAAATCTCGTAGCAGTCGTAGCGCAAAAAAGTTGTAGTATTTTTGTAATGATGTAGATAGTTATTTACAATTTATATTCATTTAATATAGAAATAAATTATATTAAAATAATGTAGTAATGTTTTAATTTTAAACAAATACCTGTTGGACCATTTTCGGTTGATCTATATTAAACCTACTTCGTACTCTCGGTCTCTAATAAATATTTCAAACAAAACAATGTTATAATTAATACATTATGACTTGTTTATTTCTAATCAAGTAGTGGTAGATCAATAAAGGGCTCGGCCGGGGAAGAACTACTATATAACCCCATCTACCTATTTCTATATAATTTGCAGTACTGTTTCGATTAAAGATTATAAAATAAAAATGTGAATTAACTTGTTTATAACACTGGAAATGCCTGTGGGCGGGTTTCTAAATTGATAATTTATTTTGAGTCAAATTTTAATTGAATTTCAGGATAAGCAAGGGTTTGAGAAATATTCAATTCAGAAACCGGATCTGTATTGCGTTTTTATTAACTTACATGGATACATAGTACGTTTAATTAACCACGCATCTGTCACTTCGTAGCTTATCACATCTATGTAATAAATTACAACACTAGCACAGCACACAAAAGGCTAGTACACACAATAATCTGAAAACACCCAGTTTATCTATAGCACCTATTCTCTGAGAAGTCGGTGATCACGCGCGGGGCGTGTGACTCAGATAAACATGACCTCTTGTTGTAACCGCTCGCTTGTGTACTGTAGATAGATATTAGTAACAAGAACAGGGGTAATATTAATTCAGAAAAATGCTGGCAGAAATGGAGCAGTATCCATGACAGCCAAGCTAGAGCGTTGCTTCTCTTTCTCTCGTCCGTTTTGGCGCCATTTTGTGGCTAAAATCGAAACGAACGCCGCCATCTTGTTTTTTCAGTGGTTGTTATGATATTTACATATGGTTGGCAACAGCGCCTCATTGTCACTGACAATAACCTTGTAGGTACCAAGGCATGGGGAGACCACCTTAGTCTCCCCAGGTATGTGTAATGGGCATTGCACAGAGGGGGTTCCGGGGTGGTAATTTAAGAGCTACCGGGCCCCTTCCATGTGTGATAACTGGGGTGGTTTTAGTGAGGTAAAAATCCCACACTCCTCGGTCTTTTTCCCCAAAAGACCAGGCGTCTTTTGAAGGTTTCCTCCCGAAAACAAAAAAAAGGTACCACACTATAAATTCATGTGTATGTTCCACCATGTGTTTAAAATCTTGTATTTTCGGTATTACGGAGTATTACGGAGCTCGTGGCTAAATTATAACAGCCGAACGGACTAATCTTCAAGGTTAACCTACGCTTTCCGAGGTTAGTCTGTGGATGGGTGACCATATTAACATACCGAGACTCCTCCGTGCCTCGGAAAGCACGTTAAGCCGTTGGTCCCGGTTGTCGTTACGGATTGTCAGAAGCCAGAAAATCTGACACCAGTCTTGCTAAGAAGTACCGTGTTACCCAGTTAATGGGTTGTGGAGGTCTGGTAGGCAGCCGCTCCACGTAAAATACTGGTATTCAGCTGAATCCGGTTTGACTGGAAGCCGACCCCAATTTGGTTGGGAAAAGGCTAGGCAGATGATTTTCGGTATTACGGAACGTTGATATTGTTTGTATAAAGTTAACAAAAAAAAAAAAAACCGGGTAAAGAAAGCATTTTTTCCTTGCTCGGGCAATTCTACTAATTTTTTAACAACGTTCGAATTCACATCTCAGTTGCAATCTGTCAAAAAAACCTTAATTCTCATACATTTTTTACAGATTGCGACGAACGAAGTAGAATTGGTACCTACTCTGTTGGTTGGCCCTGCAAATATTTTTCTTAAACAATTTTATTTTTCAAATATTATCAAATGTCTCTCGTGATTCGAAAGCTTCTGGATATAATCATTTTTTTTTCAACACGGGAACATTTATCTGCTTGTATGGTACAAAGTTTACAACTGCGCATTTTTGAATTATTTGTTTATTTGTGTAATTGGAACGTTTTCGAGCCAATTATGCTAATTAAAGAGACAACCGCTACTTATTTATTATAATAATTAATGCGATTATTATACGCCTGATTGCTGGAACTGTATTTTTATGATGATTGTGTTATTCTGTTGCAAATCAAGTGAAATAACGTAACATGCAAAGAAGAATACTTACCTCCCTTTCTCCTAATTCCATTAGGTTCTTAGGCATTCTTTCTCAGCATTCTTCGCCAGATGTGTCTGTGCTGGGGCGTCGAGATATCTATAACTAAGTTCAAGTATATTAATGTAGAAAGGATAATAACCAAGGTATTTTTTTTTCAACGGAATCAGAATAGCCAGATTAGTAACAAGAGAAACATGTTGATTTAAACAGACCATTAATAGTAACAGATACCAATTAATGTTGTTTACCTCGTAAAGAAAAAAAGCTTAAAGATAAACCACTTCTAAGTAAATAAATTAATTAATTATAGGTACTTTAATCAAATCATTAGCCTACAGCGATCCTCGGATCGAGAACAATATTTACTAAGAATTTTTATCTTTGAACGAAAATTCTGTGTTTTGTCAACACGGAAGTTTAAAGATCATTGGTTTATTGGGTTTCTGTAACTCGTGATATATAGGTACAATATTTATTTATAACTAGCTCCGTGTCCGCGTTCGTGTAAAACTAGCATATACCGTCTTCAGGGGGCCCTTCTCTCTCTGGACAAAAAAAAACATTAAAATCGATTCGGTGATGACGGCGTGAAAGCGTAGGTAAAACAAAGCTATTATCGCATTACAAAATTAATTTAGAATTTTGAGAACTAAAACATTTGCCACTAAAATATAATTTAAGATTAACACCCTTATTCATAATAACTTTTTAACAATAACTTAGTTATAATACTGTATAAGAGATTCTAAATTCAAATTCTCCGTAGAAAATTTTAAACAAAGAGTCTGCTTATCAGTAGTTTAGCTAAGTGTGTGTGGTTATAAAGTTTTTTTTATGAAAAAGGCTGTAGTTGTACCTACAATAGAAATTCACTCATTCGTCTTGCCTTTACTATAAAAGTCAACCAAGCTAGTTAGTCAGACAGAACCAATTAGCTATCCAATGATACATATACATAATGTAACCTAAGAATGTATTCAATGAAAGAGAAATTCCTATCCGATGTACCTCCGAGTTTATTGGGTTACTTGATCACACAGTTCGTAATATTATGACTTGACATGAATCATGGTTGATGCAAAAACACGCTCTTTGCACACACCTGATATTATTATAATAGCGCCTGTGTAAGTTGAGCAACCAAAGGTTATGGTTAACTTAACTATACGGCTGGTAATAGTTGAAGTAAACCTGAACTAGCAACTAGAGCAGCTGAGTTGTAGTCCGTAATCATTCATTTATAATAGCTACTTACGTATGAAAATAATTATTATGATAGTTCAGCGTAGGCAGAAGTACCTTTTTGCAGTCTTTTAAATTATAGGTGCCATTCGTCCTGCAGCCTTTATCTTCTTGTCGTGTCGATGGCAAAGTTCCAGTCTTAGTGGAGTAATAAATTACTGTGTGTTTTCTCTAATATCTAGCTTCTAATCAAACGTACGTTTGTTTTTTTGGAGTTTTAAGGAATCAAGTCCAAAAATACGTTTGAAATAATAAGCATGCTAAAGTTAAAACTTCATAAATCTTAACGTTCACTACACAAACAAAACTGCCAGCCCGGAGATGCAACACTTATTTATTACTTTATTAATTATAAGTATACAAATATGTACCTACTTGTCTTTATATGGCTCTGCTCCGTATATATTAATTATATACATTATATTAACTGTAGACACTTCAGTAGAGTCATCCTTATCTATACCTTGTTACCGGATGCGGACAATATCAAACGTTACATCGCAATCATCTTACTGTGTGTGGACTTTGAATTCTTGATGAAAGTGATGATAATTAATTTCTGAATCATCACTGTTTTCATCTTAATTATGAGGAGAATATGAATGCTGTAATACATTTCATAATAAATTAATCCAGCTTTTTACTGAAACGGTTGTAATTGCCATATTAATATGTTACCGAGTATAATAGCCATGAGTGTATTGTATGTTTTACTTACACGCTTTGATCTAAAGCACTTTGGATTACCATATGTCTAATTTATAAACCAACTGTTATAGTTTTTGTTATCCGTCTTTTTCATAACACAAATTAGATTTAATTGTACTTCTCTATCTTCCGACCCTTGTCCTATGTTACTAACGTGTTGTTTTTCCATGATCAACCCCCTCTATTGCTACGCTATCATTAAGGTTTTCTTTTGTATAATTAAATTACTCATAATTGTAAAATACTCTAATCAACATGTTCACTTTTTGTAATTTTAATTTAGCCAACAAAGAGCAATAATAATTAATCGTGGTCTTCAAAGAACATGCATGCCTACTTTGAAACTTGCAATTATGTAGATACTTAGGTGTTTAATCATCACTATAATTATGAATGATAATATTATATTCATTCTTATAAATGAAATGTTTACTTACATTATAAATCCAGCATCGATACTTCTACAAATCTTTAGATTATTTCAGCTGTTCCCAGTCACGTAAATCTTATCAATATATACAAATTCTGGGCAAAGCCAATGATTGAATTAATCACCAAAATGTGACCAATTATCGTAATGATACAATAAGTTGGGTTCAAAATGAATTAACAATATTTTTAAAATGATTATTAAAAGAGAATCGTGGGTAAAACGATAAAATACCTACATATGTTCATCTGTTATCGGTTGGAGTGCCCCAAGGGTCGCTCCTTGGTCCAATTAACTTAGGTCATGCAGACCGTATATTTTATGTACGTATCGTGTCTTAAGAGATAGTTGTTTACGTTAGATTTATACAACAGGTAGATTATTTGATAATGTAACTAAAAAATTGACTGTTGTAGGATGTTTCAAGGCCTTACACACGGATGATAGTGTAGTAAACGGTATATTAATTGTACTTCATGATTATTTGTAAACAGATAAAACTAATTATTTTCAAAAGGTACATCCTGTGTATTTGTTCTAAAATAGAATTTGAAAACACCTATTCAAGCTGTCTGATGCAGCCCTGCTTGCCTGCGGTATTGTAGTAATATTTAAAACTTCAATGGCGAGGTAGCAACAAGAAGTAAATTATTTTAATCTTTAAATTGATTACCTAATACTGATTTAAAAAGGAAACCTAATTGGTTGTTAATATTTTTAATTGAACATTCAGATATGGATGTAATTACCCTCTAATCTTTACGGCACGTGTAATTGCAATGGTTAAATAAAATCAAACCCAGACATTAGCTAATTGATTTTATGCTAATTATTCAACGGATTCAGCTTTCAATTAAATCTTAATTTTCTTCAGAGAGGCAAATCTTATCATGGCTAGCTACCATATACTACATGGGTACTACGTATAATAGAATAATGCCTTATTCATATATTTATTAGGGCTTTTTATTATGATATTTAGTTCTGTAAGTATGTAAATTTAAAGATCTCAATTGATCATCTATAGGTCCATGATCTTTACAATTTTACTGTATTGCGATTTGGGTCAGTGTCTTTTTGATATCCTATACTTTAGTATTGCTATAACCAACCAGTACAATTTGTGTAGCTTCTTCCTATTTCATGCACTTTTTCCATTTCAGCGATGTGACTACGTTCCTTGCGATATCAGTCTAACAAAGTCTTCTCTTCTTTTCAGGTGAATGTCTAACGTCAGGCAGATATCCGTTTAAGTGCCTGCAGTTCGAGTTACCTCCAGATGTGGAGCCCGAAGAAGTCAATGTGGTCGAGTTATGGTTCTATAAGGTATGTACTAGCAACAATCTTTATAATTATATTGTATTATTTTTAGGGTCTATCTCAAGGCTAAGAAGAAGGGCATATCTCTCTGGCACTCTTCATTAATTAATAAAATACCGGTACTACCAAGCCAAATAAGTTAAATTTTTCTTTAAAATGTCATAAAAATTTGACTTTGAAATGTCATCTATAATAGGTGATCTTTAAACTTACCTTAAACTTGACTTCATTTCAAATCTAAAGAGGTCCGGCTATTTCGATGCAAAGCACGCAATAAAAATACAACTCTTACCAAAGTTAGCTTTAAAACTGAAGCCCTGATGATTACGATGTCTAAGCAAACCCACTCCTTCTTTCCAGGAACGCGACCCGCTAGACGAATACAACCAAACGTTCGTGATATCAGAAGCAGCCCACTGGGACAGCCAGCAACAGTTCAAGAAGACGAAGCCCATCGCCATCAGGGAGACGGACATAGGGGAGGGCTGGGTGAGGGTCGAACTCGCCTGGGCGGTGAGGGTGTGGCTGGAGGGTCGGGAGAGGCTGCATACGCTGCATGTCGCGTGTAGGACGTGTCAGGTGAGGATCTTTTCTTATTACTTTAGATAACGTATCCTGCTAAACTAGTTGTTATATTTTCTTTGAAACTTGGAGTTGAGGAAGCTCCAGTTTTATTATATAAGAAGGCCTAGTAAACATAAAATCACTACTATAGCTCCTAAATTATATTACCTATGTCTCTCATTTTGCTAGTTATACTTAAGTCTCGTGTTCGGATTCGGAGTCTATCCTATTGGTATCAACCGAGCGAACCTAGTCCAAACTCGCTGTTACTGAGTAAATTTCCGACCTCGTTAATAACAAAAAATCAAAACGAATTACTATACTGATCGTTGTAAATTGTGTCCGAAGTGGCACCGTAGGGACATGCTGCTGAAAAATGTTCCAGTTATATTAATATATAGTAACCCAGTACCTATTTATGAAGCTACCTTATCTGAATATTTGACGTTAGCCTAGCCACAGCCCAAGTTCAGTATCAAACTTGAAATTACAAGCAAAACTAACCACGAAACTTTTTTAACAGCTACGCCGCGCGCCTCTCTCCTTCCACGAGAAACATCGTCCATTCCTGGTGCTCTACACGAAGTACGCTGGCAAGCGCCGCCGGGGCAGGGCCCTAGAATGCGGAGCCACTACCAGCGAGTGCTGCAGAGAGCCTCTGTACGTCAGCTTCAAAGACCTGGGCTGGGATGACTGGATCATTCGGCCTCAGGGCTACCATGCCTACTTTTGCAAGGGATCTTGCGCGCCCATATCTGCGTTGACGAATACGGATAGCTATCATCATAATTTTATAAGAGTAAGTTTCAATTTGGAGCAACTTCTTCTGGTTTAGCTCATAGATTCACTGCAATGATAGGACTTAGCAACAACCTTTGTATCAGCGAAGTAATTTCAAATTAAGAAAAAAAACTTGCTTGCCAATCTATGGCGAAATGTGGTATTGCGCTAATATTTTTGTATACCATCTTTTGTAACGCATTTCATGCAAATAAATGACTTTGACTTTGAATAACAAGGTCGGTCTCCATCTCCACGCTTTTTTTCACACATTCACTAACTTTTTCCAACTTATTATTTACCAACGATTTTTTCTTCTTTCCAGAAATACTTCTACACGGTATCAGAAAGAAAGGCAGAGTTTAAGCCTTGCTGTGCGCCAACTACGTTTAGCTCTCTACAGCTACTCTACATGGATTCCACGAATACGGTGACGCAGAAGACTCTACCAAACATGGTGGTTGAGTCTTGTGGGTGTATGTGAGCGTAGAGACAATAGCTAGATAAGCTAGCTCGTGAAGTGACTAAATAAAAGTGGTGTGAGAACAGTTGGAAGCACAAAAACTGTGTCCAGATTAAACCATTATGTTTGTGCTGTTTTAGTGTCGGCTTTCGATACATTTAAACAATCTTTTTTCGGGATTCAAAGCACTTAATATAATGGAGGCGCACCCAAAGCAAAAGGAACTTAAACGACCTATAAATACTAATAAATTTTGAACTCAAATTGTACTATTCAAATCGATACGGTTATTTTTTTACAATACAAGTTTTGGGGTGCACCGGGACCTATACTTGGCCCACTTCTTCTCGATTGTGCTGTAAGAAAGACATGAACTATATAGATAAAGTAATTATTTTTATATGACAGTAATTATTTGTGTGTGATTGTGTATTATAAGATGAGCATTTTTGTGTAGTTAATGTATTCTTTGTAAGCACAATGTGATATCGTATAAATGTTATCTACTGATTGAAGAAAGTAGTGAAAAAAGTGGGAAAATAGTATTAAAGGTACATTGATTTAGATAATTCAATATTTACTTAGCCAACACATGAAACCAGTGGTGTGCTGTTATTCAAATATAAGATACACACACTCAAGCACAGTCAAGCAGAAGCTTGCTAAATATTTTATTATCAACCTAATAGTAATCTTATATTCTAATTCAATACGATTATTATCGCGTCTTTCACAGTTTTATTTTTTAAATTTATAAACGTCTTTTTTCACTGCCTCCTTCAGTTACGATTTTAGTAATAAACGTTGTGATTGTAAGATTAATTTAACGATAAAACCAGTGCATTTATTTTATTTATAATATTAATATAACATGACATGCCATGTTGTTTTGTATAATTGAATTTTAATACACTTACTTACTTATTTTTTGAACCGGTTCTTTATAACCGACTCCACAAAATGTGTTATGTGTTTTAAGGATTCTCATTTTTACACATTATTATAACTTTCAATTTAATTTCACTTGTATTGCTTCAAAGATACATGTTTCTTCAGTAAAAGCCTGTATGTCAAAACTCGTGTTTTTTGCTTTCTTTAAAATAGGTATATTAAAGTTCGTATTATTATAAAATGAGATATTTACGTTAACTGTAATGTAAATGTTAAGTATGATAAATTATCAACCTTTTAGTTAAGTTAGGGATGTATTTCTGTAAAGATTTGTTCCTATAGTTTAAGTTAGTAAATTTAATTTTAGAACAAAAATACTAATTTTCACAAAACAATATTTACTTTACTTCAAATAAATTAAATATTAGGACAGCTGCTAAAACACTAGTTATTTTTTAATTTTTCAATAATCGTTTAGTATTTTTGGTCTAAAAAGTCATGAAAATAATATCATCTAACTTATGAAGTGTTTCTAAATACTTTAACCATTTTTATTTCAGCTAAAGGCACTGTCTTTTTCGTTGTAAAAAAGAGTTTTATAAAAAATGTACTTAAATATTGTCGTGTCCCAGTTATTGATTGATTTCGTCACAACGGTGTCTAAGTATTATAGTTTAAGGCCGAAATTAGAGAAAAAATATATCGAGATAAATATAAAAAAATAAAATAAGTTTTCTTTTATAATCTGTCGTTTGATTCTTTCCCTCGTACACAATGAACGTGGCATCCACCAACCCGCACTGTATCCCGTGGTGGATGACAGCGTTCCCTCTCCAAATAGTTGTAGGTATGTGGATTAACTTGAAACCTGCGTTTTGACGTTTTAATTTAAATTGAACGATTCGATTTCGATGAATATAACATTTGCAATGGTAATAATGATGCTAACGGTTTCAAATTGTTTTCATCGAAATCCAATCGTTCAATTTAAATTAAAACGTCAAAACGTAATTTTTCATATTCTGTCGAGTCACGTGACACTCGCACAAGTTGTAAGTACTGTATTGCCGTGTAACACAAAACAATTTCATTAAAAACCTATGCTTCCTTTTTGTGTTGTAGATTTTTTTTTTAAATCTCAAATCACAAACGTTTATTGCAAACCATATTGTACACATACAGGTGGTGTATATTAATAAATAACGGTCAAAATAGACATTCAAGGTTAGGTGCTATAATTCCCGGACGGTGCGTTGTGTCCTCGCGCGCCTCAAAATTATGTCAGTAAAGTAGACGGAGCTCGTTAGGGGCAGACCTTGCCAGGGTTGCGGAATTTGCTCGAAAGAGTCACCGTGGCCCTGGAATCCAAAGGCAGAGTCTGACACTGCTTTCAAGATTCGATCGGAGGCTCTTTAAAAGGAATAAAGGCAGATCTGGTCAGCAGGTAACACAATGGAATGTTTTTCACTTTTCTTATTACATCAAATTCATGAACATCGATTTAATGATTTAAACTATTATTAATAAATATTAGTATATGTTATTTATTCATCGCTACTAATATTATAAATGCGAAAGTAACTGTCTGTCTGTTACTCTTTCACGCTAAACAACTGAACGGATCGTCATGAAATTTGGCAGATATATAGCCTGGGATATGGAGAAGGTTTTGCCGAGGGCAAAAGCTAGTTTTCATATAAATATTAGTATTAAATAAAATTATTCGCAAATTCTTAGGAAAAGAATGGTTAGCATTATTATTGCACTCAATTGCAGCACAACGAGGATTTTTGTTATATAAAAATATATTTCACATCAATGTATAATTTTATGTGGTATTTGACGTAACTTGAACGTTGTTACGAGTCAAACGATATCAGCGCTACTAGTTAACTCCCCATTGAATAGAATGGAGCCCCCATTCTATCCACTAGAAAATTTTTCACACTAGTGAGAAATACACCTCAATTCGGGCTAAGAGGGTAGGAGTCAGTTTCCCAGTATGTTGAAAAAAATATGCCGATGTTCAGGTGCTAGTGATATTACCTTTCGCAGTTAGCTCTCAAGGTTACTGATTCTTTTGCGAAATATGCTTTCATATATAATATGTAGTTTGTCACCAAATTAACGATAAAAAAATATTTAGGTACAAAAAATAAAACAAAATACTTAGTTAACGACACGGAACACGTTTAATAGTTACAATAGCAACAGATCACAATAGAAATGCATCTTCAATTATAGCCAGCCGAACGGGCATGGTCTACGAACGTTAGCTCATCGAATGGGCACGGTCAACAAACGATAGTTCATCGAACGGGCACGACCAACAAACGATAGTTCATCGAACGGGCACGACTCATAAACGATAGCGCATCGAACGGGCACGGTCCATAAACGATACTTCATCGAACGAACACGGATTGTAACCTATATCCCGTCGAACGGGCACGGTCTATAAATTATTTCTTACACTAACATTCGTGCAAGCCATCACTATACTTTTTAAAATACTTTTATAACATATTCTGTTTGGATGGAGTACTTTGGTTGATTTGGGAGAGAAATCATTGATTTAAACTAGTATTACTAGTTAATTGATAATAGTATAACATAATTCACGAGTCAATACAACAACAAAAGGCCCTGGTTTTTTTTAAGTAAGCAAATTACTTCACCCAAACAGAAATAAAACATAAATTAAATAAAGAGGGTGACCAGACAACACTCTCGATCTTGTATATAATTAAATAATTATAAAAATCACAGAATTTGAGGATACAAGCATGTCCAATGGAGTCTACAAATAGTTTGCGACTGCTAGCGATTGCTTTTACGTTATATGTACATACGTACACTAAAAATAGTGTAACCTTCATGAAAGATAAAGCTAGGAAAAAGACTAAGTAATACATAGTTCATTTTATATCATTCATGCTAGGCCAAAATTATACCTATTGGTTTCAAGTGTGATTATATTTAATATTAATATTTGAGCTATGTTTCAAATCTGTATACATGTCAGTTATGTGACAGTAAATACTTTTGTTTCATTTTTACTTTTAGCTCTGAATGTAGCCAATAAAATATATTCAAGAATATAAAAAAAATCAATACGTAAGTACGTAATTTTATCCAGGCAAGATTATTTCATCAAATCATTCTCAAAGTCGTTTAAAAGCAATCAGTAGCAGTTACAAGTTCTTCAAAATGTCTCTCTTTGCTAAAATATTTATTTATTTTTGTTTCTATATTTTTTTATAAATTCCTTAGGACGGAAGTACAAGATATGTTTGTTACAACCATTTATTATTTATTTTATTACAAAATTACGAGAAACATTTTTTGATTGGGTCACTTGAAACAGGCATTCACTAGGTATATTATGAAACATGATTTAGAAAAGTTTTTCGGTAAAAATAGTAAAATTGTATAATGTCGATTACAACTATACTCGATTTTTATTTTGCACCGGTTGCGGATAAAGTATTTCATATTGATTTTTGTTCGTTATAAATTCATCTGAAATTGATTAGACCTGCCATAAATTTAATTCACGTCAGTTTTCTTGTTTTTCATAAGATTTAGTGAATGCCCCCTTTTTTTATTGTATTATTAGCCAATCGTTCTATGGCACATGTTGCTATTTCAATTTATAGATGGCACTAATATACTGGGTTTATATTTGATAAACATACATTCGTATCTGATAAAATAGCCTCTTTTATGAACCTACTTTAAAAAGAAATTACCCACCAGGGATGCAATAATTTTGTTACTCGAACAGGACTCGTGCTGGATTCTATTATAGTCCAGTTTTGCCTGGCATGTGACTAGCTTCTAATGCCCTTTCGGCGACAATTGTCAACTGTGATACTATGATCACCAATCACTAGACTGATTGATAGAATTAAAAACAGAAGAGAAATAATAAAATTAATTTAGCACATACACGAAACACGCACGACGAATTGATGGTTTAGGCATACTCGAATTAAACAATATTTTGGCGTTTCTTGAGAATACTTATTCCCAACAGGGGAACTCTGTACTAGTTTTTTTGAACACGCTAATCTCTGGAACTACCAGACGGATTTGGAAAATTATTTTGTATGTGATAGCCGAATTTATAAACGCTACGCTACGCTGCGGAACGCTATAGGCTATACTGGAACGGAAGAAAACAGGATATGATACAAGATGAATATCTTACATTATTTTCATCAAATACAAACCCAGATTACAAAAATGTTTAGCTGGACACAAATGTATAAGACTCCTTGCGGATAAAGATATTATAACATTACAATAATTAATAATTATAACTTACGAGCTAAGAAACAACACTTTTGGAATGAACGGACGATCACAAGCCTTGGGGTAGTTTGATTTGGTCTAATGTACAGGCGTTGATTTGAACAAAAATTAAATAAAGCCGTTCAAAGGGTAAACAGACGTCAAAATAATACCGAAAATAATTTCCATTGGCAACACAAAGTGTTGTTGCGTTTAATTTACATAAACAAATAAATATTTATTAGTAATAAATAATTTCATGATTTCATCTACTTTTCTAAAGTAAACCAACATTTACAAAGTCAGGTTTATGTAAAAAGTTGACATCTTGTGTAAGATAGGTTTTTTAATACACAGTATTTCCAAAATAACAGATTAAAAAATAATTAAAAATTTCGCAAGTGCAACAGCCTGTACATAAAAATATCGAAATAAGGCACTCAGTTCAAGCAATGTACTTAGAGTATTATTGCTCGTTTGAAATGCTTGCCACCGAGCAATATGCGAGCATGCGAGCAATTTTACCGATCAAGGCGACTTTACTTAGAAAAATGAAGTTAATTGGCAGTATATTCGTATTCAAATAAATTACACATAACGTATAAAAATTGCTTGGATGCACGCATTGCTCAGGCAAGCAAGAAAAAAATATCAAACTGCTTTCATAATCGTACACTATTAATCTCTTTTCGGAAGCACCATATACATCAAAAATATCTATCAAAAATACACCTACTTACAACAAAAAAAGTTACGTAATTGTGACAATTTCTTATATTTTACGTAATAATGTAAAATAATCGTTCCGATATGTCTTCGCTTGACAAGTCTTAAATTATGCATACTTAGTGAGAAACTATCTCTTTTTTATTTATTCTTTCATATTGGGTAAAATCCCTATTGATGCGAAGAACTTGAATTGGGAAAATTCCCATTAGAATTTCCTAATCTTTGGACGAGCAGTTTTTTGATCACATTAATTTTGACTTTCAGTCAGTCCATCACAGATGTTGCCAAGCCACGGAATATTATTAGTTTTTAGAAAATCACGATAGAATTTCCCAGTTTCCAAAAGCCCTCTTGAATTAAATCCGTAATCGAATAAGCTAGGAGGCCTATAATCACAAGGCTGAAAAAATGCTGGCAATCATAATAATTATGAAATCTTAAGGCGATTAATTTGATTACGATACTAAACCTTTGTATTGATGCATAATCAAGAAATCTTTCAAAAACTGGGAGTCAGGAACTTCAAACACTAACTAACCTAAAAGTACAACTCTTAATATTCCATAGCTTTGAACTTCTACAGCATTAGCTACTAAAACTATAATACTTACCAAGAAAAGTTCTTCAAGAACTTTTGAATGGGAAAATTCCCATTTCAAGTTCTTACGACTTAGGAATATTTCCCAATAATACATTACGGGGTTGGTTTTTTCAACCATTTAGCCTTACATATGGCTTATAATTAGTATTGTCTTTATAGCTGTGAGAGAACACTGAGAAAGTTCTAATCAAAAGTTTCACTCGATTGAGGTGTTTATAATTCTTATAAACATCTTAACTTTGATTTCATAGTGACTATGTTCAAAATAAAAACAAGTTGTTTCAATTCATAGAACACAGAATATATAGACACTTTATCTCTTACATTTTATATTCAACAGAAAGAGACAACAATCTAAATACTTCTCAGTTCCATTTATGAATAAGAAGCAGTCTTACTGCTTGAAGAAAGGTTGAGTGATAAAAATTGCCTTTTCAACATAGAATAAATGCAAAACTTGAGAAGAGGATTGTAAACATCATTATGAACAACTTTTAGTATGGAACCCTTTTCAGGTTTTGCTTATTCATTCATGACAAGTTAAATAAATATCAGCCCAGTATTGATTGAGAACCAAAGTTGTGGCATTTAGTTTGTAACATATTTATGTTGCCAGCAAAATTGAATGTTACATGAATGCTCGCAATATATAATATTGTTGGCAACAAAAATTGCGCTTTTGCTGTGTTTTTTAACATTTTGTTCAATAAATACGGGGCATTTACAGTATTTCTATTTTAGCATGCCAATAGCGGTTACTGCATTTTCATTAGAATCCCTTCATTGGAATCCAAAAATATAAAATATGGATTGTTTATCTTTAGCAAATCACATTGTTAATCATGATAGACGGTTTTCATGACGATTTATTTGATTTATTTCCGATTTTGACATTAGGAAAGTCAGCAGTAGTTGGGTCGATAACCGATAATGATATGCCAAAACGCGAAAATTATAGGCACAATTATCTACATTTGTCAAACCTTTTTTAAAGTAGATTCACAATGTGTACCTCCAGCCGTTGTTCAATGGTCGCCTAGTGCGGTGGTGGTGAGCTTGGCAGTCTCGCTGTCGCTGGGCGGCGCGGGCTGCGAGCCGCCCCGCCTCACGAGCGGTGGCAGCGCGCTGGCGGCGGCGGGCGGCTCGGGCCGCGTGGCCAGCGTCAGCGCGCCCGAGTTCACGTCTTCTATGGCTTTGCGGAGCTGGGGACAACGTTTATTTTTTGTAACGAATTATCAAAACAAAATACTACTACTATTATAAATGCAAACAAAGAGATCCGCTGTCTTCAAAACTAACTCTTCACAACAACGCTTGAAGAAGTCTTCCAGCAATCAGACTCACACTGGCGAGACAAGCGCATTGTCGTTGGAGACAGGAGATTGACTAATCTCCGCTTCGCCGACGACATTGTCAGCTTAATACTCGAACAACTGAGCCAGGCAAACCTCGAAGTCAGACTCAATATGAATATGACGAAAACGAAGCTAATGACGAACAGCACGAAGCGCAAAGTAGACATTGAGGTTGTCGAGGTTGAATATGTCCATGAGCATAACATATATCTTGGCCAAATAGTCTCATTTCAGCTGAGACAAGATAAAGAAGTTGCTCGACGCACCGAAAACGACTGGAAAATACCCCTCCCACTCTGCCTTAAAAGAAAACTCATGGACATGTACATCCTCACCAACGGTACACAAACGTGGTAACGCAATGTCAAAAGTCCACGCTCGGGGTTTGCCAGCGAGCAATGGGACGAAGTATCCTCGGAGTCAGGATTACAGACCGTACAAGGAACAACATACTTTATTCCAAAACTCAAATCGTAGATGTAAGCAACACAGCTGCCAAAATTAAGTGGAACTGGGCGGACCATATCTGTCTCATGCCACATGAGAACTGGTCGAAAGTAACCACGGATTGGGTCCCGAACATCAGGAATTGGCGACGCAGTAGACCCAAAAAAAAAGAAAATGAGCTGGGGAGACGAGCTGTACTCCTACCTGAAGGATAGAACTCAGATTGCATAGGATAGATTGAGGTGGAAGGAAGACCTTTGCCCTGCATTGGGACACAACAGGCTTATAATGATAAGCGGTACTAAGGAGCTACTCCTCATTGATATGGCCATTAGCCAACAGGTTCGGCGTTCAGGAAAGGATCTGTTGGCATGTTGGATAGACTATAAGAAGGCCTATGACTCGGTACCTCATACATGACTCATGAGGATGCTAGAATTGTATAAAATTGATGCAACTCTACGCACCTTCTTCAAGTCGCATGTCGTGTAGAGTGTGGAGGACCGTCCTTCGCTATCCAGGATGTCGGAATATCCAGAGGAATAGCAAACCGGTAGGGATCTAACGGGGTATATTTCAGGGCGATAGTTTGAGTCCGCTTTGGTTTTTGCTATCGGTTGCAGAGAGGTGGTCAGGCTCTTTACATGAATGATTTGAAACTCTTTGCCCCCAGTAATCTGCAACTGATGGAGCTATTAAAGGTAACTGAAACTTTCAGTAGCGCCATCAGGATGGAGTTCGGTGTGAACAAATGTGCGGTCACGCATGTAAAACGTGGAGAGATTATGGAATCCGTGGGAACTCAACTCTCGGATTTCATAAACCTTAGATCCCTCTCTTCAACTGAAACTTACAAGTATTCGGATATGTCGGAAGCGTTATGTTACTGACATGAAGCATTCGTTGAAGGAGCGCTACTTTGGCCGCCTGAAGAAGGTATTAAGTAGCCTTCTATCGGGCGGAAACAGTGTGCGTGCCATCAACGACTGGGCCGGTATTGATGTACTCTTTCGGCGTACTCAAATGGACTCAAACGGAACTTCACGCCCTGGATAGGCGGGTCCGTACACTGTTTACTGCACATCGAATGCATCACCCACGGTCGTCGGTAATGAGACTGTATATCCAGCCAAAGTATGGAGGTCGAGGTTTCTTCAATGCTAAGACTCTGCACTATCGCGAGACGTGGATATGCATCGAGATGTAGTGGCGGTGGACAAGGTGAACTCAGCAATCATTGTACCGATAGTCGTGTAGCCAACGGCTTAACGACCCTGTTCCCGATATCGATGGGCTTTTATGTTTTGTATTTTTAAATGTTTTTTAAAGCTGTATGTTTTAACAAATATTTTGAAATGTAATAAAACAAGTAAAAATGATGAATAACAACAGCCATTATTTTAGTATACCGGTTTACTTACTTGAGACAGCGCCAATTTTACGTAGGTATAGCAATATCATTGAAAATAAATAGATACGTATTTTTTTGTTTTACCATTTCAGAGACAAAAAAATCAAAAGTAAAGTAATCATAGTCACTTTCTTCGATACAAGTGATGCACTCTTCAAAAATAATTAAACAAGCAAACAATACTTTTTTTACGTAAATGCAAATATGTTCAATTAACGGTACTGATTGCATGGTAGATAATGCAGACTGCGGAGACAGTCTGCATTTATAAATATATATTTGCGTAACCCTGTATAAATTGTCCGCATTGACATACGTATTTAAACTTACCTCTTTGAGTGACACGACTCCTATGAGCCTCCCTATAGCTGTCACGTACGCTCGGCTCACTCCCAGCGTCGAGAACAGCGAGTGGACCTGGGGACAAAACCAGTTTATTGCAATATCTATCTATACTAATAAAATAAAGATGAAGAGTTTGTTTGTTTGAATCTCTGGAACTATAAGTTGGATTTGGAAAATTATTTTAGTAGGTATATAATAAACACATTCATGAGGAAGGCTATATGTGAAAACGAAGTCGGGGGCAAAAGCTAGTTTCGTATATTTAAACAAGAATATAGCATATTGTCAAGGGTTATACCTCGCAAAGTCGTCTCCTCGCATTATCAGTGGGGTGTGGTTGTGGAGCCGATTTATAATTATGCTCTACCTCCTATCCTGCCGTTTGTGCCCAAACTAAGCCGAAGTGCCCACGCGCTGCCACCAACGATGCGGTGCGGCAATGTTTAGGGCCACAATAGGGAATATGCATGCATATTTTTATTTGCAAAATAAAATAGGTAAGTACTTATTGCTTAGCTCTAGTACACAATTATGAAATATTCAGCTGCATCCGATTTGACTGGGATCCGACCCCATTAAGGTTGAAGGACCGAATTATACCCGGTTACTTGTACGTTGGTTTTGGCATAAATGGGGTCTCACTTTAGCAGTGACCAGGTTTAGTTTAGCTTACCTTGAGTAACGAGGTCCGCTCGACCAGCTGGAAGGGCGCTGGGTCGATGTGGCAGATGTACAGGTTCTCATCTTCATACTCTGGGTCGTCGGGATGCTGTAAGAGATGCAGGAAACATTTGTAAAGCCTTCTTATTTAAAAGGTTTTGTGAAGTTTAGTTATATTAAGACATTTCATTTACTATTGTTTAGCGTTCTTAAGACAAAGATACATTAATAAAAATGACGATTGCTAAGGATACAAGGTATTGCGGGTAGCCGGTGGATGTGATACCTCTTAAGGGGTCATTGCACTCACCATAATCAATCGCGAAAAAAAAACAGCTGTTCAGTACATTTTGTCGAGTTATGCGCACAGAAATGTATGGGGCAGTCGATTTTTTTTTCCGCGATTTCATATTGGTCCCATAGTAAAAGTTGTTCATAATGATGAGTGCAATGACACCTTAAGAGGTATTGCGTTTATTCTGTTATACGTTGTCCACATATTTATACCTCCTGATAAGTTATTGAATAACCCATAAACACAACCCTGAGAAACATTCTTACATAAATAAATAATGTATTTATAGCGAAGAGAAAGTTTTTTTGTTACTAACACCCACCATGTCTCGCTTGCGCGCGATCTGCAGCATGCGGTCGAAGTCGATCTCCTTCGCCATTTCCATCTGCTCCCACGCCTTCTGGTCCTCGGGGGACATGTCGCACACGCGCTCGCGGGGCTGCGAACAGAAAAACAGTTTATTCTCACATCTTTTGACTGTGTGGACAGAAAAGATCCACATAGTTTTAGTAAAACCACAGATCTAATCAAAGAATATTTCCTGCCAGGGTTGCGGAATTTGTTCGAAAGAGGCAAAGGGCATTAGTAGGAGCACGGATGGGTTTTAGTCAGACACACAGAAGAGTCTGACACTAAGAGCGGAAGGAGTCATTTGATGACCTCCCATCAAAAAAATGTAAAAAAAAAATCTTCGGTTAGCACTAAAAGCCGTCACACAAAAAAAAACAAACGTCTTCATTTCATTAAGAAACTATTTTCGTCCAGTCGCCAAATCTTCAGCATGTGTTTGGAGGTAGAAAGCTGGTAACGGGGTAACTAATTAAATTATGCACAGTATAAATGTTCATAACGCGACTTTTAAGCTATCACTCAGTCTGAAGAAGTTATGAATCGCCACAGGACACAGACCTTTGTTAGGAGTGTAAGGGTGCACTCGTTGAACGGCTGAACTCGTTGACGGGCGCGGTTAAATGCATGCCATCTCATCCAACATCATTTAAAGGAAGAAATAAACTGTGATGAGGAATATGAAGCTAGTGCGCCCACTATTTTTACATTCAATTTAGGAAATAATCTATCCCTGTGTACGTTACCCCAACAAGAAAGTGTCTCCTAGAGTTATATGAGTAGAACGTATTATTGGTGCCTTATCTGTTGCAAATGTGCCCCCACATAAAAAATGTGTGCCCCCTGTCGTTTTGGAAAAAAACGGAAAAAACGATTCTTGCTGGGGTAACGTTTTTCTAGCAGGAAAATTCTAAACGAATGATCGGAGAGAGAAAAATTGTGTATAGCCAGAGAGCTTATATGTGTGCCAAAATGTGCCCCCAAAAATAAAATCTGTGCCCCTTCAGGTTTTCGAGATATTGCATTTCCTGCTGGAGTAACGTTTTGATGAATCGTATATCTCTAAAACCATTGCATGTGCCCCTGTAGAATAAACATAAACGAGTAGCTCTTAATGTGTGCCCCTTTGTGCCCCAATTAGATTTAAGAAAATATTTATAGTTTTCAAGTTATCGCGGTTTTATGAAAACCCGAAAAAACATCGCAGCGCCTAAATGAGACAAGGCATAACTTCGCTGAAAACTGTATTCGGTTCTTCTTGACGCTAATAATAACCATACAAAGTTTCAAAACTGTTCATGCATGCGTTTTTGAATAATCATGCTAAAAGTAAAAACGATGGTGTCATAACTTTGACGGCAAAATACAAGGAACTGGCACAATCCCAGATGTGTAGGTGTAAACCAAAATCTTGTGCCTTTAGTCAAAAATATATGGTGAAAATATTGAGCTTCAAATGTTACGCATTAAGTAAATATAAACAAAAAACCAAAATATGTAAACAACGGCTGGTTATCCGACCAAATCTGAATGACTACTAAAAAGCGACGGATTCATACATATCGATGACCTTCTTTACTTTACTCACTAACCGGTTCACACGTGTTGTGCCTGAGTACACTGAAGTAGAAAAGTAATATCTAATAAAATAAAGTTGTTATTGGATTATATTTTAATAGCTGTTTCTATGACCTTACACATGATTAAGTACATTTATAAGAGCCATTTTCAAATAAAATGTACATGTGACTAACATGCTCAAAATCGTGACCAAACTGTTTTGTGACATACCTGTATTTTTATACTAATGTAAGTCACATTTATTGTAAAGCAGAGTTTACATGTAACTATGTCCTACTGCTCAAATTGAGCAGGGTCCGGCAGGGAGCTAAAATGCAGGTTTAATGATCAAATTCAGCATTTATTCGAAACCTCCAAATTATTATTTTAAAAAATTACACTAAAACTCTTTTATATCTATTTTCCGTAAATGTCAGATTTATTTATTAGTGAAACGTTTTGAATGGAGATAACACCGGACGCCGCCGGCATATAATTTGTTAAAATTTTCAGCCGCAGTGTAAACATGTTTTAACTTTACACGTAGATGTGAGTTACGTCATATGAGTGACGAAATGTGACTCATATGTGTAGCATTTTCGTGAGAAACAACCTCAATTAGCCACAATATCAGAATAACTTGTAATATATAGATAAAGACGATACATACATGAATTGTATTAATAGGCTAATGCTATGAAAATAATACTCGCTTCTTTATTTGGAAATGCACTGTTATTCACACGTATTTTTTTTGTACAAATTGCAGCGACGTTTCGTGACAACAAATAAACTGACACTAAATATGTTCGTACTAAATAAAGGCGTAGGAAAAAAGAAAAAACAGAAAAACTCATTCCTACATCTTTATGAACTTAGAGCATTGTATTGATGATATTGATGATTATAATTTTGTATCTACATATGTCTTACAGCCGCGAATAATATTTTAATCAACATGCAACCAAGCACTGGCCTGCAAATTGCAAAAAAACTTGGGAAAATTCGAATTTCGCAGGCTGGTTGGAGCATTTACCTTAATAGAAGATTCCCTTTTTTCGCCTCCCCACACCGCGGTGTTAGTGTGACAGAGACAGTTACGTGTAACGTCGCTCTATTATGAATAATGGGTACAAAGTGTTTATTGACTAGGAAGTGCGTTTGGATTATTACTTGGTATTGGTTAACAGTTGCAGTTATGTTATGACGCCAAGGACACTGTTACGTTGAGTCACGCAGTTGCACTGATACTGTTTGTTTACTTTTTTTTAAGTTGGTTGAAAGTGGCGTATAAGCATTTTATAACAATTATGTGGTTGTAGGGGTGGTGAATTTTATGGCACGATCTGCGGTGGTAAGTATTTAATGGCATTGTTTTGACTTATTTAAAAATACTTGTACCTTATCAAGCACTTGGATTTTTTTTTCATTACTTTATATTTATTTATTTTTTAACTAATATGTTCTAAATCATGTTTGTTTTGTTTTCATCTGAAAGGATATACATACTTTCCGATTGGTCCAATAGAAATTTCGTCAAAAGCGATTCAGTAATTTGTTTACTTTTTTTTTAGAATACGTATTTAATTCTCTTCTTGTGCTAGGTTGATGACATATAATCCCTTAATAACTTCTAGTTACTATGTAAAAAAATAATTCATGACAAGAATTCATGTCTCCAAAACTAAGACTCGACCACAATCCGTCAACACTCAACATGTCACAGTCACAGGGCTGTATCTTTTTAGCCGAATTAACTAAATAATTGATTTGATTTTTACAGAATGTTCTATGGCAGCCATAACAACACATAGTCACAAGGTGCATTTAATATATTTTTTAATTAGCCCTCAAAACTTTTGAACGCGACTGTACGGACAACAGCTTAGGTATAATACGTCCAATAAAGAAGGTCATCGATATGTATGAATCCGTCGCTTTTTAGTAGTCATTCAGATTTGGTCGGATAACCAGCCGTTGTTTACATATTTTGGTTTTTTGTTTATATTTACTTAATGCGTAACATTTGAAGCTCAATATTTTCACCATATATTTTTGACTAAAGGCACAAGATTTTGGTTTACACCTACACATCTGGGATTGTGCCAGTTCCTTGTATTTTGCCGTCAAAGTTATGACACCATCGTTTTTACTTTTAGCATGATTATTCCAAAACGCATGCATGAACAGTTTTGAAACTTTGTATGGTTATTATTAGCGTCAAGAAGAACCGAATACAGTTTTCAGCGAAGTTATGCCTTGTCTCATTTAGGCGCTGCGATGTTTTTTCGGGTTTTCATAAAACCGCGATAACTTGAAAACTATAAATATTTTCTTAAATCTAATTGGGGCACAAAGGGGCACACATTAAGAGCTACTCGTGTATGTTTATTCTACAGGGGCACATGCAATGGTTTTAGAGATATACGATTCATCAAAACGTTACTCCAGCAGGAAATGCAATATCTCGAAAACCTGAAGGGGCACAGATTTTATTTTTGGGGGCACATTTTGGCACACATATAAGCTCTCTGGCTATGCACAATTTTTCTCTCTCCGATCATTCGTTTAGAATTTTCCTGCTAGAAAAACGTTACCCCAGCAAGAATCGTTTTTTCCGTTTTTTTCCAAAACGACAGGGGGCACACATTTTTTATGTGGGGGCACATTTACAACAGATAAGGCACCAATAATACGTTCTACTCATATAACTCTAGGAGACACTTTCTTGTTGGGGTAACGTACACTCTATCCCTGTATGGTCAATATTTTGCCATTTTTCAAAGTTGCGTTAAAATTTTGAAGTTTCGACACAAATAACCTGCACATCAATATTTTTTTTTCTGTTTTATTTCCATACAGGGCTAATGCCGAGATAATTAAATGTGACTTTTTTTCTGACCATACACCGTTAATCAGTAATCGGCATACTACGTTTGTATGAAACAACGACTAGGGCACCCTTAATACTCGTAGATACGGCCAAGGAATGTGCTACAGTATTGTTAGCACTGTAGGGTTGTACTGACCAGTTGCACTTTCTTGTTGATGGACGGACTCCTGGGCAGCGAGGTGGGGCTGAGCTGGTCCGGCAGGCCTCCTTCCACGTCTTGCAGCAGAGATGAACGCTTGAAAATAGCTTCGAAGGCTGCTCGGATCCTGCGAATTAAGAATAAGAATTTATTGTAGTGGATTTAACGCCATTTAAAAACGATATCATGACGAAATCTCTAAGTTCGACTAGCAAGTTCTGTGATACTTGAGAGCAAAGGTCTTATGTTTAAAGAATGAGTGTTACCTGGTCTCAGCTCCAGTGACCGTGGTGTAGACGGAGGGCTGCGGCGTGGTGGGCGTCTGCGGAGCTGTTCCACATGACGACAGGCCGCGCGTGAGGGTGAACGAGTTCGTCTTCTTCAGGATCGACTTCGGACGGAACAGTTGGCCTGGCGCTGGAGAAAATAGATTCAAATCATTCGATTAAACCAATAAATTGAACTTTTTAATGGTCGAAAACATGAAGCTTTTTGCACGTTTCAAAGCGTAGATCTCTATGGAGAAGAATGTGCAAGAAACTTCACGGACACTCTTTTAAATTGTGTATGATTGATGTGTAGAAAAGTTTATGTAGCTCCAAGCAGCTTACAATGCAAGCAGCAAACTTTGGGGTCAACAAAAGAACAGATAGTCATTCATCATTTGGACCATGCTTTCACTAATTTATTTGAAAACGTTTCAGAGGTCTTTCTATTGTGACATTTTAGAAAATTGGCGGAATTAGAGTTAAGTCCTTGAAATCTTGACTATTGTAGCAATACCTGGAAGCTCTCATTCGCTATAGACTTTTTAATCAAGAATTTGAAGGGCTGATGTCGCCAGGAAACGTATAGCCGCCAGCACATCAAGCTACCCGAAACTGTCAAATATTCCCAATCAACCTTGAACCTAAAACAGTAGCGATGAAGTTCAAAATCTATTAAAGACATTTGACTGATTGTTGTAGCTTGATGTCCTGGCGACTGTGCATAGTTTACAAAATATTTTAGGACTGGAATTTGCAATCCTTTGCCCAGGTATGGGTCACAAATTAGGGAAACAAAAAAGGAGTTTCTGACACTCCCTTGATGATTTCCCATCTAAGGAGGAAGAAGGAAGAGGAAAAAAAGGGTAGGAATAAAAGTCACAAGTTGATGAAAGTATACTAACCAGGTATAAGTCCTCCTTGATCTTTGGTGGTGAGTGAGGATCCTCTGGTCATGCCGGTGCCCGGTACTTGTAGCATATCTGGCGCTGGAGTAACCTAGAAATAATATTTATTTTTGTTATTTAGATATGATTTTAACTGAAATGCTTCTGAGGTTGAACGTAAATAATTGATGTTGGTGAATAAAACATCACAGACGTGAAAAAGTATCGATATACAAAATGATATTAATAGTAACTTTTGTGACTTGAAAGTGATATTTATATTATACAATTCAGTGCAATGGTTGACAGATGAACGAATAATGACGAATACTTTTTTACTGTTTTGTCATATCAAATGGTATCCCGTCACATCTTTGTATTTCTACATTACCTATATTTGAATGAAACCATCATTTTAAATTTTGGAACATCAAACTTTAAAATTCCATAAACGTTCAAATTCTATTGCAACCAACACTTTTTTTAGTGCTTCGAGAACGGTCACTTAAAAATCAACTTAAAATACACATGACTAAAGTTGATAATTATATGATTTGTTGCAGATGGATACAAATGATCTCGAATTATATAATTTTACATATTGTTCAATTTAACCCTGAAGAAACAAATAATAAATCCTTATAAATAGAAGACGACGCCCATTGCTAGACACAGGCCTCCCTCAAGAGTGGACACATCGACCGGTTGTGTCTTCACCAGGTGATCGATCCACTTTATGAGAGGCCTTCCAACTCTGCGTCGAAATTATTTGGTTGCCATTAATGTAGGTATTTGACTC
This sequence comes from Melanchra persicariae, assembly GCA_947386135.1. Taxonomy (NCBI): domain Eukaryota; kingdom Metazoa; phylum Arthropoda; class Insecta; order Lepidoptera; family Noctuidae; genus Melanchra; species Melanchra persicariae. The sequence continues at coordinate 2,682,481 of OX376669.1, forward strand.
GATAGAGCACGAAAATATCTGGTATTGCTTCAGGAACCAAGGAGTCGAACAAAAGTACATCAGGATAATAAAAAACGTGTACTCCAACAGCACAGCTAAAATTAAGTTAGAAAAAGAAGGGAAGGAAATAAAAATAAACAGAGGTGTAAGACAAGGGGACCCGCTATCGCCTAAATTATTCACAGCTGTCTTAGAAGAAATCTTTCGGAAATTAAAATGGGACCATTACGGGCTAAACATAAACGGAGAACGACTATCCCACTTACGGTTCGCTGACGACATCATACTATTCGCTGAAACAAAGGAACACCTACAAAACATCCTCATAGACTTGGAAAGAGAAAGCCGCAAGGTAGGCCTAACGATGAACACCTCCAAACCAAAGCACTAACGAATGCTCCCGAAGATCCCATCATCATAAACGGCGTACCAATTGAATATGTCAAAGAGTACACTTACTTAGGCCAACAAATTTCAACGAATGATATTATGTCAAAGGAAATCGACACTCGAATTGGGAATGCATGGAAGTCCTACGGGCGGCTAAAAGAAATTATGAAGAACAAGGAAATCAAGATGCATGTCAAATCAAAACTGTACAACACCTGCGTGCTACCAGTTCTAACCTATGGCTGCCAAACCTGGGCTCTCACCAAAGCACAAAGCAAAAAATTAGAAACTTGCCAAACAGCTATGGAAAGAAGCATGTTGAACCTAAGAAAATCAGACAGAGTACGAATCAAAGTTATCAGAAGCCGCACTAAGATACAAAATGTTACAACTAGAATACGGAAACTAAAATGGCAATGGACAGGACATATGATAAGAGGCATCGAAAAGTGGAACAAAAGCATAGTGTATTGGTACCCCAGAAACAGGAAAAGGAAGCGAGGCAGACAGATTCGGAGGTGGGAAGACGAGATAAAGACGGTAGCAGGAAAACTATGGACAAGGAAAGCTTTAAATCGAGCAGATTGGAAAGAAATGGAGGAGGCCTTTGCCAATGTTGGGCAAACAGACGAAGTGGTCGATATGTCGTTAAATTAAGATTGTCAGTTGTAATTACTCTTTTATTTTGCGTCTGAATAAAGGCATTATTATAATGTAGGTATACAGATGAGATAGATGATGAGATTTTTGAGGTGGTAGGTCTAACGCCCGCTTGGTTCGCGACCAGCCTTCCACCGGAGTCCGGCGTCAAGCAGCCTGCTGTGTTTCGTCGACGTATGGGAGTACCAGTGCCACAAGGCATCTTCTGGGCATGCTCGCTCCATCATAGACCTCAGCCATTGCTTTCAATCAGGCGTGATCGAGGTCAAGAGCTAGCCCATTCCTCAATAAAAAAAGAGATGGTTTTTCTATCACATTCACAAGCTTCCAGCGGTGGATGGAGCCCACCAGCAGCATGGACTGGGTGTCTACTAGGAGCGCGCTTGTATCGACTCACCTCAAACCTGGAAGGCCTCCGCACCTTCTTCCTGGCCTCCTCGTCCCTGCGCCGGAGCTCTGCCTCGCGGTGCCACAGCGCGGCGATCTGCAGGCGCCGCTCGCGCCCCACCTGCTTCTCGATCACCTTCACCAGCTCCCAGCGGTGGATGGAGCCCAGGAGTACCATGGAGGATGGGCTGTCTACTAAGGGGAAGCTTTTGATTGTCTGGGGGAGAAAACATGAATTTTAAAACAGGATGGACATAGAAGAGAATCTTCTCAAGGACAAGCATCTATCGGGAAAAGGTAACATTTAGCTATTCCGTACCAACGGAACCGTACTAAGTTTCCGCTGCTCGTCAGTCTGTCTGTCAATGGGATATATCTCAAGTACAGAAATAGGTAGGCAGTTGAAAATCCAAGTCCGAATGCACGTCCGACTCGCACTATGCTAAATAAGAACAGCCACACGGGGCGATCTCCAAGGTTAAGTAACGCTTGCAGCTGTTAGTCCATGAATGGGGGACCATCATACCTGGATACCTCAGCGCCTCGGAACGCACGTTAAGCCGTTGGTCCCGGCTGTAATATGTAAATCTTTGACAGTCGTTACGGATTGTCAAAAGCCAGAAAATCTGACACCAGTCTTGGCAGGAGTATTGTGTTACCCAGGTACTGGCTTGTGGAAGTCCGATAGGCAGTCATCAGCATCATCATCATATCAGCCTGCAGACGTCCACTGCTGGACATAGGACTCCCCACGCGTGTCGCCACAACAACCATCCTGTGCGTCTCGCATCCATCGGCTACCCGCGACCCTCACTAGATCATCGATCCACCTAGTGGAAGATCTTCCACCGCTGTGTCTTCCAGTACACGGTCGCCACTCCAGAACTATTCGGCGCCATCGACAATCTATTCTGCGAGCAATGTGCCCTGCCCACTGCCACATATCAAAGTCGCTCCATTTCAAATACTGGTAGTCAGCTGCATCCGGGTGGACTGGAAGCCGACTCCGACATGGTTGGGCAAAAACTAGGCCAATTTTTATAGTTTGTTTCGTACTTGATACTCTTCACATGATGTTAGCTCGACGATCCCGTCGCATCTAAAAGAACCAGATAAAGACATTGAGGATGGATTCCCTACCTTGTTCTCTTTAAGCAGATCCTTGAGCTGTTGGAAGGTCATCCTGTTCCAAATGTACTTGACGTCGCGCACCATGAAGTCTTCTACGCAAATGTCGTACATACCTGCAAAGAGACATACATTTAATATGGCAGATAAAAAAAAACACACAGTAGCGAGTTTACAAGCGTTTTAAAATCTAAGATAAACAGAGACAGCACTACACGAATGTTTCTTTGTATGGATGTTTGTTACTCTTTCTCGCAAAAACTACTTTAAGGATCTTGATGAAATTTGGCACAGAGGTAGATTGTAGTCTGGAATAACAAATGGGATACTTTAAATCCCGGGAGTATGTTCCCTTGGGATAATTTTCGACATTCACGCAGGGGAAGCCGCGGGCGGCCGCTTGTTTCATATATACCCCAACGAGAACTGTACTACGGTTCACGAAACACTCATACTCTTCATGCACGGGTTATACCTCAGTGGTGATTTAGTGCTAGATTAGTTGTTTGTATATGTAAGTAATTAATGAACACATAAAAACCACATATAAGATATTCGTGTCTCACATAATAATATTGACATAACTATGGTATAACAATTTCTAAGGTTGTTTCTACACCAATTGATCGACGTTGATCAATCGGTGTAGTAGCGTTGGCTAATCGATGGATACCGGGCGATAAACAATTGTTCGAGCGCCGATCGAAGCCATCGATCGACGTTGATCGATTAGTGTGGTAACACAAAGAAGTAAAAATTATCGATCGATTTCGACTAATCCATCTCATCGTCGATCGATTGGTGTGGTAACACCCTAACACGCCGTCATTTAATCGACAATATTTATGTTACGTGAACATTCACACACACTTGTTTAAACACAATAATATTGTGTTAACCTCTCATTGCCTTTGTCATTCAACTTTGTGAAGATCATCTTCTTACAAATAATATAACGATTGTAACTCAGAAGTAACGTTTAATTTTCAAGTAACTTGGGGCGAGCTTAGTGAGGGTGTAAACGTGCTTAGAGAGAAACAAACAATAAATTGTTTTAAACACATAGGTACATGAAACTCGCACGGTAAATAAAAACGAGATTAAATTTGATGGGAAAGGAAATACGAAAAGTATATCCTTTACCATAAAATAATATTTTTTAAATCGGTTCAAAAATAACGGAGTTATGAGGTAAAGAAAAAAATTAAAGAATTTTTTTTTTTATTATTGATAGGCATGCCCTTGATCCTGACCACTATCTCAACTGATGGTAAGCGATGATGTGGTGGAAGATGGAGCACGCTTACCTAGAAGTAACCTATTCACTCTTGACTTAAAGACTCCCTGGTTGAAAGAATCTGGCAGTGAGTTCCACTCCTTAGCTGTACGCACAATGAATGTATTCCCAAAACGTTTTGTGCGTGGGGGTGGGATGTCCACAACATTTAAAAAAATACAACCCAATTGAGAACCTTCTTTTTGAAGTCAGTTAAAAAGAGACGCAAATCAAACGTAGCGCACACTTTCGCGATGGCGCCTCGAGCAGTTCCGATCTGTCCGAAATGGCGACTAGACGTGACCCTTGAGTTGTTGTGTATTTGTCGCAGCCAACTAGCTTAATCGGCCGTTTCATTAAAGGCCTTTTCATTTAACTGCGCCGCTTAATCAGCAACATAAGTAATATGTGGAATTCATGAAACGATATATTTAAAAAATATATCACTCTGAAAAATCGGCGCATTTTAATGAAAAGGCTAGGCCACCAATTCAACGACTGATTAAGCGAATTGGCTGTGACATATCTACTGACAATTTGGTTGTTTAAGTTACAGCTCGCTTAACTTAAGTGATTCTAGTGCACACTACAGACAACAACATGACACCATAATAACAACTGCTAGCTGAGTTAAAATTGCTTTCTTTAATTGCAGTACGCTATGGAGAAATTCAACTTCATCCCATCATCATACAAAACAAAAAAGGTGACCAGCGTCTTTTTCAAGATAGGTACTAAGCTCTCATAAAAATTAACGGTGCAAAAAATGTTGGGACCAAAAACTGTCTCGACGAGGATGGGATTCGAACCCACGCGTGCAGAGCACATTGGATTAGCAGTCCAACGCCTTAACCTCTCGGCCACCTCGTCTTGCAATTACTGTCTTTAAATAGCATACTGCAATTTAAAGATAGCAGTTGTGAAGCCCTTTATAAGCCTTCAATTTTATTTTGAAATATACAAAACATTGCTATCATCTCAGTTTATTGATATTTGTATGGAAATGACCTAACCGCGATTCAAATCCCAAGACAAACAATGAGAAGACCGATTCGTTTAAAGTTTAATTAAACTGATCACTATGAATTTATCGTAAGTCGCTCCCCGAAGTCAGGAAACTTCATTGCTTCTCATCGGAGCTAGGCTGCTGGGTATAGCCAGGGCACACCACGGATCGAATGGGAGTCTAAGTGCGGAAAACGGAGTTTGGTGGTAAGGAATGGTGTTTCGTGGTGGTAACTTTATAGAATTAGAAGCCGCTTCGTCAGGCCTAGCCTTTTCATTTAAATGCGCCTATTTTTCAGCGACATAAGTAAAATCTTTTGTTCAATATCGTTTAATAACTTGCCCATGTCACTTATGTTGCTGATTTAAACGGCGCAGTTCAATGAAATGGCTAGGCTTTTAATAAAACGGCTGATTAAGCTAGTTAGCTGCGACATTTACATTAGGATTTCTAGAGATTTAAAATATAGATTTTAAAAATAATAACAAGCCATTAACGATACGGGTACACTTATAGTTATAATACTTAGTTTTGGGAAGTAAACGAACAAAAATAAAAGAATCAACTGTCAGTGCATTTTTACCACATTCATTGTTCAGTCTCCACAGACATTTTTTCTTTCAAGAAAGCCATAGCTATGAACAGATGGCTTCGTTACATATCCCTTCCATACATTAAAAAAAATCCGTCTCGACGAGGATGGGATTCGAACCCACGCGTGCAGAGCACATTGGATTAGCAGTCCAACGCCTTAACCTCTCGGCCACCTCGTCGCGTGTACGTTTCATTGAAATAAAAGTGCATATTGCAAACAGCTGTACAGTTCTAGTCATAAGTCGTATTTATCTAGTTGTTGGTGTTTAGGGTTCCGTAAGCAAAGGGTAAAAACGGGACCCTATTACCAAGACTCCACTGTCCGTCTGTCTGTCACCAGGCTGTATCTCATGAACAGTGATAGCTGGACAGTTAAAATTTTCACAGACGATGTATTTCTGTAGCCGCTATTACAACAAATATAAAAAACAGAATAAAATAAATATTTAAGTGGGGCTCCCATACAAAAAACGTGTTTTTTCATAGATAATGGCACGAAACCCTTCGTGCGCGAGTCGACTCGCACTTGGCCGGTTTTTTATTATTTGAAGTCTCGTGTTTGACCTCTACCTCACATGGTGAAAAGTGACGATGAAGCACGCTTTTAGAAGTACCTTATAAACTCTTAAATTTAAGACCCCCGGAACGAATTCCACTCCTTAGCTATACGCACAATGAAAGTAGGCCTGTTCCTAATCCCAAAATGTTTTGTGTGTATGAGTGGGATTTTTATAATGTGCCGGTGGCGCATTGTCGTACGTCTTGTAGACCGATGTTGGATCGGCTTTTGTGCAATTTCGAGGCACACTCCCCGAAATTTAACTGATAAAAACATACTATCACGCCTATAATGTGCACAGCGTTAACTATGCCATCAATTGTCAGTGTTGTATCGTTTTGTTAGGTATCTATGTATGAAAAATGGAATCCGAAAAGCTATACCTGATTACAATGATAGGTTAAAGCACTATAAGATGATAAGCTTAAAAGAAAGACGTATCTATTCTAACTTACTTATACTACACAAAATTATAAATGGTTCCATAGATGCACAATTGAATAACTATCTTAACATTAGGTCCAGCCAACGTAGCAAGTCTCTTGCTACGTTGGCTGGACCATCGCATTTTTCAGTTACCTACATCCACCTTAAATACCACCTTTAATAGCCCCCTAATACGTATGGCAAGGTTATTTAATGAAATGTCCAACTTGACGGATTACCCTATTGAAGTTTTCTCTATGAGTTTCGCTTCGTACAGACGTTGTCTTGTTTCGAATATACAGTAAGTCAATGTCATGCATACCTGTTAATTGCATGGTTACTGAAATGCCGTTTTTAAATGTTATTTTAACCGAATTGTAAGTGACAGTGCTGTTGGTGTGCTTATTATAAATTAATAAATATTCAAAGCTTTAACGTTAAGAATACTTGACGTTCACGCTTCTGTGCTGCCCCCTACAGTTCCTGCACGCTCCGTTTAGGGGAACCTGCACGAGGTAGACTGTACCCTCTAGCGTTGTAATTTCGAAACTTATAAGTAAAATATACTTGACAATATACAAATATTTTATTGGAACAAGAAACAATTTTACATAATGTTGTGTTCGTTAATAACCGCATTAGTATAGGGATACTGTGTCGCGGTCATTAGCGCCCACCTCCAAGAGGGGAGACGACAGCGTTCCAGGCATTCTTATTATGTATAAACAAAAAAAAAGAAATATAAAATGTTTAACATTTTAGAGAACAAAATCTTAAGCACTATTAACATATTATTTATGCATGACACGTCTGTGCTGCCATCTATTATAGTACCTGCACGTTCTCTATTCTCCGAAAGAATAAGCAGAGGAGTACAGTATGATCATGTTTTGTAGTAATGCTATCCGACATAACAGCGACCCCTACTTATTGCCAGTATACAGGTAGCGGAATAGATAGTAAAGCCCCGCAAACCTCCATTAAAAAGGCGACCTCCGACCAGACGTGTGTTGTGTCCGGTGGGCAACTGCCCGATAGTTGTTATTTGGGCTGTTGTATCTGTTGAAATTGCACGGTAAACTCTGATATCGCGATTCAGGATTTTCGTTAACTTAGTTCGCAGCTGTAGGGATAGATGGCGCTGCGAGTCTCATTGTTGCAATGCAGATTCTGCTACGTTGATTTTTGTGGCGGTATTGATGCCTACTACACCATTACATAGACAAAGAAAGCTTCCGACGGATATTTTCTTGTTGTATACCAATTTTAGCTTTATGGCCATGAATATAAAATATGGTTTCTGTCAAATACGATCTGAATCCGAGAAATGTCGGTTCAAAGTAGCCGTAGTACTTTGTACAAGAGTCAGCGCTCGCATACAAAAATGCTTACTACTATGTATTTTGAATTTTATTTATATTAGTCATAAATTCCATTCTCAAATTATTAGTAAAAAATGCTTTCAAATCAAACTAATCATTATACTCACGGCTAGCTGAAGACAGCAGGTCAGGCAGATAAGGCAGCTTCTTGATGAGGATGATGCTGTCGAAGCACGACGGTTGCAGCAGCGAAGCAGTCGCGTTGGCGGCCAGTACGGCAGCCATTATTGGTAGTAGATGGGTCACCTGGAAGACATATTTCCGATAGAGTACAAGGGATATAGAAATTTGGAGATTGTCAAGTATTTGTCTACTTTCCGATCAGTCAGTAAGGCTGGATCAGACGACTTGATATTTCAATATTGAACTCTTCTCGCCTTTGTTTCAGAAAATCTATTAAAAATCAAACTCAATGAAGGAATGTAATGTTTGTTTTAATATTTGATTTGGAGTATTGGTACCCACATGTATAAGTCTTTTCTGCATGAACACTATTGATAGTATGGCTTATGGTAGGCGCCAGGTAAACTTGCAGTAAAATACATTGACCTTTCCCTAATATCCCGGCGTCAAGACACCCGAACAATAAATTATGAACTGTTTTTCATTACTAGAGAACGTAACTTAAAAAGATGATTCCGTGCTTCGGAAGGCACGTATAAGCCGGTGGTCTCGGTCGCCAAATAAACCATGTCAGAGGCCCTTGAGGCAGTTTAGAAACTCTGACACTAGGGTGTGTGGGGTCGTTAGACCTTACTGCCCGCACGAAGAAGAAGATTCAGGGCAGCTTTGTCTTTATTTGTTTTTGATATTAAGAAAGTCAATAAATGTATGTGGGTTAGTGACCGTTATTGTACATTTATCTGGCGCCTACCTTAATGGAATTTTACTCGTACTTTTTGGTTAAAAAACATAATAACAAGATCCATACCTGTCCAGTCATCTCGCTGACAATAACAATAGTGGAGACGGTATGTGTGACCGCTCCCGTGAAAGCCGCCGCACCCACCACTGCATACCCACCTGAAAGTATGGGAAATGTGGTTAACAGAACTGTGTTCATCACGCTTGGGGCTTGTCGAGTAAACTGCATGGTTTATAACTTGGCAACAAGACCCTTACTGCTACGACAAGGCACTGTCAGGTATAAAATGTGGCCACAGATGTGCGATTGAAGTATTTAATAGATCCACAACGTTATTACAGTGTTAGAAGCCCAATGTATGGGATCGAATCTCCTGCCAGGGTTGCAGTATTTGTTCGAAAGAGTCACCGCAGCCCTGGAACGCAAAGGGCATGAGGAGGAGCACGTATGGGTTTTAGTCAGTAAGAGTCTTACAATCTCTTCCGTTCCACCTAGAGCGGTTATTTGATGATTTCCCATCCAATCAAGGGATTGAATCTATTGCCACAAACTGACCCCAAATCCAGTCTTGTTCAGTAAGAAATTACCGTAAACGGCGGTGGAACCACGCAAGAAAAAAATATACCAATGTTCACGTAGAGCATAAGAGGGAGGGGTCAGAGCTTTTCTTACCATCACTGACAAGGGGAGGAGGGGGAAAGGTTAAAAATACGAAAAATTCAGCTTACGTAATAGTTGAAGGGTCCCTTAATTTCATCAATGGCTTTACTTACCAGGTAAGATCTTCTGTATATGTCCGCCATAGGCGACGCCGAGAGGACAGAAGTAGTGCATGACTTCTCCCGTGAACCTGCCCAGCGACGCGCCCATCTTGAAGGCCGGCACGAAGATACCGGCCGGCACGGGCAGCGTGCACGACACCAGGCTCAGGAAGAACTGGACACGGATAAACGAAGGCTTAATAAGTTGCTGGTTGATTGCATGAGACGTTTTTTAAATATTAATACCTCACCCCAGTACCCGGGTAATAACTATATTACCTGGGTACTGGGGTGAGGCACCAGTGCTCGGCGACCAGTCTTGCAAATGTGTACTAACCCATTTGCAAGACTGTTGTCGGGTTTTCTGGTTTTTGACCATCTGTGACGCAAACAGCAAAAAGTGCTTTCCGAGGATTGTGGATGGATGCAAGATGGTTTCCCATCTACCAAACGACCCCGGCAAGCGTTACTTAACCTCAACATCGACTCGTGCTGGTTTATTATTTAACCACGAGTACGAGTTTGAGGTACTGCTTCCAATTGATATTATCAAAAACACTATAATTGTCAACTAAGTAGATACATCCCTGAATGAGTGTGATGCTTGACATTTTCTATGGAAGTGAACACTCCTATAAATAATGTGACAAAGTGTGTGTGTAAAATATGTAATTTAATTAGGTAGGAAGAACTTACACAGGCATGTCAATACACTGTCGCTTGCCAAAATTTAGTCAACTGTCATCATCATCATCATCATCATCATATCAGCCTACAGACGTCCATTGCTGGACATAGGCCTCTCCGCGCGTCTCGCATCCATCGTCTACCCGAGACTCTCACCAGGTCATCGGTCCATCTTGTGGGAGGCCTTCCACCGCTACGTCTCCCAGTACGCGGTCGCCACTGCAGAACAGTTCGGCCCCATCGACCATCTGTTCTGCGAGCAATGTGCCCTGCCCACTGCCACTTCAGTTTGGCGATCCTTCGGGCTATGTCGGTAACCTTGGTTCTCTTGCGGATATCATCATTCCTGATTCGATCACGCAAGGAAACTCCGAGCGTTGCCCTTTGGGTGACTTTAAGCCTTCAGATGAGGGCCATAGCCAACTGTAGTTAATTGTTATAAACAATTCCGTTGCAATAATAAGTTGACAGGTAAAATAATGCAATGACAACAGGTGTTACATAACTTCAAAATTATAATTATTATCTACGTACTAAGAACACTTGTACAAATGAAAGTCCTAAGTAATAGATAGCTATTAATTACGCAGACTATAAATTGATGGTTTCCACAACGCGACGAGGTGGCCGAGAGGTTAAGGCGTTGGACTGCTAATCCAATGTGCTCTGCACGCGTGGGTTCGAATCCCATCCTCGTCGACACGGATTTTTTTTAATGTATGGTTGGGATGTATTCCGGGATTTTAGAGGAGGTATTATCAACTCTATGTTACTAACTTCTTCGAACTTTAGGTAAGTATACTCTACCTATTCCGATCTCTGGTAATAATACAAGCTGTTTTTTTTTTTTAAAAAATCAACCGTTTCGAGTCCCAGCTAGGAAAATCGATTTAAAGAAAAATCTAATGATGCAGTTTTAGTTTTCATCAAAATCGGGCTCGACACTCCTCTCAGTGTTTTTCGATATTCCACATAGTTTCGGATTTGGCCATACACGCACACTTTAAAAGCTCACTCTATAGGTATAGTTATCAGTTAAAATGAATCGGTCTTCTAATTGTACGTTGTATTGTATCATTTCAATCGCGGTTAGGTTATTTCCACACGAATATTAATAAAATGAGACGTTATCAATGTGTTGTATATTTCAAAATAAAATTCAAGGCTTATAAAGGGCTTCACCATTGCCATCTTTAAATTGCAGTATGCTATTTAAAGACAGTAATTGCAAGACGAGGTGGCCGAGAGGTTAAGGCGTTGGACTGCTAATCCAATGTGCTCTGCACGCGTGGGTTCGAATCCCATCCTCGTCGAGATTGGTTTTTTGATTTGATGATATCATAATTTAAAAAAATAGATATTGATGCCTGAAAAGTAGTTTGAATTTCTCGTGTTGTGTGTATCTTTTTGTTGCTTATGTTAAGATTAAATTGTTTTATAGCTATTTAAGAAAATGAAACTACAGATCCTTACCTACATTGCTGGCAAATAAATAATTCTGATTCTGATTCTAAAATTTTGAAAAACTTGAATACAGTAAAACTTTTAACAAAAAAAAACAACTGAATCCCAACTTAAATTTCGAGTCGATGATTTCGGTCGTTTCTTCGTTTTTGACAACGACTTCCGAAATTAAATTTATTTTATATTTTGTGGTGTTTATTTTATTTAGAAGTCGGTTGTATTTTTTTGTAAAAAGTTTATTTATTTTACGCTCTTTATTAGGTACCTAATTATCATCTTCATAATATTAGTAATCGCCACTGGAAAGTCACAGGAAAGCAAAACATGTAATTTCGTTCACATGGATGACATAATTATTTTTTTCAACTATTTTGATTTAAAAACCAAACTACAGAAAAGATAAGTAACAAAAAGAGTAACAGCCAATTCTATTGTTAAATTTTTTTCTTTAACTGCTATTCCAATAAACAAGGAACATGAAGTTATACTCACAATAGAGAAGAAGTATATAATCAGACATCCAAAATGGTCCACTTCTAGAGTCTGCCAGTGGGATACCACGGAGGCCTGCTCAGCCGTCAGCTCGTCCGTCCACGTGAAGTTCGAGAACAGCGAGAGGACCTGGAAAGGTGTCATAATCTTAATTATCGATGACACGGTTGGCGCAGTGGTTGAGCGATTGGCTGCTACGCTACGTGTCGCGGGTTCGCTTCCCGCACGGAACAAATATTTGTATGGCCTACACTCTACAGATAGTTGTTCCAGGTCTGGCTGTTTGTGTATGTAAGTTTATATGTTTGTAAACGCACCCGCGATACAGGAGAAATTCCTAGTGTGGGGCAACGTTAAAAAAAAAATAATGGTATCACTGACTGACTGGTCAGGTTTGATTCTGCTAAATTAGGAGCTGAAGAAGAAATGTTGGTCATGCGCCGATGAGATCGGCAGACGACATAGTTTGCCGTCACGGGCAAAACCTGGATGAGGGTGGCAAAGGAACGTGGATATTGTCACAAGAAAGAGGCGACTGTGCTCGGCTGTGGGCGAAGCCAGGCTGTGGATTTTGAGCTTTTAAACTAAAAGTGTTGTTCGTTTTCTTCTATTTTATTTTAGGAAAACTTACAGTTAAACAGATACAGTACAGTTCTCGTCAAATAACTTTGCCCCTCTGAAGTTGGCTACGAGTGGCTGCGTAGTAGTCAAAATTACGAACAAACTGCAACTGCGCATGCGCAAGAGACATGGGGGTGGGGATTATGGCGGCGCGATTTTATATCTCAGTCTTACGTTTACGTTCGATGCATGCTTGCGTCCCGCTTGCTCCCTCTACGTGACTGCACCAAGCGATCTTTGCAAATGGCTAACTTCAGAGGGGCACAGTTATTTGACGAGAACTGTAAGTAATAGTTTAAGCAAAATATGGCCAATTAAAAGTTTCCACATGTAGTCTTCGACCACATCATCGCTTACCATCAAGTGAGATAATGAGATTGTAATACAAACGTCATGTGGCTAGAACAAGATAATAACATACTCAAAAATTGTGTCTGACGTCCTAAGGTAAGCGTCCCTTCAAAGTCAAAGCACACCAACACTACTCTATCCCAAATATGTTATGACTGAAAAAAAATAAGTAACGTTTGGAAACTACCTACGATTAAAGAAAGAGACGACTAAAAAGCCAAAAAAATAAAATAAATATAACTATATTCATTCACATTACCAACTTTTGTTCGATATTTGATCATTTTTACAGTCAAAATTTAAATATAAAAATCTATTTACCTGTTCCTGGTTCCCAAGATCAGCAGCCATGTACTTGCCGATACCGGGCGGGAACAGAATCGACATCACTGCTAACGTTATAAAGCCCGGGTATATGAATCGGCTGGAATATAACAATAAAATTATTTAAGTCAAGTTTCTTGACTTGGCTCGCGATGTTGTCGACATGTGAGATGTGCACTCAACAATCATTGTACCGATAGTCGGTGTCAGCCAACGGCTTAATAGCCACGAGCCTCGACCAACACCTCAGGAGACTCTCGTTAGACAGCTGGATCAAGGACTTGATTCAGAAAGCAGTACTTCTGGACACGGCTCGCATCGTTAGGAGGTTCCTCTCTCTGGAGCCGTGACCAGTAGCTTGGACCCTGTTCTCGATACCGATGGGTTGCTATTTTTTATGATTTTAATGTTTTGCTTAAAAATTATTTTTTAGTGTATTTAAGTGAAAAAAGGGAATTATTCGAGCTATTAAAACAAAGATAGGAGCTGGTAGCTTAAAAATAACAGCTGATCTTCGTGGTAAAAAAAATGTATCTCAGTAAAATGTACGAAAATAAAAAAAAAAATGACTGTCAGTCTGATGCAGTTTGTGGCCTCAGATCTGTGATTGAACTGCATCAGACTGCTTGAAAAGCAACTTGTTTGGAACTTTTTAGTCGTTTTTATCGGATTTTTTGACAGTATTTTTTTTTATTTTCGTACATTTTACTGAGATACATTTTTTTTTCATTTGCGGGCGCGATTTTGATTTATGTAGCCTATGTCACAATCCGGACGAATTCAACGACACCTCATATGTCAAAATCCGTCCGAATGATGTGCTTGAATGTCCGAAATGGACATAAATACATACATACTTAAAAACATACGCTCGAAAAACATAACCCTCTTTCTGATGCAGTCGGGTAAAAAAGTACTTACTTCTTTTGTAAAAAGTTGCTTAGAGTTTTGGTATTTCTGATGAATAGCACATATTGTCGATGTAGGAAGACCCATAACGCTGCCAGTAGACCGGAGACTATGCTGAAGTATTGAAAAATAATACGCTGTTAATACATTATCACTTTTAAGTTCACGATGATTGTCTCATAGATATTGTAAATCCAATAATAATAGAAACAGAGATTGTACATGAAAATGAGACAGACTTCGACGTTTTAACGCTTATAACCAAAAAAATACAATTGTAGTTAGATTCAACTTAAAATTTGAGTAAAGTAAATTAAACAACTATTGACTAATTAATTTAGTTGAGATTCTTGACGCTTGCCCACCCACAGGAAACGGTCTACCGTTTCATAAGTACTAATACAGAAAAAAATAAATAATTTAGAATGACTTACCCTAACAATACGAAGACCGCGAACTCTTGAGGGTCGAAGGGGAAGTCTTGTGGCAAGTTGGTGGGGAACAGAGGCTTCACTGTGGGCATCGCGCCCGACCATACTGACAGCAGGCGGAACATCTGGAATGAGAAAAAAAAACGTAGAAGGAGAGCGGGCATCATAGACGTAGGAGAAAAGGCAGCCAAGCTAAAATGGGATTGGGTGGATCACGCTGCGCCGCATGCACAGTGACCGCTGGGGAATAGCTTCCACAAAGTGGTGCCTGAGGGTGGTGACGCCGAGGTCGACCCAGGAAGAGGTGGCGAGACTACTGCGAGGGTTGCTCTGAGGTGGAGAGGGACAAAAAGATCTGGAAGGAGTTAGGGGTGGTCATTGCCCAGCAGTGGAACAGAATAGGCTTACAAAAAAAAATTGAAGGAGTTAGCACAGAGAGATGGTGACAATCAATCAGGTCTTCCATTTTATGGCAATGAGTCATCACTGTTTGTGTAGCATCTACAGAGATGCTCCTAGGTTTAAAGATATACAAACGCCTTGGACCAGTCCAGGGTAGCAGAAATGTTCAAGAGTTACCAATGCCCTGGAACGCAAAGGGCTATTAATGGAACACGGGTAGGTTTTAGTCAGTAAGAGTCTGACAGTCCCTGTGTATGTGAGGCTAAATAATAACAGCTGCACGGATCGATGTTCAAGGTTAAGCAACGCTTGCCGTGGTCGGTCTGTAGATGGGTGACCATCTTACTATACCGGGATTTCTCCATGCCTCGGATAACACGTTAAGCCGTTGGTCCAGGCTGTCATTTGTAGATCTTTGGCAGTCCTTACAGATTGTCAGAAGCCACAAAATCGGACTTCAGGCGGCTAAGAAGTATCTAACTACCGTGTTACCCAGTAAATGGGTTGTGGAGGTCTGGTAGGCAGCCGCTACATGTAGAAATCCTGGTATTCAGCAGATTTCAGTTTGACTGGAAGCCGACCCCAATAACGTTGAGAAAAGGCAGATGATGAGTCTGTGACTCCCTCACTCTCCTCTGCCCATAGCGGGTGGAGTCGTTTAATGATATCCATAAAAAAAGATGCGTTGCGGTCACGGAGAGCAACGCTGAAATATCTCGTGTGCTTTTAAACCATTTGATCCAAAAAAAAAGCAACGCTTTGTGGAGGCAGAAACAAGAAGGTACAACGATACTTTTAACAATTATTATCTAAATTAATATATAATAATTTGATAAGTATATGGAGCTATGTGGAACAGAGAGTAAAGTCCCGCAAACCCCCATTGTAAAGGGAGAATCCTTCCACCAGACGGTTGTTGTGTCCGGTGGGCAACTACTGTGCAAAATATTTGATATTCGGACTGTTGTACATGTTCAATTCGATTAAACTCTTGATACCGCGATTCAGGATTTCGTTCAGTTAGTTCGCAGCTGGCGGGATAGATGGCGTCGCGGTTCTTTTTGTTGCGATGTAGACTTTGCTACGTTGCATAATAGTAGCGGGATTGATGTCGCTGCAAGTACGTACATAGTTTACCAACATTTCATCTAAAAATTTCTTTTTTACTTTTCTGCAAAATTAACTTGCTTGAAAAAACAGTTCTTTTTTTAAATTATTGACAGGCAAGCGCTTGACCACTATCTCACCTGATGGTAAGCGACGATGTGGTCGAAGATGGAGCACGCTTGCCTAGAAGTAACCTATTCACTCTTGACTTAAGTCAAGCGATATCCTTTACAAATAGATCGTATAGTGTCCCAGGCAGCAGTGAGAACATTAATGGTTTCAACTGTTCATACTCTTAAATGATAAGGTCGTTGCGTTTATTCCGTACATACAATTTATTGCGCTGAATTTCTACATCAATCAGTCTTAATGAGCGCTCCCGCAGTTTTGGTATTTAATGAACTAGATAACTCTAGTTTAAACAAATTAATATAAGTACCTATGTTGATCAATTCACAATACACGTGATAGACTGTAGACTCTAATGAATATGAGCAGTGTCAATCATCATTTTATTTTACGAAAACTCTTTGCAGTTGTTGAAGTTTTTAGAACAAACTATGAATTTTAAAAGTCTGCACGGGAGCATTGAATACCTAGGTACTTACTTAAGAAACAAGTTATAAACGAAATTATAATAAAAAAACTGCGTCAAAATTGGTTGATTTATTCAGAAGAAATAAGAGTAGGTAGGTACATAAGACAGACAAAAACAGCGAAGTATTTATTTTTTACATGCTTTTATTTAACTTGCACTGTTTCTACAGTTCGCGTTAAATAACTGTGCCCCTCTGAAGTTGGCTACGAGTGGCTGCGTAGTAGTCAAAATTACAAACAAACTGCAACTGCACATGCGCAAGAGACATGGGGGCGGGGATTATGGTTGCGCGATGGGGGGGGTCTGTATATATGCTTTTGCGGTTGCACAACGACATGCTTTGCTTTGCTTTGCTTTGCTTGGTAGTATAGATGCAGGCCTACCTTGCCGTCTCCTTCAGAGACGGGAAGGTGGCGAGGTCTTGAGGGGGAGCGCAACGGTCGTGTAGATCCTCAAGGCAAGTCCGGTGGTTATACCTTCTCGTGGTTGCCACCCCGTTATTGGTCTAATTCCCTATGAAATAGACGTAACTGAAACCACCGGGCGGTGTCCTCCGAACCGTGACCCCTCTGTGACGGGGTGGTTGCGGACTCGGCCCTCACTAAATCAGCTGATGGCGAGTAGGGGAAGCTAGTCACCTGCGCTAGGACCTGCGCAGTTGAGCGCCGTAAGCGGGGATGAAGGAGTCCTGGGGGGTTGAGCTGATCGGCACTGGCGGTAATGTGTCCGTGAGGCAACACGCCCCCTTTGGTCTGGATTTCACGCGAAACGGTGGCCCTACCTCCTAGCCAGGGGTAGGGAAATGGCCACAGTGTCCCGTCAGAGGGCCACAGGCGAGGTGCGTGAGGTCCGCGGAGGTCGCCCTCGGGCGGCCGAAGTGGTAGGTAAAGGCCATGCTGACGGTGTAAGTGAAGGTTGATCAGTTCGTGGGTGGTTCCACGCCAACCCGATCAAGCACCCGATGTCGCGCTGTAAACCAGCCTTGCGCACCTATATCTCACTGGGAATCCTAACGTTCGCACTCATAGTAGTGCGACGTTCCCAGGTGCGGGCTCCATGGAGGGTGGGAGCCAGTGAGATGAATTTAAAAATAAATTAGTATGGACAGACCTACTAAAAAAACCGCAGGAGTGGAGTCGGCGAAGGCTGGCAAAACTCCTAAGCGAGGTGCTTCTAGCACTTCGCTTGCCCCTGGAAGCCCTGCAGCTAACGCCGCAGGCTCCAGCGCGGGCGCCGGTCCGGCTGTGGCGAAAACCGCAGCTAAGACCAAAAAGTCCCTATCCAAACAAAGGATATCGGCGCTGCATGGGACCAGTACCGATCCTTCGAACACTAAGGCGAAAACGGCGACGGCTAACACCGCGGCCAGAAGTAGCCTTCCTATACACCCTTCTCCTCCTCCTGTGGCTCCTCAAGCCACTTCCCACGAAGCAGCCGTCACCGGTCAAACGGGGGCGGTCTGCAGCACCGAGGACGTATTTGCCAGTTCCTGGCAGGTGCCAATCCGAAAAGGTAAGAAGGGCAAGGGTAAAAAACTAATTCCACAAGCCCGTTGCTCTTGTTGTGACTCAGATCCAAACGCTCCTACAGGGCAGGGTAAGAGGAGGGAGAGGCTGACGCGCAAGGAGCGGCGTCAGGAACGCAGACGGGGAGGCAAAGGCAAGGCCCCCCAAAACAAACAGGTTGCTGCCACTAGCACGGTCATCCCGACCAGGCCAGGTAAGCTGAACTTCTCTGAGGGGAAGCGGTCGCAGGCCGAGGCCGGCACTAGCCGACCAAAGCCTAGCCAACCGCCAACTAAATCCGTAGGAGGTCCGGCCGAGGTGGCAACCACGACGCAGCAACCCATTGGGAACGATCAGGCTGTGGCCAAGCGAGCTCTCAACGAGACCTTGTCACCTCGTGGAGAGCATAAGCGGCCGCGGCTTGACCAGTCCCAGCGGGTTGCCAACAGAAGCTACGCCCAAGCTGCCAGTGCGTCCCTGAACGTCGCGATTACCTGCGACCGGAGGGGAGTCATCAGCCAGGGAGTATCGGACCAGGTCTTAGCTGCTATCCAGAGGAAGATCATCAGCGAGGCCTGCTCCCCTATGCAGGACACACCAGGGCCGACCTTCAATGCGAAGCCGCTGTTCGCCGGTGGAGTCCTTAAGCTGTGGTGCGGAAACGACCACACTCTAGCCTGGCTACAGAAGACAGTCTCCGGCCTGGCTCTCCCGGCTAGCACCTCGCTAGTTGTCAAGAGCCAGTCGGAGATCCAGAAGCGGGTACGCTGTGGCATCGCCATCCCCGACGACCAGGGTGTCTACGAGGACTCGACCTTCATCGGTCGAGCCCTATGTTATCAGAATCCCTGGATCGACATCAAGAGGTGGGTAGTGCTGCACGCCGAGAAGCAGAGGGCATGCTGGTTCGTGGTGCTGGGTATCCCCGAGGACCAGGTTCCGACCCTGATGAACTCCGAGCGCCGACTCTCCATTGGAGTGGGAGCGGTGTACGTGAAGTTCCAGGGTCCAAACGGCAGGTTCGTCGACGTCCCTCGGGGGTGGGACCCAACTACGAAGCAGATGCTGGACGCAGGGGTGACCATTCCCCCGCTAAACAACCCGGAAGCAACCGCGGCTGATCCTGCTGTAGCAGCAGAGTCGGCAGCCCCTGCCGCCACCGTGGATGCCGTCCTGTCATCGGGGGGGGAGCCGGACGACATAATGTTGTCTCCGGCTTCGGACCCGGGAGGGGACGGTTTCGACGAGGGCGACTTGTTTGCCGGGCTGCGACTGGAAGGAGACGAGGAGGGTCTTGCCTGCGATGGCGTCCCTTTCGTCGGCCTGTAAAGTCGTGCAGGCAAACCTCCACCACAGCCAGACCGCGACGGCTCAACTACGCAAGTGGCTGGAGGTTCAACACACGGCCATTGCCCTGATCCAAGAGCCGTGGATTAGGGGCGGCCACATACGAGGACTCTCCAATCTTGGCGGTAAGCTCCTTGTTACTACGGATCATGATCACCCTAGATCGTGCATCTATGTCACAGGTAACCTTAAAGCACAGCTCTTAAACGACTTCTGTTGCAGAGATATCTCTGCAGCTAAGCTGACTATGCAGCGTGGCGTCAATGTGATGACGATCGTCTTCGCCTCGGTCTACATGCCTGAGGCGGAGGAACCGCCCTCACATGACCTTGTCCGTCTCGTCACCCACTGTGAAAGCAGTGGGGACGAAGTTGTCATCGGGACCGACGCAAATGCACACCACCCGCTGTGGGGAATGGACAGGCAAAACGCAAGGGGTAAGGCATTAGTTGATTTCTTGTTCACAACTAACCTATCCCTACTAAACATAGGCTCAGAACCGACCTTCGTAACCAGACGTAGTCGCACTATCATTGATCTCACTCTGGCAACGGAGGGCGCAGCGGAACTCACAACGGGTTGGCAGGTCTCCGACGAGGCTTCCTGCTCTGACCACAGGTGGATCCGCTTCGACATCCAGGTCTGTATACCACCGAAACAGCCTCGACGTATTCCGCGCAACACGGATATAGAGGCATACAAGCGCAGCCTTGTTTCAAGACTTGAGTCACCAGGCGATTCGAGTCCCCCTGGGGACACGACACAGATCGATGCGCAAGTAACACAGCTCACCGAATCACTTATAAACAGTTACCAGACCGCCTGCCCGGAAACGTTACCGCGTAGCACACCAGGAAAACAACCCTGGTGGGGCGCGGAACTGGAGCGTAAACGCGGTAAGGTAAGGAAGGCGCTTA
The DNA here is from genome assembly GCA_947386135.1 of Melanchra persicariae. NCBI lineage: Eukaryota > Metazoa > Arthropoda > Insecta > Lepidoptera > Noctuidae > Melanchra > Melanchra persicariae. The sequence goes on from OX376669.1 coordinate 2,703,070, forward strand.
ACAGGGCCATGAATACATGTAGGGATGAGGACTGGGACGCTTATTATGCGGCCAAATCCAGCTACAAGAAATGCATCAGATCCAGAAGTACTACTGGATGGCGAAAATTCTGTGATAACATTGAATCGTGCCAACAAGCAAACAGGGTAAGAAAAATACTGGCGCAACAGAACACACCTGAAGCTGCCACGCTCCGAAAACCCGACAACACGTTGACCACGTCACCTGAAGAAACGAGACGCGTCCTAGTAGAGACTCACTTCCCGGGAAGCGTATTCGCGCAGGTAACAGAATGGCTAGACGTTATCCAAACACCAACAGAAGATGATTGCCTTTATGCAGGAAAAATGATCACGCTGGAAAAAGTTCAGTGGGCCATTAGCAGCTTCCAACCCTTCAAGGCACCAGGTCCTGATGGAGTGTTTCCTGCCTTGCTGCAGTGGGGAGGAACCCCCGTTGCAGTCAGACTGGTGCCATTAATGAGAGCGTGCCTGGCTTTTAGATACGTTCCTAAGGGATGGAGGGAAGTGAAAGTCATATTCATTCCAAAGCCAGGTAAGAGTGACTACACAAACGCCAAATCCTATCGACCCATCAGTCTAACCTCCTTTCTGCTGAAGACAATGGAGAGACTGTGCGAAAGAGAATTACGGGATGGCGCTTTAAAAGCACTACCATTGCATGGTAACCAACATGCATACAGCTCAGGTAAGTCGACAGAGTCTGCTCTTCATCTGGTGGTGAGCCAGATAGAGGAAGCGATTCATCAGAAAGGTTCCTGCCTGGGCACGTTCATAGACATCGAAGGAGCTTTCGACAAAACAAACTTCTCCAGCATAAGCGCCGCCCTCTCCAAGCACGGTGTTAAACAGGTACTTACTGACTGGATTACTAATATGTTAAGCAAACGAGTGGTTAAACTTGAGGAAGAGCAGAAGTTGGCTTTGATAGCCAGAGGCTGCCCGCAAGGAGGAGTGCTCTCCCCACTTCTGTGGAATCTGGTGATAAATGACCTTATCACCAAACTCAACGCACATCGTTACTACACAATAGGTTATGCAGACGACCTCGCAATCCTAGTACCTGGGAAGGTGACTGGAACGATCTGCAACCTCACTCAACAAGCACTACGCATCGTAGAAAGATGGTGCGAAGAATATGATCTGTCGGTAAACCCCACTAAAACTGAATTAGTCATGTTCACACAAAAACGAGCACTAGGCCAATACCGCCTACCTAAGCTCTTCGATACAGAACTCCAGTTATCTAACGAGGTTAAGTACCTGGGGGTCATCCTAGACAGTAAGTTAAACTGGAGTAATCACATAGACTACAAACTAAACAGGGCATGCATCACCTTCTGGCAATGCAGGAAAATGATAGGTAAGAAGTGGGGCCTATCTCCCAAAATAATACTATGGCTGTACAGCGCGGTAATTCGTCCCATGATCACCTACGGGGCCGTGGTGTGGTGGACCCGCACAAAGCTAGTTACAGCCGTAAACAAACTACAACACATGCAAAGGCTGGCCTGCATGGCGACGACGGGCTGCATGAGGACTACTCCGACTGCGGCGCTGGAAGCCATACTAGGACTGCCCCCGCTCCACCTGTTCATACAGCAGGAAGCGACGATGGCAGCAGTCCGCCTTAAAACACTGGATCTCTGGGGTAAGAGAGTAACACAACACACCGCTCTGCTTGAGGAGCTCAACAATGAACTCCCCATGACAAAAGCTCTCAACGACCGGGTACCCAAACAATTTATCTTTGATAAAAAATACAAAATCCAATTGCATGAGGATCACCGCTGCGAAGGGCTATGCCCTACGGAGCTGCGGATTTTCACCGATGGATCAAAAACAGGTACTGGCACAGGTGCGGGAATCTTCTCAGAGGACCTCAACATTCACATAGCCACACCATTGGGGGTCTATAACACAGTGTTTCAAGCCGAGTGCATGGGAATTTCCCTGGCGGCTTTAGCCATCCTAAATAGGGAAGTTAAGGACCACTCAATACGCATACTTTCGGACAGCATGGCCGTCCTGCAAGCTCTAAACAGCCACACAGTTAGCTCTGGGCTGATCTTGGAGTGTCACCAACGACTGAACCAGGTTGGTAGATACAACAAAGTAACCATTCAATGGATCAAAGGACACAGCGAATCCCGAGGCAACGATGCAGCGGACGAACTCGCCAGAAGGGGTTCAAGTATGGCAACGATAGGTCCTGAACCCTTTGTGCCACTTCCCTTCGGTTACCTACGCAACCTGGTAAGGAAACGCACCAGAGACAAACATCACAAACTATGGGCTGCCCATGGTGAGTGTAGGCAGGCCAAAGAGGCACTTCCCTCCATTGATGGCCGTTTTACGAAACAAGCCCTAAGACTGACCAAAAAACAGTTGCGTACAGTCACAGCCGTCACAACTGGCCACGGGACTTTTAATAAACACCTCTATGTCATAGGAGTCACTGACAGCCCACTCTGCAGAGCCTGCATGGAGGAGGATGAAACAGCAGCACACCTGCTTCTAAGCTACCCGGTAGTCGCCGATTACAGGGCTAAGTACTTCGGAAACCCAGGTACCCTTTGTGACATAGTTAGTAACACCAAGGCGTTACTGGCCTTCTTTGGGGAGCTGGGGTGGATCGAATGAAACATTTGTCCCACCTGCACGCAAAATACGCGCTTAGTCGTGGAGTTGCGGAAACCAGCCCGATTTACAATACAATACAATACAAATGGTTGCGCGATTTTATGTCTCAGTCTTACGTTTACGTTCGATGCATGCTTGCGTCCCGCTTGCTCCCTCTACGTGACTGTACCTGCGCGATCTTTGCAAATGGCTAACTTCAGAGGGGCACAGTTATTTGACGAGAACTGTATGTATGTTTGTAAGATGTCCGTCAAAATTTGCAAACCATTTTCGACCATGGGTTGGTATCCGATTGAGCTGAAATTTTACCTTCTGGTGTCAATACAATGTGCAATACTCAATATTGTATTATTTTCAATATGGCCGCCGCTCCAAGATGGCGGATTACATATTTTTTCTCAACCCCCTTAATATGGCTCTCAATCAAATAAAAGGGCTTGAAGAGAAGGAAACGATAAAGTTAGTAATTAAATTCAATATGGCCGCTAAGTAAAAGCTTGTTTTTTTAAAGTAAAATTTATTTAGTATTTTGACGATTCTTCTTACATCTAGCTGATAGCACAATGTCGGCTGGGGAGCCTATGTCTAGTCTACCAGTGGATGTCTTTCGGCTGAAATAATGATGATACTACTATGTTACAATTATAATTTGTTAGCAGATAGTAACTCACAATGGCACTGCAGCAGGCCGCGAAGAAACCTCGCCAGTAGTTACGTACTGCGAAGTACGTCGTCGTTACTTCAATGGAGAATAACACACCTGGAATCAAAGGTTTTAGTATTTAGTAACCATCCATACTAATCCTTACTTGCCTACTAATATTATAAAAGCGAAAGAAACTGTCTGTCTGTTACGCTTTCACGATAAACGGCTGAACGGATCGTCATGAAATTTGGCAGATATATAGCCTGGGATAAGCAAAGGACATAAGCTACATTGTTACTTTTTGCGCGGGCAAAAGCTAGTCTTATAAATGTGAAAGTAATACTGTCTGTCTGTTACTTTTTCCGGTCTTAACGGCTGAAAGGATTTGGTTGAAATTTCGCACTCGAGTAGACCATATCCCAGAATAAGACATAGGACTTTCCAACTTTCACGCGGGCGAAGCCGCTGGCAGGAGCTAGTATTTAATACTAGATTTTGCCCGCGACTGCGTACGCGCATATCCCGTTTTTTTTTTTTATTTATTTATGAATGGGCTAGCTCTTGACCTCGATCACGCCTGATGGAAAGCGATAGATGAGGTCCATGATGAAGCGAGCGTGCCCAGAAGATGCCTTGAGGCACTGGTATTCCCACGCGTCTACGAAACACAGCAGGCTGCTTGACGCCGGGGGGAAGTGGGAGGGTGGTCGCGAAGCAGGCGCTACTACCGCAAGGGAAGGATTGGCCAGTCTTATAAGGTGTTAGGTGAGACTGTCCAGGATGCGCCGAGCGAGAGGTTCACTTGAGTGTCTTATGGAACAAATTGCGCTACACGAGGAGGCTCCTTCATGCATCCCAAAAATCCCGTTTTTTCCTGTTCCCGTATGAATTTCGGGAAATCCTCTTTTAGTGCTCCCCTACACTCCCCAAGGAGCCTACATGCCTAATTTCAGCTTTCTGCGACCAGTAGTTTCGGCTATGCGTTGCCTGTCACTCAGTCACTTAGTAACGGAATAATTTTATATTTATTGATATCTAGATACTGGGATGGCCTATAATAAAACTAAGGGAAAAAAAAGTAAACTATCGTCACTAATGTATGAGAGTTAAGGTCCGAACCGCACGTTTTTTATTGAAATTTTGAAAACCTTTTGGAAACCGAAACTTTCACTATTAGAAACGTGCAAGGTTTGTGTTTCTAATTAGTAAATATTTTGTACCAACAAAATGGCTGAACTATGACGGTGTTGCTAATTGCACGCATGCGAAGCCGGGGTGAGTCGCTAGTTACTATATTCGTGACAATCTAAGAAGTCGGAGTGACAGGAGTATACAACATTGCTTTACTAATAAGTATGAAAGAGACATGAAATAAATCTCTTTCACACTTAAGTGGTAAAGCGATCTTCTATCCCTCTCTACTCAGCTGTCAAATCCGACTTCTTGAATTGTCACGAATATAAATAAATCTTAGCTACTTTGGACCCGTAACGAAACCAAAAATCAGATAAATGTATAAAAGTTTGCTCAAACTAGGAATTAAATTCAACACCAGTGCGGTAGTAACCAGAAAACGATAAGACGGTTTCAATTGAATTGTAATAAATTAATGAAGTTTCAATAACCAATTGAATCTGTCTCATAAAGTGTTTTGCTGCTTCTAAGTAGGTCATTGGCAGTAGGTAGCGTGTAATAGATAAGCCACAATATTAATAGGTTTGAAAATCCCTGCTAAAGGTGCGTACGGGGTAAAACGAGGTGGATAGAAATGCTGGGGTTAATAAAACCGAAATTTTGATTGAAATTTTCCCGTTATTTAAATATTGTTTGAAGCCATGAATAACTCCTTTTTTAAATATATTTTTTAAATTGATGCTTTGTGAGTAACCATTAATATCACATTTAAGTGAAAGTTACAAAAAAAGTTAACCCCTTTATTTTTAAGGATGGGTGGGTAATCAACTAATCATCAATGACTCCTTCCGAGCGGAGCGGACGGGAGTGTCACTCCTACTGACTAAAACCCATCCGTGTTCCTCCTCATGCCCTTTGCGTTCCAGGGCCGCGGTGCATTTCTATTTACCCCGTTTTACGGTACTCAACCCATGAAAATTTATTAGTTGCCAGAGGTTTTCTTTTTTCCGGCTGTTGTGGCGACACTTGGGGGAGGGCAGTGGAAATCTTTCGGCTGATATGATGATGATGATGATGATGAGAGGTTTTCCTTATACAAACGCTTATCGAAAGAAATCTAAGGCACTAGACAAAGTGTCATTATACAGGGTTATTTGTAAAACACCAACAACCTTTCAGTGGGTGAAAGTACTCATGATTATAAACAACTTTTGTTATGAGACCAACCCTGAAAAATCGAAAAAAAATCTACTGTTGCATATATTTTCATCAGGTGAATATTGCAATTGTATGAAACAACGATTTATTTTTTGATATTTCAGAGTTGGTCGCATAGTAAAAGTTGTTTATAATCATGAGTACTTTCACCCCCTTAAGGTTGCTGGTGTTTTACAAATAACCCTGTATAGTAATTACGATTATCGAAACAACTGACATTCTGTTAGTGGTAACATGGCGAAGGCGATTGTCAAAACATAAAAAATGTATGGAATTGAAAAATGCCGTCGAAATGTGACGTGATCAATCCCTTATACTCTGGTGTCTAAATTGAAAGAGCCCTAAGAAGGCAATATCAGGTCACACCCACTGCGTAGGCTGTAGCCAGCATATCACCGATTCTGTACTCGTTGGACTCGATTCCTCGGAACGTCTCCAACTCCATCATAGAGATAGACCCTGGTCTTACTTCCCACAGGAGCTGCGAAGCACGAGGCCACACCCACGGCGCAGGCTGCCGCCAGGTCACTGGTGCTAGACTCGTTGGAGTGATTCCTCGGAACCTCTCCACCACTGAAATAGATCCTGGTTTTACCTCCTTCAGGGGCTGTGAAGCACGAGGCCACACCCATGGCGCAGTCTGCCGCCTGTATCTAACTGGTCCTGGACTCGTTGGAGTTCCGTGGAACCGCTTCATCATGGACATAGATTCTGGTCTTACCTCCTACAGGAGCTGCGAAGCACGAGGCCACACCCACCGCGCAGGCTGCAGCTAGCATCTCACTGGTCCTGGACTCGTTGGAGTAGATTCCTTGGAAGGTCGTCACCAGTTTTGAGAGGAGTGTGGCTACCATTGATGCTATGTGGACTGATGGGCCCTGGGAAAGAAGAACTTATTAGGTAACATTCTTGCTTTGTTTCAAGGTAAAAGAAATACATTTTTGATGATGATGATGATGATGATTTGACTGTTTACACTACGCCATGTAGCGAGTCCTGGGGCTCTACTCTCTTAGCCTGAAGTCCGTAGTTTCGGCCTTAGTGTCGAGCGTTTTCGACTCCGTATCGCCTACGGACTTACGATTAGTCCCGAACCGGAACTTAGAACAACTGTCAAATCGTGTTGTCATTCATTCTTAGTTCGGGTTCGGGACTAATCATAAGTCCGTAGGTGATACGGAGTAGAAAACGCCCGACACTAAGGCTGAAACTACGGACTTCGAGCTTAGGGAGTAGATCCCAAGTACCGCGCGCGATTCCACTTCCAAGGCAGCTTGCAAGCCAAGCTCGCTACTGTCAGATCGGTTTACACCACTGTACTAACCTACACGCGGAAGAATGCGACAATCAATAATTATGCGTAATAGTTTTACGTACTAAACCGGTATGTAGGCATGCAAATCGTCATAGGCAACGGTCATGACCTAGGACACCATTCTAATGTCGTGTGGATTTTGCTGTCGTTGAACGACATCTGTTGTTAGTGACGTCACGCGAAATAACGTACGGTATCTTCTCTGTTATTTGTTCCTATTGGATCGTGACGAAAAATATGGAATTGCAAGCTACCACGAAACTTTTAGCCGTATGTCACAATACTTTATCGGCATTTGTGTATTAGCGACTGCATCGAAGCTGCATCTTGTTTTCAGAAAGCGTCAAAATTGGTTATTAAATGAAGCAGCAATTAGCATTTCAAATGTTCGTATGAGGAAGAGCGTGGTGGATACATAGGCGTTTAGTCGTTACTGTTTGATACAAATCTATATACTAATATATTAAGTAGTAATAACGCTGAAAAGTTTGTTTGTTTGAACGCGCTAATCTCTGGAAATAAAGTCGGATTTGGAAAATTCTTTTTGTATATGATAACCACATTAATGAGGAAGGCTATACGGGAACTATAAATTCCTACGGGAACAGGAAAAAACGGGATATGCGCGTACTAAGTCGCGGGTATAAGCAAGTGTTTTCATAAACCTTTATGACACTAACCTCTTTACCAAGTGGTAGACCGGAACCCAGCGTGGCAGTTAAACCGACGATCTTCGAGATCATCGCTCGGTACGTCAGGTACTCTTTCAAATGTACTCCCCGGAGTATCGTCTTCATTTCTGGTATACCTGAACCTGTGGCAGAATAATTTGGAGTTAATAACAAGAACAAATTCTATTAATTCAAATGGACACTCTTCGATTTTCCTCCGGATACTCATAGGCAAAAGTAGGACTTATTTTCGTCTGAGCATTATTTTAAAAAACCGCTTTTGGGAGAAGATTTGTCAATCTCCTTTTCAGACGTTGGATATGAATGCAGAACTTAACACAAAGCAGCGGCTTTTTTGCGTTTTACGCCAGACCTCCTCCATAAGAGCACATCTCTTGTGTGTGCTAAGGAAGTCCCTTGTGTCATTAAGGGTAGAAGTTCCACCATTATATTATAAAATGGGCATTCATCATCATAATCATTAGCAGCCTTGTTTCACCCAGAGCTGATTGTAATCCTCTCTTATGTGTTGTGCGTCCCAGGTACTGACCACGGACGCATAGCACAATATAGACGTGTTTTCGACGCGAGCCTTATCCAGGCCCGCTTGGGCATTTTAACAGCAAACTTTATTGTTATTTTCAAAGAGTTGAAGCAGTCAGCTAAATCTTACCTATACTCTGTGCAGCAACTATATGCACGAATCCAGCGGCGAAGAGAATGAGGCAGACTGGCAGAGACACCCACGCGACGTACTGACTGAACGTGGACGTCGCCAGGTCATTGTACATCCACATGCGAGCTGGAAAACATGGACTATGTTTATATGAACAGCCAAATCAGGAGCATCATAATAATAGGAACAAGAAAAGTTCAGTTGACATCGGGACCAAGGAAGATTATCCTTCAAGCGATTCGCATGTACGTTTATTTACACTGTGGGGTATGATCGACAGATTGTTTGCATTTTACCTCGGTAGCACGCAATGTAACGCAACATGCAAGCTGGTGGGAGGCAAAACCGGGGCCTAAGGCTTCTGCATTAAATACATTTTGATTAGATGAGTACAGTTAGGCCTGCATGGAGGAGGATGAGACAGCAGCACATCTGCTCCTAAACTGCCCGGTAGTCGCTGATTACAGGGCTAAGTATTTCGGAAACCCAGGTACCCTCTGTGAGATAGTTAATAAAACCAAGGCGTTGCTAGCCTTCCTTGGGGAGCTGGGGTTGATCGAATTACACATTTTGTCCCACCTGCACGCAAAATACGCGCTTGGTCATGTTTTGGTATGTAAATCGGCAGGATACACAAATGTTTCGTTGGGCTATTTTCTTATGTGCCTATGTTGACCCATTACAGAACAAAAACCTAATTTCCTATTTTCAATTTTCACAGTGTATATTTTATGCCGATCCTTAAAACCTCTATAGATTTAAGAATACAGCAGTCGGTACTTACATCATTTCATCCTGTTACGTAAGCGTGAAAAAAAAAATAGGTTTTCTTAAATCGTTAATCCATATTTTCGATGACCAAACCTACGATGCCAGAAGTATCAATTAACGTAAGGGACATTTCTGCGTTATTGGTAAATAACACTTATGTTAATTGATGTAAGGTATATTTTGGCATTTTGGGTAAATGTTCCTTACGTGAATTGATATTGCAGGTATCGCATGGTCTAAACACAGATTTTAATCACCTTTGTAGCTTTAAAGACTGATGAAGTGAGTGAAGGCAATGATGACTAGTTGCACTGAAAGCGAGGTAGTAAGAAAATATTCCTTACCATTTTGACAAACAGCGATCCCTCTGTCCATGGCGAAGTTGACAATCGCCATGATGATGCCCAGCAGCGCCAAGAACACCCAGTCCTCGCCAAGCCGAGCGAACGTGTGCCTCCATACATAGCCTGCGACAAACTTCTTGCACGTGAATATTTATTATCAACAGCAACAGGAGAAATGGAAGGAAGAAAGGGAGGCCTTTGTCCTGCAGTGGGACACAATAGGCTGAAGAAAAAACCAACAACATCCATATCTGTCACAGTTGTATAGGACACCCACATTTTGCCCAGTTAAGTCCCAGTAGTTCCGGTCGGTAATTGGAGGCGAGCTTATTGTCATCACCATTCAGCCTACCGCAGTCTGTGTCGAAATTCTTCTAAAGAGTTACCGCGGCTCTGGTACGCAAAGGGCATTTGAAGGAACAGGGGTGGATTTTAGTCAGTAAGAGTCTGACACTCCCTTCCGCTCCGCCCAGAGCGATGAGTCATTTGATGATTTCCCAGTCTACTACAGGAGATCCTTTTATTCTTACTGTTTATTGTGCAAAGAGAACTTCAAATTCCATGTCCTCTTTCTCCTAATCTGCGCCAAAATACCCGGTCTCTGCTTTCCTCATCCGGACCACCTAGCTGACTTCTTCGGTGACCGCGCTACTATTGCGAATAACTTCATTTCGTATCGGCACCTTATTATCATGACGAGGAGGACGCACTGGTTGAAGACGTTATGGTAGGCGCCAGATAAACTTGCAATAAAGTACATTGACCTTTGCCTAATATCCCTTCATAGATGCCCGAACAATTTTACGAACCGTTTTTAGTAGATACTAGAGAACGTAAAGGATCACGATAGAAGTCGATTCAGGACAGTTTTATGTCTTTATTTCTGTTTTTGATATTAAGAAAGTCAATAAATGTATGTGTATCAATGACCGTTATTGCACATTTTTCTGGTGTTTACCATAGCATTTCAACTCTGCGATATATGCGACGCGAAGACTTTACGAAGTTTCCCAAATGCTACCCATCCCAACTGACTGTTCTATCAGCCTCTAATACTATATTGTCCTTAAAATTATAATTATCTTATTAGACAAGTAAACACTCACCTAATACTTTAAAAAACTTCCCCCGAGGTCTGTGTTTGCCGCTAGCTTCTAGTTCCTTCTGTCGGAGCTTGTCGTCTTTTCTTCTCTTCTTCCGAAGTCTTCTGAGTCGTCTTGCTTCTTCTCGAGCCGCTTCGCTAAGGTCGCGTTGATAGCGACCATACATCTGGAAAAGAGAAGGATATTGCTTATTTAATTTGTTCACTAGTACCTACATTCTTGTTTTTCATCTAAAGTCTAAATTAAGAAACACTATCCATTCCATTTTATTTTGATACTTGTTCCGTATGGTGTCGGACGTAAAAGATTAACCCATCCCTCCATTAACTTCCCGTGGGTGTCGTAAGAGGCGACTAAGGGACTCACCAGAGAATGGGCAGCAGCATTCTCTGTACATTGCAACAGCTACACTGCGATCGCCAACTCGCCTGCCAAGCGTGGCGATTATGGCAACCCCCCCCCCCCTTTTGGGGGAGGCCTATGTCCAGCAGTGGACGTCATAATATGATAATGATGACTTGTACGGACTCAAGCTGTCTTTGTTTTAGTTACAATTAAATAAATACGGATAGATGCGTTACTGCCACGAAACCTTAGTTAAAATATTCTGATTTGCAACTGTTTGATAACGCCTAAAGTTAACACATAGCAATTAAATGTCCAATCACTTAATTACAACCAATTGTTATGGTGAAGAATACTGTATCATATTTTTTAACGAGTTATTATTTATTTGTCTCTGAAGCATCACCCGATATTTCTAATATCTGAAGCGAAAAGTTCCTAATACCTGTCATTCGAGAAGTTCAAAACACCAAATCAGCTATCAAAAATCTCGTATTTGTTGTTGTTTTGATCGGTCAGGAAAGAAGCAAACAAACTATCATGAGCTAACATGATGAATTAGCTTAATTATAGAACCAGATAAATTATAAAGTACCCGCAACTTCGTACGCGTATATCTCGTTTCCCGTTCCCCTTATAGCCTTCCTCATGAATGTGGCTATACAAAAATAATTTTCAAAATCGGTTCTATACATCCAGAGATCACCCCCTACAACCTGACACATTCACAATTTAAACTTTACCTCTTTCTAATATTAGTATAGATTTAAGATTTTAAGAAGAAAGGTAACAGACCACAACCCTTCTGCCCCTTTCAACCATCTCTTGCGTATCCAGGTCCATCGTGTTTATCAAGGAATCCAATTGGATAACAGTTACATTTTTTAACCCAACTACTACCGGCAAAGAAAGTAAAAATACTGAAAGCCTATTATAATTAACGTAAAACAGCCTTGAATCCAAGCTTTGTTTGCAGATGCTATCAGATTATCTCGTGTTTAACGAAGATAATAAATCGGAAAATACCAATATTTGAGTTTTATAGCGGTTTCGACAAATTTGTGGAGGATTAATCTATGCTTATAATCTTAAGGTTGAACTAGTCGCGGGCTCGAACTCGCTGGTAAGCGTGGCCAATTAGCACGCTGTCTCACCGGACATCGTGTCCGACAGAGACAATATCAGTAATGAGCATTAAGATGCTAGTCTAAACGCACAATGTCTAGTTTCTACGCTCAAAACAACGTAAGAAAACAACGTTAGACGATGCACGAAAAGTCTATTGGAAGGTTGAGTTTTATGAAAAAAACCACTGAATAAATCCATTACAAATAAAGTTTATTGAACTCTTCTACAATTGAGGTTTGTCGGTGCCGACTTTGTTTTTGAGATTTTACACTTCTTTTATTACTTATTTACGCCCAAAGTTGCGTTAAAATTGGCAAAAAAAACGAATCTTTGTTGGCTTATAACTTTTTAATGGCTTTTTGTTTTACTAATCTGTTTCCGTACAGACAAAATTAATAATGAGATAGAACGATATCATGCTTATCTTTAAATGTATAATGTCAAACAGTGGAGTAATACCCCGCCGAAATTTGTATGGACAAAATATCGAAGAGTGTAACCTTAAGCTAGGTTGGAGTTATTTCTTCGGGGCAATTCTATAAATTTGTATCATATCATATCATTGTAAAAGCAAAGCTTATAGGACGAAAGAAGTAGAACATCGAATAGGTACCTACAAGTATAACTCATGTGACTTCTGTGAAAACTACGCGAAATCCACGGTCCACTCATACCTAACATTAATCCGCAGATAAGCCAATAAAAATCAAAACAAATAAGTACAAATCTTATCGTTAAACCAGGTAGCCAGCAGACGACCTTATGTACTTATCTCTAGGTACAAATCACGTATTTTCCGTGTCCTACTAATATTTTGCCTGTATTACAGGACGGCATGACAAGAACACATGTAAACGATGTTTTCGACAAGATTTTATCTTTGCTTGCAACGACGTCTCAAGGCGCTCAGTGGTTTTTTTAGGGTTCCATACCCAAAGGGTAAAACAGGACCCTATTACTAAGACTCCGCTGTCCGTCCGTCCGTCCGTCTGTTACCAGGCTTTATCTCATAAACCGTGTTAGTTAGATAGTTGAAAATTTTCACAGATACTAAAAAACAGTACACAACAAATACTAAAAAAACAGAATAAAATAAATATTTAAGGGGGCTCCCATATAATTATGTACAACAAACGTGATTTTTTTTGCCGTTTTTAGAGATAATGGTACAGAACCCTTCGTGCGCGAGTATTCTCGCAATTGGCCGATTTTTTAGCCCACTGCAGGGCAAAAGCCTGGCGTGTTGTGTCCCACGCGCGCCTCAAAGATATGTCCGCTAGGGCCAGAGCCTGCCAGGGTTGCGGGATTTGTTCGATCATCGCCATCCGCAGGCTCGCGCCTACGGTGCCCGGGAATCGCCCTGGGACTCCCGACGCCCGGGACTGACGAGGCTATTAGTATCTGGTTTTGATTTTTTGGCGATCCGCGCCTGCTTTACAATTCAGCCTGTACCCATACATATTCGCGACCCGTGGTCAATAAATAGGAACTCGTGCACTTTCCGGATAAAAGTAGCGTTGGCACTCGCGATGTCAAAATTTTCGCAATAGGATCAACCGTTCCAGAGATTACCTTTTACAAACACCTAATTAAAATGTTTAATACCTTTCTATACTGGTCAAAATCAAAATCAAAGTCAGAAGTCTGTTAATAATAAGGCTGAGATCCAGCATTTTTTGAACGTCAAATTTTTACAAAAAGACAGTCTCCAAAACGCGCGCCCGTCACCTCTTCTTAGTCTTTTAGCTATAGCACTTAGTCCTGACGAATTAATTGGCAATTTATGCGAGTCACAAATTCTGAAACCATTCAAGACACCATTGAAGACACTGCAGATTCGTTTCATGAAGAACAAGCAATATAATTCCCTGACTCTATGATGATTGATGATTTCATATGTTTTCGTTGTATGTAACTAAGCGAAATTTATGTTAGAAGGCTTCAAATACATTTTTTTTTAATTATTATTGATAGGCACGAGTTTGACCACTATCTCACCTGATGGTAAGCGATGATGTGATCGAAGATGGAGCACGCTTGCCTAGAATTAACCTATTTACCTTTCTGTTATCTATTATCTACTACATGATAATTAATTTAAAAAAATATTTATTTGGATGAACTCATTTTCTTCCACATATTTTATTCGACTGCACATTAAAGGCACTTAATGAGAAGCAGAGAAACATGGGGCCCACCTGATAGTAAAAAGTCTCCACAACCAGAACTTCTGAAATACCAGAGGCAGTTCTAGTGCCTCTTACTCCAGAACGCGGCATCACTGGTAAACGGCAAAAACAAGTCGGTATGGGACTTTTACGAACGAGCTCTTTCGCACAGAGCCTTGCTACTACTAAATTAAAATATTATTGGTTACATTGTGATCAATTCTGGAGTACGAACAATTATAATTAAGTCGTACGCGAAGCGAGCAGAAATATCAGCATGATTTGTATTCATGGGTATAAGTGGGTTGTGCTCATCATTCAGTCGATAAAAATAACTCAAACACTCACAAGTCACTTGCTTTGTCCCGCGTCTTCGCTCGTGCCCTGAACCACATTTTCCAGGATAAAAGTAGCCAATGATAATAATTAAAGTAACAGTCTTGCTTTCTATCATTAAAGAATTTTCGTGAATAGATCCAGAGATTATCTTCTACAGCATACAAACAAGCAAACGTCCAGGTTAGATTTCGATAATATGAGTTCTACTGATCATCTATCCGATTTGCATTTTCAGAAAGCATTTTCAGTCTGTTATCACAAGTTCCATGCAAAACGATTGTTTGACGACCGGCCGAGTCAAGACGCTAAGTGGCTTATTTAGCGTACTGTGGCATTGGTCATTGGCACTCTGAAATCGGGCCATGGATTATATTATGTATGATTGAAAATTATTTAGACACACAGACGTAACACCAGTCATCAATAGTCATCATTCTTGTATGTAACATCAAGGGTAACGCAAAGAGTCTAAATTCGAAGAATTCAGGGTCATTTTTTGGCGAATTGATATGAGCTATCAAGCCAAAAAAAATCCACAATCTTTGGATGGAGAGACAAGGCAGTTGTAAGGCCCAGAGGATTATCGGTAAGTTATCGCTCTTACAAGATAAAGATCTCATGTGCCCGTAATTTTAGCGGTACCAATAAAAATTGGGATTTTCATACGGGAACACAGAAACTCAGAACTTAGCACATATGTATGGTTTCTAATTAATACGAGGACTATTACTACCATAGGACGATTTTTTTAAAGTAGATTAGAATCTTAAGTTCTCCAAAAGTATCAGTCAAATATGCTCTCTTTATTTTACATGCTTAATGAAAATTGGGCCCTGGCCAGAACCGCCCGCTCAAAATTTATGAAATGGCTTTTTTGACCTAAAGGCAAAGACATTATTGTACAACTTTTCAAGCCAAAACCAAAACAAGTCAAGTATACTATTGCAGGTTTGTTGCGAACCCAGTTCTTCAAGGGTCGGGTCGCCGTAAACCGGAGGCTGGCTGAACCTGTTTCACCAAATGGGGTACGATGACGCCCACATTTTGTAAATGTTTACTGTTTTCGCAATCACGCATTTTGGATACCTCATCTTTATTTTGGAGCTGATAATGAGCTTTATTTTTACCATCTTCAATAGTTGGAATATCACTGATAACTCCCATTTCTTTAGGATCTTGAATACTCCAATTAAAATGTTCTTTAGCTATGTTGTTTTAATTTAGTTCTGAGTAATCATACGCACATAACTTCACTTTCATAGTGCGTACAGCTAAGGAGTGGAATGCCCTGCCGGAGTCTGTGTTTCCCGATAGCTACAACCTGGAAGTCTTACAATTCTAGCAATTCGTCGTCATTTAATCCTCAAACCAATGAACTCGTTACCAGAAAACAATTAATTCTACTTCATCACAATATTTCCAACACTCCACGCACTTTTCAAACGATCCAAAGTAGTAGTCCAACACCATTTCTTACAAACATCACTAACAACGCAATAAAAAAATCCCATTCACTCAAGCAAAATCTGGTCCAAAGAGGACACAACTAAACGGATCCTAATAATACCCGTGGCGTAGTACTACAAATTAAACCCGGAGCTAATTAGTCCCCTGGATGCGTGGGTTGGAGTATTTATAGACCTGTCTGTATGCATGTTTGTTTTTGCTGTGACTGGAGGGAATTCCTGGAATTGGCGGCTATTTTCTGAGGATGATGTTGGTGTGAATAGACTTGAGTTACGAATATGGACTGTCGTCACGTCACTGGTAGATAAAAAACTGGTGCGTCTAAAGTCTTATATCTCTTGGCACGGCGCAAACGGGCCGCCGACAACGACTTAACACACTGTTTTATATATTTTGTATAGACGCACAGCACACTTGCAGCCACTCGCTACAGCAGTGTCCGCGACTCGCCACTTGTGGTCGCTGCGGGCCACACAAGACCGGACACCGGCCACTCGCGCTGCTCCAATGGATATCGATACTTAGATAGACTGCGCAGCGGAGAGCGGGTTATAAAATGTGGCGCCTTCCTAACCCCGATGGCTGTCACCACTGTCACAAATGTGGCGTGACAGCCATCGACCATAGCCTCCGGTGGCTGTCGAGTGCTACCGGTGGCTCTGGTCGGTGGCCCGTTTGCCCGAGTCTAAAAGTTGTTTTTGCATGGTGGACTATCCAACCCATACGCACAACACGTTTTGGAAATGTTTCCATTCTGCGTACAGCTAAGGAGTGGAATTCACTACCGGATTCTGTGTTTCCTGATAGCTGACACCTAGGTGTCTTTAAGGGAGGGAATAGGTTAATTCTGGGCAAGCGTGGTCCTTGGTCGCCAACATCATCGCTTTCCATCAGGTAAGATTGTGATTAAACGCGAGCTTATCAATAGTCAATAATATCTATACAAATAAAATAAAGCTGAAGAGTTTGTTTCTTTGTTTCAACGCGCTAATCTCTGGAACTACCAGTCGGTTTTGGAAAATATTTTTGTATATGATAGCCACATTCATGAGGAAGGTTATACGGCAACGGGAAGACACGGGATATGCGCGTACGAAGTCGCGGGAAAAAGGTAGTATTAGTAATAAAACCATTCATCTATGAACCTGTGGCATACAAATGATTGTATGCAATTCTTAATTAATACTGACACTTCCGAGTTGGTATTTCCATTGATAAAGAGGTGTGGCACCGTCAGTTGCTAATTTCCCAGGAAAACTGGACTTCCTGTACCTATAGGTATTTTTTGTCATGGTAATTTTGAGTTTTTCAGAAATCGATACGAAGGAAAAGCATTCATGTGTCAGCAGTATGAAGCTGCTCTTTAAAGTACAAACAATTACACTGAATAGCAATAATGAAGTAGAGATATTTTCTGCATTAAATCCGCAGCAACTATTTTGTGATTGCCTTGTAGATCTCCACTAACTAGCTTGCGCACGCGGCTTCGCCCTAGTGAAAAGTGCTTAAAAACCCAAAGGAGCTTACTACCACCGGGAAGAAAAGTTCCCCTTTATCCAGGTGTACCTATCAAGTCTCATTAAGGCCAGCAGTTTAGACTTAATAGACAGAAATACAGACTTTCTCATTTTGAATATTAGTAATTAGCTATGAATATGGATTTTATCCATGAACACACAAACGTATTCAGGTCTACAAACATCGCTATCGAACAACAAATATACCTATGTGAAAATCAGTGCTCTCGATAATCTTAATCCATGCAAACTTTACCTTAGCCTGAAGGTATGGTAAATTCACGTGATTCTCTACGTGTAAGCCTTATCTATAAGCCGCTCATCCTTTTACACACACTGTGTGTAAACAGTGGCTGGTACCTTTTTGTTGAACGGTAGTGTATGCTCAGGTATTTGTGTCAGGGTTTAGGAAAAATAAATTTCCTTTGTGGTCATTTTCTTGGCAGGATGTGTAGGAAATTATTGTGACAGGTAGGGTTGAAAATGATATTGATAGACGGTCAATATTCTGACAGGCGTCGTCTTATAAAAGCGATCATCGCGCGAATTCGCGATCATCGCGTTTTATTATCAGTTTTGGGGGACAAACTAAGAATTAGACGAAAAATTGCCATTCTGCTCATATCTCCTTAAAGAACAAGTAAAGAACTATATTTTTTCATAATTTTAGGCTCAGAAGCCAAAAATATTGAAAAAAATATACTTAGTTCTTTACATAAAGATTATAGGAAAATCTATAAGAAGTCTATAGTGTTAAAATAACATGTAACAAAAATGAAATTCATTCCGAACCCTTTGCACGCGTGTCCGACTCGCACTTGGCCAGTTTTTATACCAAAATGGACTACAAATTATGGTATCTTAAGGAGAAAAACTTTACCTAATACTTACATAATTATAATTCCAGTTTTATACGGAGCGAGCGACAACTGTCTAGACAAACCTTGTCATAATATCTTTGGAGAACAATGTTTTAAATTGACTACCTCTACCTTTTTATACCTCTTCTAGTTTCATACCTCTTTGAATATAAATCGGTTGTCGCGTAAAAAAGTAGCCTATGTCCTTCACCATAACCGCAGATATTGTATGGGATATGATGGTCCGTTCAGTCGTTTTAGCGTGAAGGCGTTGCAGACAGACAGATGGTTACTTTCGCATTTATAATATTAGTAGGGTTATCATTCCAAAGTTCTCACATGTTTTTTTTTTTTTCCTAGCCTGCTTTTGTGTCCCACTGCTGGGCAAAGGCCTCCCCCTTCTCCTTCTAAACCTCTCTGTCTTGGTCGATCTCTGGCCAAGCTTTCCCCGCACATGTTTAAGAACTCAAAAATTAAATCTCAGTAAAACCACGCCAACGACTCAATCCATTCCATAAATTCATAAATAACAACAAAAAAAATCTTGTTTAAAATTCATGAATAAGCTCCGTATTGCATAACAAGCCGCAAAACTAGTTGCAGCAAGGTTAAAAGAAAACTGCAACAGCGGTGCGCATGCGCACATGACGTCACGAGCGGTGTCAGTGACCCCTGCGAAAAGTTCGAGAACACTGACAACCCCGACAGAAAATAACACTGGTCTATGAGTATTACAACCCTGATTTTGATAGTTTTAAAGCTAGGTCGTTTTTCAAGTGATAAAAAAATCAAGAATGTTAGGTGACTATATTAGTTTTAAATCCGCATCAGCATATATCAAAGGAAGTGATTTAGATCAAAATCTAGGTAATTAAATCTCACACATCTTCGCACAATAACAGAAAATTACGTAACCGGTCTTACGGCTGAATTGACGCGGATAAATCATGTAGTCACGAGCTTAGGCTAAAGTCTGGTCCACATGAGGCAAGTAAACAAGACAGTATAGTTAGCCAGTAATAACACACTAGAAGAAAAGGATAGAAATATATAAAGGAAGGCGACGGTCAGAGAATAATAGAGGAATTTAATTAAAAAAATCATCACCTGCCTAGCCTCTTCCAAACTATATTGGGGTCGGCTTCCAGTCAAACCGGATTCAGCTGAATACCAGTATTTTACGTGGAGCGGCTGCCTACTGCTCCACCCACAACCCATTAACTGGACAGATTTTCTGGCTTCTACCAAATGACAGCCGGGACCAACGGCTTAACGTGCTTTCCGAGGCACAGAGGAGGCTCGGTATGATAAGATGGTCACCCATCCACAGACCAACCTTGGCAAGCGTCGCTTAATCTTGAAGATCGACCTGTGCGGCTGTTATAATTTAGCTACGTAGGTACCTCCATAATCCACCCATGTACCACCATTGTACATGAAGTTTTAATAAAAAAATTAAATAATAAGTATTTTATAAATAATATTATTTTATTATAATTGCAAAATGTTGGATCGTCGTTTCTTAGCTCGTTGGTAAGATGCTAGCACTAATTTAGGTACTGCAATTTAGCCATCATCCACGATTGTTATTACTAAAGTACGGCTGCAGCTTTAAGGTTGCTCAGGACCTCGACATCAGTCATTGTTTTATATCTTACAAGCGAAGAAGTATCAGGCCACTGTCTTCAAAACGACTGTCCTCGTCTGAACCACGATTTATCCTCGATAGCTTACAATCTGTATAATAGTCGCAAATGCATACATATGTAAGTTATGTAAATGTGTTGTATCTGTTGACGTTTTTATGTGAATATTATGAAAATGTATCACATGGCTAGATGTTCAGGCACGTTTTGTTAAGTGCTAACATTTTTGCAAAAATGCAGATTTTATTTTATTTGCGTAGATTGTGGCATTGGAATTAGTAGTCATAAAAATAATGTTCCCATATTTAGTACAAATATTTAGGTAAGTAGGCTCTTTTGTAAACCAGATTGTTATGCATGCCATGCATGCAAGCCTAAATTCGGAGTTAGAACTCATTCACTTGCAATAGGAATAATTTTTGTAACACGTTACTTTCAAAGCTTAGACTTCTTGTAATCTTCGTCGACGGCGCGTTGTGTTCTACGCGCGGCTCAATGAGATGTCTCATAGTAGACGGGGTCGGTTAGTGCCAGAATCTGCCAGGGTTGCGGATTTTGTTCGAAAGAGTCATCGCGGCCTTGGAACGCAAAGAGCACTAGGCGGACCACAGATGGGTTTTAGTCAGTAAGAGTCTGACACTCTCTCCCGGTCCACCCAGAGCGGAAGCATTTGATGATTTCCCATCCATAAAAAAGGGGTCCGAAGCCTAAAAGATAAGTATTTCAAGTACATGAACTATAGGAAGTATATGATTTCAAGTAGGTACTTAGTGGCGACTTGAAAATGAATGATTTAAACTAAGCTTCATGCCTGTTGCATGCTGAACGATCATTGGTTCCCTGAAATGAACGCGGCAGACCACGAAGGATATGGCGGGACGAGTTGGATGTCTTCTTTAGGCATTATCAAGAAGTGAGGCAGAACTGGGAACAATGGAAGGAATGGAGTGAGGCCTTTGCCCTGCAGAGGGACATTACAATCTAGCTATAATAATAAAAAACTTTCAAATTAGGACCCGAACAACGGTTCTGGAAAGCGTAAACTTTCAAGATAGTCCTTAGAATCACTTCGAACTACATAAGTTGGCAAGAAGATATGGCGCAAAAAACTATCCAGCAACATGTAGTTAACTGTCTGCAATTTCATCCTCGAGATTATTAATAGCTGCAGAACAATCTGGTTGTGAAAATCAGTTAATAGCACAAGGAAATATGTGGTTTCCGTGACTTGCGATCAGATAAGGAAGCATTAGTTTAGCCTCTTAGGTTATTAAAAACTTAAACATTTTTTAGATGTCAGAGATGTAGTTTTAATAGCAAGACATTTTATAAGAGTCCGTCCTGTAACCGATCTTGTTAAGACATGAGGAATATACCGGCGACAAGCACAAGCGAAATCAACGCGAGGTATCATCATACAAATTCGAAGAACATGGTTTATGAACCAGTGCCGCTTGTCGCCGTTGCCAGTCGCTGCTTCTTGTCGCCGGCGACAGACTCATATTTTTAGAGGCGTTAAAATATTTCTGCTAAATTAAGAAAACACCCGTTTCCTTGCGTGATCGAATCAGAAATGATGACATCCGCAAGAGAACCAAGGTATCCGACATAGCCTGCCAAACTGGAGTGGCAGTGGGCAGGGCACATTGCTCGCAGAACAGATGGGGCCTAAAAGTTCTGGAGTGGTGACCGCGTACCGGAAGACGCAGCGTTGGAAGGCCTCCCACAAGACGGACCGATGACCTGGTGAGGGTCGCTGGTAGCCGATGGATGCGAGACGGACAGGACCGGTTGTTGTGGCGACACGCGCGGGGAGGCCTATGTCCAGAAGTGGACGTCTTTCGGCTGATATGATGATGAAGAAAACAATATTGACATCACTGAACCATCTACGTTGGCTGCTCTTCTATTTTGAGGGCTAAGAATCCAATTTTTTTGCAGGAGTTTCAGATGAAAAGGCCAGGTAATCGATAGAGATTTGAAGTACTAACGAGTTAAAGAAAGCGACATTTTAGTGCAGGTTGTTATAAAATCACTAAACGCATGAATTATTTAAATAACAATATCCAGACGTTGATATTGACAATGCAACTGCGGATCCTTCGTCCAGAACATTACCGACATGCTGGACTGCATCTAGTGCCCATACACATGCACTTTTGAAGATCTAATGGACGCCACAGACGCAGCTATTAACGTAGCCACCTACTGGGCATAACTATGTCATCATCATCCACAGCCCGACTTCTCCAACTGCTGAGCCTAGGCCTCTCTTTTCTAATGCCAATCCCCACGTTCCTGTGCCAGCCTCATCCAGGTTCTTCCCGCGATAGCAAGAATGTCGTCCGCCCATCTCGCCGCCGGCCGACCAACACTACTTCTTTTAGTCTTCGGACGCCACTCGGTCACTGCCTTACTCCACCTATCGTCACCGCGCCTTGCCAGGTGGCCTGCCCAGCTCCATTTCAGTTCCGTAAACGTGATGTGTGTGTGAGATGTGTTTTTATTGGTATGTAAAGAATAAAAACTATGTTAACCATCGACTCGAAAAGAAGGAAAAGAAGTATTGACTCAACGCGAAACCTTGGTTCGACGTTACTTACACAAATCGACTGATAGGCCAGCTTCTGTACTACGCATGTGCACTAACCAACCAAGAAATATCTAATAATACTGCGCAGTTCCTTCACTTCTAAGGTATCGATTTCTGCGGTTTTGCAAAACAATTTACTGTTCGCACTATATACTAGTAAAATCTGTTGGTTATTATTAGTTGACCACAAAGTGATGGTGGATATTATCCTTGGATTTCTATTTTTATATAGGTAGGTATTGCTTAATAATAGGCCTAATTACTATTAACCTTGATTTCCAGTCACTAGGACAATTTTCACAAAAAAAAATGGATGTAGGTATCATGAACAGTGTGAAAACCTTTCAGTTTCGTTGCTGAGTCAGGCATATAAAGTACAATAACTATAACGAGTTTATTTCGGAAATCTCCAATCTCATCACCATCTCTCTCTTCAATTAATTCATTTATGCGAGTCTTAGGTACAAGTAATTTGATCAAACAGTCTGGTTTAAAAAGTTTGATCAAATTGGCATGAATGTCTGTGGGATAATTTTATCAAAAATGAGTCGTCAAATGGCATAAAGAAATACAAAATTTCGTATTTCTATTTGAACGAACAGCCTGTTTGATCAAATTACTTGAACGTATTTGGCCCGCATAAATGAATTAGTTGAAGAGAATGATGGTGATGAATTGATGGATACTTCAGATATAAACACTATAGTTATTGTACCATAAATGCTTCTCAGCAACGAAATTGAAAGGTTTTCATACTGTTCATGATACCTAATTTTCTTTAACCGTGTATGGCCCGCATTAAGAACAGCACAACATGTGTTATTCTTCCATACTTCTCTATCAGTATTTTCTATTGGTATCAGCATCACAGTAGTCATCCTTTTTATAGACAAATTTGATCTACCGTAGCATAGTCTGTCAAAATTATCTGTAGAATAGAAACCACAGAACCCCAACATTGGAAGAAGTCGAAGCAACCTATCCTGTGTCAGTAACGTTCAAGCCTGGTACCTAGTTCCCACAGTTAAACTGATCTAGCTTAATTTAACTGACACAATTACATTAGCAACGATTGTTGACATTACCGGACGCAACGATACCACGATTACCACCTAGGCACTAGGAATCAAGTTACTAAACATACAGAGTACTTGGACAAGTAATCTGGCTTTTGTTTTGATGAGGCTAAAGAGATTGTCTGCATTCACCAACTCAGTAGTTAGCAATGGGAATATGCATGCAATGTTTTTATTTGCAAAATGAAATGCTTGTTGAAGTGAAAACTTCTTTAGTGGCGTTGTGCACTTTTTGGGATGGGTAAAAAATTTTAAACTCGCGTCAGGACACGTGACCAGGAGGCCTACCACAACCTCTTAAAACAATATTATTTTAATATTACTTTGTAATTTCTGTTGTTGCATTTTCAACTCTCGGCGCTGATCCGAGCGTTGAAAATCCAACAACAGAAATTACAAAGTAATATTAAAGTAATATTGTTTTAAGAGGTTGTGGTAGGCCCCCTGATCGAAAATTCGTAAGACGGAGGGACTTGTTTAAAATATGGAATTTTTGGGATAGGTAAAATACGTTAAACTCGCGTCACGATACGTGACCTGATCGAAAATTCGTAGGACGGAGGGACGTGTTTAAAATATGAACAAAAATTTAACAAAGTGCATGTTTAAGTTTTCACTTCTGCCGGCGCTCCCTGAGTGCAAACCGTTGTTTTTTTAGCTCTAGAAAGAAGTTATGAAATATTTTTTTGAATACTTTCATCGGCGATGGCCATAGAAAACAGCGTTTTCGCGAGAGGGACAGATATATTTGCCTAAAATAGTTATAATCCCTATGCCTATGGTATTAAGTCTGCCTTTGTATAGTGTTTTTACTAGTGCATAAAGTTTTGATAAATAAATAATCTCGGTTTTTTCTCGATCAATTTTGATTCTATTTTTCACTGTTACTATTATATTTTTGTATATTTTTAGATAAACTGTGTAGATAATAAATATTTTTCATGCATATTCCCCACTGTCAGATAAAACTTTTAGCGCATTTGAACCACCTGAAATGGTCATCATAAGCCGTTTGTATCTAATAAAGAATTTAGTTGGCGATATTCCACTTCAATTTTATCATGGATGTCTTAATATTTGAATGTCTTTAAGTCAAAGGTGAATAGATAACTTGCTTGCTTCGATCAGGCGAGATTGTGGTCAAACGAGAACCTATCAATAAAATAAAAAAAATCGTATGTGTTATCCAGGTTGCGAACTGTCTAAAAAGGCCGGTGAAAGATAGCAAGGTCTTCGCCCGAGGATGCCTTAGTCAGGAGAGCATTGAGACTATTCTGACAGAAGCACTCATCATCGTTATCAATTCATTGGTTAAGGGCGATAGATTGTTCCTCATTAACTAATTAATAACAACATCTACAGCTCTTGTGTTTGGCGCCAGTGTTAAATGAATGGTAATATCGGCTTCGGGAACACTTACACTGTCTTTTACTTGGTAAGCCTCATTCGTAACAGTCCTGAGACTATTCCTAAGGCTTGCTAAGTTTCCGCCGGACAAGCCACATCCTGGGCATCAAGTTGCAAAGCGTTAAACACAACACCTGGACTAATTTGCAGCTATTACACAATTGTCCTGCAAGTGGGAGGAAGGAAATACCGTCTGATGAAGTAAATTTCACAATTACGACAATTGGCTCGCGTGAAGTGGGGACAGCAGCGAATGGCTACTCATTTGCTGGTGTTTAGTTTCGAGGTATAAAGGTGTAGTCTTTCTGGGTTATGCCGTGTCGCATAATAGTGTATCCTTGACTGTCTGCAATAATTGTTTGGGTCTGGTTTCTAGGTAGCCTTAGTTTGGTCTTAAGTATGATTGTATGGTCTGATTGGTTCTGTTTCATTGTCTGCTGGGTTTCCAAGGTTCTGGAGTCTTGTTTTTTCATCTAGCATCCTTGTCAGCTATACTATTATTGAGTATGTCTGTCATTAAATCTTACCTTTAATCATTCATTTAGTGGACCTATTTGCCGCAACTGTGAGGTACAATATGTATGTATTTTTTTAATTAAGTCTCTTGTGTGCAAAATTGTCATGTTTTCTTTCTTACTTCCGTTTTCCAACAATTTGAAATGTCTTGTGTTTTCCTAATCAAAATAGCAACTTAATTACTCAATCAATGCTTGTCCGATTGGATGAAATTTTTAATGTTCCTGCAGCAAAAGTTTAATTTAAATTAAAACCTTACCTTTGCTACAGACTGTCTTGTATTTCTTATTTTTTTACTTTTCCTTCACAACAAAAAACACAATTAAATCCAAGACATGAAACCACTTTATCACATAAAACAAATAATCACAACGCTCTTTTATCAAACTCTTAAATCCATCATTCTAAGGACTGATAGTTCACCGAAGTTCTGTACCATAACTATTGATAACGGTTTCTAATGAACTGGCGTAGTTAACCACCTGACTTACTCAGTACTTAGGCTAGGTGGTTAAAACATTGACATTAACCTTTGTAGATCGCGTGCAGGACGAGCTGGCGCTATTACGCTTTGCTATCCTGTTTAGACAATCTTAACTAGGTAAATAGGTTCCTTATTCCTGAAGGATGTCCGTATTGTGTTTGAGACATTTTTAAGATGGATGTCTGTTAGAATACGGATGACGGTTATACTGTGTGTTATTCATATTAAAAAATCAGAAATTGTTAGAACTGTGAAGCGGTTTTTTTATTCAAATTCTCTATTGAGAATTTTGTTAATCTGGTTGTTTTCATAATTATGTTGTATATTATTGTCCTGTGTGATTATTATGAGGTGTACAAAGAAAATCAACAATAGCAATAATTTGATTATACATCCAGTGCCACTGTTTCTGACTGCATTCAGTAGAGTAGAATATAGAAAAGGTCACGATTAAGAACAATATTCATTAATAAGTCATCTGCCAACATTTTGATTTCTTTCACTTTAGTAACTAGACAAACTAAATAAAACCGCTGTTTTCATTTTCCGATTGAACAATTATGATTATTATTGAATTAAACGTTTCAGATATAATTTCTTCAATCCAATTAGCTTGGAAAAATGTGTTTTATTGTCATTTGAAGAAATGACAATAATGAGTTCATTTATCATTTTAAGTTATTTTACCTGTTTGAAGCAGTTTAGTTGCCTTGTTATTGTGTCTAGTTTTTTTTTTTCCAGAGAAAATCGTTATTGTTTTTGTTTATGTGGTTCTCGTGAAGTGGGGCTGAAAAAATTAAAAAGCTTCGTCATGTGCTGTTGAACTTCTTGCGAATGTGTTCAGGTGCCTTCAACTTAAACCAGACCCGACGGGTTACCGTCCAGATTGCTAATTCTACAATATTTAAAGCAACGTTCACATTCGCAAGTCAGTCGCAATCTGTCAAAAAAGCCTCAATTTCCATACATTTTTGGTTAAAAATTAGTAGAATTGACCCTTTGTTTAAATGTTCTGAAGGAGCGCATTTCAAAGGGAGATCGCCTGGAGAAGGAGAAGTGGATAAACCCAGAGCGGTGATAGAGACATTGGAGAGGACTATAGAACGAAGATTTTAGTGGGCAGAACAAAAATTGTATACCTATTTGAATGTCAGATATGAAGATGAAGTGGGTTTATCAAGAAAAGAAGACAGGGTATTCGAGGCCCTCAGCTTAGGAGTTCTTGTAGACGAAGGTACTCTACCTTCGTCCACAAGAACTGCTAGGCGTGATTTTAGAACCTCATTCTTATCTAGCTAGCAACATCCAACGGTTCGGTTAATAATCCTTAAGGACGCACCGAGCTTCTGGTGCAAGCGAAAACCGTACGTAAGCGTTAGCGACACAGAGTTGGGAGTCCGACGGCTGAAGCAGCACTAAAGCGGATAGGGGGGAAGCGAGGCGGCTCTAGCTGGAATGGACGAAACGCGCGCTAATTTAGGTGATTCGTTTTCATTATTGAAACAAATACACATTTTTAAAATGTGAATTTGTACCTTCCGTGAAGTAGGTACTTACGCCGTACTAAGGTTTTATTTTGTTTTTTTAGATTACTTTTGATTTTTTTTTTCTATCGAGGAAACTACAAGTAATCGTGTTTCTAAAGTTTACGATTTATGGAGTAAATCCTTAAATATCTTACATGTTAATTATACAGGGTTATTTGTAAAACACCAGCAACCTTTCAGGGGGCGAAAGTACTCATGATTATAAACAATTTTTACTATGGGACCAACTCTGAAATATCAAAAAATAAATCGGCTTTTTTCATACAAAATGCAATATTCACCCGATGAAAATATATGAAACAGTAGATTTTTTTTTCGATTTTTCAGAGTTGGTCTCATAAAAAAAGTTGTTTATAATCATGAGTACTTTCACCCACTGAAAGGTTGTTGGTGTTTTACAAATAACCCTGTATAATTAAAGGAGAAATAACGATGCAGCAAGGGATCAAACGAACGACAGTTACGTATCGTTTCCTCGGTGCGCTTTCGTATCGTTTTTTGGTTCGACTAGGCACTTGACCGAAATAAAATTAAGTATAACAATGAGAGTACTTATCCTTATCAATAAATATCACATAATTTGCATTATTATCCTGCGTGGGTCGTTTTGAAGGTAAGCAGATAACATCAGCAACGTTTCAAGACCATTTGAAGTAGAATTCAGGTTAAGTTCCAAAAATGCCATAAAAAGGTTGTTTTTGGAATATTTTATTTGAGGATACAGAAAAAAAAAATGTTTAAAGCAGGGTTACCTTGTACTAACTATAGTTTTTCTTATAACTATACTTTATATAACTAACTATAGTTTTTCTTACAAACTGTTTTTAGCCGACTGCTCCAGAGGAGAGCAGGGTGAGGGACAATTTAAAAAAAAAATTGAATGGTATGACCACCCCCCCCGGTAGTCATACCATTCAATTTTTTTTTAAATTGTGAAAGTGTGCTATTATTGTGGTGTTGTAAAAAACTTTCCTTCAACAGACAGGGATTTCTGCTTTACGTATTCAAATGCAGCTCTTCTAACCGCAGTTGCTGATTTTTTCCTTATGATTTAAATTTACCCAGAATCTTAATGAAAATCTAAGAGGTTGAGATTCTCCACATGCAACATCTTGAGGCATGAAAATACAACATCCTCTTATGAATTACATAAAGTAGGTGCCTACAACTGATAGGAGTAACTGGTTTGATTTCCAACGGGGAGAAAATTGCCAGCAGGGTTTTCCAAAGGACCATTAATGTCTGAGTATTTGGTGGTGTTCGTGTTCGTTTTAGGAAAACTCTGCAGCAGGTTTTTGGCAAGTACCGTAAGTTATCGAAATAAATAAACATCCAATAATAAATATCTCTGGATGTTGGACACCTTTCACTAAGTTTGATAGCCTTGTTTGACCTAGTGATGAGACAGTTTTCACTTGATGGTAATGACCAAGCTGTTCTTGACGATGGAACACGCTTGCTTTTAAGTTTCTCACTATCAATTCACATGTAGAACCTGGATGAGGCTGGCACAGAGGGGCTAGTGGTCCCTGGAGTTGTGGTGATGTCCCAGTGCACCCGGATATCGCAGGAGAAGGGAGCCCGGAGGCGGGCAAAGCATAGGAAGCTCAGAAGTGGGCCACGTTGGATGGGTCGCGAATATCATGCGTAGCAGCTCTGGCGGCCTACACATCAAGGCGAAAGAAGGTGCACAAGGGAAGTTTTTAATGGGTGCAAGCTCCACATAACCACGTCATCTCCCCGGGCGGCGTGGCATGCCTTAGGCATTTTCTTCTTCAACAAAAAATAAAGGAACGTGGGGATGGCACAAGAAAAGGTGAGGCCTATGCTGAGCAATTGGCGAACTTAGTCTCTTTTGACTTAAAGTTCTTAGGTTCAGATTTTAGCAAGGTAGAGGTTGTATGTATAATCCGTGGTGCTTGACAACTGGGCTTAACCCAGTTGTATGTGTCCCTTGGTGCCTATTCGGCTTAGCTCTGTTCTGTCTCCTGCTTAATAAGGAGGGAAGTGGAAATTATATAACTTTTTTTTCCTACTCCTCCGCTGTTATTTTCTGATTAATTTCGTTGCGGGATCCAAGACAGTTGAATCATTTCTCTGGGACTCGTCGAGCTTCATTGACTCGGCGTTTTTTCTGGTGATCGCCAATGTTGATTCTGGCTTTCAGAAGTTGCAGTGGCTTGGGAATGTGGTGTGGTGGGCTTGTCCCAAAAAAAAAAAAGTAGAGGTTGGCCTTTGCCCTGCAAAGGTACAATTTAGGCTAGTAATATAGTAGGTTTTAATTTATCTACAGGTCAGTACAAAGGACCGAGTCTCCTTGCTAAAACAAAACACATATATACTTAACTACTCTACATAAGACTTTGTCACGACTTCCGTCAAGTTTAACATGAGTGAGCCATAATAAACTCATCGGCAATCATTTGTCAGTTATTTAGATCAAGTCCGCTCCAAGGCACACGCACGATAGTTGGAAATTATTGTTTGTATGCAAATATAATGTCATGTGATTGTTTGTATTGATTAGTTTTGCGTTATCCTGTTTTATGTTTTGTGTAATTAGCTTAAAGTGATAATTTCTTTATCTGTACTTATCGTTTTGGTAATGAGATAAATCAAATTTTAAGTTCCTTATATATGACTTCTCAAATTTTACTAAAATCGGAGTTATATTGCTTGATATTGTGCAAGATTAGCAACGGTGCTTTCATCTCGAGATTCTATGGGCTTCTATTTTATGTTTTATTCTAATGAGCTGTTCAGTGTTCACTCTCTTTAAATAGGTAGGTATTCCTCGATTATGAATGAATCATTTTCTTACGAATGGTGCGTTTTTTTATGTTGGGAAATCATCAAATGACTCCTTCCGCTCTGGGCGGAGCGGAATGGAGTGTCAGACTCTTATTGACTAAAACCCATCCGTGTTCCTCCAAATGCCCTTTGCGTTCCAGGGCCGCCGTGACTCTTTCGAAGAAATTCCGCAACCCTGGCAGACGAATGGTGCCTAGGAATAGTTTTACGGTGAAGATCGTACTGAACAAATAAAAAAAAACCCCTTTTAAATGTTGCAACGAAAATAACCTGGGTATTTTTTTTTTGGAAATCTCCATATGACTTTTTCCGCTCTGGGTGGAGCGGAAGGGATTGTCAGACTAACTGAGTTGTTCAACCTAATGCTCTTTTCGTTCCAGGGCTGCTGTGACTCTTTTGAACAAATTCCGCAACCCTGGCAAACGTAGGTGTGGTTTCCACATTTCCCTTTTCCCACATTAAGTAAGTTCTTTTTATCTCTTTGCTTCTCTTTTTAGGCCTTAACGCCTGGAGTAACCAGGTTACTACCTATCAAGTTTTAAATATCGTTTTGCGGATATCATGTGCTTCTAGCAGATAATAGCACGCTCTAACACGTTATATGCCTAATTAATTAATTTATAAACAAAGCAGCGTCTCGAACTTTGTTCCTAATTATGACTTTCCCTAATGATAAGAGTCATATGATGTTATTTATGTGTTATTGTTATTAATATCATGATATATATAAATGTCACTCGCGTCATGTTTTATACTACATACTTGTTGTACTATAAAGTGAATAAACTTTTGATAAATACGGGGGATTGCCTTGGTCAATATTTTTTTTATTTATGTTGTGTGATAGTGATAAAGGTTCAGCACCTTTGCATACAACGTTGAATCACGCTTGTCGCTATTAGTAATGGCCAGTGGACCATGCGCCAATCGTATTTAGGCTTCTGGAAACGTGATAGGTAGTACGAAAACGATGCGATGACTATTCGCCATAAAAAGTGTTCTACACATAACATAATAATGTTTAACTATAGAAAAAAGAAAGAAATGGTCGAATTGTCGCATCGCACCTTCCTGCGGTGTGTCTTTATGAGTCCCATGTGATAGGACCCCTCTCCGAGATAGGTACGTGGTACCTATATATTTTAGGTATATAATTCATATGAATTTGTTTAAAATTATTTGTTTGGGTTTTATATTTTTTATTATTATTTTGTGTTTTTTATGTAATTATTTTGTATTCATCCCATTTTGTTTTACCTTTAATTTCTGTTTATTTTAATGTTCTCGTCCTTGTCAAACTTTATGTAGGTACCAACCTAGATATTAAGTGAATGATGTGGTCGCCTGTAATTGGAAGCGCACTCTTGTATTTGTCCCTGTCTGTATTACGATGCATGTGATTGTGTAGCCTCTGTTGGCGATCCTATAAATAAATAAATATACTTTAATAAAACAATGCTGACATAAAATTTTACTGGCACAAACTTGACCTGAAGAGATTTTCAGGGTTGTCACTTTTTATTATTTTTACTTTTACTTATTCATGTCAGAGATTATTTCAAGTCATGTTCGAAATTATTACTCAGTATGTTTTTATTGACACCAAGATTGGGAAAATAGCAGTTTAAATAATAATGCATGGAGTCCTGTTGTAAAAAATGTAGTCATCATTAAAACCACATTATGATCAATAAATATTTTTTTTACTGATCATAAAATTCGAGTTTTGCCGCTTACTTCAAGGTTTAATTTTTTCTTTTAAGGCATTCGAAAAGTTATAAAAATCGATGATTACTTTCCAATAACTTTACGCAATATTAATTAAGAAAAGAAAATACGAGCAAAATCGTAAAAAAAAAGTAACGGTCAGACTCTAATTTCCATAAAGATAATTCATATGGAAATTATTTTAGGTATGATGTAATCGATTGAGAGCTTAATTCTGGCTGATAGCCAGAATTAAGCTCTCAATCGAGGGTAACTAACGACCAGTATTTTTGAAAGGAGTTCGTTACTTCTTTCACTATTTCCCTACTAATACTATAAATGCGAAAGTAACTCTGTCTGTCTGTTTGTTACGCTTTCACGTTCGACAACCGACATCCACGCGGGCGGAGCCGCGGGAAAAAGCTAGTACGTCAGTCGTTCGAGCGAGAAAGAGCGATGGAGCTATACACCCTATATAGCTCCATCCCTCTTTCTCGCTCGAACGACTGACATTTTAACACGTCATGTAAGTCCCCTGATCACGCTTACAGGTCAATCTTGGCCAGAGACCGCGCAGAATAGAGATGTATGGAAGAGAAAAGGGGACGCCTTTGCCCACTAGTGCGGATAAAACTTAGGTTACTTTCGATGTCAGTCAGTACCAACCCTAAAACTCGCACTTCACACTCAAATTGGCTCACGACACGAAATAACAATCAGCACATGATCTTGTGCTAATGATCGTCAATGAATAATTAGTGTTCCCACTTAAAACGGACATATTAGCATTACCTATATCGATCATAGTTTCATGGATCACGTAGGTAGACGAATTCTTGAGTCATGGTAGGCTGAAGGAAAAATTATGAAAAATTTCTGTCAGTTCCTGTCATAGGAAACCGGACGCTATCGTCGATGATAGAGATTGCCGAAGAGCGAAAATATTTTGGATTGACCACGCGTCAATTTGAGGCTCCTGTCCCATTTTTAACCGACTTCCGAAAAAGGAGGAGGTTCTCAATTCGACTGTATTTTTTTTTTTGTGTTTGTTACCTCATTTCTCCGTCATTTATGAACCGATTTGAAAAATTCTTGTTTTATATGAAAGGACATACTTCTCGATTGGTCCCATTTCAATTTTATCAAAATCGGTTCAGCAGTTTGGTTTTTACCAAAAATCATACGAAATTGCATATTTTTGCTTTCCTGTGACTTTCCAGTGGTGTTTTTAGGTGTGGGGTACCACTAAAAAGTGAAAAATAAAAAACTTTTTCACGAAAAAAAAAACCAACTTCCAAAAAAAACACTACAAAGTACAAAATAACTTTAATTTCGGAAGTCGGTGTCAAATAACGAAGAAGCAACCAAAAACACCGACTTCCAAAATTAAAGTTATTTTGTACTTTGTAGTGTTTTTTTGGAAGTCGGTTTTTTTTTTCGTGAAAAAGTTTTAGAATTCCATAGAGCATTGCGCCACGAGAGTCAGTCACTCAAAAACATGAAGCTATTTGCACGTTCCAGAGCGTAGATCTCTATGGAGAAGAACGTGCAAGAAACTCCACGGACACTCTTTTAAACCATTTTATGATTTACAATAATCCTGGTTACATTATCTTTGTTGCTTCTATATGTGAGAACAATGTAAAGGAAGAGAAAAAAAAAAGAATTCTAAGTATCAAATAAACTATTGAAATAAGCCAGCGACAGCTAAGAGATGACCAGTCTCCACTGATGGCGCCCGTTCACGAACATGACGCGTGCATCAGCACCATTCAGCTCAACCATTTTGAAGGGAACCGAATGATCCGATACACGCGCCACCATCAGCGAGACATTCGAGTGAGCATGACAAACCCTCAACTGCCCCTGCTCATTCATGTCAAACAAGGAAACCATCTATTAACATAAAAGGCTCCATGGTCCTCACATTTACAGGATTCCAAAATAAAAAAAAAGCTTCTACTTTATATAAAACTATAAATATCAATTGGTAAGAACAGAAAAATAAAAGTGTATTCCAAACATTATAGAAATGTGGAATATTATTATTATTAAACGTAAAAAGTAAAATAAAAAAGGGTGAGCATCTCCTCCATATATAAAATCCTAACTAGTGGAACCAAGCGGCTGAGGCTGTGGAGCAGGACCGGCATCTATTTGAAAACACAAGGATTATACACTTCTGGACACATCTATTGGCCCACCTTGTAGATTCAGTTTCGTTTGGTCCTAGCTAAAATTTTATATTAGGTCGAGCAAAAAGTTTTTATGCAGTTTTGAAGCTGGCACATTCACAATTTCATTCAATAGTCTTTTTTTGAATTTCGAACACAGAATTTAAAGAAACAAAAGACAATTTGGAGCCTGTTTGTTGATATCAAACAATCGAATACTAAGAAAACTTGGTTTTATTGGTTTACTTGGATTTAATTCTTGAAAAAGTGATTGATGTCTTTGGTTTTGCAACAAACATTACTTATTCTTAACATTAAGATGAGGTTCTATCAATAATCTATGGATACTTCACCTGAAGCCGCCGCCCAAGCTGTGGCACTTATTCAGGCCGGACACAGCCAAAGAAACGTGAGTGCTCAACTTAATTTAAGTCGATCTGCGGTCCGAAATGTTTATCGGAGGTACCTAGAGACTGGCGGCTTTGTTCGTCGCCAAGGAAGGCCACGATCTCGGGTCACAACTGAAAGGCAGGATCGATTCATCGTGACGACCAGCTTGAGAAATCGTCACCTTACCTCCATTGAGATACAAAACCAACTTCGCGACTTCCAGTGAGTATCTGTGAGCGCTCGAACTGTTCGGAGAAGGTTAAAAGAACGCCTTATGGTACCACACAAGCCAGCTAATGGGCCCAAACTAACGCGAGCCCACCGAACAGCGCGCCTTCATTTCGCACGCAGTCATTTAAATTGGACACAGCAAGATTGGAGCCGTGTACTCTTTTCTGATGAGTCTAAAATTGTGTTACATGGCAATGATGGAAGGAAGAAGGTCTACCGACGTAAGGGAGAGCGTTTCGCACAATGCTGCTTTGAAGAGAGGGTTGCTTATGGCGGTGGCTCATGGACTGTCTGGGGCGGTATATCCGCGAGCGGCAAAACTCAACTTGAGGTTGTTACAGGACCACGGCTGCCAACATTAAATGCTGAAAGGTACATTCTTGAGTGCTTAGAACCTCACGTGATACCATACGCGGACTATGTGGGCCCAAATTTCCTTTTTATGCATGATAATGCAAGAGCCCATGCGGCCGGCATCGTCAGGGAATATCTTCGGGATGTGAACATCACAGTTATGGAATGGCCAGCCAGAAGCCCAGACATGAACCCCATTGAGCACATGTGGGACGAGCTAAAAAGACGTGTTAGGGCTCGTCAGCCAGTTGCCCAGACGGTGCAGGAGTTGAAAACTGCCATAGAAGAGGAATGGGAGATGATCCCTCAAAATTTCATAGAGCGGTTGATAAACTCTATGCCTAATCGTATGAGAGCTGTGGTAGATGCCCATGGAGGCAACACGCGTTATTAAATTAAACCTTTATTAGATAAAACATGTTTTTTATTCAAAAATCAATTGCCTTTAACAAGGCGCATATCCGACTTGTTAGGCGTAGCTCCATGTCGTATGGTATTCTGAATTCAAATTTAAAACAATACGATCGAAAAAGATGGTAAAATGTATCAGGTTTAAAACTGCATCAACAGTTTTTGTTCAATCTAGCAATCATATTTCGGTAGGGGCCATCGAAACCTAAACTCTAAGGTGGGCCAATAGATGTGTCCAGAAGTGTATATTTTATTAGTATTATCATGATAATAATACGGAATCGTAGATTTGATAGGTTTTTAAGGTGATAAGACGTCATCTTCGTGATCATCCTATTAGATACATAGCACAACTGTTACTGTATAATTAGCACTTTTCAGGCGATTTGAGTCTGCGTTAGCGCATTTTTGGCGAGTTGCGTCAATCAAACTATTCATTTATTTTTCATAATGATAAAAACAATTAATGTAGGTATAATCTGTTTAAAATCCTTGAAAACTTCTTACCTAACTAAACAGCAAAAAAAAAGATTTTTAACATTATATTGAAATATACAACGCCGTTTTTTCAACACTAAATAAATTTTTCATTGTTAGAAGTAGATTTTTATAAATCGGTCCTTCCTAGAAAAGAAATTGTATTGTGATTTAAAAATCAGGGATCTTTTTGTAAATTATAAAAAAATAGAGTCACCATAGATTATCGCTATGCTATTGCGAAAAATAGGTAATAGAGTCAAAATCACATGACTCTCAATTATCTCTGGAGTATTTTCATTTGAATAGTTTTTCCTCATCTAGCTCATAGACTTTAGATAGTTATGAACATTACTATGTAATTAGCATAATTGGGAACACTTTACTCTTATTGTTATTTGAACCAAACACTCGTGATTAAGGATACATTTGTATAATAATGAATGCAAAATTCTAAATATTTTGAAGTTGTAACCAACTAATGAATCATCGTAATGGGCACTCAATATCTTTCTGAATATTTTAGCATACCTAATTAAATCTAGATTAGTATGTCAAATTGGTGTTTTCTTTGAACATAAGACCTGATGTGCCCGATGGGATTTTAAATTGGTTGTTTATTTTATGATAAGCATGGATTGGACTTCACTTCGAAGTCAAAGTCAAAGTCAAAGTCAAAACGTTTATTTCAATTAGGCCATTAAACAGCACTTTTGAACGTCATCATTTACATTAAAAATAATATAAAGTGACTACTGAATACTACGACTATACTACGACAATAACGAAGAACTTTTTTGGCAAATTTTTATCCACCACTTAAAACCAGTAGGGAAAGATTTTTTTAAATGGGCACATTTTTATAAAAAATAACAGTACTGTGTAAAATATCATACTTTGATAACTTGACCCAGCTAAACAGCTGGGTCTACCTCAAAATATTCGTGCTAGGCCCTCATGTCTTTGTTTTTTTTTTATTATTTTGTATAGGCCTGCGTTTGACCACTATCTCACCTGATGGAAAGCGTTGATATTTCTTAGAAAGAGGATGAGAAACTTAAAAACAAAACACACACACACATCACACATCTCATCTTCTTTCTAAGAAATATCAAAGCGACGCGCCGCAAAGGAGGGTTGTCCCTCCTTTGCGGCGCGCAGTCGTGTAAAAAGATCTTTTCAATTGGGCGAACATGCAAGGTTTCGAAATTGATACAGGATTTACTTTTTACACAATCACTAAATCCGGTTTTTATCAACAAACATTGTCACAAACTCCAAAGATTTACATGCACTCATCAATACAAGCCAGTTTTTACAGTAATCTCACCGAAAACCAGTTTAGGGATCCCAAAGACATCCTTATTATGTTCTGTGCAAAAAAGGTTCCATAATATTTATGTTTACTTTATAAGTTTTGTTTTCTCGAACTCATGTGAACTTTTGGCAAGGTGATCCGTGATCCTAAGAGGGCAATTTTTTTTTGGTACTTTTGGACTGAGTTTGATTAAAAAAAAACTTGTATTGATAATTTTATTATGGTCATTATGATTTGCCAGTTTTTTTTGCTAGCTATACTTGGGGAGGGTTAATGCGATGAATAGGGTGTTTTTTTCGGGGATTTCACATATTTACTTTCATCATACCAGCTGAAAGACGTCCACGACTGGACATAGGCCTCCCCCAAATGGGGGGGGGGTTTGGTAATCGCCACGCTTGACAGGCGGGTTGGGTATCGCAGTGTAGCTGTATCAATGTACCTACAGAGAATGCTGCTGCCCATTCTCTGATGAGTCCCTTAGTCGCCTTTTACGACACCCACGGGGAGTGATGGGATGGTGCTTTTACGTCCGACACCATACGGAACATATTTACTTTACCAAAAAGTTTTTGATTAGCGAAAATATTAAAATTTTTGTTCACTTGCCCATTTGTCTATTTTCCTGTCCAATGTCACAAGTCGTTTAGCTTTTGCAGGCCCCACAATAATGCGAGTCATAAAGTTCTGGTATTCATTATAATCAAACCAGAAATCGGCGTAAAACAAAATTTTCGGTAAATAAAAATCAAGAATTTTGGATTTCGCAAAACCAGTAAAAAACGTCGTTAATATAAGCACTTAATTTAAATTCGAAAAGCGTATAAAAAGGACCATTAAGTTTTCAAAATTTTTGTAAGTTGTACCGGATTAAGTATTATACTTATTCAAAAAATCAAGAAAGTCGAGTTTTTTTTTACTATAGGTAAGGCTTATCCGATAATATCCAAAACTCATTACTTTTTTAGGGTTCCTTCCGTACACAGAGGGTAAAAATGGGATCCTATTACTAAGACTCCGCTGTCCGTCTGTTTGTCCATCTGTATGTCATGAACCCTGATAGCCAGACAGGTGAAATTTTCACAGATGATGTATTTCTGTTGCCGCTATAACAACAAATACTAAAAACAGAGTAAAATAAATAATATTTAAGTGTGGCTCCCATACAACAAACGTGAAACTATAATAACTATACTGTTGAAACTTGGTAAGTAGATGTATTCTGTGAACCGCATTAAGATTTTCACACAAAAATAGAAAAAAAAACATTTTTTTTTTTCATCAATCCCATACGTGTGAGGTATCTATGGATAGGTCTTCAAAAATGATATTGAGGTTTTTAATATAATTTTATTCTAAACTGAATAGTTTTCGCGAGAGACACTTCCAAAGTGGTAAAATTTTCACCGATATTTTTTTCTTTTCTTTCTTTTATTATCTATTAATTATTTCTTTTGCCGTTATAACTACAAATACTAAAAACAGAATAAAATAAATATTTAAGTGGGGCTCCCATACAACAAACTTGATTTTTTTGCCGTTTCTTAAAGATTATGGTACGGAACCCTCCGTGCGCGAGTCGACTCTCACTTGGCCGGTTTTTATGAATGATATCACTCACAATCTGTGGTTTAGGCTAATCACTTAATTATGTATCATGTGTGTTATTAAATGACTAAAGGTTAACTTGTTTTTAAAAGATGACCTACCATATTCACATGTTTTTTATAATGACCATAAATTTTCTTATTTTTGACACTATGGGGAAACTTGCCAGTGTAGTCCTACCTAACAGGTAGGTAATAAAATTAATATCGATAAATAAGTATGCAAACTTCTTTGTTTTGTCATCTTTCCAAATTAGTTCGTGTTAATTTGTCTGTTTCTTGGTCACGCGCTAACTACGAAAGAAATCTAAGTTTTTTTTAGTGATGACCGATGTACGCGTGTTGCGAGTTACTGAGACTTGAAAGTCATATTTTGAAATTTTCTTGCTTTGGACGCCTTTTTTTCGTAAACGCACCATCATAGACCCCATCTATCGCTTTCCATCAGGCGTGATCGAGGTCAAGTGCAAGCCCATTCCACAATAAAAAATATGCTTAAATTCCGGTTTTGTGGTCATGGCATAAGTATTATAAGAGAAGCAAAGCAAAAAGCTACTCTAGAGCATGTCTGAATTTCAAGGGACACCACGATAAATGGAATACAGAATCAGGTTTTTAACCGCTCAATCACCGGCAACACACCGGTGTGCGCCGAATTAATCGCGAATTTAATGTTTATTTACCAATTACATAAGATCTATTTTTTATTTGGGAATTTTCACATGTCGGGGCTGGAGTCGTTTTTCTAACATGGCTTTCTGATATTGTCAAGAAACAGAAAAGCATCTACATCTTTCAAAAGGGTATTAAGGACTAGCTGGGAGGAGACACTATATCTCAGCAGAAAACGAAGAAAGTAAAATCATGTTAGTCCCTACTAATATAACAAATGCGAAAATAACTGTCAGTCTGTCTGTTACGCTTCCACGCTAAAACGGCTGAATGGATCGTCATGAAATTTGACAGAAATATAGCCTGGGATATGGAAAAGGATATAGGCTACTTTATTACGCGATAACCAACATCCACGTGGGCGGAACCGCGTTCAAAAGCTAGTGATTCAATAAAGATGGAAATCAGCAAAACTAATGAACCTAAGAATTCACGGCCTGTTTCAAATCATGAATGAAAAATATAAAAAACCGGCCAAGTGCGAGTCGGAATTGCGCACGAAGGGTTCCGTACCATTATCTATAAAAACAGCAAAAAAATCACGTTTGTTGTAGGGAGCCCCACTTAAATATTTATTTTATTCTGTTTTTAGTATTTGTTGTTATAGCGGCAACACAAATACATCATCTGTGCAAATTTCAACTGTCTAGCTATCACGGTTAATGAGATACAGCCTGGTGACAGACAGACAGACAGACGGACAGCGGAGTCTTAGTAATAGGGTCCCTTTTTTACCCTTCGGGTGCCAAACCCTAAAAAAGACTAGGTATATATCAACCACATTCCTTACGCATAAGTAGTAGGGATCAGCTGATAGTCTAGTCTAAATGGAGAGATCGTAGGCGAACCCGCAGGCGTATACTACTCAGACTCAATTGTGGACGCCACTTTGGCATATATTCTGCAGAAATTGCGTTACTATTGCGTAACGTGGGTTATTTGAAATGCGATGACCTCTTGATGACTTAGGTCCGGAAAAAAATTGATTCAGTACTTGGCATGGTCGCAGGATCCCTGAAGATCTCGGTAAGATAGGAAGCTGATTCCAACACAGCTGGGAAAAGGATAGCGAGATGGCGATATCAAAATCAATAGTTAATTTATTCTGATTAGGGTGAGAGTCAGCACTTTTTGAACGTCAAAGTTTTACAATAAGATTGTCTCCCAAAACGCCAACGAAGGAAAAGACAATACTAGGAAGTGGGGACGGGTCCCACTTTTTTTTTCATTTTTAAAAACGGGATAAAAACGGACCCTATTATTAAGACTCCGCTGTCCATCTGTTTTGTTTTTATAGATACTGGTACGGAACCCTTCGTGCGCGAGTCCAACTCGCCCTTGGCTG
Organism: Melanchra persicariae; assembly: GCA_947386135.1. Taxonomy (NCBI): domain Eukaryota; kingdom Metazoa; phylum Arthropoda; class Insecta; order Lepidoptera; family Noctuidae; genus Melanchra; species Melanchra persicariae. The sequence continues at coordinate 2,744,201 of OX376669.1, forward strand.
GTTTTTTCTTCTTTTTTTTTAAGCATGGGCTTCAAATACCTCCTTCCGCTCTGGTCAGAACAGATGGGAGTGCCAGACTCTTACTGAATAAAAACCTATCCGTGTTCCTTTAAATGACCTTTGCGTTACAGGGCCGCAGTCACTTGACTCTTTCGAAAAAATTCCGCAACTTTCTTTCTAGCTGGGAAGAAGAAGCGTATCAAGCTGGAGCAACTACAATCATGGAGAAAGATGTCAGAAAAATAGCTTGTTAATTGCTTGGCTAAGAATCTTGCTCTTAACAGATATACTTCTACCACTCTCTGCCATAATTTTCTTTTCGGTTCTCCGACTGAAACTGAAGAAAAGTGATAATTTTCTAAGAGTGTTTAAATATATGGAGATGATTCATTCGTTTCGAGGCTTCTTCAATGATATACTTAATATATTTCACGTGATTATATTCAGTTTGATAGCTTTATTAATTAAAAACATATCATCATCATGAATGCATTATGGTGCATTACATAAGCATTGATTTGATGATTAGAAAACAATGCGATATCGAATTAAATTATTTTGGTTATTTGCATAAGGTAGACTGTCAGTTTAGTTAAGTTTTGATATATATGAAGAGCCTTTTTTTTTTTTTACGGGGGGAAATCCTCATGGATGTCCTCCGCCCTGGGGCGGGCGGAGGGGTCTGTCAGACTCTTACTGACTAAAACCACCCCGGTGTTCCATCTTCCACCTACGCCGGGGATCGCTGGAACATAGCGACTTCCGTAATCCCCGGCTGGTGCCGGCCCGCCTCTGCGGGCCACATCTCATATAATATGAAGAGCCTAAGGCAGGTTTTTACGAAAATTTTTCGGGAGTCCAAAGTACAGACATCGTCTTTCATAATTTTGGCGCAGTATAAACTTTTTTTGCATCTATTATGTAAGCAGATGCTTTTAAAAAAAGATACCTATATATCTTGAATGATAAGCTCATGAATTCATTATGGTCTTACTCTAATAAGACCACACTGAATTCATTCAAGCTATACTACAGTCCAAGTGTCAAGATTTTTAGGGTCATGGAAAATCAATTCAGCATCTTCTATCATCTAAAACTCACCAAAGTGCTCAGGTAGCTGTGTCCTATCTCATCTTCAGACGTCTCCCCCGACACCAGGGTCTGTCGTTTCCACTTCATTGCACCACTTTGGTATCACTTCATTTATATTAAAGACTTTTTCGTCGGAGCCTTGCGCGCTAAGTTGATAGAGCTGGCGGGAATTATTTGTCAGTGAAAATTTAAAGGGGTATTGTAGAAAACGGAATGTGTATGAACTGAATTGTTATTCGTTCTCTCAGCATAGGACTGCAGATTCTATACTGCCTTTAATCATGAGAAAAATGAGTGACTTTAGGTATGTGAAAATTGTCCTGGTTTTGGTTTTAGATGCGCGAAAATGGAGTCAGATTTTCGATGTATTTGGTGTTTATGCTTGTGGAGTTTTTATATGATTGTGTTTTGTTTGTTTTGCGTTATAATGTGAGTGGACTGTGAGTGATAAAGTCGTGTGTTGTGGACGATGTTTATTGTTTTATGTTAATAAGTTGTATTCGAAGTACAAATTGGATTGCAATGTGAAAGTTTGTAAGGTAAGGCGTTTTATCTGGTTTAATTTTATGGTTTTTATAAAATTAATATCTGTATGAATCTGTGGAATAATATGAAATTTAATTATGGATGTTTTTATAAAAAAATACTACGGACAATTTGATAGTTAAATGCATGCAATTTGTGAAATATTACGTCGCATGATACAAGCGAGTTTTAGAAAACGACCATGATTATATTATGATTGTGTGCATTTTTTCCTAGGCGAGGTAGTTACCTACAGTGAATTTTCCTATCATGAGGCGCCAATTAGGTTAAAATTACAGTTATGAGACGGATGATTTGAGATGATTTATGAGTTTCTACCTAATCGATCATCAACTAAAAAAACAAAGATAATAAAAATCATGCGTCACTCAAAAATAATTTCCACCAGCTCAGAAATTTTCACATCACTTAATAGAAAATTACATTTTATAAAAAATGCACCGTAAACTTGAGTTCACAGGATTCAAAATCAAAAACTTTTGAATTCAATAATTTTGATCTCGATCGAATTTACACCTTATTTTTTTGCACACAGAATTCAGATTGGATAAAATTTTGATTTTTCGAAAAATGTTGGTTGTTTTGGATTTTCGTTTACTTAGCGGCCGTCCGTCGCGTCCAGGTGATCAGAACTAATGAGATGCGATGTTCCCGCGCGCATCTGAAGCTGAAAACTAAGGCGGCGGTGTGACCTGCGCGCGAGTCGGTTCGGCGCCGAGATTTATGACGACAACTTATGAGGATTTAATTCTGTTTGAAATAATGAAATAACAAAAAAATTAAACATATACCATGTTTTGTTTTTTTTTGTTATTTCATTGATTAAGTTCAATTATGTAGGTATACTTATATGAATACGTTTTTGGTAAAAGGACTATGGTTTTTATTTAAATATATATTTTCTATGGTGTTTAGGTTTGTGATTTTATGCATGCAATTATATTTTTTTATGCTAACGATTTAATAATGTATAAGGACCGCTTTTTATGTCAATGATATCATCAAAATCGTCATGTTAAACTTTTTGTTTGTTATGCAGCATTGGTTTTTATTAGACACAGGGCTTTCAAATAATAAATCATTTTGCAAATCATAATATTTGCATCCCATTTAAGTCTCCCAAAATTCGAACCATAAACAATTTGTTACCTTTATTTGTTATTTTAGGTGGTTACCTACTTATTGAATGATTACACATTTAAGACCCTTTTCACAACATTGGATAAATTAAAATCAATATAACAGCACGACATAAAAAACTTTTTACTTGTTTTGGACAATATAACACTTTTAAATAGTCACTTAAGTAATTACTCATTGCTTACAAAACTGTTATCACAAAACAATATTTATTAGTATCATTCTTAAGAATAACGCATACGATGTACTTTTTCTTGGAAAAGAAATCCGCAGAAGGATTTGGTTTTACTAAGAAACACCATACTATCACACATCTGGCTTTATCTAAATTTATTTAGATTCAACGCAGCATCTCTTTTTCTTCAGTACATCTGTTTCTTTCATCCTTTTAGGGTTCCGTACCCAAAGGGTAAAAACCTAGACCCTATAATAAAACTTCGCTGTCCGTCTGTCTGTCTGTTACCAGGCTGTATCTTATGAACCGTGAGTAGCTATACAGTTGAAATTTTCAAAGATGATGTATTTCTGTTGCCGCTATAACAATAAATAGATAATGGTACACACTCGCACTTGGCCGGTTATCTTAGTTATTTATTCTATCCCACAAAACATCATAAATCTGCCTAGACTTTTTCTAACTTCTTCGTTGGGGTCAGCTTCCAGTCTAACAGGATGCAGCTGAGGACTAGTAGTATTTTACATGTACCTACTGCTTGTCTGACCTCCACAACGTAACCGACTATAACGATATACCTCGGCAAGTCTGGAGAAAATTCACCATAAAAAAACTTTAAAGAGCTCGTCCAAAAATCTAACCACACATATACCACCTAAAAATCGCTCCCCGCGTATCTCAAACCGCGCCCTTACTATCATTGCCTCACACATTACCACAGTTTGCCGTAACAGTTAGAGCGTCCTCCGCCATCGATAACAACGCCGTTTATCGATAGCCCAACTCTAATGATTCGATAATTGACGCGTAATGACGAGAGTAATGAATTCACGTGATTTTGGAGGATGTTGGCGGGTAGGTTGCTACGAGTTGTGTGAGTGTGAGTAAGCTTTTCTTTTATGGGAATGCTAAATGGTGATAATTAATATTATAATTGGGGTTGACCAACACTAGCTATGACAACATCATGATCGTCAAATTGGTACATCGGGGTGTAGATGCATGGAATGAATTTCACCCTGGGCCTAGAATAGTACCTAATTGTCCTGGCCTAACGACATGATAATTTTGCAACGCTGCATTTTACAACAAAAGGCTATAATATTAATTCCATGACCAACCTTATATTTCTTTTATTATTTATTGAGCAGCTTCTCAGACTTCCATGATCTTTATTTACTTAGCAGTATTTACGCATTTATGAAAGTCCTATTTCATTTAGATTTAGAACGTATTTCTTTAAGTAGGGGAGATAGGGGAGGTATGGGCACTTTTTTACATTATGATTAATAAAAAATCACATATTCAATATAATCAACTTTTACTGCTGAATTTTAGTGTAAGGTATATTCTAAAAAATATAATATAATTATAAAGAAAAGTCTACAAATTATAATCAGTCTCCAAATAATCGAAGATTTTCAAAAATATGTCAATTGTGCCCAAAGCTCCCACTGGTAGGGAGGCTCAGGCACCCCGTGTGGGAGGTTTGGGCATGACGTATAGAGGACTCAATATCTTTAATATCAACCAAAAATAAACAGTTATAAAATCTCAAATAGAATGGAAACAACAAAAGTAATCAATAAAAGTGAATATTTTAACATGTTTAACATGTTAACTAATCTTAGATTGGGTATGACCCATAAAGGTTTATCGAACGTATATTTAGAGCTACCACGTTTGGTATTATTGCTTGCTTTTGGTCCTGGCAATTTAGTTTTGATGTCATCTAGTGGGACGCTGGCTATGTCATCTATTTCTGTAATAAAATAATTAAAAAAACAGGTTAATAAACTATATCATTCTATACACTACATATTGTAGGAGGGAGCATTGGGCATGCCCAAACCTCCCTCAACAACAAGTGACCATTGCTCCCTCTGCATAGTTTCCCAACTTAATATTCCAGTGAATTTTTTTGGACAGACGTTTGAGTGTGACTTACAGATTAATTTATATATTAGCAAATATACAAATGAAAAAAAATATAAAAGCACATACCTTTCGCTGGTTCTTCATATATATTTACTTCAAAGCCACATCAAAATATTTAGATTGACCAGTACCTAACCTTAGAAAGTGTGTATGTTTGACAACTGAACGAAATGACACATAGTTTATGGATGACCAGCGTTGCCAGTGGGTAAAGTATCCTACCAAAATAAGAAAATAATAAAATCTATAATTGGCTTGGAATAACAGGGGGGTGCCCATGTCACCCTACTGCCCAACTCTCCCCTATCTCCCCTACGGTAGTCCACACTTCCACACTAGGAATTTCTCCTGAATCTCCTGTGTTCTCCTGTTCTGCTGCTAAGCTTGTTGAGTATTTGAGGGACAATAATTGGTCCGGACGAATCGGTGAACCTTTATAGCTGCCATGTGACTTTATTACTACAGTATCTGTTAAGATGGGAATAGATCTATACCAGACTAGCTACCGTCCGCGGCTCCGCCCGCGTGAATGTCGATAATTATACCAAGGGAACATTTTCCCGGGATAATAAGTATCCTATGTGTTATTATAGACTATAATCTACCTCTGTGCCAAATTTCATCAAGATCCATTCAGTAGTTTTTGCCTGAAAGAGTAACAAACATACATCCATCCATCCTCACAAACTTTCGCATTTATAATATTAAGTAGGATTATAGTAGGATATGTTTTAGTTAACTTTTTAACCATTTATACATACAGTCATATATTTGTAATGTTGTCGTAATCCTCAAGAGTATTAAACTCATTAGTATTCATAATGATGAGGATACAAATGATGAGGATACCCTCATCAGTTTACCTCTAAATTGAAGATCCGGATAAACATGATTGCTTTAAAAATTATTGTTTATCACATTTTTTTAAGCCCTAAGGGAATTTTTTTTTTGCTCATCCTTCGTCCTTTGCACCTTAGGATTATTTGTGATGATATAATTAATCAGGTAAAAATATTTTCTTGAAGGAGACTGGTCCTTCGCACTGCGGTACTAAGGAATTGTGGTTTAGAAAATAATAGTGGAGGGTGAGTTAGTACAAGCCAAGCAGACCGCCTGAATGAGGGTGGCACAGGAACGTGAGGATGAGGCACAAGAAAAGGCTTATGCTCAGCAGTGGGTTAAATCGGACTATGGATGATGATGATGAAGCAGACTGCTGTGACACAAAGGACTTTGGTACCTAAGTTTGGGTTAAAGCAGCCTCAAAGAGATGTCAGCAAATTATACGGGGCACGTTAGGGCCAGAGCCTGCTAGGGTTGCGGAATTTGTTCGAAAGAGTCACCGCGGCACTGGAACGTTAAGGGCATGAGGAGGATCACGGATGGGTTTTAGACACCACCCAGAGCGGAAGAAGTCATTTGATGATTTCCCATCCATAAAAAAGTAGAAAAAAAAATTAGAAAGTACTGGTTATAATTTTGGTAGTGAGTTGAATCCGGTTTGACTGAAAGCAGACTCCAAGATAGTTGGAAAAAGTCTCGGCTACACGAACAATGGTCCAACATCAGAACTAAGTGCGGAAACCTGCGGAAACCGTACCCTAATAGATAAGATAGAGAAGTCTCGGCTATCAAGTCTAGTGATGAAGAGGAATAGAAGACAGAATTCGTGCAACTGAGTTGCATATCATTGGACTGCAGCAGTAAATTTTGTAACATGGCTTAAAGATGATATAGTTTAAATGGTAGAAAAATAGTTGTAAGTAATTAAATTAATCACATTTTTTAAATGGTTTAATTTTCATCATAACCTAAAGTGTTCGAGGGACTTAAACTAATCCATAACTTAAGGAACCACAATCAAGACTAAAAATATCTTAGAAAAACAATAAAATTACATAGGATACCCATTAATTTCTGCCAGTATAACTGAGCTAACAATCGATATTGTATTGATTTCCTTCATTATTTCAAATTAGTCCATACAAGGAAATGTGTAGCAGTTTCCCGATATTGCGGTGCAATAAATACTAGACTTATGTAACGCACTATTTATAATCTTTTGTCTTAGTTAAGACATGAGTGTGCAATGATCTAGGAGACGATATTTCATCACCTGTCTAGCTTTTTCTCTCAACTATGGTTTTTTTTAAGCTTTAAGCCATTAGTGTAAGATCTTTTTTTTTTGACAGCCTATTCTACCCCAGTGCTGGGCAAAGGCCTCCCTCTACTCCTTCCAGATCTTTTTGTCCAGAGTCACCTCGGACCAACCCTCTCGGCTTCTAGGTCGTCTCGTCACCTCTTCCTGGGTCGACCTCGGCGGCGCCGCCCATCCTTAGGCCCTCACTTTGTAAGATCTATAATTACATTATGGTACGCAAATAAAGATATGAATATCAATATATAGGTTTAATATAAGGCCAGAAATAGTAATGATCAGCGCCGCCCTCCACCAGGTTGTTTATCGTCACAGATGAAGAAAAACCGTTGACTAATAGAAACGCTGTCACCATTCTTAGCAGTCAGAGATAAATTACGAAGGTAGAGGCTGCAATAACAATTCACACGTCTTTAGTCAATATCAATAGCTAATCAAAACATGCATGTGCTCTGCACGCATTTGAATCTAAAGCGTGCGCAGACGCCGAAAGCGGCAGAAGGGAAAAGCCTCTCAACTTTTTACTGGATTATATTCATTCTCTTCAGACACATTACGACTTGGCGACCGCGTACCGGAAGAGTAGCATCGGAAGGCCTTCCGCAAGTAGACTGATGACCTGGTGAGGGGTGCAGCAATCTATCTTCTAGATACTATAAGTGCAGGACCGGTCAACTCCAGTGGAGGACATCATTAGGAAGATGAGGGGATATAAACCCTGGGGTGACGCCTATTAGGGCAGAAAACTTACAAGACAATTTTGCCTTCAGATAAATTACAGAGACCCTAGACAATGTGCCATTCAATTAGCGAATGCGACTGTCGAAATGCCAAAATGTATGAATTTGATCACGTGTCATTTCGATAGCATCTGTCAATCCCATACATTTTTGACGTATTGACAATCGCCTTCACCACGCTACCGTTGACAGAATGTCAGTTGTCTAGAGCCCCGGGTCATTGCTAATAAAATCATCTCGACGTTACAGTGTATCGCTAGTGACAATAATTTGCGGAAATAATTGAGCCATCCATGGTATGATTCAACTGAGGGAAACTGTCGTTACGGTGCACGCAAGGCATGGTGTAGTGACCTCTACGGATTCAGTGATTCTTGGACAGGTGACCTAGATACAGGAGTCATTGGGAGTTCAAACTACAGGGAGAATATCCAACACTTAAGTTTGTGTGAATGATTGAATTGAATTTTCCCTAATATACAAAATATAATTAACCTATGTTGTAAAATATGTGGGGGTCTTTTGAACTTGCGATTTAGTTGTTAGTATCTCGTGTTTATTAAATCAATCGAGCCTCAATGACTGACCGGAGTTGGATGACACTTGACCCTTGGGTAGAACATTTCTTAGATTAGGACATAGGTTTTTTATCATCCAGTGGCTCGCCCCGGCTTCGACCGAATGTTTTTTTTTAAATTTTCATTCACCTCGCCCTGACAATTACGAACACAACCAAAAAAATAAATTATTCAATTTGGGTCAGTCGTCATGAAGTTATGCGCGTACATACATTTCGGCGATTCAGTGTTATTTGTATAGATTAGGCTGCCGTTTGACTACAATCTCACCTGATGGTAAGCGATGATGTGGTCGAAGATGGAGCACGCTTGCCTAGAAGTAACTTATCCACTCTTGGCTATAGAGCCCCAGTTTGTAGCTATCGGGAAACACCAACTCCAATATGGAATACTACTCAGCTGTTCGCACAATGAAAGTAATCCTAATACGTTTTGCACGTTTGGTTGGGATGTCCACTATGTACCGGTCCTGCCAGGGTTGCGGAATTTGTTCGAAAGTGTCACCGCGGCACTGCTTAGGAGGAACACGGATGGGTTTTAGTCAGTAAGAATCTGACACACAAGGAGTACCGAATTAAGAGACATAAAACAAACACCTTTACGCGTTTTATTAACACCAACACAATATTTTGTATGTTCGATTATAAAAGCTACTTTACTAAGCTTGCGTGCACTATAATTGGTACTACTATCCATCCTTGATTGAGACATTATCACGAACAAAACGATAACTTCCGTTACTGCTTATTATCGTCGGCTAGCTGCTTCGCCTGGAATAATAACTGTTCACTGGTACATAGTTTTTTTTTTAAGTTGGGAAATCATCAAATGACTTTTTCCGCTCTGGGTGAAGCGGAAGGGAGTGTCAAACTCTTACTGACTAATATCCATCCGTGTTCCTCTAAATGCCCTTTGCGTTCCAGGGTCAAAATGATCCTTTTGTAGATTCTACGACTTCAATCGCTTGCATAGAAAACTTTTAGATGCAAGAGGTCCAGGATTCCAGAAACGGTTTTTCTGTACCTGTACCTATATGTCTGCTTATCCCATTTTCGCGCTATCCTTAACGTGAGTCATTGAGAGCATATCTGCCGTGTCGCGAAGATTTGCTCACAATGACTTAAGGAAGTATAGCCGACCGTGAGTGATAACGTTGTGTGCGCGTCCATTGCACGATACGACACGATAGTAAAAAATAACGTAACGTACGTATGGTTGAGTGGAGACGAAAGAGAAGGAAAAAGTGTATACTTGGGGAAACATGTAACAAATAGTGTGATAAATTAGCAACGTTAGGAGTATTTCTGCAACGTAAATTAACTGCAGTAAATAACTCGTCAAATGATGAAGACACCCAGTCTTTCAGGTACCGTCTAGGCTAGGCTGTTTTACGTACCTAAATCCAATTTATTTATCTACCATCTCATGTACAGTAAAGGAAAGAAGAAATAGGCTAGGCTGATAAAGAAAGCAGCTTGTAAGTTCTGAAAATGCTATGCCACTGACTAAGGCTAGAGCCACAGCTAGAGCGTTGTTTTGTCTGATAAAATACACATGCTTCTCATTAAGGGTACGTTCACTTGATGAGTTTTACTTCAAGTAGATTTCAATATCAATGATACAGTTGCAGATCCAGGAGTAGGCTGTAGCTGAAATATAATTCAGCTTAGCACGACCTACAACTTCAGCCCAGACCGTCGTGAGAGCACGATTCCACCAGTAACTAAAAACAGCTCGCATGCAAGTGGTGGTACCCGAATGATAATGTGACGTATCGCTCAATCGTGCTTGCCCCGCTACGTATTTAATTCCTTGCGTTGCTAATGATTACGATGGCAACGTGGCCTTAGACAAGATCTCGCTTTTGAGTGGGACGCATTTGTTTGAGCTAATCTACAACCAAAGCTATTTTACAACCGTGATGATTAGAAACATTTCAGTTTTTTTTTATTCACTTTCGCAATGTTTAATTTTTTTTAGATGTATATAATGTATTTAATGTCTTTTCTATTCTTCTAGCAATAAAACTAATAATTAAAGTTTCGTTTAAAAGTATCATTTAAAACTCGTATCGTACCGTGTCGTTTAATGAGAACGCGTCACTTCTTCCCCTTACTCGCGTACAAATTACCCATTATGTTCCTTCCTTTGCGAGACGCGAACCGCGCGCTGCGTCTGCGCAAATCTCGAGCCGCCGAGATGACCGCTAACAAAAATGCCAAAATATCAATAGGAATATCAACTAATAGGATTTTTTAAAGACTGAAAATGGTTTGTTTGTAATGCGGGCCATACAAGTTCTAGTAATTTGATCAAATATACAGGTTCCAACTGTTTGATCATATATTTCAATCTCCCTTTCTTGTTTGTATCACTTTTTCAAAATTTAATTATTAACTTCACTTTAGGTAATATCGGTATTGTCATTTAAATTATATCCTATTAGTCCGTTCGTATATTGAATCCTTGTTACATAGGGAAACCTATTATTCGCCATATTAAAATTGTAATACGAATAATCTGTAATATATTATAAGTATCGCTGTTGGTTACCTAAATAAAGGAAAAAAAATAGATACTTTATATGCCGGAAGATGCTGTTTCTGCGCGATATTATTATTATGTTGTGTTCCACTGCAGGTCAAAAACCTCCATTCCATTTGTCTCAGTCCTTTGCTACATCTTGCCAATAATTAAGGTAGGAGTCTGATTCGTCACGCCATCTCCTTCTGGGCCAACAGCAGGATACGACACAGAAAAAGCTATAGGTACAGCAGTTGAGAAATTTGTTACAATTTCAATCAAAATTCATGTAAAAAATGACGACATTGCAAAAAAAAATGTGATACAATCCAGTAAGATGTTGATTTATTCGAATTTAGAACGATTTGAAAAGGTAAACGACCTTTGCTGAAAACTGGCACATCATAATCAGATCGTTGTATTTGTTAAAAGGGTGAATTCAATAAATGAATTGCCAGAAGCGTTTGAGATTTGATTGGATAAATTGAATGTCTGGGCACTCGAGGTCAGGTTGATATTTAGGGAACTGACGGCCCGGAAACCCTTCTTGATTTCATTCAAGAAACAGCCTGCTTGGTCTACCAGTTAAATGACCAAGACCTTTAGAAAAGTTCCAAATGAAATAATAAGTCAACAAAAATATTAATAACTGAACAATATCAGTCTGAAGTGATAGGCAGAGGTTTTTAAACCTACCTGTAGAACACCCATAAGTTCATTGTAACAGGTAGAATGCGAACCTATTGCCACCAACAAGGCACATCCAGATTCCGTGGATCTACTGAGCTCCAGATGGCAAAACCCAATAAAACTTGGACCGACGCGGGAATTGAACCCAGTACCTCATGCTCAGCCAATCGAGACAACTCCAAATAAAATATGTAGGTCAACGAAAATATTAGTTGGTTGAAAACACTGCACGTATACTGCAAGTGCGTCAAATCAATTAGCATTAATAAATATCCCAATTGCACAATAATTACGCTTTAATAGAAGATGTACCAAAATAGACTTGAGTACTTAGAGGAAACTTTGATGGAACATCTATCAATCTATCACACTGCAACTCCTGAAAGCCAGAATCAAGAGTGGCCACCGCCAGAAAAATGCCGAGTCAATGAAGCTCGACGAGTCCCGGATAAACAATTCAACAGTTCCCAACAATGTTCCGGTAAGCCTGGAAGTCGACCGGAACATGGAGTGACTGCCTTTTGACCTGCACAACTGGGCAACACGATAGCCCCCTTGGTTAGACTGGTATCTGATTTCTTGACTTCTGACTAGAACATTACTTCTGAATATTATACAGAACTAACGCAGTACACCATTTGATGTTTTAGACAACCCTGATATAGGCAATCCTTCAAGGAAAGTTAGCGTCAAAATCTAAAAAAACTTCCAGAACCAATCAATAAATCAAATCACGCGGATAATGACACGTCGCCTACATTTGTGATTCAATTTATTCACTGTAGTCTAGCCTAAAACTAGGACTTTGAAAAGAGGGGGAGAAAAGTGGATGAAAATTCGCGATATTTGACATCACATCACATCACTCCATCAGGTGGTTTAGACAACCCTGACATAGGCCATTCGTCAAGGAAAGTTAACGCCAAAATCTAAAAATAACTTCTAGAACCCATCAATAAATCAAATCACGCGGCTAATGACACGTCGCCTACATTAGTGCCTAATTAATTCACTATAGTATAGCCTAAAACAAGGACTTAGAGAAACGGATAAGAATTCATAGCGCATGGGTCTTCCTCAAGAGTCAGGCTGTGAGGTCAAAATATTTTGTAACTATTAATGGCATTTGGAAAGGCAGCTGTTCCGTACATTTTGTCGAGTTAATGCACATTAATTTATGAGGAAGTCAATTATTATTATCGCGACCAAATCGAAAAAAAAAATTGGGTTGGTCCCAAAGTAAAATTTGTTCATAATGATGAGTACAATATTGTTATTTAATTTAATACAAGGAGTGCTATGTCAATAAAATAATGTATTTGTTTCTTATTTTTTGTCACTGCTGTTTCATCATCGGCTTCTCAGGGGCCATCCAATAGTCCATAGTTTGGGAAACGTTGTACTTTAATCTCAAAGGCCTATTCTTAACGCCTTGGACAAAACCAATGTCACAGAACCTTACAGGAAAGATGTGAGTCTGAATATTAACGTATGATAATACTAGCCTAGGTGTTTAGGAAGTCTGGACTTTGATAAATGATCTTTCTTGCTTTCCTTCCTCACATTCATATGGAGACATTAAATTATTTATTGATGCAATAGACCCTGTAAGTGTGTACTACTGATGCTTTTCTGCATTTTAAAGTAGACTCGTGTATTTTGCTGATATAGTAAGTAGTCTGTGGTTCTGAACTGAGAGTCGCTTTTTATCAGTGAATTGATTTTCATAATCGGATCAGTATTTCCAGAGATTAACTCTAGAAACAAACAATTTGTACTGTTTATAATATTGTTTACGATTCTAAATTGACTGCCTCTTAGGTCAAATGATTGCAACAAGACTGGCAAGCTCCATCGCTAAACGTGTAAGTATGCCGAAACTTGGAATGTTGGATCCAGAAGGTCTACTCTCTAAGCCCGAAGTCCATAGTTTCGGCCTTAGTTTCGGGCGTTTTCTACTCTGTATCACCTACGGACTTACGATTAGTCCCGAACCCGGACTAAGAATGAATGACAACACGATTTGACAGTTGTTCTTAGTTCGGGTTTGGGACTAATCGTAAGTCCGTAGGTGATACGGAGTAGAAAACACCCGATACTAAGGCCGAAACTATGGACTTCAGGCTTAGAGAGTAGACCTTCTGTTCAGTCTGGATTTTTGCTCGGTTACAGGCAAAAACTTTGCCTTCTTTGACATGGGATTATAACATAACTTTCGAAATGTGGTGCAAAAAACACTAAACAAATTTTGAAGCAATAGAGTTGTAGCAAGTCCATACGCATTTGAGGAATCCACACATAATTTTACTTAGATATGTTATTGATGTAAGCTCATTCATCAACTTCAACTGCAACAGATAAGCTTCTTAATGATCACTATCAGTTATCTATACACAATGATATGCTGATTGGGATCATTACTGATATGCACGTTATCAGCTCGCTTGGCAACCCATGCGTTTTCACTATCAGGCACTGGTGGTCTTCCTCTTCACATAATCCCTTTAAAATGATGGCTTATTTCATGAATGCTCTTCAGGGAAACTGAATCAATATTATTACCAAGTATCATACCACTCTTCGCTCTTGAAATAATCTCTTGATCCTTTCTTTTATGTATGGGAAATTATAGTGGTGGAGCGGGAGGGAGAGTCAGACTCTTACTGACTAAAACCCATCCGTGCTCCTCCTAGTGCCCTTTGCGTTCCAGGGCCGCGGTGACTTTTTCGAACAAAATCCGCAACATCTCTTGATCCATGCACTACTATCTTGCTAGTATTATAATATATCTGTACGTTTGGATGTTTAAGTGTATGGTTATCATTAACGCCTCAATAGCTTAACGTACTTATTTGTATGAATATTGGCCATACCGCTAGACCATGACCTGCATTACCTGCATGGAAAGAATACGTATTATTCCGGTATTAGGTACCTTTGAGATAATTTTTACAAACGCGAACAAAGTCGCTTGCAAAAGCTTGTTCAACATAACAGCATCTCCAAGTGTTACACACTTGAAACGAGCACATGACATATCAATGAAACTGTGGATCACACAGATCGTTATAGCGGAAGCGATATGCAAATTGTACGCTCGTTCGTCTTGCCTCGGTACGAACGCGGGCCATATCCAGTTGATTCATTTAACTGGTTCAATGATTGGAGGACACGGAGATTTTAAGTGGTTGGACATGGGTTGGACGGATTCTTTTATATAATCTTATTTGGATCTAAGTAATTTAAATTTTGGGATGCATGATGGAGCCTCCTCATGTAGCGCAATTTGTTCCATCAGACACTCAACTGAGCCGAGCGCTCGGCGCATCCTGGACAGTCTCACCTAACACCTTAAAAGACTGGCCAATCCTTCCCTTGCGGTGGTAGGGCTAACACCCGCCTGGCTCGCGACCACCCTCCCACCGGAGTCCGGCGTCAAGCAGCCTGCCTGTGTTTCGTCGACGCGTGGCAAGTACCAGTACGTCAAGGCATCTTCGGGCTCGCTCCGTCTCAGACCTCATCCATCGCTTTCCATCTGGCGTGATCGAGGTTAAGAGCTAGCCCATTCTTCAATTAAAAAATATACTTCCATGAAAGTTAGATATTTTACAAGGCGGAGCGAGAGGGAGTGTCAGACTCTTACTGACTTAAAATCCAGTTCCTTGAAAATGCTCTTTGCGTTCCAAGGCCACGGTAACTCTTTAGGCACTGGCACTAGCGGGCCCCGTTAATTATGCTGATATCTTTTTGAGGCGCGCGTGGAACATAACGCACCATCGACCTCGAAAGACTCACCGCGGCCCTGGCACGCAAAGGGCAAAAGGAGGAACACGAATGGGTCCACCCAGAGCGGAAGAAGTCATTTGATGATTTCCCATCCACAAAAAAAATCCATCGACCCGGGCCTGCTCCTGATCGGACGGCGATAGTGCTTAGTCCCTAATTTTCTTCCTTTAGAGTAGGTAACCTTAATTACGCAATTCAAAAGATGATTCACCGTTAACGATGATGAGGATGAGGATATCCCTTACAACTAACGCATAGTAAACTTAACCTTATTAGTTAATACAGTGCACCATTAACAGAATTCTTAGAATATTCTTTTGGTTCGTACAGCGAGCAAAAAAAGTCTCGCAGCAAATTAATAATTTAGTTTTTAATATTGTAGAAGGTACTTTAATGAGCACAGAAATAGAAAATACATCAAGAGGAAAGTCTGAAACCTAAAACAAGCTTGCTTATATCTTCAGCAGAAAAAAAACATTGAGAGGAAACTGGCCTGTCCCAGAACCAGAAATTCGGAGACAATGTCTCCGAATGTCTGGTTCTGGGACATTCATAATTATGACATCCACGTAGGTTTTTAAACCCGCACTGGTCCCGCCTGGTGAATTAAGTCCCAGTCCCTGTCCTAGTTCATAGTTTTGACGTTAATAGGTTGATTAAAATAAGTCCAGAAATAAATGAATGCTTTAAGTTTCAAGAGTGAGTAGGTTACTTCTAGGCAAGCATGCTCCTTTGTCGACCACATCATAGGTTACCAACAGGTGTGTGGTAAAACACGATCCATTCCACAATCAAAATGGTATCCCATGTTTTATTGCCAGGGTTGCGGAATTTGTTCGAAAGAGTCACCGCGGCCCTGGAACGTAAAAGGCACTAGGAGGAGCACGGATGGGTTTTAGTCAATAAGAGTCTGACACTCTCTTCCGCTCCACTCAGAGCTGAAGAAGTCATTTGATGATTTCCCATCGCAAAAATATATCCTATTTTTAAGACAATGCCATTCACCAATAGTGCTAAACATTTTTTGATCGGTGTACATAATTTATTATTATAAGACAATAGGACAGTTCCTTTAATTGACGCAAACAGAATAACTATACCTACTCATAAGGGAATACATTTTATTATTATTGAGGGCAATGCGTTCGAATGTTTTATTTATTGTTTTATCTACACTCACAACGTAATGTTCCAAATATGAGTTCAAAAACGAATGCATAAATGCATACTTTTTTCTCGTGGATAGGTAAAATTTAAAAAAAAAACCATTACAGTTCAACATTTTCCTTCGATTTTTAAACAACTGCATCATAAAATAACTTTTTAATTTTTATAGCACACTTTTTCTTTTTAATTTTTGGCGCGGGCTCATTGACTTAAGTCAATGAGCCAGCTTTTATCTTTGTCTATGTTTGAGCGCGCTGCGCAGTCATTCGAATACGCAATGAGAATATCCGCCATATTGGAATTAACTATTTTTCCACTTATTTTATTTCAACTGTATGAGTGAAGATAAAATAGTGTATGCAACGGCATATAATTAGGTATTAAAACACTCGTGTGATGCTATTATCACACTCGGCTACGCCTCGTGTGATAAACCCACACTCGTGTTTTAATAACCCTTTTTATATGGTCGTTGCATAAACTACTATTTGTTTGTGTAGCTTTTTCGCAATAACACTGCAGTAATATTTGACTGACTGGTGTTCAGCGGATTCGACATAAGCTTTCTGGTAGTTATAATTAATATTAACTATGTCTTAAACTTACAATGATCGTGGCTTTTGAATTAATAGGTCGACCACATGATACATAAGTTCCATAAACTTCTATAGAATTTTTTCTGTGCAGCAAGCAAAGCAATGCAGAGAAATGTTGGTGCGATATAAACTCAAATTGTTTATTCCCAGTCGTCCCCACTGAGTACGAGTGGGAAAAAAAGGTTCGTTCCTCCCCAGTGGTGACGATTTGAACTTTTAATTTCCCACTTGCTCCACTAGACCTGTTATAGATAGGTGGGAAATTTGGCATAGAGGTAGATTATTGTCTACAAATGCACATAGGCTACAGGGATAATATTCGAAATCCATAAAATTTTAAAAAAAAAACCTACCAAGAATAACCAAGAAACTAATCACAAATTAACACTAAAAGCACATTTCCACAACAATCGACTCACGCGCAAGCTCGCTGCTAAATTATCTCACAACAATAGGGAACTAATTAGAATAACGTTTCTGATAAGTAGCTCCCTGGAGAGAAAGACGTGTGGGCAAACAATATCATTTAGACTCGTTAGGAATAGTAATGTGCGTGAGAAAATATTGGAGAGGCAACATTTATCAGTGGTGATGTGAAAAGATGTGATGTGATGTGATGATATAAAAGAAAAGGGAGCGAATGATAGCGTGATGGTTGACAGGGGAGAATGCAAAAATAGACGTGTTGTAACTATCCCAAGAGACAAGGGACCAGGGCAGGAAGATGATGAATGAGATAGGACTCCTAGGGGCAAAGGCGTCTTCTGGTTGCGAAAAAGAAGTACCGATCACAATAGTTCTGGAGTATCGTAGTTTAAGGCCATGGAGAAAAAAGTGATGGTCGAGCATGGTGATAGATAAGTCTACGCACAGGGATGATATCCGCCCGGTGGCTCCAAGTAGCTATCCAGCTACTTCAAGCTTCGAAGTAGCCAACACTTGAGCTAAATGGGTTGCGGTTGGTACGGCCTATGTCCAGCAGTGGCCAGCTACACGTCTACAGAAATACAATGCCAAAGATAATGGGGGCCGAGAGCAGAATGATGAGATGATGATCTGAATTTCGTTGTTAATTTCTGGATGTTAGAACTGCGAAAACAGTAGAAACGGCTGGTTCAATAAAACTTTGGTGAAACAAAGATCCAGCCAGACTGTGCCAAGATCACGATAAAACTAGTAAATAAACACTGCTCTACCTTGGACATCGACCTATATTATTATTATTAAAATGATTGACAGGTAAACGACACTTTAATTACACTTTGTTTTGACTATAATTTAAAGATATTATATGTAAGTACCTAGGTACTTAGGTAGGAACCTATAGTACAGGAGTCATTTGATTTCCTTGTCAAAATACTTGCATTGCTAGAATTATCTGCCTAGCATTTTCCCAACTTTATTGGGGTCGACTCCCATGCAGGCCGGATTCAGCTGAATACCAGTATTTTTACGTGGAGCGGCTGCCTACCAGAACTCCCCAACCCATTAACTGGGTAACACGGTACTTCCTGGCACAAGTCTGGAGTAAGATTTTCTGTCTTCTGTCAATCCGTAACCAAAGATCTACAAATGACAACGGAACCAACGGCTTAACGTGCTTTCTAAGGCACGGAGAAATCTCAGAATGTTAAGATTTACCTTAAGGTCACCCATCCACAGACCGACCCCGGCAAGCATTGCTTAACCTTGAAGATCGACACGTGTGGCTGTTATTATTCAGCCGCGAGCTTATTGCATTGCTAGAATGCAGACTGCAAATCAGAATCGCTGTTATTTCGTCTGTTAAATCAAGCTCATACTTTTTTCCTGCCCTTGTCCGTTGTTACTCGGGGTCAGCGCAACCCGTTCTCTTCTTCATCCATTCCATCTTGTCAACTGACTACTTTTACTGTTTTCCAAAGATCTCAATTCATTATTGAAAGCAAAGCAAATCAACCAAGAAATTGTAACCATCTTCTAAACAATGGCACATCCATCATTTTCAAATCTCCGAAGCGCCCCAGAGATAAAATTTGAATAATTACGTTTGTACTAAGTGGAGCATACGATATTTACATAACTATGGACTATGTGAAGAACAATAATGTTATGCATGTTCAGCTAATATTATACTGATGTATGTGCACTTATTTTTGTTACAATAAGTAAAAAGATACTTACATTGACAGGAGTTTGCAGGTATGCAATCAATAATGTCACAACCGTATCCATTGGTGAAAAGAATGAAAGAAAAAAAAATATTTGAGACTCTCACAAGACGGGCAACAAAATGAAATGAAGTGATTAGAAACTAACAATAAAAGAGCTGTGCGAGGCCAAAAAAGCGAAAGTGTCTGTCAGTCTGTTTCGTTTTAGTGACTATCCTGCTGAGCCAATTTTGATGATCGCTTGAATGAGCATAAGTTTGTAAAGATAGCTTGAATCCGGATGAGAATACTTTATGTTAAAATTCTATTTATTGGTATTTAATAGAAACAGCACTAATAATAAAAATCAAATATCCTAACTAAGTTAACCCTAAAAGATGGCGTCAAAAAATTCATCCGCATCGCTGTCGACTGAAAGAGTGCCCAAAAGACTGGCGGCATTGCCACGTTGTATGGCAATGCTTATCCTTTGTCCAAGGTAAAAGCCAGCCCTTGGGTCACGCGAAGTGTCAACTAAGCGTTTAACAAGTTCTTTAAATAACGCATGAGCACTCGGACCCCACGACCCGAGAGTTTCAACCCCAAACGGCTCGAAAATATAACTACCAACGAGGTTGTTATATTTCCGCCGTTAAAATTCTTAGAAGAAATGAGGAGGGAATAAATGGGTTAAAGTTGTAGAATAATTCTAAAACTACTTTAACGTGGACAAAGTTCCAAGACTTAGCTTATACTCGTATCTGTTTAGGAACGTTGCAACAGCTAGATTTTCCTCGTTTCGCAATTGCAATTTTACTTCAATTTTGCAATACCTACGCTGCGCTTTGTATAAATTAGGAGCCCTAAAACTGTCAATATCGCGGTTTTCCTTATGCTAGTTATTATCGCCTTGTATGGAAATGCAGCAGATTTGAGATAGGAGATAGCAATGTAGCCCTAGATCGTGCAGTTATACCACTCTATAATAGTTTTCCTTGTGTTTTCAATTGAGGATAAAAACGAAATGGGCATGAGCTTGACAGGATAAGTATACTGAAGTCAAACTCATCTTTCGCCCAGTCAGAATTGACTGGGCGAAAGATGAGTTTGACTTCACTTCTTTGAAGGTTCAGATGTTGTGCCTATCGGTGTCCTTAGGAACAGAAGGAAACGTATTTTCATGGTTCCAGACCAGAAGGGTCAGGCCCAGCCTGCCAGGGTTGCGGAATTTGTTCGAAATAGTCACCGCGGCCCTGGAAAGCAAGGGGCATTGGAGGAACACGGATGGGTTTAGTCAGTAAGAGTCTAACAATCTCTTCCGCTCGCTCCGCCAAGAGCGGAAGGAGAAATTTGATGATTTCCCATCGCTAAAAAATAGTAAGACCAGAAGAGTAACAATGGAACCGTATTATTAAGCCTTTGCAGTGTCAGTATCTATCTCTGTTGCCAAGGAAAGAGGTGAAAACCATAGGTTTTGCGAGGTAGGCAGGTAAAAGGTATGATACGGGACCCTTCGTATGCGAATCCCACCATCATCCCACTTCCTTATTTTTTTAAATCCAATATTTACCTCCACTGCTGGAATTAAGTTTAACAAAACTATACTTAATAGTTTTATAAATACTATTGATGCTAAGTTTTCCAACCATTCATGACTATAAATGGTTTAATGGTTGGCTCGTTGATAGAAAATGGGAAAGTCGATCAAACGTGTGTAGAGACCGCAGCCTCAGGCTTCTAGATTTCTTAACACTTCCCATCTAGTAGAGATATAGGTGCCTAGGTACTGGGATGGATGTGCTGGCGTCTGCATACAAAACGGTGACGCGGTGGTTAATCCGAACACAGATCTACGTCATTGCATACCTGCTTTATCAAAAACCTGGGCTATCAATGTTGTTAAATATAAATAAACATTGCGACATGAAAAGGAAAATAGTCGCAAGCGTAGTTTTGATCTTGAATTCACTTTCTTTCTAGCTGTTATAGATCATCGATCCCTGATTCGTAAGGAACAGGACTCAAATCGATTTGCAGATCAAGCACGCTAGGTCTGTCAACTGCTAACCCGGACTATCCTGTGGGGACCTCAAATGAATTTAAGGCGGGAACCAGGGCTAAAAAGCTAGCGAATATTTTTATGCATTCCTAAATGTATGATCAAAGTTTGTATGAAGTTTTTTTGTAAATAAAAATGTTATGGTATTGGCTTGCTGCACAGTACCTACGTATAGTTAGCACATGTTTAAATACACGTAAATAAATGTACTGACTTTAGATTTCCCGGGTTCTCAGGCCGGGCTATTTACCTGCTAAATGGTTTGTAGATCCATCCCAAAGATAGTAGGCTAGTACCTGCTCAGTTCGAGTTCTTTTATATATTTTCCTCATTTCACTTTTACTTGTAGGTAACATGGCTATTCTGATCTACAATCTGAGGGCTAAATGGATTTATTCCATTGGAACGAATAACGAATTTCTACATCCCGTATGCATACCCCACCCTGCCCTTATGGGAATGAATTTCCAAAAATCCTTTCTTGTCCCCACCTGCTGCATACTGCATAAGGATCTCTATGCAAAATGTTGTTCAAGGACAACATTTTGCATAGAGATGTATGTATATATTCTAGACCAAGTAGTTTATTAGGCTGTGGTGATATAGACACAATTTCAAGATTTTTCAAGTAGTGCCTTCCTAGTTAGTAGTTACTTCTAGAACATAAGATCTAATAATTAATTTGCCAGCGCCGGTTTAGGAGCCTCGTCGTGTAGCGCAATTTGTTCCATCAGACACACAACTGAACTTCTCGCTCGGCGCATCCTGGACAGTCTCACCTAACACCTTATAAGACTGGCCAATCCTTCCCTTGCGGTGGTAGAGCTAACGCCCGCCTGGTTCGCGACCACCTTTCCACCTAAGTCCAGCATCAAGCAGGCTGCTGTGTTTCGTCGACGCGTGGGAGTACCAGTGCCTCAAGGCATCTTCTGGGCACACTCGCTCCATCATAGACCTCATCCATCGCTTTCCATCAGACGTGTTCGAGGTCAAGAGCTAGCCCATCCTCAATTAAAACCTCGTGAAATATATAAATCTGCTGATACCATAAGATCAACACATTCTGGAAGAGACTACTTATAAATCAAGAGCGGTATGTATTCTCACAGGAAACTGGTAAATCTGAGTCGTTCCGTTGCAATCTTGATACCACGAGGTGACGTCATAAAGAATACAATGCAAACTTGTGACAAGTGCACGGTTTAATTCATATTTCAGTTATTTATACTCTTAGGTTCACCATTTGGAAACGTAACACATTGTAATATTAAACGTCTGCGTTTTCAAAAGCTTACAGCCCTAATCTCTTCAAAGTTAGAGTGAACAGGCTCCTTCTGGGTAAGCTCGCTCCATCGTAGACTTTGTCTCTGTCATATCTGACATTGACTAGTCAAGAGCAAACCCATCACTAATAAAAAAAAAAACCTGTCCCCTTGACCTGTAATTACGTTCAGTCAGGGAAATTAACTTTGTTTCACTTAAGACAGTTAATATCATCATCATCATACGACGTCCACTGTTGGACATAGGCGTCCCCAAATGGGAGCGTTGCCACAATCCCCACGCTTGGCAGGCGGGTTGGGTATCGTAGTGTAGCTGTAGCAATGTACCTACAGATAATGCTGCTGCCCGTTCTCTGGTGAGTCCCTTAGTCGCCACTTACGACACCCACGGGAAGTGATGGGATGGTGATATTCTTTTACGTCCGACACCATACGGAACAGTTAATATCCGTGGTTTTAACTTCAATAGTCAATGTGTTTCTAACCAAGAAAGTGAATATTGAGATGACAGACGACAAAGAAACACAATCATATGAAAAAAAAATACATGCTGCGCCAACCCCTAATTTTGTATGTGGGCTGGTAATATTTATTATTATGATAAACCAGTTGCTTTCTTTGTTACTACCGTGTCTCCAGATATTTCGATTCACCACGTCTGGTGAACATGTTGATAATCTCCAGACTAGCATAGCAAGATACACCATTGTCACCATTGCCGACATAAAGATTACTATTAATTAAAGTAAGTGTGATCTAATCTCTATCAGCCAGCCTAAGCCTGTAAACCAGACGCGTTTTGTTATAATCTCAGTCGCGTGACGT
This sequence comes from Melanchra persicariae, assembly GCA_947386135.1. Taxonomy (NCBI): domain Eukaryota; kingdom Metazoa; phylum Arthropoda; class Insecta; order Lepidoptera; family Noctuidae; genus Melanchra; species Melanchra persicariae. The sequence goes on from OX376669.1 coordinate 2,767,626, forward strand.
CATACACACTATACACACTCATGACGGATAGTTACAGTATATACACTTGATTAGAGTGCGCATACTGACTTGAAAGTAAGAAGGTAGTCTAAGTTTTATTTCAAGTTTAACATTGAAGCAGTCTAGAATAGAATAGAATAAGAATAGAATATATTTTTATTGTAAAACATGAGTATACATCATATAAAGTGCAAGGTCTTATAATAATGGTTAGATCTGCATGTTTTGCCATTTATGGCGTACAAAAACAACATATTTGGTTTAAAATAACCACAAAAGATTTGAGTTTGAAACAACAAAACAATTTTCTTTTTTAGTTTTTTTTTTTCATCGTAATACTACTTAAAAAAGAAGACTCTTTCATTCTTGTGCTTTTTCATTTTTATTGCACACATAAGTCAGGCAAAAATATAATATGACAGCTTAAGCGACTCGAGAAATCTTAAATTTAAACCGGTGTTTTTGGTTGCTTCTACGTTATTTGACACCGACTTCTGAAATTAAAGTTATTTTGAACTTTGTAGTTTTTTTGGAAGTCGGTTTCTTTTTTTTTGTGAAAAAGTTTATAATTTTTCACTTTTTAGTGGTACCCCACACCTAACAACCACTGGGGCTCGAGTCTGCTATTGCAATCGTGTCTCAATGACCGGTCATTGATCGAATATTTGACAACTTTGACAGTTTTTGTATGGGAAATGTGTCATAAGTTTGACGTTATACGTCAAAAATCGATCATTGACCGGTCATTGAGACACGATTGCAATAGCAGACTCGAGCCCCAGGAAAGTCACAGGAAAACAAAAATACGCAATTTCGTATACATGGATGATTTTTCCACATATTTTTTCCAGATATTTGGATTTTAAAACCAAACTACTGAACCGATTTTGATAAAATTTCAATAGAACCATTTGGAAAGTATACCCTTTCCAACGAATTTTTCAAATCGGTTGGCAAGCAACGGAGATATGCGCGAGCAAACAAAAAAAAAATACAAACATCCAAATTGAGAACCTCCTCCTTTTTTAGAAGTCGGTTAAAAATGCAAATGTAGGTATGTAAATCTAGTTTTCGATTCTAGGTATTGGATATGAAAAGCAGATTACATTTTAATTAATTAATTGCCAAACATTTAAATACAAGGTCAATTTTAATTGACATCTACTCAACTTCTCATTCAGGTTCGTAACATCGTAGGTAATATAACTTGTTCTATAAAATAAAAACTAGATTTTAATCTTCTTGAACTTTTAAAGGCAAAATAAACAACGAAGTATCCCTGTTCTATAAATTATTCTAAACAGGTTTGCATTTGACCACAATCTTACCTGGGGGCCTAGACAAAAAACTTTTCTGTAGCGTTAACGTCAGACGCTGACGACAAAATGTATGAGAATGACATTAGGTGTGGAAAGCATACATTTTGTCGTGAGCGTCTGACGTTAACGCTACAGAAAAGTTTTTTGTCTAGGGGGGCTGATCTTCATTGAAAACACAATCGACGGTTTTTCCCCTCGCATATTGCCTTAAATGTGCTATTCGAGCTGTAACTGGTCTCAGGGGTTTACAGGGAAACACAGTGCTGTTTTAAATTAAAGCTTTAATTTAAAAGTATGACATCCTAATTAGAACAATTTTATTAATAATCGCAATCATTTTGGCTGACCTGAATGAAAGAACACGAAGTCAAGACAAGCCCAAAAAAGAAAATGCTCGTGTAATAAATAACATATTATTCAATGCGTATCACAAAACAACTTCATTAAATTGCATTTAATTTAAATACAGCTTCATTTATATTCCTCTAGAAATAGATTCTTAGCCCGGACATACATTTTAGTTCTGAGAACGATGCAGCGGTCTATTTAAAAACTATTAACATTTATGATTTAGAAGAATATCATAATATAGATACACGTCTTGTTGAATTTTACTTACATGAAGGTAAGTAAGTATAACATTAAATAAGTTTTTTCAATTTTTAACCCCCAACTATACTTCAAGAAGACCCTAATGTTTTAATGAAAGTTCGAAATAATATAGTTACAGTAGAAAATTCTTTAGGCACATTACGCGCAGAACGGCACTGCAATTCTGTAAACATGTCGAAGGAAAACCAATGCGAAGGGAACGACAAGTGAGCTGTCAAACCGTACAAACAAGATCGAATGACAGCTCACTTGTCGTTCACTCCACCTAAGTGTAAACAGTGAGATGCCGACAGAATAGACCGGCAGATAGTCGATGCAGTCGAAAGGTTCAAGCGTGTCGACCGCTTAAGGCCCGGTTTCCACCAAAGCAGAGAGGAGAGGAGATGGGTATAAACCAATCCGATAATCTAAGCGGAGAAGAAATGTAGAAATAACGAAATCGGATTTGTTTGTTCAACACATCTCCTCTCCTCTCTGCTTTGGTGGAAACCGAGCCCTATGGAAGACGTAGCGTTGGAAAGGCCTACCAATACTCAGGTACTGAAAGTAGACCGATAATATGATGAGTGGAGCTAGAAGCCGCTAGGATGCGAGGCGCACAGGATCGGTCGATGATCGAGACTTGGGGTAGGCCATATCAGCCAGAAAACATCCACTTCTGGACACACAGCAGTGGTCATTCGGCTGAAATGATAGTGACCAGAATATGCTCGTGCTACATCTTCGACCACATCATCGCTTACCATCAGATGAGATAGTGGTCAAACGCGTGCCTAAGAATAGTAAAAATAAATTTCCTCTTGGGTCTTGACATTAAAAGTAAATTACGAGCTAAGTTCATCAGTTGCCGTTGAGCAACTAAGAGAGGTCTACAGTCCTAAGTTTTATCAAAAGGCTATGTGCATTTCTGCCTGGAAACACCATCCACCTGCATGTAAAACAGGCACGTGCCGATAAGGCATCCGGGAACTTCGATAACCAGACGCAACATTCATGAGTCCATGACCTAAACTAAACCATAAAAATTATCGTAAAAAAGAAATTTAAAATATTAAATGGACTTCAAAACTAAGTTATTTAATTCATAAATAAAATGGGGCTTATTTGGAATAAACGTTGTCACTTGGCAGTCGTATATCGGTAAACTTATACCTCGCCAACCCCTGTGAGGCTGGCACCGATCTCAAAAAAATAGTTGGCATTTTTATTTTGGATTTTATAAGAGATAAAACGTTTATTTCTGCCTTTTTAGTTATTAATTAAACAAATTAGTTTTGAAGTCTGTGTTTTTTTAATTACTTTTTTATTTTTCATTTTTATTTAATTCAGTTTTAATTAAAAAGTATAAGTACTTATTCCTCCATCATAATCTACTATGTATGATATTCGTACATGAAATGGCGAACCATTTTTATGTTGCCATCTAACGTTAACACAATTACTTTTTAAATTATTATGCCATTTTTTTTTAATTTTCATCGAGATTGTTGTTAAGCTAGAGCCTATCTGGCATGTAAGCATTGAAAGTTTTAATGCTTAGATGCCAGATAGGCTCTAGCTTAACAGCGTAATTGTAATATATGTTGTTTCAATTTGAAACAACATATAATTACGCTGTTAAGGCAACGATTCGTTTTGTCTAGCAAGTGATACACACTTAATTCTCTATCTTAAAAACTACTGAACCGATTTTAATGAAACTTGCACTGTTCCCTAAGTTGGACTATACCTAGTCCCACTAAAAATATTTTTTTCAATCCGACTTTTTGAGACACGCACGGACAAACATACATCCACTTATAATATTTGGCACACATGTTTAGATGCTGGTATAGATAGACTAACATAAATGTAAAATCTGCAATTCTGATAATATTACATACATGACATACGGGTCGAATTGATAACCTCCTTTTTATTTATGAAGTTGGTTAATTAAAATGAAGTACCGCACCGAAATGCATCGTACACGCTGTACTATACGTCATAGAAGGTCACAGCTGATAAGACAGAGTATGCAAACAAACGCAAGAGATGTTTACTGTATAAATAGCGGTACATCATGTATTGACTCGAATCTCTGTGGACAATGCTTTATATAATGTTGGTAGATGGCAGTAGAAGATTTGTGGGATAAATGCATCGATCGCTAATAAATAGGGATCGATGGATAAGGGTGCGTTCAGACGACACGTGCCCGCTAAGCGCACACCACGCGCGTCAACACCCGCGTCTAACTCGCTTTGAAATTCATTGTTATAATTTGACTAAAAATGTTTACATAAGACCTTATTTGTACTTAATACAAGTGTGTTCACAAATAAACATTGATTGATTGATTTATTGAAGAAAAGTAAATTAATGCCTACCGAATATCGTGCATTTTTCCGCTGGAATTAAACCTGAGATAAATTAAGGATATGTTTTTACTTCTCCCAAAATTACCAACTTCAGGGTTTATTTTACTTCTCCCAAAACTACCAGCTTTGACAAAATCACATTCTATAAGGAATCAAACTCTTCCTTCTCTCCAGTTTGACTGGGAGCCGACCCCAATATAGTTGGGAAAAGGCTAGGCAGATGATGAAATTCTTCCTTCTCTCTTCCAGGTGTACCAAAAAAATCTGTGTAAGATCCGAATATCTTCAATACAGAACGTACCTACAGAGCTTCGCCTACAAAAAATCTGGTTGATTCAGTTGGTTGACAAAGCAAAGTATTAAAATTGTACAAACATTCACATTTTCTTTATATGAAACCGTAATGAATCAATATTGACATAAAATAATTGGTATTTGATTACCATAGATGTTTGCACAGCTGTATAATCAAGTCAAGACATTCAGTTTCTTTTAGATTTCCTTATTATGATATTTAATATTGATATGCTCACCACGGGCTGATTGCAAACGCCTAAACCACTCGACCACGGAGTCAGTAAGTCTGACACCTCTTCCGCTCGACTCAGAGCGGAAGAAGTAATTTGATGATTTCCCATCCATAAAAACAATAAAAAAATGGACCGATTATGACTCACTAAATATCACAAGTTGGAATAACCCTTTACTAAAACTAATTGGCGGAAATGACAAACATGGCTCCGTCACTTGGCAAGTAAGCTTTATTTATCAATTAAGAACCGGCTCGTTTTGGCATTTTTTATCATTGACATGCGTAGTGTACGTCAGGTCATCGACGTTAACAGATTTACATAACACATTGCGTAATTAACGTAATCAAGGTCATTTAGGCTCATTAACCTTTTTTTAACAATAAATTAAATAATTTCCTTGCTTGTGTTGCTTTGAATCAGTATTTTGAATCAGATGCAGTTTTCTGTTTACTACAGATAGGAACGCGTTTGACTACAATCTCACCTCATGGAAAGCAATGGAGCCGCTTGCCTAGAAGTAACCTATTCACTCTTAACTTAAAAACCCCCAGGTTGTAGCTTGTCAGAAAACATGTGTCTCCGACCCACAGGAGCCAGCAGCTTCTGATGAGGCCCATTGTGAGCGACCACGTTTCGCGGTGATTATGAAGGTAGGCGGAATAGAGAGCTAAGTCCCGCATACCTCCGTTGAAAACGAACGATCCTCCGACCGGAAGGTTGTTGTATGATATTAGGACTGTTGTATATGTTGCAGTCAAAACTCCTAACCAGTCAAAAGTACTATTGACTAGCAAAATCAGTCAAAAGTACTTTTGACTGATTTTGCTAGTAGAGTTAAAAACGTCATTATGGTTAACACCCCGACTCACAGTACGAGTTATTTTTTTTTAAAACACCCAGAAATAGGAGCTCCGCGAAGCGGGGCTCAGTCGACCTATCTTAGCACTTTTTACTTTTGACTGGTTAAGAGTTTTGACTGCAACATATACATATGTTCAAATCGCACGGAAAACTCTGATACCGCGATTCAGGATTTCGTTCAGTTAGTTCGCAGCTGGCGGGATAGATGGCGTTGCGGTTCTTTTTGTTGCGATGTAGATTTTGCTACGTTGCATAATAGTAGCGGGATTGATGCCGCTACAATTATTGTCACCATATTGATAGGAGTATGCTTTGCTTATTTTGATGACACGGGTCTGAATGGTGATTACGTCACCAACATTTCCCTCACTACCCCGTTCCCCTCTTTTCCTTCTTGTTTCCTAAATGCCTATTTAATTTCAGAGATTTGCCAAAATAGTTTATTGTTGCTTACTGGCTCTCATGAGGTGGTCCCTAGTTAAGTAGAAATAATCGAAGTAGGATAAGGAAGTACGTACTGCGCTTTGACCATTTGGGGGGGGGGGGCCTTACGTAATACTTGAAGGAAACAAAACGAACAAACCTATTTTGTTTTATGAACTCCGAATTCCCCTGAATTGCGAAGAGCACTTCAGTGGTATGCTCTTACGCAATGAAACAATAAAATTGAACAACAAAACACTCAAGAACGTGTTCACCATAAATGTAGATTATGTTAACAGTATTGTTTTCACAGCTGTTTATAATGCAATGGCAATGCCGGACCTAGGATCACAGATGTTCGTGTTTCCTCACGTATTTTGTTTTGAAGATAACAGCAAAGTTCAAAGGATCATAACTGCTGTAATCTAAGTGAAAGATTGCATAAGATTGTATGTTTAACCCTTTGGGTACGGAACCCTAAAACTTAAAGAGCAAAGAACTAGGCCAGACTATCTCTACTGGACTAGAGAGTCTAGCAACATGCATTCGCAAAAAAATGTGCAAGCGAAATAATTACGCACAAGCAGCACAAGTGAGCGAATTTACATCGAGTTTGACCCAGTTAAATCATAAATTTGAGATACTTCCTGCCCCAGATTAACTGTAATTATTACACACTACTAGTTAACTGTGTTGCAAACGTTAACTGTCTTCTTTAGAAGAAAAGTATCGGTTATTCTTAGAATTGGCCGGATGTTTCGAAATTAGACTAGATCAGAGAGATTCTGAATTGATGATAATTACATAGGAGAGTTCAGTTGTGGGTAAAAAGGTATTAAAATACTCAACTTTAAATTCTTAATTCAGAAATCGGGAGAAAATATTAAGAAAATGTTGAGAGCATTTACACCCTACGGCATTTCAAACAAACTTTCAAGTCTTTATTTTTCGAAATGAGTGAACCGATTTTAATTTTAATGAAACTTGGTAGGTATGCATACGCTAGATATTCAGGTCAGGGTAAATAGTTAGTAGATAACATTTTCGAAATATATAGAGTTTAGAGGGAGAGAGAGAGCGATTTTAAGTTTTTTGTAGAAAGCGAAAAATCACCCCTGAACTCTTTTTTATTATACTGCTTCTTTCATTAAAACCGGTTCATTCATTTATAAAAATAAAGACTTGAAATTTAAAGGAGAAGTAGAAAATTACTAATCATCTTCTTGTCTCAATAGTATTCTTCCATTCGTCTCTGACAACCGTAACGCAATCATTCTTTTTTTTTATTATTATTGATAGGCACGCGCTTGACCACTATCTCACCTGATGGTAAGCGACGATGTGGTCGAAGATGGAGCACGCTTGCCTAGAAGTAACCTATTCACTCTTGACTTAAAGACTCCCCAGTTGTAGCTATCAGGAAACACAGACTCCGGCAGGGAATTCCACTCCTTAGCGGTACGCACAATGAATGTATTCGAGACTTTGGAGCTTCGACTCGACGAGCCTATCATTGCCATTTCATTCATATAATTCCTCACTCAATCCATTCCTTTGAGCTATCTATAGGTATACTGGTCATACACGCGCAGGTATCAAAAAAACTAAATCGTGATATTAACAGACAGTAATTTCGTAGAATTACAGTTCAGATAACTCAGAACTATACAAAAACCTTCCGGTTTGATTGAGGTAAGTTTTTATTAAGTTCAAGGCAAAATGTACATGCGATAATAAGAAATATATAGGTACGTCTTAATTTGCAACTTTCGGTGTAATGTTTTCCTTGCAATGATGAAATATGTAATTGTTTTGTCGGTAAGATACAGTTTCAGGGTGTTTACAAACAAACGAATAATTTACAGTTGATGATAAATACTTTACTTGAGGAGCTCGTGGCTAAATTATAACAGCCGCACAGGCCGCTACGAGGTTAAGCAGCGCTTGCCGAGGTTGTCTGTGGATGGGTGACCATTTTAACCTATCGAGACTCCTCCGTGCCTCGAAAAGCACGTTAAGCCGTTGGTCCCGGCTGTCATTTGGAGATATTTGGCAGTCGTTACGGATTGTCAGAAGCCAGAAAATCTGACACCAGTCTTGCCAAGAAGTACCGTGTTACCAATCTAATGGGTTGTGGAGGTCTGGTAGGCAGCCGCTCCACGTAAAATACTGGTATTCAGCTGAAACCGGTTTGACTGGGAGCCGACCCCAATAAAGTTGGGAAAAAAGGCTAGGCAGATGATGACATACTTTACTTGCATGAAGGAATCTTTACAAGTTGAGAATAACATAACTCCCACCGGAGTTCGGCGTCAAGCAGCCTGCTGTGTTTCGTCGACGCGTGGGAGTACCAGTGCCTGAAGGCATCTTCTGGGCACGCTCGCTTCATCATGGACCTCATCTATCGCTTTCCATCAGGCGTGATCGAGGTCAAGAGCTAGCTCATTCATAAATAAAAAAATAAACATAACATCACGACTGAATCTGTTTCTCTGTCGAAATGTGGGTCTACTAACTGCCTCACAAAGAGTGACGTTTCGACAGTTATGTATAGAGCCCATGAAATAGGGGCGATACCATCGATCACTATAAAAAACTAGTCTATTTACATATATGTTACAAGTTATAAGTGCGGCTACACCTAGTTTTAGCCAGCTACAATTAGGTCTAACCTAACCCCAAAACACTTTAAAGTTCCTATTTCTGTGTGGTTTAAAAACAAACAACCACGAAGGGGCTCCCCTTCTAACCTAACCTGTCCGAGTCGGGGTGCCCAATGACCGGTTAAAACTAGCTGTAGCCACACTTCGGCTATTAGCCGCCTAACATTATACACAATCAGCGACAAAAAATGTCCTCACCATTGAAGCACTAAACACAACATTCGGGTGCGTTTTTAATCTATACTTTGTGCCAGATAAACTTGCAATAAAGTACATTGACCTTTCCCTAATATCCCTTCGTAGAAACCCGAACAATACACATTATGAACCATTTTACATTACTAGAGAACATAAAGGATCACGATAGAAGTAGATTCAGGACTGCTCTAAGTCTTTATTTCTGTCTTTGATTTTAAGAAAGTCAATAAATGTATGTGGGTCAATGACCGTTATTGCACATTTATCTGGAATCTACTATAGTACCATTCGAACGCTCCGACAATAAAGATGGCTCAAGAGCTCGTTTAAAAAACCCGACCGCTAAAAACGACTAAAAAGTTCCAAACCAGTCGCTTTTCAAGCAGTCTGATGCAGTTTGTGGCCTCAGATCTGTGATCGAACTGCATCAGACTGCTTGAAAAGCGGCTTGTTAAATTTTTTTTCGGTAAGGAGGTATTAAATATCGTTATATTGTTATCATTGTATTATAATTAGGTATTGATATTTCGTCAAGAAATCATCTTAAAAACAGTTTTTAAATGAATTCGTCAAAAATTAAATCTCATGGAAGCTACTGTGATTGGTTAACCGAAATAACAGGCAACCATGTTTGAAGTGAGAGTTAAAATTGGGATGTACTAAAATAGCATCAACGAGGCGATGGTTTCCGGTGTTACCAAGATATAAGCACCCAACACTTCAGGCGATATACGTCTAATGCTGGACGATATAGGACTCCTGCAAGCGTTGTTGCCACATCGGCGGGTCCCACGCTCACGCCTCACGGGTCTTCCAAAGCTGCGTTCAACCAAATCGAAAGGAACCCTGTACCTGGAAGCTGGCAGTTCCGGGTTGAAAGGATGAACATGAGAGCAGATCTCTTATACTTCGGTTCGAATTCTACCGAAAGGACTGGACCGTACTAACAAAGGATAGATAAGTGGAAACTGAAGATAATGATAAATAATATTTATTTTGTAAGTAGGTTGAAAATAACACTTTTACGACATCCATTTTTTTGCTCGTTTTAACCTTTTTTTGGACTACCCTGTGAAGAAACACTGAAACAAACTCAGAGGTCAGAGTCTCTTTTGAAGTCCATACAATTGTACTGGTAAAATCATACGAGAACGAATGTAGGTTGATGTCTGAGGTTGTCTTATGAGGTTATTACCACACAGATTTGAGTGTAACTGTCCAGACAGTGCAAGCATTTGTCAGTTATCGTATAGCTCAAACTTGGACTCTAAGGAGCTCAACGATTTGACGAACGAAGATAGAGGCTTTTGTCCAGCAGTGGGTCAAAATAGGCAAGATTTATGATAGATAGACTTCAACAAACCTTCTGAAATCAGAGTACCTTAGTTTATTCCTTATCGCCACGCTTCATAAGCGCTAAACGAGTGGAACACCAAGTTAATCAAGGCATGAAACGCATTGGAATGTTTCATAATCGTTTAGCTTATCTGCATATTAGTGATTGGTATTATGCATGCATATAGTGGGAAAACGTGGGGTATCGTATTATCCTGCCAGTACTGTAAAACGAGAAGTGTGCCTTGATTCCCACAAAGTTCAGATTTCGGGACGTTGGAATGAACTGTCGAGTTTGTGGAGCTGTTTATGTGATCAATGATAAAAAAGTTATAATATGATATTATTTTTCATACGGGTTTAATGTTACAAGCAATGCAACTGCGTAAAATGCACAAGTTATCCGCTGTAACAGCAAGGTGGTTTTATTCGTCATAGGTAATTGTCGGTACAGAACTACAGAACGAAACTTTTCTACATCCATATCACAAAAGAAAGCTAACAGCAATGGACAGCAGCTAACAGCAAACTCATCAAAAAGTAAGTTTCAAATCTTACCTGACCTCCACAACCCATAAACTGCGTAACACGGTACTTCTTGTCAAGACTGGTGTAAGAATTTTCTGGCTTCTGACAATCCGTAACGACTGCCAAAGATCTACAAATGACAGCCGGGACCAACGGCTTAACGTGCTTTCCGAGGCACGGAGGAGTCTCGGTATGTTAATATGGTCACCCGTCCACAGACCAACCTCGACAATAAATCTTTGGCCTCAATGCAAGTCTGGTGCAGTAAAAACACAATTATTCCGTACGATTTGACATAAGCGAACGTTTACATTCTATGTAACTCACGGAATACTGGCATTTTCGCACTAGTAGTTTCGCCCACCCTTTGTCAAACATAAATTTGACAAAGGGTGAAGATTTCCTGTACCTATAACTAAATTTATCAAGTTGTCTGTAGTAAATTGCTGGGATAAACCTAATTTAGGCAGGCATGCGAGCGCGAACATAGAACTAAGCATAGACTGATTCAGCCTTGATTCTCCCAGACCATAAATACGTGCAGGCTAGCAAAAAAATAAATATATACTTTTTTAACTTATATTTTTCTACATACGGAAATATATATGCAGAAGTACAAGGGCAATTTTGCTACAATTTTATCATTATAATAATGATAAAATCATAGCAAAATTGTCTGCCGTCGACAATGGGCCAATTACCTTGTTATTGTAACTGCAAAAAATGTACCATCTTGCTTTGGTTTTGCATGGGGAGCTGACCTCCTGATTATAACCATCTCCATAAAAGATAAAAGAAAACATGAGCAAACGACAACAGGAAGAAAGGTTCATCATCATCTTCCTGTCCTTATCTCATATTAATTGAGGTCGGCGCAACACGTTTTTTTCTTCCATTCTGTCCTATCAGCCGTCACACTACAACTAACTCCCTTCCTTCTTTCATATCGCTCGGAAGAAAGGTAATAATATAAAATTGAAACCTTATTGCGAACATCCGCGAAATCAACGTAAAGTAGCTGTTTTGACAATTGAAAAGTTTAAACTTTAAGCAACGTTCGCATTTGTCTGTCAATGCCTCAATTTATTCGAATATTCACAGGCATGTGTGGGCACACTTGCATTGCCACCAGGTGGCAATCGGGAATAAAATTCCCAGCTTTGCCACCGGTGCCGACTGGGAAGCTATTCACTCTGGACATTGCGGGTAAGACAGATAGCGAGAGGGGTTGGCAATCCACACCGCAATGTACAGCGAATTGAAGTGGGGGCAATAGCTTCCGCGGTCGCCACCGGTGGCAACTTTGATTTTTATTCCCGATTGCCACCTGGGGGCAATCCATGTGGACTACCCCCAGGTGTGTGGACTGGGAATATTCGAATTTGTTTAAATTTTTGACAGAATCTGTCAAAAATGTAAACTTAGTAGAACTTAGTAGTATTGGCACACTGTCCGCAGACCACTGACTGCGTATGTAGGATTGTTGTGTGACGTCGACGTATGTGGCGGTATAGATGGTAGGTATTGTATAGCTTAATTCCGCCAGACTCGTTCTATCATCGGACCACAAGACGTCAGGGAATCCCCACCGGTACATGATAGACATTCAATCCACACGCACGAAACGTTTTTGGAGCACATTCATTGTGCGTACAGCTAAGGAGTGGAATTCCCTGCCAGAGTTCGTGTTTCCTGATAGCTACAACCTGGGACTCTTTACGTCAAGAGTGAGTAGGTTACTTCTAGGCAAGCGTGCTCCATTTTCGACCACATCATCGCTTACCATCAGGTGAGATAGTAGTCAAACGCGTGCCTATTATTAGTAAAAAAAAAGATGCCGGCTACAGGAACGGCCTCACATTTTCACTTACAGTACAATAAAAAAAATGAATCTTGTAACCGTGAATGTGTTTCAAGGCAGTTTGAATATTTGGACACTTCAACAGAGAAAATATAACATGGCTCCATCATTCCAATTTATTTGATGAATTAACTTGATTTCTGGGAAGAGGACACTGTAACTCTCTTGAAGGTGACGAAATACAACAGGATGTGCTCCCATTAAACATTCTGAAGTCAGTTACACAATTTCACTGAATAAATGGAAAATATGTCAGCATCGTTTTCCATTTTATTCATTTTAAGTAGGGCGTTTCACACTTCAGCAGCTGACGAAATGAATATCAATTGTCACTTTAAGAGATGCATCATTAGCTGCAAAAAAAGTTGTAGGTAATACATATAATATGTCGCAGCCAACTAGCTTAATCAGCCGTTTCATTAAAAGCCTAGCCTTTTCATTCAACTGCGCTAATTAATCAGCGACATAAGTGACATAGGCAAGTCATTAAACTATATTGAAACAAAGATGTTACTTAGATCGCTGAAAAAACGGCGCAGTTAAGTGAAAAGGATCCGGCAATTGCCAAATAACAAGCAATCGAAGATAGACTCGACAATTAGCCTGTTATTCATGAGTCCGTTTACCCAGGCTTTAAGGCCAATCATAAGCGCAACTTAGGAAAAAAAATAGCCTACTGTAATTTAGAAATGACCACATAACTCTATGACTCAAATCTTACAATCAAAACAGCATAATAATCATGATTTCGCTTTTAACAAAATCGATAACTGATATCTACAGTTTCAATATCAAGGATATAAGATACCTCGATTTAATTTATTGTCAATGAAGCTTATCTAATACTGAATTGACTAGAATTCCATAAACACTGCTATCCGGATATAATCCTATCTGATAAAAAGTGTTATCTTCTTGGGAAATTGAGATAGCGAAACGGATTAGATAAAGAATGCTGAACTAGGTTTTAGCTGTGGTATTCACTGTAGATTTCCGTCAGTAAGGTCTTTTCTTAGTGTGGTACAGACAATACTGACAGAAGCTATCATTAAAAAAAAATATCGGAAGACGAGACATCAAGGCGTCTTCTCTAAGCTCGAAGTCCGTAGTTTCGGCTTTAGTGTCCGGCGTTTTCTACTCCGTATCACCTACGGACTTACGATTAGTCCCGAACCCAAACTAAGAATAAATGACAACACGATTTGACAGTTGCTGACTTCTTAGTTCGGGTTAGGGACTAATCGTAATTTAAGTCCGTAGGTGTATAATCAGAATCAATGATCTGATCCACACAGTTTATTTCAAAATATACAAAAAATAAAATACTAACAGTGGAAATAAAATCAAAATTGATCGAGAAACCAACGAGATTTAATTATTTTAAACAAATATATCTGTCCCTCTCGCGAAAACGCCGTTTTCTATGACAGCTGTATAGGTGTCATGGTATTTGACGTCAGAGTTCGTATCGGACTTCTCTTTCTAATTGTTAACTTTGAAGCTTTGTATCTTAACCGCTGATGAAGGTATTTTATAAATTATTTCATTTATTGGTTACTAGAGCTAATTCGTTTTTTATTTGTCTTTTAGCGAATGCGAATTCGATTGGCGAAATCTCATATATTTTTGACGTTTTGTAGGTCGCCTTCGCCACGCTACTGCTGACAGAATGTCACTTGTCTTGAGCTTCAGGTGTTGTGACGAAACCAGGAGACCGACTATCACGAAAAAAAAATCAGCTGTTTCATACAAAAGTTCAATAGCTACTCGACTAAAATGTATGAAACAGCTGATTTTTTTTTCGTGATTTCAGAGTCGGTCCCATAGTGAAAGTTGTTCATATTCATGGGTAGAACACCCAGTGAAAATTTGGCCGGTCATTAAAAAATAACCCCATATATTCCACCTTAGTAGTTGTACGTGTACAGGCTAATGAATTATCAACAAACATACAGACGGACATGTTTTGCTGTAAAACTAACACAGCCACGATAACGTCCAGATAATCTCGACCGCTATCAATGTCAGTGTAGTTTAGTGACATTTCCTCATGTTCGAGCTATTACGTCTACGAGTAGTTGTTTAATTGCGTAATAATGAATATTAAGGTGAAATTAGAAGGAACAGGACCGAATGATCAAAATCAATGATTTGATCCGTGGATCGCGTTCGATATTGACTGTGTACGGGGGGCCTTAGGACTTATCGACCGAATTCGGTCGGTAGGCGATCGGTAACTATGTCGAGACTTCCCGTCCTAGTATCACCTGGATCAGACTTACGATTGGACAGGCTTATGTCCAGCAGTGATGGGCTGCTGCAGCCTGATGATAATGGCTGCTGGACATTTACGTAGTGCATTGGTAGACAAGCAGTATGAAATAACCGTGTCCCTTGTTTTTTCTAAAAATGGGAAATCGTCAAATGATTCCTTCCACTCTGGGCGGAGCGGAAAGGAGTGTCAGAATCTTACTAACTAAAACCCATCCATGTTCCTCCAAATGCTCGTTGTGACTTGCGTTCCAGGGCCGCGGTGACTCTTTCGAACAAAATTCCGCAACCCTGGCTGGCTGCTATGTCCCTCAACTGAGAACTCAAACTGCTTGACAACTGCTATTTTTGGTGTAAATGAAGTGTTCTTACACATTTACTAAACAAAATATTTTTGTGTTGCTCATAGAACCTAAAGGCCTAAAAAATTATTTATTGCTGCCGATATCACCCTTATCTTGAGCATTAATTTTTAATGGTTTGAGCCAGTGCGTGGATTAAATTCTTTGGAGAAATACAGAAAGATTTAGTAGGTATAAAACTTAGTATTTTCGGCAGTAAGTTTTGAAATTAAAACATGAGGTCTATTTTCAAACAGCTTAATTCAATCTGCTTAATTTATCCATACTTAATACAACGTGTAATAAAATGAACGCAATACTTGAAAAAGAGTCATTGTAATCATCATTATGAACAACTTACTATGGGACCAACACTGAAATCGCGAAAAAATAAAATGGACCGCCCCATACATTTCATGTGCGCATAACTCGACAAAATGTACTGAATTCCGTGATTTCGGGGTTGGGCTCATAGTAAAAGTTGTTCATAATAATGAGTACAATGACCCCTTAAGAGGTAATGCGTTTGTTATGTTACACGTGGTATAGAAAGGTAAACTGTGAAGTAATGATATCACAAATAATCTTTTACTAAACCCTGCTCATCTTCCGGATTAGTGCAGTTTCTTTGAGAAAAGCCACGGGAACGAAGCCGTGAGAATAAGCTAGTATGCCATTTTAGTACCTAACAACAGAAAAGAATTAATGAAACCGCCAAGAGTTTCCTCGTATTATTAAAATATTCTTGTAAACTGTAAAATAACTTTCCCACAATAGGCTTTCACAGCTTGTACAGAAATATATCAAGCATGATCATCAAAGGAAAAGAAGATTTATTGTCATTTACGACCGGTTTACAACATAATCTTCTACAAAGTAAGAATTCTTCAAGTATCATTGCAAGTCAATAGTTTCATTCATTATTTCTATTGTACCATTCAGATTACTTCATTTAATTCCTATACATGTATGTGGAACTTATAGCCTTTTCTAACCGACTGCCCTCGTTCCATGTTACTTGGGGTCACCAGTCGACGCAATACGTTTTCTTCTTTAATTTTCTCTTGTCAACTATCACGTCTATCACACTATCATTGACTCCCTTTTCTTACACATCGTTCCTTTCATAACCCATCTTTCTCTTCTTAGGCTTTCCTAGATTTCAAACAATGAAGAAGGGAGTTCTAGAGATGTTGCTACACAATTTTATGAGACTGAATTTGTCATTTTGTGATTGCCTGTACCTATGTCGATGCCCGTTATGTATTTTTTTAAAGTAAAGAAAGAAAAGAAAGAAAAAGATTTTCGAATTATTTTGGACTATAGAATCAACCAATGCCATTTGCCTGAAAAAGCAGTAATGACCAATTGTTACGTGTGCTAGAAATAAAAAACATTTATAAACATTTGCTATCATTTATTGAGGAGTTCCGTTGCCTATCTCCGAAGTTCTTCATCAGATCTTAACCAAATTGAAATGGGACCACTCCGAGAAAGTACCTACTCTTCCAAAAACTACCGAAATCGCTTCAAGTGTGCCTACAAAATTTGAAGAGTTCTCTCTATTTCTCCAGGGTCCCATCATCAGATCCTGAATTGATGATCATGGAAAGTATACCCTTTAAAACAAAAAAAAAATCCAAATTGGTCCAGCCTTCAGCCATCTTCGAGTAAATGGGGAACATACATAAAAAAAGGTTCCGACGAATTGAGAACCTCCTCCTTTTTGAAGTTGGGTAAAAATTCATCTTGAACAATAACTTTTGGCGATTTTAATAAGTCTGTTTTCAGGGATCATTTGCATTTATTATTTCCAAAACAAAATTCTATTTATCTTATTTATTTGTTGTACCCCTACCACAGTGTAGTCTCTTTAACCCAAAGGTCTGACTGGTAGAGAATGCCATGTTGCATTAAGTCCGCCCATGTACCACTATTGTACATAAAGTTTAAATAAATAAAAAACAAAAGGAAACAGCCTAATCATGGAAGACTTACATTCATAGGTGTTGTTGTAAATCCAGATTATCGTCAGAAAGTCACATGATTTTCGATACCCTTCCGACAGTTCGATAAAGATTATCTTTTATAGATTAATGACGAGGCGCCAGTAGACTTGTTCCTACTGTATGTCAATTACTTTTCTGTGAAGGTGTAAGGAGGTTTCCTGCAGTGCGATTCTGTAAACATGTTGAAGTGAACACCCGGGCGGGGCGCACGACAGGTGAGTTGTCAAAACAAACAAATAAGATGGAATGACAGCTCTATTGTCGTTCACTCCGCCTAGGTGAACACCGTGAGATGTCGACAGAATCGACCGGCTGGTCTGGACCATCCTTCATCTTGTGTTTTTGACATTTCGTTCGTAATTGGACATTCTTTACTACAATGGTGGTCTAGTTTGTGATGTCAATGTTTCACAATTTGGTGTAATGGCCAATATTGAAATGTAAAATCAAGTCTTCTGAAAATACAGAGAAATAGAAAATGTGGATATGTCGCAGCCAATTAGCTTAATCAGCCCTTTAACTGGTTGCCTAGCTTTTTCATTTAAATGTGCCGATTTAACAGCGATCTAAGTGACATCTTTTGTTCAATATCGTGTAATGATTTGCCTATGTCACGTGTAGCTGATTAAACGGCACAGTTCAATGAAAAGGCTAGACTTTTAATGAAACGGCGGATTCAGCTAGTTGGCTGCGACGGATATACAAAGAGTGTTTCGTTGGTCCTGAGTTTGATCCTCGATCAGAAAAGCTTACAATTGAATAAACTTCGTAATTGAACTTCTCTCGAAGTTCGAAGTCTAGATTAAGACCGCTAAGAACAGCCCTTTTTTCTTGCAATTTAGCGTATGTAGGCCACTGACAGTTTTTTTTTTTCAAATTCTTCTTCGTGTGGGTAGTAAGGTCTAACGACCTCACACACCCCAGTGTCAGAGTTTCTAAACCGCCTCAAGGGCCTCTGACATGGTTTGATATGTTTTTCAAATTAAAGCATAACTGGTAAAATTTGAATATGCTGAACATATTCAGACCTCATACTACACTCTACAATTCAGCTTCCAGTCAAACCGGATTCAGCTGATAACAGTATTTTACGTAGAGCGGCTGCCTACCAGACCTCTACAACCCATTACCTGGGTAACACTGTAGTTCTTGGCAAGACTGGAGTCAGATTTACTGGCATCTGACAATCCGTATCGACTGCCAAAGATCTTCGAATGATGCCGAGACCAACGGCTTAATACTTGAGATGTCATGTAAAATACATAATTATTATGAACACATTCAAGCCTTTTATGACAACTATTTAGAATACCAGAGACAACATAATATTTATAGAGTAAGACTGTCATCAACTGAAACAAGAGGAAAATACTAAGACCATAAAATATGTGGCCGTTAATAGTAACATAAAATAGTACTTAGCATTGTATATTGTGTATGTTAAGATAAGTTTTGCATAATATGTGAATGCTTCAGTAACGTAATACTGATCACTGATATCTAAGATATGCATTATTTAATAGTACCTACAGATATAAAAATAACTCTGCATTGCATTAAATTAGATTGAATTGGCAGATTTTCAATTTTCCTAGTGGTTTTTGGGTTTTAAGATATTCTAGTAAATTACGGTATCTTCAGTGGTCGTTTCTTGTCAAAACAAGAAACGACCACTGAAGATACCGTAATTTATGATGATTTAGAAAAGACATCCTCACATCATGCATACAATGAGCATCATCATCATCAACATCATAGCAGCCGAAAGACGTCCACTGCTGGACATAGGCCTCCGCAAAATGGATACCCCATTTTAAGAATATGACTTTATAAACTAACTAACAATTATTGATTAAAAAAAGATTTGCAATAGGTACCCACTTATGATTTTGCAAGCCATACGGAATGTACTGGATCCAATTGTTTTTCTTTTTTACGACTTATAAAACTATGTTTTGTTACCTACATTCTTTGCAAATATAAATGATTTCTGATTCTGATCTAGTAAAGTTATTGTCATCATCATCATCTTCCCGCCCTAATCCCATGTTAGTTGGGATCGAGACAACACGTTTTCTTTTTCCATTCTTTCCTGCCAAAACGCTACGTGATCATCTACCTTTTCTTTCGTCAACACAACCCCTTCGTCTTTTCTTTGGCTTTCGTCTCCCTCTCCATTAACATGTTCATTAATCTTTTAATCAGATGCGTTTTAGGATATTCTAGCAAAAATATTATGTGCTCCTCAATTTCGCAATTCAATTTGATCTACTAGTTTCACAGTCACACCAGTTGTTTCGAAAATGATATTTTTTGTTACTAGATTTTTAAAACGATAAAGAAGATTCGCATAAGTTTATTCAAAAGAATATACTTATGCGAATCTACATACACATCATCAGCATCATCATCTACATCTTAAACCTGATCCAAAAAGATCAGGTTTAAGATGTAACATTATGAAGGTCGCATTAGTATTCACTTCCGCCCATTTCAACCGCATAAGGTACAAAAAAATGGAAGATTATTATTATTTTCTAGAAAGACAATGATAATGCTTGATGTGATACTACTTAAGAAATTACGTAACAAGAGATATCAAAACAACCAAAGACGAACAATACAGCTGAATAACGAAACTGAGAGAACAATACTTAGCCCTAAGCCGAACTGAGCAATATACAAGCAGCTTAAACACTGTGGCTTAAACACTACTTTGTACAGATATCATGTTTTATTTCAGAACAAAATTAATATAAAACTAAACAAATCTCTTGGCACGAAAGGAAAGAATAACAAAATAAATCACACACTTTATTCATCACAGTAAACAATAAAGAAAAACCAGAGAAACCCACATTAGTTGGAGAACGATAACAATTTGCGAGTGTACCGAATGGCAATAGTAACGGTTTGTTGATTATAAATGACGCTGCGGCATGGACACGCTCGCATACCGAGCCGACTCCATGTAAACAGGGCGAAGAAACAATATTACTAGGTATTGTATTGTAGATTTGAATGAAGCAGCCAGATCTGGTAGCCAGAAGCACGGGATTGGTTAGTGAGCTATGTCCAGCAGTGGACGTCTTTCTGCTGAAAATTATGATGATAAGACAAATCTGGTCACTGTAGAAGATGCTGTGTGGGGCTATAAATGGAAGACAAGGGCACAAGTACAAAGAGAATCAAGATGCCACTGAAGATTATCTTAATAGATAATGTGAAAGTCTCAAGTCCTTTTTTTATGGATGGGAAATCATCAAATGACTCCTTCTGCCCATAAAGCGGGAGGGAGTGCCAGACT
Organism: Melanchra persicariae; assembly: GCA_947386135.1. Classification (NCBI taxonomy): domain Eukaryota; kingdom Metazoa; phylum Arthropoda; class Insecta; order Lepidoptera; family Noctuidae; genus Melanchra; species Melanchra persicariae. The sequence continues at coordinate 2,788,247 of OX376669.1, forward strand.
CTTACTGACTGAAACCCATTCGTGCCCCTCCTAGTGCCCCTTGCGTTACAGGGCCGCGGTGACCCTTTCGAACAAAATCTGCAACCCTAGCTGTCTCAGTATCTGGGGTTGTGGTTTATAAACATACATTCAAGAATGATCGTGAATATGAACAATCATCGAAGATCTCAAAATATCTGTACTTGATGCGGGGCTGCATGGAGCTCCCAGTTTTACTTATAGATTTCGTTCTAATTGCAGCACCAGATAAATACCGTTAATTTGTAAGCTCAGTTATTTTAAAGCTAGACCTTGATGATACAACAGACGAACAGCCTGTTACTAAAGCATTTACAAAACGTATTTTCATTTAAGACATAATTAGTTCTCAACTAGTTAGTCGATAAAGTGGAACACATTTTTATTTAGCAGAAACCCAACACCGTCTAAATGACTTAAGAAGACAAACAGTCATTAGACACACTTTAATTAATCCAACTCAAGGGAAGATCACGATGATGACGATGTTTATTGGCCAGATAATCGTTGCTAGAGATACGGAATACCTTCGTTTAGTTGTCTTGATCTCAATTCGAAATGGAGCAGATGGCAAATAAAAATCTAATTCTATCTAATTACTGCTATCTGTTGTTGTTTTGAGAACCTAATTTGTTACGTGTCGAAACAGAAGCACTGATTTCTATTTTAGTTAGTTTCAATGGACTGTAGGTACTTATGAGATCTTTTCTTCTTATAGTGTCGATGGTTTAAATTGTTTGTGCCCAGTAGGCGGTGGCCAGTGATCACGTGTCTACCGTGCATAGCGAGGCTAAGGGGAGATATCTTTACAGTCTCCCCATGGGATGTGCCCTAACTGGCGTTGCACAGTGGAGGTTCCGGAGTGGTCTTTTAAGAGGTAACGGTGATCACCGGGGTAGTTTTAGTAAGGTAAGATTCGGTCACTACCTGGTCTTTTCCCCAAAAGTCCCGGAACCTTTTGAAGGTTTCACCCGGAAACAAAAGGTGACCACCAGTGCCACCGGTGCCGTTGGAGGCGCTGTTTTAATCATCCAGGCTGCATGGGTATGGCATGGTATGCTTGATGGATCAATGATCCTCCCATTTCACCAGGTTATATTTGCAGCAGCCTAAGTACGCAACAGATTGAGAGCTTTCCTTATACGCCACTGCAGGCACTTATGAGATGAGTCAGTATAATAATGCTTTTGGCAGTGCATCTGTTATGTAAATACAAATTTAAAAGGATAGTTCATCAGATTCCGAGTAGCGGGTAGGAAGAATGTGAAAGTAATAAATAAATAAATAAATAATAAATAATTACAAACGATAGTTAGTCACTGTGTAAATTACTCGTATTCGGTTGCACTGGGAGCCGACCCCAATATAGTTGGGAAAAGGCTAGGCAGATGATGGTGCCCAGAATCGTATTTGACCGCTATTCCTCCTGATCTTGACGAAAATGGTAAAGGTAAGTTACCTTTACCATTTTCGTCAAGATCACTCATGACACTCACTTGAAGTTTTGTAATGTAGATGACTGAGGCAGCCATTATTATGTGCTAATTAACTAATTAAAACTTAAGTAGGTGCTAGACTGAGAAGTGACCGATTATTCTGACTATTATTGGTAATTAACTTCTGCCAGCAGCTTCAACCGGGTGATTGTCGTAAATTATCCCAAGGGAACATTTCCAGAATCAACAGCTCATCTCCTATTCAGGGACACGGGCTACTCGTGTGCCAAGTCATTATTTCTCTCCAGGTCGGCTCCTACTACAGCGAGAAGGTATACTACCTCCATCTCCCTGACACCCTGGTGGACCCCATTTACTACGAGTACTAGTTTCATCCAAATCCGCTCAGGCGTTCAGACGTAAAGAAGTAACAAACAGAAATATATCAGTTATTTTCGTGTTAAAAATATTGGTTTATCCTACTCCTACTATATTATAAATTAAATATTATAAATGCGAAAGTTTGTGAGGATGGATAGATGTATGATTTGTTACTCTTTCACGCAAAAACTACTGAATGGACCTTGATGAAATTTGGCACAGAGGTAGATTATAGTCTGGAATAACACATAGGATACTTTTTATCCCAGGAGTATGTTCCCTTGGGATAATTATCGACATTCACTTGGGCGGAGCCGCGGGCGGCAGCTAGTAGATAATAAATAACACAAGAAGCCCCGAAACAAAGATATAACCAAGTCAATGTAACTTACATCCTAAAACCAACATTTTGTGTTTAACGAAAAGCATGTTTAAACAATTATGAAGTTTATTTGTTAGTAAAAGATAAGTTATCACACTGTTGACGGATGCTCAAATAACGTCAGATGGATTGAGGATGTCTCAAGGTGTGGTTTCAAGTTCAGTTCCTATCATTAACGGTTGTGTGTCACTTTAATTGGAAGAAACAATACAGTAACAAAATATAATGACAATGATATCTGCTTTCTTAATTCGATGAATTCCCCCTGCATTACCAAACAGACTTCAAATAAACAGGCATGTTCTAGGCTAGCTCGTTCCATCGTAGACCTCATCCACGAGTTTCTTAGGCGAGATCGATATCTTTTGTTTGGAACAAGCCTGCTGCACTATGCCCAACCACTGCAAATTCTGAGAGTCTGAATCAACAATGGCCATGGCGACCACCAGAAAAACGCCAAGACAATGAAGCTGCACAAGTTCTGGAGAAACAATTTAACTGTCTTGCATCCCAGAACAAAATTAATCAGAAAAGAATGTCCGAAAAGAAAGAAATCAAATGAGATCGAGATCAAAGTCCTTTCATCAAGCTTACCAGGGGGTCTACCCTCTAAGCCTGAAGTCCGCAGTTTCGGCCTTAGTGTCGGGCGTTTTCTACTCCGTATCGCCTACGGCCTTACGATTAGTCCCCAATCCGAACTAAGAATGAATGACAACACGATTTGACAGTTGTCGTTCGGGTCCGGGACTAATCGTAAGTCCGTAGGTGATACGGAGTAGAAAACGCGCGACACTAAGGCCGAAACTACGGACGTGTCGGGCTTAGAGAGTAGACCCCCTGATACAAATACACGATACTTACCTAGTTGACTTCACCTTATATTTCTGGCAACATTCAGAGGTTGCACCTTTCTTATCGGCAGTTATTTTCAAGAAATTTAAGTCATAAATGTTGAATCAAAGAAATCCCAAGCCAAGAAGTGCGTCCACGCGATGAATGGGGCTATAAAACTAAATACGTGAGCCATTTAGGTGGTGACAGGTGGCCACTTGGTCGCCTACGACCATTTCAATGGGGCGTTTCCCGTTGTTGAATACTACGATTTGAATGAGGAGTTAAATAGAGCATGTCTTTGTTATGAAGAGGTCTCATTGACTTGTTTTCTGTTAGAATATTCAGAGATTCTAATGAGCTGAAAACCGTGCGAAGATATTGTAGTGTGCAGCTTGCCCAACCTTATATTTGTAACTGCACACACTAATTATTGGCATTATTACACGGATCCTTGAATTGAACAGTTCTATTATTTTGCCTACATCACTAATACATGGCGACCCTTAGCCTGCAATAATTTTTTTGCAAAGAACGTTAACGTTAAAGCGAAGATGTCTGTAGTTGAAGAAGTCATGAAGATATTACTGATAGAAGTTTGCGAAGACGGAAAATTAGAAGAAAGAAAGCAAAGAAGGTTTTAAAAATTACAGAAGAATCAGAATCAGAATTCTTATAGAAGAATTTGTTTGAATAATCACGTTGTTTACAGACATTTTGAGAGTTCACCATCATCATCATCATCAACAGCCTAGCTAGACCAAACATGTTGGTATTGGCTTCTAACCTAACCGATTGCAAAGCAGAATACCAGTTTTCCGATTATTGATAGAATTATCCTTTATTGTACACCAATTATGAAGATGGATGCGAGACGCACAGGACCGGTTGTTGTGGCGACACTTGGGGTAGGCATATGTCCAGTAGTGGACGTCTTTCGGCTGAGATGATGATGATGAATTATGATGATAGACATTAGGTGCCTTCACGAGTCATGAGCATCACTCATTCATCAGTCTGTTTTTATTTAATATACATATATTATGTTGGTAGGTAAATATATACAAGTGTCGGTCGTCCAGCGCCTGAACCAGGATAAAGCTGGCACAGGAACGTGGGAATTGGCACAAGAAAAGAGTGGCCTGTGCTCAGGAGTGGGCGAAGTCAGGAAATGATGATGAGGAGAATGAGGAGAATGATGATGATGAGGTAGACCTCAGAGTAGATACCTGCTGCATATTTTCGAATCAGCACAAAAATATAACGAAGCAATTTCATTATAATTTGTTCACCGTTAAGTAATAGAGAGCCAATTAGAAGAAATAGGTTACTAGAGTGCTTGTAAACGATAAGTTAACCTGCGCTTGCGCAACCTTACACAAAGAACACTTTAACATACTTCTTAATAAGAGCGATATTATTATTTATTTTGAGTTATTATTATTGTGTGATACTTTATAACAGTGTAGGTATTTGGCGTGGCCGTGGCGTGACAATGTAGACTTGTCTGCATGGCACGGCCATGGACACAAAAAAGGCTACCTACAGATCTTAAAATTATGAAGCTGTTTAATATCTAACTACGAATTATGACTCACCTAGTAAAAAATGCCAAATTTGCAAAAAAATGCGAAAATGACACAAAACGAAACAACGCTAGTTTCCGTATTCATCGAGAGATGGCGGTAAGTGTCATTCTACCTTTATTATACTCTATGCTCTACCTCTATTGATGTTTCCCCCAGCATCCGCGTATATAACAACGGCTCACTTGACAGATGTGCCGTTTCAATATTATACTGCAGGAAACTTAGGTAAGTAAGTAATTGAAACAACTGAAAACCATAGCGGGTATGGATATGTATTGTACATATCATTAACATCGAGCAACTTTAAACTGGGACGAAAACTTAAATCGCAAGATATTAATTCAGCTGCTCCATACATCGTTCGCAGAACTGAATTTTTCGTGATTTTCAGGTTGGTTCCTTAATAAAACATGTTCAGAACCACTTTAATTGTAACAAAACATTCTTGTTCAACAAATTTTAAGCCAAAAAAGTGTTGATTCTTGCTCAGTTGTTCTGAGCAAGAATCAACACTTTGTCTGGCGCGAAGATGTTTTTATTTTTACTGAGAGTACGTTGAATGAACCGTTGACCCTAGGTGTAGGTAGCGTTGTGTGTAGATCATTATTTAGACGATTTTAAATACACGCATTTTTTTGTAGACTTTTTAACCCGACTAAACAAGGCCAAAAGGTGGGTAATGTTTTTGGATAATGTGATCTTATTCAATGTTAATGTTCAGCAGTGCTATTCTGGAAACATGTCGAAGTGAACACTTGGGCGCGGCGCACGACGGGTGAGTTGTCAAACCATACAAATAAGATGGAATGACAGCTCAATTGGCGTTCACTCCGCCTAGGTGAACACCGTGAGATGTCGACAGAATCGACCGGCTGGAACAATGCATGTCAATCAAGGAACTCAAGTGACCTACACTTGAGTTCCTTGATTGACTTGCTACGCACTTTAGCCAAATATTGCTATCAATGATTTAAAAAAATTGTATTTTTTTTTTCTCTATGAAATTCCTGATTATTACTGTCGTGTAATCGTGTTGATTTTAGTATTGCTGGGATGTCTGTAAGAATACAATTAGTTCATTATACGAGTATGAGATAATAAAATATGACACTTAGAAATATTTTACTGCTTAGACATACCTAGAATGATTTACTTATGCAATTGCTGTTTCCTGAGTATACTGTATACAGACAGACATGCCATTTATGAATGTTTAAAATTGTCTTTATTCTTTAGTAGGTGTAATAAAAAGTTCAGTAGTTAACATTAGTACCTACTTATGGTGTTTTTAGGGTACCCTACCCAAAGGATAACCAACGGAACTCATTACTAAGCCTCTGCTGTCCGTCTGTCAGCAGGCTATGTCTCAAAAGTTACGGAAATGAAATTTTCACAGAGTGTGTATCTGTATTGTATAGCGGCAATAGAAATACACACTTACATTAATTTTAATTATTTGTTGTTAGGAAAACATGTGAAACACGCGGCTGAAGCAAGTATATTTTATAGAATTATAATCATTAAAATCATCAATACAACTCCTTCAGTTAAAATTGATGCCAAATGTTATGATTTCATGAAGTACTCCATTTGGCATCAATTCTAACTGAGTAACGATAACGCGAATCATATTTTGACCAAGATACAACCTGACACTGACCTGCAAATTGCAAAAAACGTAAGAAAATTTGAATTTCGCGGACTACCCTGGCGCTTCCACCTTAAGGATCGCTTACCGACTCAATTCGGTCGATAACTCCTAAGGCCAAAGGCCTAAGGCTAATCTGAAACGCGATCCATGGATCAGACCATTTACTGCGGCCCTACCATGACGTGTTAAAGCGTGAGTCATTCGAGCGAGAAGGAGGGACGGAGCTATATAGGGTGTATAGCTCCATCCCTCCTTCTCGCTCGAACGACTCACGCTATAACACGTCATGGTAGGGCCGCTGATTTTGATCGTGGATCGCGTTTAAGATTGAGCGTGAGTCCGACGCGCTAGGACCTGCTGTCGCGCTGCTGGTCAAAAGTCTCCCGCAAGTAAATCGATAAAAAACGTTATTATTTGAACAAAAATAATTGAATTTGCGATAAAGATATTTTAATTTTCGCGATTTGAGGCTGATCGCAATAGTAAAAGTTGTTTATTTACGCGTAATTTCGCCCCCTGGAAGAACGCCAATGAATTCAATTTCAACCTGTTGAATCCAGTACAACCAACTGTGAGATTTTACTACACTACCAGCTTGTGCGCTCAAGTTTTATTTTCGCCAAACAAATATATCCTATAACCATCTTCAGGATCCGGTCTGTCTCTGTCCCAAAACTCATGAAAATCGGTTTAGCCGTTAAAGAGTAAAAGAGTAACTATTCAGTAATCTGAGGTGAAAGTGTATCAAAGAAACTCACTTAAGTATTTCAATATTAGTTAAGATTATTTTTAACAATGCATTGGTTTGAAGGGAATTAATGAAGTGCCACTTGACTGATAACTCCCTCAGTAGGTAATTTAAAACTATATTATATAATATATTAAGTAGGTATGTACTTGCTTAAACAATAATGTCAATGTTACAACATTTCTAGAGCTGTTAATAAATGAATATGAATCATTTTATTAAGCCTGAGATAAGTCTGGAAATATGACATTATGATGAGTATTTTAAAGGAAGGATTTACCTTTTACTTACGTTACTTAAAAGTCATTATTTTATGATCATACCATCACATACCCTTACGGCTTGATATGCCACAATGGCCCAAGCAATCAGCTGAACACCCTGATTGCTCGGGAACCAGAGGTTGTTATATTTACGAACAGCCATAAATCATTGATTTTACTTAACTTAGATATTTTTTTAAGTTTAAGATTACCTATTTCTATGCTATATATATATCTGTCATAATCATTGGATCTCCGTAACATTACGGATAGATTTTTATAATTACATGAAAAGTTTGGCTCTTGTCCTGGACCTCACCTGATGGAGAGTAATAGGTGAGAATCAAGGAAGCATAGAAGACATCTATTCACTCTTGCTTACTTACCGTTGAAAATAAATACAGTTACTTTACTTAAAAGAAGAATAAATAATTAACAGTCTCTTGTCTAAAACACCATAAACTCTTGATTCACCCTTGATGACGACATTTCATTGAGTCCCATGTAATACAATACATGCTTAGTACAAATCAGGCTAAAAATAACTATGTGTGGGTTCCAGCTAAGAATAAGTCATCCTATTTAGCATTTCATTAATAGTTAACAGGCACAAATTCTTTGAATGAGGTCCATGCTTGAATGTCAACCTCTTTCAGTTATTTCAAATGTATTAGGGGTTGGTGCAGCCCATCTTCTTCTTCTCTCAATAATAAAGTTAAGTAAAGCTTGATATACAGGTTTTACATGAAATATCCTTTTTTTTAAAGGATGTGAAATCATCAAATGACTCTTTCTGCTCTGGGCGGAGTGGAAGGGAGTGTCAGACTCTTACTGGACTAATACCCATCTGTGTTCCTCCAAATGCCCTTAACATTCCAGGTATGAAATGACTCTTTCGAGCAAATTCCATAGCCTCGGCAAAAGGTCCCTAAACTAGTGTCAACTGTATCCGTGGGGCCCATTATCTTCCCCTTTAATCAACTTCTTTTTAGCCATATTATCTTTCGAACAATCCATTTGTATCTTAGGTCTTCCTTTATAACCATCTACAATCATGATGTCCACTGTTTAGAACTGCTCAAAAAAGGATTTACCAGTAGGTAACACAGTATTCTAAAATTACATAATATTTATTTGTAAAAACCATACTTTAAAGAATTGAGCAAACTTTAAATTAGCTCCGAAGTACTAATTGATGGTCTAGGAACACTTTACAGAACATATTAACCTTGTTTGCAGTCATTCTTGTTGACTTTCATGAAAAAGAATTACAACAATAGTTAAAATAGTTGTTATTCTACAACCTATCATCAGACTAAGACCGAGCCACATGTTGGAGAGGAGTTTCTTACATAGTTACTAATGTAAGGAGTATGCTTCGAGTTACGTTTTTCAGGATTTCAACTTTTAAATGAAGAAGAATGATAATCCAAAGGGCAACACAAATAAATGTATTGTAAAAAAGTGCATGTAATGTCGAATGTTTACGTAAAAGGTCAGCTTGCACAAGAGCCCACCTGCGTAATGGCAGCCGTATTCAATTTCACTGCCTAACGAAATGTAGCTAATATGAAAGAATCAACGATTTTATTGATTTGTAAATTGTATGGTCATTATTATTTTAGATTATAATATAAAAACAACCTATTTTATTTAGAAGTAAAGGGTTTTTTTATATTTTGCAAGAGATATACTTTACTTCTGGTTGGTTTTGTATTCATGAATTTGTATGTTTGGAACAGGATAATTAAACTTTTTCCTAACTATTTTAGCAAGGATTATGTCATTGTATGTTTGATATTTTAAATTTATTTTATACATGTAATGATATTGTGATTAATATCAAATAGACCTCATTAAAATAACTATTACACACTAGGCCATTTATTAAAAAAATATGATAATAATGTTGGATAAGTATGCAGCTAAAAATCAAAAGCTAAATCTTTTTTAAATGTGATTTTAATCATTCCTATTAAAGGTTCAACAAATCCTAAACCGAATTAACACTTTAGATGTTAATTTTCATCGTATAATACAGTTGCAAATTACAATACCCACCAGTGGCATTGTATGGTACAAGTATCAAAATAAACTGGTAGAATTTATAAACAAACGTCTTTCCAGCACAATCCATGAAAGAAACCTCGTTTAAAATACTGTATGCCGTCTACACACGCACAGGTAGCCTAGAACGGACTTATAAACTAGGAAAACCACTTTGTAATAAGTCTTTTCTAGAAAATAGAAAGTCGTACATATAGTACTTACCAACGTATTCTGATATCCGAGCCCCGACTCCTCATCGGAAGTCTCCTCCTTGCTATGTGACACCTTCATTATCACCAAAGAGTTCTAAACTTTAACACAGAAAACTAAAATATCAAAACAATGCGAGCACAGCGGATCGCCGCGTTTCGCAACTTTTTTTCTTCTAAATATACAACAGTGGCAAAGAATCACAGTGTCCGGCGGTGTTCAGCCATCGCGCCGCTACACGTACAACCAACTTACAAGTGTAATAAGATAATATGTAATTGAATAAACGCAATTTCAGGCAAATTGCTCGCGTACCGGCGGCGGATCTGTTTAGCACACGTTCAAACTGAACGTCATCTACTGACCGACTGACAAGCTGACAAAAAGTTGACAAGTGACAGTGCACATTCAAAAGATTGGAATGGCGACCATGAACTTGAACTGATTCGTTATCTATTTATTCATTTGAGACCGTATCTAATTTTCACTATCAACTCCAATTTATATTTGGTAGTCAATAAAACTAATTAAAAGTCTTGTTTATTTAAATTCAGTCACACAGGCGGAGCGCGAGAGACATGCAAACGTCATGATATTCCGAACGCAACTAATCTCTTGATTTATCAACGTTCCGTTCCGCATGTGATTTGATGTTTATTTAGCTTCTTATGTAGCACTCACGATAAATGTTTTTATCAGATTAATTTGCCAAAAACATGTGACTATATTACTTCTGTTTATCTGATAAACCTATCAAAACACATCTGACACATGCATTAGCATCACAAATGAGTGAACGTCAGAATCGCCGGTCAACAGTCATATTTAGCTTTGAAATTGTGCCTAAAAATTACTTATCAATTGCTTATATTTGGTTACCATAATCAGAGAATTGCTTATTTCATCTGTTAAAAGAATTAAAACATTTAAGATTGACCGACCATTCTGATATCAGAACGGCTGGTCAATCACTGTAGAGTAGTAACTATAAGGAATTACTGAAATTTTCATAAGCCAAAGATTGCTTATTAATTGCTTATTTTACAATTTATAAGCCTAGACCCTTTTATCCTTTCTTTTAGCTAGCCAAGAATTTAAAAGCCCCTGCGCCTGTTAAATTTATGAAAGCAAAGTGACGTCTGTCGAAAATTGCATTTATATTTCAAAAGGGATTATTTTATTACTCGTTTCTTTATTTTCTGTAATAAAGACTTTTTGGTGCTTTGTTTCTACACTTGCGTGCAAAAAAATCGACCCACCCCGCACGCTTTCGTTCATAACACGATGAATAAAAATCTAAAATTAATTAACAAATACTTTTCACACTGTTTGTTAAATGTCAGTTTAAGATTACAATCATAGTTTGCTCATAGCATTCCGACGTAAATTGAAGCAAACAATAATGTCCTCGCCTAAAAACTTTATCACCCCTCCTTCACCCCTTAACTATGTATGTACCTATGTACAGTCTGTTGTCAACATTATCTAACCCACCCTAAAAACAAACGAATTTGGACCCTCTTCCTGAAACAATAAGGTTTATTCAATTTATGTGAGCTTATCAGACAAGTGCTCGCCAACATTGTCGGAGCCACCGGCATTGTATGTCATTTTGTTAAGCTATTTTAATCATTATCTCGTCGACATTAAGTTGAAAAGCTTTTAAGTCACACTACATAATTACAACGCAATCTTTAATTTCGCGTAGTCTCAACAAGTTCTTGTGGCTTAGCGGTTTGATGCTGGAATTGGCGACGAACAACCTGTGGGTTCGAAACACAGTTCACATATCAGTTTTGTCTTCATTTTTATAATATTGCTTGCATTATTAAAGAACGACCAATATGATTTACGCCTAATAACTTATCTTGTAAACAGGTGGGTAAATTAAAACAACTTAAGTTCACAGAATTTATGTTTACCAAGAATGGTTGGATACGAAGTAAAACATATAATTTGCTTCGTGAGGTAGATAATATACACCTAAGTGACAAAAGTTACACTATGCCTAATAGCAGTGACTGCGCACACACATTTGTAAATCATTTTACATCACTCGTTAAGTATTTTTAAGCAATTTGGTGTAAAGAAGCATTTTTTTTTTTAGCTATTTTATTTTATTGATTGTGATTAATGAACGCGTAGTTGGCTATATTGTCATTACATTCACTCCTTACAAGTTACATACACGGTTCCAAAAATGTTTTTACAGAAATACGGTTAGACTATGGCTAAGACTTTATGGAGACAATGGAAATATTCAGCGGATTCGTTCAGGAGCAAATCCATCAAGTATAGTCCCGAATTCGACCGCCACCGGGCCATTGTTTCAAGCCATGTTGAACATCCATTTTTGCCCATTCGTGTAACCGGAATAAACCACAATAATTAATAAGGTCAATGAAAAACAGGATGGAAGCAGCAATAAGAGCACGTGGGGGAAACACAAGCTACTGAACAAAGTTTTCCTTAGAAATTTGATGTTTTTTTTACTTTTACTTTCAAAATTATTCATTATAAAAAATTGAGCTATTCTAAGCGTTTTTGATTTTCAGTCTTTAAAATCAATAAACCAAAATCTGTTACAGTAAAAACTAGTCTATTGTAATCTTAGACTGACATTTAACAAACAGTGTGAAAAGTATTTGTTAATTAATTTTAGATTTTTATTTATCGTGTTATGAAAAATGAACCTCGCGGTCGTCCGAAGACTTTGGTCGACAATGACGAATTAAAGGCGATTGTGGAAGCTGATGATACACAATCTACGGCTGAATTAGCAGCAGCTTTCGACGTTAGCGTCAAAACAATATTGGTCCATTTGCGTCAAATTGGCAAGGTAAAAAAGCTTGACAAATGGGTGCCCCACGAACTCAATGATCGCCAGTGCGAAGTACGCGTCGAGACGTGCCTTGCACTGCTCAACAGACACACAAATGAAGTAATTTTGAACCGCATTGTTACCTGCCATGAAAAATGGATTCTGTTTGATAACCGCAAGCGCTCAGCAAGTTGGTGGGATCCTGGTTCAGCACCTAAACAATGCCCTAAACGAAAACTTACCCCTAGAAAAGTGATGGTCACTGTTTGGTGGTCTAGCGCCGGTGTGATTCATCACAGCTTCTTACCAAACGGGGTGAGCATTATCGCAGATGTGTACTGTGTAGAACTGAACACAATGATGGAGAAGCTGGCACAGCTCCAACCAGCATTGGTCAAACGCTCGTCTCCGCTGCTCCTGCACGACAACGCGCGACCTCATACTGCACAGCAGACGGTCTCCAAGTTGCAAGAACTGGGGTTGGAAGCTCTCAGTCATCCGCCCTACTCACCAGACCTTGCGCCTACAGACTACTACTTTTTCCAGAATTTGGATTACTTCTTGGCGGGAAAAAAATTCAATACCCGAGAGGCAGTACAAAATGCCTTTGAAGAATTTATTGCCTGCCGTCCAGCTGATTTCTTTAAGAAGGGCATCAATAAACTGACACTGCGTTGGCAAAGATGCATTGATTGCATGGGTGATTACTTCGATTAATACAAATAAAAAATACATGAAAATTCGTTTAAGTTTTTTCATACAAAACGGCAATTTCATAGGTAAAGACCTATTATTATCTACCTCACGAAGCAAATTATATGTTTTACTTCGTATCCAACCATTCTTGGTAAACATAAATTCTGTGAACTTAAGTTGTTCTAATTTACCCACCTGTTTACAAGATTAGTTATTAGGCGTAAATCATATTGGTCGTTCTTTAATAATGCAAGCAATATTATAAAAATGAAGACAAAACTGATATGTGAACTGTGTTTCGAACCCACAGGTTGTTCGTCGCCAATTCTAGCATCAAACCGCTAAGCCACAAGAACTTGTTGAGACTACGCGAAATTAAAGATTGCGTTGTAATTATGTAGTGTGACTTAAAAGCTTTTCAACTTAATGTCGACGAGATAATGATTAAAATAGCTTAACGAAATGACATACAATGCCGGTGGCTCCGACAATGTTGGCGAGCACTTGTCCGATAAGCTCACATAAATTGAATAAACCTTATTGTTTCAGGAAGAGGGTCCAAATTCGTTTGTCTTTAGGGTGGGTCAGATAATGTTGACAACAGACTGTACATAGGTACATACATAGTTAAGGGGTGAAGGAGGGGTGATAAAGTTTTTAGGGGAGGACATTATTGTTTGCTTCAATTTACGTCGGAATGCTATGAACAAACTATGATTGTAATCTTAGACTGACATTTAACAAACAGTGTGAAAAGTATTTGTTAATTAATTTTAGATTTTTATTCATCGTGTTATGAACGAAAGCGTGCGGGGTGGGTCGATTTTTTTGCACGCAAGTGTAGAAACAAAGCACCAAAAAGTCTTTATTACAGAAAATAAAGAAACGAGTAATAAATAATAATCCCTTTTGAAATATAAATGCAATTTTCGACAGACGTCACTTTGCTTTCATAAATTTAACAGGCGCAGGGGCTTTTAAATTCTTGGCTAGCTAAAAGAAAGGATAAAAGGGTCTAGGCTTATAAATTGTAAAATAAGCAATTAATAAGCAATCTTTGGCTTATGAAAATTTCAGTAATTCCTTATAGTTACTACTCTACAGTGATTGACCAGCCATTCTGATATCAGAATGGTCGGTCAATCTTAAATGTTTTAATTCTTTTAACAGATAAAATAAGCAATTCTCTGATTATGGTAACCAAATATAAGCAATTGATAAGTAATTCTTAGGCACAATTTCAAAGCTAAATATGACTGTTGACCGGCGATTCTGACGTTCACACAAATGAGCACCTATACGAAAGCGAGGCTTGTAGCATGGTGAGATTCGATAGTTTATACGAAATCTAGTCGAACACTTAATAATTGTACAGCGGTCATAACTATTATTATATGTGAAGAAAGGAAACAAACGCCGCCTCGGCACGGTCATTGTAAAACGATTAAAAACAAAAGATATTCATCCATTGTTTTTGAGTGTTGTGTTTGGTTGACAATAAATTAGCCAGACAATAATTATTGTAATATATTTAAAGTTCTCGTTGTAACAGTAGGCAGCATTTATGAAAACTTACACGGGTAACATGGAATGGTTTTATTTTGTAAGCTTGTTCTATAAATTG